>JAULUF010000052.1:19990000-21350000 GCA_031834385.1 Semotilus atromaculatus
GTCTGAACTCGAGTTTGATTGCTCCCCCTGCCCCCGCTGGATTGTGTTCACATTATATTATTTGGGTATGAGCCATGGTGTGTTTGCATCATCAAAGCAGCAGCATAGTGTTGCACTCCACACTCTTATATTTTGGTTTTTGAATCTTTGATTTTGTTTTCAAAGGGTCAGCACATACAAACCAAACTCTGACATCAATCGAAGCGTGAAGTTAAATTGGGAAAAACAAAATGCTTTACAAACCTGTCTCAGTCCGTCTTCTGGGAATAGATGAAAGACAAAATTGGAGGTTTGACCAAGAAGCTCAAATTTGTATCTTTGACTTGAACTATCTGGAATTTCCCATTATTCTAGTGCATATCACAACAAGGGTTTGCTTTGAACAAAAGATAGAGGCCTTTTCTGTCTGGGGTCTGTGGGCGATTGACCTGCGGGGCCATGTGCAATGGTTTGAGAGTGTCTGAGCCTTAGTCATCCCAGCATGTGTGTACACTGCTGCATGTGTGGCATTCCATCACTAAACCTACCAGAGTCTTCAAAGACACACCCATCAATGCCTTCAAAAGTAACCCAAACACATTTTTTTACTATTCAAATGCTCTGTGTTTGTGAACTAGGCTTTGTAGAAAGTGCCTAAATTCAACATAAATATGCATTAACCAAACTTGTAGCAACTGGCTTCTCCCTATCTGCATGCCCTATTTACATTGCATTTGCAGGAAAGAAGGTGGCCGTTATTGTTTCTGAATAATTAACCATGCAGTAATGATCAATATGGGTATGAATGGTTGACACCATTGCTGCAAACCACCGTAAAGAAGTGTGTTGTTTTTGTAGTGACACTGAGATCCTGATATCAGGCCTGGAGTCCTTTAGGGGGTTGTTGACATGTGACTGTTGGACAGCTGAGGGGTAGAGACCAGAAGGAGATGCCCATCATGGTCATTCAGAATCTAAAAGACTCACTGTCCCAGAACACCAAGAGAAAGTACCAGCTGAGTTAGCTACATGCTATATATCAAGGCAATTCCTATCAGTCATCCCTTGAGTCTCTTGTCCACCCAAGCGTTTAAAAATTAATGAGTATGAAATTTCCCTGACAAGGGTTTCCTTTCCAATGAATATAAGTGGTTGGAACAAGACCCTTCTGGATTGGATTGCTAGTTTGTTTTAGTGGCACAGTGTTGTAACAATTATCCATTTGGCAGTTGTCTTGATCCAAAACTACTTACAATCCATTCATGGTATACATATTATCACTATACATGATCCCAGAAACTCATTTCAATAACTGCCTCCCATTTTGAAACTGTAACATCAGACAGGGTTGATTTGGGTCTCAGCTGGGTCTTTGTTTTGTGAAGGATCTAGTGTTATCAGGGCATGGGAGAGGTTGAACTATAGTCTGTGCTGATAGCCCACCTGCTGAAACGCTGAGTGCACAGCCAGATGCCGCCCAGCCAAAGTAGGCCAGATTAGAATTGGAACCGATGTGCAGTCTAGTGCTCCTCCATTCACGCTTTGTACGGCCCAGCGCTACGTTACGCTGCCTCCTCTGAGACACGCTGATTTATGGCCATGAGTACCAAGAGGGACAAATGGCTCTAATCCCGACAGGACCGTTTCACAAGCTTAGTGACAAACACGTTTAGAAATATTGAAAAAATGCTGAACAATCAAAGTCATAAACATTGATCCTGTTCAATGAGAAGGAAGACCTTGAATTGCAAGCGATTGGAGACAAGCAACCGCACACACATACACATGTATGAGTCCACCGCATGAAAGAACCCACATCGAAGTACACAATAATGCGCATTTTTGAAGGACATTATATGAGTTCAGTAGACTGTCATCTTAGAAGGTGAACAGATGGAAGAGCAGGTAAGAATGGGAGAAAGAAGTTTCTCTTTTTTTTTTTTTACATTTATGCAATCTTGGGTAGCCCAAGGGCATATCTGGAGATATCGTGGGCATTTCTTGACATTTACACGATGAAGAATTATCAACAGAGCAGAGCTTGAAGGAAGGTTAAACAGTGCAAAGGGAGTCTCTCTCCACATGTGACATTCACACCAATTTCGCTTTGCTCATGACTGAGCAGTAGGATTACATCACTCACAGTCTTCCAATATCCACCATCAGACCCACACTTTCAAACACATTTAGCATAACTGACTATGCAAAGAAATTCCACACAATAGCCTGTGATTACCCAAATGATTGGTTGCTTTTGAGCCAGTCCCAACAGGATGACTGCAGATTGATGGAAGGAACTGACCTCTAGCCTCTCGTTTTCTCTTCCCTTTTCTGCAATTCCTTGCCACTTCGGAGCCAAGAGACATGGGCCCTGATAACCCTACCTTCTTATCACAGAAGCACACTCCCATGGTGCTGAATCCGTAGGTAATTGAATCATGCACAGGGCTATTTGTATGATTGTGAATGGTATTTAAAAAGGGGACAGTCAGGTGGTGACTGGGTATGCTGGCTTCCTCTCTCTGAAAGATGCTATTGGTCCAATCCTTGCTGCAGTGGTTAGTCATATGGGGATTATACAACAGCTACAACTCACTTCATTCCACCTTGTTCTCACCAAGCAGGAAAATGAAGCTAAATATAAATAAATCTGGTGGCATCTCTGGATAGGTCAAGAATACGATTGCACCAATGAAGATTATCGCATGTAAACGTGACTTACTTCCATTTAACTCAGACCAAGGATGGGAATCATGGATTCTTTCATAACTCTGTTATGTAAGAGGCTTCACAGATTAGTTTTTCCCTAAAGATGATCTTTTCTCACATTCACATCAAAGTCTTAAAGAGCTTGATGTGTAAATTTCCGACTGCTAACTCCTTCATAACCCCTTTCGCTGTGATGATGAAGCAGGAGTGCTTGACTCTTGAATCAGGCCATTAGGTGAGCTCCACAAGATGCCGTTTGAAATATATTATAACTTACATTTGGTCTCTACATTACAATCCCATGTGACTTAGATAATCCTTGACAACCAAAACAAAGCCGTTCATCTATTATCGGTATGGCTCGGCTGGGGGCCTCCAGCTCATATGCCCACACGCTGTCAGTGTTTTCACCAAGTGTCCGACCCTCAGCAACTTTATTATCACAAAAAATAGGTCTTACCGCTTACAGGGGCACTTATCGAGAGTGCTTCATCGAGAATATTACTGCAATTAGGAATGGATCACTATTCTTGTTTCTCTAAATGGGGAAGGATGTCTGTCAGTGTCTTTGATTTCCTCTGTCCATCTCTCTCAACAGCTGTTGTTGGAGGTGGACCAGAACACTAGCTTACTAAGTCTGCTTAATGTAAGCACAGCTCTGCAGGGTAGGGGGAGGATCTTTGGCTTCAACCATTGGTTCATCCTGCCCAGAGGACATCAGCCATCGCAACATAATTAATGTGTATTTGCTCATCTGTTAAGGTACATCCGTTGACCTTAGAGATTGGGGGCTTGGCCAGTGGAAGAGTGAGATGTGATGAGAGAGGAGAGCACAGGAGTTGAAAAGTCGAAAAGAATGATGCTAATAAAACCAAAAGAAAAAAGATAAGGAATATATGTTATATTGTACTACCTATTGCATACTCCCATTAAAACAAAGCCTTACCCGTGAAACAGAACTCTTCGTGAGCTGCTGCTATGAGATGAGAGCTTTTGCAATTACACAAAGATTATCCAGCACATGACCCACTGAGAAATCCCCAACCCCACAGAAATCGGCAAAAAAAATAAGCTAGCACAAAAACGCAATGACAAAACTTGTTCTAGTTTTGGCATTTCATGAAAACAAAGCCAAAGAGATTAAATAAAATAAGGAGAAGTAGGAGTTTCCCTCCTGAGGGGAGTTTGAGAATCAATCAGGTTGAGACAGGTCTATGACAACACATTCCCACAAGAAAAGGAAGTGAATCCTGATTCATCGGTGGAGGAGGAAGTGCAGCAAGCTCAGGCAAGATCCCCCCTGCAATGCAGACATGTCCATCTAATACTTTAGTAGATACATTCATCTTCCCGTCTCTCTCTTTTGGACATATCAAGAATAACACAGAAATCAGGAACATAATTCTGGAGCCTTTGGTTTTGGTCCTATGAAACATGATGGCTAGACATTTGATATTCAGCATGGAATTAGGAGCAGCCTAACTTAACTGACATTTTTTTATCAAGTTTTGCTATTACTGCAGTACTTCATACACATCTTTAAGCGGGTTAGTTGAACTCTGGTCACTGTGATAGAGTATGAGGCCCATCCTTTTTTCAAGAACAGTAAAAGTGGAGTTTATCTTCATTGTAATTGAATACTTATCAAATAGGAATGATAAACTCAGTATAAAATAGCCTTTGAAAGAGAGCAAAGGGTAAAGAGCATGTGTGTCAATAAAGAGTGCATTTACATCACCTTTCACTATAGTAAAGCTTTGTGATGTCCAAAATAAATACACGTCATTCCTCGCTATTGTGTTTTTCTGTGTAAGATGCTTTCTGCATCTTATAACCAACCAGTATCAGTAATGTGATTTAATTATAATCTCAAATAGCCTACTATAGTTCAGACAGAAACAGGAATGCATCCAGATTTCCAGTAATTATGTGAATCAAAACCCATTACTTTTTTCCTAAAGTTTTATGATAGCATGCAGCTAAGCGAATGGGACAATAAAAAAAGATAGCATTAGCAAATATTGCGTGAATTATATTAACTATTTTGTTTTTATTGATACCTTTCTGATTGAATGAATATTGATATTACTGTATACACTATGCATCTAAATAATATGATTTTGCATTAATATAATAAAAAATATATATATTATATTTACACTACCGGTCAAAAGTTTTAGATCAGTAAGATTTTTTATGTTTTTAAATGAAGTCTCTTCTGCTCACCAAGGCTGCAATTATTTGATAAAAAATACAAAAAAAACAGTAATATTGTGAAATATTATTACAATTTAAAACAGCGGTTTTCTATGTGAATATATAGTGAAGTGTAATTTATTCCTGTGATCAAAGCTGCATTTACAGCATCATTACTCCAGTCTTCAGTGTCACATTTTTTAAATTATTATAATATGAAAGTATTATAATATGATGCTCAAGAAACATTTATGATTATTATCCATGTTGAAAACAGTTTTTTACATTTTTATTTCAGGATTCTTTGATGAATAGAAAGTTCAAAAGAACAGAATTGATCTGAAATGGAAAGCTTTTGTAACATTAATCACTACCATTCAAAAGTTTGGGGTCAGTAAAAATTTATTTTTTATTTTTGGGGGAAAGAAATTAGAAAATACTTTTATTCATCAAGGATGAGTTAAATTGATCAAAAGTTACAGTAAAGACATTTATAATGTTAGAAAAGATTATATTTTAAATAAATGCTGTTCTTTTGAACTTTCTATTCATCAAAGAATCCTGAAATAAAAAAGTAAAAAACTGTTTTCAACATGGATAATAATCATAAATATTTCTTGAGCATCATATTATAATAATTTCATATTATAATAATTTAAAAAAATGTGACACTGAAGACTGGAGTAATGATGCTGTAAATTTAGCTTTGATCACAGGAATAAATACACTTCACTATATATTCACATAGAAAACCGCTGTTTTAAATTGTAATAATATTTCACAATATTATTATTTTTTTTAATTATTTTTTTTATCAAATAATTGCAGCCTTGGTGAGCAGAAGAGACTTAATTTAAAAACATAAAAAATCGTACTGATCTAAAACTTTTGACCGGTAGTGTATATATAAATACCTCGGGTGACTTGGAATGTTTGCATTCATTATCTCATCTATCCTGACGAAATCAATCTGCTAATAAGTGTTGAGGCATTGAGGAAACGCTGCATACATCACAGAGGGGAAAAAAGCCATAAAAAACGCTGTTGGTTATTGTCTACAAAAGAAAGTGGAGCTCATGAAATGATTCCAAGACGCTGCTCTAATTCCTTTTATCTGCAGATCATTATTCACTAACGCTTTACTGCTTTCTGGATGAATACCTCAGAGATTATCTGATTATAAAATCACTTTACATGAAAGTCTGGAGCTAATAGACACCTGTGAAGGTACTAACAGGAAATGTGGAATGTTTGAAAGTTCTGTTCCAGATGAGGGATTGGGTGTCACAATAACTGCATTAGTTTTTTTTGCACAGCAGCTCCAAATCACAACTGTCAGATTCTCTCAGTTCAAAAAGGATCAAATTGAGATTTAAGAAAGCTCTTATTGGCTTTTTGTTCATTTAGTAATCTGCCCTGGCGGAGGTAGGTCAAAGGTCAGTCGGCTTGGTTTTATGGCACAAGAAAAAAAGCATCTGTCAGCAACCCAAGCTCAAAACACTCTCATTACTCAAGGACAACTGCCACAAGTGGAAGGTTAGTTCCACACGAATGGCCTGGAATTCCAGGGGTGTCGCCGTATGTCTGAGAGTCAGCTGCTCTGCCAGGGTGACCTCCAAGCACCATTTACATCAGAGTGCCGCCCGCTCCCTGGGTTACATGTGGCTGTCCCATTTCAGGATTCATCCTTGAATCAGGATCTCTGTTTGGAACAACCCTCTCCCTCCCTGAAGAATCTCCCCGGAGAAAAGCACTGAGAGAGACTCTGGTTTAGGTCAGTGGAGAAGCAGCCCACAGATCAATGGCTGTGCTCTGTCACATGGGGAGGGGGATGCCGGTGGAGATGATAAGCTTCCATCTAATTACACTGCAAGGCCATTTCAAGGCTGCTTAGACCCTCATTCACCGCACCTCTGAAGGAATCAGCATTCATTCTACTGCGCTAAAACAGGTGCTTTGTCAGAACCCTGCTGTAAGCTGTGTAAACACAGGAGAATCAAAACGAATGCAATAGAAATTGACAACTAGATTTTTTTTTTCTCTCGCCACCATGTTGCCAGGGTGTTCTGGGTGGTTGCTAGGGCATTGCTCATTTAGCTAATGTCCCTACATTGTGAAACGTTGTTTATTAACATTGATCATTACTAAGAACACATTAAAATAAAAGTTATTTAAAGTTTTTTTTATTTGAGAATTTGTTCAAATAGCTTATTTGTTTTTCAGAATTTTGCATCGCTTTGGGTCAGGTTTGGTTTGTTTTAAATGTGTTATATAAATTATTTTTGACTTGACCAATGAAGAACAGTATATTTATAAATTTAAAGGTATGGTTCACCCAAAAAATGAACATTCTGTTTTTAATGACTCGCCCTCATGTCGTTCCAAACCCGTAAGATTTCCTTCCGTTCATTGCGGAACACAAATGAAAGATCTTTTCGATGAAATCTGAGAGATTTTTGTCCCTCCATTGACAGCTACACAGCTGACATTTTGACGCTTCAAAAAGTTCATAAAGAGATCGTAAAACGAATATATATGAATTGAGCAGTTCAGTCAAAAATTTCTGAAGAGACTCGATTGCTTTATATGATTAACCGATTGAATTTAGGCTTTTAGTCACATATAAACATTGATCAGCAACCATAACATATACAGAAGCTCAACCGAACCTGCTTTACGCGTGAGAACAAAGCTCAAACGTACTGCGTAACATGAAAATGAAGCTCATTGGTTTTTACAGACGTTCAAATGTGCTGCGTAACACAAGAATGAACCTCATTGGTCCATCATATAAAGTGATCAGTCTCTTCAGAAAATCTGGACTTAGCTCAATTCAGCGTCAAAGTGGTAGTTGCGTGGCTGTCAATGGAGGAACAGAAATTTCTCAGATTTCTTAAAAAAAAAAACTTCATTTTGGTTTCGAAATTTTTTGGGTGACCTAACCCTTTATCATATAAATAATAATATAATAATCATAAATAATGTTTAGCATGAACTTATATTAATTAATGCTGTTTGTGCATTTATTAATAAAATGTTTATTGTTCTTTCATGATACATGATGCATTAACAAATGTTGACAACCCTTAAGCCGGGTGCACACGAACATGATCATCGCTGTAAGCCATGACACACTGTAAGATCTCAGTTGTCATTAATGTCAGACTTTACGGCAGTCAAGACGAGTTAAAAAAACAGACGCACGCAAGAAAACTTGCCCGGAGTTTTACAACAATCAATGACATCGTAAAGTACTATTATAAATCACACGGTGTTTAGTTGTAAAGAGTGTCAGCATTTTGTTAGTCAGATCTTTATAAAATGTGAAATTCTATATTTCCTCTGGCTCACAGCTGTACTTTTCCTACCATGTGACTAACCAGAACCAGTTGCCAACTTCCCAGGATATTTGGACAGTTGGAGTGGAGGAATGCAAAACAAGAGCGTAGCGTCCTCTTACTAAAGCACTGCCCGTGGCCACGCCTTTTGGACATCCCCCCTTGTTATCATAACGGCATGATAAGGTTAAATCCAACATTGTTTGTTTAAAATACAAACATGGATGATAGCGCGGAAAACAGACCTCACATGATCTTTAACCCTTTGCAGGTGCAACAAACTTGTGTTGTTGTGCGTGTAAAGCCCGTATAAGGCAGCTGTGCTTGTGTTGGGTTGTTGCGAGGGCCTTATGTTGGTCCCATCTTGGTGCAAGCATGAAGCTATGTCATGATCTGACACAGACAGTTCAAATCACACAGAGATTTCAGTTGTTTACTCTCTTTAGTCATATGGGGCGACTGTGGCTGTGAAATGTTTCCCTGTGAGCCGAGAAGAACAGAAAACAGAGAACATGCGAAACACATTGAGTTGTGCACACATGCACACAGCAGGTGTAACCAACAGATGCAGCTCCATTAGACCAGCTCATAAAGCAACGCACTGCCGGTAATGTGAGGAGTTCAGCATGTTAATGCGACTCGTGCATCTCTCTCGATCGCACGCATGTGGAGGGTGAAAAACACTCAGTGCATTTAACACATCAAGAATAGAGCAGCTGGGAGTTTGGTGAGCAAGCGCATCTCACCCTTCAGGTTCTGTTTAAAGTTTAAACACATCCGAGTGCATGTAGTTTGGCTCCAGTCTGGCTGTTAGTACATAGGCTGGTGTCAGTAGGGATGGGCATGCGTGCTTATTGTCATGTCATGTGATCAGCACTGGAAATAGCCGCCTGTCACAAAGGAGGAATAGATCCGTGTGCCCTCTCCGGTATGGCAGAAATACAACTCTCAAAGGTGAACTTCAAACCCCCTCCGATCCCGAAATAACCAATGTAATTTCAATGTCTCAGTGCAACAGAGAAAGGGAAAGGAGCGAGTGAGTGACGTGCCAGGAAAGAGCACGAGAGATGATTCTGTGAGAGCGAGAGCGATACGGTTCAGCTTTGGTTTCAGGGGACGGCAGCAGATTCAGGCCTGGAATCATTCAGTATTGATGAAGCGGATAATGGAGCGCGGTACATCTCTGCTGCATGTATGTTTGCCGTACAGACCTGCAAACGTGTGCAGCTGTGAATGTTTAAAGGAACGAGAGCAAAGAGAACATCAAACCAGAGCAGAACACAGCTACGATCATACTGCAAACCAGTGTGTCAATCTTATTAAAGGTGGGGTATGTGATTCTCTTTTTTGTCCATTTTTTCAAAATCACTTGAAATCCTATTCATAACCCACTTACAGCCACTGAGTTAGAAGCACTGAAATGAAAGTTAAGCAATTTAATCATCTGTGGAACGGGCAGGACTCGAAAAACTCCAGCCAATCATTTCCAAGACCACCTAGAATCATTGGACAGTAACGCCCGTTTCACACATACTCTGTTTGCGGTGCGTATACGGTACAGGAGCAGCACACGGTATAGAGCTTTCACATATGCTGCGTTTGCAGTGCGTAACTGATCCGCGGCTGTACCACAAACAAACACATACTCACTATTTTTATTTCAAATCCAGAAGTTATGCAGCAACTTTTATTAAAAAAAAGTTTGTCAGCATTGCGATTCTCTTTGTACACATATACAAACTTGAATGGACGTACGCACGTTTAAACACAATTTAAACAACGTAGGCCTATAATTCCATGCATTAGGCTACTTCTATATATATTAAGTTGCTTAAGAAAGTGGTCAAATATTTAACCATGTACTTATATTAAAATCGTAAACATTTGAAATCAAAACTTAAAATTGACAAAAACAGCCGACTCTCATGCCTTTTCTTATGCATTTAAATTTTAATACAATAAATCTTGCATGTCACAAATAACTTGTTTTTCCACCTCCACGAATGAGTGTCGTTCATTATTATGTCCTTGTTGAGGTAAATTGTCCTTTTCCTTGCTTAAAACCCCGGTCTTAAAGTAAAAAGATGAAAAGTAGTATTATATTTTATATATTTATATATTTATATATTATATATTATATATTTATATATTATATTATATTTAATTAAAAACATTTATGGTGAGATTACTACATTTTATTGAATTAAATGCATTTATGGTGAAATTACTACATTTTCAGGTCCATCTGTGTTCATTTTGACCACGAACCGTGCGCTGTCACTTTAATTCAGCGTTTGCAGCACAGCAAAAATAGACTTGGTGCGGAAACGATCTCTTCACTGCTGTATACGCACCGCAACTGGAACGGAACCGGTTAACATGGGTACGGAAAAAAATACGCACCGCATACGCACTGCAAACGAAGTATGTGTGAAACGGGCGTAAGTCCGTCAATCAAACGGTCGTACCAGACCCCCCTCCCCCATCACCCTCGCACGAATCAGGGCCAGCGCTGGAGGAAAGAAGGAGGACCATTTGAGTTGTGTATTTTCAAAATCTGACGGCCGTTTTGCAAATCACATACCCCACCTTTAATTTTCTTAGTAGCCGTTCACATATTTTAAATAAGGCTCATTACAGATAGTGATCTCATATTAAATATGAATTTAGAGGTTTTGATATCATCACTATTCACATTGTTTTCGGTTATCTTACTAGGGCTGTCAAATGATTAATCGCGATTAATCGCATCCAAAATAAAAGTTTGTGTTTACATAATAAATGTGTGTGTACTGTGTATAATTATTTTATATATATATAAATACATACACATGCTGGTATATATTTAAGAAATATTTGCATGTATATACTATATATAGATTTATATATAATTTATATTATATATAAATATAAATATATTTTCTTAAATATATAAATGCACGTGTGTGTACTTACATAAATAAAATAATTATACACAGTACACACACATTTATTATGTAAACACAAACTTTTATTTTGGATGCGATTAATCGGGATTAATCATTTATAACTTAAATTTTTTTAATATTCCAATTGTTTTTTATTTCAGTTTTAGTATTTTTAGCATATATAATAAACATTGTTAGTTAAATTAGTTAAATTATATAAAGTCAAATTTTCATTTCATCTGTATTTTTATTATCAACAAATTTTTTTTAGTTAACACGTTTTATCAATAAAACGAGTGATTCTATATAATTGGAGATATATTTTGCATTTCAAAAAACTGTTCACTACCAGAATTTTTTTTCCAGTATCTTATTGAAAACATATTTAATTGTAATAATTCAGTGCTTGCAAAGACAAGTTACTTTCCTTTTTTACTTTTAGCGGGGGATACTTTTTTTTTAAATAATATTGTTTGTCAAATCTTTTACTGTCAATTCTGTTACACACTTTCAACACTGTTATTCAGTCTTGGTAACATAGTTTGACGATAACAGAATTCACTATTTAAAACCTTTAAGCCAAAAATGCCACTTGCTAGCATAAATGCTAAGAGCACATGGCACTAAAGAAATCATGATTAAAAAAACCTTTTAAACGACCCACTATGTGATCAGTGATCAATTCTGTTTTCCTTTTGATATTGTGGTAACACTTTTGACGTTTTACAAAATAACTCTTGGTGTAAGAACATTTTAGATTAAAACATTATCTCAGAGAGAGCACACATACCTTTCAGTGCTTCAAATCTTATCAGTGATGGAAAGTGACATCATTTCCTGTATCTACATAGTTGTGAGAGATAATTACACCAATTTAAAGGCAAAGTGTGGTACGGTAACAGAATTGACACACGATTATGGACACATTTTTATGGTATAAAAGTCATTTCGAAACAATTTAATGTTGTAGAATTAGGAAAATTACTACTATTTAGGGCTTTTATAAATAAAATAAATGAAATATTACCAAAAAAAAAAAAAAAAAGTCAAATAAAATATTTTGATTACAAAATGAAATACACTAATTCGTTAGGATTAAATACACTCCTTTATGTGTATAAAAACAAACAAAAAACATCATGAATGTATTCGCTCCATGATATTATAGGCCTAGCTATAAAGGCGCTAAGAAAATGGCGGTTTCTCCGACTGGTGTCGTCCGTGTTGTTGCGTTGCGTGACGTGCGTGCTCTCTTTAACGTCCGCGTTCCCAACCCAGCACCGCTGGGTTACAGATTAAGACCGATTTTCAACCCAAATTGGGTTACATCAACCCAGCATCCTTACCCAACAGTCTCAACCCAGCGTATGGGTTGAAAAAACAACCCAGCATTTTTTAGAGTGTATTGACATAAAAAAAAATAAAAAAACATAGCACAGAAAACCAAAGGCTATAGATATGAAATCATCAAGTTGTGGCTCACTGTAAGAGTCCAGCTGCTGCAAATTGCAACATCTTGTTAACACAAGTTTTCAACCTGCTAGATTCAATACTTAGACTTTGCAGACGAACAGCGGGAGCGATGATGAGCCAGACAGACTGTGGGTGAAACATATTTATTTTAGAAGACTATGAGTGAGTGAGAGAGAGAGAGAGAGAGAGAGAGAGAGAGAGGGGGGGGGGGGGGGGGAGGGGGGGGGGAGGGGGTGGATGTAGTGTCTCCATCTTTTCCTTTGCTCTCCCTGTGGAACTGTTCCTGTCAGAACAGAGTGTCTCTGCATTAGCTCAGTGCTATACGCTTCCAGCTAGCACAGCGAGGTGCACAGCGTAGCCCAGGCAACCCCAGTCACCTCAACACCTGGCTGAAGGCTTCTCATTAGACACAGTGCAAGCCAAGCACCTGTAAATCAGGAGGGAACGATTGCTGCAGGGCCATTCTGTTAGCACACACGCATAGAAACCCACTTAGAGGTTTGATTAACACTTCCAATGTGACACAACAATCACGGAAGCACAGAAAGTCACATGTGCTTTAGCCTATTAATATTATAACATTTCAAAGTTTGGGGTCAGTATTTAAATGTTTTTTTATTTATTTATTTTTTACTTTTATTCAGCAAGGATGCATTAAATTGATCTGAAGCAGGAGTGTCAAAGCTCCTGGAGGTTCACAGTCCAGCTCTGCTACAACACACACACACCTGTAGTTTTCAAATAAGCCTGAAGGATTGACTAGCCGGATCAGATGCGTTTAATAAGGGCTGAAGCTAAACTCTGCAGGTCTGTGGTCCTCCAGGAACTGAGTTTGACACCTCTGATCTAAAGCGACAGTAAAAACACTTTAGATGCGTTCACGACATATTAATTAAAAACATCTTATCTATTGCATGCATCTCAGACAAACTGTATTTACATACGCTGCTTCCTTCTGGTTGAGTGACACATTACCAAATCCAACATAACTGGAAAACCAAGGAAATTATTCTAGCCTGTTAGTTTGAAATGAAGACAAACATTGCAAGCGTATTTGGTGGTTTTCATAGTGATTCATGCAACTACATCCAACAAAGGAGTGACTATTTCTTTGTCTCCAACCTCTAGCGATTAAACGCGGATATATACGTGAATGTGTGTGTTTTTGTGGCGAGTGGGTGGAACGGCTGCACTGACTCACTATAGCAGAGACTAAGATCAGCTAAAACGCTGATGACTAATGGAGGGAGAAGCTTGCCTTAAAAAAAGAAGCAAGGAAACAGAAGAAGAGGTGGGCTTTGAAAAATGCATGCACCCCAAACCCAACACTGCTGGGTTTACCTCAACTGCTGCATTTCTCATAAGAACATGCTGATGTATTATTGAGCAGCACAGTTCCGGCCCAGGACATAGAGGTCACCACATCAATGCCGTCAGCTGAAATAGCCAGAAGTCACTGTGTGCAAACATGCACATGAGCAGCATGTGCACTGAGCTAAAAAAAACTTCATTAGCATGGCCCTAAAAAGACATAAAATCTGTCCTCTAAATAAAACTAGTGTTAAATATGTATGTCCTGTCTGGGATCTTTAAAGAATGTAAAATTTAAATGTAAACATGAATAGCATATGGGTGGGGCAGCCTGGTTGTATCAAAGCAATGTAGTCATCATTTATGACAGGGGCGTTGTCGATTGCATTTTTTAAAAAATTTTTTTACTCAAGCTCATTGTAGTAAAAGGGTTTGGCTGTGTTTGTAGGAATCTTCTGCAGAACTTTGGATTAATGTTAAAGTAGATATGGAGGCTATAAAGAAGACTTGAACTACCGGTAGTTGCCACACACTTTTAAGGTTAATGGCTGTACATGAAGGTACAGAAATATTCACTAAAGTCTTGACAACAGAAAAGCTACTAAATATCTGAATACACCATATATATCCACTGAATATATCCATATCCACATCCACCAAAGCTGATATAGCATGTTAAAGGGAGAGTTTACAGATTTTTCCCAAAAAATTCTGTCAACAGTAAATCACTCTCATCTCATTCCAAATCAATAAAGCTTTCGTTCATCTGCAAAACACAAATGAAGAAATTTTTCATTAAACCTGAGAGACATTGTAAAATAATTTGAGTAACACTTTAGTTTATGGTGTAATTCTCACTATTAACTCGCTTATTATAATGCATATTACTAGGATATTGGCTGTTTATTAGTACTTAAGCACATATTAATGCCTTATTCTTCAAGACCGTATTCTACATCTCTTAATCCTACCCAATTCCTAAACTTAACAACTACCTTACTAACTATTAATAAGCAGTCGTTAGGAGTTTGAGGGAAAAGTCATAGAGAGAATTGGACCCTAATCTAAAGTGTGACCAAACAGTCTTGTAATTTTAACGGTAAAAGACTGTAAACATGATACAGTAAAAACCTGTTAATTGGTTGAAGGTCCCTTACTATATATGGTGAATAACTGTAATAGATCTTCCAGCAAAATACAGTTACATTTACCATTTTGGAAGTAAAAAGAACAAATGATTTTATAATTTACAGTGAAAAGTCATAAACTGACATTTCCAGAATTCTCTGTGTGACACTTTACATATTAATAACATATATGTATATTTTACGTATCTTATTTTGTTATATTAATGTTTATTGCCTTAGTGTCATGACTGTTACCATGATTGCATTTTGTATTTGTGTGTATGATGTGTACCTTCTATATATTAGTATTTACCTCAACTCGTGGAAAAGCTACTTGTGATGAGTTTTGATTCATTATTCCGGCAACCACAGGTGCCGGGATTTTCCTACCCCAACCCCCCCATTTAAAACGTTAGGATTATATTTTAAAGAAATCGTTAAAGTAATCTATAATCAAGGGGTTTAATCAACGCATTTGTAAAGACACAATCACTTTATATGATAATCAGATTTAATTTGGGCTTTTATTCACAGATCAACGCACATACATAGAGCACATCAGATAAACAGTTGCTCGAACCTGCTTCCTTGCACGTTCAAGTTTACCATATTTTATGTGCTCTATGCACTGATCAGTATTTATCACGTTTTCGTGGATTAGACTTTCAATGGAGGAACAGAGATCTCTCATCTTTAATTAAAATATCTTAACTTGTGTTTCAAAGATGAACGAAAGTCAGGTTCGGAACAACATGAGGCTGAGTATATGATGACATCATTTTAAGGAAAACTATCCTTTAAACACAGTAGCAGGGCATGATGTCACACTGGAACTTGCCATTAGTACAGGCTTTTCAGTTAATTTTAAGCAATCGTGAATCAGCCAAATAACACGTTACAACTTTACTTTGGAGGATAGAATTAACAAATGATCCTAAATTAAGACCTAGGCGTTTGAAACCAGCTTACAAAACCATTAAACCATTTGTGAAACTGGACTTTTGACTCCAAATCTTATAGTTCTGAGATGCATTTGACAACTAGAAATCTCCCCTATACTCAACTCTTCTAAATGACAAAAAGAGGCATATTTACGTGCTAACTGCTAATGCTTGTAATTTTAATATCCAGAGGTCACAACTTTCTTATCTGTGAAATAATCATTTACAGATTGTGCTGGCAGCTACAGGCTCACCTTTATCCCGATAAGCGTTCACTGTTTTGTTAATAGTTGGCTTTGAATTAACCATGTGGTCTGCTGGTTGACTTTTGCATGAAGGGCAAGCGGGTGATAAACAGGTCATGGAAGTAAAAGAGGCCGAAAAACAGGACTTGTACACATTAACTCAGGCTCTTCCTGGAATTACAGGGGACCAAGCAAACGGTCTCTTGCTGGAGGCTGTGCTGTCATAACAACGTTATGAGCTCCTAGCTCACGGGATGGAAAAATAAATCATCCTTGCTTTATCCTCGCACACCACACACGAGACGGTGTCTGATGTCACAGTGGGATACACTCTGGGATTACATCGTGCATCAGCTGGGAGGATGAATTAGGCAGGATAAACATCTGCCTGCATGCTTATCAGATTAGAGGCCAGAGATGGAGGGTTGGAAATATGGAAAAGCGGTTTGGTGTTATGATTACGGTCAACTTACTACATTTAAAAAGCATTTTTTCTATGAATTGAACCTGTAACATGTCAATCCCATTCAAGTATTAGATCCAGGACATTGGTGCATTCAAATAACAGTACTGGTTTGCACTGTCAGGGTTTTCCTAGCAGTGACCTGTGAGGTTGGAAAGCACAGGAAGACCGTCCTGTCTTGTCCTGTCTTTGCTGAGCTGTGGATTGCTGGACCGGCCATCCATTATTCAGCTCGTGGGGATGGGCGGCTCTATCTCCTGGGATTAAGAACTCAGCTCTGATGAGCACATCACGCTCTCCACTGACACACACACACACAGCAGGAGGCAGGGACACAGAAAACACACCTCCTCCGCATGAGTGCATCAATTCCGGAGTGAAAGCCTGGATGTCTGAATCGGAGCATCTAAACCTTGGCCATATCTTGAAGGCTGCTCTCTATGCGGTATTGAACGCATATAATTCATAACAAGTATCTGCAAACGCATGCATGAACGCATGACTGACATATTGCACGAAGTCCCAGGGTCCATACTTAAAGTCAGCATGAAATGAAAATTCACCCTGTGTATTTTTTAAATGCATTTTAGCCTACAGATCTTATTGTGAACAATTCATCCATGGATATGTATCATTAATCAAATGTTTTGACCTTGTAATGTTTAATCAAAATGTCGACATACTTTTCTCTGGTGATGTGTGCAGCGACCTTAAAAGGAGAGTTCACCCAAAAATGTTAATTCTGTCATCATATACTCACCCTCACGTCATTCTAACCTTGTACAACTTTCTTACGTGGAACATAAGGAGAAAGTGTTTTTTTTTTTTTGGACCACAGTCACTTTCATAATATGGACAAAACTTTTGGTAATTATATTTCATATAGACGGTGTAAGTGATTCTTGTGGCTTGCTCTTTATATTGCCTAAACTTTTACCCCTGGTTTCACAGACAAGGTTTAGGCTAGTTCCAGACTAAAATGCATTATAACTGCATTGTAACATTATAAGCAACTTGCACTGACATAAAATATCTGAAAATATGTCAGTTCCATTGTTTTGTCTCAAGATGTGCACTAATAATGTTTTTTCTATAGCATGTCCTAATTGAACTAAGGCCTAATCCTGGCTTAATCTAAGCATTGTCTGTGAAACCAGGCCATAACATTGTATACTTAAACTCAAACCAGTATGTCATGTCCATTTATTTACTTTATTTAGCTGTGTAATAAGAGAGATAATGTGCAGTCATGGTCATTAATAAAAAAATAAAACCCTTTATGGATTTATTTTTGCGATAATGACAGCTGTCTGTACATTATGCCTTACTTACTTGATTCTTCCGATGTGAGGGGGCGGTTTTGAGCATCATGTTACCTCCAGGAAGAGTTACAGGAAATAACAACAAATCCATTTTTTTTTTTTTTTGCATCAGCATATCAACGTTGTTCCACCTTAGATATAGGTTAATAAAGACTTAGAGCATTAGCAATCGATCGATGCAACGTTATCAAACAATCTCAACAGATAGTGTTCTGCGATCAATAGTAAAAGCATGAATCACAAATGGCAAAACATCTTCGGGAAAATATCCAGCGCTCACTTTAACCTTCAGAAGTGTTAAATCTGTAGTGTATTCAACAGCAGTGCTGATCAGAAGAACCATCTGTTAGATTAGAGCCCCTACAGGTGTTCCAGGAAGGTGTTCGATTCATGGCATCTTCGCATCACTCATCACATACGCAGATGTGCAGAGGGCTTTTAGAAATCACACAGCAGCTTATGTTAAATTACACATATATTCAATTTAGACCCTGTGTTAAAGTTAGTTCGTCACTTCGGTTTTGGAAAATGCAAACAGCAATGGTTTGTACCAAATTTCTCTGACAATGTTCGGAAAATAATGTTTCCATACAGCAAAATACTGTTTTAAGGGTCACATTTAAACTCGATCAACGACGAAATGAATGTGCAGCAGTCAGGTTGTATAGGTCGGTGCTCTTTAAGATGTTTACATTCATTAGTATTGTAATGTTATGTGCTTTGAGACATGAGGTTATTTAACGGCGTCTCTCGTGACGCGTTGCAGACTCTGCTGTGTGTGTTCATGTGTTTTGAAGCGTGGCTTTGGAGACGCTCTGAAGGGAGGGTGGGATCTTTCAAAGCTGGCTCTCCGAGATTACATATGTTGTTTTTAAATGTAGGCTATAGGCGAACACATATGGTGAATAAATATATCAAACCGTAATATTCGATTTGGAAATTGTTTTCACATGACCTGTGCTTTAAATCAGAGAGTAGGCTTTTACAGTTCTTTTGTATTTGTACTGTAATCATGTTTAAAAATCTTATACTTTTTGGCGGTTTCAATAAATGAATTAAGATAAAAACAAATCGCTTATGAATACTTTGCCATACTAGAAATGAAACGTTGAATACATTGCATTGTGGGACAAAGTATGCATATTTGTACATTTTGGCAAATATAAGTCAGTCATCATATTCCACGCATAGAGAAAATTTGCATATATGGAAATATATAGTAGCTTATACATATTGCAAACAGTGCAGTCATAGTAGAGTAAAAACAATCCAAATATAATGATACAACAGGTATGACAATTATACTACTATGTACAACAACGTTCAATACTCTGAGTCAAATTCACCAAGAATGTATTAAATTGGTCAACACAGTCAAAACAATTACTTTACAAAAGATTTCTATTTCAAATGTTTTCTTCAAAGAATCGTAGCCGCAACAGCAACATTGATAATAATAATAATAGATGTTTGAGCAGCATATCAGAATGATTTCTGAAAGATCATGTGACATTGAATCCTGGATTAATGGCTACATTGTAAAACATAATAATTCATCATATTACGGTTTTATTGTATTTGTAATACAAGAAAAATGCAGCATTAGTGAGCATATGAGACTTCTTTAAAAAAAAAAATCTAAAACATTTGAATGGCAGTGCACATTATTTTTTATCTTAAATTTGACATGTTGAATAAAAAAAATTCATCCACAAGATGTCTAAAAGTGTTGATAGCACTGCTGGCTCATTCTTCACAGAAATAAAAGGTAAAGTGAAGTGTGTAAGAAAGGATAGTCTGTCTGACCCAGATTCCACTTCAAGATAGGTGGTTGATCATGCTCATTCCCCAAAATGGCTTAATTATCATAGAGAAGAACAAAGTCAACCAGTTTTATTGTTACTGCCCCATTTGAGTGGATCACACCACGAGCAAATGATTATCAACTGTAGAGCGGGAGCAGGTGAGGTAAACTGAGAACCATCTCAGACAATGGGAAGTCTGAACTACCTTAACACTGTACAGAGCACAGCTGTTACAACACAAGCAACTTCATTTACATTAGGGGTGCTAAACTGTCATGGGATAAACGGTTTGAGATTTGGATGTTCTGGGTTCATTCGGACCTAAGGTCCAAAAAACTTCTTCATCAATAAACTTCTTCATCAAAATCTTCAATGTCCTTATTTTTTTCTTACAATTTCCATCATAGGACACAGTAGCCCATATCCAGAGGGTTCTGGTTGTACGTAACATTTTGGCAAAATGTGCATACTGTATACAATATCCATACTGTAAAAATAAGATAGTTGTATTATATAGATGGTAAATATAAAATAATAAATGTAAAAAATATAAAAACAGAATAGTTTGGACAAGTCCACGGCCGCAAGAGAATGTGCCTCCATGGGGAATTTGCCCAAATATTTGTGTGACATTTGGACAGGTGATGTATATAGTCATGGGACCAAAAGCTTAGTGTTTACAAAACTAAATTTCATCATCCTTTTTCCACTGTGTCAATGTTTCACTGGTCCGGTTAAAGCGGAGGACGGAAAAATGTCTTCCGGGACTCATATCAGACATGAGTGCTGTCGATCATGATGTAATCACATTAGCCTTAAGACTCTTAGGGCTCGGTTTGCCATAGACCGAACAAACCTGGGTGACTTCAGGCATCTGCAGCAGCACAACGCAAAAAGGGAGGGAGAAATGGAGAGCAATTTCCTTGCAAGCCATAATCTGACGCAAATCCCAGCAGGGCAGCGGGGAACAGAGGTCAAGCAACTGTGGGCACTGAAATGACCCTGTCTCAGTTTATGAAAACTCGCCAGTGCTTCCTGCACTGCACTCGTGCTGACCTGCCCCTCTGTTTTCATATTGACAGCAATAACAGTAAACCGAAGACGAGTGCCGCTTGATGTAATTTCATGCTGATAAATTAGTTTTTTCTGAAGTTCCTGGTTTTTAGTGACACTGTGCTCCACAAAACGGAATGATTTCAGAGTTCTACTCACGGATATCAACTGATTTTTCATTTCTTTGCCACGTCATTTCTTCCCCCCCCCCCCCCCATTTAATATCAAAGAGCTGTAGAGAAAATGACTGGTTAATTTAAATCTCTATTCGCCACAGGCGGGAAGTCGAGGACACCTTAACCTTCAGATATGGCGCGCTGCCTCAGCAAGTGTGTGGAGCGTTTCATTACTGCCACTATGGAAAAGCATTATCTGCTTGTTATGATTTGCAGGCAGATTATTACAGATGAGACACATAAAAAGGAAGGATATTTATTTGTTTTGCTGCAATGGCAGACAGAGCAGCACAAAACTCCCCCTAGTGGTCACATTAGTAGTCCATAAATACAGCTCCAGACAGCAATAGTACCAATCATTCACGTGACTGGTCGCCTGAGGGGATTCACAATTCCTGCTTGAGCTCAAAGGCCAGGCGGTTATAACACAAAAACGGCACATTTTAATATACTATTATTTTATATTCAACCACAATGGGATTTACACCTTCGCTCTGCCTGACTGTCTTTATGAAAATTCATTGAGTTAAAATGAGCAAAAGGACTTTGAATAATTAAAAAAAGAAAGTTAATTTTCCTTCATGACTTCTTGGGATTAGTTTATGTTTGAATCAAAACTGGTTTAGACCGTGTTTTCATTTCAAGTTGTCTCCTGCAGATTATTTACACTGAAAACAAGGTTTTGTTGCGGGCTGTGTTTACACACAAAGCATATTACAGTAGGGACAAAACAATAAGTCCCAAGTTTGCAGTATGTAGTACATCTGTGCAGAGGGGCCGTTTAAAAAAAAAAAAAAGGCAGTAAATGCCAAGATTAGATTTTGAAATCCCTTCATCTGCACTAAAGATTATTTTGGTGAATTGAAACAGGTGTTTCCGGCAAGAGCGATTACTGTGTGGCAAGCCAGAGGTGACCCCATAAACGGAGAGGTCTGAAAGAGCTCCATTGCAGTGGCTCATGGTTATCGCATACAGCCCCATGAGGACCCGTAATCTCTCTGGGCTGCAGGCATGGAGCACTGCCCTCATGACTGGGACCAACGGCATTTTTATTGCAGTTGCATTCCTCGACTGTCAGCGCTATTGCGCGGCTGACCTTGAGCTGCTGAGCAACCTTGACCAAGAAGCAGCGCAGCTGCTACAGCGAATGTGAAAATGAAAGGTTACTTAATGAGATGGACAAATACCAGACCTACAGGGGGAAATGAAATGATTAAATGGTTTAACAAACGTGTGAAATGAGGAAGCTGTTCTTGGAACGAAGAATGATTGGTGGTGCTTGCTAAGGCATGCTTCACTATTACTACTGCTCATGCTTAAGGATTTAAACTTCACTGTGTAACTCGTCCCACTCAATTTGTACTACAGACATGAATGATACCGCAAATGAGAGAGAGAGAGAGAGAGAGAGAGAGAGAGAGAGAGAGAGAGAGAGAGAGAGAGAGAGAGAGAGAGAGAGAGAGAGAGAGAGAGAGAGAGAAACTCATTCCAGCAACCGCCAAGTAACACATTAGCAACCACCTATCAATGCCCTAGCGACTACACAGATGAACCCTCCAAGACCTTAACAGCCACAAGAACACCATAGCAGCCACAATAAAACCACAGCAACCACCTAGAACACCCTTGCAATGCACTAGCAACAAGCCAGAACACCCTGGCAACTATACAGCAACACCTTAGTAACCACCAGAATGCTCTTATCAACCACTGGAACACATTTAGCAACCATGTAAACTGCACAACCACCCAGAGCACGCCAGAAACCACCTTAGCAACCCCAGAATATGCTAACTACAACCACAACACATTTAGGAACTACATAGTTGCAACCACCACAGCCTAAACACAAGCAACCACCTACCAATGCCATAGAAACTACCCAAAACCTAGGAACCATCTATCAAGACCATAACAGCCAGCAGAACACCCTAGATACTACCTAGAAACAACCTAACAACCACACAACCAAAAGAAAGTGATAACCAGCAGAACAAACTAGAAACCACCAGAAAACATTTAACAACCACCCAGAACACCCCTGCAATGCCTTCACCAGCATCCAGAAAACCCTAGCAACCAATGCACTGACAACCCCAGAATACACTCGCAACCACCACAAGACATTTTGCAAACCACCAAGAACATCCTATTAACCACATAGGAACACCTTAGCAACCAACAGAAAGTGCTAAAGCGCTAACAATCACCTGAACAAACTAGAACCCACCCTTGTGGCAATGCCTTCACCACCACCTAGAACACCCTAACAACCACATACCAACACGTTAACAACCACCATAATGTGCTAACCACCAGAACAACCACCTAGAAATTTCCTAACAACCACTTATCAATAATTTAGCAATTAAAAAAACCCATTGAAAAAAACTTCGCCAAACACCCTAGTATTGTGGTGGTAAATGTTATCTTTCATGCAAAAATCTAGTTTACATTTATAACACACCAAAATGTTTCCCAATAATGCTAAACAGATCGCATTAGAAACAGATAGATGCTTTTGGACAGACAGGTTTACTGACGTTTAATGAAAGTGTGTTAGGAGCAGCTCCATGGAGTTTCCATGGCAGACAGTTCAGTGTTTACATTCTGTTTTTTGTTCGCTCCACTGAAACATCTCCACTGAACATTCTCAAAGTTCCTCCAAGCAAGTTCTCAAAACATCGCCATGTGTGTATCTAAACAGAACATAGTCTACCAACAACAGCTAAACCCAAATGATTCGTTTTCCCAGCAGGCCCATTAAGGTGAGGATGGGAAAAGCTACTAACTCAAGAAGGAGATGATGTATTTGGGAAGACAGGAGTTGAGCACATGATCACTGTGTCTCAAAACAAACCGTGAGATCGGACTAGGGCTGGGTAAAGACATGGGATCCGCAGCAGCGGTATTCCCTCCCCTCTCCCGCCTGGATACTTTCCCAGCCACCCGCCTTTGGGAAGGTGAACGACAGGGCTATTTTCCTCACACTTGTATGAAAAGATTGTGCGTGTCAGTTTTCAAAGAATGATGGCTGCTGGTTCGAACTGCCAGCAATAACAACTCTTCGCCAGCACCGAAGGGATTGTCACAACAGAAATAAGCAGCACACAACCGGCATAATGAGTATTGCTAATACACAGTGTAAATATCTCTGAATTAGATGATTCTAGTTAAGTAATGATTTGAGAAATCTAGTGAACTGTAAAAGGTATATTCTGGCTTCAGTTTAGCTCAATAGACAGCAGTCGCATAATGTTGATTCACACACACAAACAATGTCTGGATTACAGTGAAATTCATTAATATTAAAATAGTCACTGTCTCTAAAGTATAGCTAAAAGACACGAACTGTGACAAGGATTTTAGTTTGGACAAAAAACTAAATTCTTTCAAAACTATAGAGGTCAATAAAGAAATTATACTTATACAGCAAGGACACATTAGATTCAAAACAAAATTATACTATAAACAAAACTTACAATGTTAAAAGATTTCCATTTCAATTAAATACTGTTAATTTGAAAGTTCTATTTATCAAAGAATCCTGAAATAATATATCATACTTTACAAAAATATTAAGCATTTAACGGTTTTTTTTAGTTTTTTTTACATTGATGACATTATTATTATTTTTTGCTTAAAATCATCATAGAATAATTTCTGAAGGATCGTGTGACACTGAAGACTGGAGTAATGATGCTGAAGATACAGCTTTGCCAACACAGGAATAATTTACATTTTAAAATAAATTCAAAACAGGTTTTTTTCTTTTTTTACATTAAAATCACATTTAACATTATTGTTTTTACGGTGTTGTTGATCAAATAAATGCAGCCTTGATGAGCATAAGATACCTCCTTTTTTTTATTCCATTTAAACATTGTTCCAGCTCAAATAATACAAAAGCACTTTGTATAAACTTGTATAAGCATTTTTGTTATTAGCTTAACATTGGTTGAAGAAGTGTCAGTCTCCAAGCATCTATAACACCTCGACCCAATGAAATGGATATAAGAGAACTTTCTTCTCAAAGATGCATCATCCTTATGATGGTCAGGAGGAGGACAGGCTTCCACAACATGACAGCCACAGGGACATTGGATACGAGTGTGTGAAATGGACTCTGAAAGGTCAACAGATCTTACCTGCGTGGGCGAGTGGATGGGTCACTTCATTCCCACCGCCATTATGATCCCCATTTGTGGCTATAGCTTCCTTTATGGCTATAATCTGCCTTATGTGTTTTCAAATAGATACGATAGGGTCTCTACACAAATTGCATTATCATGCAGCGCAAATACCGTCTGCAAAGCTGAGTGGCTTCTTCAATCAATGCTTTTAGGTGCTAAGATATGTTGAGCCTTGCCAAGTGTTCTCAGCTTGACAGGCCAAAAAATATGATACAATATAAAACTTTTAAGATTATTGCAATCAGAAAACAACCTTGAGTGGGATCGAACAATTACTAGATGTTCTTGAAGAGGTTTTTGTGCTAGTAGACAAGAATCAGCCTGGGATTAGGGTTACATGATTTTGTGTGTGTGTGTGTGTGTGTGTGTGTGTGTGTGTGTGTGGGGGGGGGGTGCTTGTGTTTGGGGCTACACACTGTAAAAAAAAAAAAGTTGATTAACTTAAAAAACTAAGTTACCTGGTTGCCTTAAAATTTTTAGTTCATTGAAATTAAAAATTTGAGTTAATAAAACAAAGGAGATTAGTTTAATAAATAGAAACTCAAAATATTATACTGTCTGAACTACATTAATTATCTAAGTTGATTTGACAAAATATATAAAGTTGTGAAAAATCATCAAATTTCATTTTTACAGTGCACAATTTGGCCAGATTTCTTTATTATATATCAATATGACTATAAAATACTTTAATAATAATATATTTTTTTGTTGTTGACCACAGCAGTTTCTAACATTGGGAGACGTCCATTTAGATGCGAATGTCCGCACACAGAAACGCGTTTCAGATCAAAGCATTCAGCCGCGACACATTTGAAATTCGCATAGTAAAAATAATTGACAGCCTGTAAGTTGATCATCGGACAAGAGCGATTAAGTATCTCAGCAGATTACCAGAGGGGACACGCGCTCCAAACTAGAGCACCCATGAACATGACCCCTAAACATATACAAACCCCATCCCACCCTTTTATCCAAAGATCAAAGTTCTCCGTCTCCCTGTTGATGCCTGACATCATTGACATTCTAGGCCAGCACTGTTACAAGAGCTTGAAAGGGAAGAGCGAAGGTGGAGAGATCTGAGAGAATGACAGGAATCTATATGCTGGTTACATACGCATGGTTTAAATAGAGACGGCTGCAAAATGAGGCAAGTCTCAAGTTTGATGGTTGTGGCGCTCAACATGGTTCTTCTCCAGAACTCACACATACACAAATCAAGGAAAATGACACTCCAATGCAACATTTCGCAAGAGCAAAGTAGCGTGTTTTTCGATATGCAGAGAAAACATTATGCCAACCTGGGGAAAATCAGACCACTGCAAATGGAGGCCCCGATGTTTGGATCCTCAGTGAGCTCATGTTTTGGATCTGTTCTGCTTGTGCTGGACGGGCTCCATGACTACCTGGTCTCACACTAAAAGGCCAATAGGATTTAAGGGGACAAAAGTTCAACGGCCCAGTGTGCATGTAGGTCAACAGAAAGTCAACACATTCATCTCTATTTGCCAATATGATGTTTATGCACACGACTTGAAAAAGATAGCTTTATAACTTGACAAGATTTACAACTTCTCTCAACCCTCTAAAAATACACCAGCCTCTAATGTCAGATAGGCATGACCATGACCTCTGAACTTAAGAAGCTTAGAGTTCAGTCCTATAAACAGATGTGTGATCTGTTGAGTCTACATTCACACTCACACAGACGACGCTCAGAGGTCACTAAAGGAGGTGTCTGGGAAGTGTTGCTGTAATTCACATTGGGACCACAAGGGACTTGGAGTGTAAACTGTGCACCAAGTCCTCCGTAATGAGGGGCTTCAATTGGGCTTAAAGCTAGGCTAGCAATAGCGAGCTAGCTTTGGAAGGATAAGATCCCACCCTCCCTTCAGTGCGTCTCCAAAACCACTCTGAGATACAGCAGGGAGCAAACAAAAGCATCACGAGTGACGGCATTAAACTTCCAAATCCTAATCGAATCATGACAAACTATATATCGTTGGGAAGGTCTAAGACTCGTAAATAGATATTTTAGCACTGTTTTATGTTACAAATTATGTAGGAATAGTAATAGATGAATTTATGACAAAAGTGCACCTCAAAAAAATCTAGGAGTTCTGACCTATGTCACAAAAAGTCAACACACACACACTTTTAATAATTGAAACTTTGGTTGTCATGCTAAAAGTTCATAAAACATATAATCTAGTATTTGTCAATAAAAAATTATAAAATAAAATTATCCTCTAAAAAGTAAAATATATTATATATATATTATCCTCTAAAATATATCTTTTTTAATCGCCTTTTTTATTTCATCACATATTTTAATAGTTATCATAAATTAGGTATCATTGTAAACGTACAAACTCAGAATTCATCCTGTGAAAACTGTTTTGAAATTGGACATTGCGTTACCATAGAAACGGTACTCTTAATTCTTTTATCAGGCTCCTCCCCTTTTGGGCATCATGTTTCATAATCTATGAAATCGATCAAAACCTTTTCTAATCTTGACAAAACACATTGTCAGAAAGGTCAGGAGTCTCAAGGTTCCATATTGTGTGACAGAAGTGATATTTGGACAGAAATGTATTAATTTGTTTGGGCAGAGTGCATACAATTAAATTCAATGGAATGTATGTCACCCAGTGGCTATTTCTGGTATTACGCCTAAACAAAATCTCATGGGAAGTTACATTTTTGTGAACTTAAAATTTGGAACACAACTTGGTTAGATATATGGCTTTGATTTTATAGTAATTTTATAGTAAAACATTTTGTAAAATATATACATTTTATATCAAAGAAGCAATATTAAGTACAGTATATTTGATATACTTTTTGATAACTTTTTCATATACTTTCATTTTTTGCTTTCATTTCAGCAATAATCTGTGTGAGTGTTTTCTTTAAAACAAGACCAAACTTTGGTCTATATTCCAAAGCATTCTTGAATTACAACCATTTAAGTTTGAATAGTGCATTCTCAACAACAACAACAAAAAAACTGTACCACCTGACTGCTTCAGATTCATTTCAGCGATGATAATGTTGCCATTGAAAGGCATAAATTCGAATCAGGTACTGCTCTTCCAAATGACAGTAGTTATGGCGAGAGCGCAGCATAAGCTTGTTGTTTTGGTTCAGGATGAACTGTAAAAGGCGGCTGCTGTTTCTGTTGCGGTGCTCGGTGACTGACGTCTGTCTTACTCATAGCATGAAATTGACTGATGACGTCTGACGGGTGTGCGGAGGAATGAAAATATATTATGTTGATTCGGACCGAATGCATATTTGATGGTCCTACAGCTTCCACAGATGAGATGCATATAAATACAAGTAGACCACTTAACTTAGTGATAGCTATCAGGATGTGAAGAGACTTTCAAACAGCTTAACAAAAAAGTTTTTTGGAACAAATCGCCTTTACTTTGCTTTTAACATCTAGCCAAGACCAACTTTGGTGTGGGTTAAAGTTGGTTGTGCCACAGACAGATCAGCTGACAGCCCTAACACAATCATTACACCAGCACTAAAAAAGTTACTAAATACAGTCTGAGCATTAAGCCAGACAAGCCCACAGTGTCTATTTCTACACAGCAGCTTTTGACAGGTCAACTTACACAAGCTGTTCTTTGTTAACCTCTGGCAGCAAGAGGATTCCTGATTGTGCCGGGACAAATAGTCTTCCTGGATATTGAATAAAGATCTGCTACCAATCCCTTCCTCCAACAGGAAAAAATCTTAATTAGTATTTTTGTCTTGTTTTACAGTAAAACATTTAAAAAAACATATTTACTTAAAATAATTACAAATATATTTACTTAAAATTAATAATATAATTTTCGCATGATATTTACATAAGATATTAAGACTTATTTTGAGTATATTGTGAATGTATTTTTCTTAACCCATTTGTAAAAGTATTTTTTTTCTTGTTTTCATCGTTTATGCTTAAAAAAAAAAAAGTATTAGCTATTATATAAGATCTATTCAAATATTTATTCTCAGAAAACATCTTAATATGCAATTTCGCTTCAAGTAGGCCTACTGTGAATGCACCTCGCTTTTAAAACAGTTTAGATATTTACTGGAAAATGCAACAAATTTTGAAATTCATATAATAATAATAATAATATTCACTTATGTTATATTTAAGGTAGTAAGACTTATTTTACGTGAATATATCTTATATATCTTAATTCATTTCTTACCCCAATTTTAACCATAAATTCCATTGAATGCTGTTAGCTTTGAGCCATTGATATATTGGTGAAAATATTTTAATATCTCATGCAATTTTACTTTAAATAAATGATATTTGTTTTAAAGATGTTAAAAGATACAATTTCTGGGAAACGAGAAAAATACTGAAAATGAAAAAAGCTTTAGGGCTGTTGAGTGCCACAAATCCAACCAATATTTACTACAGACTTATAAACCCCTAATGCATGGCTTATCCTCCCTTCTCCGTCTAACACACACACAAACAGACATCTAAAGCAGGGAGTTAGAATAGGGGTGTTACGTTTGCTTGCTCTCAGACTACAGACTGCTTCATAGTATGTAACATTGTGAGGGATACATAATATATCTAATTACTGTAGCATTTCCCCATGGCTCTTTAGAGAAGACGAAGAGAAGGGCCAGGGCACGATTTGATGTAATGTGAGAGACGCCTCCTCCCAGAGGAGGAAGAGGAACAGCAGCCGCAGTTCCCAAAGGCTCCTACAGGGGGCGCCCTAGAGGCATCCTGCCGACAAGCGGCTATTTTTAGACCATTGAATAGAGAAATGTATTTATAGAGCTTTGAGTTCTGTCGCATAGAGGAAGCAGTAGCTGTAGGCGTTCAGAGGATCAAAGCTTAGCTAACAAGCAGCTCTTAACGAAGTAGGAGAGATTGACAGGCGGTGCTCTCTTCGGACAATGAACCGCAGCGTGTCTACTCTGCCCGCAGCGCGACAAAACACAGTCATCATCAGCCCTGCCGTGGTGACATTTGCACATTCTCAGAGGAATTGCTGCACTTGGGCTAAAAGCAGCCTCCAACCCAATGCATGTCTCCAAAAGAAACCTCTGCAGTAGACAGAAACACTCAGCCTTGTTCACGTCAGTGTTTTAATCTGCTGGTCACAAATAGAGCATTCCGAGGTCAGGCAGAAGATTTCAGACAAAGCTGCTTGCTGTAACTTACAGCTTTCTCAAAATAACAGCAGACATGTGAATGTATGAGATGGTTTTCAACAGTTCTGAAGGCTTAATTAATTCAAGACTGAATCAGTTTAATGTTAGAGTGGACATGAGAAATAATAAATTAAATAAATATCTCTTCAAAGTCATATGTACAGACGATGCCATATTCAGGGGGTAGTATCACCAGGAGGAAAGCAGCTGTGAGATGGATCCCTGTTAAGGCGATTGTGAAGATCAGATGAATAATACATGATTCTGTTTGGGGGATTAATCCAACACCGAGTAAAGGTAACATGAGTCTTCACAGAGGATGCTCTGGTGCCTCTAGCGGACAGCAGATGCAAATGCAGGCAGACAGTTGTTTATGACGGACACTGCAGCAGATCCTCTGCACGTTTGAATCTTTCAGTAAGTCCTTCATCACAGAGGTTATGAAGTGAGCAACGCAAGAACAATGCAGTTCTGAATCAGCATGCAAGCAATAAGAATAGCTTAACGATTGGACAGCATTACAGTGTCTTTGATATCCACCACCCAGTGGCTCCAAAGAGTATTTGGACATTTAACACGCAATTAAAAATGTATGAATGTCATTGCATTAATAAATAAATATCAATCCAACCAGCACATGCAAACAAATCATAATCATGTGTATTTCATCACATTAACAATTAACTACTAATGTTTGACAACTAGAAAGTATCACTACACTTTATTTTATAGTATGTGCACTTATGTGTACTTACCTAAGTAGCCTACTAGATAATATAAGGTAACATGGATTAAGGTTAGGTTTAGGGATAAGGGCAGGGTTAGTACCTAGTTATTACAATTACTATACATAGTACATAGTATGTACATGGGGAACAGGACTGTAAAATAAAGTGCTACCCTTTTTTGAGTGGTCGACTGATATAGATTTTTTAATGGTTGATAGCAATGCTGATATTTTTTGAGAGCAGGGTGGCCATTGGCCAATGGTTGATATAAAACCGATATATATATATGATATCATACCATTTACAGTAAAGATAGTAAATATCACATATTGCAATGAAATTTGTATTTATTTTATGTAATATTTACTAAATTGGAAGTATTAAAAAAAAATTAATCAAATTGAAGAAAAAAAATGACCGAACTTAATTTAAAAGTAAACCTACAAAATAAAAAGATTTATACTTTAGATAGCAACTTTTTGATTCCGTAATCATATTATAGTATTTCACAAAAAGGACGTAAGATGTAAACTCAGTAATCTGGTAAATCTGTGCACACTTTTAAAACGCTAATTTTATATATAGCATATTTATATATAAATATAATATTTATACATATATTCTTGAAGTGAAGAACTTAAGTTTGTCCATGTGTTTCCAGTGACAGCAGAATTCACCTTTCCACATCTAATTTGGAGAACAAGGAGATCTAAGGCATTCTCGTCACTGTCAAAATGAAAGTCTGCCAACATTTATCAGGCAAACAGAAAACCTCTTCAGCAAATAATTTTTTTTTTTTAATGGCAATTATTGGCATAGGGAATATATTGGTCGACCACTTTTTTTGCCTTAATATTGAACCATACATCTAATGGTTTAAAAATGTTCAACCTAACACACTTTATGTGAAAAGTACTGCTTGGTGCTTTTATGATATCAGTTGGGTTGATATTTTGTTATCTATGCATTAAATGACATGCATTATTTTATAGGACAAATAATGTATGTCCTTAAGTGTCCAGTTACTTTTTAGATCCACTGTATACATTTAAATAACAATAAAACTGTCCATCAAGTATTACTAAAATGGTGCAAAAGCAATAATTTTGTAAGAACATTTTCTAAAATTGTGTCATAAAGTCTGCATGTTAGTCATCTCAAGTAAGCTGGAAACCAGTGCATATTTTCCACTCATAAAATAAGATCCATATTCTCAGTTTCTTCAATACTAAGACAGACAAGCAGACACGTTAGTACCAGGGCCGCCCAAAGCATCATTTTGACGGACGGCTGAGGTGTTGATCCAAGCGGTAAGTGCAGGAAACGGCACACTCCACCAGTAGCTGTGCGCTACAACAGCATGTCTGCATGCCCCTGCAGCTCTTCTCTCATTGGATAAAAAGATCTCCACCAGTAACAGCCCTGGGCAAAATGGCGATCAAGTATATGGACGACCACTCCACACCAGGGCGCAAGCATCACTCCAGTACACACACCAGTCAAATGACGCATCAAACAGCAGCCATCCGCCCCCCTCACGTATGAAGAGCCCTAAAGGGAAAGTGCTTCTCATGGTCTGTGTGTGTTTGGATACTGGCTAGCAGACTCATAGCAGCAGCAGATGATGTTTTGTCATGGATATTCTCCACAGCTAGCGATAAGGGAAGGTGGGTGAGGCGATCACAGAGGGGAGGATGGCAAGGTAGTTGGAGGGGACGTAGCCTCTCTGGCCACGCGCTTCCACCATACTCCATTCCTTGTTTCCACGCTTATCGTGAGGCTCCACCACCCGCACCGGCTCACCAGCCCTGAGAGAAATCTCCCGACTGCTCCTCGCGGTGAAGTCATAGCCTGCGTACACCTGCAAATGGAGAATGGAGAGCGTTTCAGTCTTATTGGCAATAAGAGGAGTTATTTTCTGCGAGTCAATGGCTGCGTTTACACTTGGCATTAACATGCGCCCTCTATCTGGATGTTGTCCACATAACACATTAAAAAGACGTGAAGTGTAAACGCGCTTCTGATCGGAATGTTATCCGAGGACACATTGTGATCGGATCTCAGTGTAATGTAAACGCAATCTGCATTGCATTCACAGGTGGACGTCACACAAAACCCCACCCACTGTCATTATTCCCCCTCTTCTCTCCAGGAATTGCTACACGTAGCTGTGTGGTTTTGCGATACAGTCGAGTGCGAGGTACGTCGCAAATATACTGAAATGTTTGCCTTTGCACCCGAAAGTTGCAGAACCATTCATTTTCTGTAAAGAATGCACATTTTTTTCCACCACAGCTGGCAACGTTCTCTGACCCATATGTTTCTCTGTACCGTTTCCATTACGGCATCTATCCACATTATTAGTACTTGCAGCCTCTTCATCCTCCTCATTTTGCGAGATTTGTAAAATGTCCCCCGAAATAAAACATAGGTCCACTTCAGGTCGACTTTGCACCACAGCAAATCCTTTTTTTTTTTTTATCCAGATACAGAAGCCACTTGATGAGGACAGGTGTAAACACACCGTGTCCTGATTGGCTTTCACGCTGATCACATGTTAATGCCAAGTGTAAACGCAGTCAATGGCAAAACCCACACAAATAGCTAAAACCGAATGAGAAATCTGTCTAGAGAATGCAAGTGTTTTTTGAGTGCTCTGTCGAGTATATGCAATGTCTTTTTAAATTTGAAAGTTGAGCAGTATTTAGTGTTACACAATGTGCTTGAGACATGTTCAAGTGTAAAGAGTGGGATGTTTATGATATTACAGCTCATAAGGGAATAAAAATAGCTGTGTGGAAAAAAGAAAATCTGAGAGGATAAATTAGATAAAGTGCTCCTCCCTGTGGCTAATACCCATAATGCTTTATGAATCATGTTCATTAGTGGTGATGGCTAAGGTTAGCATCACTATTGATCACACCTTCTCACAGGGTTTTGAACAAACCTCTAGCCTTAAAAGTGGAATTAAAAAGTTGCAGCAGCAGCAGATCTATCCTGATATCAATAACATGAATAAAAAAAAAATAGGGAGAATATTAATTTCATGCCGACTTTACACAAAGTGATATTGGTAACAAAAACTAAACTAACTAAACATGAACTAAAAAGACTAACATAAAACTAAACTAGTATATTTTAATGACTAACTAATAAATAAAAATAGACAAACTAATTTTAGTTAAAATAATACATAGCATAAATGTCTAGATAAAAAAACAAAAATAAATATTTTCAAGATATGAGGGAGATCATATCTAGGGAGATTCTTTTTTGCCAATAAGCAACGTCATAAATATGCTAAAAGCCACCCAGAACACCACTGTGGCATTCTCTTCAGGAAATATTGCTTTTGAAAAACAATGCTTTGTAAACGCAAAGTTATAAAAAAATTCACTTGAGACTACAAAAACTGGATCTATAATTGATCTGGGAGCCGTAAAATGTTAGCCAGTCGTGTTTTTTCACAAGCTGAAAGAGTGTTTCTGCACTGTCACAGTCACAATGATAAACAAACCTGTGAAGGTTGTTCAGAAAAATGTGTCATATTTTTACAGTCACAAGAGCAGTGTCAATCTCCCACAGTCAAAATCTGCCTTCCACATTTCTGCTTTCCTAAACATGAAGCCACAATGATATAGAACCATTTGACTGTCAGATCAAGCAGATGACTAAATCAGAGCGTGTATGTGTGGGTGCCGTGAGTGAGTGAGAGTGTGTGTGTGTGTGTGTGTGTGTGTGTGTGTGTAGGTGGCCGTGATAGAGTACATCACTTCTTCTGACAAGAAGCGGCAGTTCATTTCTGTTCTTCCAATACTGAATTCACAAATGCTGAAGTGTGTGATTAATGGCAGGTTTGCAGTATCTCATGATAATCAATCTCCAAAGGTCTCGTTCTGTTTGACACACGAATCAGAACCAGTAACTAGGCGGCCTTATGACCCGTCAGTCAAAGCGCATGTCTCTGCCTGTGTGTGTCACTCACCTGAAAACAGGGCGTGGTCACGTTGTGTAGGAGCGGCTGGGCTCCGGGTGTGTAGGAGTGTCTTCGGGGTCCTGGGCCGGTGGGCACGACGTTCAGATGAGGAGACTGTGGAGGGTCAACGGTCATCTGGTGGTAGCGTGTCAGTTTTGAAGCAGGCACATATCCCCTCGGGCCTGAAGAAAATGAAAAACAAAGTCCTATCAAGACACTCAAATCCACATATTTAAATAGCTTTATTTTGCAGATTGATGAAAGCTTTAAGATTTGAAAGAGTGCTTTAACTATACTTGACCAGCAGATGTCAGTCATAGCATTACCAAAGCCTTTCAGCAGGAATTGTTGTACTGGTAATACTATCTATACTGTGTGTGTGTGTGTGTGTGTGTGTGTGTGTGTGTGTGTGTGTGTGTGTGTGTGTGTGTGTGTGTGTGTGTGTGTGTGTGTGTGTATGTATGTATATATATATATATATATACACACACACACACAGTGCTCAGTGTAAATGAGTACACCCCCTTTTAAAAGTAACATTTTAAACAATACCTCAATGAACAAAAAAAAATTCCAAAATGTTGACAAGACTAAGTTTTATATATCATCTGTTTAACTTATAAAATTAAAGTAAGGTTAATGATATAACTTAGAAAACTACGTTTTCAGTTTTACTCAGATTAGGGTAAACACCTATCGTCACCACCTAAACACTTCAGGAGGTATTGATCCATCCATTGGAGTCGTATGGATTACTAGTTATTGCAGTATATGCTGTTTGATGCTCCAACTTTTAGGAACACATGAGCTTGCATATGTATTCCCAGTGATGTATTTTTTATTTTTCTAAAAACCTTCATACATGGAACAAGAGGGTAACAATCACCACTTTAATTTGTGGCCCGCAATGACACTTACCCTGTAATTACATGGAAGAAGAGGGTAACAAGCACCACATGAAACAAGAGTATCTTTCCCCAATATTGAAGCAAAAGTTGCAATTGCTTTAGTTTTCACTTCAGTGCACTTTTGTTAAAAAGATTACTGTATAAATGCATAGATATGTACCCTGTCATTTTTAAAAAGCCTATACAGTATGTATTGGTACACCATTATTACAAAAAGTGTATGTTCTTGCTAAATTGCTCCCAAATGTTGGATTTTTGTATCATAATAGTAGAATAAATACCCCTTAGTTCTATAATACTTACAGTATAAATATTTTTTTTATTCTCCTGGTTGTTACCCCATTTATTCCCCAATCTTTACATAATAGGTACAATTTAATTACAGAAAGTTACACTGTAAAATCGCTTTAATTACACAGTACTTTCCGGGCTGTAATCTAAAGCGTTACTGTGTCTTCTAATGAGAAGGGTTGAAGAAAATCGGCAGGCAAGTTCACTGCAGTTATCTAAAGTAGTAGAAAGCCTAACTGGGGTGACTATTTCCCGTGACACAATACGGCATACACTGCAGAAGAATGGCATGCAACGTCCACGAAAGAAGCCTCTCCTAAAGTCCAGGCACAAAAAAGCCCACCGAGAGTTTGCCAGGGCCCATGCTGACAAAGATGAAGACTCCTGGGATTCTATACTCTGGAGTGATGAGACCAAGATACAGATTTGAAGCCATCAGATCCAAAAACATTTGTGGCGTCGCAAAGGTGAGGAATACAAAGAAAAATGCATGGTACTAAAGTTAAACATGGTGGTGGCAGTGTCCTTATGTGGGGCTGCATGAGTGCTGCTGTCGGGGAGCTGCATTTCATTGATGGCATCATGAATTCACAGATGTACTGCTCTATACTGAAAGAGAAGATGCTCCCATCACTCCGTGCCCTTGGTCGTCGTGCACTTTTCTAACATGACAATGATCCTAAACACACATCTAAGGCCACTGTTGGATTTCTGAAGAAGCCCCTAACCCTTTTTGGAAGTCTGAACTTGATATTAACTGTAAACCGATACCTACAATCTGATGGATTATGTTCACCTCTCTGGGTCCAATGAACATACTAAAGTCAAAACATTGACTTTAATGTTGTGCAACAGAAACGATATGAAAAGCAATTTTAGACAAAATATGAATGTTTAAAATACATTTAGACTATGTTCTCTATGTTCTTATTCAAACAGATTAACTATTATTACAGTACACCTCCATTATTGTCATTTGACCTAATCTTTCCATTTTGTAGATACCACACGCTATGAAAATATCACTGCATTAAAGTATGTGTAATTTGTATTATCAGATGGTTTATATTTTGCTTTAAAGCGGTTTAATCAGATGGATTTTATATTGCATTAGAGAACATGAAATCTATGTTGGCAGAGGGGTTGTTCTGAGCATTAAAGCAAGTTTAATGTAAGAAAAGACATTTTGTTTGCATTTGCATAACTATTTTCCAATTTGTTTTGGAATTTGCATGCAGTATATGAGAGAATCAAATGGATCAATCTTGTTCACCCAATAATACAGGTATTGAACTGATTCCAGCTCAGTTGTCTTTAAATGCACTATGACTAATTCTCTAATTCTCCGCATGCCATTTTTACCTCCTGCATCAACCAGCCAGCGGCGACGGTCTCCTCTCGTGTCCATCTCACTGACGACAGCTACCAGCTCTCCCTTACTGAGGGTCAGGTCAAGGTCACGGATGCCCACCACAGGGCCTGTCAGCTGGTAGATCTTCTCTGAGCCATGCTTAGCGTTCAGAGCCTTGAGACGCTGCTCACACGCGGGACTGGGCGGCTGAGACGTCACAGACATGAAACAGAAAAACATGGTTTATTTAGTACCTAATCAAATTTAACGTGATATTGCATGCAGCTGAATAAATTACATTTAATGTAATTAATGTAAATGTACATGAAGTGCAGTAATTACAGTGCTGGATCACTTTGAACTGAGAAACTGAGAGGGGTAATGAACATGAGAGGAAGATACTCCAGTGATTTACATCGGTGATCTACATGAAGCTTATCAGGACTGATTTCTTAGTGATGATATTGATTAGAACCTGAATGCTGAGACTGTGTAATATCATCTGTTTGCCTATGACATCACATGACAGACAAGCATGAAATATGAAACATGACAATGGTGCCGACTCCGCCTACCTTGACAAAAGATGATGATATTAATTTGCCTAACCCTAACCCAACATGAAATCATAATGGACTCTATTAAATGTAATAAATGCTTCTAGTTTTAATTTCCTTAATTCATCAGTGAACATTAGGAAAAAACTTTCATCTCCTCTCAAACAGCTTTTCATTTCTGATAATTGATCTTGACCCATAAATATCATAGCTCGGTTTTCACAAACCAATCAAGTTCTGAGGCATGATCAAGCCCTGTCCCCAACATTTTTGGTCAAATACACTACCATTTTGACCGATAGTATATTTCTTCTGTAATTTGCGTTTGCATTTGACTAAATAAAAAGCAGCTGTTTAGGGCCACCCGTAATACAGTAACCCCAGGACATGCCATATTTTACTACGGTATGTTCGAAATTAATGGATGAATTGATGTAAAACACATGAGGTCTAAATTACATTAAGATGAATGAATAGCTGCATTTAGCTATGGTTGTATTCCAACACTGTCCACAGGCACAGTTAAACTGCAGTAAGGGGACAAAGTGTCCCGTAGGAAGACGTCTCCACCCGGCAACAGACAATAGTGCGTCTCTGTGTTGGAACTGACCTGCACAATGGGAGCATTGAGCTCCTCTTGAACACTCTGACACAGGCTCTCCATCCTCCTCAAACCCTCCAGCACCGAAGTCTCTGCCCACTTCCAGAACTCACCAGCTTCCAAATAACTGTGTGGGAGCTGCCAGGAGACAGAGAGCAATTCATAAACACTGCCAGCCTGCAAAAAGCTAAATTTAATAACACTTTTCCAACCACATGCTTGCAGTGTCGTTCAGTGGTGGATTATTGCACAGAATGTTCAACAGTTCCTGAAATTGATAGGTATTCAAGTGTAATCATGAGGATGACATAACTACATGACTGTGAAGGTGAATCTCGTGAAACCTATGAAGAACATGTCCAGGTTATAATTTACTCCAAAATCAAAAGAACAAAATATATATAAATCATATTTTGCATGACGAAAAAATAAAATGAAATGTTTTGCACCATTAAGATTTTTTGTATTGTGATATTTTCATGTGAATTTATTTTTTATTTTTTTGTATACGGTACTATGTACTGCATCTAATTTATTTTTTTTTATTTAAAATTGTTATTTTTTTGTTTTTGTGGTTGAACAAAAAAAATAAATGTAGGATGATGGATCTGATTAAAAGTAGTAAGCTCATTTATAGATTTTTATTCACCTGGGAATTAGGCACTGTAGAAATTACATATTCACTTGGTTAACTCCAAGGGTGTTTTCAGGTTTGGTTTGATTTAGTGTGTGTTCACACTTGTAGTTTGGTTCTCTAGGTTCTATTGGTCCAGACCAAAAAAGAAAATGACACATTTAGTACTGGTTCACTTGGCGTTCACACTATCATTTTTAACACCTAACCTAAAGAAACAAAACAACAAAAAAAGACTGGGGCGGTCATTTTTCAAAAGGTACACCTTTGTACCTAAAGAGTGCATATTATTAATGGTACATATTAGAACCTTTTAAAGGGTAGCGTCCCAGTGACAGCGTTTGTACCTTTTTTTCTGAGTGTATGTGCATACAAGTGATGGTAAATGATGGAGCTGAGAACTCATGAAGAGCTTGTAAAATGTGTAATTTAGTCAAAACAGCGGCAGGAATCCCTCCGTCACAAACACAAACGGAGATCTGCTGCGAGGAGACGCGTTTCTGATCATAGTTTTTCTCATCATAGGAGCTGTGTTGCCCACTATAGTTTGGCACAGGTGTCAGAAACGCCCTGTCCTGGCAGCAGATCTTTGTTTGTGTGTGTGAAGGAATTCCTGGTACTATTTTGACTCACATTTTACAAGATCTTAACGAGTTCTCAACTGGTAAAAATACAGCATTTAGCCCAGCAGGCAACATTGTTTTGGATGTTCCAAAATGTACGTCATAAAACCTGTTTTTTGTTTTAGATTCCGTGTTAAAAACGACAGTGTGAATGCTAAGTGAACCAGGACTAAATGTTTAATTTGGTCTTTTGGTCCGAAACAAAAGAACCACGAGAACCGAACTATAAATGTGAACTAAAGCTCACTGTATTTTGTCCTCAGCCTTTAGTAAAACATGAGGTATTTTCTTGTAAAAAGTACCTGATGGGTAAAGCTGGTGGCGAGCTGCTCCATATCCGCCGCCAGGTCTCTCTGCAGGCAGCTGAAGGCCTCAAGCGTGGCCCACAGGAGCTGAAGGGCTTTCCCGTTGAACTGCGGCAGCTCGGTCAGCAGCAGAGTGTTGATGGTCTTGTAGGTGTTAGCTATAGCTTGCTCCTCAAAACTCAGGTTACTCTTCTCCTCGATTAGCTCATAGTCCAGGAGCTTGTCTTGACGTTTGCGGATGAGGTTTCGTGGTCCTGCCATCAGCTCTTGCAGTGAGCTCAAGGGCTTAAAGACTAGTGTCTTCAAACGACTCTCCTGTAAGTAGCAGCAAAAGTGGAGGGAAATTGATGTACAAATTAAGTTCAGAAGGCAAGATACAGTACAAGAAATGTAGATGGTTAATTTAATCAATAACCAACAACTGATCAATGATATCTTCTTTTTTTTTTTTTTTTACATGTTTTTGCATGTGTCACTATAATGCATAAACCACTGTCTTCCTCTCAAATAAGCATACTGCTAAAAAGGGTGCTGTGTGTGACTATTTCAACCATAATTTCAATGGCTGGTGAACAGTTAAAAGATCTTGGCACAATTTGTATCCCTACATGATACATGGTGTTTTTGCAGCTGTATTGGTTACAGCAGGGTTAGACATTGATTAATGGAGAAAACTAAAGTGGCAAATAGAGGCACCACAGAGAAGAAATACTGTGTCATGACAAATGTTGGTGATCCAGACTTTAGTCAAAGATTCCATATTTAATTTGACATGTACAAAAATGAGGCAGTGAGGGATAGAGGTACAGTGTGTAAGAGAGTGCTGCAGGAATGAGTCCTAAAACCTGGAAACGAGTTAACATTACTTACGGTTCAATTGTTCTAAAGTCAATGGGGTTCTTTAATACGTTTTTTTTTTTTTTTTGATTGCCTGAAATAAGGTCTGTAGTTCACACAAACTCAAGATATTTTGAGGTTTTATCTTACAACATAAAATACATCAGTAATCCCCCTTTATGATTTTTTAAGGCTTATGTGTCTTAAAAAAGGCGGTTGCAAACAAGTGGCTAAATGGGACTACAGAGGTTGTCAGTAACATTAAGGGCCAGATTTACTAACAGCTTGCACCAGTACAAACCCTCTTTCGGCGTTAAAAAAATAGTGTCAGGAATTACTAGAAACACACAATGAAAAGGCAGGCATGGACAGTTATTTTTGTGCCTGACCTTATTGCATATGCATTTGATTTGTAGGAGTTTCCATTTCAGCACTATTTATTTAACTCACAAAAAAAGCATGTCTTAAACCAGACGCTAATTTGCACTGCTCTTGGTAGATTGCGTTGGTCATTATGGAAATGGCTGCGTCTGTATTCTTTAATTTGCGCATCGTCAGTAGATCACAGGTAGAACTTTCCACTCCCCACTCCACTCACGCTAATTTGCCGTTTAGCACACCTGGCCTTTATCATCAGGGTATCATCACGTTGAACAGGTAAACTCATCTACTCACTATTCTGTTTTTACAGTCTTGATTTGTTTGTTGTTGTCTTGGAAAGCACCGGTATTTTAACTTAAACTAACTTGAAATTCATAACATGTGTTAATTTTTTAAAGTTATCTTAAACAAAACATTTCGGTTGTTGGTCACAGAGCTTATTTTCTGTAATTATCAAAAGTCAATGGGAAAACCCTCTGGCCTATTGTGATGCTTATATCCGGGTTTGCCTACAAAATGAGATCATCCCTGTACCACTCCAATTTGTGTAAATTAATATGTGTTAAGTTCATGCACCTGGGTGTTGATTGCTTAGTCATAATCTCCAAGAAAAAATGAAACATGACCTAAGACTTAATTTTTTTAGGTACAGTACAACATATTGAAAAGTCATTCTGTCCATTCACATCCTTGTTTTATTCATGAAAAATTAAAGACTTCATTCCTATACTCATTTTCGCTAGAGAAGCTGTAAAGCTTGAAGATATACACTAAGGATTTTAAGTTTCCCACCCAAAAAACACAACTTAGTTTGAAAGATTCAATAAGGTCTTACATATGAGGGGTAAATCCACTGTCTGAGTGCTACTGAGATCTCTTTAGAGAACAAGGCAGTTTTCTCCCCTTCCAGATCAAGATCAGCTTCCTCTGGTCTGCAGCTGAGGAACCTCTGTACCCAGAAACAGAGCTCAGATGGTTAAATAAATCTTTACAAACACTACAAGAGCACAGCCATAATCTCAACTTTCAGAAACCCCTTCCATCTGCCCTGGGATCAACCCTCACACATTATTTTCCTTTCATACCCCAGCTGGAGTAACAATGGAAAATGTTGAAGAGTTTGATCCATGGGTGTACATGCTTCACATTGAGGGAACACCAAAACAAGTGAGAAGATCAACTCTTTCAGTTAATTTGTAACTACAGCCATTAAGAGAAAGAACAGTAAAAGCAAACCTGTAGATGGTGGAGATAAGCCTCCATGTTATCATGAAGCTCTGAGATGCCCCTCTCTAGGGCAAAGAAGAAGCCAGCAAGAGCATCATATTCTTCATTCTTTACCTAAGATGAGATTGATTTACAAAACATAATTTAAGAATTATTTGTAAAAATACATCTTATGTGGCAATGGTGTTTTATGGAAACAATTTGGTTCCTTCAACATGCCAAACATTTCTGTTCCTTTGTTTACACCAAGCATTGTTCTTCAGTGTAGTATCACTGTATGCCAGTTACCTTTGGCACCATTCCTGTCTCATGCTTTATGTACTGGCTAAACCGGGCCGTCTTCTTGGCAATGCTGTGGCCACTGAGTCGATTGATCTTGTCCTTGATGGTCAGGTTCTCTGTCTTCTTGTACTTGTCAGCTGTGACAGTCAGAGAATGAGAGTCATCAAGAAAATCAAAACCTCAAGCATTTCATTAATGTTTTTTATGCTATTGTTATCAATGGATTTGCATATTTTGCTTCAGTCAGCTTTGCTTTCTAAATTGCGTGCATGTTCTCACCCACTTCACGGAAGCGTTTGTATTCATTGATCCTGCAGTTGATCTGGACCGCAGTGTGAGCGGTGCGCTCCAGGATGAGGTAGGCTGGGTGTCGGGGGTCTGTGTGTTTCTGGATGGTCTGGAGCAGCAGTGGGTAACGGGCGATTCTCTGAACCGGCATCACCAGGAAGAAACTCAGAGTGGACGCATTCACATCAGGACTGAAGACAGATGGGATCAAGGGTCAAAATTGGAAGGAATGTTGGGTAATACACTGGTGTATTTGTCTAGGAAGACATTGTGCTCTCAAGGAGTTGTTCGAGACACACACAACCTCAGTTGGTTGTTGTTTATGAACTTACGCAGATGACTTGATGATTCGGATCATTTCTAACCACAGGGCCTCTTTCTGTTTATAGCTGTTCTCTAGAGCAGTGATGTTGTTGTAGTTGGCGAGATATTCCTTATAGGCCATCTCTATATCTTGAGACAGACTAAGGAAAGAGTCACCTGAGAGAAAGAATAAGATACTTCATAATATAAAACAAGATTTACATCTTTTTCCTATCACATATAGTACACTACCGTTCAAAAGTTGGGGGTGAGAATGATTTTGTCTTTTTAAAGAAAGGGTGCATTAAATTGATCAAAAGTGACAGAAAATAAATTTATAATGTTTCAAAATATTTCCATCTTAAATAAATGGTTTTCTTTTTAACTTTCTGTTCATCAAAAAATCTTGAAAAAAGTCCCATGGTTTCCACAAAAATATTAAGCAGCACTGTCTTTAACATTGATAATAAGAAATGCTTCTTGAGCAGCAAATCAGCATATTAGAATGATTTCTGAAGGATCATGTGACACTGAAGACTGGCATAATGATGACAAAAAAATCATCTTTGCCATTAAAAAGAAAATTTTTAATTCTCAAATATATTAATACAGAAAAGTTATTTTACAATAAAATTATATTTCACAATATTACTGTTTTTACTGCCTTTTTGATCAAATAAATGTAGCAATAGTCAGCATAAGAGAGATCCAAACAAAATGAATTTACACATAACATTCTAAACCTCAAACATCATCATTCTTATCTTGAAATTCAAGTTCTGTTCTGGATTCTTCAACCATGAGCTCAAGGACAAAATATGTTGATTCGTAGCTGGCCAAGACACGCAGACAGCATGACTGCGAAAGAACTGAGAAATCGAAAGTGAACTGGATATTCCAGTCTGTCCGGCTGTACTCACAGAGAGTTTGCAGGTATTTTGGGTCGCTGTGATGTATCTGTGCCTGGTCTAGGAGGCTCAGGAGTCTGTTGGAAACATCCATCACTTCATCAATGTGCTGGAACATGTTCTCTAGGTTAGGTGGAGGAGGCTGCAAGGGACCAAAAATATATATTATTAAAGCTTGTTTACCTATGATGGTTATACATTTCAAATTTGAGAGAAGCAAAATCATTTAGTCACCATTATGAGCCATTTCTGGTTTGAATCAAATATTTATATAAGTATTATCCCAATTCGATTGATTATTCTTATTATATGATGTCATTATTCTTTTTTATTTACCTTATTTTCTTTAATATTACTTCTTTGTATATTGTTTGTTGTATATGTTTCCTTGGTATTTGATCATCATGTCATAAGTTTTTTTTTTTTATAGAAGTAGTACGTTGCCCTGTAACTAATGTAAGAACACATTTACTTAAAGTAGAGTTTAGAGGCTTGTATTATCTAATTAGATCATTAATATGTTTATATTTATGTAGGAATGATAGAGTGCTTCAATTGTATTTCAGTGGTGGTGGAAGCAATACAAATACAACACAGAAGGCAGTTGGTCTTGTAAATAACAGATGTGTGGCACCCCTTAACAGATATTGAATGGGTGAAAGTGATTACAAGAGAACTTGTGTACCTGGAGTTTCTGCAGGTTGCTGTTGATGGTGACTGTACAGAGCTGCATGTGTTTCAGGTAGTTCCTCTCAGTCTGCACCAGCTCCTCTATAGACATGACCTGTCTCTGATCAGCTCTCTCTCTGGCTGCGGTCTCCTCTGTTGCGGCCCGTGCCTTTCTCTCTTCTTCATTCTCTTCCTCTTCTGCAGGCTCTTCCAGGGTGTCATTTATTTCTGTAGTTCCTTCCTTCTCCTCCCTGATCTCGTCCTTTGCCGTCCATCTTACATTTGCCTTCAATGAATCGGCCATAGCAGGAATGCCTAAAATGCATATGGAGGTGGTTTAACAGCTTTTACATTTCTAAAGAACTTAATAGGTAGCACAGTTTACCTGTCCGATGGTAATGCACAATATGTATAGGCTATAACCTTAAGATATTCAATTAGAAACTGTGTTGTGTACTTGGACAGTAAAATAAAGACTGTAGCTGGATTCAGTGTTATTTTTGTATTTTATATATACTGTTATAGTTTATATTAATATTCTGAACTAACTTTCAGCTTTCGTTTTAATTAAACATTTTTAGTAATTCTGTTATGTTTTTGCCATTTTATTTTGATTAATTTTTCAGTAATTATAGTACAAAATTAGCCATTTTTTCAATTACCAAGAACTTTCAAATAGGGATGCACGATATTGAATTAAAACGTGATATGCTATAACTCCTTAATTAACGCGATATTCGATACAGCTTAAAGTGTGTAAAAACTTTAATTATATAACCTACATACATGTTTCACATTCTTTTTGTCAGTTTCACATTCTTTTGTCACAAATTTTTGTCAGTTGTGTGGGTGGTGATGGCGCAGTGGATAAGACACTGGTGTGAGAGACCCGAGTTCGAATCCACTGTGAGACACCAATGTGTCCCTGAGCAAGACACTTAACCCCTAGTTGCTCCAGAGGCGTGCGACCTCTGACATGTATAGCAATTGTAAGTCGCTTTGGATAAAAGCATTAGCTAAATGGATAAATGTTAAAAAAAAATCAAATTGTAGAAAGCATCCCTACAACTTCTGAAAGTGTACAGCAGTTTTACTGTAGCATAAGTAGTAAGTGTCATTTTAAGTGTCATCAGTGTAAAACAGTTATTTTAGTTAAAGCAACACTAAGTAAGATTTTTTACCTTAAAATAATGTTTCCAAAATCGTTTCAGTGGTTCATCAAGTCGTAACAGGGTGAAAGGCACTTATGCCTCCGCTTTGCGGTCCTTTATCTGCTATAACCACGCTATGTAAGATTGCCAGATCAGGTCGCGTTTCTGTAGTTCTAATGAGACATAAGACAACTAAAAATTTGACTTGCTTTACGTCAAGCGTTACAATAGTCATTATTTTGTTTTTCTTCGTTTCTGATGTCGCAATACATCATACTTTCATGAAATCATGCAACATACTCTACCTTGTCTGTGGACATCGTTCATTCCAAAGCCGGTGCTGGATAAACAGCGAGTGTGCGTGCGACGGTAGGCTAAATTATTTACGACAGCGGTAATAGACAATTTCGCTTCCAACCAGTAGGGCGACCGCAGAGGAAAGGTTACTTGGTGTTGCTTTAACAATAGCTTGATTAGGCTAAAACCCACTGTAGGTAGTAAGACATGTAAAAAACATACTTGCACTCCCACTGACAGTTACTGTGCATTTGAATAATTTGAACTCAAATAGCCAAGTCTCACTAAAAATTAATGACTTCTGATTGCTTTGTAGCTGCAATTAGTTGTCAGTGTGTAAATGCCCTTTAAAAGAATGCTGATTAGATTGTATGAACTGCATGAACTTCCCTTTTAATCTCATTCATCACAATTATGTGAAAGCTGACCATCAATCAAGACTAGTACACACATAAACCAGACTCCGCCATCACACAATAAGGACCACCCATAAAGGGCTGAGTGCTCTGTATTGTCACCTACCTAGAGGGGGTGAAACACCATGTGTCTGAAGACTTAGGCTACACTTGCAACCAAAGACAGCTTTTGATTGCAATTGTCATAAAACGTACATGTATATATCCAAAAAACAAACAAACTCAAAACAACTGAGGACAAAGTCTGACTAAGCAAACTTTTATGATATTTGTGCAGTCATTGAAGATAATTAAAGGTCCATAGACCATCAACACCTCTGTTACAATTCCAGCTACACCCACAAGCACATAGATAGATATGCAAGCACATCTATACACAAACAAACACTGTGAGCACAAATTGCACCACATCCGTAGCCATTAATAAGGAAACAACATACTTGTAACAAGTGCTCAAGGCAAGAACACTCAAAGCGAAAACCACAAACTCAGCATGTAGCGCAGAGCTTACGCTTGCTCACTAAGAGCTTTAACAGTGGTGCACTGCAGTATGGCAAACCCGTACTTAAGGACTAAAGTAATGACAGGTTTACTACTAGAACAATCCCAAAAAAATAACCAAATGCATAATTACCTTTACAGAATGGGAAAAACTAGCCCTTGGAGTATCTCGCGCTGGAAAAAATGAAGTGTGCAGCTGGGGAAAGCCTGGGCCAGACTCTCAGACTGGTGTAAGTTTGTCCACTGAGTCACACTGCAGGGCCTCATGTGGCACGGGTGTGTGAGGGAAGGGGGGATGGGTGGGTCAGCTGGGAGGACTGAGCCAGCCAGGGGGGAGGTGGGATTTTAGCAGTGGGGATCCAGGATAGGACCACTGCGGAGACCCACACTTTAATGAATACACAGATTGACTGCAGTGTCCATTGGGAAGGAAGTGACGCCTGCGCATGATGAAGCTGATTGGATGGCAGGAGTTCAAGAACTGGTGTACACACACACACTGTGCAGCAACTGCAGTAAACAAAAGCCCCATGTGGCCAGGAAAGAACTCGCCAACTTGATGGTCAGAGTTGTTAAAAAACAAAAGCCATTAAGCCAACTATTTTAGACACATTCTTCATGATGTGTGAAAAAAGTGTTTTTTTAACATTCAGATTTTAGGTTAAAATTTGCACAAATTGAGATCATAACACTTTCCCAGCTAACACAGTACGTTGTGACAACGTTGTGAGGACGTCGTGGTAAAGTTCCATTTTTTAGAATCTTGTCTAACGTTCCAGAAACGTTGTGAGCAAGTCCTCAAAAGACGTTTATCCCATGGAGAACGTTGTAGAGACATGGTCCACTGGTCTCCAGATAACTTTCCAGAAAATTGCATTACAAGTATTATCCTAGTGATATAGCCTGCCATTTGGATATTATATGGGACATTTACTTAATTCATCAAATATTTTATTTGTATATAATACAAGTTTGAAACTCCATTGAAAATCTAGATTTTTTTTTTTTACTTTACCTTGAAATAAACAGAATTTTAGAATTAAAAAAAAAACTGTTGTAAGATAATACGATAATATTTTAAGTATGAAATTTGTCTTGCATAACAGAATATATTTTCACTTTATTCAACAAACAACAAACTCATACACTCAATCCTCACATAATACAACATTCCACTTTAAACATCGTAAAACGAATAGTTCACTCAAAAATAAAAATAAAGCTACTATCTTCACACCCTCGTGTAAGAGTTAAGTTACGTGCCTCTAATAAATCATTGTCTATACAATTAAAGTAAATGGTGACTGTGACTGTCATTATGTGTCATAATTTTCCACGTAAGAAAGTCAGTCACACGGGGTTGAAGCAAAATGAGGTTGAGTAAATAATGGCAGGAGTTTCATTTTGAGTGAGCTGTCCCTTTAATGTTATGTTTGAAATCTCGAATGTAGAATTAAATGCACCTGTGTTCTTACCTGTATGTGTTTACTGCGGAGATTCCTCGGACGTAGAACACAGAAACATCGAAGCTACGAGCACTTTAACGCTCTGTCAAGTTTAAGCCGACTTTAAAACCGAGACTGACTGATGTTGCTTTTAAAACCTTCAATACCACCTGTTCTTACGGTCCTCGCGCCCAGGAACAGGTTCACGCGCAAGGCCCAGCGTCACGCATTCCGATCATTCCGCGCGAGTAGCTTAGTCATGAGAGTTATGACACACATTGTTTTTCTCATTCGCATATTAAATCGGATGAATGCTGCAGAGAGGCATCTGATGCGTTGATTTCTTAAAATGTTAGTAGCCACGTAGTAGTGGTAAACCAGAAGACAAACCGTTGTTATGGTAAAGGTTAACTGGGAAACAGAGACATCGCGTGGGCGCCTGGGGTACAGCTACTGATCTCTATAATTTTAGAAGCATCACTCTAGATCAGTGAAAACAGCTCAGTAAATCTAATAGCTGTACAAGTATATAGGCTACACTACTACACCTCAAATTTGTTTTTCAATAACGTTTGCGTAATATTTGCAATGTTTTAATTTTATATTACAGGCTTTCATTGTATACTGTGTATACAACCACATTGCCAGTCAAAGGTTTGGGCACACTTTATAGTAGCCTATTTATGTTTCTCATGTCATAGCTCTCGACTAAAAAAAAATATTTTTTTTTATACAATAAGATTTATAAACAAATATAGCTTATACAGTTTTTCACCATTGCTATTTTCCGGATTTTTTGGGCGGGGCTAAAAGGGGGCTCGATGACGCACTGGAGCCCCTGAGGCTGGCCCCTCCCCTAACAATAACATCAGTTTGCCGCTCAATCGTGAGTTACTGTCAGTAACGTTAACGTTACAGCCTACAGTTTGCTAGCTAGTAGGGATGGGAATTGATAAGAATTTAACGATTCCGATTCCATTATCGATATTGCTTATCGATTCGATTCCTTATCGATTCTCATTGGGTGAGGGAATAAGTACAAATTGTTTGTTTGTATTAACTCGTTTTAATATCTGATTAGAAGACAAACCACAGAGTATTAGGGTGTGAACCGTCTCTGGTTACTCACGTAATCGTAGTTCCCTGAGAGGAGGGAACGAGACATTACGTATGGGGAAATCCATTTCTCCTCGAATTATGAAGTCTGATTTGAATAACTCTTTTGCTTGCAAATAGCCAATGGCGATCCCGCCATCACCTGATTGGCTGACACTCCTCAATATAGGTGACGGCGGGCGCCAAAATCCTCAGAATCTTAGCTGAACGAGAGTAAGGAGACTGAAGTCTTTTCCACACGGCAGGTTACGTAATGTCTCGTTCCCTCCTCTCAGGGAACTACGGTTACGTGAGTAACCAGAGACGTTCCCTTATCGAGTCGGTCTCTCGACATTACGTATGGGGAACAATAAAACCCCCGCCGCGTGGGAAAAGTCTGCCCTGCCCAGCTCACAACGAGCTAAGTAGCACAAGCACTAATCTCTACCTCACACAGCTCGGGATCAGGCACCGGACCTGGTTGAAACACCTATTGGCACAGAGCCAAGTCGGCACCCGCATCAACGTAGCCCCTCCCACATAGTTAAGCAACGCTGAACTGAAGTGAATGGGGATTGCAGCAATGTGATTGGTGCTTAGGAATACACTGCCGGCTTATGAATGCGGGCATAAAAGGGACATAATATATAGTGAGCATGATAGCTATTGCTAATAACTCGCACTGACTGCAAGACTTGGTCGAAACCGCAGCTAGAGCGCGCGCCAGCCGGGGCGTGTCTGTAGCCTAGACAAATGACAGCTCAGCTCCCTCTCCCTGCACTGACAGTACATGTGGTGCGAATGAAGGAATATTCAAGTTATAGAATTTCGCAAACGTATTACGAGACGACCAGCCTGCCGCGAAACAAATGTCCTGAATAGACATGCCTTTCGCCCATGCCCATGATGACGCTAAACTCCTAGTGGAGTGGGCGTGCACCCCTATAGGGCAAACGGCTCCCCGAAAAGCATAAGCCAGTCGCACAGCCTCAGCTATCCAGTGTGATAGCCTCTGTTTCGACAGAGCGCCGCCTTTCCTGGCACCCGCGAAGCAGACGAAGAGCTGCTCTGAAGTTCGAAAATGGCTAGATCTGTTCACATAAACACGCAGGGCACGCACGGGGCACAAAGCGTGCTTCTGAGACACTGAAACACTGTCCTCATCGGGGCAAAATGCTGGGATTGTAACCACCTGGGCTCTGAACGGCGTTGAGAGCACTTTAGGCGAATATCCGCGCTTGGGTAAAAGTCTGACCATCCAATCGTCCGGTCCAAACTGCATACATGCACTGTTTACTGACAGGGCATGCAAATCCCCAACCCGTTTCCAACAGGCTAGCGCGAGCAGAAACGCTGTCTTGAATGAGAGTACTTTAATGTTGCTAGACTCAGCTGGTTCAAAAGGTGGGTCAGACAGCGCACTAAGCACTAACGACAGGTCCCATACTGGCATCTGACGAAGGCAGGGAGGGAAAAGCTGCCTCGCTCCCCGGAGGAAACTCGTTATCAAAGGGTGTTTCCCCACTGAATGGCCATCCAACACATCACGAAAAGCAGCAATAGCGGCTACGTAAACTTTCAGCGTAGATGGAGAACTGCCAACATCCAGACGTTTCTGTAGGACGGTCAAAATAATGGAAATATCGCAATTCCTGGGGTCCTCCTTTTTGTCAACACACCAGTTAGCAAACACTTTCCACTTCAGAGCGTATAAGCGCCTCGTTGAAGGGGCTCTAGCCTCTGCTATTGTCTGCAGCACTCTCTGTGATACTCCGTGCTGATCTGCCACACATGCAGGTCCCACAGCTCCGGGTTGGGGTGCCATATTGTGTCCTTCGCCTGAGATAGAAGGTCTCTTCTCGGCGGTATCCGCCACGGGGGAAAACACGCCATGTTCACTAGCTCCAGGAACCATGGCTGGTTGGGCCATTTGGGCGCTACCAGAACCAACGCACATCTCTCCTCCCTGATCTTTTGCAGCACCAGCGGCATTAGCTTGATCGGGGGAAAAGCATACTTCCGACCTTTCGGCCAGCGGCTCGACAGTGCATCTCCCTCTAGAGGGGCTGTCGCCAATGCAAAGTACAGTGGGCAGTGGGTGTTCTCCTGCGATGCAAAGAGGTCGATCTCTGCTTTGCCAAACAGATTCCAGATCATGTTTACCGTCTGCGGATGAAGCCTCCACTCCCCGTGAACAATGCCATCCATGGACAGCATGTCCGCGCCGCAATTCAAACTGCCCGGCACATGCACTGCTCGAATCGACAGTAGTACTCTGTCTGTCCATAATAACAGCCGCCTTACTAACCCCTGAAGGGATCGCGAACGTAGACCTCCCTGGCGATTTATGTACGCCACCACCGCCGTGTTGTCCGTTCTGATGAGAACATGACGGTCTTTCACAAACGGGAGGAAAACCTGCTGCGCTAGATGAACCGCTTCCATCTCCAAGCAGTTTATATGCCAGCGCGTCTGGTCTCCTGTCCACGTACCGAATGCCAGTCTGCCATCGCAGAGGGCTCCCCAGCCTGACAGTGACGCATCCGTAGTGACCACTACGCGTCTGACCACTCTGCCCAAAGCAGCCCCCTGCTCGAACATGGTCGTGCCGAACCAAGGCGCTAGAGTCTCCAGACACGAACGCGTTATGATAAGGCGTTCCGTTCCCGCTTTCCACGCCCGCGACTGTACTCGTTTCTGTAACCAGTGCTGAAGCGGTCTCATGTGCAACAAGCCCAGTCTGCAGACGGAGGCTGCAGCTGCCATCAGACCGAGTAGCCTCTGAAACGTTTCCAAGGGGATGGCCCTGCCTTGAATGAATAGGGCTAATGTACCCTGAATTGACTGGATTCTTGACTCTGACAGCTTCGCGATCATAGTGCGTGAGTCCAGCACCATACCGAGGAAAGTGATGGACTGGCACGGTTGAAGCGCGCTCTTCTGCATATTCACAGACAGCCCCAAACCTGTCAGGTGGGCGAGGAGTCTGTGTTTGTGTTCCTCGAGGACACTCTCCGACCGCGCGATGACCGTCGAGATAGTTCAGAATGCGCATTCCACTGAGTTTCAGGGGAGCAAGCGCTGCATTTATGCATATTGTAAAAACACGGGGGGCCAGAGCCAGCCCGAACGGCAACACTTTGAACTGGTATGCCACACCTTCGAATGCAAACCGAAGGAAGCGCCTGTGATGCGGGGATATGCGGGCCTGAACTGCCTCTGGCGGAAGGGAGGCTCTGGCTCGCGACGCTCTGCCGCGCTCGGGGACGCGCGTCTGGTAGGTCCCGCCGGGCGCTGCGCAGAAGAAGATCGGGATCTCGCTGCAGGGGGGGCTTGAGACCGTTTCGGCAATAGATGGGGCATCATCCTGGATTGCTTGACGGTCTCGGCGTACTTGTCAGATAACGACTCCACCCCAACACCGAAAAGGCCCGTAGGGCTTACCGGTGCGTCCAGGAACTGCTTTTTATCCGCATCGCGCATCCCCGACAGCGTCAGCCACAGATGGCGATGTAGGGCCACAAGACTGCCCATATTTCGGCCGATTCCCTGGGCGACCTTTTTAGACGCCGCCAAAGTGAGGTCTGCCGCCGTGCGCAGTTTCCTGAGCAACTTGGGGTCCGGGATTCCCTCATCCAGGGACCCTAGAAGTCGCATCTGGAAAACCTGCAGAATTGCCATCGTGTGGAGGGCAGATGCTGCATGTCCAGCTGAAGTGTAGGCTTTCTCCGCCATGTGGGCAGTAGCACGACATGGCCTGGAAGGCAGTTGGTCGGTCTTCCAGCCGGGAGAAGACGCTAAATGAGCCGCGATGGCATCCTCGACGGGAGGCAATCGCGCGTACCCCAATTTCTCCGCCCCCTCCACTGAAGTCAGCAGCTGGGTACCTTGTGCATGGGCTCGGGCTGAGTAAGGGGAGCGCCATGATCTGGTGAGCTCCTCGTGGACCTCCGAGAAAAAGGGGGCGGGTCTCCGCGGGGCTTCAGCCTGACGGCCCGCGCCGAGGAAGGAACCATCCATCCATCTCTTGGACGGCAGCTCCTTGGGCGCCGTCCACTCTAGCTCCATATCCGCCACAGCCTCGGTGAGGATGGCCATAAGCTCCGCATCCAAAGAGGCGGGGGCGCCTTCAGACGGAGCCTCGGACCACGCTCCTGGGTCGGAGGCACTGGTAGACATGGCGTCGTCATCGTCATATCCAAACGAGACCATTTCCCGCGCTTCCTTAGGAGGGCGGTTACAGGCCTCAGAGTAAGTTAGGGGCTCTGCTGCTTGAGGATGGCGTGGGTGTTGGGCCGACGTCAGCGCCTCGACAGAATCCACGGATGGGGTTCTCTGCAGTCTCCCGGTCCGCGGCTCGACGGCGGCAGACTGGGGAGAGGCAGGAGATACAAGGCCGTCGTTACGTGTAACGGCCAGCCTTGCACGAAGGATCTTAATGGGAAGCTCCTCACAGGCACGACATCCCGATCCCTCGAGTGCCGCCTCCGCGGGGGCCCGGCCCAGGCACAGCACACAGTTCTTGTGTGCGTCCGGGAAATCGATGGGTCCACCACACATGCGGCAAAGAGACATATTAATATAATCCACCGGAACGCGAGAGGGGAAAACTCCTTAATATATTCCGCTCTAAATGCGTACATCAACGGTGAAACAGACTCGAGTGAAGAAAAAAGATTCTGAGGATTTTGGCGCCCGCCGTCACCTATATTGAGGAGTGTAAGCCAATCAGGTGATGGCGGGATCGCCATTGGCTATTTGCAAGCAAAAGAGTTATTCAAATCAGACTTCATAATTCGAGGAGAAATGGATTTCCCCATACGTAATGTCGAGAGACCGACTCGATAAGGGAACTACACTGGTCTCACGGTTCGGTTCGTTTTCGATTACGATTATCATGTCATCAACGAGTTTGTGTGTGCGCTCACGTCTCATATGAGTATGTGCGTGGAGAGTTTGTGTGTGTGTGCGCGCGCGCGTCTCACATGAGAATGTGCCTGGAGTTCCACGCATCTCGTGTGTGTAGAGCTTGCGTGTCGATTCCAGGCATGCTAACGATTCCAAGGAATCGATTCACTGGGCACCGGTTCTGAAGAAGAACCGGTTCTCGATTCCCATCCCTACTAGCTAGCCATGCCTTCCTCACGGAAATACATACTACCTGGATGCGATTACGTACTGTAAGGGTGGATTTCCTGCAGGGGTTCAGGCTGCAAGACTGCCGAATGACTAAAGAAATATTATCAGCAAGATGGTAGAAAACTGTACATTTCTAGTCTATTCCACCCACTGCCACTTATACCAACGACGGAAATAAGCGCAGTTCCAATAGCTTAATATGTGGGAGAGCGTTGCTATAATGAGTGACAATATTGTATTACAATAGGTAGCACCTCAAAGTCAATACCAAATCAAAATAAACAGAGCAATTCCAAGAGGGTCCTCACACCATCGGTGCTCGGGCCCTAACTAGTTAGCACGTTATTTGTAATAGACAAGGTTTAATGACAAAATATGGTTATGGTTACACTTAAAATAGTTACATAATAGTTGTATGAGATGATCTTATATTATTAATTGTATCCAGCATATATGAAAAATGTTACCTGAGAGATAGATAGAAAGAGAGAGAGAGAGAGAGAGAGAGAGAGAGAGAGAGAGAGAGAGAGAGATACAGAGAGTCCCAAGAGGGACCCAGAGAATCAGAGCGCCAGAGCAGGAGAGAGAGAGAGCCAAAGATTCAATCTTGTTTTATCCTTTCCCTGACCATGTGACTAAAACCCAAATGTGAGACATTCAAACTGACCAATCAGATAATTACACTTCCCCCATTGTTCTAAAGGTGTGACAATTCATTGACCCCCAAAGTACAAACATCTTGGCCTACAGGCCTTGATCACTATCTGCCCCTCTGTGTCTTTGGGAACTCCAAATGGTCCTTGTGGTTGCAGCAAGAGGTGGAACACAGTAAAGCATATGTCTTTGTTCATTTCAAATATCTTGGATTATTTTCAATCCTACAGTACAAAACAGATCGGTGTCATTATTTAAATTTTCAAAAACCGATCACATCAAGAAGAGGTGGATTCATTTTGTGAAGAGCCACCGTCCTTGATGGAGAACTGAGGATCACCGACAAAACCCGCCTCTGTAGTGATCATTTTACACAGGATAGTTTTATAAACTTTCGTCGGAGACAACTGGGATTCACAGATAATCCGCTGTTACTGGTGAATGGGGCCGAACCGACTATCTCTCGCCTTGGCCTTCATCCTCCCGTCGCGCCGACAACTGGTGACATCATCGACAGTGCGTGCCCACCAATGAGTGTAAGTTGCCTTGTGTGCTTATGTTATAATTATAATAGGTAGTGTAGTTGGTAGTCCACACAGTAACTTTACTAAAGCATCCATAGAGTGCCGAAGTTATGACGCCACTTTGTAGGCCAAAACGCGGAAGTGAGTTAGCATTTAGCACTTCCGGTTCCCTCGCCCTAAAGTGAATGGGTTTTTGCTAAATCGCCTGAAATAAGGTCTGTGGTTAACAAAGCCTCTAAATATTTTCACGTTTTGATCTATGACATAAAACACACCAGTTATAACCTGCTTGTGATTTTTTTTATTTTTTTTTATTTTTTTACTTTTTATCGTTATCATTGTATATCTAACGGCTTTATTTAGGCTTCAAAATGTATACATTTTGGAATAACTTGTAAAGATTATCTTGATTGACAAAACGTGTAAGGGTCACAACTCTTTGTTGAACACAGATCTTATTTTGTGCGATTTTCCAAAAGTCTATGGGGAAAATGCATAGCTTTTCGATCGAGGGAACCCATGCGTCGCTAGCTTCCGAGTTGTCCTACAAAGTGACGTCATAACTTCGACACTCGATAGTATAGACCATATGTAGCCCCGCCCCTTTTCAGCGCTGCGCTCGTTGTCTTTTGACTTCCGGTCTGTATTTTCACAATGATCTTTCATAGATGAATGAACGGCTCGTTTAAAAAAGTTCCCGGTCGATATTTGTTAAGACATCTGCTTTACAATGCTTATGATAAACATTACAATGCTTGTGGTAACTTTCATTAACTCTACAATAAGTAAATCCACTTCACCAGCGAATTACTCCTCGACAGCGATGCCATAGAGATATACAGAGCGACCGCAAAAACGGAAGTTCGAAGACAATTTTCTAAAGATGGCGGCGCCCTCGTTTTTCTCGTGCATAAGTCTTATGCCCCTTCCAGTTAACCACCATGGGACCTTAATTCGGAAAAATATTACATAAAAGTCAATGGCGTGAGACAACAAATATTTTGATCCTGTTTGAATTGTCCCCTGAATTACACTTATGATGTTTGTCAATTTAAAAGATACATTTTAAAGTCAAGAAAGTCGCAGTTTGATGTATAATTTTTGAGGTATAAGACTGTGAAAATACGTAATTACAAAGACTACAAAACCCAAAAGGCGCGCATGAGACGTCATACCTTTTCTCTCAATGAATGAAGCTAACTTTACTAAAGCTAACGTCTGTCATGTTTTCTATAGTCTAACGTTATACCGTCATGCCTGTGTGTTTTGTACCAGTACACACTCACGAGCTTGGTGCGAGACGAGAGATGTAGTTCATTGAACGATTTTTACATAAAACTAACTGTTACTCTCCTGTTTTATGACAAACTGCGACTGTCTTGACTTTCATAATTACCTTTTAAATTGACAAACATCATATGTGTAATTCAGGGCACAGCTCAGACGTAATAAAAAGATAAGTTGTCTCTCCCCATTGACTACCATGCATATTTTTTCCGAAATAAGGTCCCATGAGCCAGAAGTGGAGGGGCGGGACTTAGGCTCTCTATTCCGGCTGTAGCGTGAGAGTGACAGTTGAGTGTGTTGAAGACAGCTTTCCCGCAAGTGGGCGTGGTTTCAGCGCAGCCAGCGGACACGCCCCCAGCGTTTGAGAGCAGAGACTACTGCTCATTTTTTCAAGATTTTGATAGCTTATTTTATGTACTTGCCGGCTTTTTTCATCATTCAAATTTGGCTGAGTGGCTAATAACAAATTTTTCTGTGGTGTGACAAACGCAGAACACATACTTAATTGTGACTTTACGGGGACTTTAAGGTAAGGTAAGGTAAAACTTTATTATCCCACAAGGGGAAATTTGTCTTGGGCCATCACCCATGCTGCAGTCAGTACACAGATAACACACAATAATCAACAAACAAGAAATAGTTTCTTTAAAAAAAATGTAAAAAAAATTTTTTTACAGCTCCATGCCACCACTATTTTCTTTCTTTATAATTAGTGTAGCTTTAATGTCTGTCGTCATCTCCATTCGCTGTAATTATTTAACTTAATGTAATACAGGCTGTATATGACATGTGCTCTCGGCTCATTATGCGCCGTCTTGCATCGTGTCTGACGGTTCTTTCGATGACATTGATCTCCTTGTTGTGTGTGGGGAGAAAATGCCAGTCCATGGAAACTCGTTGTAGACGGACAGCACACGGGACCATCTACACTCAGGAACACGGGGAGAAGCGTGTCGAAGCCGTGTGAAATCCCCCGGCCACAGTCACAGCAATGGGAAAGCCTGTGACTGGTTTATCTGAAAATTTGTCTGGGCTTCAGCTGGAAAATCAGAGGAACATCTGCAACGATCCATCAGGAACGCTGGAAAACACTGAAGGGGTACGTCTTTCTTCTCTTTGAAGGGTTTTTAAACCAGTCATGCTGTAAAATGCCATCTTAGGTGATCCGTGTCCCTCTGTCATGAAGTTTCTCAAGGAGATCCAGGCATTCTGTAAACGTTTTCAGAAGACAGTAGATTAGTCACGCTCTTCCTTATAGACACTCACTAACAGATTTTGAGAGATGTAGTTCATGTAAGGTCATGTTACACAGCATTTCTTGCTGTCACTGAGATATTCTCTGGATGCCCATGAACATTTATTCATTAAACATTCATTGTCAATCTGCTGTGTTTTACAATGCTATTTCCATGTAATTCTTGTTGTTGGTCTCACCTTTGGACAGATGTGATATTTGCCAAAATCAGTGGCATATTCCTGGGACCAGCGCATCCAGCAGGTTGCGTATGTCGTCAGTGCCGGCCCACTCTGCGTACTTTCTGACCGCTGCGTTTAAAATGGGTTCATCCGCTCCTGTAAGAATACATGTGCAGTGTTTAGTAAAGCATCATCAGACACATCAACAGTGAGCGGTGTTGGAGAAGCCGACTCACGTCCTTCTGGGAGGAGCAGTGCGCCGCTGAAGTCCATCAGCTTGACCTGCAGGGTGTTGGGGTAGATGAGGACGTTCTTCATGTGTGATAAACGCCATGATCCATGCAGTGCTGCAGCGCAACAACGAGCTGCCGGAGGATGTGCTTCACCACGTATTCGGTCAGGCTAGCTCTGTTTCGCTGGACGTACTCAAACAAGGTCATGCAGTGTTGTGGATACTCCAGAACCAGGATGTCTTGATCTTCCATGACAAACATGTCATAAAATTGTATGATGTGTGTGCTAGTTGGAGGCTTTAGTAGCAGCAACATTGCAGCTGCGTCTCGACTCAGAGGTGTGGAATACCCCGGCTGAAGAAAAGAGATTGACTGAAGGTTAGTGGATTCATAACTAATCTCTAATCTCGTGACTAAAGACCCGGGAAACTTCATTTTCCATCTCGCAAGCCTTTCAAAGTAAACTCTCGGGCTGCCCTGACTAAAGAGTAGTCATTCATTCAAGCCATTAGTTAATTAATCACATGTTTATGTTAATTTAAATACGTAAATTAATAAGCCACATACTTTGGGCTTACAGAGTTTATTAAAGATGAAAGCAATGTACTTTACAGCTGATGTTTCTAGGCTTTCAACTGTATCTTATACTGTCTACATACAGGTTTATCAATTACCAAATTAGAATTAAGAGAATTTCATGAAGAATAAATTTGTCAACTTACAACATCCACCAGCTTCTCAGGTCGGCTCTTCTTAAAAAAACTGACGATCACCTAAAGAATTAAGAAAATGGTTGCAAACATAATCCATTTTTGTTTGTGTGCATGGTAATAATCTACAATCTTTACATTTCTGATCAAAACTGTATGTTTATCTCAGGACTGAAAGACTAAAGCCAGAAGGAAACAAGAGGGACAAAGTATGAGTAACATACGCGTTTGCTATCCGAGTTTCGAAATCCCATATAATCACTGTGGTCGCCCCTGGATTTCAGTTTCTTCACCACGATATAGAGAGATTCAAAGGATCCTGGAAAACACACGTGAGCATGTTAATATACAGCATGAGCCTGAAGTCCAGCACAAATAATCATGAACACTCACTGTGTGTCGGCCTGCGGATCTCGATCTCACGACCAATTCGTACGAATTTGTACGAGTGGCTAATTCGTAACAATTCATACGACCTCACTCGTACGAATTTGTACGAATTTGTAGGATTTTTGCTAAATCGTACATATTTTACGAATTCCAAATTCGTATGAATTCATACGAATGACCTACCCCTGACCCCGCCCCTAAACCTACCCATCACGTGGGTTTAGACAAATCGTACGAATCCGTACGAGTGAGGTCGTATGAATTGTTACGAATTAGCCACCTTTTAATCACTCGTACAAATTCGTACGAATTGGTCGTGAGATAGCGTTGCCGGTGTGTGTGGACGCTCCTGCGGCTGCACAAAAGCACACACTTCGGTCTCGTTGGTGTGGAAGAGACGCTTCCCAGCCTTCCACGCGCTCCGGACGTCGGCACACACACTCCTCCACTTCGAGTGCTTTTCTGCAAACAACAATGTTGATTAGAAACGTGTGTTTTATCAGCACAGATTACAGCTGAACGATTCACTATTTTTTTGCATTGAAGAACACTAGAAAAATTACACAAACGTTGCTAAAGCTGCGCATGGAAGTCACGTTATAATTGTCTCCTTCTGTTTGTTTATGTCTGTTTATTTCTGTCTATATGCTCCTGAGAATTGTGAATTGAGTATTTTTTTAGTCGGGAAACATCTTATGTCCTCTGTGGTGGACAGCAGAACTCAGTTGTTTAAAAATAAAATTACATGAAATAACATTCGAATTTATTTATTTTCATTCACCAATAAATGTTTAGGTTTCAGGATTTTTTTCAACCAATCTTTGTATAAAGATGATTCTCAACTATGTTGAAAGATAAATCGGAATTAATTGATATGCCGTTTCCTTTTACTTTATGCAATATGAGGGTAAAATGGCCATAAATGTAATTCACATTCAATACAATGTTTCTGTACACTGTATCTAATTTGCATTAATCTGTTCTTGTTGTTGACTTTTATTATCCCCATGGGGAAATTTTGTTGCAATGGGTTTCAACATGTGGACACAGAACAAACAGTGTACATAAATAAAATTAAAAAAGGGTCATCATTTAATCACACTCATGTCGTTCAAAACCCGTGAGTCTTTCGATCATCTTCAGAACACAAATTAAGATCTGACAGATTTCCACGCAATAGAGTTAAAGAGATTGTTAAACTATAATCGAACGGTTTAGTCCAAATCTCCTGAAGAGACTCGATCGCTTTATATGATGAACAGATTAAATTTAGGCTTTTATTCTCTGCTGTAAAAAAACAAACCATCTAGGCCTAATGCTAACTTTATAGGGAATTGTGTTGTTTTTATGTCCAAAAACACACTGCATTCATTTATTAATCAGCATTTATTTACATTACAGATTCTTTAACCATGTGCAGTGTAAGTCATGAGTACAGAAAACTGAATACATCAATTCATTAATTAAACCATATAATCAGTGAATGAAGAGGGTAACCATGATTAAATTGTTTTTGTTTTTTTGTTGTTGTTTTGTTTATAGTTTAATAATGATTTAATCACTGATACTCTCCATAATTTGGGCCAAAACATAAAAGATATGAAAAGATTGAGCAGTTACTGCAGATCTGAGTGTCCTCTATGAATGCGGTTGATGTGCTTTATTCTGCTTCACTACCAGCCACTGAACCTCAACAGTCTGACAATGAACAAACATCTACAGTCAGCCGACAAATAAAGTACACTGCACTGTTGTACCATGTCATATGTACTGCCATGAAGGATCCATCAGTTATCTTTGATATTGTATATTTTGCAGTACCTGTTTGTAAATATTTGTATCATTATAGTGCTATAAAATACAGAAAGCAGCCTGACGGTGTGATTTGTGTTTGTTGATGTGTTTCATTTCCACAATGGCGGTCAATTCTGAGCACAAGAAAAGCTAGAATTGGGTTAAGAGCTGTTTCCACATACACTCCACTAGGGTGGGTTATAACACTAAAATAAATCAGACATTTTGGTAATACTTTAAAATAAGGTTCATCAGTTAACCACCTTAATTAATTAATATGAAATAGTCAAGTCAAGTCACCTTTATTTATATAGCGCTTTTTACAATACAGATTGTATCAAAGCAGCTTCACAGTGATAATATGAAAATAATACAACAAAGTTTCTTTCTAGAAGAAAATTGCACCATCATCCACCTTAAGTAAGGCAGATCAATAATATTGTTTAATATTTAAATGTCCCCAGATAAGCAGGCCAAAAGCCAAGGTAACAAAATAAGAAGTAACAATACTTCTTCAGCATTTATTAATATTATTAACATTTACATTAACATTAACATTTATACGTTATTCAAATCAAAGGATGTATTTGTTAACATTAGTTAAGTCAAGTCATCTTCATTTATATAGTGCTTTTAACAATGTAGATTGTTTCAAAGCAGCTTTACAGAGATAAACATATAATTTAAGGTAACAGAGATTGTTCTGGCTTTATAGCGGTTCTTGAATAATGTTATTTTCCAGCTAAAGTTGGGTTTGATTGATTCATCCCCCTGGATCCGGCAGGCTGCGGGAAAATCTTGGGATAAACAAAGACACTAAAATTAGCATAGATGCCATTCTTCTTTGGGAAGTGTCCCCAGTTCCGGCTGATCTAAGCAGCCTATATGAATTATAGAAGTTGATAATGTATTATGTGAATGCTAGGTCAAAGAGATGTGTCTTTAATCTAGCTTTGAACTGACAGAGTGTGTCTGCTTCCCGGACAATGGTAGGAAGACTGTTCCAAAGTTTTGGTGCTAAATAGGAAAAGGATCTACCGCCAGAAGTCAATTTTGATATTCTAGGTATTATTAACTGTCCGGAATTTTGAGATTGCAATAGACGTGAAGGACTGTAATGCATTAAGAGCTCGCTCAAGTACTGTGGAGCTAAACCATTTAGTGCTTTGTAAGTAATCAGCAATATTTTAAAATGTATATAAAATTTGTAATCAGCCAATGCCGTGTTGACAGAATCTGGCCAATATGGTCATACTTCCTGGTTCTGGTAAGAACTCTAGCGGCTGCGTTTTGAACTAGCTGTAGTTTGTTTATTAAGCGTGCAGGGCAACCCCCCAGTAGAGCATTACAATAATCTAGCCTTGAGGTCATGAACGCATTAACTAATTGTTCCGCATTTGTCAATGAGAGCATATGGCATAATTTAGATATACTGTATTTTTAACCCTTTGATGCACAACATGGGTCTAAAAAGACCCGACTGAGTTTTCATTTTCTATATCTTTGCAAGAAATTAATTTCATCATTCAGCATTCCAGGTATTCCTCAATTAACTTGTTTTAGATCATTAAAAATCCTAATTGAAATTTTTAATTTCTTACTTTTCGAATAAAAATCGTTTTTGTATCGCAACCCTTCTAATGCGCAACATGGGTCTAAAAAGACCCATATGCATTTCCTATGTTATTTCATGCATGGCTGTGTGTTTTTTTGCTGAATCTTTAAAATATATCTATTTTATCATTTGTTATTCCAGGTATTCATTAAATATCTTGTTTTTGATTTCCACAAATCATTATGTTTTTGTTTCCTTTCTTACTTTATAAACAAACACAGTTTTTGTATTTCTACATTTTTTTTACATACAGTGAAGAAAATAAGTATATGAACACCCTGCTATTTTGCAAGTTCTCCCACTTAGAAATCATGGAGGGGTCTGAAATTGTCATCGTAGGTGCATGTCCACTGTGAGAGACATAATCTAAAATAAAAAAAATCCAGAAATCACAATGTATGATTTTTTTACTATTTATTTGTAAGATACAGCTGCAAATAAGTATTTGAACACCTGTCTATCAGCTAGAATTCTGACCCTCAAAGACCTGTTAGTCTGCCTTTAAAATGTCCACCTCCACTCCATTTATTATCCTAAATTAGATGGACCTGTTTGAGGTCGTTCGCTGCATAAAGACACCTGTCCACCCCATACAATCAGTAAGAATCCAACTACTACCATGGCCAAGACCAAAGAGCTGTCCAAAGACACTAGAGACAAAATTGTACACCTCCACAAGGCTGGAAAGGGCTACGGGGAAATTGCCAAGTAGCTTGGTGAAAAAAGGTCCACTGTTGGAGCAATCATTAGAAAATGGAAGAAGCTAAACATGACTGTCAATCTCCCTCGGACTGGGGCTCCATGCAAGATCTCACCTCGTGGGGTCTCAATGATCCTAAGAAAGGTGAGAAATCAGCCCAGAACTACACGGGAGGAGCTGGTCAATGACCTGAAAAGAGCTGGGACCACCGTTTCCAAGGTTACTGTTGGTAATACACTAAGACGGCATGGTTTGAAATCATGCATGGCACGGAAGGTTCCCCTGCTTAAACCAGCACATGTTAAGGCCCGTCTTAAGTTTGCCAATGACCATTTGGATGATCCAGAGGAGTCATGGGAGAAAGTCATGTGGTCAGATGAGACCAAAATAGAACTTTTTGGTCATAATTCCACTAATCGTGTTTGGAGGAAGAAGAATGATGAGTACTATCCCAAGAACACCATCCCTACTGTGAAGCATGGGGGTGGTAGCATCATGCTTTGGGGGTGTTTTTCTGCACATGGGACAGGACGACTGCACTGTATTAAGGAGAGGATGACCGGGGCCATGTATTGCGAGATTTTGGGGAACAACCTCCTTCCCTCAGTTAGAGCATTGAAGATGGGTCGAGGCTGGGTCTTCCAACATGACAATGACCCGAACCACACAGCCAGGATAACCAAGGAGTGGCTCTGTAAGAAGCATATCAAGGTTCTGGCGTGGCCTAGCCAGTCTCCAGACCTAAACCCAATAGAGAATCTTTGGAGGGAGCTCAAACTCCGTGTTTCTCAGCGACAGCCCAGAAACCTGACTGATCTAGAGAAGATCTGTGTGGAGGAGTGGGCCAAAATCCCTCCTGCAGTGTGTGAAAAACTACAGGAAACGTTTGACCTCTGTAATTGCAAACAAAGGCCACTGTACCAAATATTAACATTGATTTTCTCAGGTGTTCAAATACTTATTTGCAGCTGTATCTTACAAATAAATTTTTTTTTTTGATTATGTCTCTCACAGTGGACATGCACCTACAATGACAATTTCAGACCCCTCCATGATTTCTAAGTGGGAGAACTTGCAAAATAGCAGGGTGTTCAAATACTTATTTTCTTCACTGTACATGGGTCTAAAAAGACCCGTATTCATTTCCTATGTTATTTCAGTGATGGCTGAGTATTTCTTTGCTGAATCTTTAAAATATAAATTTTTTTTTTGGTAACACTTTATTTTGATGGTCCCTTTTGAATATTCTGTTGATTGAAACTTTGCAACTACATGTCAACTAACTCTCATTACATGACTATAAGTAACTTTGCAACTACATGTCAACTTATTCTAACCCTAACCCTACCAGTCTATTAATACTCTACTAACACTCTACTGAGAGTTAGTAGACATAGGTGCAAAGTTACTTATAGTCAACAGAATGTGTTAAAGGGACCATCAAAATAAAGTGAAACTGTTTTTTTTATTTAATTTTTTTTATTCCAGGTATTCATTAAATATTTTGTTTTTGATTTCCACAAATCATTATGTTAATGTTTCCTTTCTTACTTTATAAACAAACCGTTTTTTATTTTTTATTTCTACATCAATTTTACATAGCTACATGGGTCAAAAATGACCCATATAGAAACCTTTGATATTTGCACATTGTTGCAAGTAGGAACATTTACTGCAGAATACTATTCACCTGCCACACTTTTCACAACTCAACACGGCTGCTTTTGTATATTTGATGCAATTCTTATTTTATTTTAACCACAGAAAATATTTTATATTTTGTAAAAGATGGACATAATATTTGAATATTAGGCTATGGTTACCTTGACCTTGTAATCCTAGAAAGAAATTACTTGTGAGAAGGAGAAACATGTCCAACACTATTAACTATAGCGGTAACACTTTATTTGAAGGGGTGTGCATAAGACTGACATGACACTGTCATAAACATGACATAACACCTGTCATGAACATGAAGGAGTCTTTATGAATGTTTATGACTGTTGTCATTAAGTGTCATTCGGTAAATTATGACACTTTTAATGCAAAGTTGACATTGTTTAAAATGTCTTTGTTATGACAACTTGACATTACCCAAGACAAAAATGTCTTGATTATGACAACTTGACATTAACAAAGACAGAAATGTCTTTGTTATGACAACTTGACATTAACCAAGAAATCATAACCTGTCACTGTCACAACTTTGGCCGTCATGACACCATTATAACTGTGTCATGAATATTTTACTTGTCCTCAAGTAAAGTGGAACACATTGTACTAGTTATAAAGATGTCATTAAGGGTTAATACACTGTAAAATGCTTTAAGTTTGATAATTAGACCTGTTATGACATATTTGTGACAGGTTGACAGGTTATGATTTCTTGGTTAATGTCAAGTTGTCATAACAAAGACATTTCTGTCTTTGTTAATGTCAAGTTGTCATAATCAAGACATTTTTTATCTTTGTTAATGTCAAGTTGTCATAACAAAGACGTTTTAAACAATGTCAACTTTGCATTAAAAGTGTCATAATTTACCGAATGACACTTAATGACAACAGTCATAAACATTCATAAAGACTCATTCATGTTCATGACAGGTGTTATGTCATGTTTATGACAGTGTCATGTCAGTCTTATGCACACCCCTTCAAATAAAGTGTTACCACTATAGCTAGCTGGTGACATATTCTAGCTAGCTAATGTTAGCTAAAAAAAGATTGTATTTTAAAGCTTATTTACATGTAGAAGGCCTAACAGTACAGATGTCGCTGTACCAGTGTGATTTTATTTTGTTTGTTGTATTTTCTTTTATTAAATCACATTCACCACAATTCAATACAGTTACATAGTTTAATTTCAGTGTTATCAGTTATCTGTGATATGTGAATGCTATGTGAGACAAAGTGGCAAATAAACATTTTAAGTGTTAAATGTGTTGTCTAAATGACTGCTAAAATGATTAATTTTGACAAAATGGTGTCTTTTTTCTTTTGTTTTATCATACTTGATAAGTAAATTTGATATAGTAACACAAAACCTAGAAAAAATTAAAATAATATTTTTTGGAAATTGAAAACAAGAAATGTTTAATATTTATAAATCATGGAATTTATAGATCATGGAATATTAAATGCTTAAATAAATTGATCTCAAAAGATAAAAATAAAAAAAAAAGTCCAGCCATGCATGAAATAACATAGGAAATGAATACGGGTCTTTTTAGACCCATGTTGCGCATTAGAAGGGGTTTCCATAGCTTGCGCATCAAAGGGTTAAGATGGAAAAATGCGGTTTTACAGATACTAGACACGTGACTTTCAAATGAAAGATTGGTATCAAAGAGCACACCCAGGTTCCTAACCGACGACGAAAACTTAACAGAGCACCCATCAAGTGTTAGGCAGTATTCTAGGTTATTACGTGTGTATGTTTTTTGTCCAATAATTAGAATCTCTGTTTTTTCAGAATTTAGTAGTAGGAAATTACTAGTCATCCGATTTTATATATCAGTTATGCATTCCGTTAATAAACAGACAAACTGATAATAGTAAGATAAGTATGATTTAAACCATGCTCATGCAATTCCTAATGCCAACATAGTTTTCTTGTCTATTTAAAAGAATGTTGTGGTCAATGGTGTCAAATGCATCACTAAGATCAAGTAACACTAGAGATACAACCGCGATCGGATGATAAGAGCAAATCATTTGTAACTCTAATGAGAGCTGTCTCAGTGCTATGGTACGGTCTAAATCCAGACTGAAAATCATCGCAGATATCATTTCTTTCAAGAAAGGAACACAGTTGTGAGGATACTGCTTTTTCTAATATCTTTGACAGAAAAGACAGATTCGAGATTGACTAATTTTGTATGATCAAGTTGCGTTTTTTTAACAAGCGGTTTAATCATAGCCATCTTAAATGTTTTTGGTACGTATCCTAGAGACAAAGACGAATTAATGATATTAAGAAGATGATCTATGACATCTGGAAGCATCTCTTTCAGTACCTTAGTCGGTATAGGGTCTAACATACAAATTGTCGATTTAGATGAATTAACGAGTTTGCAAAATTCTTCCTCTCCTATAGCAACAAATGAATAAAATTTTTCCTCAGGGAGACTACAATGCACTCCCTGATGCGATACTGTTGTAGACGGTTGCATAGTTATAATTTTGTCCCTGATATTATCAATCTTATAAGTGAAGAAGTTCATAAAGTCATTACTGCTGTGTTGCTTGGAAACTTGTGGGTTTGAAGCTTTCTTTTTCATTAGTTTAGCCACTGTTTCAAATAAATACCTAGGATTATGTTTATTTTCTTCTAATAGGGTTGAAAAATAATCAGATCTAGCAGATCTAGCCTCTCTGTAAGCAATCGAGCTCTCCTTCCATGAAATTCTAAATACCTCTAGTTTTGTTTTCTTCCAGTTGTTTTCTTCCATTTTTCTGGCTGCTCTCTTAAGGGCCTGAGTGTGCTCATTGGACTATTTTCTTGAATCTTCTTTAAGCGCAACGGAGAAACTGTGTGCTGGAAAAGAGAGAGTTAAAAGTTTCTGTTGCAATATCAAGCTCTTCTAAGCTATCTGGGATGCTGAGATGATGAAACTGATTAGGAAGATTATTGATAAAACAATCTTTAGTGGCAGAAGTTATAGGTCTAACATATTTATAGCACGGAGTCAGCTTTGCAGCCTTGGCTAAATGTAATTTACATGAGACTAGATAATGATCTTTTGACAGTAAATACATTGTGAACTTACATGAACAAACAATGAACAGCAATATTTTTATTAACTAACAATAACAAAAATTAATTAAATTACACTGTAACAAATGTGTTGCTCATTATTAGTTCATGTTAGTTAATGCATTAACTAATTTTAACTAATGAACCTTATTGTAAAGTGTTACCGAAATTGTTTAATTTAGTCCATTAAAATTTGTGTGAATTTTTTGTCTATCCTCTTACTGCCCCATAAACCAGACAATCTTACCACAGTTTTTTGTTGTTGTTTTTGTTGTTGTAGTTTAGTTTTACAGAGTCTTACAACTTCTACTTCTTGATTAAAACTAATGGTGTTATTACTGACTGTCACTGGTCTCCCTATAGATGTTTACCTCTATGTTTAGCCATTTATTTCAGAATGCACATTTTCTATCTGCCTTGCTTGTCATTTACAGAAGGCTTACAGACAGTAGATTTTAATAAAAGCACTAAAAGAAAAGGAAAATGCTATAAAATAATGTTCCCTATACACGCTAAACTGTTTCAGGGCTACTTTTCCTACAACAGCACCACAAATCTTCTTAAATTGAAAGGTCTAATTTTGCATCCAGTTGACAGGCTAGCCATGACATTTAACATAAAATTTGCACAAGCAACTGAGCAAGTAAAAAATGAGGTAAAATCTTGAGTACGCACACATTTAATTTTCTGACATTTAGTGCATTCCACACATAACTCCACTCAACTCATGAATGCATGTTTGATTCCAACTCAGATTAACCGCTGTGGTTTCCTGGTTATTGATATTGGTGAGGTAAATTGCAGCTTCTTCCGAGAAAAAAACAACACATGAGAATGAAGACTTCACAAATGCACATTATAGGTCAGTTTTACACTGCTATGGCAACAGATAACAGCCCAACCCAAACTACAGCACACAGAAACAGCAACCTGTCATTGCGTCTCCTAACCACCAATGCAGTCAACACTAAACAAGAGTAGAGTGTTAAAAAATTGCTTTTTAAAATGAACATTAGAAAAATACTGTATATAATCATAAACAACAAGACATGAAATGACCGGTTTCTCCACATACCATGACCGGTTTCTCCACATACTGTGTATATTTGGTGGGAACATCTGTCTTTAGACAAAGTTAAGCAGAAATCCCTTAAGAGGGGATGTTTTCTTTAATTTAGAATCATTCATTCAAAATGAGTATGGCTGAATCCCTCACCATGAAAAGGCTAATTTAGTCCCCTGTCTACTGATGGTCCCCATAATTTGTAGTGTGATAGCCAACAGCATGAGTCACCTTTGTCATTTATGTTAAGTGCTAACCATTATGTCCTTTGAGCACTGGGAAATTAGTTTCTCACCAGGGGGTCAATTTATGTAAGAAGTCTCACTGACAGCCAATGAATGACAATAAACATCCCATGTTCCTGTTTTCACCAGGAGGGGGCAGTATGAGCAAGTAAAAGCATTTGGAAGCAGCCGCGAGCCTTTCTGAACCAAAAAGAGGTGTGATTCATTTTATCAGGCATTTATGTTTATAAAAAAAGTTTATGGAATATAATCGTCCATTTCTTTTCATACGCCCCACTGATTTTCATACTCTGCAACAGGCAATAGACTGAAACCTATTCTCTTTTTTTCTTTGTGAGGGTACGCCAGGTCCAATGAGTCAAGAAAGAATTGGCTACCTTTGAAGTTCAACTTAAAAAACAAAAACCTAGAGAACCCGGACTAATGCACTCCAGGGCTTGTTCCAGCTCTCCCACATGTTCTTGCCCTGTATTTCACTATACCACATACAGTATAAACACACACACAGAGACTCATACATATGAATTTGCGGTACATAAAGTCCCTCGAAACACCCAAGATAAACACCATCCACAGAGCGAGAGCCTCATATTGAGCAGGCTGTCGTTGTTAATATAGATTTTTCCACGTTCTATTTGATTTTGTCATAATATGTGTGCCCATTTAACGGGTCCTACTCTACCAGCTCTAAGCGGGATTGGAACTGGGGTCCCTGGCGTGTGAGGCGGGCGTGCTAACAAGGACGATAAAGACTGCAGCCTCTTGAGGCCATGGGAGTGAGGCTTAAACACACAGCTCTGGCCTACGTCAATTACATTCACCCCCTAACTCTCAGTCACATCCTTGTCAACGGCATCAAATGTAACCAGTACTACTCGACCCGCTCGGAGCGGGATTCGAACTGGGGTCTCCGGCGTGGGAAGCTCGCACGCTAACAAGTACACCTACTGCTACACCCACACACATAAATATAAGTGAATGAGAAGCGACCGAAGCTAAAGCAAGTAAACAGAAAGCTTATTTCTCAGGGGTGGGTGTTCAGATTGATTGGCACTGCAGTATCGGAACATATATCAACAGCTGCCTTTTATTCACCTGCCAGACAGAGGCACGGTCCACAACCTCGATTCCTGTGAAGATGTGCTTGAAGATTGGTAGAATATCCCTGGCTCACAATTTCCTTACCTGAGTGATTTCTTTGTGAGTAAGACTTGGTCAGATAGGAAGTAGGTCATAAGTGAAAGAGAGAACTGGAGCAGGAAGAGTTTGGGGTTGTTGGGTTTGAGAGTAAGGCTTCATTTTTATTTTACCACAAGCAAAAATAATCTCTTGGCTGGCAGAGACACCTGGCTTCACCCAGAGCCCATTAAAATATGTCAACTGTGTCATTGATTTTGGTTCAGCCCACCATTGATTGGCGTCTAAGCCCAGTCAGCCCACATTTGCATAGCCGCGTCCCATAAGCTGCTAATTGGTAGTTTGCCAGCAATCATGGCTGAAAGATGTGAACGAGCAGTCTGGGTTGATGCAAGGCAATTGTGGTTTATTTGCAGCTAAAGGGTATCCATGTCAAATAAAATATTGCTGGCCTGCTGGCCATGGGTTTTGCTTATATAAGTTACATGTTTATTGCCTTGTCTAATTGTATAATCGAGATTCAGCACAACACTCTGTCTCTTAGTCCAAATTTAGGTTGTAGGGAAACGTGGCCGTGCATGTCATGTCGTACATTGGTTTGGCAGCTTTAACAGACATGTTCTCTCTAATAAAATCAGGGAACGCAAGATAGAGGGGAGAAAAGAATGAACAAATAAATAGAGTGGGGTTCAAAAGTCTGAGTACTGGTGAAAATCATTCTATTAGATATGTTTGTTCCGTACCAATCTTATGTAAGGGATAATGTGCAGTCAGCCGTTATATATTATATATCATTAAATAAACCCCAACTGGGCAATCAGATGTCGATGCAAAACTGAAATTATTTTATAATTTTACATGTCAGTACGTTTAAAAAACAAACAAACAAACAAAAAATTTATTCAGCAAGAATGCATTAAATTGATCAAAAGTGACATTTATTATGTGACAAAAGATTTTATTTCAAATAAATGCTGTTCTTTTGAACTTTCTATTCATCAAAGAATCATGAAAAAAGTATCACGGTATCCACAAAAGTATTAATCATCACAACTGATTTCTGAAGGATCATGTGACACTGAAGACTGGAGTTAATGATGCAGAAAATTCTGCTTTACCATCAAAGGAATAAATTACATTTCAAAATATATTAAAATAGAAAACAGTTCTTTTAATTTTGATCATATTTGACAATGTTAAATTTTTTTCTGTATTTTTGAACAAATAAATGCTGCCTTGGTGAGCGTGAGAGTCTTTCTAAAACATTTTTAAAAATCTTATCAAGCCCACATTTTTTAACAGTATTATATATTATATATTATTTTAAAGCTCCAGCTAAGAAATAATATTCTATTACATACAATATACAAAACAACAGTTCTAGTAACAAGATGAACATTAATGATGAATAGGAGATATTCGGGTAACACTTTATTTTGATGATCCCTTTTGAACATTCTGTTTACTATATGTAACTTTGCAACTATATGTCAACTAACTCTTATTGGAGTATTAGTAGACTGTCTGCTTAATATCTGCAAATACTTTATTGTGATGGTCCTCCAACAGACACTCTTAAGTTATAAGTAACTTTTCAACTACATGTCAACTTATTCTGACCCTAACCCTACCAGTCTACTAATACTCTACTAAAACTCTGATGAGAGTTAGTAGACATGTAGGTGCAATGCTACTTATAGACAACAGAATGTGTTAAAGGGACCATCAAAATTAAGTGAAACCGATATTCGCAGCTGAATGTTAGGGCTGACCAATTAGAATAAAGTATTATTAAGTCATAAAGTTTCTTTGTGTTTATATATTTTATTTTATTTTACAGAATACTTTCCAGGTATTAGATTAGATTTAGATTCTGATTTACATTTTTAATATGGCCTTAGACTTTTGAATGCCATTTTATAATAAAATTCTTTTTCAGAAGCATGTTGAATCAAAATGTTTAAACCAATCCTACTAACGGCCTTCAGTTTTGAAATTGAATGTAAATCTGAGCTATAATTGTGTATAAAGTCATGGTGGTCAGTTGCTATGCAATATATTCATTTAAAGGTGAAAATGGATGTCCTGCAGCATAAGAAACAAGGCATAAACTAGCCAAGCCACTATTGCGTAATGCTGCAGGCAAGAACTAATGTAGGCATTTATGAAAGAATTCAGTAATTTCTGCTGTGGTTTGAGCCTTTTTCCTTTTTCAGGACTTTTAGGGCACAAATAATCTAAAGCGGCTGGCAGCACAATTTTCAGGTCCCTTTCAAGGAGTTTCTCAGTGAGCACATTTGACCTCAGCCTTTCAGAGTAGAGAAGGCAGAATGAGAATAGATAAAGACGCATCGGTCAGCCATAGTGCTCTTCCTCTCACATCTGGATCTGAGTTGGATAAAACCAGGTACCCAGAAAACTGGCCCTGCTAGGTAAAGGGGGCTTGTTGAGGAAAGGGGAAAGATTTACCATGAGCTGGGGAAATAAACCTGTATTAAACTGTAATGGGCCAAGTTGTAAAAACATTACATTCTGCTCAACTTAGCCGGAGGGTACCTTGGCCGACCCAGAAATGACTATATACAGCCACGGCGAGTTAACAAACTCAATGAGCGGTCATACACACCGTAATCACAACAGTGTGGGTTTCTTAGTCACCGTTGAAACACCGTGCCACATGTATCTCTCACATTGACTGTCTTCCAATCGTACACAATGGGCAACTGTTGGACACTCCACATATTCACGTGTCATTGTTTAACTCATGAAAGTGTTGCTTGCTTGTGCATTTGTGCGTGTCTCTATTTGTAGGTGTCATTGAAACCTTGGAAATCTTTTGACATGATTATGATTATGAAATGATTATGACATCTTCTCAAAGGCCCACCATGATGAATGTTGCTGATTTCATTAACTAGCATTACAGTCCATTTATTGAAAACTGCCATTTTTGAGCCTATTTCCTACATTTGTTTTTCTACTGTGTGTAAAAAACTAAATATATTTTTAAAGATTTTTTAAGATTTTCAAATTTTCTGCAATTTATTTTTCTCCCTTTCACTTTTTTTCCACTTACATACTTGAGGTACATTGGAATGGAAAAACATGGTAGAACAAACAGCACAAGAACAGGAAAAAATCTATGTGCTCCCCAATGTCCAAAGTAGACACTACATGTTTTTTTGTATTTTTTTTTTAATGCTGAGGCTTTCTAGAGAAGGGTCTGTCTGCATCCCGCATTTCAAACCACACCCCTACAAGTTACAGTCACTACAAGTTTCACCTCCCTCAAAGAAACAAGCGTGAAACAATCTTTTTAAGTACATTTATTTTTCTTTATGTATGAAATGTAAGGCTAACTTAAGGTGGGGTATGTGATTCTCTTTTTTTGTCCATTTTTTCAAAATCAGTTTTGAAATCCTATTCATAACCCACTTACAGCCACTGAGTTAGAAGCACTGAAATGGAAATTAAGCAATTTAATCATCTGTGGAACGGGCAGGACTCGAAAAACTCCAGCCAATCATTTCCAAGACCACCTAGAGTCATTGGACAGTAAGTCCGTCAATCAAACGGTCGTACCAGACCCCCCTCCCCCTCCCCCTCATGCGAATCAGGGCCAGCGTTGGAGGAAAGAAGGAGGACCATTTGAGTTGTGTATTTTCAAAATCTGACGGCCGTTTTGCAAATCACATACCCCACCTTTAAGAAGTATGAAATGTCAGCAATTAGTAAAATCAGTCTGCTTAGCGCTTCTTCAAGTCGAACATACCTAACTTGTAGTTGGGGCGTACTTTTTTTAGGGTCATGGTTTGTAGTACTAAAAGATGCAGTCGGACACTCTATATCAGTGCGCACTGTTTCTGAACTCCTTGAAATGCCTCAACTGGTCTTAAATTTTCTTCTAGGAAAGAAAATGTCACAATATTCCTCATTTAAATAATTCCCACCAAATACATATGTAAAAAAGGAGGACAAAGCCTGGTTGAGTTAGGTTTATTAGTGTGTTGAAAATCGCGGTTACGGTAAGGGGCGAAACATGCTCTGAAGTTGTTGACCAATCGCAACACACTGGTCCAGCAGACCAATCAGAGCACCTTGTGGTTTTCTAAAGGAGGGGCTTCATAGAGACAGGAACAAATCAGGGGTGCGTTTCCCAAAAGCATCGTTAGCCAATTATGGCCACAAGTTCCGTCGTTATCATCATAGTTCAACGAGTCTGTGTTTCCCAAAAACATAGTTCTAACGAACATTCGCAAACAGCATCGCAAAGTTGTGTGGTCTGAACGACAGCTCTCGACCTGTGGTTAGAAGCATTGTTTCTTGTTTGCATGACATGTGGACTCCTGATCTTGAGCCAAATAAGCAAGCTGACATTCAGTAAAATCGATATATTTTTTATACAAATGTCATTTATGTCTTTTAGTTTGTCAAAGGATTTAAAGCACCGTTTTTGAATAGTGCGCATGTGCGAACGTCCTCTACTACGTAAGAACGAGCCTATGATTGAATCTGGAAATAAAGCAAAATAACTGTGAAAATTTTGAAATAGTCCTCAGATGCCATGTCCGTAATTTATAGCAAAACATCTAGCATTAATTTGATCTCAAACAGATTCATTCAAAGTTGTTATTACTCCACCACGTGCGTGACATCATTAACCAACGTGGTTGAATGACCAATTTGCGACAATACTGTTTACGGGAAACAGACGTGACTAGCTAGTTGATTTCTTCAACGAAGCATCATACTATGGCAGTTAAGCAAGAAGTTACGTTGTAATATGGGAAACACACCCCAGAGTGTTACTGACAGACTGGGGAGAGAGGTGTTGCAATAATATAAAATAATGTTTTTGACCATTCAGGCATGAAAACCTTTTCCAATAGACCCCAAAACCAAGACCTTGTAAAAGGCCATAATACTGTATGTCCTCCTTAAGAAAAACATAAAAAGACATTTAACAGAAATAGTGTTTTCCCTAACGTAAAAATAACGTTAAAATGTAAAAATAGCATTTCTGAGAAACAAAACTCACTGTATTTACCTAAATTTGCTGAGATTAGAGGCATCAATGCTTTGAAACACATTTAAAGATGTGTTTGAGGCAGTATAAACAGAGAACTGTACAATGAGTTTTTTAAATGTACTTATTATTTATAGATTGACAAAGCTATAGCCTACTATATATATATATACTGTATATATATATATATATATATATATATATATATATATATATAAAATATAATTAATACTATATATAATATTTCAATTGGTGTATTCTGCCTATAGCCACCTTCTGACTGACACTGCTGTTCAATTATTTAAATGTTTTTTTTAGTTGTTAGACTATTTCTGCAATATCAGCTATTTTAGATAACCTACCCCCACAGAGTAAAAAGCGAAAAAAGTAACTGTATGTCAGTCAGTCTAATTAGACCTTTTCTGGACACAATAAGTAGCAAAGCAGATTTTATGTCACAATTCAAACCTCTGGTGATGTGAGACTACTGATTTTAAGGTAAAGACATCATTTTTGTAATTTTGACATATCCTTGATGTTTCCCATGAGAGTAATACTCACAAACCTGGATCACAGGCAACGAGATGCATCATTACTTTGATTTGAAATATTCCGTCTCCAAACAAAACCATCATACCAGCCTACACCGAGCAGTGAGGTCACTCAAACTGACCGGCCTGTTTAATGAGTGTTGAAAGATACTCTAACGTCAGAGTTATGACTTCATAGTCTGCACTTTTCCAGTCTAGTCCTGCTGCACTGGGCCTGCCAGGATAAGTCACAACGTTTCTGCCACCACACTCGTAAAGATCATGTTTACCGCAACACTCCACAAGTAAGCGTAGGCTTACAGTTCATTAATTATACGAACACACAAGCCCGTCGCTTAAGCGTTCACAGAAGTAAATGTGCAAAAATGGAAAAGACAAAAATAAGTAAAGAACCATTGAAATATTCTGAGTCAAACTGCACAGGGTTGGCAGTGTTTTGTAAGCGGAGGTCTAAAAAGTCATTGCAGAGAGGTTGGATTGAAGATTTATAGCTGCGTTATTCCACAATCACACCCATCAAGCTGGTACAATGCATTTATGGGAGAAAAGAAAGCTTAACACAAACACTATTCCTGCGACATGGTGACAAACTCTGTGTGGCATTATCCGAAGCTTTATAACTACCATTTGTCATTTCATTTCCAGCCTGATGGTTTGTCTCAGAGGAGAGAAACTGAATTTAAAGTAAGAGGAGAAAAAAGCACAGACTCTTTGCTCCATATGCGTCCCATGTTGCGTTAGGTTTGCCTACCTGTAAATCAACTGTCATGATCCATACTTATCAACAGTGTGTCCAGCATGAAAAATGTATTAGGTTAGAGCATAGCAAAAGCATTCCACACCGATGTCGTTTCTATAAATTATTAAGCATACCAATTTAATGCGCTTTATTTTCCTATATGACTAGTGTGCTGATTTAAAGCCCTCACGTTTTTTTTTTGCGCCCCTTTACGTGAGATTACTTTCCTCATGTTTTAATCTTTTATGGGCTCATTTCTGCAAAGAGCCTGCAGTACATTAATGTGCACTCTCTCACCTCAGCCAGTTTTGTTGCACATAAACTTACCACAGGCCAGGATGGAGTGTGTTTGTTTTACCATATCTCCAACACCCTGATTTTCCTGACAACAGATATGAGACAAAAGAGCTTTTTGCAATGGAGCACTAAATACTTGTTCCTCCGTTGACAGCGTATGGCTGTGCACACTGCAGTGAGGCACGTTTCCTCTATCTCGAAAGATAATCAGGGAGGTAAGCTGACTATCAACGCCAGTGTTCCAGCTCTTTCCTCTTCCTTTCCCTTTTCAGGATGTCAGCCCAGTTCCCCCTGGATGAACTACACAGGACTCGGCGTGACGGGGCCCGATCTCGATCCCGCCGCTGGATAACGTGCTCGTTTGCGGTCAGATCTCACTGACAGGAGTCGAGTCAACAAAAGGGCATTTCTTTGCACAACACCTCTGACAATGATCGCTTTGCTCATTGACGACTGTTGCTAAAGCACATGCAGGGAAAATACGCCTTTGAAGTGCTTGCAGCTGATGAGTGTAATCTACCTGCTTATGGAGGAGATTCACAGAAGAAGGGGAGATAAGTTCTGGGAGAGCCCCTCGACCAGCTGATAACACACCACGCTGTATGTTTTCTGGTGTTGCCATACACTCTCCTCTTTGATCCGCCATCGCTCTGTTCGAAGGCCATTCATCTATGTTGTCACACAGTCAATTTTGTTTACCCTGTTGCTATTGCTGCCAGTGTTGTTGTTGTGGCACTGCATTTTAAGAGCTCTGTAATGAGAAAGAGGGAATGCTTTGAGATATTTTTCAAAGATTACTAGTCCTGGCATGAATCGCTGCAGCATTTTACACTATATTCACAGAATTCAGTTCCTTTTATGAGATGTGTGATGTATTTGTTTTCTATCATGGGGATCATAATAATAAGGGAGCACAATGCTAAGTCAAATGCCAATGGAACATGTTTTGGCTGGTTAGCGTGGTTATATTATTTCATAGCAATTCATCAGCCGAGAAAGTGTCCTTGAGATTACTGAAAATGCAAACGATAGCTTTGATGGGTAGAAGAGCCGCTATTACGCATCTTCTAAACGAGTACAGAATCTACAGATCAAAACACAGGAAAGAAAAAGCAGAAACAAGCGATAGAAGCATTGATGCACATGTAAAACAGCGCAATCATCAAAGATTCCACACCAAATAAATCAAAACTGCTTAATATTACCGAATTAAATATTGACTGCGTTTACATGCAGCCAATAACCCGTTCAAAACCGGGATATTAGCAATAACCCGGTCGGGAACGGCCATGTAAACACCGGCAAAAACCCGAATATGCTCATATCCCGGATTTTAAAAACCGGGATATTATACCTGGGGTACCCCTTTTCTAACCCGAATTTTTGGTCATGTAAACGCGTATCGGGATATCCCCATAGTGATTGTCCCCACTGCGCATGTTCTATTCGCAAGGAATCTTGGTCTTTTGAGTAGAGGAACTTCTCAGTGCATACAAAAACCCGCGTGCAGTATACCGGAAGTAAACATGGCGAGACGCAGCACAGCATACGTTTGGAGCGAGGTCAGTAACGTTACCAGCATCAAAGCGCAAACAAAGGCGATCGCTATCTGCCCCGAACTATTCATTATCCGCATGCTGCTGTTGTTGTCGTCTTAGGTTACGGCAAGAAGAATCGGAAATGACGCATATTGCGTCTTAAGGTTGTCCGTACGTCCAGACGCTAACCGTGCGTCGCTGTTTACATCGGGATATTGCAATTCCATATATACAGGAGAAACTCTCTCTGCTCACGCATGTAAACGGGTTATTCCTAATGTTTCAGAAACCCGAATAGTGACCTTAACCCGACCATAACCCGAAAATTGGCTGCATGTAAACGTAGTCATTGACAGGATGAGTTATAGGACTGTGCAAGTTTTGGGGGTGTTGATGGACTCAATCTATGTTGCTTTGCTATGAAACTTACACCACATTCAAGTGTTGATAAAAAAAAGAATGCATATGTGGCCCATGTTTTTTTTTGTTTGTTTTTTTTAAGCAGAGGTTCTGTTCTTTTGACATATTGCATGTTGAGATATTCAAACAACTAAATATTTTAGAGGACGTGAAGTTTTTGTGAAATGATTTTTTTTTAAAAAAAGCTGTCACTGACTGGCAACTTTAAAATAAATAAATAAAATATAATTAAACAAACGCTGTCAGGGAAAGAGTTCATTTATGAGCATGTACATAAGAACATAAGAGCGGGTACAGCCAATTGTAGCCAGGGGCTTTCTGTGTCCTCCAAAAACTGTCCATTATGCTGCTTGATAGTGAAAACTGTTGCAAATTTACCATCGTAATCATAAATATACCAGTTTGTAGCGCAAATAGTTAGTTTACTACACTTTGTTATTCTTCTAGTAATTTACATATAGCAGCTAATGAATCAAAAGTCTAACCTACTATTTATGAGTGCTGTGAATTCAGACATACTACTCTTTTCACATACTTTTTTTAATTTATTTTTTTACATACTATAGGGAAGTATGCATATTGGGATACAGCAATGTTTTAATAGCATTGCAACATACACTCACCGGCCACTTTATTAGGTACCCCATGCTAGTAACGGGTTGGACCCCCTTTTGCCTTCAGAACTGCCTCAATTCTTCGTGGCATAGATTCAACAAGGTGCTGGAAGCATTCCTCAGGGAGTTTGGTCCATATTGACATGATGGCATCACACAGTTGCCGCAGATTTGTCGGCTGCACATCCATGATGCGAATCTCCCGTTCCACCACATCCCAAAGATGCTCTATTGGATTGAGATCTGGTGACTGTGGAGGCCATTTGAGTACAGCGAACTCATTGTCATGTTCAAGAAACCAGTCTGAGATGATTCCAGCTTTATGACATGGCGCATTATCCTACTGAAAGTAGCCATCAGAAGTTGGGTACATTGTGGTCATAAAGGGATGGACATGGTCAGCAACAATACTCAGGTAGGCTGTGGCGTTGCAACGATGCTCAATTGGTACCAAGGGGCCCAAAGAGTGCCAAGAAAATATTCCCCACACCATGACACCACCACCACCAGCCTGAACCGTTGATAGAAGGCAGGATGGATCCATGCTTTCATGTTGTAGACGCCAAATTCTGACCCTACCATCCGAATGTCGCAGCAGAAATCGAGACTCATCAGACCAGGCAACGTTTTTCCAATCTTCTATTGTCCAATTTCGATGAGCTTGTGCAAATTGTAGCCTCAGTTTCCTGTTCTTAGCTGAAAGGAGTGGCACCCGGTGTGGTCTTCTGCTGCTGTAGCCCATCTGCCTCAAAGTTCGACGTACTGTGCGTTCAGAGATGCTCTTCTGCCCACCTTGGTTGTAACGGGTGGTTATTTGAGTCACTGTTGCCCTTCTATCAGCTCGAACCAGTCTGGCCATTCTCCTCTGACCTCTGGCATCAACAAGGCATTTCCGCCCACAGAACTGCCGCTCACTGGATGTTTTTTCTTTTTCGGACCATTCTCTGTAAACCCTAGAGATGGTTGTGCGTGAAAATCCCAGTAGATTAGCAGTTTCTGAAATACTCAGACCAGCCCTTCTGGCACCAACAATCATGCCACGTTCAAAGTCACTCAAATCACCTTTCTTCCCCATACTGATGCTCGGTTTGAACTGCAGGAGATTGTCTTGACCATGTCTACATGCCTAAATGCACTGAGTTGGCGCCATGTGATTGGCTGCTTAGAAATTAAGTGTTAACGAGCAGTTGGACAGGTGTACCTAATAAAGTGGCCGGTGAGTGTATACTCTTTGGCGAAATCAACTCCTAAATGACATATTTGTAGTTGTCTCTGCATATTAAGCTGTGAGGAAAAATATTTTTAACATCCCAAAAATTACACACTTCAGCTTTAATAAAAAGAACACAGTATCTTCATTAGTCTGTTCTTTCAGATGTGCTTCTGGGGATCGTAATGTTCAGCAGATGTAGTACTCTCCTCATTTCTCCATTATATGGTCCAGCCCTCTGTTTCGTCTGATTTCTTATCAGTCTGAACCACTATCAATCCTCTCAAGAAAAACACAACTCCTTCTCTCCCTAATTTAGATGTTTTCCAGACAACCATGTAATGCTCAAGCACTAAATGCCTCCACCTCACCGAAGACCTCGATTTATTTGGACCATAGTGACAGACTTGTGCAATCAAGCTGTTCAATATGATTTAAAGTTAAACAAAGAGATAATGAAAAATAATGTGTTTAGGTAGGGGTAGGCAGTTGTTTTTCATAAACACTTTTTGTTATTGGTTGTTGAAACTTTTCACATCCTGATAGCAATCAATAATATAGAAGTGGTCAAAATGTTAAAAACATGTAAATTTTTTGGATCATGTCCTTCCTGCCTATCAGTGTATTTCCATACCTCCACAGACCCTATCACCTGCTCGCGCAGACATCACGTCATCAGCGCATTTCCGTCTATGTAGAGTTGTAGACAAGGGGGTAATCCATCAGCCGGAAGTTGAAGCTGCCTCCGGGGGCCGCCATTGTAGCTGGCTATCACCCCCTGTTAGCATCCCATTGACTCCCATTCATTTTTGCGTCACTTTGACAGCGAATAACTTTACATCTGAGGCGTGCAAAGACTCCATTTTTCCATTATTTATTTCTAAAGAAACACGACAATGTATAAAAGGCTCCATTACTTTGTATCTTACAAAAAGCCGTTTTTGTAAAAATAGGCTAACGATTGCGTCATAACCAATCGACTCTCTGTCGCACAGTCGAGAAATTACCGTATAGACAGGCGAAGAAACTCCCAGGCAATCGGGGGGACGTGGAGGCATAAAGTCTGATAAAGTAAAGGGAGAAGCCCACAGAGAGTCATAAAGTGTCTCATGTTGCTAGTTCATGGACAGCTAATACTCACGCTCTCCGTCTCTGCGAGATTCGGAAGGGAATTATTCAGATTTCACTCGGCACAGCTACTAGAAGACAGACAGTTTAGCTCACGTGACATCTACGTCGTCAAGCTCAGTTTGAGCCTGCGCAGTACGCCTGGCTATCAGGAAGTGAGTGCTCCTATTGGGCTTCAACTCTCTCCGTTGAAATCAACGGGGTCGCTGTGTCCATTTCTTTTACTGTCTATGGTTGTAGACAGTCAGAGAGCCGCAAACAAACAGCAGTCGCATTTGACAGTTTCTCCTGAACCAAAACAACAAGCTGCTGCGTTCACGCCATGTCATTACTGTTACGAGATGGGAACCCATGACGTTCTACCCGGAGCTGTTCACGGCCTCAGACTCGGATTTATACGGTTCTATGCCAACAAATCAACTCCGAAATTAATCTAAGAGTAAGCGAAAGTAAGAGCTCTGCAAGTTGACTACATTCATTATTATTGTAATTTTATGTGCTTTGAGACGAGGTAATTTAACGTCATATCTCATGACGCTTTGAAGACTCTGCTGTGCGCATTCATGTGTTTTGATGGAGGTGTGGCTTTGGAGACGCTTGAAGGGAGGGTGGGATCTCATGCTTTTAAAGCTAACTTGCTATTGTTAGCCACTCCGAATTTGCCTACCCTCATGCTCCTATATATAATGTTTCTGGTAAATAAACAACAAGAAAACATTCACAGAAAACGTGTGCATAGCTAAATAACAAGTAGTGTTTTGCTGAATGTAATACAGAAGCTGATCTGCTGTTGATACAACATCTCTGCCATGAATTACTTTCGTTTAAATTCTGCAGTTTAATATTACAAGCATAATAAGTCACTAGGCCTATATGTAAAGCTGTTACTTTAAGTTTTTTTTTTAACCTTATCTGGCTCTTAAAAATGATTATCAGAATGATTTTAAATCCATCTTTTGCCAGTGTAAGCACACATTGGTAGTGTATAATCTTATTCTAAACTAGTGTCGGCCTCTTTAATCAACAGGTGCCATATGAAGTGCAGTTTCTCAAGCTGGTTTCTCCTGCAGTCAACTGAAAACTAGTGAACGGAATCATTTTTTTGACACAGTTTGCAAATATTATGACAAGCACGTAATGTTCCACCTTTAATTCCTAAAATATTCAGTAATCGGCTTTTGCAGCTATAAAAATTGGTCTGAGTTTTATGTTTGAGTACGTGCCAAATGTACATTTTGCTCTGGCATCCACAGAAATGATACAGCAATTATTTTTCCCACTCAGGAATCTCTGTAGTTATTCTAGCCATGGAAAAGGAATCTCTGAGAAATGTAGCCACACAGGAAGAAATGTTTCACGTCATATAAACTTCAGAAACATGTTATATTTTAACTTGATCAATCTCAGGAAAAGACTAAATGTTTAGAGGGGCTGCATTCCATAAAGTTCTCAAAAAACCATTGAGAAACGATTATAGCCATAACAGCTTTCCGGTTTTTCTAGCTGAGAAATGTTCTGGTAATAAGCAATTCCTTAATAGCCGAGACTATTGCAGCCAGAAAAAATGGCTTGCATTCTTTGAGTTACGCCAATCAATTATGCTTTATGTTTCAAGTCGTTAATTAAATCCAGTCAATGTCCTCATTTAATCTGACAGATGTAATGATATCATAGAATGTAATTCTCTTTATAAAGAGCCAACAAAAATCTCTGAGACACACTCAAACCATGCTCTTATGGGAATTCCTGATGCGTTTTATTGCTTGATTAATTCTGATTGATTTATATCTAAGTGTGACAAGCAATAACACATGCAATAAATCAAAACCAAAATTTATACAGGAGTGGTGGAATTACGCAAAACCGAAATAGCTTTGTCGAGCTCCTTAACAAACCAAGGCTCCATTCCAGAGTAATGTGAGAGATTGATGACCAAGCTTTGTATGGGGGGTGTGGAGATGGGGGCTTCAGAATGCTCAGAATTATTGGACTGCTGGGAAGGTACTGAGGAAACAGATTGTGGCCCAATGGCAGACTCTGTGAGTCCGTAGCCTATAAAAGTGCTGATGCGTCACTTTTTTTCCAAAGTGAGCTGTGTGAGGAGGAGCAGGGGGCTGGGAGAGGGGACATCCTGGTCCCCATGCATCCCTCCTGCAGTCTAGATTAGTGTGTCCAGAGTCTTTATCTTCATTTCACTTCTGCCCATTGTGATTTAAGGGAAGCACTTTCAGCAGAACTGAGGTGCCTTAACAAAACAACTATGTGGTAAATGGCAAGTGTCTGGGCATGACAGTGAAAGCGTTCTAGACTGTGGCGCCCCATGAGGTCGTGATTTATCCCTGAGTAAACAATGTTAACGTCTGCGTCTGCCTGCATGCGTCAAAAAAATCAGTTTGGTTGCCAAATTGGATGCCATAGGTGAAGATCATTATTATAGTCCACAAGGGGGCAGCGTTCTCAAAAATACGGACCAGTGATGCCAACACATGTGGCGAACTAAATTTTTTTTTTTGCCGATGCCTTGGCTCAAATGGGGTAATGTGTAAAGCCTTCATCTAGGAGGTTAGAGAAATAATCACTCAACTGATCACTAAAGTGCACTTGAAGAGTTTCGGTCCTGATTTGAGAATTCATTTTAAATTCCAAATACATTTCTGAATATGAATTGAGGTAGCAAACGGAATTGAAATAGAAATTTAATTTTAAGGAAGAAGAAATTAAATGAAGAAATTCATATAGCCTACCTACACTTTTTAGGTGGCCTGATAGATAGATAGATAGATAGATAGATAGATAGATAGATAGATAGATAGATAGATAGATAGATAGATAGACAGACAGACAGATGGACAGACATGATAGATTGATAGATAGATAGATAGATAGATAGATAGATAGATAGATAGATAGACAGATGATAAATAGATAGATGATAAATATATATAGATAGACAGATGATAGATAGAAAGATAGATAGATAGATAGATAGTTGATAAATAGATATACAGTGAAGAAAATAAGCATTTGAACACCCTACTATTTTGCAAGTTCTCCCACTTAGAAATCATGGAGGGGTCTGAAATTGTCATGGTAGGTGCATGTCCACTGTGAGAGACATAATCTAAAAAAGAAATCCAGAAATCACAATGTATGATTTTTTAACTATTTATTTGTAAGATACAGCTGCAAATAAGTATTTGAACACCTGTCTATCAGCTAGAATTCTGACCCTCAAAGACCTGTTAGTCTGCCTTTAAAATGTCCACCTCCACTCCATTTATTATCCTAAATTAGATGCACCTGTTTGAGGTCGTTAGCTGCATAAAGACCCCTGTCCACCCCATACAATCAGTAAGAATCCAACTACTAACATGGCCAAGACCAAAGAGCTGTCCAAAGACACTAGAGACAAAATTGTACACCTCCACAAGGCTGGAAAGGGCTACGGGGAAATTGCCAAGCAGCTTGGTGAAAAAAGGTCCACTGTTGAAGCAATCATTAGAAAATGGAAGAAGCTAAACATGACTGTCAATCTCCCTCGGACTGGGGCTCCATGCAAGATCTCACCTCGTGGGGTCTCAATGATCCTAAGAAAGGTGAGAAATCAGCCCAGAACTACACGGGAGGAGCTGGTCAATGACCTGAAAAGAGCTGGGACCACCGTTTCCAAGGTTACTGTTGGAAATAAACTAAGACGTCATGGTTTGAAATCATGCATGGCACGGAAGGTTCCCCTGCTTAAACCAGCACATGTCAAGGCCCGTCTTAAGTTTGCCAATGACCATTTGGATGATCCAGAGGAGTCATGGGAGAAAGTCATGTGGTCAGATGAGACCAAAATAGAACTTTTTGGTCATAATTCCACTAACCGTGTTTGGAGGAAGAAGAATGATGAGTACCATCCCAAGAACACCATCCCTACTGTGAAGCATGGGGCTGGTAGTATCATGCTTTGGGGGTGTTTTTCTGCACATGGGACAGGGCGACTGCACTGTATTATGGAGAGGATGACCGGGGCCATGTATTGCGAGATTTTGGGGAACAACCTCCTTCCCTCAGTTGAGCTTCCCTTCAGCATTGAAGATGGGTCGAGGCTGGGTCTTCCAACATGACAATGACCCGAAGCACACAGCCAGGATAAACAAGGAGTGGCTCTGTAAGAAGCATATCAAGGTTCTGGCGTGGCCTAGCCAGTCTCCAGACCTAAACCCAATAGAGAATCTTTGGAGGGAGCTCAAACTCCGTGTTTCTCAGTGACAGCCCAGAAACCTGACTGATCTAGAGAATCTGTGTGGAGGAGTGGGCCAAAATCCCTCCTGCAGTGTGTGCAAACCTGGTGAAAAACTACAGGAAACGTTTGACCTCTGTAATTGCAAACAAAGCCTACTGTACCAAATATTAACATTGATTTTCTCAGGTGTTCAAATACTTATTTGCAGCTGTATCTTACAAATAAATAGTTAAAAAATCATACATTGTGATTTCTGGATTTTTTTTAGATTATGTCTCTCACAGTGGACATGCACCTACGATGACAATTTCAGACCCCTCCATGATTTCTAAGTGGGAGAACTTGCAAAATAGCAGGGTGTTCAAATACTTATTTTCTTCACTGTACAGATATATGATAAATAGATGATAGATAGACAGATGATAGATAGATAGATAGATAGATAGATAGATAGATAGATAGATAGATAGATAGATAGATAGATAGATAGATAGTTGATAAATAGATAGATAGATAGATAGTTGATAAAAAGATAGATAGATAGAAATATAGATAGATAGATAGATAGATAGATAGATAGATAGATAGATAGATAGATAGATAGATAGATAGATAGATAGATAGATAGATGGATGGATGGATGGATGTGGCGAGCAGGACGATGTTGAGGGTTGTGAGAGAATGGTGCGAGGCCGGTGGTGTGATTAATAATGAGCGAGCGACACCTGCGCGACGCACCAGTCTCGTATCTCACGGAGGAGCGGAAGCATAAAAGGAGGAGTGAGTGACAACAGAAAAACGAGAGAGGCCAGGCCTGGATTTTTGTTGTGTTTTATTATGTGACAGCAGTCGTCCGTGAGGGTCTTTTACTTTCATTTTGTATTTGTTCATTTTTATTATTATAGTCTGTGAATGTTCGCCGGTTCCCACCTCCTTCTTCCCACAATAGCGAACTTTACTATAGACTTTTACTATTTCTGGAGTAGACAGTACTGTCCCGTGAATGTTCTCTGGTACAGAAAACATGTCCTCCACCCTTTTGAAACATGGGACTACAGGTAAAGAAGTTGTATAAAACAACGTCTAATATTAGTCTAAATTTGATGTTGAAAAGACATCCACAAACGACCACATTTGGACTATAAATAGCCCTTACACGGAGGTCCCACGTACGTCAACATTAAACGTGCGGTAGACGTCGAAAAAAGATGCCTGGCGTTACAAAACAACCCCTTCAGTGGACTGAAATTGGACGTCCAAAAATGACAGAAACGACGTCATTCCGACGTCACATTGCACAGTGGGGATGAGGTCACAGGACAACACTGTAGTGTACCACTGTTGAAATGTTACTGTGAGTACTGTTTCACATACTGGACAGTATTCAGTGTATATTTTAGATTGCAAACAAGTGTTTGAAGCAAGTGAAAAGGAAATATATTTAAATTGTGCTTTTTTGGACATACTTAATATACTTAAATTATATACTAAGTGCATATTAAATGTATTATTTTGAAACAACTTCAAGATATTAAGTGTATTTAAAGTTATGCTCAAGATTAATTTTAAGCTATTCGCAATATATTTTAATATATTAAATTGTGCTAAAATGGAACCACTTCAAGTACATTAAGTGTATTTCATTGAAATGTGCTTCAAGAACATTTTGGTAGCATTTGAGCTCATTAGAAATGTATTTGCATTACACTTATTATAAAGCTGTTTTTTTTTCAGTATTCAAAATGATATATTAAAAGTGCACAAATAATTTGATATAAATGTTAAGACACAGACTTTGAAATCAATAACACTTTAGCTTAAAGGACTTGGAGGAAACAACACGATTCATATGGATTAGACTAAGTCATGTTTTCTGCTATGAACTTTTTGAAATGTAAACAGTTTTGGTCAATCGTTCATCTGAGGGATATAAATCTCTCAGGTTTCATTATATTTCAGTTTTTCTTTCGAAGATGAACCAAAGTCTTAATGGTTTGGAAATACTGAAGGGTAAGTGATGATATAATTTTGAGGTTTTGGGGGGGGGGGGGGGGGGGGGGACTAATTAATAGAAAACGTAGTGTATGTGTGTTTTGTGTTTTGTGATGCTTATTTAGTGATGTAATATTAATAGTTTTCAGTAATACAGGTATAACAGAAATGTTCTACAAAAACTTTATAAAAATAGCACTGCCATAGCATTTCACTGATTCACTTTCATGTATTATAATGTTCAAGAGAGATTATATATGCTGCTGTACTTACTAGGCTACTGTATTTATTTTGTAATGTACACAACAAGATTACAATTGAACCCTTAACTGTCATCCCCCTTTTTGAGAATGGACATTAAAATGCACTATTCACACTTGAATGGTTGAAATTCAAGAATGCTTTGGACTATATAGGCCTAAGTGTGGTCTTGTTTTAAAGTAAACACTCAGCAGATTATTGCTGAAGTAAAAGCAAAATGAAAGTATGAAAAAGTTATGGAAGTTTAAATTGACAGTAAATCATACTGCACTTAATATTTAAGTACATGATCGCTCATTGTAATTTAACAGTTTAAACGTATACTTCTAAATCTAATCACATTCAAGTTACATACGCAGAGCACGCTCAGCATGTCTGATAAACGACAACTATCTGAGGTGTGAGGCGATCTCATTATCATAAGAACCCAATCAGGTTTAGTCATGTGTGTTACACGTGTTGTTTGAAATTAAACAACCAAAAACTTTTTTAAACATCTTTGGAAAATGTATTTATGATGCATTTCAAATAATATGATATTGAAATCCTTATAGAAATTTCAGTAGTACAGCCATTTAAGTTGGTACATTGTAAATGTCATTTTTTCCCCCAAAATATTAAAATGATAAAAATACATAAATATTTTAAATATATTGCAGTATAGGCCTAAGCATTTATAAAGTACATATATTTTAAACCCACTAAAAGCTTAATAACATTATGTTCTTACACAAAGTACACATAATAAAATATACTTTAAGTAAGAGTAACATACAGTAAGTGTGTTTTCTGTAAATTCACTAAAAGTTTGTTTAGCATATTTCTTAAAAGTGTAACTAAGCATATATTTATAACCAAAGTACTTATAGTATACTTTTTAGAAATATATTAAAAGTAATATATTCAAATTAATTAACCAATCATTAATAACATTGATCAGCCCTTCCAAACTTGGATGTCTTTTTTTATTTTATTGTTTTCCACTAATAAACAAACATTGTTATGTTGTTTTGATTGAGACTGTGAAGCTGCTTTGATACAATCTGTATTGTGAAAAGCGCTATATAAATATACTTGACTTGACTTGACTTGACTTAATAATTTAATTATGCTTGTTTTTAGCATATTTCTTAAATGTGTAACTAAGAATATATTTATTACCAATGTATACGTTTTAGAAATATATTAAAATGCAATTCAATATATTTTTAATGCACTTCAGATGAGCATGTTGGGAATACAAATGTATTATAAACATACTACGTGAATTTCAAGTATATTTTTAATAAATTTAATACTACGTCTTTTTCACCTGGGATAGCCCTTAACAACATTATTCTCTTGTTTATAACAAAGATCCATCTACCCATTATGTCTATATTATAAGACTGGGATGAGTAAAAATATAAGTATAGTGAAGTTAATGTATATGCTTTAATCACAAGAGTTAGATTGGATTTCTACAGAATAAGCGTTCTTCTGAAATTCAAGCCCTGAAACATGAACAACGGCTAACAAATCACGGCCAGAGGATCACACACTAAGACAAATAAATGCTGTGTACAAAATAGCGATTTGATCCAGAGATATTTAGAGGATCCAAAAATGACAAAATCATGTCAGCTACTCTTTAAGTGAATTTATAGCGATGGCTTTCATTGCAAGTCATGCTATATCATTATGTGGTTAGTGGTTACATTTATGCCTCCAAGCAACTGAGCCAACCCCATTCTGTTTAAACAAAAGCCTAATTTTCTGAGAATCTGCAGCTCTAGACCTGCTGCTTCCCTGAGATGAGCAGCAGAAGAGGCCACGGTTCAGGGGAGCAAAGTCTGTAAAATGAAATTGTGTCCTACCGAGGGCCCTTAACATAAGCCACATTGCTTCGTCCATTCATCTCCGCAATGGCCAGTTCAGCACCTCCTGATTTTGGGATGAGGATCTTGGCACAGCTGTACAAAACAACAGCCTTGGGGTAAACCTGAATGACATGTTTTTCGTATAAACTATTGAAACCTTTTTGGTCTTCCTCTGCCTTTTTTCTTTATTTTCTTTTTTTTGTCCAACACTAATCTCTCATATTTGACAAGGTCCAGATGTTGCCTTTGGAGGTGCTGGAGTGAGATTCACTTTCTCTCTGCCTAATAAAATGTCTGATATCTGTTGACCAGGTCAGTGTGTCTCCATTTATCATTTATTGCTAAAGGTTTTCACACTACGTTGAAAGAAAACTAGCCATGCGGGAGTGCTTTGTGTTCTATATTATAACATAGGTATATGACTGTAGTGATCAGTGCACGCTCGAATAAACCACTGCTTAAATAAAGGTGTACACTAGTTGAAATCACATTCAAGATCACATCGTACAATTGGCTGAATAGAGAGAAATTTGTCCCTCCTTCCCATTTGCACTGCTGACCAGTATTTCCCTCCACAGTCAGTTGTGTTTTTGCCATGTGATCCATCACTCAGTTTTGTTATCTGGCCTGTTATTTTAAAGAGACAACAGCTGTCTTAGTGGTACCGGAATGGGATAATTCTCAAACCTTTCAACCAAGAGGAAATGCCAAATCAAACACTACTTCTGAATATGATGTCTACTTCATAAATAGTGTGAAAAGTATGTAAATGTATGGTTCAGCTCATGCATCCTCCGAAGGCAGCATTTTTTTAAGCTTTTGAAGCCAGCCACCGTCTCTAGTCCCATATTCTTTCTTCCTTCGTCTTTTGTTTAATGGTGATTTACATTCAAGTACATATCACCATCTACTAGGTGGTTGTTCAATCATTTTACAATCCTTTTATTTATTAGTGTGAACAAAAATTGTTTTGTTCGTTTGATGCTAAATAAATAAATTGTCACAGTTTGTAGCAGTAAATGAAGAGATGTCTTATCGATCACAAGTTCAGTATGGTGTATCACAAGGCTCAGTACTGGGACCGCTGCTGTTCACTCCTTACCAATTCTTACCAATTCACAAAATGAACGGAACGCATAACTGATATAAAAAGAAAATTGGATGACTAGTAATTTCCTACTACTAAATTCTGAAAAAACAGAGATTCTAATTATTGGACAAAAAACTTCCACACATAATAATCTCGAATACTGTCTTAACACGGTGCTCAGTTAAGTTTTTGTCGTCGGTTAGGAACCTGGGTGTGCTCTTTGATACCAATCTTTCATTTGAAAGTCACGTATCTAGTATCTGTAAAACTGCATTTTAAAAATCTTAAAAATCTATCTAAATTACGCCATATGCTCTCATTGACAAATGCGCAACATTTAGTTAATGCGTTCATGACCTCAAGGCTTGATTATTGTAATGATCTACTGGGTGGTTGCCCTGCACACTTAATAAACAAACTACAGCTAGTTCAAAACGCAGCAGCTCGAGTTCTTACCAGAACCAGGAAGTATGACCATATTAGCCCGGTTCTATCAACACTGCATTGGCTGCCTATTAAACATCGTATAAATTTTAAAATATTGCTGATTACTTACAAAGCACTAAATTGTTTAGCTCCGCAGTACTTGAGCGAGCTCTTAATGCATTACAGTCCTTCACGTCTATTGTGATCTCAAAATTCCGGCCAGTTAATAATACCTAGAATATCAAAATCGACTTCTGGCGGTAGATCCTTTTCCTATTTAGCACCAAAACTTTGGAACAGTCTTCCTACCATTGTCCGGGAAGCAGACACACTCTGTCAGTTCAAAGCTAGATTAAAGACACATCTCTTTGACCTAGCATTCACATAATACATTATCAACTTCTATAATTCATATAGGCTGCATAGATTAGGTCAGCCGGAACTGGGAACACTTCCCATAAATCCTGATGTACTCGTTACATCATAAGAAGAATGGCATCTACACTAATTTTAGTGTCTTTGTTTATCCCAAGGTTTTCCCGCAGCCTGTCGGATCCAGGCCATATCCAGATCTGACTAGGAGCTTCGCCTGGACCCGATGACAATGCAGTGCTGAAGTACCAACTAGCCTCTCCCTATGGAGGATCCCTTTCCCACTCTACAGATAAAGCATTGTTGGGAAATTCGGTTCATGTACCTACCCCGAAGTGATAAATTAAATTCTGTATCAAAAATTATAGGCAAGACAAGTAGTTTGTTTAGCCATGGTTTGTAGGGAATTACAAACCTGCGTTTTAAATATTCAAACGTACATAACTATAGAATAAATTCTTAATGCGCATGTGAATGCCATTAGCGTTTGTCACAGGTTCACGTTTAAAGTCTGTTTAGAGAGAACGGCGTCATCTTAGCGCCCCCTAATTTAATAACAAATGATCATTGCGACGGAAGTTAATCAATGAAAACTAACTTTAGCTGGAAATAACATTATTCAAGAATCGCTATAAAGCCAGAACAATCTCTGTTACCTTAAACTATGTTTATCTCTGTAAAGCTGCTTTGAATCAATCTACATTGTTAAAAGCACTATATAAATGAAGATGACTTGACTTGACATGACAGTTGTAAACTCGACAGATTTCTTCTTCCATGAGGGAGTCTGACGTCATGACGGCTTTGTTTCCAGGCGAACCGGAAATTCTGTTGAATTCAACCAATCAGATGATGATTTTGAAACTCCCAAAGTGTTTTCCATTTTGTGTACCTTATGCATCAGACATTCAGTCAATGGTTCTGCCAAAGGCTGAGAGTCATCCGTTGACTTATCCGTAAACATACCTGTGTATGACTATGATGCATAACCTGCTTTCTGGAATACCTCCCAGATAGAAGGGTTGGGTGTACAGTTCAATGAGGATGGCCCACTGGCTTGGTCTCTAAGGAAAAACAGAAAACAGTGAAGTTTGTAAATCTAATGACAAATCTAAATAATTACAGCAAATATAAAAATATATTGCATACGAAAATGTTGGCAGGGCAAGTAAACAAACAAAAATAAACATTTCTGAATGTATACGTAATATGACGCTATCAGTGTATCATGGAAGATATTTTTTTGTTTCATACTCTGCCTGTCTGACGATTATTATGAATTATCTTATTTCATTATGTACTATTTATAAACTTAAAAGTAGAAATTCAAAGAACAATTTGATGTGAAATTTGGCTTAAAACGTGCAGATATTTGCAATGAACTCATAAATTGGTGCATTATTTAATATCAAAATTAGCAGGTCACTGGAGAAGAGAACTATCGCTCTGTGCTATTGGCCATAAGCATTGTGGCATACATACTGTTTAATTGTGTGAGGAAGCAGCATGTGTTTGTTTTTCACACTGCATACTTCTCAAACTCAAACCAGTCCATATCTGTAGCCAAAAAGTCTTTTTTGTGGGGTTTGTTCATGCCCTTTGGACCCAAAGAACTGGCACTTGTGGATGGTAGAGGAAGGGAAGTCTAAAATGGTCCTCAGGAGTATCTTAACATTTTTTATTGTCATTTTAGAGTGTGTGTTTTGCACTGCCAAATGTGATTTGGCACACTGTTTTCCTGCAACTATTTGGCAGTAAAATGTGTAAAGGAATCATTTTTGGGCTCTTGTGAGTGCAAACAGCTAGGCGGGAGTTGTAGAGTAGAAAATATCGACTTTAATTCCTGTTAAACAACAGTAAACAAATAAACCTGCACCACTTCATTGCTTCTATTCATTTTAACTGTGAACAATTTAATCAAAGAACCCGGCAGATTCAAAGCCTGTTACTTAATGTATGCTTGTTAAATAATCTTTAAAAAATGCGTCCGATAGGAATGCTTGTATTTATCAGAAGCTGAAATTGCTTCCAGTCTCCCTTGAAAACTGACTATTATATGGATTTAATGCTGGCCCCATGCAGAGGGGCTTTTGGGAAAGCTCAGCAGGTGTCTTGCTGATTATTATCTGACACCCCAGTTTTGGATAACAAGAATCATACCATACACCACTAAAGCTGTTTCAGCTAACACACTGTTAATACTCCTTTACGTTTCCAGAGCTTACATTGACTTTCTGCAACTGTCCTCCACAAGTGGTGAAGCAATTTAATATGGTTTTAGTCACAGATGATTGGCCTCTTTGTTGTTCGATATTTATCTGTTATTTTATCTTTTTTTTTAATTGCCAGTTTAAAATGTTGTGATCATGAGTGTAATCATGTTTATCAAAAGAAAAAAAGAAAAAAAAATTGAAAAGGAAAAAAAAGCAATCAGTCATATTTAAGTATCAGACTGAGATTAGCCTCCACCACTGCACCAGCTGTTTATTATTTTTCTGTTGTCAATCTTTGAACAAGTTTTACAGTAACATCCCATCTATGGTAACGTGGTAGCAGCCTTTCATCCACAATGTAGTTTTTCTCACTTTGATATCTGGAAAAGGGTAGAGCAAGATGGATATCTCATCATCCTCGATGTGGGGGGTGGAGGGGGGCATGATGAGATATCATTCTTACAGTTTTCTGTAGTTTGATGTCAGTGGGTTTCAGACTCCCACATCAATTGCATTGCCACTGAAAGACTGTTTACAAATATCTACAAACAAGATGTTATCCTGCTCCCCACCCCCAATGGATCCATCAGTAAAAAAGTGGGTAAAATGGCCCTAAAATTGACTTTATCTGTAACGTAGACCAGATGAATGAGGTGGACCACTGTGAGGGGTTTAGTCTGATGGCTTTGGGACTTGTGATAAACCCTGCCGTTTGAAGAAAAGCTGAAATCAAATCCGTACGTCTTATCTGCAGTTCTCATTGCCTCTTTGATCATACTGAAGCAGCAGTGGGACATGGGGACGAATGCAAAGGTCTTCTCCCCAGGACCAATATGTTCACATTCTCTAGCCCTTGGCATGGCTCTTGAACCCTGGTGCTCTGAAGAGCACTCACCCGGTCCTAAACCACACTAGATACACTGGCATCCCCCTCTCCCAAACCCGATATACACATCTGAAAGCAATTCTAGGTCTGTGTGTGGGGGCTGCCGGATTCCAGCAGGACCCCCTCACCGGCAGAAAGGAGGGAGGTAAAGCATTGGGAAAAACAGGGATGGCAATTAAACAATCGCTGGCCTTTTGATGGAATTCCCGGTGGAGTTAGTCAGAGCAGGATTAATCACGGGACTAATCCTGGTTATACCACCACATATCTTTTTTACAAGCTTGTGCCATTTCCTTATTATTATTATTATCCTGGGAAAGGAAATCTATGACAGGTAATGAAAACTGAAACATTATGAAAGTACAAATGGATTTGAACATCCTTATGTGTTAAAACTGAAGGCATACCATTTGGATTGTGATTCAATCCACTGGCCTGAAATTGCTGTGCAAAGCATCCTATTTAAAATTAAGTAAAGCATAAAACTAGTATTACGAGCCACCACAGATTTTTTTTTTTTTTTTTTGCTGCTTAGCCTCCCCAGTTATCAGCTCATGGCAAGCATTGTATTACAACCAGCAATTTAGTTTGCTTTCTGCCCAAGCGACTGGATAAGTACATAGATTTATATTCAAAATGACTAAGTTGCCTTTGTAAAAATCAAGATAAATGCATTTTCTCCCTCCATGTCACACAAATTTTGCTAACTGTAAATTTGAACATATATGTTTTTATCCTAATAGTTATCTGCTTAATGTAACTTCAGTGTAATCTTATAAACTTGGTCAAAGTTTCCTGTTGTTATGCAGCATCATTTATCAACCTTCTTAGATGGCGTGTGTATAATTGTCGGATGTGTTTTCGGTAACACACAGACAGACACATATGGCTGTGATCACGTGTGTGTGTGTGTGTGTTTCCTCCATGTCCTTATGCGATGAGTCAGACAACAGCATTGATGTTTTATGGTACAGCTCACCCAGCCTTGGCAGGAGTAGAGACAGAGCGATACACAGGATGAATGTTTTACATCATGTGTTTTACGGCCTCATTTGGAGACAACAGCTTGTACTGTGACCTCAAGACAAACACCACTCCAGAGGCACCCCATCTTTAGAGAGAGAGAACATTCAAGAGAGAAGAAAGGAGGAGGCCCCAATAAAAGAACATCACACCTGGAGCTGAGACACCCGACACTAGCCTCGGCTTCCCCTGCCGGCAAGTTAGAAGTTTTCTCAGTGGCTAGACGTCTGCTGTAACTTGAAGCATGTGGTGAGATGCAGTAGCCCACTGCTGGGACTCTTCACTGTCATGAAAAGGGACAGTTTCATTTGATAAAAGGGGCTGGAAATTAAAGGGACCTGAATGGACATCCTCCAATGGCAGGCCTTGATTTATGATGCCAGCAGGCGGAGGTGGTAGCATGACAAATAACCTGCAGAGAAATTGGAATGTAATTTCTCTTCCCGAGTCTGGAAGCGTTCAAAACCCGACGATATGCTCTCAGATGTAGGACTGCAGAGATGAGGTCTTGTGGACACCGTGGAACTGCAAAGTTCACCCGTTCAACTTCACCTGCTTTATCAACAAGGAACCTGTGTCCATGCATGTGTGGATGTGCAAGGCAAGGGAGTTAAAGACAGAACTAAAGCATGATAGTGACCCAGCAACTCTTTATAGAGAACCCTCACTGTTGGGGCCGAGACAGACTATTGCAGGTGCAACGCACTCAATCCCCCCGAACATCACATGTTCAATATCAGTCAAGTCAGTTAAGTGTTTATCTTAAAGCTCACTTGGCACAGTGCATTAGAGTCAGCTGAACAGTCCACATGCATTTTTCATCATTCCCTACTGCCTTGAATTTGGTTCAAGGTCCCATTTGATGGTTTGATTTACTTGAGTTTCTGTGTCATTCAAAAGGTTTGTCTCCAAAGTTTGTATCAGCTCCTTGAGCATGTGTATTAGGGGCCCCCTAACTCTCATGGGCTACAGCAAGACATCTGGGGGGTTGTGCCAGTTACATTCTTTCCAATCTGATAGAGGCTGTTATCGGTCTGAGATGGAGGTGCTGAGTATGAGATGCGTGTTGGGCTTTACAGTAACATCAACACATTCCTGCTCACATTCCTCACGGCCAGTGAAAACACTGCCGGTCCGATAACAGAAAGGGCAATCAAAACAGCGATAAATCGTGCCGGATATAAAGACCAGCAAACCAAAACGTAGAGGCTTCAAACAAATACTTTCCCTGGCAGCGTTAAATGCCTGTAATACCCTCGACTGGGACCATTTAAGCTTCACTGACTGTTTTTTGTGTCATTGTCTCTGCTCCCTAGATCGACCATGTGCTGTTTCCAAACGCCAGATGTAAATGAGAAGACAGTACCTGATCAAGGAACCGTCAATGTGAATGGCCTTTACAGAACCACGTTGCCCTAGAATCCAGAGCATGAATGTTGACTTCCTAGAGCACCAGTACTGAACTCGTGGATCTTCCAGATCTTCCACATGGTCACCATGCCTGCTCCTTTATTCATAATTGATAAGATAGCTATTTGTCATTGTTCAACAGATGCATTTTCATTCTGTGCAGACTTTATATCCATCAGCATGGAGAGGTCTTAATAGCAAGCAGCAGGGCCATGCTGGCTTGCGCCCCCCTTCTCCTCCGCCCCACACTGGGCCACAGCAGTAATGGGGATCATTGGGAATAGGTCCATGGTAGAGGAACAGAGGCTTACCATTGATCCACCATCTACTCTCCCGCGTCACTCCCACTTCAAAGCCACATAATGAAATTCACCTGTGCTAGCCGGCCGGGGAAGTCTTTAGTAAGAAGTGTAGATTGAGATAAAGGATAGGAAATGCAGAGAAGCAGGAGCTTTCAATGAGCTCAGCAGTGATCAAGAAGCTTGTGAGAAGCACAAGGAAAGCAGGAAGACAGAGAAGACTCGTTGGCTCAGTGGAGGTCTGGCGGAGACCTTGCAGAAAGCCCCCCTCACATTAGATTAGCTTAGTTCAGAAACTCACTGAGCGCCTCTCGTTGGCCCCCTGCTCAGCCCCCAGTGAGGGGTGTTTGCCATTAGCCACTGACCTCTATCCTTTCACTCTTGCCGAGTCTCTGCTCCTGCCTTTAGATCTGTCACACTAATCAAAAGAAACCTGGCCTCTTAATCCCAGCGTTTTCTTTTCTTCAGACATGAATTATGAACTGGACCCTAAATAATGTGGGGGGTTTTAGGATATTTATTATAATAATAATATAATAATAGCACATGCATTCAATAGGATAAAAGTCACAGACATTCATAACCTCCATTCAAAATGTCAATATGCACTTAAGCTGTTAGGAAATTAGGATTTACTTATGAACTTCCATTTTTTTTATTTGACATCGAGGGAAAGAATGAGTACATGTGAAAACAAAAGAGAAAGTTTTAGTCCACGTCCTGTTTTGGGGCAAACTGTTGTTTGATTTTCCATCTTGATATTGCCGATAATAATATTTTAATATTATTAAAATAATTTTAATATTAAATAATTTTTTCATAATTCATAGTTGTTGTTCCTGGAAGTAAGTAACGCAGCTAACAAATGTGGTGTTATTTGCCTTTTAATGGCCCTAATTTAGGAAACTTTGAATTCATCCTTTAATACAGTGTGTATAGTCTCTTTTTAATTCATAATAAATGTTACATTTGTTACATTACTGTTAATCTTACATTACAGGTGAAACTCAAAAAATGTGAATATCAAATATAATATTTGAATTTAAAGTTCATGTATTTCAGTAATTCAAATTAAAAGGTGAAACTCATATATTTAGTATATACATATGCATGATTATACTTTTCAGAGGGCCGACATTTCTGTATTTAAAATCCTTTTTTTTATTGATTTCATGTAATATTCTAATTTTCTGAGATTTTGAATTTGGGGTTTTCATAAGCTGTAAGCCATAATCATCAAAATTATTAAATTATTACAATTATTAAAGATATTAAAAAAAATTCGAGTTTCACCTGTATAAGTACACACATGCAATATATGTGATGCAATAAAACAACAATTTCATAGAAAAAATAAATTTCTATGCTGTAAATGGTGCTATATATATATATGGGTGTACATTAATCGCTTGAAAATTGTTGCTTTTTGAACAGAATGCCTAAATAACTAAATAGCTGGTTCACAATTAACCTCAAACATTTGAAGATCATTGGTCATCATGTTATTCTACAGCAAGATATTTAAAAATTTTAAGCTCGTTGTCATGCTGTGCAGCTGTCTCTGGATTTGTCACTGATTTATCATTTACAGGATTTGGAGTGATGGTGGACCCCAGAAACAGTCATTGCCTCTGACTCTATTTTATGATTTTATGGGCAGTATCCCATTTACAGACCACACTCACAGTGGTTGGGCCAAGTGCAATTAACATGACTGTAACCTTGACCAGGCTGCAACACTAAATCACTGATGTCATCATGTGGGGGATCCGGTATGTAGAAGATTGAGCTGTGATGGCCAAGAGCTCTTGAGCAGTTAAAGAGTCAAATAATGTATTGTAGGTCTCTACACTGTAAAAAAATATGTTTGTAATTTTTACAGAAACTGTAAAAATGATACAGTAAAAACCTGTTAAAGGCAGGGTAGATCCTTTGTTCCAGATTTTTTTTTGTATTGCTGGTTGAATGTCTCATATGCTATGCTATGCAGAGTTAGACAGAGCTCTTGAAATTATTATAATTTGTTTGGCAATTTGTTTATTTATTATATGTGTATAGTATGTTTTCTGTACTGTGAGTACTTTACTGTCTTCGTGTATTGCTGCTAATGCACTTTAATTTCCCAACTGGGATCAATAAAGTACTACTACTACTACTACAGACGTCAGTCACCGAGCACCGCAACCGAAACAGCAGCCGCTGTTACTCTGGTGTATTAACTGTGTGTATGACCGTCTACATATAAGTAGGGCTGCACAATTCATCGCAATAAAACCACATGCGATTTGGCAAAAGCAGCAATTATTTTATGCGCAGCTTTTCAGTGCGGCTGACCAGTAAATGCTGCTCCATTTGAACGCCACGATAAATATGCCCCGCCTCAGAAGTACAATAATGCACATCATTCCCATTTCTTTTACTGTCTATGATCATTCCAGGAAATCCCTATCGCTGTAGCTGAATAAACTGAAGATTGAAATGCTTTGAATGATTAAATATGACTAATAAATACATGACTGGCTTATTATGTGTAAGAAGCCACATCATCTCACAAATTATGCTCATCTGTCATTATGAAGTGAGTTTGGAGTAAATGCATGTTATTAAATGTTGTATTTTGTTGGACAAGAGGCTCATAAATGCTTCTCATGTTTGGAAAGATGTTTGACACGTGTTGCTTTTTCAAATGCACGTTATAAGTGACTCAAACACACAGTGCTTTCAGATGGAGCAGCGTTTACAGAGCCGTACATCAATGACGTGCTGCGCATAAAAGATAATTGCAGCCTTTGCGATTTCAAAATCGCGATAAGCCATCTTGATTTAAGTGCGATTACATGTAAATTGAGATTAATCGTGCAGCCCTACATATAAGCACTGGCCATGTTTTATGGACAGGCCACTTACGCTGAGGGTATTCTTACAAAGGGTATATTCGTCTTGAATATGTTGGATGGTTCCCTGAGGTGTTTTAAGTTTGACTGTACATGATACCGAAGGCTGTTACATCAATTCAGTTGGACCACTTTCTTCAAATAAAGGTCAATTATACTTTAAGAAACTTACAACAATATAAATACAATAATTAATGTAATGCTGTAATGTTAAATAAAAAAAAGGTGCAATAATAACATAGAAGATAAATTGAACAGATGTCCAGACTGCAATCCCTGTGAGTGCAAGTTAACCACTGGGAACAAAACTAGAGGCCAAGAGTTGTCAGACAATAGGTGGAGCTGATGATGGTGGAGGGTGATAAAATATCTTGTAGCCATGCAAGGAAAGGCAGTTAAGAGAACGAGGACATAAAAACAGCTTTTATGTGTTTGTATTGAGCTGATAGATGTCTTGAACAGCTGTGTCACTTGATTATATTGATAGAAAATTGACCACTAGACATTTGATATCCTTTAACTTGATATTAGACATTGTGTAATCAAATTCTAATGTCAGTATCTTAGGGTTTACCTTTTAAAAAGACAATTAGACCAGCATGAATTTCCATGCTGGTTTTTCAATGAGCCGAGCTGTCATTCATCACCACTGCTAACTAAATCTGGTCACCTGGTCTGTTTGTGGTGCCATCATTGTGGCACATGTTTCTGTGGCCTTCCTGATAAGTGTGATAGTCTAATTGCTGTGGTTTGTCAGCAGTTGAGAGAAGGTGGGCTAGTTTCACAATTTAGGATGTGTGATAAAGCTGTAGTCCTACACTCCTACACTTCTTCACTGACCCACTACACAGGCTAGCATAGCAGATTTAGAGCAAAGTGCTTGGTAACGTAGAACCTTGCAACAGCAACTCCTAGAATCGTTTTCCGTTCTGCATTCAAGGTCAATATGCAGCTGTGACTCTTATGTTTTAAATGACCATGGACTTGATACACTGTACTCGTCTAGTCAACACTTTGACCGGGACAATGAAGAACATCACCTCGGTCTGTCATAGTTTTCACTCATTTTTTTGTTGTTGCTAGAGTTTACATAAGTTCTGAGAAATGCCTGCTAATATATTTTTTTTGTACATGGCCGTAATCTAGACTAATACTTTTTCCTCTCTTTGGAGTTTGCACCCAGTGAACATCCAACTTCCAGTCACATTCATCACTCAAAGCAATGCTCTTGGGAATAGCATAGTTATAGAGCCACTCTGCAGAGAGAAGGTAGGACACTGTTATTTCAGGTCCTAGTAAATGACAGCTGGGCTTTACACTAGGGTCTCTGGTCTCTGGAAGCTCCATATCCCTCTGTGGTTCTCCCATCAGTCTACAGAGAACCTGAGTGGAACTGGCAGTTTAAACCAGGAAAGAACGATTTTGTGCTGGCCTCCCTTTCAACTTGGACAAAGTGACATGTGGAAATGTGTTTGTAAGGCCTCGGTTTTTACTGTGACTATTTCCCTCTCTACTTTGAAAAAGGGATCAAAGACAGTTGGAAGTAAGTGCCCACGCTCCGACACATTGAAGTGTAGTGCTTATTCAGGTGGTGCATGTTCAGATCTGGCCTGCAACATTTCCTGATTCCATTTTTTCCTTCCTTTTCCCTATTATTCCCTGTTGTCACTTTATGCTAAGTAAATGTGCCAGAAAGCTAGATAGACAGAGGATAGGACATGCAGTTCATGGTTGTCATGTTTAAGATCTGGCCCTTCAAACCTGAGCCTGTTCCTAGCATCACTTGCCAATCCAAGTTATACAAAACCAGTCCAAGAATTTTAAGATTTTTTTTTATGCTGTTATAAATCATCCCATCAGTTACAAATGGTTATTTATAGTCTCTTCGGATTAGTCGAATCTTAGGAACGGCATGGCAAGGCGGCGAGGGCTTCCTCTCTCAAAGTGATGATACATAGTGGTGATATAGTTCAAATCCAGCTATAACACATCCTGACAAGCTGAGGCTGCCGTTGATAATCACTTCCTTCACCTTACTGCCACATCCAGAATCCACACAAGCCCTCACATGAGAAAGAAAACGGCAGGGAGAGAGAGAAAGAGAGAAAGGCAAAACCGTTGCATTGGACCAAAGCAGTAGCAGCACACAGCTTACTTCACATATTTAGGCAGGTGGCATAAATTAATGAAATCAGTCCTGTAGATCACACCAACAATAATCAAAAGCATATAGCCCATTCAGACCAATGGGGCTCCTTTTATAAGCCACACTTAAAGCCCCAACAGCGAATTGGCACATTTAACATCCTATGGAATCCTGTCAAATTCCTGTTTCCACACATGCCTCGCTACACTAGTGCTATTGTTAAAGCACTGCATTTGGTGGTAATCGCTGTCGAAGTCTCCAAAAAAAGTTGCAAAAGCAATGCTATCCCCACACAGTGTCCTGAAGTAGGCCAACTGATCTGGTTCAATCAGCCTCAAGACTCTTGCTTCAGTGGTGCACAATTGCGGTTTTATGGACTGGAGTCCTTCCCCAGTCATTTTAGTCACCACACAGTGTTGCGTTTGCTCAGCTCAGCCCTTTTCTCTCATCTGTTTTCTCTTCCTTTGTAAAGCGGAGCCGCTGTAAACATAATATCAGGCTGATATAGCCAGAGCCTTGGTGCCCATGTCAGACTGCGACCCGCTTGCTTGCTGAGGGATTGAGTTCCCACTGCCAGTTCAGCTCTGAACATTGTTTTCTTTGGGCCCAGTCCACTAAAGGCATTTCCAGCCTATTCAAAGTCAACAGCAACACAGCTGCTAAACTCTCCTGTCAATGAAAAGGTGGTTGGCATTCGACCTCCTCCTTCCAGGGTTCTCCTAATAATGCACGGCATTTCTAATTTTCTCATGTTGACAAAAGTCTGAGTGAGAAAAGGAGGTCATTGTTCAGCCTTGTTGAGTCTTTGTGTGACTTCACCCTCTCTGAACTGTGAGGCTTTCTTAACCAACCTCTCGCTGCTACCAACAGAGACCCCTCCGCTCTCAGTCCTGTTTCCATTTTCTCACGAACAAAAATCACTTTTTCAAGTCGGGTTAATTAAAATGCCTTGCTGGGGATTTCAAATCTTGCTTTTTTCAATGGCTTGTCCTACACACCTCTGTTCTGTTCCCCCAAAACTTTGTTTCTTTGATTTAAATCTGTGAAACTCTCAAAACCCCTTTGTGTTGCATTTGGCATCATTTCGGCTCCCTGAAAAACAAAACAAAAAAAGCCAATGGGGGAAAACCATGTGACCAGCCAAGCAGGAAAGTGATAGTCTTAGCAAAGATTTGATAATTAATAACAATTTATGGTAAGACAGAGTTTCAAGAGAGAATAAAAAACAGACCGTCAGGCAATCATAGTGCTGTGAGAGATGGATGCTGGCCAGCAGAAGGTCAGAACTGTCGACCGCAGTCACATAAAGACCGAAGGCTGCAGTGTCTACAATCCTAGCTGTGATGTCTACAAATAGCTCTCCAATGGCCAATCACTAACGGTTGCTCCTAGCTAAAAAGTACAAGTTCATTCCAACATTTCCTAAAGCCTCCCTACAGAGAATCTGATGAATGCTGGTAGGACGTCACTATGTAAACAGCTCTTGAGTAGCAGGCTTGAGGAGGTGGAGGTCAGTGCATGTGGCCTGCATATGCTGGACTCAATCAGGACGCTGATCTCAGAGGTTGGTGTTAATTACAGATTATTACTGAACCACAAATGCAGTCCGGGCAGGACCGTTTGGCCGAGGAGAATCTTAATAATGAGTGACGGCTTTACAGTATGTTTGCGACTGTCTATGATGTCACAGTTGGAGATGTCAAGGTGAAAATTAGATTTTTTGTTTTTGATGGGTGTTTTTGGTTTCTTGTTTGATTAGATTAAAGGACGCTGAGATGAGTGAGAACATTAGATTCTTGCTAAGACCTCTACGCAAGTAGCCTATAATCATCCAATCACAAAAATCTTTTTCCCTTGGATGGATATTGGTCTAGCCCCTGAGTGAGTCTCTGGGAACAGTCACGGGATGAGTGTAAAGTTTATCAACTGCACTGAGAGACTTGCATCTGACCACATGAACATTACTTCTCCATCTCCCTGTATGCAGATGAAATTCCGGCCGAAGGAAAAATAGAGGCAGAAGAGCCAACAGCTGGCTGCTCCTCTTAGCTCTTTTGAGTATTCTGGTCCATGATAACTCCCTAGTAAATTGGATCATCAATCTTCCAGTCATACCGATGGAAAAAGTTTTACATTGTAGCGTCAGGGTTAGCACCACATATGGAACTGTTTATAGGCTAATCCTGATAGAGGCACGAGGAGCGGAAGGGCACCAGATAGATCCCACCTCCCACCTATCCAGTCCTCATCCCATTTTCTGAAAAAGATAAACCATATTAACCACTTCCGAATTATAATACCTTACTGATTTTAGAGCTGAGCCAATCTAATTGTGCACTTCCTACCCCTTGAAAGAAAACGCTTGGATGCTGTTGTTGGAGTTTCTCCTTTCACTTTCATTCCCATTGTTCCTGGTTCACACTGAGTGGCCTTACGTAGAGCGCACGTAGTTTTGCCTGCCAGCCGTGAGTAATTGAAAAGGAGTGAGTGAGAAATTCTGTAGGAATGTTTGTCTCAGAGCTCGACATCAAATGTTGCAAATTCTGACATCAGAGCCAGGTCAAAGATCACCTCGGTTTAAGAAAAAAAAAAAACACCTCAGGTTTGGCATAACCAATGATGTCTGCAGGGCTTTAGCAGTTCCCATGGAATGTGAGCTTTTAGAATTACAAACAAATCATTCTACAAGGACTGTGGCAACATCTGGCCATCATTTTTCCATGTGTTTGTTTGCTAAAACTGAAGGACAAAAATTAAAAAGAGTGTATACACCGCTAAAGCTCTTTTACCGTTCTGTCATCTGTGGGTTAGCGCACAACAAAGCTGAGCATTTCTGGCTGTCCAAAACTCATAGGGGCCCTGATCCTGACAGCGTGTGTGTCCGGGGGACCCCAGGCTGTTGTTCCTGGCAGGCCCCTGTCACAACTCTCCACCTCCCGATACTCTCCCCTCTCCGCCTCCCCTGGCCCGCCCGCCCCTGTTCATACAAGCTAGGACAATGTGCATGTAATTAGCAGTTCTATGTGGCAGAAGGTGGTGTCTTGCTGCCTCATGGGCACACGCGGAGTTGGCTCTGAAGACTCACACACTAGAAGCTTGGGCCTCTGGTTCAAATGGTCACTCTTCAGACAGCACGATGCTACAGAGGGAGGCTGTCTTTCCAATTATCACCCAGCAGCAGTTCACAGAGGTGCCAGACAGCAATGCAAACAGATGCCTTAGAGAAATAAGCAACTTCCCATTCATGTTCCGTTTGCCAGTCACTTGTGGGAAGGAATTAAGATCCATAATATATGGGTTAACAGTTGTTGGCTGGGATACAAATGGGACAAAAGTGGAAATCTATGAGCCATAAAGTAAATTTAGCTGTGGAATTAAATGTTTGAACGTTTCTCAGTTCTGTGTGAGCAAAAGGAAGAAAATTTCCACCCAAGAAGATGAGAAATCCTTCACTACTCTTCTCGGTTACAAAGCTACAGAACAGGATGGCAATGTAAAATGCATACAAACTGACAAAGAAAGGGAATATATGGAGTGAGAGAAAATCTATATGAGATTTCCCCTCACTCAAGGCAGACGGATAGACTGAGAGATTTACGTAACAGCTGAAAAGTTTGGATTTCTTTTTATGTTCAAGTGTTCCATTTAAAAGCAGTCTCATGTCTCATGGTATGCTAATGGCTTTTTTCCTCAGACAGGTCTTTGGCTAGCCCTTTCCCTTCCCTGCCAGAAGTGCTGGTCTACACCATCCATGCCAATATTTTCCATAATCTGGCCACTCACTTTCCATTGGGTGCAATACATAAAATGGAAAGGTCAGTTTAATGTCAACTGTCCAGCCTTAACTCACAAAACTTGTATCATTTTACAAATAAGATCCTTTGTTTTGACATTTATAGTGCATTTTTTATTGCTATGTGTAGTTCAATGAAAACGCAGGTCAATTCAATTTGATGACTAGGCCTAACCTTTAACTTATTTCAACTTTTTTTTTTCAGCGCAGCCAAGTTATGATTAAAATATAAGTCACAATCTATTTTCTTACTCACTTCGTCTTATTTGTAATGTCATGCGCTCAGTTTTTAAACGCATTATGACTTTGTTCAGCCTAAGGGCAGCTGTTATTTTTCCCAAGCTCTCCAAGCGCACAAGCATCCAGCCTGTAGTCCAGTTCCTCACTCATGACAGCAGAGAATTAAAAAGAAAATGACACAATACCCTTCTCCTTAATGAAGACATACATTTGAGTACGTAAGACAGAGATGCTTCTGCTGCCGTATAGTCTGATCGTGCTCAAGAGTGCAACACGGCTGTCTGGGGGTCACTGTGTGGGTAAGAGTTTTTTACTTGAAGGTCTGACCCTAGAAGAGCTGATAGACAGCTCAACACATGTAGAGTATTGCTCTCCTTATCACGCTCATTCTCCACAGTATTCCACAGGTGGAAGCTCTCTGGACATTCCTCACTTCTGACGTGAACAAGCGAATAGACTAAAGCAGTCTGTAAATCTGGCACATCACCCTTATTGACACAAATCATAGATTTATGGACTCACGGCCATGTGTGTATGTGCATTAAAAGAAGTGTAAAGCACATGTTTTGCAGCTTAACTTCACACACGTACCTGCAGCCTTCAAGCAAACGCTTAAAGCTTCACTCTGTAGTTTAATCGGTTAAACACTGTGCTCAGATCCTTAAAGAGTATTTTTAAAGAATACTTGTTTAACATGTATAAATAATACTTGTCAACTCGTATATACCAGATTCATTTACCTAATTTATTTATCCTGAAAGCAAAGTAAGGTACATTACACTGTCCAAAATATGTGATTAATAAGTTATGACAACATATGTTTTTGCATTGCTTTAAATCATCAAAATTAGTTAAGCAATTTTCTACTTTTCTAGTTATACAAGATTCAACTCATTAAGTCAGTTTAATGTAATTTAAGTTGAAATTACTTAAACATCCAAGGTGAGTGTACTTAAACATTTAATGTTTTAAAACATTAAGTTTTTTTTTTTGTTTTGTTTTTTTTTAGTTCTAGACTTTTCTAGTCATCTGTTGTCTTTTTTTGACTAGAGGAAAATATTTAGCACTCTTCTTTAATCTATTATTAAAAGTAACTTGCCCTGTCAGACAAAAATGTATTTTAATTGAATGTTCTTAATCTGTTTTTTTTATTAGTTTTTTTTTGTTATGTTATTTTTTGTTGATTGAACAATAAACCATACTTGAGCCAAATTCAAATCCATAACGATACGAAACTTCTCAGTATGGTAAAACCAGTGGTTTCTCATAGTGAGGATGGAATTTAGATTTAGTAAGATGAAGTTTCTCACCAGATGGGGGCACTACGACTGCAAAATGGGCACCAAAAACCATGAAAAAAAGTAATGTAAAATATCTCAAGAGTGACAGAACTCAAATTATCTGTACAAAAGGTATCTGAATCTCTGAATCATTGCATAGCTATAGCCTAGTTGAATACAGTGCCGTTATAAATAGCATAATAACCATTTCTCAGTTAAAACAATTGTTTATTGGTTATGTAGGCTAGTTATTCATTAATAATAATAATAATAATTATTATTATTATTATTATTATTTTTATAATCACTTCACTTAGTAATTACTGTCCAGTTACTCACTTTAACCTTTCCCGGTGGTGAATAGCCAGGCTTTTCGCAATATAAAATCGTATCTTGTTTTCATGTCTTGTTTTATGAGGATTTCTCGCTTTGTCAAATGCAGCTGAAAATAGTGTCTTGTCTTTTTTGAACTGCGGTTACTAATTCATAACTTTGTGTTCTTCCACTCAAAGTTAACGAGCATTTGGTGTGGGCTGAGTTATTAGAAGCAGTCCCAACAACTTCTCGAGTCGAGACCCCAAACCTATCCCTGAATGACATCACGTAGATGAGCCAGTAGGAGTGTGGAGCACAGAGTTTGGGGGCTGGAAATCAAATAGGTACGAGCTCCGCTGAATTCCCTCTATCACTATCAATGAAGATTTGCATGCTGGACCTAAACAAAGCGGAATTGGTGAAGGATGAGAAGGAATCACTTTGGACAATCTGAATGATTTTGCGGACTTTTTATGGGCTTTTCCTAGGCAGCGATGTGCTTTTCTAACTTTTGATGCGCATCTGTTTCAGTGGTGTGGAGAGACAGCAACTTTACGTTTGAATGAGGAACGCTTTTTTTCTGTTTATTTCGTGAAGTTTTTAAAGTTGGAACTATAGTTCACCGTTAAGTTTTTCCCTCGTTCTACTTGTCCCCCCCCCCCGCCCCCCTCCCCCCGGGAATTAATTTTCTGTGGACAAGACGCGGATACATTTTTTTGTTTTGTTTTTCATATAGCCTACGCATTAGTTTGTTTGCGTAGTTTTTATTTTTTTGAATTTTGTTCTATTGTTATTAGACTGCTGTCAGCCTCAGAGGATATGATGCGGTGGGTGCAGTATTGGGGGACAGTGGCTGTGCTGTGCGGGCTGCTGTGCTCTGCTGTCAATGCATGCCCGCATAAGTGCAGTTGTTCGGGCTCTCATGTGGATTGTCAGGGTCAAGGCTTCAGGACGGTGCCCAGGGGAATCCCGAGGAATGCCGAGAGGCTGTAAGTACGCCTCTTATCGCGTTATTTGAACACCGATAATATAATGACACGCGTGTTAGTATCTCTCGTGACAACGTCGCGATTATGTAATGTGAGAAGGAGATGCATCTTTTTTTTTACTTGCATTTTTTTAATTGATGACTTAGTGTCTATTTTACACATATTGAATGGTAGGCTACTTTTATTAAACACAGTGTAGTTAGTATTAATTTACATGCAAAAATAATAAGTGCAAGTTGTTTTGCAGCTATAAGTAGCCTAAACATAGGCTATTACTCCCTGGAGACACTGCATGCCTTTTACTAAAAGGTTTAATCTCATTTCACAAGAAAGTACTATTTCGTTTTTCTTCTTCTTCAGATTTCTGAGTGAAAATTGTTTCTATATAAAATTGTTTCTTCTATGTCTGAAGTTGATAAAACCTTTATCTATTATCTTATAGTTATCTTTGCTCAATTGATCTGGCAGTTGTTATCCTCTTTAATCCTGTTATACTGTTATGACAGTATTTAAAGAAGGTCAGTTTAGTTCTTACAGTCAGATACTGATTTAAAGCATGGTCTTTTTTCATATCTATATTTATTTTTAACATCAGCAAGGAATATACTTGGTGTCATGTTTTTCTGTAGAGGATGTATACATTTTAAGTACTGTTTGGTTTAACTTAGCAGTAATTCAGTATATAATTGTCAAATACATGAGTTCACTGTATTAATGTGATTTTTTGAAGAGTTAGGAGTCGAGTAAAATCACATTTCATTAATTCGATTCAGATTGTTTTAAATGAGTGTTGAGATATTAACTGCTCTTCATATGTGTCCACATCTGAATGTCGAACAGCATTGCATCTGATTCTTTCATCCAGGATAATGAGTTTACACAAACATTAACATGATTAATGGCCATATGGTGTGAGTGTGTGTATGTATCTTGGCTGTATTAGTTGGGGAAGTTGGGGAACCACAAGTCCGTTGAGGGGCGCACTGCAGCTGAAGACCGACTCTCTTATGTGTTTAGATTACTTCTAACCACTGGTGATTTTCACTGAGAAAATATCCTTAATTTCCCTGTTTCCACCTGCGGCACTTCTGTCATGATAAGCCATGACAGTTCTTTAAATATCATAACCATCTGTTATAATATAATATTGTGTTTTTTTTGGATTTGATAGGAAAGGCATCCAGTCTGTTCAATAGCCAGAGGTCTGGTTGAACCTTCCAACCTTTAACCTCTAAAGGTCTATTCAGTGGAATTTTTCATGTGGAGAGAAAAATAAATAAGGGTCATGACCTGCGGTATATTGGATTTGTTTAGAAATATACCATTTCAGGTTGCGTCTTGCTTAAACTAGAGACAGATGTAAGTCATTCACGGTGTGCAAAGTATTTGTTTAATGATTTTGCATATTCTTATAGTATGATTTTATTAATCGTAAACCAAGCAAATCATCCAAAACTTGCGCCAAGTTACGGCATCTGTAACATACATGTAGCAGTTTTAAGGACTCGTCAAAGTCCAGGAGGACATGTCTCCATGTCTCCTGGGTACGATTAACACGCTACCAGGTTTCCCAGAGCCCCCTGGAGTGTTGATTTAACTGTAATGACTGCACCTCTGCCCTAAGCAAGGCCTAGTTACCCACAATTCCAGAGTTAAGGCACATTTCCCTCTTATAAATGTGCATTTATTTCAAAGGCTTTTCTCTCTTTGACAGCTCATATGATTTCGCTCTCATTAGTAGCTCCTGTCGCAAACTGTAATACCCCCTTTCAGTCTCTCTCTCTCTCTCTCTCTCTCTCTCTCTCACACACACACACACACACACACACACTCTCTCTCTCGCACTTTCACTCTTTCGCTTTAATTTGCACTAGTTACGCACACACTTAGTAGCGTTTAATAGCAAATTCTCTCCGCCGGAGTCTTAGGCCCTCTCGCAGTTAACACTTCAGGAACAATGTGGCACTTTGTGGCTGGCGTAGCGTGTTTGGTCTGCTGGATCAGGAGAAAGAATGGCAGCATTCCCTTCCTCTCATCACACTCTGGGTCTCTTAATGAAGTTTCGGTGTGAAACCGCCAACTCCTGCTTTCCCAACTGGTAGCTCCACCCTAGATCGCATATCCGTTTATCAGCATTTGCTTATGCTGCATGTCAGTTTTTTTTTATTATCGCAGTGAGTCAGTCAGCGGGATAGTGTGTGTGTTTGTTGTGTTGGTGTTGGAGCGAGTCAGGAGGTGGGTTTGTGGTCTCCGGTGCCCTGCTGACCTCAGTGGGCATATGAGGAGCATATGTGAAGTCTCTCGCTCAGTGAGCGTTCACACACTGCAGCCTGCCAGACAGCTGCTGGCACTGATTGTGGGCAAAGACTCAAGGGAACGATTCGCCACCCAACCTTTATGTTTTCATGTACGGAAAATATTTAATGTGCCTCATTTCAGGCAGTGCATCAAAGCTTAATGCTGTCTTTGGTGAGTCTGGGAGCCAGCAGACCCCTTGTCACAAACGTCTCGAAGAGGTCACTCCGAATGTCCCGGACTCAGAAGTCTGTGAATCTTCCAAGCTTGTGTCATGGAAGGCTGGATTTGATAATGTGCACGCCTCCGGGCCATTTTGGGTTTACGAGGGCTCTTGTTTTGTGGGCTTTGTCACCAAAGCAACACAAGGGCTTCGTTATTCTCATCAGCACATCTTGTTAGTTATAGCTAAGTGTAGCTAGAAGTGACAGTGTTTATCCTAAGCTAACAAATATGAATAAAACCGTGTGTGGTTTTATGATTTTGTTACTGTGATGTAAGTTTCACAGACTCAAACACTGGGTTGCAGCTAGCAACCAGTAAACAAAAGAATCAAACCAGAATTTCTGAATGATTTGATCAGGATTTTACTAGGCTTTTGGTACGCAGAAAGAAAGCGGCTCTAATGAAGTGTTGGGGAGGAAAAGTAGTTATGCCATTAACTGAATTTTCAGAAGTGTGACATCTTTTGTAGTAACAAGCTCAGACAAATAGTGATGTAGTGTGACATTTATTTGAGTCCCTACACATTTTACACCCTGTTTGCTCCATGTAGTATTTAGTTAAATTCTGCTGTTCATTTATGTATGTAAAATATGATTTTTCTAACTTCATTGGTTGTATGTATTTAGTTTAAATGTATGTTTATTGCTGTTAATTGCTTACAGATATATTATCTGATATGCAGGGCTTGGCATTAACACCCGCCAACCCACCAAATTCATGTGGATTTCAGCAGTGGCAGCAAAGCCGCCTCAGTACTAAATTGAGTTCTTTTTTGCTGCTTATTGGGCTTAAAAGTCAAATACACACAAAATAATGTCAAGATGTTGATTTTGGCAAATATTCTCATTAACATTTGAGAAAGTTGAGAAAGAAAACGCATGTATAACAGTGTAATGGATCTGTGCCTCAGGTCATAAAATGACAGCAGCCAAATATACCTGCTGCCAAATTATATATATAAATAGAGATAGAGATTATAAAGAGATAATATAAAAAAATATCTATATGGCAGTTTTTCCTCATGGTATCAATGTCAAAATTGTGGCTAGTAACTTTGGTAAACCCCTAGCCACACTCAGTGGCTGGTGAGAAAAAAAGTTAATGTCAAGCCCTGGTGTTATTATGTCAAAAATATATTGTCTTTCACATAGATTCACATTCACAGTAGTTTGCTATATTTCATTTGTGGCTTGTGGTGTAGCTATATAGCTTGACTGAAATTTAGCTACTTTAGCTTAGGAAGTAACGACTTCAAAATAAATAGTCCCCTGCTTAACATCAGTTATGATTGGAGAAAACCAACAGCGTTTTTGGAGAATTTTATACAGGCAACACAATTGACCCTTCGCAAAGACCCGCCCCCCTTAGTTACTGTCGCTATGTCCGAAGCCGCTCTCATGTTCTCACGCAGTGAAAAATACATCGCGGAGCAGAGAGGAGATTGACAACATGCTGACAGACAGGACAGACCAGGTTACTAGTTTTCGGTTACTTTTGATATTAAACATATTAAACAAAGTCTCACCTTTAAAATGTGGTCATTTTTTAAAAGACATGGGGTGGGGGGGTGGTATCCTTGGAGTCCAAGATGAGACTTGTGTTATTGATGAGCCTTTTGTAGCCTGGCTGTCATATTGACTTTCACACAGAAGTGTTGAAGATACCCTTGTCACCTCTCAGCCAAGCGTTACTCTAGTAATTTAAGAACTCATATACTGTGAAAGAACACCAGACCGTCTGCGCTATTATCTGTCAGGGTTTGAAAATAAACCATCCAGGGGGCAAACGTTCAAAACAAGGAATATGAAATTTTTGTCTTCTCTGCTTAGTGTGAAGTGAGAGTCCTTCAGTGGAGAATGTATCCAGACATGACTGTAATGAAAATATTTACTGAATGAAACTCCTGAGATGGAAACTGACAACATTGTGCATAAACAATGCAGAGGAATTCAAAAGTGCATTGGCTTCTTCATTTTCACTGCCTTCATCCTGAAACTCCAGTGATGAGTTGGCCTTTATACCCATGGAAAGACTGTCCAACCCCCAAATCCAATATGTCCTAAGACAGATTGTCCAAATTCAATAAACAATCATCACTAGTCATGCTAGGTAATCAGGAATAAGAGATTACATTTTTGTGGTTTTGACTGCTAACATGCAGAGATTTGTCTGTAAAAAAAAAAAAGTTGTACATGGAACGGTTTCAAGGAATATGCAATCGTTAAGAGCTTTTGAGGTGGTAGTAATATGTCAGGAGGTGCACTTTAGGAATTCTGGGACAGGACTGCATGTGTCCAGTGGAGATGTGTGGTAGCCACATGGCGGCTGACTGCATGGCTCATGGGAGATGAAAGAGCGGTAATCCCCCCTCCATTTCACCTCGCACAAGTGCAAACGAACAAGCGTTTCGGCGAAGAACGTCCAGAGAAACTGGGAAAAGGAAAGTGCTCTGTTATGGGAGAGTGAGGAGGAGGTAATGAGGCATCTATCTGTTTGAAATGGACAAAATAATTACATGCTGTTACATGAAAGTTATTAAAATATCCCTATCTGTGTCTATCCTTTAGCATCTGCTTTCTAATTTTCAGTGTCACATGGATGCCTTAATGAATTACTTCAGTGAAGGAGAAATGTTAATTAATACAGTCATTTAATAAAGAGATAATAGGTTGCAGAAATGAAAGTGTTCTTCCGTTGACAGTTATGACAGTGAACTTGTTAATTCAAATGCACAGGACAAGCATAATCTCATATGGTCTTTATCTGTGCTTATCTCAAGGCGTTTAGTTGTAATTAATCAATTGCCATGAGAAACATAATTTGTTCTTTTGATGTATTGTCTATCTGCTCTGATAATAACTTGTGCATCTAGGAGAATATTAATGGGTTTGTATTGATAAGTGAGACCCTCTAAGACATCTAAGGCGTCCAAACCAGAGGTCCGAAAGGAAAAACGAATTTAAGATTCTAAACAGCGATGAGAAGCAGCATTCAAGAGGAAATGGAGCATACCTATCAGCTTTTGAGGACTAGACTAGCGTGGCTTTGTGGAAAATAGCAGAAGATTACGACAGGAAACACATTGAGAGGCAGGGTATCGTATGGGAACAAAAAAAAAAAAACTCTTTTGTTTTCATTCACATATTTCTTGTGCGACTTTGAGGTCTTAGGGTACCATGGTCGCCTGGGGTGTTGCAATTGCAGCCCGACGCAGTAAAAATAACCTCCAGCCAAAATCGCAAAGATCCTTCTCTTTGTCCAGTTTCGTTCTGAAAAGCACATTTTACCTGAGTGGTCTGCCGGCTTATGTCCTGGACGAGTCGGGTCGAGTGGCCTAACAGCATGCGTGGGTGGGGTGGGACCCCGAGGGGGGCGCATTGTTAGAGCAGAACACCTGCCGTTTGAATGGGCACCTTATCCCCTCAACAAATTAAAACAAACAATAGCCAGTAGGGGGCTGCCATATCTGTGAACTCCACCTTGTCAGTGTGACCGGAGGTTTGATTGAGTATCTAGAGGAAGTAGGACTTAGTTTGCTCCCCAGGCTTTTAACACGTACTGTAAAAAAAACCTGACTCGGTGAGGATTGAAGTGAAGGATTGGGAGAGGAGGAAATGTTATTAGTGGGATTACATTGCAAACAGGTGAGAGGATACGAGATGAGAAAACTACAGAAGGGAGAGCTACTTGGAGATTAGGACGTGAAAACAGAAAGAGAGTGACGTGGAGAGACTGGGAATTTGTGGGAACACTGTATGCATAGAATTATTGAGACGTTAAGAAAATCAAGGAAACATGATGCTTTAAGATTTTGGAGTTCAACTCAGATACTTTGAATAATGTACATATCTTTTTTTAATGCAGTTTAAAGGAATGGGGACTAAAACGTTCATGCTTTATAAAGGCTGTGAACAGCTCTAACCTGTCCATTGAGTTCGGATCAGTCTTTAATATACAATATCTTCATATACAAATAGAACTAAAATCATATTCAGTGCTGTTCAAAAGTTTGGGGTTGGCAAGTTTCTAAAATGTTTTTGAAAGAAGTCTCTTATGTTTACCAAGGCGGAATTTATAAAAAAAAATAAAAAAAAAATACAGTAAAATCAGTAATATTGTAAAATATGATTCTATTTGAATATAGTTTAAAATGTAATTTAATCCTGTGATGGCAGACTTTAATTATGGCAGTCATTACTCCAGTCGTCAGTGTCACATGATCCCTCAGAAATCATTTGAATATGCTGATTTGATGCTTAAGAAACATTTCTTATTATTATCAATGAAAAAACATTTGTGCTGCTTCATATTCTTTTGTGGAAACTCTGATTTCCACAGTAATTTTCTTTTTTGAATGTTCAAAAGAACATCACTTAACCTATTTGAAAAATAAATATTTTGTAACAATATAAACATCTTTACTGTGATGTTTGCTCAATTCAGTATATGGCCTTGCTGAATAAATAATATTTCTTTAAGAAAAACCATCATACTGAACTTTCGAATGGTAATCTACCTCAAGAACGATGATAATCATCAACCCTGTTAAGTGAAATAAGCTCTTTACATTACCACACAACAGAACACGATAAGGATAAAGTCAGCAAACAGTAAAGCAATAATCCTATTACAGTAATCACATCATTTATTTGTGCTGCAGTGCATGGTGGGGACTCTCAAACTCTTAACATGCATAATTAGCAGTTGTTTAGGCAACTCTAATACCATTTTTTGGGGAAAATCTTTCTTTACCATTTTTTTTTTTTAATTTAGATAATTTACATGTCTTTATCTTTTTACTGAAAAGTAAGTGTGAAAGATTATGTCATATTTGTTTTTTAAAGCAGGGGCCTTGTTTCTAAACCAAGTGCTGCCTACCTAGACCGCATGCTTTTTCTACACACATTTGATGCCCAAAAATGCTCCCGCCATCTAGAAGAGGATCATGTTATGGACTCCATGGTCTGTAAATGGCCTTTCCCCTGTAATATGTTTCATATATGGCTCATATTAGTCTGCTTGATGTGCATTTTGTGGTTCTGGGGGAATCTTTTGAAATCCAATATGCCTTTAAATCAGATTTATAAATGTTTATGTATATTATGAGAAGCACACTGAGACGGCCTGATGTTAGTGTGTATGTGTATGCGTGTGTCATCATATGTCACTGTATATTTCTCAACGGTAATCTTTTCAGTCTGCCGGAGCTCCAGTAAACAGCGTCCCACAGAGGAAGTCAGTTCGTATCCATGGGCATGTATACTCATTTCAGCTAATGTATACAATTTTAGACACGCTTGAAACAACTGATAAAATAACAGTCTGGGAAAAAGTATAAGATATTGACTAGAGTGGAAAAAAATACTTAGTTTGGTAATATATAATTCACTCAGATGCAAGAATGGACGTTTTCCCAAACAAAAATGTTTCCATGCAATCTGTCTCTCTCATGCAGTTTATTCCCACATTTCATTCGCATTGCTTACATACAGGACAAAATATCATTCCTCTGCCATTTTTTGAGCCTTTATTTGTCTTTTTTTCGCCATATAATAATTGCATTGTATACAGCTATTGTACAGACACGAAAGAACAGAAAAGGGCAGGTGTACACTAACGTGAGCCATGTGCGTCGTGTGTGTGTGTGGGTGTGTATGGGAACGTTTAGAGTCGAGGCAGAACAATAGCAGCATGCTGAAAGTGAGTCGCCTCTAGCGCAGTGAATGCGAGGGAGACTGGCCTAGCTGATGTCGGCCTCTCAGACTCAGTAACCCGCAGCATGGCACTAATGCTCGCTGGCAGACGCCAGCTTTGAACAGCGCTGGCCCGCGGGCATCTGGTGCGAGTCGGGGCTGTTGAGGCTCTGCCAGGGAGCCTCTGTATTTAAATTCTCTGTTTACTGACTCTGCTGTGAGCTGAGACTTGAAAAATCATGTTTGAAAGCATAAGTGAAATAAAAAGCTTTTAACTTTTTTTTTATCCCCTCTCCCCCCCCCCCCCCCCCCCCCCCTTTTTTTCCTCTTTCCAGGGATCTGGACAGGAATAACATCACCCGGATCACCAAAGTGGACTTCTCTGGCCTCAAGAACCTACGCGTGCTGTAAGATGTCACTCTGTATCTTTCGCTCTTATGGTTAATCCTTCCTTTAACTCCCAAGTGCCCCTCCTCTTCCGTGTTGTCTTTACAGTCAAAGCCATCAAAGGTTTCAAAGCTGAAAGCCGGGAGGATTACGCCACAAGTCATAATAAAACAAACTGACATTTAAGCTGAGTAAATCCGACACGTTTAACATGACCCTTTGACTGAACCTCGCATGAAGTCATTGCCTTAGATGCAGTCAATCTTCAAACTTGTTCTTGAGTTTGAAGAATATGTAACAATATATTCCATACCAGAAACGTGAACTTTTAAAATAAAAAAATGACGGGACGGCTGCTAGTAGAGGCGCAGGTCAGTCGTGATCTAGCGAGTTTGGTTCCTCTAGACTAGAGAAAGTGTTCTTGCAGCTTAATGACTGTAATTATGTATATTTCTCCGTGCTGTTTTCTTCCTGAATGAGAGCCCGTTAAAAGAGAGGAATGGAGATAAAAATAAATAAGTGAAAAAAAGAGGAGTAAAATAAACGCCCAAGAGAGCAGTCGTAAGCAGAGGCAGTGGCTGGCGGGCTGCACAGAGGCAGTTTAAGGTGGTTTGTGATTAACGGCATACCATGCCCCAAAAGCAGCCTCTCCCTGGGACCCGTGAACAGCTTCGGCACCCCCTTATCTCTCTGGAAGACTTGCACCGTATGATAGCGCAGGACCAGCCTCCAATCTCACCTATGCACTCTTAATGCATGACATTCACCCTGTGACTTATTATTTTCCCACGTGGAAGTCCTCAGAGAAGTGATAGCTGCACTATAATTTATTATTTTCAAAAAAAGAGTTTAAATGTATTTTTCAAGATTATTTAAAAATACTGTACAAATATCAGAATTATACATGTTTTAGATATCAAAAGGTATTTAGGGGTTCTCTCCTCATGACATTTTACAACCTGAACTAACCTTGGCTTGTCATAATTTCGCCTAATTATCTGATGTTTTAAAGTCATCATGAAACGAGGTTGTGATTTTCTTTTCTTCCCTATTGTAATGTATATCTGAATGAAGGACTGGGGTTTAGATCTATCTATTTGCAGCTTTATTAATAATAACACTATAAGCAAGCAAACAGGTGATGAGCGAGACAAATATATGAGCAGATAAGTATTCGTAGTCAAGGCTTCATGAAGCTACGAAACTTTTGCAAATCTTTTGTTTCGAATCAGTGTCAAATGAGGTGATGTGTAATGTATATTATGAGAAAATAAAAGTCTTTTTTTGTCCTTTGATGCATGTAAACATATTGTAGGAGACCTCCAAAACAAAATTAGGAACCTTTAAAATAGCATAAGAGGGGCACTTAGACTTTCCCACTCGAAATTCCTCAGAGAAGTGCCATCTGCACTGCAATTTGTCCTTTGATATAATTTCTCTTGGTTTTTTCCCACATGTTGGTTACACCATTTGACTTTGATTTGATTATGAAGTAAATTGTTCATAATAAATGAACAATAGTTAAGTTTTGAAATTTAAGATTGACCTTACCTTGGGTCATAGATCGTTTCCATTCTAGTCCTCAGGGAAGCGCCATCTGCACTGACCTGAGTCCTGCCTATAAACCAGCACTTGGTTAATGCTTAAGGCAAGAATAACAAAAACTATTCCAGCAATACCATGTGTCTTGCTTCACCCTTTCAATTGAGAGGTCTTCTATTCTCCTTGTCAGCCCCTGTGAAAGCATAGGTGTTTGCCTGTGTCCCATATGTTTCCATGCAAAACTTCAAAACATTTCTATAAAGATGAGAAAGACAAAGAACAGAAACAGGGAGAGATGCTGAAAAATGAAGAAAAAAAACTGTTATTATTCTTCAGCACACACCAAAACCCATCTGGTTAGGATCGAAAGGGATTACGTTTAATGCCAATACATAAACCATGGTGGGGTTGATCCCCTATTTGTAAGAATGAGGCAGATTGTTACTCAGACTTAGATTTATGTTAGATGCAGACTATATGATATGTTTGTTATCAGCAAAGAATGCAATTATTACGCAGAAATCAATTTAGGCTCGCCCTGATCGCTTGTGTTTTTGGCCTCATCGTGCTGGATCGTGCCTTAAAGCTGCGGTATTCATAAAAAGGCCTTAGCCAAGTGTCTCATCTTTTCCTGACAGAATGATATGACAAAACATGGATTATGGCTGTAAAAACAGTTGCGTGTCTAAACATTTTCTTTAAAAACATCATTCATAAGCCCAGAAAGCGGAAGTCCACTTTAGAGACACTTTAGAATGTCTTTTGCTTCGGGGGATTGTTTCTCTTTTTGGGGGATTGCTTGTATTATCCGGTGCCGAATATAATTTAGTGGCTGTGTGCGTTCTATGCATGTGTCTGCGTGTTAGTTCTAATTCAAAGAGACTCAAATATAAACAAGAAATAGCCATGGAGATGTGCTGTCTTTGTAATGCATCTGGAAAATTTTAAGGGCCCTGAAATATGACAAAGTCTTCAGAGTAGAGGAGAGCTCTGAAAATACCCTCCGGAACGTTGTCACAGGCATGCTGGACACGAATGAGGGTCTGCTGAGGCAACCGCACACTTCATAAAATCAGAGAAAAATCTGCTCTGGTTTTCATGAGAAAAGGCAGTTTGCTTATCAGTCACTGTTGTGAAGTCTAGTCCTCTTTCAACTGTCATTTCAATCACTCTGGGAGGCTAATCAATGTCAGTTGAAGTTGAATCGCTGGAGTTGATTGGATAATGAAGTTCTTTTTTTCCCCCACAGACATCTGGAGAACAATCAAATAAGTGTGATCGAAAGAGGAGCATTTCAGGAACTCCGGCAGCTCGAGAGAATGTAAGTATAAAAATAGAAGAAATTATTGAAGTCACATGCCGTCATGATACATATTCCACATGTTTCTGTATGTGTGTTTTGGACAAAATCATTTGTAGCTGTTTATGAGCAACACATTGACCTTGTCGGTTTTAATCCGAAACATCTTCACAAACGCGAAAGGAACTTTGAGAATTTGGAGGTGACCTCCATAACTTTCCTTTTTTAAGTCCAGTGGGTTTACGTGCTTGTTTGCCCCCTGACATCTGGAGCGCAGCCATTTACTCTTTTCTGGTGAGAATCTTAACACTTGCCAGTGAAATTGACCATTGGGTCAGACCAAACATGCTAGCTATTACTGCAGTTGGACAAGGTCAAAGAATGTCTGGACTGTGGCTTGCCTGTGTTAGCATCCTTGAGTTTGTTTATGTGTGAATGTCTCAGTGCGTTTCATTCCTTGTAAATGTTTGCACGGGTCTGTCGGTGTTTAACCGAGTCTGTTGGCAGCTGCCGCCACGTGTTAGATATGAACGTACATCAAAATCAGCAACCATCATGAAGAGAACCGAAGTTTGTCAGTCTGTTTACCACCTCTGAAGAATCTGTCTCTGTGGTGGTTTTGTGGGTCTCGTTTATCTGGGTCTTAAGAAATACATTCCTCAATGTATCACTCGTATTTGGAATTTCACAGCATTTAACTCAATGACCCACTCTCAGCGGCGAGACGGCCTTGTGTGTCCACATGCATTCCCTCCATCTGACACTCGAGTGTGACTTTTTGTTGTTGTTGTTGTTGTTGTAACCCAGCAGACGTATAAATAGCTTGACCCTACTATGAGAGAAAGTGCTTTAGAATTACTGATACAGAAAAAGAAAGGTTTTCATGCAGCATGTGACTTTGGTGCTAAAAAATAGATCAAGTTTATAATCCACGGTTTAACAAGGGTCAAATTTTTTAGATAACCACTCACATTGATTCCTCAAACTAAGGTTAATGACTAATAAGAGTATCCACGATAAAGAAAAGGAATCTTTTAAAAGTATCATTTGAAACACATACCAAGTTCTTAGAAATGTACCATTTGTATTTCATGTTTGTTTCATATGGTAAAAAAAAAAAGTAAACTTTTTTTATTTTTATTTACTACATTTATCTTATATATTAACAGTCAGAAAATAAACATACATTTTTAAGAATTTTTTTTATGATGTTATGTGGGGTAACCATCAAGTGAAAAAGTGTCTTGCTCACCAAGGCATTTATTTGATAAAAAATTTGAGACATGTTCAAAGACATGCTCGTCATACAACATGTACGTTAAAGTACTTGAATTTGTGAATTGCAGTTTTAATGTATTTTTAAATAAATTGATAGAATTCTACAGTATATTACTGATATACTATACTAATATTCTATTTTTCCAAGCCATAGGAGCGCCACGTTTTTTAAAACTCCAGCAGCGTGACAAGGAGCTGAGCGTACGTGAACGTATTTCACACTGAGCTCTGAGCGCTGAGCGTTTTTTAACCGGTCACAGAGAGTTAAAGAATGTTCAACTATGGGGAAAACGCAACGCTCATCACTGTCCAATTTTTGCCAGCCGTCCAACACAGTGGAGGAGGGGCGGGACAAATACCACACCGACCAACCGCCACATCCTGCTTGTACAACGGTAACAGACGAAACAAGAGCCAGAGCAAATACTTTACATCAACATTTTTATATAGAAACAATACATCTGTGAAATGAGACACTAGTAATGTTTCTTCGGATATTCCATATCATGGCAGGCAAAGCAACTGAAAAAAAAACAAAAAACACTCCACTGCTGAAGCGCTCTTACGCGCCCACAGCTAGGCGTTTGCAGCAGAGTGCCTGGCATTTTTAGCTAGCTAAAAACGCTTTGGTGGACACACGGCCTAAGAAAGTCAACTATTCGCTTGTAGAATGATTCTACTTGAAGACTACAGCAAGGAACCAAGTCATAGAGGTTGTAGATTCTCAAAAAGAAAAAAAGAAAAAGTAATGTTCCTCCACCACATACCTTTGGTTTGCTCCATGACCTTGCGTCCTATCATCAAAACCCATACACCAGTGATAAGGGTCATACCAAATCCCACAGTCCGTCTGGCCAGGCTCATGTGAGCGATAATAGCCTTTAAAGAGCACTCCTGGAGATAACCTAGGCCATCTTCAGAGGAAGTACATTTATTTCCCATCAGCCACTACACAGATGTGACTCCTGACCCCAGGATGTAGCTATTGGCCTGTCGTGATGTTGCTCATTCTGATAGCAATGCTGACCTGGCTTGTTTCTTCAATCAGAAAGATGGATTGGTCTGTCCATGTGTCGTTTGTGTTTGCCTTGTTGTCTCATCCATCTAGGTATTCAGATGCATGCATGTCGATGTGCAAGTCAAACAACCTTTCCGTCTTTGTTTGGTTTTCGCTCTGTCTTTTTTTTGCCTTGGATAATCTAACTACACAAACACATACCCACTGATCTGTGCTCTGCATAAGGTCATTCTCACAGTGTCTTACGTTTCGTTTCTTTCCTCCTGACGTTTTGACCACACTAACTCTTGCCCTTCCCCTGTCCTCTCTTCCTCACAGCCGCCTGAACCGGAACCGGCTGCAGGTCCTGCCGGAGCTGCTGTTCCAATCCACACCCAAGTTGGGCCGCCTGTAAGTCATCGCTTCCCTTTGATATCCATGCCTGGAAAAGCTTGCGGTCAAACTTCCCACTGTTTGAATTTTGATCATTGTACTGGAAAGGATCTTACTTAAATATTTGACTTTCCCAAACACTGTTTAAAGGACGCTGTCAGTGCAGGGATATTCTGTGTTATTCCTTCAGCCCGTCCAGATGTGATTCTTTCAAATGGACCTGGAGTCCCAGCCAAGCTTAATGTGACACAACCTCTCCTCGTGCTCTTTATGGAGAGGTGAAGGTGTGCTGGAGGGAATATTTTTATTGGATAAACGACATTCTTATTCTGAATATTTTCCTGCTCTGCTTTGAATCAGGGACATGTTTTGGCTTAGCAGTCAGGTAATACTTCATTTATGAATTTACAGTCGTCAATGAAACTAGCGCGATCAGGTCAGGCCCGTGCCGGAGCAAAGGTTAAGCTTTACAAGTGTTTATTTGAAGCTGATTGTGACACGGTAGTCACTCTAGAGCACCATTAAGTTCTGCGAGCAGCTTTGTGTTTCTCAAATGTTTCCATGAGGCTGAGAAGATTAGATTGGTTGGCCCTGATGCTGGCATTTGAAGCTTTTTATGTAATAGTTTCCCTGGTTTGAAATATTACAACACACAAGTGTCTTTGCTCGTCATTCACAAGCTACCTCATTTGCTGATGTACTGTATGACACATGGTTGGTCACACCAGTCAAGACTACAAATCTTTTTTACAGCCAACTCATAGAACATGCATTTTATAGATTGATATTAAAAGGCATTATGGGGACTAGCATTGGAAATTACAGTCTTAATTTCCACACCAATTCCTGCAGTTTCATGGAAGAATATGCCAGTGTTAATATTCTGACTGAAACCGACAAACTAATAATTATTTTATAATCGATCATGGATGATAACAATAATAAGATAAAGTTTGTCTGCATAAAAATGAAAAGATAAATATGTCTTGCGCCCTTAGTATCATGAAAACATAAATGCATTAATGATATTACAAATATTATTTGAAACTTATTTTCTGTATTTTATCCACTAGGAAACTGTCAGTAGACTCAGGACATATTATTCTCCTTTCTAACAGCAAATCTAAAGTACATCATGTTTGCTCCCTCTTGTTTTAACATTTGCTAAATGTAAACCGGAGTATGCCTTATGAAAGTTGTTTAGGGTGGGAGCGGTTTATGGCAGGGCTTGTAACCTTGCCTTGTCAGGGTTCGTTACGCTGGTTGATGTTAGTGTGATATGAACGGCCTCACCCGTAACCTTCCCATTAAAAAACCTCAAGCCCGGCCAGCTGGGGAAAGCAAGCCGACCGTGTCGCACGCGGGAAGGGTTAGGCGGAGCGAGGCTGGGGCCGACCGTGGCCAGCAGGACTGGGAACACTGACAAGGGTCAGGGAAAGGTAAGGAGCAAGTTTTAACGCTGAGTAAGACTGAGGACGGAGTGGAATGAAATGGGAGCAGAGGGCGTTGCGGATGAATAAGGAAGGGAAAAGAGAGGATGGTAGCCATTGGCCAACGAAGACAGAGAAAGACCGGTCTGTTGGTCGTGGGGGAAAAGCCCTGCAGAGACGTGTGCGGTAATGACTGCCGGAGGACATTTGTGGTCAGCACTCTCTGCAGCCTGGAAAGATTGTGGTTACAGTTACAGATTTCACTGTGTGGACTCAGAAATGTACCTCATACTCAATAAAAGCATACTTATACACTCTTTATCCGGGGGCTTGGTCAGGTTTCTAGATGTTCTTCCACCCTTGCCCTGTTCTTAGAAGGCTAGATCTTTCTGTCTAGCCGTTGAAACCGAATAATGAAAAGCGAATGACGAATTAGAAGGCAGTCCCGAACATGCCTGCTCCTATTTATTAACGGCGCAGCTAAATGGGCCCCTATATTAACTTCAGTTCCTGTTCTGAGACAGGCCTCTGCACTGGTAATGTAGGATATTTCGGTCAGTGATACTCATGAGACTCAGTCACTCCCTGCCATTACCCAAAGCTCAGGTTGCATGTGATTGGTGCATTAAGAGGAATAGGAAAGCAGAATGCATCATCTTGTCTTATGTCCCCTTCCCCTCAGCCAATTTTAAACTTTCCCTCTTTAATCTTCCGGGTACAATTATCCCAGCAGAGGCGAGCAGTTAGCCAGCATGAAATGACCACCAAACAGCGGCGATGGCCTTTCATAACTACATAGATTGACTGAATCTCGAGTTTTTGCGTCACGAAGTACGTCTTTTGTTTTTCTCCTTTCCCTGACAGGGTTATGTTCCTTTTGAGCTTTTGTTTTCTTTTATTTATCAGAAACAAATCACTCTCCCACACATCATGTTTTCTCCCCGCGTGTTTTTGGGTGGTTTGGCCTCCTCAGCCTTGCAAACACAAACCATCTTTCAGCTCCAGACTGAATCTCAAACACAAGTCTGCAGCCTCTCTGAATCCATTTAGCTCATTGGTTCCTTTAATGAGCTCTCCAAAGCATGATTTAAAATAATTGCAGTTGTTTTGCAAAGTGTACTGTGCTTTTAAAGCCTTGTAATGATATTTTACAGCACAGTTAAGTGATTGGTGAATGACTTATTTAACCTGGACTCTGCAGCTTTACCTTGGAATATCATTCTAAACCTGTATGATATTGTTTATCTTGTGGATCGCAAAAGGAGATTTTTTTTGTAGAACGCACTGGTTGCACTCTATAAAGAATGACAACTGCTTTTCAACCATAAAAAGTCAGCGAAACAGCATAAAAGGACAATATATTGTGTGACAAACCAATTGAAATTTATTCACTAAAAATCGTCCTTTCCAGTGGGCTGGTAACTGTTGAGACCCAAAACAAAATCATTTTTTGACAGTTTGACAAAGTTTGAGAAACTCACTGACTGAATTATTCGGTTTTGGATCGTATACTGATTCTTTGAAAATATTTGAATAAAAAATGGTGTCCTTAAATAACCATTTCTCTCATGAACTCTCTTAAAGGCTCATGAATCGAGAGCAATGATGTAGTTTCAGTGTTCTTCCTCATAACTATTGTATGTCTTTAGAAGACTGGAAGTATAGTGCATGATTCAGATGAACTACTTTTACTGTGCTTTTTTGTCATTTTGGAGCTTGACAGTCCCAGCCCTCATTTACTTTCATTATAATGACTGGCCAGAACTGAAATTAGGGTGTGTAAATAATGACAGAATTTTTATTTTTGGGTGAACTATTCCTTGAAATATTTGGGTCCGGAGAAGCTGTAATAAAAACAAGTAGTTGGGTTCTGCTGCTGTATAAATGATGATTATCAAGTAATAAGGGATAATACTATAACTCCATGTCATTATATTGCTGTGTAAAGCAATGCAAGTTTTGTCTACCCACAATAGCTGGCTAATAATTCAACATGCCCCAAGTACATAAACCATAGAGCTCTGGCTCAGGGCTTTCAGAAGTGGCCTACTGATTGTTTTCAGAGAAATGAACCCTCTCTGAATCCAGCCAAGCGTCTTCCAAAATAGGGCTGCGCTCAGCCGGTTTCAAAAAGCTAGACAGCTTTGTGATTTACTCCAAAGACATATTTAGATAAATACAAGCTACAAAGACTTTGGAGTCCTGACAGAAAGCCAACTATATACAGAAAGCTCAACGAAAAGCTTAACTTTTTTTTTTTTCTTGAATTGTACTGGCTTCCCAGGGTCGTGAGCTGATTGATGGACACCAGGGAACTTTGTTCACAGTTCACAGTTTAGTCCTGGTAGTGGGATATGGGTGAGCTAACCCCCCAAGGGCAGATCAGTCAGAGGAAGCTAATATTCTCCACTAAGTTCCTACCAGAGAAATGTTAATGACCTGCTGTGCTGTTCTTAGATGGAGGTAGTGGCATTTGCCGGTAGCTTCTTAACCTTGTCAGCCTTGAGGAAACCGTGTACACGTGGGTCAGACAAAAACCAAAGCGGACATCTGCCCAAGGCACTGCCCACGCAGCACTTTCTCTTTCTGCTGACAGGAGGAATGAATAAATAAACCTGTTTACACTGTTTTGGTGAAGGAATTTAGTTTCATAGCTTTGTTTCGTAATACTGCTACAGAGACTGGGATAATGCCAGTCATTGAAAGTGTGAAATAAACAGTGAAAATAAATTGTTTAGATTAAATGTTTAAACTGACAGAAAGAAAAACCAACTTAAGCTTGTGTGCTGGTTTTAGCTGGTTTAATGAGGTTTCCCAGCCTGACCAGTTGAAAAGTGCCCAAATCCCCTCTAAAACCTGTCAGCAAACTGGTCTGACCAGGCTGGGAGACTAGCAAACCTGCTTAGGCTGGTTTAAGATGTTTTTCTTCGTCAAGAATGTGACTTTAAATTCAGGTCAGAAATGTGTCTTTTTACTGACATTTAAGTGGTAACTGTTCAAATATGAAAGCACACATCTTCAGGATCAAATACATACCTGCCTATAAATTGCTACCAGTAAGTCAAGTTTTTTTCTACTATTGAAAGATGTGAGCATGATTATCTTCTGTATGCAGATGTTCAGGTTCAGTCAGCAGCCAGATTCTCTCCTACACCACAATGTGTAGTTTGCAGCTGTAGGCAAAATCTAGAAATCTGCTGGCAGTATATTTTATTGGACGAGAGGTTTATATGTATGTTGTGTGCACCGAAATATCCCATTACATGTGTAAGCAATTTAGCATCCAAATAAAGGAAAATATGCACGATAGGGGGAATGGTTAGTTAGTAAATTTAGATACACTTAAGGCCTCCTTTTCACATTGTTGGCACAAGGTTATGTGAAATAAGTTTGTTTAGTTTCCTCTGTGGTTTATGAAAAGTACAATCTGTGAAGACCATGCAAAATCCAGTGGCAGTTGTGAAACCGTAGAAATTTATGGTCAGATTGTTGAATCCGAGAGGTAAAAAGTCATTGAGTTTTTACCGAAGGCTATTGACTTATAGTCTCGTTATACATTTCCCACTTTCACAGCATGTTGTGGAATCATATCCTCTCCCTGGACACTGTTTGTGCCTCATTCAGGCGCTTGAGATCTGGTGGTCTGGATGACAGGTTGACTCAGAGAAATGGTGGCCTGTGGGAACACAGTTTGCTGTATTTATGGGGGAGATGAGGCAGGTCTGTAGCGTGAGTAAATCTCTGTCATGGTGTGGGGCCCACAGAGCCACCCAGTGTTCCTAAAGCTGCACTGCTGTGACTGTTGGACTGTGGGGATTCTGCTAGCGTCTCATGCTATTGGTGTAGAGCAGCCCAGTGTCACTCACGCACGCCTCCAGACCCACCAGAGAGAATCATAGGTCACTGACTACTCTAGAGTAAACTATTGATTCATTTAGAAAAGGCTGATTGTTAAAAATTAACCTAAAAAATATGTGCCGTTTCCTAATAGAAGTACCAGATGTTTTCAATATTGAGTGTGATAAGATAAATCTGCACCGCACAGAGATTGTTTTAGATTAGGTTTGTACTGCTGTGTTCGTGTTCTGACTTTTTCGCCTCTTCACTGCAGTTCCATTGATTATTTGACACGGAATCCTCATAACTCTATTAATAAGCTTAGCTAGAGGCAGGATAATTACTATCATTATTTCGTTATTGATTTCATGTTACCCTGCATAAATGATGTTGATAAAATGTCTAACAAGGCTGTTGATGAAAGTAAGAGAAAATCTGCAGGGAAGTTGTAATGACGATTGATTTAAAAGCTCAGTAACATGTCAAATGCTTAGAGATACATTAAAATCAACATGAAATCCCCCTTTTAACCTAAATTCTAAACCTATTAATGCTGCCTTCACGTGCCAATGGAAATTTCCTACTTCCCACTTCTGAAGTTGTGATTTCAAGCTTATCGCATTCAAATTTTGACTTGAGAGGGTGTTTATGTCAATTTTTTTAAACTAGGAAACTAGTATTTACTATAGTTTTTAGTATGTTGTTCCAAGTCTTTTAACCCTTAAAGACCTAGACCATTTCTGGAGCACCTGACTCGCCTGCTCTTTTCTTTGTTTTTCTAACCCATTAGAGCAGTCAGCATCAAGTGCCATATATCATTTTAAACAGGAGAACTTGAAGTCTCAATCTAGCTAATTTAAATTACCAATTTTAGATTTATTTTGTCTTAGAATGGATGAATATACCAGATTTAAGAAAAACGGCAGCAGATTTTTAGTGATTTTTTTTTTACTCAACTCAAACAAATCCTCCTGAAGTTTGGAATTTTTCCTTTAGAAAGTTGTACTTGGATATTCTAGATTTCCAGATGAAATTTTGACTACATGTAACAATGCCTAAGCAAGTTATAGCCATTTATTATAACATTATTATAGGCGATTTTCAGTGAAAAGCTGGTGTTTTTTATTTTTAGATGTGTCCAAAAAAATTCGGGAAGTAAAATAAATATAAATATTGTCATAGAACACTGAAGCAAAAGTGACTTTATATATATATATGTGTAGTTTCAACCAATTTGGGCATGGGGGCGGGACTAAGCATCAACAATCATTCATGTCTGGCTCAGAGGAACAAACCACATGGGTTTCTTTGACAAATCAATGCTGATCAAAACTTGATGACGCAATTGCATTCACTACGGAGAATCTGAATGTCCAAACGCAATTAACCCGATACTACAAGAAAGCCGCGAATCTCCTCTTTATGGGACTTTTTAAAGCATACAGATTGGATTATGGGTTAAAAGATTATTAAACATTTAAGAACAACAGTTATTTTTAGCCGCCGGCGGCTGTTTAGGTCTTTAAGGGTTAATGCATGTTTCATTAGTATGCATTGGTAAGTTAATACAAAGTAATTTTTTTTTGTCTTTGTGTCAAAGTGTCATTTGACTCCATTCTGGTAGAGTTGAACTGCCAATTAATAAGTAAAGGGCTTATTCTAAAATATTCCAAATAACGAAAGCAAAATGAGTTGCTAATCTTATTGCGTGTTAACTTTATAAAACATAATAGACGCAGGACCTTTCGCAAGCGGCTTTAAGATATTTTGTGACGGCTCTTATGGAAACGGCAATGGCAAAGATATTCTGTTCAAATTCTCAATCTGCGTTTTAGTTCACAAGACCTGTAATTGCTAACATGCAAGATGTGAAATGCGTGCATTGGTACTTCATTCAAGTCTTCAGAGTGATATGCATTCTGGACTCGGCCAAGATGTGTCTCAGGAGAAAGAGCGCTTAGAGTATCCGCTCTACAGAAGCAGAGAAGGCCTAATTCGTTGTGTTGATTGAGGGCGCCTATAATTTGGGAAATAGTTTGGGGCCATTATGTGCCGGGGTGTTTATCACAGGTGGTTTCCATGACGACCGGTTGAGATCGTAATTGGATTTAAATGGGCAGAACTGCTTGCACATGTTTGAAAGAGCATGAACGAATGCACTGCAGTGACCACGCACTACAAGTTTCCTTCTTTAGCAGTGCAGCCTCCAAATGAACCTTCCTGAGTTTAAATCTTGCCTCTCCCTGAGTTTGAAAAATTAAAGGGCTGCCGCTCTATCATCACTACAGTCCCATTAACATTACCCAGACGCAAACCAGCACACTTTGACTGTGTAGATTTAATCTGTTTGGTAAAGATCCCTAATGCTACACCACTTATTCCAGTTTTTCTCCGTCGCTTTGGTGCATTTCTCACATCACTATTTACATTTGCACAACAGTTAATGCAGTTCTCAAAACAATTAGTACAAACTGCAAAACCTAGTTGATAACCTGCAAAAGCGTGTCACTTGCTCAAAATGGATAACTCACTCCTCAAAAGCAAGTATTCATGTCAATGAAAGTGTCAGTGTCATCATGATGAAAAGTCCTGAAACCATTGTTTATGAACAAGATAGTCAAATGGCTTTGTCATGTTTTCATTATGACAGTTTACGCTGTAAACTTTTTCCAATGCAAAAAAGTCAGATCTTGGTGACACTACCAGAAAACAGCAATATATACTATTTGCACAGCCATTTTAAAACTACAGTAAAGTTACACATTACTGTATGTAGTGAGGTAACTGAGTATAAGACACTGAATATGTATGTAATGTATATGTACTGTATGTAATTCTAATTTGTTCACAGCATTGTGCAAAAGAAAAAAAATACACCCTTATTTACAACAAACAGAAACGTACTCGGTTACTAACGTAACCTCGGTTCTCTCTAGAGAGGGAACGAGTATTGCGTAAGTTTAGCTTACGCTACGGGAAAGATTCATCTTCTTGAGATATTGAAGCCAAAAAATTATCCTTAATTTTGTATTCATTGTCAACGCAGTGCAGCAGCTAGCAGACCTAGAGCAGGCAGTCTTGCGTCCTCATTGGCTGCCCTGCGGGCATCTGCTGCAGCCTATCAGTGAGCCCCGCATGACGTACGTCCAATGAAGGGCGCCCGCGCCTTCATAGCGTCATAGCCCGCCAGAATGGGCGTGGCTTAGCGTATAAAAGAAGGGGCTTTAGGCTGCATTCCCTGGTTTCTGTCGACTGAAGCGAAGTCGCTCGTGGCGCGAGCACGGCCGGTTACGCAATACTCGTTCCCTCTCTAGAGAGAACCGAGGTTACGTTAGTAACCGAGTACGTTCTCTTACGAGAGGTTCTCTCGTATTGCGTAAGTTTAGCTTACGCTACGGGAACTTTTTGTCAACGCCGTGCGCGCCAAGCAACCACCCATGAGTCGCCGAGGTTTCTCGGGGAACCCAAATAAGTGGAAAAAATAAGGTGGCCAGCCACGCGGGCCATCACTTGTACATAAGCACCCATAGGGAATACAGAGCAGCGCGCTGGTCTGTATAAGCATATAGCACATACCCTACTAGTGCAGCTCAACCAGGAGAGCTGAGTCACGTGAGAGTGGCCTGAGCATGATATATCTGGGCAGAACGCACAACTCTCTTAAACTGACAGAAGTTTAGCCTGCAGGGCGGGAACTTCTAGGTTATAGAACCTGACAAAGGTAGACGGGGAGCTCCAGCCCGCCGCTACACATATGTCGTGGATAGAAATCCCGCTGGACCACGCCCACGATGAGGCCATGCCTCTGGTGGAATGAGCCCTGATGCCCAGAGGGCATTGCAGACCTTTTGACGCATAAGCTGCCGCTATAGCGTCCACTATCCATCTGGACAGAGTCTGTTTCGAGGCGGCGAGACCTTTGGTGCGCCCACCGAACGAAACAAACAGCTGCTCCGTGCGCCTAAAAACGGCGGAGCGCGCAGTGTAAATTCTCAGCGCTCTGACTGGGCAGAGGAGATTCACATCTGTCTCACTGTCTGACGCTGGCAGAGCCGACAGTGAAATGACTTGCGCCCTGAAAGGAGTGCCCATCACTTTTGGAACATAGCCATGTCTAGGTTTGAGGATGACTTTAGAGTCATTCGGCCCGAACTCAAGACACGTCGCGCTGACTGACAGCGCGTGCAGGTCCCCCACACGTTTGACTGATGACAGCGCGGTCAGAAAAACGGTTTTTAGTGATAGGTATTTTAGCTCCACGGAGTCTAATGGCTCGAATGGGAAGGCTTTCAGGGCCTCGAGGACCACGGAAAGATCCCATATAGGAACCGACGGGGGGCGCGGCGGATTCATCCTTCTAGCTCCCCTTAGGAAGCGGATGACCAGCTCATTTCTTCCCAGTGACTGGGCGCGCGTCGACTCTGCGAACGCCGCCACGGCCGCCACATAAACTTTGAGCGTGGATGGGGACCTCCCTTTATCCATCAGCTCTTGTAGGAAAGTGAGCAAATGCGCAACCTCGCACGTCCGTGGGTCCAGATCTCTGTCGGTGCACCATTTGGAGAACACCGACCATTTAGACGCGTAGAGCCTTCTCGTGGAAGGAGCTCTAGATTGCGTGATCGTGTTCATCACTCTTTCTGGCAGGGTAGCGAATACCCGTTGATCAACCATGCGTGCAGAGACCAGCGCTCTGGATGGGGATGCCAGATCGAGCCGCAAGCCTGAGAGAGGAGATCTGCCCTCACCGGAATAGGCCACGGAGCTGTATGTGACAGCCGTGCTAGTTCCGGGAACCAATTCTGATTCTCCCAGTGCGGAGCTATGAGGAGCACCGAGTGGCGCGTTTCCCTGATTCTCTTGATCACCTGTGGTAACAGAGAGACCGGAGGGAAAGCATACAGCGGGAGGCTGGGCCAGACCTGGGCCAGCGCATCCTCGTTCTTCGAAAAGAACATCGGGCAGTGAGCGTTGTCTTTCGACGCAAACAGGTCGACTTCCGCCCTGCCGAATAGGCGCCACAGTTTCTGGACTGTTTGGGGGTGCAGGGACCATTCCCCTGGGGGAACGTTGTCCCTGGACAGTTTGTCTGGACCGTCGTTCAAATAGCCAGGCACATGCGCCGCCCTCAGCGAGCGCAGGTGCATCTGGGACCAAATGAGGATGCGCTCCGTCAGATTGCAGAGGTTTCTGGATCTGACACCGCCCTGACGGTTTATATAGGAAACCACCGACATGTTGTCCGAGCGGACGAGAACATGTTGGTCCTGTATGAACGGGAGGAAGCGCTTCAGCGCGTTCTCGACCGCTATCATCTCCAGACAGTTTATGTGGAAACGCATCTCCTGGTCTGACCATTGGCCAAAGGCCGGTCTGCCCTCGAACAGCGCGCCCCAACCCGAGTTGGACGCGTCTGTCGAAATGACTTTGCGATAAGAGATGGTTCCCATCGTCACTCCCTGCTGGTACCAGTCGGCTACTAACCAGGGCTGCAGAGCCGCTATGCAGGTCTGAGTCACTCTGATTTTCTGGCCGCCAGAAACCCAGGCTCGGCGAGACGCGCGAGCATTCAACCAGCGTTGGAGCGGGCGCATGCGCAGTAGGCCCAGCTGGAGCACCGCTGCAGCTGATGCCATACAGCCCAGCATCCTTTGAAACGTTTTCAAAGGGAGAAAGCTGCCCTTCTGGAAAGATGCGGCTAGGTGGCGAACACGGCGCGCGCGCTGTGTCGACAAACGAGCCGTCATAGCCACAGAGTTCAGTTCTATTCCTAAAAAGGAAATTGACTGACTGGGCATTAATGAGCTCTTGGTCCAGTTGACCGTGAGACCCAAATTTTCCAGGTGACTGAGAAGCACTGTTCTGTGAGATAACAGTTCCGTCTCTGACTGTGCCAATATCAGCCAATCGTCCAGATAGTTCATTATCCGCAGCCCTTGAGTTCTCAGGGGGGCGAGCGCCTCGTCCATGCACTTTGTAAATGTACGGGGTGCTAGAGACAGGCCGAACGGCAGGACGGTGTATTGATATACCTGACCGTCGAAGGCGAATCTCAAAAATTGCCTGTGACGGGGTAATATCTGAATCTGAAAATAGGCATCCTTCAGATCTAGAGAAATGAACCAGTCCCTCGGGCGAACGTGCGCGAGGATTTTCCTGGTCGTAAGCATTTTGAACGGTCTCTTTGCAAGTGCCTTGTTCAATTGTCTCAGATCTAGGATGGGCCTGAAAGCTCCGTCCTTCTTGGGTACGAGAAAATATCGGCTGTAAAAGCCTGACTCGCTCAGAGAAGGCGGTACTTTTTCTATAGCCCCTTTGCACAGCAGTACTGCTATTTCTGTGTGAAGTAGGTGTGCTACTTCCGCATTCACTATCGTCGCGGTCCGGGCTAGAAAGCGCGGGGGACGGCGAATGAATTGAAGTGTATAGCCCTGCTTTATTGTGCTCAGAACCCATTCTGAAATCCCTGGGATAGTTTCCCATACAGCTATGTGAGCCGCTAGGGGGCGAATGGCCTCCGGGTTCAGACCGCCGCCATTCGCGGGCTTGTGAAACTGAACCGGAGCCGAGAGCGCGGCGCGCTCCGAGTCCCTCATATCCGCGAGCGTCAACCAGAGGTGCCTCTCTGTCACGGTCAACGCGGCCATGGCTCGTCCAATGGCTTGAGCTGCAGTCTTGGTGGCGCGGAGAGAGAGATCCGTCGCGCTTCTTAAATCCGCGACCGCAGCTGGGTCCTGGCCCTTCTCATCCCATTCACGGAGGAGGTCGGCTTGCAGGATCTGTAGAACAGCCATGGAGTGTAGAGCAGACGCGGCCTGGCCGGAGGCTGCATATGCGCGGCCGACCAAGGCAGACGTGGCTCTGCATGCTTTGGACGGGAGGGCTGACCTTGACCGCCATCTCGCGGAGGGCGGAGAAAGGTGCGCTGCGACCGCCTCTTCCACAGGAGGAATAGTCGTGTATCCTCTCTCGGCGGCGCCGTCCACTTGGGAGAGCGACGCGGAGGCCTGAGACTGCAGCCTTGATGAGAAGGGTGCGTTCCACGACTTAGTCAACTCCGTGTGAAGCTCCGGTAGAAACGGAGCAGGCCTGCTTGCTGGAGCTGAACGGCGGCGATGCAGGAAACATCCGTCGAGCCTGTTCAGCGCGGGTTCCTTTGGCAGTGACCACTCGAGCCCGAGTCGGTCGACCGCCTGCGTCAGCAGACGCATCAGCTCTGCATCAGCTCCAGCGCGGGTACGGCCGGATTCCTGGATCGACGAGGAGGCGGAGTTTAGCGACCAATCCTCGCTATCCGATGCCAGGATGGAGCAGCAGTCTCTTGTGGCGTGTCCCTCGGCCTCATCCTCAGATGCGACGGCAGTGAGGCTCGTGAGCGGCAGCTGCGCGTCGGTGAAGGGAGGCGGGGAAGGCGAGAGCGAGGCTCGAGGGAGATTCTCCGGCGAGCGCGTCGCTGTGGCCACAGGTTCCGGCTGTCTCTGGGAACGGCGCTTCTTTTTTCGCGGTCCCACAAAGGGCGGAGTTACTGCTTCTGGATTGAAGGCTTCAAGGCGAGCCCGCAGGGTCGACATTGGAAGCGCTTCACAGGACTCGCAGCCCCCGGAAGCGAGGGCGAGTTCCGCGTGTTCCTGGCCCAGGCAGAGAGCGCAGATCATGTGGCGGTCTCCGACGCTGAGCGGGGCCCTGCACGAGCCACAGGAAGTGCGAGGCATCTTTACAAAGACGCTCGCTGCTCTTTTAGGAGTATACAGTTAATACACAAGCAAAAAAGGATACGTCGCCGGATAGCGTAGCTCGCACGGATGGCTGAAGGTGGCGAAGACGGCCGGCTTCCTCAGCGCTGTCCTAAGCTGGCTGTTCGCTGTTCGACGGCGGCGGTGGCTTCTCTCAGATCCAGCGATGCGAAGAGCTTCGCTGAAGAGACAGAAATCAGGGAATGCAGCCTAAAGCCCCTTCTTTTATACGCTAAGCCACGCCCATTCTGGCGGGCTATGACGCTATGAAGGCGCGGGCGCCCTTCATTGGACGTACGTCATGCGGGGCTCACTGATAGGCTGCAGCAGATGCCCGCAGGGCAGCCAATGAGCACGCAAGACTGCCTGCTCTAGGTCTGCTAGCTGCTGCACTGCGTTGACAATGAATACAAAATTAAGGATAATTTTTTGGCTTCAATATCTCGAGAAGATGAATCTTTCCCGTAGCGTAAGCTAAACTTACGCAATACGAGAGAACCTCTCGTAAGAGAACTCCCTTTGGGTAGAGCTGTGTTCAACTGTAAACAATATTGCAGTACATATTGGAACTGAACATACAACATACATAATACTGTAAATCATTCATGCACATCCAGACGTTCCTCTCTGTCTGGCCACATAAGTTCACCTGAGAGAAATTGTTCAATTTAGGAGATATTTTCATAAAATAAAAAAAGATAAAATTTTTTTTTAAATTTGCTTGACAGATTTTGACAACAAGATGACTCAAGCAATTAGATAAGGTCTATTCGTTTATATATGGAATGACTATTCAGTTTTCACAAGTATAGTTAATTTTGACTGACATGACATAAGCAAATTATAATGTTATAAAACAGCAGAGAGTTGTATGAAAGCAATTGATGCATGTCCAAAAGTATTTGCAATTTGTTGTAAGGAATGAGAAACTGCTACTATGATGTGCACAAATGACTAAATGTTGTGGAGGTTGAACTAACTGTTGTGCAAATGTAAATAGTGATGTGAGAAATGCACCAAAGTGACTGAGAAAAACTGGTAAGAGCCCTAAGAGCTACATGATTTTGAGTGTGTACTGGTAACCATTCATACAGACCTAACACTTGCACTGTGTTTGCACTGTTTCTTTTTGTAAAGAAAAAAAATGATCAAAATTGTGTACAAAGAACTTTATAAATGTGTTTATATATACGATTAAAAGTAATATATTGTAAAATGTAATTTATGACTGTAAATAATCCAGTCTTCAGTGTCACGTGATCCTACAGAAATCATTTTAATATGCGGATTTGCTTCTCAAAAAAGCTTCTTATTATTATCTTTTTTAAACTTTTCTGCTGGCTGAAAAAACAGATAGATATATAGATAGATAGATCGATAGATAGATAGATAGATAGATAGATAGTCAGCAGAGTGGTTAGTGTTCTGTAGTATGGACAAGATTCAAGAGGATGAAACCTAACTTTGCAATCAGTCATATTAAACCAATGCTAAGACCGGTATTGTGCATCTCGGTGCATTTAGAGCCATTCAAGTAATTGTGTACATTAGACGTCATGGTTTTATTTAGGTTTAAAGTTTCCTCTGGATTGTTAAACTGTTGAACCCATCTTGATACCCTTGTTACTGGAAGTATTAACCATGCCGTTTGTTTTTGCAAGTGTGAACAAAGCACACAACGAGTCCAAGGAATGTTTTTCGCACAGAAGTGTGCATCTCAGAAAAGCCAGGGTGAGTAAAACAACAAACAAAGCCCCATTAATGCAGCAGAGCTCATCCTGACTAGATTCCTCCCACTGGCAGCTATTGCCCTTCACAAAAGGCAAGGAAAGAATTCTGACAGGCCAGCACTTTTTTGCACCGCACTGCTGTGTTTACAAGAACATCTGAATCAACAGCAAGTCAAGCCTAGCTTCTGTGTTTGGCTCTCGCATAGAAGCACTTGTCTTGTGGATGTCAAGATGTTCAAAATCCCAACGAAAACGCTCTGGTCAAATGTCAGAGCTTTTTTGACATGCCTGAGATGGCAGAAAACGGCACAGTCAGCATGGCAGATATGCTAGTAGAAACTGAGAAGGGAGAACAGGCGATTCAGGGTAAGTTAGTCACCGACTTGGGCATCCGGAACTGGATGTACGGCTTGCCCCACCACACACACACACACACACACACACACACACACACTCCGGGGCCGGTTTTACAGTGAGAACGGCGTGCTAAGCAAAACGCTCTGGTCAGTTTATGAGAGTGAAAGAAAGCTAACAGTTCAGGTTCACTTCCAGGCTGCCCTTCTTTTATTACGGACTCAATTGTCACTTAGCTAATTACAGCTTCTTTTTATGATTTGAGGCCACGCTCGCAGCCAGCCTCCTTCAGGCAACAATGGGAAGGTTTGTGGCGCGCGGGGGACCTAAGTGAAAACAGACGCTTCTCCTCAACTTTCTCGTTATTGTTTTTCTCTTTTATCTTCCTGTGCGACTCCACAAAGCGAGTTCAGATATTCAAACCTCCATTAGTCATTCTGGCCACCGCATTGTGAGGAGTTACTTGGCTGAACTCGAACGCAGAGTGGTTGGTCATTACACACCCAAAACGCACACTTAGGCAGGCCGCTAGCTGAATATTCATGCCTCATTGCTATAGATACAACATACTTGGGAACTCTGCAACAGAGTGTTTGGACATCAAATCTGGGAAATATGCGCAGATAAATTGTTACATTATGTTGTTTTTTCTCCCCGCTCTGTCTCTGTTGGCTCCGTTTTACCCGGCCCGCCAACATAAACTGGGCCCCAGAAGGAGTTCATCTTAGATTGCTGTGTGTGCTGTGTGTGTTTGCATGTGCGGTTTGCTTTGTGTTGTTTCTGGCACAGGTTTGGATGACGCTTTTGAATGGGTGTGTATGAGATGAGTTGTAATGTTTACTCATAGCTGGACAGGTACTTGTCTAATAAAAAAAAGCAGTGAAGAGGGGAACTCCAGGATACAGAGGTGCTAGCTGTGTTGAATTGTGCCACCATTTATGATCTTAGACTGTATATTGTACCAGGGGGGATTTGATTTTTGATTTTGATCAACTTTATTAATCCCTGAGGGGAATGATTGAAGGGGATGATTTGAAAAGTGGGGAGGCTGGAGAAGTCAAATTTCCCCTACAAAGCCCAGTGTTAAGGTGCGGTCACATTAGCAAAATTTTGGCGAGGTTTCATGGGCAAAAAATGGTCCATTGTCTATAATAGATATGAATATATATATATATATATATATATATATATACAGTATATATATATATAGTGTAGCAATGAATGAAGCACAGCTCACACAGAAGTCACTTTTAAACTAAGAAACTTTGTGTTGGTCATATTGGCGATTTTGCATGATCAACTGAACATGATATCTTTGCACATGGATTTTTTTTTATTTAAATGACTGGATTTCGTTTGCCAAAATTTGCAGAACGTAAATGCACGTTCTGAGTTTTTTTTTAAATTTGTGTGAAGGAAGACGAAATGAAAATAAACTTCTGTCAGGACCACTATCGTCAAATACGATTGACAGCCTAGCATGGATAAGAGCAGGGAGAGCAGCAATAACCACCCTTAGGGTAAACAGAACAGAACCAACATGAATGTATGCAGATATCATTAATTCAAGATTTGAAAGTACAACATAATTCGAGAATTTGTTCTGATTCAAGGGGAATCAGAATGCCAAATCCTGACTGACGAGAGGAGGAGCTGGGGATGGAGGAGGGTAATTAGCTCCTGAAAAATGCTTTAACTGCTGATAATACTGAAGGAGCTTATATATGTATACGGTGACAGGTGTCGTATTCCGTAGACGTGGATCAGCTGAGAGTCAGCTGATGCGAGCTTGTCTAACGTTACCTGCCAGAACTGACGCCACGCTTGATATTATGGCCATACGCAAATATGAGATTAACCAAATGCATATGAACAACATAAATGTACTGTAATATTACAGCTGTGTCTGCACAAAATGACGCAAATGCACAAATGAAACTAATTCAAAAGAAGTTATTTCATGAATCTTCTCCCTCTGAAAGGAATATTCTGAACCTCTTCTTTAACTGGTGTCTGTATGGTTTTCCCATTAGTTCTTTACGATGAAGCCATTTTTTTGGTCTGTGTAATATACAAGCAGTATATAAAATGTTTGAATATTTGATTTAATATCTCTTCAAATAAAATGCTGTTTTTGTCAACTAAAATTGGATGCTTTTTTAGTCAGGCTAAAATTGATTTAATAACTATGGCATGATGAATTATCGATTAAATTCCCCCCCCCAAAATCATGCTTTGGTGGATAACACTTTTACACAGCTATTTCATTTCAATAATCAAATAATTGCTGTAAACTAACACCAAAGGCGTGTGAGAGAATGAGCTGTCCACCCAGCCTTCTCTAGTGACCTTCAACACTCTGCAGATGTTGCCTAGAAAAACAAAACAAGAGTTTTTCTTCCTATGATCTGGACTCTGGAGAGAGATGTATGTGATTCACTGCCTTCCTACACACTTGGCTCACAAACAGTGAAAATCACACTATGAAGTGACAGCCACGTGCCCCAAGATGATCTGTAATCATAAGTAGATCATAATGCCATGTGTCACAGAAATGGCTAACTTAGCTTTCGAAGATGAAAATAACAGAGCCGGAAAAGCCTGGGTCCCTATTTGCTTTGGGAATCTTTATCAACAGTGGCTTAGAGCAATATACAAAACAACCTGAACAAAAAACACACATACTAAATGAAAATAAATAGAGACTGCACTGAAGTAGCCTTTTCCCACTGCAGACGCTTCAAAGGAAAAAAGAAGGACGATTATGTTTCTTACAAAGACATTTGTGTAAGCGAACAGCATTGAGCAAAGATGACAGTGGTTTCCTCGTGGAGCTGGAGGGAGAGATGAATGCGAAACACGACACACTGTGATCAGCGCCAGCGCCACGTCCAATAAACGATATGTCTTATTTACAAAGAGCAAAAAAAATGGCTTCATCCTAAAGTGGGAATGGGAAAAACACAAACGCATGTTAAAGAGGAGGTTGGGGCAATTCTTTTGCACCCAAAGTGTGTGCTGGGCCGAGGGGATTTTGGGAGATGATTCCAGAACAACATGTGTCTTGTTTGACTTGGGCACACACCACCACATTACTTTTCCTCGATCTGTTTTCTCAATTTCATAAAAAATATATTTACTTGCACCTATTAATCATGGAGAAAGAAGGGTAATGCTAAGTGAAAACTGAGATCCCTAATTCCCAGAGTCTTGATGACAGTGTTGCAACGTTATAAACCAAAGAAAATAAAAAGTTTAAGTCTTTTTCGTTCGACTGCAAACCACAGAAAAATATCTGCAGATTTAGCTTTTTTTTTTTTTTTGAGGACTCCAGGTAATTGGATGTGCAGTCGTCATGTGACTTTACACTGAAGGTCAACTGGAGTCACTGTCCATTATTAAAGTGACTTGGAAAATAGGACAGCATCAGAGTTTGGTTAGAAAAACAGTGCAGCGGTGAAAACATTATTTCATTTCAGGCTTCTAAGTTAACAGTTTTGATTCTTTTCTTTTGGAACATGAAAAGAGAAGTTCAAAATCATTGTAAAAAGTAAAATCAAGACGCATTTTTCAATTTTAAATATTTTCTTTGGAGCATGTCAAATCTGAGATTCTTATGAGAAGTTAAGAACTTTTTATTAGAGCATTTCAGCATTTTAGTGAGCAAAAAATTGCTTACTGAGGTATTGAATTTATACATTGTAAATTATATTTTACACATTTTCTCTGCTTTCTGTACTACACTTAATAGACCAAATTGTATGAAAATTCTTTAAAAATCTAAAATAAAACTGATAATTGCTTGTCATATTTATCTTCACATACACCATTCAACTCACATCAATGCTTGGGGTCTGCAAGTGTGTCTCTGTGTTGATCAGAGTCGATAACGGGTGATGTTTGGTTTCGTGTTGTGTGTTGTGTGTGTGTCTGTCAGAACAGCAAATCGTGTTTAGGATGTGGGGGCCAATAAGTGTTTTTTATTTTTTTTTATGACATTAACAGCTTTGGATACATTATGCAAGGATGCATTAAATTCATTAAAAGTCACAAAATATTTCTATATCAAATAAATTATATATCTTGAATCTTGATTTTTTTTATGATCATGATTTTCACAAAAACATTAAGCAGTGCATCCATTTTCAACACTGAACATTCCAAAATTTCATTGGTATTGTATATCAATTGTCATTGATTTTCATAATATAATTTCATATTGATATTAATAAAGAAATTGTCACTGCCATGCTCATTTTAATGATATTTACCCCGACAGTCCAGAATTTCCCCAAGGGCACATGAAAAAAAATGGGGCAAGCAAAACAAGAGTGACAACTTGCGCATAAAGAGAAATAGGAGTATACACCACAGATTACAGCCACGTCAATCTTATCTCCCTCTTAATACCCTCCCCACCCTGAGGAGTACATATGTCAGGATTTTATTAGGTGTGTCCAAATGTTGATTAGCTGTTGGCTGAGGAGGCATTTAGGAAGTTTTAGTGGTGCTGCTCGGTTGAAAGGGTGTCCTTTGACTTAAAATCATGTGTGTCAATATAGGCCGATCCACCTATATATTTACAGTGTGAGACAAGGAGGTAAATCTTAAAGGGTACCCCGACTAGTGTGGCATGTTGGCCTTATAAGATTAACGTGGGCGTCAGCTATAAAAAGGTGATACAAAAACACTCCAAATGTTTTTGATTTTATTAAAAAAAGACGAAAATCCGATCACTCGTAGGCCGCCATAGTTATTTACGTCTCAATGCATTCTGGGTAGTGACGTGTAAAGGTTGTAGCTAGCCAAGTTTTGACAGTACTGAGATGAACACGTCTGCCGTTCAGCCCTTTCAGTTTGAACCCAAGCGCACCGTAGGCTTAAATCAAGAGAATAACGCGGATAACGATAGGCCTACTCAAGAATTACATGAAAATGAAGATTATCAGAGAGTTGAGGAAGCGAGAGTGGGGCAAAATAGATGGTGTCTGCGGCAGTTTGTCAATGCCACGCGAGAACGAGAGCGTTTGCTGTAAAGAGCTACACTTTTTGTCAGCAGCTGTCCTGGATCAGACGATCGTACTATCGTATAAATAATTTAATAAGTCATCTACCGCCGTCGTTTGCTTTATTTTCCCTAAGCAGTCACTATGTAGTTGAACGCATAGAAGTACCCTCTCGGACCTTGTTCAAAATCCTGCCGCGCCACAGAGCACCATTTACATAGTTTTATATTAAATTTACATTTATTTGTCTCAAATTGTTGTTAATGTATACTGACTTCACCCTGCGCAGCAATATACATTTAGTTTTACATTCATTTACAGAAATCGGCTGGTTGAATGAAAATAGCTGATGTTACCGGATTTTGAGCAAGTTAACGGACGCTCTGAGGTAAAGTGAATTCAGACTGCAGACTAATAAGCAACGATTGTATTTAATTGTACAGTACAATCATAACATAGTACAGACATGATCTTAAACATAGAGATCTCCTTAAACATAACAATATATCTGGCCATAAACTGACAAAGTGCGCGTCCGGTGTGCGATACCTCGAGTTGTCAGAGACGCGGCGCTGCGTTTCTCGTCCGGACCCTTTTACACTGAACAAAGTCAACACTATCTGCTCATCTACCTCATGTACATTTTCAATCTCACAATTACAATATTAATAATTACCATTGCACTAAATTGCCGTGCAATACATATTTAAAATCTTAAATCTCAGACTATACTGACTACTAAGCTCTGTACAGCAAACGCGGTCGTTTTCGCTTGGCATTGGCAAGCAGTTGCCCCACAGACAGCGCGTTATTCTCTTGATTTAAGCCTATGGTGCGCTCGGGTTCAAACTGAAAAGGCTGAACGGCAGACGTGTTCATCTCACTACTGTCAAAACTTGGCTAGCTAGCCGGTACGTTGGAAAAACAATAAACGAAGCGGCTACAGCGGCTAGGCTCAATCTGGGCTCAACCGACTACAACCTTTACACGTCACTACCCAGAATGCATTGAGACGTAAATAACTATGGCGGCCTACGAGTGAGCGGACTTTCGGCTTTTTTTAATAAAACTAAAAACATTTGGAGTGTTTTTGTATCACCTTTTTATAGCTGACGCCCACGTTAATCTTATAAGGCCAACATGCCACACTAGTCGGGGTACCCTTTAATGTCGTTTGTCCTCAACACCTATATCCAAGAGCGTTAGCGGTGGACATGAATTCAGTGCTTTGCAGTCATCTGGTGCATACATGATGACCTCAGAGAGCATATTTTGCATTTCTCCCATTTTTTCCAAGTGATGCATCAGGTCTTCACATTTAAAACCATGTGAGATTGATTAAGTTCCTTTTGTGGCCCTGACAACCGTTGCACACAAGGTTCTGCAAAGTCTACAGGCGTCACTTCCTCATATGGTCATACTGTTTTATGAAAGGTGTCTGGGCACTGTCATGATGGTGGATGTGTATGTGTGTGTGCGTGTGCGTGTGTGAAGACTTCTCAGAAATATAAGGAGCCAGAAGAGCACAGTCCATGTGGCGTTAATGGTCCTTAGAGAGGGTACATGTCTAGGCCACAGGCTCAGTAATCACCACTGACCCTGACCGGCAAAGTGTTTTTCTTCATGTGGTTCAGCTGACCTCTTCTATCTGTACAGAAACAAATCTCAGCGTCTCATTAGGCTTCATGCATTTGTTTCTGTAAGGCTTTGTAATTGTGGGTGATTAGCACAAGCAGTGAGCCATTTGTGGATGTTCTGTGCTTCGAGACTGGGCCGGGCCTCGATCGCTCTTATCTCAACGCACGACTGCGTAGTAACACTAAAGTATTCGCCATTTCCTGTGGCCCCAACAATTAACCCCCAAGATTCTCGGCACGCTAATTGAGGCCATGTTCCACCTTTAACGCTCTTTTAACGAAGCCTAATCAAGGCGCCTGAGAGACCGCTAATGCACGTGCGTCTGATTTGCTTCCAGACTGGCCCGGTTTTTAATATGACGGGAGAGAGTTATGGCTTCCAAAAGGAGGCCAGCATGAAGTGGCAGACGCTGTTTTTTTACGACGTGTCAATGGAGCAGTTGACAGACCTGTGGTTTGGGGCTTCCATTGTCTCCATTGAAAATCAGACGTACATTTCTAATCCTGGATTATTTAATCCTGCTTAGTTTCTATGTGGACTACTGAGGGAAGAGTGCAGATAGCTCTTGTTTAGGGCTGCCAAAGCCACACTCGGAGATCCCATCTCTTTCCCAGTGCCAGGCAACTCCCAGAGGATCTTTGAATAGCAGAAATAATGGAGACAGACATGAGGAAGAGGAGAAGAGAATGTGGTTGCTTCATATCACGGCAGTAACATTCACAAAGGCAGGAGGCATCCTTCTCCATTGACTCACTGCAGTGGAAGCCACTATGGGCAGCTGCCAGGCGTCCTCGGGATAAACAAGTCAAATTACATGGTGTAATGCCTGGGACTGTGAATTTCACTGAGCAAATGCTCTCTGATTCTAATTATGACATTCATTAACGCCGGGATTCCTGGAACAAGGGCTTTAATTCTGACACAGCCCCCCAAAGCTGCTTTAATTCTGTGGGCTGGCCTGGAATGGGAAGCCCAGTCTTGGTAGACTTGTGTGGTTCCTGTAGAATCATTACTCTGTCAGTGTCTTTGTTCATTAAATTACATTTACATAGATTTTCATTCGAATTATTTGGAACAGATTTTATTAGAAGAAAAACCCCAGTAGTAAACAGTAAATTCAGTAATCAGCATCAAGGGTTGCAAGTGGTACTTTGAACAGTATGTAAATTGCAAATTGAGTTAACCGCCCTAAATTTGTACAGACATTATACGTTTTAACAACCCTCATGTAATTACCCCCAATGATCTGAGACTGAACCATTGTCTAGCACAAAAACAAAAACAGTTTCATAAATCTCAAGAGTATTTTTTATCATTGTAAATCTATCACACCAAACTCAATCCCTTAAGAACCTCCCTTGGCTCCAGTATACCCAAAGACAGTTGCTAAGGAAACACTGCTGAATACTTGACATTGGCTCTGGTGGCAAAACTGTCACCTTGTTTTTTGATGATTCACATGTTTGATGATTTGCTGTAACATTCCACTGGCAGACAGGTAGCTCCAGGAAGATTCAATATGTGGCATTTGCTACCATCTGTAATGTACCGTCTTTGAGGGAATGTTTTATAAAATGACTTGGGAACAAGCTCTGCTTTAGAAGATTTGTTGACCTCAAAATAAATAAAAAAATCTGGTCAAATTTTTCACCCTCATGTCATTTCAATCTTATGACTTCCATTCATTTTTCTGTGGAATGCAAAAAAGAGGAATTTTGAAAAATACTGTTCAGTTTTTTCCATTCAGTTACAATGAGGTTTTCATGCTTCAAAGAGGACACAAAATCACCAAAAAAGTGTCTTCAGAGTAGCATACGAAATAGTCTGAAGCCTTCTAATAACTTTGTGTGAGGAACAGACCAAAACTGCTACTACTGCACCGAGTCAGTGAATTGTGAACCAAGTCAGTACGATTCATGAATGAAGCATTCAGACCAGTTTTGTCACTTTGGATTTGACAGCCCCAGTTCTCATTTACTTCTTATGTTATTAAATTAATGCCCATTCCTAAAAAGTTATCCTCCATCAAAGAAACAAAGTCTTACTGGTATGTCATGAGTAGCCTATACATAACGCAATTTTCAGATATGAGTAGCTTCGACATTTAGAGCTAGAATTTGTTTATATTAGCCAGAAGTATTATTCTGTCATTTGCTTGAATGATTGAATACTTCGGGTGCAAAAGTTAAAGGAGTTTGTGCCATGTTATTGTTACTTTGGATGTTTTCACAGCTTTGAAGGGAGTACTTTATATATTTGTCCCTTGAGGGTTTCCTGATAATGAGATAAAGCATGGCGCATGGCCGTATGATTGGAATGCTTACTTTCTATATGTAAACGGTTTGCTCTGTAACGTAGCATCGTTTGTTTATAAGGTGACAACCCTCAATTCAGGCAGCATGGCCTCATTGCCTTCAATTAGCCTTGAGAATGTCCTGACCTGCAGTGTCCTCTCACACAAAACACATTGCACATCATAGCACTTAAACACAATCCAATCAGAGCGGGAACAATTGCTCACTTTCAGAGCGCATTAGCTTACAGACTGACTACAGCTATAAGTACTTATTTCCAAGAATTAAACTCTCTGATGCAGTCGCTTTCTCCCACAGTCACACACACACACACACACACACACACACACACACACATACACACACACATTAATCACCCGAAAAAATACCCTGAGTTCCAGTAATAACCGAGCACCATCCTTAAGTAGCACAGCCCTGCTTCTCAATAAATGAGCCTGCTCAGTCCGGAAGAGCTTTTGACTGTGGAGATGAAAGGCTCTTTGGGGAGCCTGTATTAATGAAATTTGCTGAGTGAAAACTGAGCCGCCTGGCTGGGCCCCGCCAGGCCCTCACCTGGTTACACTCGCTCCTGGCCCAAGGTCACGGAACTGGAGCCCTGACAACACTTCCTCCCATCCTCAGAGGCACAGCGCACACACATTCACGAAACAGTAATCCAATTCCTGTCTTCCAAGTACACTGGGAAAAATAGATCTGCTTGTTTTGTCACTCTGACAAATGGTTTGCGATGATATTCCATATAATATTTATATTTTTAGCCTTATATCACAAAAGATTATGTTTAAAGGTAGGGTAGGCAATTGTCGAGAGGCTAGCAATAGCAAGTTAGCTTTGAAAGTTAGCTTTGAAAGCTCACCCTCCCTTCAGAGCGTCTCCAAAGCCACGCCTCCTTCAAAACACATGAACTCACACAGCAGAGTCTGCAAAGCGTCACGAGAGACGGAGTTAAATTACCTAATATCACTAACCACATAATATTACAATAATAATGAACATAAACTTCCTGGAGAGCTCTTGTACCACCTGAGTGCTGCAGATTCATTTCAGCATTGATCGTGTTGATGTAGAAACGCATAAATCCGAGTCTGAGGACGTGATACGTAGTACGTCACGGGTTGCCATCTCGTAATTACGATTACAAGTTACAACATAGTGTGAACGCAGCATAAGCTCGTTGTTTTGGTTCAGGAGGAACTGTAAAAGGCGACTGCTGTTTGTTTTTGGTGCTTGGTGACCGTCTATAACCCTGCACAGTCTCATGAAACTCGCTGATGACGTGTGATGTCTGCGTGAGCAGGGTGCGCGGAGGTATGGAAATACATATGTGACAGACAGGTAGGTCATCGGACCGAATGCAATGATTAGATAAACATTTTCTTGGTCCAGAGACTTCCACAGAAGATATTTGTGATGCGATCTGGGAAAACCCACCACATGGTGAAATTTGACATATTACAGGTTTTGAGACCATATTAAAGCTGGGATCAAGCCCTTTCCAGATCTCTTTTTTTTCTTTTATCGTGTGTCTGTAACAAAAGTTGTGGTTATCTGAAGTCGGCTGATCGCTGTGATTTTCAGAAACGGAATTTTGAGAAAAAACGGTTCAATTAACATTCACGTCCTGCTAGCGGGACGACTGGCGCTCTTTTTTTATTGCCTTTTTTTCATATCACATATTTTAGTAATCATCATAGATTAGGTATCATTCGAAAGCTTACGAACTCAAAATTCATCCTATGGAAACCAGTTTGAAATTGGACGATTGAGGTGCAAGCAAGATCTTTTAAAGGAACACTCCGACTTTTTGGGACTTTAGCCTATTCACCTTATCCCCCAGAGTTAGATAAGTCCATACATACCTTTTTCATCTCCGTGCGTGCTATAAGTCTGTTTGACGCACCCACCGTATAAATACTAGGGAACTATATTCTCTGAAGGCGAAGCACTGCTACTTGGGCGGAGTGATAACCGCAGCACCTGAGACGCGCTCTCTGCTCCTCACCACGGCGCGTCTCAGGTGCTGTGGTTATCACTCCGCCCAAGTAGCAGTGCTTCGCCTTCAGAGAATATAGTTCCCTAGTATTTATATGGTTAAAATATGTCTGTGTCTCATGTGACTTTGTTTTTTGTACACTCTGTGACTATACAAATCACAACATGTAAATAGGAAAATGTTTGCGTTATTTTGTCACTTATTTGGATTAGTATGCTAGCTGTAACCATTTACATCCAGTCTTTGTGCTAAGCACAAGGGTGCGTCAAACAGACTTGCACGCACGGAGATAAAAAAGGTATGTATGGACTTATCTAACTCTGGGGGATAAGGTGAATAGGCTAAAGTCCCAAAAAGTCGGAGTGTTCCTTTAAGCAAGCATCTTCAGGCTCTGTTGTTCTCTTGTGCTCCGCAACACACCACTCGATAACGCGGGATAAAAATAAATAAATAAAAACTTGCGTGCCGTTGTAGTTCACCCAGGACTGGACTTTATTCTGTTATGTGGTTTATTTATATAGGTGAACTGTCTATGTAGTGTTAAGAGAAGGAGAGATAAACGGGAGATATTGTTTATTTGCACCTCCGCTCCGCTGTGCGTGTTCTTAAAGAGAAACAGTCTTTTCAGCTTGCCATTATAAATCGCTATTTTTCTGTACTAAACTAGTGAATTTTCCCAAGATATATTCAGAGATGATAAACAAGATGTTATAGAATAATAATTTAATAAAAACCCAATTTTGACAAAAAACTGACATCCTATCTATTTTTAGACCTTACTGAAAACGTACCAGCGCGACATCCGACGGGTTTTCCCAGATCGCATCACATATGATCATGTTTTAATATTTAGACCACTTCCATTATTGATTGCTATCAGGATGTGAAAGAGTGTTTCAACCAGAATAGCAAAAAGTGTTCATGAAACAAATTGCCTACCCTACCTTTAACTGTTATGCCACTCTTGAGTACTTGACTCTGATTAGTCAATCACAGCATTCTGCAGTCAAATATTTGTTCATAATGTCTGCTAAGCTATAATTAACCAGAATTGCTGTAAATAAGCCAAGCTGGTTACATGTATCTCTTATTACTCTAAAGTCTATTTTCCCTACTAAAACATCTGCTTAAGCCAGGCTCCAAGTTTGGCAGAGTTGGTGTTTAGCTGGTTAGGCTTATGTGGTCAGCTGGTATCCCAGCCTGAACAGTTGTAAAGTGTCCAATACCCCTTTGACCAGGCTAGGAGACCAGCTAAGACAAGCAGACCAGCATATTATTATTTTTATCTTCCTGCATAATAAATTAATATCAACTCAATTCAAAATTTCACATCTATTTATTTATTAATTTTAGTATGTGTCTCTGTAATAAGCAAGATAATGTACAGTTCCTTCAGATGAAGGTCATGGTTATATATTATGCTTTCATTATACAAACTGTACATCCAGTGCAGTCTTTCTGCTTTTTTAGCTTGCTGATTCTGTGTAAGTTTTCGAGAACAAACACTTCGTAAGAGTCTCACTCCGCAGTAGCAGTGTGAGGTTGTAAATGCAGTCATTGCATTTAGTTATAAATAAATCCTATAATCAGAAAGGCCGATTACCCTGGAAACCTAATTATCCAAATCACAGTTTGTTGTCGTGACAGTTGCTACAGTCGTTAAGCAGCGTACGGGACCAGCTGCTGCAATGCTAATTTTGTTTATTTATTATTTATTCATTTAATGAGAGACGCAAAATACCCTGATCTGTTTTGAAACTCACTGACGGCTCCCTCTTCGTGCCATGAACAATTCATGAACGCTTTTTCTACACCGAAACACTCTAATGTGAGAATTTTACCAAAAAGGTCAACGTACGCTTAGCATGTGCTCGTGCTGCTTGCCAGGTACTGCTTTTAATTCTCAGTAGACCAGTGGTGCCTAATGTCATACAAATGTGTGAAATAATAATACACACTCCAAAGAGAATGCCAGGAAGGAAACTCTCTCCAGACTTTAGCAGTTTTAGGTTAACTCTCACCCTTTAGTTGCTCTGAAGCACATAAATAAAATCATAAATAATTTAATGATTATGATTCCAAGTCCTCTATTGATTCTGTTCTTCCATTATTCCATTTACAATTATTTTAATACTTTAGATTTAAAATATTTGATAAAAGAAATGCAGTTTTTATTAACATCCCACAGTGATCTGTTGCCAAACATTGAGATCAGTTATCAAACCCAAAATTAATTGAATGTATTCAGGAATCGGTGTGGTCACCATTAGTGAAATTTGTGCACATTTTCGCTGGCAATTTTTTATTTTATTTGACTCTTAAATTGACTATTGTCAATAGTGGAGAAATGTATGAAGCATAGCTCACACCAGAGGTCACGTTAGACTTTCCCTAATAGATTATGACAGAATTTTTACGACCTTGTCCGTCTGTCATAATTGCCTTGGTTATGACTGTAACCTCAGTTCCCCCAAAGAGGGAAGGAGATGCTGCGTCGATTGACGCTGAGGGAACGTTTTGCATGATGATGTCTTGAAGCACATGTAAAATCAGTCCAATGGTGTTGCGGAACGTCAGAGGTGAGTGACGTAATGAACCAGGAAACTATAAAGCCTGCCCAAACAAAGCAGCTCTAGCTTCTTAAGGTCTGGGCAAGTAGGAGATCTGGCAGGTGATGCAGCGTCTCGTTCCCTCTCGAGGGAACTGAGGTTACAGTCGTAACCTAGGCGTTCCCTTTTAAGGGAACTCGCGCTGCGCTGATTGACGTTAAGGGAACGTCTGTGCCAATGCCACCATAGCAAGAAGTGTCTGTCCTGTGTGAAATCATAAGAGCAGCACTAGGACGAAAGTACCCGAGACCCCGGTGTAGAGTCCAGTTCCAAAGAGTAAAACCTGATGAATGTATGCGGTGAGGACCACCCTACCGCATCACAAATGTCCTGGAGGGGCACTCCTGACATTAGAGCCTTAGGCCGCCATACTCCTAGTAGAGTGGGACCGGACAGCCATAGGTGAAGGTTGTCCGGTCGACTCATAAGCAAGTGTCTCAAACACTCACTTGCTCATTCTCTGCTTAGATGCTGGGGACCATTTGTTAGGGGGCCCAGAACAAGCTCTGTGGACATAGGCATCCAGTGTCCTTACTAGGCACAGCAGATTGTTCTTTTCCTGGTCCAAATCTTGAAAAGGAGGAGGACAGAAGGCCTGTAGTTCTATAGATCTAGTCACATTAGTGGGGACCTTGGGAATATAGCCTGGTCTAGGGTGAAGGAATGCTTTAACCATGCCAGGCGCAAAATCTAAGCACGAGGGTGCAACCGACAATGCCTGTAGATCTCCTATTCTTTTAAGAGATCAGATGGCGAGGAGGAACAGAGCTTTCAAAGTAAGAAACCTAGCTGGCAACTCCTCCAAAGGCTCAAAGGTAGCCTGGGAAAGGCTGGGAAAGTGAATGATTGAGCCCTCTGCTTGGGACAGAAGGTCCCTCCTGACGAGTATCTCCAGAGGAGGCCCGTCGAGGAGAGACACTAAATCGGGGAACCAAACTCTACCCGGCCACCGCTGGGCTATAATAAGTAGGCATACATGGTCCCTGCAAACTCTCTCCAGAACCCCCGGGAGCAGAGTGATCGGGGGAAAAGCATACAAATGTAGCCTCGGTCACCTCTGTACACCTCAGCTCCTCTCTGACTGGATGCGTGAGAGAGAACCAAAGTGGACAGTGAGACATCTACCGAGACGCAAACAGATCCACTTGAGCCTGGCCAAACACCCTCCATATCTGCTCCACCACCTCTGGGTGGAGCCTCCATTCCCCGGGCCTCAGCCCCTGTCTTGACAGGATGTCTGCTGCCATAGAACGGCTGATAGTTTTACCCGTCTCCTTGGCAGCCCTGAGAGACAAATCTGTGGCAAATTGTGTGATGTTTGTGGACTATAAACTCTATATGAAACTGTTTTACGGAAAAATGGAAGGCCCCGGCATTGATATTGTGAACGAGAGGACAGGAAGCCGTTCGTCTAGCTTGCTTTTTGAACGAACGTCCTGCTTATCAGCCAGCCAAACAATGCTTAATCGTTCAACCGCTCTCATTACAACCTCAACAAGCTCCTCAAAAGTATGAAATTGAGGTGGCGGGTCCTAAGTATCTCCTGCTTCAACACTAACAGCATCGGAACTGGATAGCTGAAGTGTCCAATGCGTGCTTCCAAACCCTGAGAGAAGGCACTGGATCTGTCAGGTGAAGAGATAAGGCTGGACTCGTCTCTAACCTCGCTGACACATCCATTTGCAAACCCCAAGTCTGAAGCCTCCGCTCCCTCGAGCGCTGACTGTGCATGCTCCTCACCCAAACATGCAACACACAGAACATGTTTGTCCTCACCTGCAGGGGTGCACACACAGTCTGAACTGCTGCTGCTTACTTGCCATAATTTACTATAGTGACAATACAACACCAAATAGACAAGAGACAGTTTTACACAGAGCGTTTGTGAAGACACAGAAGCTAGCGCTGCTTTTTTTGGGCAGGCTTTATAGTTTCCTGGTTCATGACGTCACCCGCCTCTGACGTTCCGCCACACCATTGGACTGATTTTACATGTGCTTCAAGACATCATCGCGCAAAACTTTCCCTCAGCGCAGCGCTAGTTCCCTTGAAATGGAACTATTATTTCCCATCATTTTAATTTTCATATTTTAATGAAAATGACTTTTATTAGCTTTAGTTTTCGTTCACATTTTCATTTTTAATCGTGAACTCACAGGACAAATTATGCATTTATTAATTTAGGAAGAGAACAGATAAACAAAGATTTCAGGTTGAACACCACACAAATAAAAAAAAATTTTTCGTCTCGTCTTTGCTTTGGACAGATGACTTCTTGTTTTAGTTTTAATTTAGGTCTGGAGGCTGAACCCGCACTCTGCTGCAACACTTAATCTCACTTGCCACCAACTGGACAGGGGTGGGAATTACAGTTACAAATTACAACAGATTCAGTGTAATCTATCAAAATTACAGACGGCCTTCAGAATTGTCCGTCACTGCTAAAAAAAATTCAGTTAATGATGGAAAATATTCGGTTAATGTGACCTCTGGCTCACACAGAAGTCAATTTTTAAACCAGATTTCTTTTGGTCAGCATTGTGAATTCACTTGATTAAATCTTTTTCCCTCATGCGGAATTTCCAATCGCGTGGATTCCTATGGAAATTACTGGATTTGGCCACGAAAATTTGCCGACGAATGATAAATGTGAACGCACCTTATGAGTCATTCACTCAGGAAGTACACAGCACTGGTTTTGCTGCAAATCACAGTGAGTGTCTGCCTCAAATGAACACACAACATACTATAATGTATATAGTCAGCGATTTAACCTGAAAAGCATTAAGCTGTGTCTCTGACGGAGAAATACCGAGCCCTGCTCTGGGTATGTTACTCAACACAGGGATGACAAAACATCTCTTCCTCTCTCACTAGAAGCATGACCGTTCCGCCAAACTGGCTGACAAGCTGGCAGCGTTGAAAGCCAATGGGGTCCCAGGAAAAAGAGAACCAGGTGACAAAATCTGAGTCTCCTTTACCTCTCAAAGGTCCCTTTCTCAAAAGTAACATCAAGAGTTTCTGAAACAGTCCGAGTAGGGGGATTTTTTAGGAGAGTGAGGGCCCTGCGGGTCAGCCATGCGGAAAGGCTTGAGTGCTGTTTCAGGAGCGAGGTCAAGCATGGGTGGTGGGGGATTTGACAGGAAGTAAAATAGGAGCCCCATCAAGCTCTCTGCCTGATGTGACCTGTGGAGACATTTGTCTGTGAGTGTTAAGTAGTAAAAGAGTTTACCTGTGGGTGTTTGTAAATAATCCACTTATATTTTGTCGGCTGCTTTATTCTAGGGCTCAGTGTAGTGTAGAAGATGATACTTCTAAAGTGTTAATATTGGTGTTAATATTGAGCGCTTATTGGGTAAATAAGTTAATTTTCCAATAAACACCTCACAGAGGTGTGTCTAACAAAGACACGCACACATGCATTTCAGATAGTGTCTCTGGGTGAAAGAGAACACAACCTATTCCTTGCCAAGCCCATCTCCCCTGACATTTGTTTCCAATCAAAACTCCAATTCCCCTTTTTTCCAGTTCAAAAACCTGAAATAATAGAGTTAACCTTTGAGCTGTACTCCCCTCTCTCTGAGGCAGTGGCTTAAAGCTGAACCATACCCAACACCAGCCTCTGGTAACCAATTTACTCAGGTCTAAGCCTGAGTTATTGCCATTGAAGGGCATTCCTCTGGTCCTCTCCTTTGCTTTGTACCTCTCTTTAACAAGTGACATTATTGTCCTCCAATTACGCCTTTAAAACCAGAAACACAATCTCAGAGGAGTCGGATGTGCTTTGTTAGATTTGGGCTACAGTTTCCAAATGAAGTCTATTTGAGTTCTTTTGAACCTAATCGTGAAGAATGGGAAATTCTTTTGCCTGGTACCACTTTGACATTTTCGTCAAGTCATATAAAATGGCTCACAGAGAAATATATCTTTACGTTTTTCTATCAATCAGAACTTTTGGGCCAAGCACATGATTTTGCTTAAATATAAATTATATCAAATGAACCTAACCTATTGATTTCTGCTGGTTGATTTAATCCTGGACTATAGCCAAACTTCCAAAGACGATTAATCTGATGCTCCACCGAGATGTTGGAAGCCAAAAAAAACTACTTTGTTGTCTCAAAATGCTGAAAAACAGGACATCATTGCTCACTTTAAGCGCCACAACTTGTTTTCACATATGCGTGTCCCCAGAAAGGCCAGCCTTTCTTGAAAGAGCCAAATCTCATGTCGATTATGTCATTGTTTTGTTATTGAGCCTGAAGAACAGGGTCTTGTTTTGTTTTTGTCCTCTGAGGGCATGAGGTGGTGGTCCAGAGGAAGACAAAGACCTGAGGCGCTAAACAAGGCTTGGTAGGAGGCCTGCCTCTCTCCTCCCCATTTTACAATCAGCGTGTGGGCTTCAGGGTGGCTGACAGCCCAGCAAGCTCTAACTGCTGAAATATGGAGCCTTGTGGCTTTGAAGAGAGACAAAGTCCCCTGTCTGGAAGCTCCAGACGAGAACGCTGCTTGTTTACCACTAAGACACCACTGTCTGTCCTTGCTTGTGTGAACTTGAACCCTAGATTGCATATGAAACTGTGCAAATTTATTTAATTATGATTCATAGAAAGAACCCAAGTAGATTTGGTACCATGTTACATAAGCTGCATGGCCATTATTCATTTAATCTCAGAGAACATGTATGCTAGTGGTGTGTGTACGTGTGCTGGCTGCTCTACTGGCCCACATAGAGAGCGTTAGTTAACCCACTGCAGTCTGAGCTCTCCTCTCAGGGTTTAAACAGCTGTCTGTGTTTGCCAGCACATCCTCCTTGGCTCATTTCGGCTCCCCCTCTCTTGCAGTAATCACAGCTCTGCGCAGGACTAAATAGAAGGGTTGGGAGAGAGCACGCAAGCCTGTGGTTCCTCGCTGGACTCCTCAGCTGGCCTTGTAATGCTCACTTAGTCCTGCAAGCTCCATATGCATCTAAACACAAACACAAGCCCTGGCAGAGATACATCATCAACCAGACACACACACACACACACAATATTGAGAGTTTACAAACACAAATGGATTAAGTGAAATAAACATGACGTGTGTTTTGGATGTAAGATTCATGGATAACAAAGTATATTGACTTTGATAAAAAGAACAGTATTTATTTAAAATACAAATCTTTTGTAACACTACCCATAGTGATTTAAAATATAGTATTTAAAATACATTTATTTACAATGTAATTATTAATTACATTTCATACTAAGTATACTACAAATCCATTAACATATTTATGGACATAATGCTTGAGGCTTACTGATATAAATATTATAATTAAACTTTATTTAGAGTGCTTCTTTATTGCACAATGTACATTTCTTAATATTAAGCCCGAAATGTGTTTCAGTAAGGATAGTATGATCTCTGTATTATACTATTCTTTAAATGCAATATAGTTGAAGTGTGCCTAAAGCATACTTGCAATAGTTCCACTTAAGCACAATCAAATATACTTAAGTATATCTTTAGTTGGACCTTAGCACTATAAGTATATCAATTTAGTCACAATCAAAAGTACAATTGCAGGGTATTTATATTAAGTATATAATATGTAAATGTGTTTGTAGTATACTTAGCATAAAATACATTTTGGTACATTTATTTTTCACTTGTGTATAAATGTATTTATATTACTTTTGATCAATTTAATGCATTCTTGCTGAATGAAAGTTTTTATTTTAAAATAAACATTTTAATTTTAGTGTTTATATAATTGTACATTCATATATGTTTTCGTGTGTATTCTTAACTTCCCCTGTCTGCTGATTTTGAAGTCACTTATCAGGATTGCTACTAGTGAGACAGAGAGAGAAAACAGACAACAACCAAACAAGAGGAAAAATATAGTCACAGAGTGATTGCTGAGTGGATCTTAACTCGAAACCAATCCTTCCAGACATTAATGATTACCAGAAAACACCACAGAGAGTTTATATAAAGGCACTTTGTGAGGGCAGAAATTAGTATAAATGAGTGCATTACAGTGCATTACTCTGAAATCATCGCTAATGCACATTAACTGAATAGTGTAGTGTGTCAGAATGTGTTTGTGTGGAGAATGAGGTCTCTTGATTTTACTTAAGAACCAGCAATCTAATTCGGTCTCTTTTTATGTGTGCACTTGGAAGAGGCAAAGCGGTACCGGACTGTCACGTGTGCACCATGAGCTGCCATGGTAACTTGGCTTTAAATTGGTCAGTATGACTGCATCACCACCACCTGGTCCCAATCAGTGAAAACTATTAGCGAGTGGGCATCCGATGTCTTAGGGTACGTCTACACACAACGATGTACTAAAACGGAAACTTTTTTTCTTTGTACAGATAACAGCATTATCAAACGATCCCGTTCACACGGATCCACAAAATCAACTAATAACGCTGTATTATTCATGCCAGACAAGTAGTTGGCGATGTCACTTTGTAAAGAAAGACTACAAGACTGCAGTCTTTTATAACAGTGCACTGATATCTGATACACACATTCCTATAGACACAAATGACATGATCTATCATTTAATTGTCCCATTTCATCCTAAGGATGTTAATCTTAATTATACATAATTACTTTGTCTTCTGGGTAAATTTCATCTTCACAAATCCAGATACATTCACTGTAATCCCAATTTTAGAATGTTCTCCTCGGATATAAAGTCCCTTTTACTTCCTTTAAGAAAATATCAAAACCTTTGAACACCAAGGCTTTGAAAACATATATCATCTCTAAGTCTGTTGTAAGGAACCTTTGATTTTTTAATGATGTCAAAATGTTATATTGTGTTTATTTGTGTAATTCTTATAACCACTTGTGATGGTGAACGTATCCGTACCCCCCCCCCCCCATCTCTTACTGTTAATATCTGTATCCTTTCATTTGCAAAAAAAGCCTAGACTAAACACGTAATAGCCTACGCATGACATCACCGCTTTCACAGATTCGTGTTTTTGTAGTTTACACGGTAAGTGTCGTTTTTAAAAACTTTTCAAAAGTTTCCGTTTTCAAGCCACCAGAACGCCATTGCTGTGTAAATGAACGGCCAAAACGCATAAAAAGTCTTCCGTTTCAAGTTGAAAATGGTGTTGTATAAATGGCCCCTTAGATGGTTTATGGCCATGGGATTTTAACAGATGCACTCATCCTACATTAGACAAATCCCTCCAGAGAATGGAAAGTGAGACGGTTTTGTTTTGGGAGTTGATGAGGGTTATAAAAAATAGTGGTTCTTGCTTCCAAACCCATAGCAGGAATGTTAATACCCATTTGGGTTTTACCTGGGTCCTGCAGATCGTATGCAAAGCTAAGGAGCATAAGAGATCAGCATGCGAGTGGCCAATAACACCATCTTTCATGCTGTGAGGTAGAGTTATTGGATCCTTACAAAGGCGATCAATTTAACTTTGCCCTTAAAACCCTTTTGTTTGAACCCCTCCCATACCAGTAGGGTGCTAGTTACACATCTAGAGAACAAATCCACACATAACAGCACAGCCCGCACATCTTTGCAGCTGTGTCCGCACTAAGAGCTGATTGGGACTTCTGTCTCCTCTACAGAGGGAAAACAAACTGCTTGTCAAACGACTGAGTGGCTTTTTTCTTCTTCTTTTTTCTTTTTCTTTTCTCGCGGCTTGTTTGTTTTTGGGCTCTGGGGCTGTAGAGGCCCTGGCAGGGCTGTTTGAGTTTTCCCAACTCTAATGAGCAGGAAAGGAGGCTGTTTCTGTGTAGAAGAAGGAGATTTGTTCACCTTGCTGGTCAACCCCTGCAAAAATGTCCATTGTTCCTATTTGCTCTGAAAGCATGGAGCTTTAAATGGCTGCTGGTTTTCAATGTGTGAGCAAACTTCCTCCAGCAAATGATTTTCCAGGGATGGGAAAGGGTGACAGAGAGATAGCACACCCTTGTTTGTTGGGCCACCAAACTGTTAAGCCTCATTTGGGTGGGCATGTTGCAACGGTGGCTGTCATAAATACAGATTGTTTTGGACCAGGACAGCCCAGGTGCGTGCATTGTGCCGTAAGCTGTTGCGGTAAGAGCCTGTTGTTCTGCACTAGTATCGTTTTGATTCTCACAAAAAACATGTTTCTCAGTGTGGTTAGGTCACAAAAACGGAGCGGCTTGTGTGGGGGACGATGGCACGAAGAGCTCATCTGACACATGATCTGTTCAGCATGTAGTGCATTACTGTGCACTACACCCTCACTTTTATACATCCTAATGTGGGAAGGAAAATAAGGGCAGCCATCTCCATGTTTCAGCAGTCATTCACTTTCACTCAGGCAATCACATCACATGGAGGTCTTTAACAAGGTTTCCAAGTATCTTCGCTGTTAACTGTTACATACAGAGGTGGGTAGCCTAAGACTAGGCATCAGCACAAGTGAAAATATCAGGAAAGGAATATTGTTATTACAGTTTCAGTTTAATTGTTTAGTTTAGAAATGTTTTGGTCAGGGTCCAAAATTAGCACTTGCCAGGACTCGAACTTGGGGCGCCCGAATTGCTGTTGTGTTATGTCAGGGTGCTACCCACAAGGTTATGTTTCTTCTTAAACATCAAAAATGTATACCCCAAAAATATACCCCATTAACTCCAGATAACAACACACTTAAGCTAGTGTTATACTTTCCACGTGTGCGAGTGCACGAGGGTCCGCTAGGGTCTTCTTCTTCTTCTTCTTCTTCTTCTTTTTTATTTGGCGATTCGCATCGATTTCGTGCATTACCGCCACCTACTGTGGACTTGATCCAGAGACTAACAATTACCCACTCCTCATCCTGCGTGTTCAGCTCCTCTGGCTTTATAAAAATAAAAAAAAATCGAATTCTATTAATTAGACCTGTATTCTCCAAATATTTAAATAAAGCTTCTCTTTTGTCATTTCCTATCCGCTAGGGTCCGTGTGACATAAAGATTGTCCCATTTTTTGTGACCGCGCGGATGAGTATGTGTGGTCACAAGGCTACAAAAGTACCAACTGCGCATGGGCTGTAAAAACAACTCGGACGTTGAATTTGAAGAGAAGTTGTGTGAAGAGGTCCGTCGTTACCCGTACCTCTACAATCCGTCGTTAAAACAATATAAAGGCAGCCAGATGTGCAATAATTTGTGGAGGGAAATTGCATGTGTGGAAGTGTACACGTCGATCTACTGCACATGTGTGGAACATGTCCACAGAGTGGACCCCAGCATACACTTTCAGTAATATAAATACAAGTACTCCGCGTCTGTGCTGTCCACAGCTTCTGTAGTATTCTGTACGTTAAGCCACTAAAGTAAAAACATGAGGAATAAAAATCATAATGGATCCAGTTGGTTCTACTTAGTGGTTCGGTTGGGAAGCACAGTCTCACTCACATTCACGGCATTGCTGTAGCGGTGACGCACTTCAGTCCGCTTTTTGCTGTCAAAACGGCACTTTGTAAAGAATAAGATGTTATTTTAATATATAGTATGACAGAGATTTCCACAATTAATGAAAAATGGCACTTCATATCAAAAAGGTTGCCGACCCCTGGTTTAACGATTTGTTAAACCATATCTTAAAGAGGATGTGATGAGAAAACCTGACATTGCGGTTTCTCTGTCCTGTAGCATATTAGATCACATTGAGCAGATGGACCGTCGTGGAAAAAAGACTGAAAAATATTAGCCAGGTTATGAGTAATGATACCGGTTAACTAGCTGCAGGACCCCAGCATACAAAGGTTACTTACCCTAAATTATTTAATGAAATGTAGTTAGACATTGATCTGGTTAGAATTTCTACATGACAAAGTCAAAGGTAGTTGAATTTGAAATGCATATCTAGACATTTTATAACATGTTTGACATTATTGATTGATTTTGCCAGGGAAAAAAAAGTTAAAATTGGCAAATGCTATGATTGGATAATTATTACAGTGATTATTATGTTTCTAGCATGTTAAATGTTTGGCAACAGTTCTTTTAACCCTAATTGATGGAGTGTCTAGCTTTTCATTTCTTGACACATCATAGCCATTATTTGCAGAGTGCTCGACTCTTGCATTGTCAATACATGATCTTGACCAAAAATGTATGCACCTCTTGATGGAACTAAATGTAGTGATGTTATTTCCATCAAGAAGTGCATACATTTTTGGTCAAGATCTTGTATTGACAATGCTATAGACAATCATTGACTCTTAAGCATTTGCCTATTTAAATCCAAACAGCACTTTTTTGGGGAGGGAAGTGTATATGAGATTCAGACACCAAGAAGATCTAAACTCAGTCTGAAATGCTTTCACAGTGCTGTTGTGAGTTTGATAGACTTTGGGATGAGTGGAGCAGGAGGATTTGGAGGTAGAGTTTGTCAATCCCAGTTCCTGTGTCCAGTGATGCATGGTGAAGGCAGCTGACCCCAGGTGCCCTGCAGGTGTGCTGGGGATGAGTTGACTGGAATGTGGCCTCACGCTGAGAGATTCCCATCAGCCCAGCATTCCTGAGATGGGGAGGGGACAAAGGGGCTCTTCTGTGATGGCGGACTTCGCTGAAGCCCCCAACTCACCTTGACTGACTGTAGATTATTGGCCTGCATGCTGGAAGATATGTTTCAAGCTGTTTCCAAAACAAATCAAGTGGAAACAGGTGTAGGGTTTCAGCGTGCAGTGTATCATCTATACGAGTAGTCCAAATAGATTTGCTATTTTGCCAGGGAAGGAAGTTACTGTGCAAGAGAAAATGATTTTATCTAGGTGGAGTGGAAAACTCAGTTCTCAACAAAGCTTCAGGTGCTGCATTCATGACAGTCTTCTAAAGAAACATTTTAGGAAAGTTCTTAAAGGGATAGTTAACCCAAAAAGGATTTTATTATGTGAATAAAAGCCTAAATTCAATCTGTTCATCATATATATTGACTGAGTCTCTCCAGAAAATTTGGACTAAACCACTCATTTAATTTGGATTCGTTTTACGATCCCTTTATGAACCTTTTGAAGCGTCAAAGTGGTAGTTGCATAGCTGTCAATGGAGGGACAGAAACCTCTCCGTTTTCATCAAAAAGATCTTCATTTACGTTCTGAAGATGAACAAAAGTCTTACAGGTTTGGAACGACATGAGGGTTGAGTAATTAATTACAGAATGTTCATTTTTGGGTGAACTATCCCTTTATGGTAAATTTAAACGAAGTTTATGCCAAGTATAATTCTTGTACATTATTAAATTTCCAAATATTTTCTTAAAAGAACTGGTGCATCTTAATGATAAATGTATCCCTTTTTTTAGTAGAATGTATGTCATTTTTTAATGTATGTGTGTGAGATTTTTGTTTTATTTGTTTATTTTTAAATAATAATAAAAAAAATCAAAACAACATTAAGGAAAAAAGTAAATTAAAAAAGTAAAATTTTTAGTAAAGAATGTTTCGAGAATCTGGCCTCTGATAAAGATCATTAGGTCATGAACCCAGTTGATTTATGTATTGGTCTGTCCAGGTGTCCTCTTGCGCCTCGTGTAAATTATAGGCTGCAATGATTCCAAAGAGAACATTTTCCCTCAAGAACATTCACTCTTCTGCTAAACCATTTGAAGCCTATTAGATTAACTGCCACAATATCTCTGACTTTGGATTAGCCTGTGACCTAATCTTCAGCAGCCATTTTTCACTTCCTCTACCCAGTTCCCTCAAAGGTCAGAAGTCTTCAGCCCAGGGTTGTGCTTGTCCATGGGTGATGGCATCTGATGTAGATCTGCATCGTAAATCCCCACTTCTACACGTCTGATTTGCTTAAACCGATGTGCTAATAACAGAACAGAAATTATTCGATTGCTATTAGAATGCAGGTCACGTCTTTATCAGCAGCATATTTGCGCTTGACCGTTTCGGTTTTTGAATAGTTTGACTTCCAGTTGATCCGCGCTGTCCCACATCTTTTTGTCTGGTACTTAAGCGCTGATGTATTGAAGGAAGCCTTGTTAAAATTAGCCCCGAGCAGTTATTACCTGCTGTGACACCGAAACACCTCACCTCGAACAACAAAAGAGCTTAAAGGAATGCGAGCAATGTGGGTTATGCCACACTTTACAGCCTTTCGGCCTCAATTCCCCATTGTTGTGGAATAAGCAGTGATGTAGTTGAAAGGAACGAAAACAGCCACACATTCATTAAGTTAATGAATAAACCATCACATATTTGTGAAACACATTCACGATCAAGAGGACGACCATAAATAATAAATAGACCTCACTCGGTCTCTCAAAGCAGATGTGGCGTCGTAAAACTGACAGTTGGACTGTGTAAAAATGTTTTTTGCCTCCAGCGAGGGGGGGCTGACAGATCAGTCACGAGAAACTGCAGCATTGCATTGCCAGATCGCCATGTTTTGGAGGAAATCTAAACATTTACAATGAGAATGTTTTTGTGCAAAGTATGTAAGAGATATAACCGCATGATGTACATCCCAGCTTATTTCTCTGAGGAATTCATTTAAATATTAGCTTTGGGCAAAAACAAATAGGATTGTGGAGAGATAGGCCCCCTGTTGACTCCAGAGATGGGCGGCTCTGCAAAGACACAAATATTTTCGCCGATGGTTTATTTTCCTGTGAGAAAACAAACACTGTGTGGTGTTGCTATGGTGAATGGTCCTGAGTAAAGAGCGCTGGCAGTCGAAGGAATTGGAACAAAAATGCTACGAGAGTTTTTCATTACTTCAGGGGTGGGAGGATGAGCATGATACTCTTGAACGGATCACTGCGTGATCTTTTATTGAATGCAACAGAAACCCATAAATATGTCGTAGAATTTTGCACCCGTAAGGATAATGTAATAAATATATACATATATATTGGATTTGACCTTGCTAAAGGGCACAGTGGTGATATGGTTTGAACATGCAACCTTTCGGTTACCAGGCTTTTGTCCAATTTTCTGTCTAATAATAATAATAATAATAATTTTTTTTACACAGACAAGACAATCTGTAATCAAAAAAGAACAAATCACATAAACAAAATATCATTATTTATTTCTCCCTGGTTTTAACTCCAACCCAATGTGCTTTAAAAAATGTATTGTATTATATTATATTATATTATATGTTCATCTTCTGAACACAAATGAAGATCTTTTCAGCAGGAACCAATGAGGTTCATTCTCGAGTTACGCAGCGTGTTTGAGCTTCAGCAAGAACCAATGAGGTTCATTCCCACGTATATCAGTCGTAGCGTCAGTCCTGGCAGGTAACGTCAGTCAAGCTTGTATCAGCTGACTCTCAGCTGATACACGTCTACCTATAGGAATATGACGCCTATCACTGTATAAGCTATATAAGCTCCTTCAGTGTTCGTTCCCAATCGTTCCCCACAAGGATTTCACCTTTTCCAGTTCGTTCCCCACAAGGATTTCACCTCAGAATTAATTCAAGTTCTTGAACTTGAACACGAGATTTGCCGCATTGATCATAAGCTGCCTGATTTGGAAGTAACCTCTCTTATTGACACAGGACTCGATGTGATTCATCTCTGAAAGTCTTCACGAAGCTAAGCTAAGTTCCTTTTTTAATACTCATTGCTAAAAGCTATCAGGGTATTGGCAACATGCTTGTTGCTAATGCTATCCTTGTTGCTTGGACTTATCTAGTCGTTTTCATTAAAAATGCTCTTGCTAGGCTTATGTGATCAAATTGTAAATGTGCGTTACTTATCTGTTGTCATTGGCAACTGCTCGTTTTTAGCTCTATGCAGCACAGATTCAAGCAGCTTGCGGTGATAGTTAGGAAACAACAATTCATGGGGCAAACGGAATCATTTCTGCTGTGGCACAGCTTCTAAAAAGACATAGTAAACCTTCACTAGTCATTTGAGTCAGTTCAGCGTTGATTCTGTCGGGTATTGGACATGCTTGGTCTAGAGTCTTGGAAACACACCATTCTTAAAGCTAAAGTATATTGTATATAGGATTGTTTTAAAGGCTATATAACCTATATGTTATAACACTGCTCGTTCTAAAGGCTATAGTGGCTATTAAAAACTGCTTGCTCTAAAAGCTGTTAGTTGCTGTTGGAAACATGGTTGTTTTACTTTTAAGGTTATTTAGCCCAGTCATTATTTGGAACATGGCTGTACGTTTCAGGCTTATATCTGGTGTCATTGTCACATGCTGTGCTAAGCTTATCCAGGTATCAGCAATATGCTGTTGTTTCAGCAACATTGCTGTCAGTACTGTACGGTGGTTGCAAGTGCAAATGTTATTGAATATATGCTTGTTATAGGCTTCTAGTATTATTGTGCATACTGTCCTAAGTAACGTGCTGTAGTAATAAAGCGTTGTTTTAGGCTTATCTGGTTGCATTGAAAAATGCTCAATCCTTATTCTATCCAATTATTGCAACATGCTGTGTTAAAGTTAGCACATGGTTGTGGCTAAAGCTATCTAGATTATCGGTAACATACTTGTGCAAAATACACAGTAGGTTCATTCACCGCAGAGGTCTGTTATTTAACACTAACAACATCGTAGCTTGATGGTCTTGTGATGGAGTGTAGAATCATGAGAGTCGTCATCTTCACCTCCACAGCCGATGGAATCAGTACAACAGGAGCAGAAAGCATGTTCATTAGTATTTCCAAATGAAAAGGAAAATTGAAAAGGAAATCTCCCTCTCTATTCTCTAGCTCACAGTTGCCATTGTTATTGCCATTGTTTACTGCTTAAGCATTTCGGTATTGACAACATGCTTGTTGCTATGGCTCATGCGTGTATTGGCAACATACTCGTTTAGGTCATTCAGGTAAGGGCAACATACTTGTTGCTTAAATCAACACCATGGGACTTTTCCTCTTCGGTCGCCCTACTGGTTGGAAACAAAATTGTCCATTACCGCTGTCGTAAATAATTTCGCCTACCGTGGCACGCACGCTCGCTGTTTATCCAGCACCTTTAGAATGAACGATGTCCACAGACAAGGTAGAGTATGTTACATGATTTCATGAAAGTATGATGTATTGCGACATCAGAAATGAAGAAAAACCAAATAATGACTATTGTAACGCTTGACGTAAAGCAAGTCAAATTTGTAGTTTTCTTATGTCTCATTTGGACTACAGAAACGTGACCCGATCTGGCAAACTTGTTGGTAACATGTTGTTGCTCCAGCTTTTCAGGTATTGGCAACATGCTTGTTGCCTTGGTTCACTCAAGTAAAAACAACAACAAAAAACTCATCCAGATTTGCGCTGTCAGTTTGGGTTTGGGGGATATTGTCATATGGTTTTGTTTTGGGGGGTCTCTCCATGCTCTTATCCATGCTAGGTTTCATGGATGCACAGGGAATTCTTGCCCAGAACTGAACCATACCGCCAATCAAAACTGTATGCTAATTGTCAATCGTATTTGACGATAGTGGTCCTGACAGAAATCAAGTGTATAGCGTCAGTTCTGGCAGGTAATGTTTGTCAAGCTCGCATCAGCTGACTTAAGCTGACACACGTCTACCTATAGGAATATGACACCTATCACTGTATAGATATATATCCTCCTCCATCCCCTGCTCCTCCTCTCATCTGAATAATTATTTCAGAATAATTAATCAGAATAAATTCTCGAATTATACCGCCAATCCAAACTGTATGCTAATTGTCAATCATATTTGACGATAATGGTCCTGACAGAACAAGCAGGTTTGGTTGAGCTTCTGTTTATGTTTGTTGATCAATGTCTATATATGAATAAATTAATTGAATTGAATTCAAATAAATTAAATATATTCATTATATAATGTGATTGTGTCTCTTTAGAAAATTTGGACTAAACCACTTAATTCATATGGATTCATTCGATCTCTTTATGAACTTTTTGAAGCATCAAAAGTGGCAGTTGCGTAGCTGTCAATGGAGGGACAGAAAGATCTCAGATTTCATCAAAAAAATCTTCATTTGTGTTGCGAAGATGAACGAAAGTTTTACGGGTTTGGAACGACATGAGGGCGAGTAATAAATGACAGAAAATTCATTTTTGGGCAAACTATCCCTGTAATTCAGAAGTTTTCTGATGCCATGCAGTCCTGTATGTTTGTGTGAGGAACAGACCAAAATTAAATCTGATACGTATCTCTCCCTATTCACATTAAGGAACTGAATTTAACAGCATATGGACTTCGAATTAGAGAGTAAATAAAGACAGAATTTTTATTTTCGGTTGTAATGTCCCTGTAACTTTCAGCAAAAAATCTGGCGTCATGATAAATGCCAGTATAACATCAGCGTTTGTTTTTATTCACCCTCGTTGTCTAGAATTGACTATTATATTTATTTCTCAGGATACCGCATTTATTTTCTTCTGTGGTGAGATAACAGTAAAGTGTCTTTGCTAGAAGGTTTTTTGGTAACACTTTAGAATACGGTTCCTTCGTTAATGAGTAACTACACAGGAACAAATGAGTAACACAATATTAAGAATCTAGTAACTACTATTAACTAACAAGAAACTCTGATTAACAAATTAGTAAGTAATAGCACACACATGAAAGTGGTAGTTCACTATTAAAGGTTGTATCAGTGATTTCAGGCCCAAAAATAAATGTCTAATCTTTCAACGATCCGCTAGCTGCCCGCCCCATAAGCATGCTGTCAAAAAAACGTGTCTCTGTAGGCAGCCTAGGCTCTGAGATCTGCACACAAAAACAAATGGGTACAACCACCACTCAAAACCAAAATAAACAGTGTTCCAACCAATCACAGACAGGGGCGGGTGTTGTGAGGTTTTGAGCTTGTGCACGGCTGGACAGAGCAACACCCGCCCCTGTCGGTGATTGGTTGAAACACTGTTTATTTTGGTTTTGAGTGGTGGTTGTACCCATTTGTTTTTGTGTGCAGATCTCAGAGCCTAGGCTGCCTACAGAGACGCGTTTTTTTGACAGCATGCTTATGGGGCGGGCAGCTAGCGGATCGTTAGGAAAGATTAGACATTTATTTTTGGGCCTGAAATCACTGATACAACCTTTAACAAATCAATAACTACTATTTTTTTATGCTTCCCAGATAACTACTAAAACAGTTTCATAATTTAGGCAAAACTAATCAATAACTAATGGAGGACAAGTGACTAGACATATGACTCAAGTGTTACATACTTCTAAAGGAGTTACTAAATATTTGGATCAGTATTCTAACGTGAAGATCATGGTAACTAATGACTCAAGTGTTACTACATACTTATATACACTACAACACTACTATATAATAGTAGTAATTGATTAGTTAATAGTGAACTACCACTTTCATGTGTGTGCTATTACTTACTAATTCGTTAATCAGAGTTTCTTGTTAGTTAATAGTAGTTACTAGATTCTTAATATTGTGTTACTCATTTGTACCTGTGTAGTTATTCATTAACGAAGGAACCATATTCTAAAGTGTTACCGGTTTTTTACACTCTTGATGAGACTAGATGCACAGATGTAACTCCTTCACAGAAGTATGTTGGCCCATGGTCAAGTGGTCATATTTACTCCCAATTTGGAGAGAGCTAGAGTGAGTCACATCAAAACCCTGGCATAAGGCATAAATGTCTATTCCAAATGTTCTTCCCTATCTTAGGACACTTAACTGAGTTTCAGGGGTTTTTACGGTCTCTTTCACGAACATAAGTGTGTATTCACATTGTCTGTCTCAACAGATTGTCTTTTTAACAAGTTCGGGATGTTTCCACGGCACTTTAGTCATTGAGGAACACACTACAAATACATCACTTAATTACATTAGAGCTCTAAATCTGATAATATCTCCATCTGGAATAAATAAGTTATAAATACATGTGATAAATGTTTGATTTCCCCAGGATAACCTTTAATGGGAGCCAATACGATGAGAAAAATGTAAGAACTTCCACTTGTTATTCTTCTGAAGGTTTGGTTTTAGGAGATGTTGAATTCCTGCTGTTAACTAGAGTTAGCAGTCAATCATTAGCTCGCTGTATTATCTTTGGGCTTTATTAAGGACATAAATAAAGCATGTGAGTGTCAGTCTTTTGAACTTCCCAATAGAGTGCAGATGTTACTCAGATCTGTATGAATCGACTGGTATCTTCAGAGATAAGATCTACAATTCTCGTAGGCATGCTGTAAAAGAATTACGTGTAAAAATTGGCTGATGCGATATCTTTTCTCGTATCCAGCATACTGTATTACTGGCAAGAGACAGCTGATTCAGTCAAACCAGAATGTCAGAGGTTGTGTAGTTCGACAGCAGGCTGTGTTTTCCAGACAATGCGTGTCTTTAAACATTTACTAAAGCTTTTTGATAGAATGATGTCTCCTGGCTCATGCTGCATGGTTTTGTATAATAGTTTGTCTGTGATCTCCGCAGAGGCTTTGTGTGCACAAATGCATGAGTGTGAAGGATTGCTGAGATTGTTCTTTGTTTAGGTGTCAGCATGCGTACACTAGATCCTTTTCTATCAACACCTAACTGATAACTTCTTTTCCAAGCCGATTACACGGACAGACCGGATGTGTTGGCCTTAAGTTAGGGTCAGGAAAGAGGACCACATTTAAGATATTGAATACCTCCATATGCAAATAAAAAAAGATAAATTCAATGCACAAGCTTAGGTTCCTATATGTTTAAAACCACAGATTTGAAGATTCGGTGAGATTTATAATAGATTTGAGTATTTATGTGTTTATGTTGAATTAATCTTTAAGTGGGTAAATGTCACGTAACCATACAAGAACATGACAAGGTCAAAATGAAAAGAGAGAAACAGGAAATGTTATTCCTATATTTCTAAAACAAAATGAAACTCATTTTAATACAATATGATTTGTATGTGTTATGATAGTTTTATAATTAATCACATTTCACCCCCTCCACCCCAATACAAAAAATAAATGTATCATTTTTTAATGTTATTATTAAAATATAAAATTGGTTTCTATGTTAAATATAATAATACAAATTTGTATTTTGTATAATATTGGTTTTGTTGACGTTAATTATGTTGATTTAAATAACTAAAAACTGTTTTTGTGCTTTTATAAATTTTTTGGGGTTGAAATTTAATATGAACGTTTTCATGTTCATTATATAATAACACTCGAATTAGTTCACTATGATCTGACATTGATTTTGGAGTTTCCTTTTGTTTTTCCAGCAGGTTTGTATCTGTGTTAGAGCACCCAGCATGAGTTCAGGCTATAAGCAGAGATGAATTGGTTTCTCTGTTTTGATATCATGAGTAAATCAGCTTCTTGGCTTAATGAGAACTGTTGAAACTGACACTTGACTGACACAGGGAGATAATAGGGCAGGAGGAGCTGTGAAGCTGTGCTGACGGCTACCTGACGAGCGCCTGTGAGTGAGCTGAGTGACCTTTGACCTCTCAGCCCAAACGCAGGCATAGCTGAGCGTCACCGGGCGACCTGTCACTAGCGACCCCCTCTGGTATTTGCACCCATGAGAACAAACATAGTTGGACACTGCTAATGGTCTGTTCTAGGTTCTTGCAGGGTTTTCTAGAAAAGTTTATTCAGATCAAAAATTTGAAATAAATAAATGAAATAAATATATTATATGAAAATAGTTTGCATAATGACTGCTAAACTAAATAATAAATCAATAAAAGAGGTCTATTTCTGCTGTAGTTTGTTCAATGTGACAAAAAATACAATTTAAAAAAGTACTTGCCAGAGCTCTGTAGCAAATTGCTTATATGGTTGTTTTAGTTTTCGCAGTACAGCTTTACGGGCTGATAAATTGAACGCACGCTGTCATCTGCCTCTGACACTCGTGCAGGCAGACAGATTATGAGATGTGTTGAAATTGTTTGACATTACAGTGACACATACAGCTTAGATAGTTCGTGGATTCCCCCGCAAACCAGCTGCCGACTGGCTGACAGTTAACAGCCACATCTCATCAGCGACCTCGGTTATATACACTCCCTTGGTTTTGCCTCTGGAACAACAATTTACTACACGACTCCTCTGTTTCTGCTGCTTTATTCTCAAGGTGCCTACCTCTTAGATGTTTGAGCGAAATTACAGCCAACTCAATTACAGCAGCAGAGGTTCTGTCTGTCTCTGTGTCCGTGGACCTCAGTGGTTTGGTGATCACCAGTTTTTGACAAGCAAACATGATTTTAATGACAGCTGGGTTTAAGTAATTAGATTTCCAGATGCAGGGAAATGGGAAGTGCTTTTTCTTAAGGTTGTCTTCCCCGTGAAGCTCAACACACCACAGCTTGGTGAACCCATCAAAACATGATCTAAAGAGAATCAACCGGAATCGTCCTGTGTGGCTACATCCCCCTCTTAATTTGAATTTTAATGACCTTAATCAGTTGTTGTTGGAAGTATGTGGTTCCCTTATTCTTCCCGGCTCCCATCAAATCCCTCCTAATCACTCCGGTCCAGCCTCTACATGGCTAATGCTTCCTGCATCTTTTATCTCTTAATAAGAAGATAAGACATGGAAATTGATTCATCTCCTTTCACTGTGTGGAGTATTAAGCAGATTATTATTGCTGTGATAATTACTTGGCTGTGCCACTTGCCACTTTTATTCTGCATGGTAAGAGGGTTTTTAAATAGATCAGTACCCGCTTTTTACCCCAGCCAGGCTTTAATGAGACTGAGACGAATCCCGAGAGTAATTTAATAAAAGATACTAGCAAATTTATTTGCCAGGTGTTTGTTCAAGAAAAAAAGCCAACAGCTCTTTCCTCTGTTTTTATTTTATTTTTTATCTGTAATTAAACATATTGATCTTTGAAGAGGTCATTCATTCAGGAGAAAGGAAAAAACAAGAATGGCCCAAATTTCTTTTCCAATTTCTCTCTGCTGCACATACCATGGAAGTGATATTTTAAAAATGAACAAAATCTGTGACCTGTTTTGACACATAAACTATGGTTGCTCAATTATGTGGTGTTTATTTCCATTCCTGTAAACATGCCAGCTGTTTTTCTTGTTTTTAGGGGGATCAGTTTTTCCCACAAACCAGATTGAGCATATTTGTATGTCAGTCTGTGCAGTACATTTGAGTCAAATGTATCGAATGGAGACAGTGTCCACCTTACTCAAAGTCCTGAAATCCCCTTTCAGCGAAGGGGAACGGCAGCACATGGCTTAATGTTTTATTCATAGCTGATGTGTGTGCAAGTAGGCGACGTCGAGTCCTAAACACCTTGTCCAGAAGCTCCCAGCATCACTCACATTGCAGCAGCTGCCGCTTGTTCACACTGTGCTGTGGCTGAGTGTCTGACCTCCCTAAATCCTGCCCACGACGCCACATCTGAACAGCGGTCAGAAGAAATCTGGGATAAACCTCCAAGAGCGGTTGATTTGTTAGGTGTGAGAGTAAAGACAGAGACAGCCCATTTCCGTGAGTGATACAGAGCCCCATTCTCTGCTCTCACAGTACGACTGGCCAGAAACGGCACTGGCCTAAATGGCCCTCCGGTAAGCCTAGCGGGACCACTTTTTGCAAAATGAATATGTAATTCAAAATTTTCAACGGTTTCAATGGTTCCATTTTTCTTTCTTTCAATTTTTTTCACTCCTTTGTTTTGTGAGGTTTTCTCTGGTATGCTGACATTATTCAGTGTTCCAGGTCTGTTGCAAAACATGCCAGGTTCATGATGAAATATTTGTGTTGGGACTTTTTTTTTTTATGTTGAAATGCTCTTGAGTGTGTATCAACGAATGAGAAACATATGGCCCCTAAAACGTAGTCGAAAACAAATGTTCGCTTTCAGCTGTCACTGGGTACCTACTTTTATGGGGTAATAATTTACAAAATAGTGGGAGCTGGGTGCTAATATCTGGCATTTCTTACTAAAATAACTCACCATCGCACCAACAGCGATGGAATTTACGTGAAGTTGAAGACCACCCAGAGGTAGCTCCCCACCTGTATGAAGGTAGTTTTGCTGGTCAGATCGAAGAGTGCAGATCGGAGCCACTTTGTCTAGTCAAACACCTCCTCTGACCCCTGTTTAATCGATCCGGACACAAACCCCACTGTGTTTCCTGCAATCCCATGCCACCTAATTCCATCCAGACAGGCTTGATTGAACGTGCCAAAGCGAGACTCCCTCAAACGGAGACTGCCGTTGATTGCTTCAAAGTGCCGTTGACCCTTGACCTTAAGGGTGAAGGTTTTAGATGCTCTTCCAGGAGGCATCTCATTCCCAGATCGGATAGATGAGTCACTTGTCAGTGTAGATGGGTCAGGCCTGAGCGCTCAGGGTTAAGGAAACTCACAGCTGCTCTGCTGTGGCCTTTGATCTGAAAGTGTTGTGTTAAAAGCTGGGCCTCGTCCGGGATCCTCACTTATTCACACAACAGTAGGAAGTGTGGGACGCCAGGGAGCTTCTTTGAATTTTATTTGCTTTTTATAAGCGCCTGTTTCAATGTTGCCATCAAGTCTGGGTGACATATCAAAGAAGGCACAAAAATATGAAAAATATGAGTGATGTTTACGACACTATTTGCAGTTGATCCATATGGTGGTGTTTACTGTCTGCGTCTGTGTGGCTGACATCAAAAGAATGAGTATTACTTTGATTTTACGATTTTGGAATTGCCATAAAAGAGCTATTCTTCCAACTTCCAAGCAGCTCGGCTATCAATAAAGACTTCTGGTTAAGTTTTTCTGGTTAAATTCATCTTTAAATAAATTTCTGACTCCCGTTACTGAGAAGGTTAATCCAAAGGAAAGGTCTTAATGCTTAACCAAATGCTTAGGTGTTGATTTTATTGGAAACAGCTGGATTATAAGGACGTGTTGAAAGAAACCAAACATACGATTTCTTTGGTGGTTGTGAAATTCTACTACATTTGTAGTTGAAGTGAATTTGCAGTTGAAATATTTGTCCTGCAGGATCTTCACTCCCTTAAGCATTATACTTGCACATTCATCACACCCTATTGTGTCAGTTGTCCTTTCCTCACCTAGAGCTCTGAACAGTTATGTTTCACACAAACCCATGGATTATATATTATGTGTGCAGATAGCTTTAGTGCATGAGAACACCTTTGTTACCCCTTAATAGAAAACTTTAAGGCACCTCACAAATATATAGTGAGTAACATGTGTTTGGGAACTCTGCCTAAAACAACACATTCCCAAACTCTGTGGTGCCCCAAGGGTCACATTAAAGGGACTGTGATGAAGGGGGTAAACTAGTGCCTCTGTTCACAGCTTTGTTACCTCACAATGTTCTGTATTTCCTTTTCACCCTCAAGTATTCTTATTTCTAAGAGCAGTTACAGTGCTTTTCACTAATTGTATAATTTATCATCCTAACACTCAGGAACAGAGACTTTTCACATGTTGCATTCCAATTGACAGGGTCCCTACTCACTGAGCATATCTGTTCATTTTCACTTCACTTGACAAAAAATAATTTGTTATACTCGAGACTTCTAAATGAAGTGATATAATAAATGTGTGTTGTTCAATTGAGTCTTCTGTCTCTGCCTCTGCCTCTTTTCCGTAGTCTGCTACTCTGGCTACTGTACAGTCTTATCTCCTTGATCCGGTGCCCAGAGTGAGAAACTGAGAGCTCTGATCCCGCCTTATGCTTAATTGAGAGAGCTTGGAGGTTTGCTGGCCCTGTCACTTCTGATAACTCAAGCTGTCCAAACTCAGACTCTGCAGCCATGCCCATCTCTCGTTCTCTACCTCAGGGGGTGTTCTTTGGTGTAGGCACACTCAGTAGGACCCATATATGGTCTTCGACAGCTGGGGTGCAGATGCTCCCTTGCTAAATGTGTATGACAGGTCTTATCAGTTGTATTTTTGATGGAGGGCAGCATCTCTCCATACACCTTTAATCTTCCCTATGGGTACCTTGAAACAGGGCAGCTGAATTCTATATATCTTTGTATCACTTAAAAAAACAATCGAGTCTTGATTAGTCCAACTTCATTCCGAATTAGTTTGTTGGTAAACAGGTCTTGTTGGGTTGGACTGCATGGACATATTGACTGCCGCTTCCTACCCGGATCCTCCCTTTCTGATTCTGTGATGCTCATCAGAGGTAGTCTGGCGTGGATAATGCACTGGGATCGTTTCAAAAGGACTGGAACTAATGCAGACCAGGTTGATCAGCAATTCATTTCTTGACTAAAAGAGACGTACTTCAAGAACCATCAGAAAGTGATGTGTTTTTCTCTCTGCTTTATTTCAGACATAAAAGAAATTATCCAAATATTTCAAGGGGGTATTGAAAAGGAAAGCATTCATGCATTTTGATTGAGCAGGTGGTTCTCATTTCTTTTACAATACAGAACATCTGTGGACTAGGTTGAAGCACATTCAAACACCCTCCAAACTAATCCTCCACCAGCCCTCGTTCCCTCCCGCCAAGACCACCACCCTTTCGTTTAATCTTTGTTTTGCCTCTTGAACAGAATCATGATTAAACAATAGCATGTGATGCATGGAATTAAAAAAGATAACAGATTTCGGGCACATTGAGATCTTATGGAAACATTGAGCAGTTTAGAAACAATGACGCCCATCGTTATGAACCTCTCAGTGGAAAAGCTCTACAAAGACTTTGATATGATAGGGTGGAGGCCCTGATCTGTTTCCTTTGAAGGATTTGTTATTTTGCAGTGCCCTCTCACATTTTAATGAAGTTATTCAATGTGCTACAAAGAAGTAAATCCTGCTTTGGCGGTCTGTCCGACCAAGTCCAGTTGGGATTAGAAATAGTGCATCGCTAAATATTCGAAAGAGAGAAAAAACTCTTTAATGCATTTCATTCAGTTTAGGGTTGCAATATTTCAAAGTGTTGGGTTTATCGATTTGTATCTTCCTCCAAATGCTTTAATTTATCCCTTCTTGGAATTATTTTGATGGTTTTGATTCAAACCACACCATTCACCAATCAATTGCTTGCGTTATTGTTATTCGATTTGAATCACGCCACTGTCCTTCTTTTTCACATTTCACATGCACATTGGCATGTCCATCTCACTGTAAGAGGGCAAAGGATGAAGGTTTGAGAATGGCCTTCAGTGAGACTGGTTTCACTCTGTAAAGTGACAAATTCATTATTATCCATCACATACCTTATTTCCCAACCATAGTAATATTTATGCAGTGTAGGGGAGTGCTGTAATATTAAAATATTAACACGTCGCCACGTCTAAGTTATTCTTTTGATGGTGATTAGGAGCAGGTGTCGGGGAGCAACTTGACAAAACTGAGAGCCTAAAACTTTAGCTCTGAGTACATGATGGAAGCCTGTTAATGTGATTTATGGGCTGGAGACCCCTATGTTTGCATAATAGACTGAACAGGATAAATGAACCAGAGATGATTTCCACGTGAAAGAAGCCAGAGCCTACCTATTACGTAATCTCCATTGACCAAAGGTAGTACGAAGGTAGTATTCTTCGATTTCGTAGTATATCAGAGCCTTAACACGGCCTACTATTTAACGTACAACTAGTTCGCATAGTCTTGATTAGTATGTGTGTGGGTTAGTTGAACTTTTCAAGACTACAAAACGGAACCTTGATAACGATAGACTGCTTAGGCAGACAGGCCATTGAAACGCAGCAACCAGGAGTTTATCTGAGAGGTTATTATCAGTGGAATTTAAAAGCTGGGGCTTATTACTATTCATCAGCTTACAAACTATTCCCTGCCAACCCCTCTACCACCCACCCCCTCCCTTCTGAAAGCCCTGAATCTGATTTATTAATTGCTAGATAGGCCTTGTGCAAACATCGAGTGGCTCTGTGTAAACAGCTTTAAATTAATAACAGACTATATGTTCATTCAAACCCTGCTATTACAAGCCCCTCACCTCTCATTGCGTTTCAGCATCCTCTTGACTGAAACACTAGATTGCCGGTGCAAAACTCTTGTCAGAACTGTCCTGGTGAAATTTCACATATCCTGCTCTGTTTACAGGAGCAATTGTGTGGTACACTTGCATTTTAGGTGAGTGTTCCTTCTTGTTGTGCAACAAGCGGTGATATTCACGCCATGCAAATGTCAACAAAAGGGACTGTTCGTTAATTCCATTGTGTAATCCCATCATTCAAATAAAGCTCTGACATTCCCTCAAAGGAAGTAAGTGAAAGTTGATGTTCAAAGCACTAGATCATGTCATTCACATGTCGATCTCTTGAATTTTCCTGTCACTTCCTTTTCGCCCAATTCCTAGCTGTGGTTTTAAAGCCCAGAGGGACGCTCATCAAAACCAGTCTCCATCCACTGCCAATGTTTCCGGCAGCTGTCACAGGGGCTTTTCCAATTCTTCCTCTGTCACTTCCAGCTTTATGAAAACCTCTCGTTCTGGTCTGTAAGACAATCGTGCAGCCGATCAGCGATTTGTTAGATCTGATGAGTTCCCCAGTGGTAGAACATTCCTAATCGTCAGTTCTCAAATGCAAAGCAGGCACTGAACCCTGTCACGAGAGCTCTAAACAATTATATTTTATATGATGGATTATATGATGATTGTGAGCTCGTGCTCCTTTATTATTGAGGCCACATATTATTGTGCTTGTTTGAGTAATCACTGAATACTTTTTGCTTGTTTGGGTGGCAAGACTTGGGTTGGCTCTGAATACTCGTAGAGTGTATTTAGACTTTGGATGATGAACTGAAAGCACCTTCCTCTTATAAATGGATGTATTTACCTTTAACGCTGTTCTAATGAGCAGGAGGAGAGCCCAGAGATGTGCTGACGTCAGTTCTAATTTGAACAGCATGGAAGGTAGGGAAAGCAGCCACACGCTCCTGAAGGTAGTTCAGTGAAAGTCTCAACAGGAGTTCAGTTCAGCGTGAGGATCAGGAAACTCAAGTAAGCTAAGAAGTTGATTTGCACTCCACTTCTCAGATTTAACTAGAACTTTTACATCAATTGTACATCTTCAGAAAAATCCCCAGTTGCGCCATCAAAGCAATGTTTGTGACGAAAAAATTCAATCGGACGCTCCACTTCTACTCCTTACTCAAAAACAAATAAAGCTTTTGTGCTGTGAAGGCATAGAAATTTCCATTTGGGACAATTAGCTGTGCTAATGAGGCTCTCCATTTGTTTGCTACCCTGTTTGCATAATTTACAGGTCATTAATACTGTACTATGTGCATCAGATTGTGCAGCAAATGTGGCACTTTGATGATAGTATCTTGATAAAGTCTTGCCACTTTTGCTTGTTTGGAATGTAAATTTTCAATTATCATGTTTCAAACACTTGTTTTCCTGGCAGAGTTGTAGTCAACATATTGGTTAGTTTACGGTTGTGTACATCTTGCTCCATATCTTGCTTGTAAATACAAAATCCTCAATGTGGTTACTGAACTTAACCACCTTGTTCGTAGAGTTTATGGTCTCGGTGTGCATTCTTAATTTCCAGACCGTTCAGATTGCTGTATGCCAAATAGACAGTCCTTTCCTGCCAGCTCATCACATCCTTCCGGCATTACAAAAGCATGGCATTGGAGGTTTCAATGAACGTACTAGCATAGGAAAATATCCAGGAAGGAGAAGTCGTCAACTGATGTGATTCATGTGCTAGACCTCCGTGTCTGCCTGCCTCTCCAGGCTCCAATTTGCTAAGAAACACTGTACTTCCGTTACTCTTTCACACTGAAATCAGACCAAACATAGCTTGTTTTATCATCAGACTCCTTCAGATTGACAGGCTTTGCCTTTCAACGTTGTGTACTGAAAGGACTAATGTATTCCTTTAATGAGCCTTGACTAGCGTGCTCCCATACTCCCAGGTGCTTATAGAGCACTTCGTTTGGATTGGACAGCTTGTTTTGCTACTCAGTTTTCTGCCCCCTGGGGTGACTGCCACGAGCCGAGGAACGGTGCCAGACCTCTGCCAGGTAGTCCTCTGAGAGAAGAGATTGAGACTTGACGTCTGAGGCTTTCTGAAAAACAAGGGTTGGGGGAGGCTGGCATAATCTCTTCACTTCTGTCAAATTTATAAAGATTACTTGAGTAAATCTAATCCAGGACCTCTGTGTCGTTAGTGGAGACCAGGGCATGGTGCCAAGGTACATTCTACACCACAGGCTGTTGCTCTATTGGCCACCCACTATCATGTCAAGGGCTCCTGCAGATAGCTCCTTGTAATCCAGTGCTCTAAAGTCTACACAAATCCCTCCAGCCTCATCCAATTCTTTTGGATCAAAGTGCTTAAAGACCAACAATCCACCATCTCCCAATTGTTTTTCATCGCCCTACCTTTAGTTTTAAATACGGTTTTATTTTTTATTTTTTTATTTTTACATGTACATTATTATCAGAGTGATTGAGTGATGGTTATTGCATGTGTTTGAACTAGTGTTGTCTCAATACCAAAATTGATTTCACAATATTCAATATCATAAGCAGAATCATAAGTATGTTGACCACACCTTTTAGCTTTTTTAACATAATTTACATTGAAATATTAATGTAAATTAATCATTATAATTAATTTAAAATATATTACATAAACGTAATAGCAATCTTCTTTCAGCTATAATATAATATGTATTATTATATTTTTATATTATACGTATTTTTTGTTTAGTTTACTTTATTATCCACATTGTGAATTCCACAGAATTCATTTAAATTCACGGCTTTTTAATAGTCATTATTGACTATAATTGAAATACCAGTATTTTTGCTGCTGTATCTTATTAATTAATTTTAGGCGTAAACAGTTTTTTTTTTTTTTTTAATGATCAACATTAAGAAAAAAATAATATATCCTTTTGATTTCAGATCTGTTAGTGTTCTGGCACCAAATAGCTGCACTAGAGAATAGTATAACATATTATGAGCAATTTTTGGGTCAAATAATAGCTGCTCCTGTAATTGAATGTTTTGTTTCATATTTTCCCCACAGCATTTTGAATGGTATTGAGAATCCTTGCGTTTGACATCAATATTACCTCCCTACCTCTCATGCACCGCTCTCCTCACCTGTTAATCGCATGCGTGTCTCTGGGTCAATGCGTATTCAAATGAGCTGTCAGCATAAATCTTTCGGGACCATAGGCACAGATGCCATTGAATTTCTATTCAGAATTTTGATTGTGAGTGAGCCAAGTGGCCGCAGGGGAAGACTTGCAGATTTGTGTGCTCCTTCTCCCTGCAACTGTTCTGCCATCTTCCAACCTCCAGTTTCCCATCTGCAACATCCCATCCCATAATATCCCTATTTACACTTGCTGTGAAGCCAATCCAGTGATGTGCACACATAATATTGAGGTGCAATTCATTTCCTGACCTTGAACAAACAATTATCTTTTTGAAAGATGGAGGCCTAGTAGTGTGTCCATAGACAACTGCCCAGGGGTGAGTTTCCCAAAGCCAACCATGGTCGCAAGTTCCGTCGTTACCAATAGAGTTCAATAGAACTAGCGGCCATAATTGTCTAAACGCACCCCTGATCAGGCAACTTTGATTGGCTTCCGGCAGCTTGATTAACTGACGTATTTTAATTAACCTGCCTGCTGGATTGGGCAAATATAATAGCTCACAGATGTTGCATGGGCCCCAGTTGACACCAAAGACGGTCCCTTCTTTGAAAGGAGAGCTTCTATATATGGTGAGGAGCTTCAATTATATGAAGATATACATTGTCAGTACAAGCTATTGACAATCATGAGTTTTCCAAAGGGGAACAGGGACTCATTTCAAGGCTATAAAAAAGATTTAATCATAAAGGCATGGTGCTGTTCTAGTGCTTTTGATGTGCTGGCAAGTCGAAAGTCGATTCTGACACATCAGTGGCAATGGAGGAGGTGATTTCAGTGCCACAAGGCAGCCATGTTGTTGATTTTAGTGAAAACAAACTTGACTGAAACATGGCTTCTCATCAGAGTCTGAGTAAAAGCAGAAACACTTTCCTGTGTTTCTTTGTGTTTTGGAACTATAACTCACACAGGACATTTTGACGAGCTGAACATAAAGCTCAGTGTGGGATGCTTTTTAATATGCTGTGGTGCCAAATTACAAAGGATGAACCATAGTGCTATGATTTATTTCACCTTCTGCTCTGTCCAGTTCAAACCATATCCAAAAAAGGAGACGGTTATAAAACATATTTTACTATTGGGCATGGCTTTCCCATCATCCTCCAGGTTTTTCAATAATCTTACTGTCAGGTGCTTCTTTCCCAGCTGAAAGGCTGATGCTTCACTTGTCTCAGCCAATCTATTAAGATCATACAAGAATAAAAAATAAAATAAAAAAAAACCGTAGAAGCTCCTCAGAGAGCCTGTTAGCAAAGACCACTGGTCATGGTTCAGAGCTTTAGAGAGCTCCAGCTAAAGTCCTTATGCTAAATCTCTGAAGATCCCCGCCAATTACAATGATTCCGTCCGGACATCATGGGGTCACATACTTCAGAATGTCAAAGCGTATTAGCAGAACTAGATATCTGCAATTCTTTACCTTTTTTAAGCTAGTCAGTCTCTCTAATTCACAGAAGAAGCCAAGCCAATTGTAGTAGCCTACTGCTATTCTCATATAAAGTTTTTCAGATTTTCCAGTCGTCTTGGTCTCAGATTGGTCTTTTGTTCAACAATCTTCAATGAGTGTGTCTCTGGCAAAGCTCAAGAGCATATGATGACGTTTCCCTTAACATTACGGAGCAATGTGATCTGGAAAATTGGGTGAACTTTATTGTTACTTTAGTAATTTTTTTTAGTTTATCAGTGTGGAATTACTTGCGAGTCCTGTAGCCCAAGGGTTGAGAAGAGTCTGTGAATGAGGTCTTAAAAAATGGAGATGATTGGCAAATTGCTGATCTAGAGTGGCTTGTTTCCACTCATAAAGAGCAGTAAGGGAACTCATTCCTACCCCTGGTGTCTAATTGGCAGATCCCAAAGCATCCCGTTACACAGGGTACGCATAGCATTCACAATTGCAAATCCTCAGTCTTATTGTAATGACTAATCTTTGGTTCTAATTTGGCAGCGGCAAGCTTAGTGAGGATAATTGTTGATGAAATGTTATTTCGAACAGAAAGCCACTTAGTTGAGCTAAAAGGGGATTTTACAAACAATAGCTAAACAAAAGAACGCAATGTTTGAGAACTGAAAGACATTTACTAAACTTTTCCCTACAAAACAAAAGTGAGTGAAACAGCTTGAATATGGATGTGTATTGTAATAATGTAATATTTGTTTTTGTGAACGACAATTAAAAATGTCCATGATAAAGAAAAAATGTAATACTATTGTTTTTGTGAAAAAAAAAAATCTGATTTAATTACTCCTGTCTAATGTAAAGTTAAGTAAAACATACTTTCAAAAATGTTACCCATTTTAATAATTGGTTTCAAAAAGTTTTTAAATATATTTTTCAAAGTAAATTTCTGCATGTTGGTTGCACCACATTACTTTTTTTGGCGGATACATGGTTTTGTGTAAAAAAGCAGTGAAGATGTTTTGTTTTGTTTTTATCCCAAGAAATAAGCATACATTCTCTTTCTTCATTGTGGTATCAGAACACTTGTATCATCCTGACATTTTTGACTTTATGCCCCTAATGATACAGATTTATTTCAGAAATTCTAAACATGTTAAAACAATTAAAAACAATTAAGTAATTGCATGTATGAATTGGATTTTAAATGTATTTTTGAATACTTTTTGAATTAATTTGACTGAAGATGAAAAATCCTCACCATTAATGTAATTTTCCACCATTTATGACACTATGCTTTCCCGGCATTGACGGAATTTTCCGGCAATCCATGTTATCACTGTTACACGGTAGGGGGCGCTATTATGCATCTTCTGGAAGAGTACAGAATCTCCAGATCAAAACACAGGTGAAGAAGGCGATGGAAGCATTGCTCATGCACATGTGAAATAATGCCATCATCAAACATTAAACAGCATATAAATCAAAACTGAAATGTCAATCTTTTTTGATATTTTGCATGTTCATTTATACAAAAAGATTCCGGGGCTATGAACGTTTTTTGAAAATGACCAAAAATGCTGGCGGGGAAAAGAATGGGGAGGGAGTAGCTATCATGTCATTCAAAGTGCATCACTTCCTGTCAGTTGACATCATTTCCTCAAACTGCTCTTTCTACATCTCTGCGTGTGGGACGGGGTCCCGTGGGAAGGTGTTGGACAGGTCAGGAGGAGAAGCTCCGTTGGGACACCAGTACTGATGAGAACCAGGTGGCGTCAGACAAACATTTTCATCCTGCATGTCAAGGCCACCAGGGCACTCACACACAGGGCACAGGGTGCACATCTGGGAAATAAACTAGAGCAGGATGGGGCATTTTCAGTGTATCTTACTTCTGCATTTAGAGACGAGATGTCTTGTGCTAGATCTTTAGCGAATGTGCTTTTCAGGATATTCGTATTGTCAGCAGATCTCATTTCTCATGAGCTGCATGAAACTTTAATGTCTGCTCAATATCTAATTCTAAGTTAATCATATAGAGGGTAGGGAGTCTTGCCACATGCAGTTGTTGCTGATCTGTTGGCACGAAACGATACTCAAATAACTGCATGGAAGCTCACATTGTTTTTTCTTTTTCTCTCTGGAGCCAAAAAATGAATGTGCCTCCTAATTCTGGGTAATATGGATCTCTAGAGCAGCAGCAAAGATGGAAAATAATGCTGTAGACTAATACCACAGCAGTTAATTAAGCAAATGTGCTTGTGCAATACAGCCAAAGGTCTGCTGAAGCTACATGTTTAATGTTATACAGACCCAACATGCCTCACAAAACATGTTGACAAAGGGCTTATTTGGTTTGGTAATGGTTAAATGTATCTTTGCAACAAATTTGTGGCTCTCAAGCTGTCCTCTTCATTCCTTTTTTCTTTTAAGCTATATTTCTACAAAATGCATAGCAAATTACGTCCGGCTTGACATTGAAAACTGTCTCTTATGAATTTCATATTTTTTTGCAGATGCCTTTGCAAGGCCGATGAAATTTTTTCATCTCTTTTTGTTATAAGGCTTCAATCATTCAGTTTAAGGACCTCTGAGAAAAGCATATCCTCAGAACCAGCGGGCCGGGGGTACTGCAGCTTTCCGTCATGCCCTTAGAAGCACACTGTGGATCCCTTTTTTATATTAAATGTTTAAAGCAAGGCATGCTGATTGAATCAATATGAAATTGTCCAGTCACAGATGGTGGAGCTGATATTAAACTGGGTAGAACCTCCCCTAATCCAGTATGTTTGTCCCTTTTCTTTTCCTTTGTGAGAGTATTAAAAGCATCTCTGCAGTAGATGCCTATTTCTTGTTCCTCCTTGGCAAAATATTGTTTGCCCTTCCAAAGTCACTCCACAAATTGGTCTCGTAAGGTGAAACAGTGCCAACAGTTTTAATTGTTGCAGATGCATGACATCTCAAATTACATGTTAAGAGTGGCGAATATAAATAAAGTGGGGTCCATATTGCACACTATCAGCTTCTGGCCAAAAAGCCAACCCGTGATGCCTCAGGTCAAAGCCAGGCCAAACTTTTGTTTTGTTTTGTTTTGTTTTGTTTCGTTTCGCTCCGTTTCTTCGTTCCTATCCTAAATCGCCCTTGTTGTTCAGAAATTAACAATTGCTAATTAAAAAAAAAAATTATTTTCTCTTCAGATGTTGCGGACATTAGCCAGAAACAATCCCTTTTTAATATCCTTTGTCATAAAGTGGGCATTTTCATGGGCCCAGAGTTCAACAGAACACATCACAGAAGGCTTTCAAAATCACACATAATAAAGATGCTGTGAGTTGAGATGCAGCATTGCCAGAAGCGTTAAAAAAAGCTCTTTCCAGCCAGCTTGAATTGAACACAACGTTTTGGATGACGTCCGACAAGAGCAACACTATTTTAGGCGTCTAAGCCTTTTTTGGCCTTTGGAGCCCCACTGAGCTCAGACTGTGGCATCCTGTCAAGCATTAGTATTATCATCTGCACTGAGCCACAATCAGCAGTGTTAGCTTTCACAGCGAGACTGATACCATCACACACAGTGTCATGTAGAAATGTAGATGCATCAGACATACGGCTGGCAGATGTCTGGATTTCAATCAGGTGTTGGGGTGTAGTGTGCAGAGATTTGGAGCAATGCCCATGAACACTGCATTTTACTGACATACACTGTGTAATGTGTAATTTCATGTGTTATGATAGTCTGCACTGTTGCTGACTGTTACACAATCATTAAAATACATTTCTCATGCGTGTAAATAATGAAAGAGGGGACATGTAATTAATAGTTGTTCTCAATTCTCAAAACTCTTTACTTTAATAATCTAAAATAATATGTAATAAACGTAGATTACTACTATTACATTAGATAAATTCTTTATTTGTGTTATTGATCACACATTCTTTTATAAAATCTTTATATCTTTATAAATATATATTTAAACACACATAAAGGTCAAGGAAGGATAACAGAGTTCAGAGTCTCTCACACCCACTGTCTTGTGCGTCAGCCTAACCACAGTGGCTGGAAGCTTTCCTGTATACTTCAAACAAGAACGTAGGAAAATGATCACAGGATGTGTTTATGTGTGTTACGCCGAGCAGCTGTGCTATACACAAATATCACCTATTGAAAAAACAGAGACAGTGGTTCCTTTTGGAACGACAAGGTCTGCTATTTAGACTGTAACTAAGCATGGTCCTTTTTAAGTCAATGGAGGGTGAGAAGTCAAAATCGCAGAAAAAATTCAAGATTTGGTTTCGATGACTTATTTGAAATCAGGAATAAAACCGAAGAACAACTGTAGCGTATATTTTCCTTCCTTATAACCATAAGATGGAACCATATGAAAAATGTGATAGACGGGACTTCAGCTGCCATATTGAGCGTTACAATTTCTCCCATTCATTTTATATGAGTGTCTCCTTTCCCTCTCAGTCTCTCTGTTACGGTTAATTTATTCAAAGGATTTGAGATTGCATTTAATAAAGTTTTGTTCTACACCATTTGACGCTGCAAGATCCAAGATCTCTGGATTTCATTAGAATTGTGCCATGGTATCATTACCTGCAGGGTCTGAGCTATGGAGACATGGGCCCAGATGTGACTCCATGCTAAACCATGGGTTCAGAGCTCTCCTGTGTTTCTTTGTGGGTGTCTTACTGCCCGGGGGAAGCTTATTGCACATTGTAAGCAGCTTTTGTTCTGTGAATCGGAGGAATTACACCGAGTGCTCTTGTCTGTCTGGCATTTTCCTGATAGACTCAAATGATTGGATGTGCTTAACCAGTTTAATTATGTTGATGCCCTCTCGTCTAGACCCAAGGCCTGAGTTTGCACAGGTCTCGATCCGCTCTCCGGTTGTCAGGGGCCAGAGGTTATCCTCACTCACTGATTTCACACCCTCGCATGGCTCACTAACCCCAGCTATTGATTCCCGGATGCCTGCAGTCCCTGCGGGTCAGGATCACAGATAGCTTCATGCTACACTAACCCCACCTTCTACTCCTGTTAAGTTGAACCAGCTTTTACTGTCCATTAAGAGAGAGAGAAGTAGTTAGGATAAGAGTTGGGACCGCAACAGGGTCCAGACTACGTGCCTATAGGCAGGAGACCAGGGCGCCACCATCTCCACCAGATGCAACCACAGAACAACCTTCTAGCTGTCTGGAATGTAAACACCTTGACTGGTGTTTGCTGGGGGAAACGGGGGCTGAAACTGAAAGCTGGAGAGTTCCTTTGTATTTGAAATGCAGCCACTGATTTTGTTGTGTGAGGTGTTTTGTTTCAGTCCCAGGCACTGATAGCATCATTTGGAGCTGCTCCAGCTTAAATGCCGCCTTCCTTGCCTCAACCCTTTGCGTATCTTGAAAATGTTGTGGGTGCACCCTCTCACTCTGCCACTTTTCTTTCCTCAACTCTTTAATGTGTCCAGAGAAAGACTAATGACCAGGCCTTTATGTACAATCGCCATCATTTACCAAAGTCATATCCACTGGGGATGCTGCCTCGTGGAATGCTGTGCTATTCTTACCGGTGTCATTCATCAAACGGCTTGGCAGCTTTTGGCTTATTGCTCTCCACATTACTCTGGGACTGCAGGGTCCCTGGGAAAGGCTAAATGACAGGAGCAGAAACTCTGACTGGGGCTTCAGGTCTCAGTGCTCATGGGGAAGACCTTGGAATGTGGGGCTCTAATGGCTTAAGAGGCACTTTGCAGAGGTCTGACTGACTTTTGCTGAACAGGTTAAGTGGAAGTGTCGCCAAAGACCACTACTAGAGTGAGAGTACCGTTTAACACATTCACTTGAGGTCTCTGTTTTACTCACACACACATGCCTGAGCTCATTAAATTGTTTGTCCGGAGCTCCTAGCAGGGGTGCTTTCCTCTGCCCAGTGGCGCCATAGCCACAAAAAAAAACTTGCATTCAAGCAGCCCTGCGCCAAAGTGCTGACCTGGCCGAGGTCACCGGTACACAGACTCTGCAGTGACCTGTGGGTAGTGTTCATCTTTACACAGCTTTTTGTTGTAGTCATAGATTCTGTCTTTTAATAAAACCATCCTTTAAATTGTTTAAAAAAGGCAATTTTACACACATTTTTGTTGACAAAATTAAATGAATTAATTAACATATTAATTTGAACATACCTACAAAATTAAGAATTCATTCCCACGACTTACTAATGCATTCCCTAGTTAAATTATACATTATTACTACATTATACTAATTTGTTCTTTATTTTTATTTGAGTTAAATCCTGGTCACGATGGAACAAATTAGTATGGTAACACTTTATTTTACAGTGTCTTTGTTACATATGTACTTACCATAGTAATAACAGTAAATTATGCATGATTAAATAATTACTATACCTCAAACAAACCTAATCCTACCCTATCCCGTAAGTACATGTTGTTAATTAATATTACTCAGTATGTAAATATATAATTACATTGTAACAATGACACCTTAAAATAAAGTGTAACCATTAGTACAATGTGTTAAAACGTTCTCACAGAAAGAGCATATTTGCAATGTGACTTAGACATTCTGAATATTACGTTTACAGCTGTAATGGTTAAACCCCCAACATTACTGACTTGAGTTTAAAAATAATTTTCCTTCTAGATTTTTTATAACATTGCTATTGCTTATAGTGTTAGTATTTGTAGTATATGTATTAGTATAGTATATATTATTCTCTTATTTTCAGCAACATTATGCGACAATTAAAAATAGTTTAATTAACATAATGACGCACGTTTTTTGTCTTTATTATCAGCTATCAGTGTCAAAATCAAACAAACTCTCCAGTTTTGTGTGTAATGACCTTTTTTTGTCAGTACTGTATGTTGTTGAGATTAACACTGGCCATGGGCAGAGTCTTATATGCTGCTTTTAGAAGATGCTATAAATCCTTTACCCATTCCAGTAATGGGAAACCCCTACACGGACACAACCCTCAGCACCTGCACACTCCACCAAACTGCACCACCCACCTCTGGAAACCTGTTGCCCAGTGCCATGCAGCAGCTGTGCAGAACCGACTAGACTTCTGTGGCCCCCTGACACAGCTGGAGAGGTGGAATTTCAACTAACAGGGCACAGATTTATTTATTTCGATTTCCAGTAAAAGCCTTTTTGTGCTGTTTTGGTTGGCACTCCCAGCTCTCAGGTCTGTGTCCAGGCCTGATTACTCATCATTTGGAGAAGGAACCGACCTGTGGATGTCTATTCTAGGAGAAGCGTGTGGACAGACTGACGGGGTGTGTGATTGATGGGGTGGAGAGAACTGGACAAAGGAGGCAGTGGCAAGCTTGAGGTTTCATCTGTGGCCGGGAGGTGTTGAGAGACTCGGCACAACAGGATAATGGCAGCGCCACAGGCGGCTGCTGACCCCACACGCCCACAGCCAACCCGTATTTTTCTTAGCTTGTTCTCCTCCATAAAATAATCGGCCCACTGTCAGGGGCTGTAATTTGGCTAATGTGTAGCTCAAGGGCAGAGGTGACCTCACAACCAGCCATGGAAGCAGGATGTTTAATCAGTTTGGGCACAAAAACGTGTCTTTGGCGTTATCGGTAGGGAAATTGTTGCATAAACAGTAGAAACCATAGTACGTTGATAGTAAGTTTTCCACACATACTGCACCAGAAAAATGCTAAGGTACTACACATGCTTTTGAACGCACACACACACAAATGTGTCAAACAGAAGGCGCCTTAGAGCACAAATCATCCCAATCATTGGAGACCCACTGACTCTAATCTCGCTCCTAATGAGACAGGGCAGAATGGCTCAATTTTCCAATGGCCTGGAAAGCCTCCGAAAATGAGCTGAGTGTTGCCTTGGCACAGACTCTCATTATGTCTGTTTGGAGGGAGAGGAGAAAGAGCGAAAGGACAGTAATGTGAAAGAGCTCCACTGCCTTCCAGGGACAGCCCAACAGCGAGCCTGTTAGCATGCTGGTATTTTAATCACATCCTGTCATGCTTAATTTATCCTTGAATATAATGTCCCCAACAAAAAAACAGGCACACTTTCATAATTGATACGGCTGTAAGCATAAGGCAACTATAATCAGCACATTGTCCACTTCAGCCATTTTTAGACATGGCCTTATTAGTGCAATCTGTGGCTATAGAGAAACACAAGGGCTGAAGAAAGTCTTTTCATCATAAACTGCCTAAACAAGCTGTCAAATATCAGGTCGTCGCTTCTTAACGGAAGGAGCTCTGATTTGTGGAGAGGCGTCTAATAATGTTTGTATATTTTGGATTTTCATTTTAAGCCCAGTCAACTGGTGACTTCTAAACATTTGGAAATGCATCATTGTGTTTTGGCAACTGGTTTGCATGGAGCACAAGACTCAAGTTGATTTAATGGTCTGGAGGTTGTTTAATAAACCTCAACCTCATGCTGCAGAGTTTCTGCAGGACTGTTGCGCATTAGGCACAAAAGGAAAGCTTTGCACATGCTATAGGTCATGTTATACAAAGCACAATCAGACCTCCATGAGAGTGACATGCAGTGAATATCATAACGGTATGTGTGCTGATAGTGTTCTGAAATAGCCATAAATAAGAATGTATTCTTTTAGCATCATGTGCTAACTGACTTTAAGTTCTGCTGAGTCAGATCCAGAACAATCCTGTGGAGGCATCTGAGGCCCTGTTTACACCTGGTATTAAGATGCATTTGATCAATGGGACCACAAGTAGTCAAAGGAGACACATACCCGTTAACACCTGGTGTTTTAATCTGTCTCTTTTGTCCACTTTCGTCCACTTTCAACCACTTCTATCCTGATTTCTTTGTGGGGAAGGTCTATGGGCGGGTAAATGTATGGGTTTTTTCAGAACTGTCAATCTAATGGACGAAATAAACTATCACAATTTACATATAAACGTGCACGGAGATGACAGAAAATCAGCATGGTTCAGCTTTGATAGACATAAGACTAAGCCAAACGCTGTGAGTGCTCGTTAGAAATCAGGAATTTAAGAAAACATTGTACTTGGGACATTATTCGTTTTCAAATCACACTTGGGTCTCCAGCCGACAGTTTAAATCCTGTCTGACTAGCGCGCTTCCCATTATGTTTACGCATTAGGTCAGTAAACGGAGAGTAGGCAGACTTGTGGCTGTTCGAATGCATTTGACCACATGAGCGTTTACACTACAAAAGCTGTCTAATGTGTTTTCGACTACCTCTGGAAGTGGTCGAAAGTGAACAAGCTTAAAACTTTGACCCTGTTTACACTTGTAAAACAAATCTTAATACCAGCTGTAAACAGGACCTGAGGTGCTGCATGAATGAAAATGACTGAGATGGCTCCAGTCAAATCCAGCCAAGACAGAAGGTTCTTTGGTGGAGATTCACTATTTTGAGGAATTAGCAGTGTTAATCCTTTGGTATGGCTAAATCTGCAGTCTCTGTGGCACCGCTAGGAGTCATTACATTAGGCGCTAACCTTGCATTGCAGACGATTCTAAAGATTTGATTGGTCATGTCAATCACAGTGCTGATTGCCTTCACAATGCTTAAACAAACACTGACCCATAAACCAATGTGCATCCCAAGCTAAACTCTAAACTAATGTGCAGTTTTTTGAATAACTTTTTCTAAAAGAAATCATCTGACGAGGACCTAACTGCATCATGGTTTTCACAGAACTTGGTAAAATGAGCAGTGATAGTGGAGGGAGTTGCGAGAAGCTGTTTTGTACATCTGTCTGTCAGATGGCTGAGCTGTGAGAAGGTCTCATTCATGCAGTTTCATCACATTGTGATTTAAAGGTGGATATTATTTACAGTGCAGACAGAGTCTCTTAGTCAACTCTCAGTCTGTTAACCCTGCTGATTTAAACCAACTCACTCAGACCTTTGCACTCTCATGTACAGTGAGGGCCACTTGTGAAAATGCTTATTTTTTTGCATTTTGCAAGTTCAATACAAAATAATAATTGCATATTATATTACCGCTAGAACAATTTGAGTGAAAAAAATAAATAATGTACATGAATTTCAAAAGTAAAACCTTTAAGTCAGTGTGGTCTCAGTGTTTTACCCCACTGTAACACTGACACACTTGCATATACTCACAGAGGATATCAGTGCTCGTTGATGCAAAACCAATTAAATAATCACAATACCCTTATTAGAGCAGTTGATGAAAGATTATCATGCTGAACTCACATGACACTTGTCAAAAGAATAGACATGTAGACGCTTCGGCTGTTCAGCAACTCATCAGTTCAGACATATCAAGAGAATTTATCATTCCGGTTTAGTCAAACATCCTGTGAGGACTTCTGAGATTTCTGTTCATCCTCAGAGCACTGAAGAATTCGCTGTTTTATCCTCTCGGATATCCAAGATAGCCTTCAGAAATTATTGAAAATAAATTGAGGGTTTATGGGTATTTTTAGGATATGGAGCTCATCAGAAGGCCGGAAGAGATGCACCCTGCTGGGTTAGCATAAGGGAGGGAGTTCCTTAACACTAAGCAGATGGCTGAAATCCATATCTTGGAAAAGTGCAACCATGTGATGAGGATGAGGAGAGGATCAATGGGGAGCTGGAAGGGTCATTTCAAAGTAGTGATATTATAGGTGAAAGAGGGTTGGGCTAGCATAATGGGCGCCTCGAGGAGATCCAGCATGATAAAAGCACTGTGATCAGGTCATCAGCATGACAGCACACCTATCAGCTGGAAAGAAAGATGGTGGAAACTATAATAATGCTCTTAAAGCGTCTATGACCGCAGTTAGCGCAGCGCGACGGGATTAAAGGATTCTGTGCTATTGTGATAAAGTTGGAGGCTAAGTGCATCAGGCAGAGCTCTGGTTTGGGGGGCCATTATGGGTGCGATTCCCTTACGGAGCTATCTTTAACCGATTAAGGGTGTCAAAAACATTTGAGCCAGGGAGATTTTACCGCTCCCATGGAGCCTCCCACATCTTGCAGTGATCTGCAGTTTTATTTGCACCCCTGGCCTCTGTTATCTTGTACGCCCTTGTACATCAGCCTAGGATAAAAGAGCTAGCAAAACCGAGGGTTAGAAAACTCAAAAGATTGTTGTTTAAACAGCACCTATTGTTCCCATAAGAGTTTTATCCATTGGTGATGAGGAACACATGGCCTAGGGGCGGCACAGCACAACTTACATGGATCAACTTCATTATATCAGCCATGCAGCTTTAGCTCAAACAAGTGAATGTGTCTTTTCCTATGCTTACCTCACAGATTTATTAGCGAGCTAACCTATAATTTCCTATAAATATGTCCAGTCTTCTGAGGAAAAACAAGTCATTTTGGACTATTATGATTCTTGTAAGTCCTAATGGTTAGCATTGATGTTTGGGCAGGCTTTTGCATTACTGTTTGTCTCCAGCAACAAGAAAACGATCTCTCTCATTGACCACATCAATGAACCACCGCAGTGCATAATCCCTTCATACATCTTGTACATTTCATTATCATTTCAAAGGTGTTTGAAAAATTACGCCTCCGGCCCAATCCTGCCGCCAAGTGGGAGCGTAGTTAAATGATCCGGCGACCTCAATTACCACAGAGTTAAGCAGATGATATTGTAATTATTGGCTGCCAAACAAAATCCCACATGCACTCATGCGCAGGTTGGCTCGACAGCAATAAGGCACCAACCGGGAGGGCAGAGAGCAGACCTGGAGAGTTTATTTATATCATCAGTTCAATTACTGCTGGTGAATCAGAGCCTCCATCTAACGGTTAGCGCGGTCATAAAAAAACGAATGTATTTATGCACGTGAATTAAAAATGAGGACCGAAAAAGACTCAAAGGAAAACGAGACGCTCTATAAAAATTATATCAAAACTCCAAGTTTTGTTATTTTATTTATAAGCATCAGCTGCTTCATATTTCCTAAACTGATTGGCGTGAACTCATGAGTGTATAAGAAATTCAAAACAGACTCAGCTTTTTTTTGAGTGGAGCACTGGAATCCTTTAGGAGACGAACGAAAAGAGGATCTCAGTGTTTCGGTATCTGTTTCAAATCGGCCACAGTTAACTTGCTGGAAAGTGTTCTTAACAAATTTTGTGGTGTGAGTACACTACAAAAACACGCTAAGCAAGCTTCCTGATTGTGTTCCTGATTGTGAGAGTGTCACATCCAGGGTTGTTGTTCTGGAACTAGTGCGAAAGCGTGCTAGTATCTTGCTGTGTATATATATACGTTTATATTTGGAAAAGAAGTACAATTCTATTAGGAAATGATGGGGTTATGGGAGGTAATGCAATCCAACCAAAAAATTAATTATATTTTAATTAAATACTATAACTTTTCATAGACAAAACCCAAATAATTTTGTAAGTGCAAACCAGACAATGGGGTTTTATGTGAGCACTTGCTTTTAATTGCACAACTTCATTGATGTGGCAATATGATTAAAAACTTTGCCCAACAATAACAATTTATTGTTTTGTTGGTGGTCTTGATGGAAGCGTTTGGCTGTAGTGTTGTTTTTGAGGGTTGCGAAAGCTTGTGATTTATGAACAGGAAGAATTTTCAGTGGATTGGTTTAATTACGTTCATCAGTCTATCAGATCAAGGGATGAGACTGTTGACTTGTATCAGAGTTCATGTTTCGTCATATTATGTGAAATAGGTAGGCCTACTCTTTTTCTTACGGTGCAGGAGGATAGCTATTGAGTTGACGAGAAATCCTCTTGGCTGAAATTGACATTACTTTGCAGGGATGTGGTTAAGGGACCAGCAAGGGGGGGACAGTAGGAGAAAGACCCTCTATTTTCACTTTGGTCATCAAACATTGGTACGCTCTGGTTTCTGCCTGTCTGTCATTTCTCTAAGTGCAAACAGATCCCTGTTTGGCTTCCAAAAAAAGGACCAAGACAGCTATACTGATTGCAAGGAGTCTGCAAGGGTCCTGTCTTCAACAGTTAGTACTCTCAGGTTGTATGGGGGTGTGTGGGCAGTTGTATGTGTGTGAGGTTTGGACTTCTGGGAGATTTGTCTTGGATGAAATTTAAATTAAATGAGGCGGTTTAATGAGTTTGTTAGCAAAACTCTGCAAAGCCATCTGGCAAAGGGCACCAGGCCCTGGAGGCAGTACTGAGGAGGTTTGTCCCACTGCCTCAGTGTTGTCTAGACACACAAATCTCTGTACTTGTACACTAAAGAAAACTCGATCATACTCAACGTGGCAAATATATGTCTCGTTATCACTGTAGAGAGAGCAGATTTATGTTTTAATGTCCTCAGTTAAACTTTTCTTTATTTTCTTTTTTTGGCTCTTTCATCATCATTTTCATTGACTGTACAATAGAGAAAAGCCAGGAAATTAATAATGGAAAGAGATAAGAATGCAATCAGAAACATGAGCAGCCCATCTCAGTGTTTCGGAACACGTGTGCCATTTGGTACACCTGCTCTGACACATAATTGGGAAATTTCAATTCAGACACATGCAGAAAGGAATGATTATAGTAGTTGTGTGAAACGTTGTTAACCTACTTGTCTGGCGAAGCAGGGAAGTTCATGGATGGCCAGGTGGGGCCCTGGAGCTCTTCAGCTCCAAGAGCAAGGCTATGATGACCTATGAAAACAGCAGGAGGGTGGATGCTGGTGTCCTGATCATGGGTAACCTTGACTTTTGACTTTAGCCACCAAGAGTGCTGAGAGCAAGTCTAATTTTTCCAGCTGCTGCATAACCCTTGAATAAAATGAATAAAATGAATAAAAACACAAGCATATGCCATTCACCCTAATGCACACACACATGCTCACATATTCCCTCTGCCCTTTCATTATGCACACGCACAAACACTCCTCCCACCTCTGTCATTATTTATCCACATACACACTCTCACAAACACACCGTGTTCTCCTCAGGTTCATTATTCAGATACAATGGCGGCCTTCTGCAGCTCGATTGCAGGTGAACAAGTCCATTCCCTCAGTGCTCACAGCTCAATTCCCTGAGTGGTGTAATCACTGGCCCTTGCTCCCACCTCTGTAAATGTCTGGTCCTAAAGCTATGATTAACTTAATACCCAGATTCGCTCACCGTGAGAAAGCTTATATAAAAGTGCACGCTCGCACCGGTCAAAGCAGCCCCCATCAGCGAGAAGTACCCACAGCATGACCAGATGTCCTTCGGAAAAATGGAACTGCTATAAAATGCAGTCGCTATACTGATGTGGGCCACGCTCTCGTGAACGTGGCGGCGTTAGGGACACTTGTTGTAGCGTTCTTACGGTCTGTCCCTGTTGCTCGATCCCCCTGCCCCGGAAAGCAGAATATGTAGGAGCTAATGGGGTCTAAGGAAGGTGGAAATGTGGCCTGAGGGGCTGCAGCCGGCGTGAGGGGCCCTGATTTATGATCCAGCACATAAAATGCTCAGTAATGCCACGCCACAGCTGAACTTCATTTCAGCCCCAGCCTGGGTGTTAACAAGGGTAGACAAGCTATTTAGCAGAGGTTTAACACCACCACGGGCTGTTGTTCTTACAGTAATCTGCATAGGCGATTCAAGAGTCTCCCTGCGCCTCCACTCGCACCTGGTCGAGATTGTCACAGGGGGCGCGTAAGTTCGAACGGGGGCAAAGTGTTAAAGTCATCGACTCATTCCACGCTCAAATGAATCGACTCAGCTTCCTCCTTAACCCTAAGCCCCCCCAGCCAGCCCATGTGTAGACCCTCGGGGGAACCATATCTTTAACTCTGGAAAGGATGCTGATGTTTATTTAAATACGGCCTCATCAGTGGGCCTTAATAAATCAACCTGCCTTCGTGATGTCATAATCAGTGAGATCATCCCCTGTAGAGGTGAAATTCACCATCTATGGAACATTCCACCGGCTGAAGCACAGCGGGGCTTGACTTACAGCCCTGGGGAGTCACACACACTGATCAAACCGGATAATGGGGAAAAATGAACGGCCGCAGTCAAATATCATATTAACCAGCCATTGTGGATGGAAGGGCACACGATGTGTGGCAAGGCTGCACATTACCTCACTGTGCCAACGTATTCCCAGTAGGCACAACAAAGCATTCTTAACATGATTAGTTTATAGTCCAGCGATTTCCACTTTCCAAAGCATGAAACAAAGAGTTTTCATCAGTTGTTTTTCAACTCTAAATGACCATTTATTTTTCTCTGAATAATTAGAGCTCAATTTCGTGCTCATCAGAGCTGTAATGGAAGGAGGACGAGAGGAACTGGGCCTCAATGTCTGAGGCTCTGGCTGAAGCTCAAGATTCACAAGGGAAATAATCATTGCACAGCCTTATATTTGATCAACGCTAAAGGGCCCAAGGTTTCAAGTGTAATTTCTTATGGTTTATACATTTAGCAGCTGGAAGGCTCTTGGGTAGGATCTAACCATCCTTTAGACTTCACATTCTTGGCTCGCAGAGAGACAGAAACCAAAGCCGACTGGTTATTGTTGGAATGTGTAGCATTGAAAAGCGATAGCGCTGGCCCTTGAGTGACGCTTAGAAAACAAACAATTACCACTGAGCGACGGACGATACCGTATCTCTAGGACTGGAAAGAGAAGAGCTAACAGCCTGTAAAAGAGGAAGCTGGCATGGCAGCACAGGAAATGTTGTGTTTATACAGAAGGTGTTTTAGCTAAATTAGGGGGTAGTAACAGCAAGAGTCTTCAGGTTAGCAGTTAGAGCACAGGGAATATGGGCAGTGCAGTATAATTATCACTGATACAGTACCCTCAAACATACACCGTAGTGCGTTGTCTAGCTCTAAAATGTGCATTTTAGTACATATTAGGTGAAAAAAATGCTTTTCTTACTTAGTATTTTTGTCTTGTTTTCAGTCCAAATATAAAACAAAAATCTTAAATCAAGATGCATTTACTTAAGTAATAAAAATGCCATGAGATATTATGTCTTGTTTTCTGGGGGAATAACTAAAATTAAGTGAGTTTTTGCTTAAGTGAGAAAAATAATCTTGTTTCTGTTTGAATTAAGTTTATTTTTCTAACCCCATTGGCAGATAATGTTGTTTGTTTTAAGCTTTAAGCAAAAGCTCACTTAATTTTGTGTTGTTTATTATGTTATTTTACTCATCTAGTAAATGCATCTTGAAACAAGACAAAAATACAAAAAACTCTTTTTGCAGTGTAATATGCAGCCTTTAGAAGTGTAAAGTTGTTCCTTTAAGGGGGCTGCCCAAATACTGGCCTGGCATGAATAACAGCGTTTTCCACGGATCCGTGTGTACGGGGATCGTATACCATATCGTAGGCCTATTCCATTTTTAGTACATCGTTGTCATCTACAGGCTTTCCTGTAGTTCAAACAGTAGAGCGTTTAGCGCTAGCAATGCCAAGGTCATGGGTTTGATTCCCAGGGAAAGCGAGATTCCTTGAATGCAATGTAAGTCGCTTTGGGTAAAAGCATCTGCCAAATGCATAAATGTTAATGTCATCTAAACGTACCCTTAGTTAGTTGCTTGTAATTATGCATAATTTATTATAGTAAGTACATGTAACGTGTGACTACATCACCTAACCGTGTACATGGGCACAACTCATAAAGCCATATTTCAAGCCCAAACAGACAGTGGCAGGGAGTGAATAGCCAGAGAATTACATGACTAAGGGTGAATTTGATATAATTTCTTAGCGTAAGGCAGCAAAGGGTTCTGCATGAGGGTGAGGGAGGCGAGATGTTTGTTGTCACAAAGCGGCCAGCTACAAGAAGACTGTTTGGCATGTGGCGGTGTGGCTGATTCGATTAGGACGTCGGATAAACTGAGTTTCGACACTAATCTCAGGAAGCAGTTTACACATCACGTCCGGGCAACTGAGGCAGCTCGCTGTCCCCATAATGGCAACATTATTGACAAAAGCCATTTCTGTCACTCCTTTTCCCAATCCGCATTTGCTGTGAATCAATTGAGAGTGCTTGCAATGGCACATGGCCATCTCGAGTTGGTTCTTTTATGACATGCGCATGGATTCTAACATGGGCATCACCGTGTAGCTGGGCAGTGATCTGCTCACTCCTGCTGGTTTTCTGTTTTTAGCGGCCAGATAGTTGGATTGGATCTTTGTTTATGAGCAAATTGGTCGGAAAATTATTGGGAACGCTTTATGGTCATCCTCCATTGGCAAGGCAAATGAAGCAGACAGTTGAGTAACAGAATGTATATACTGAATAAAACTGCCGCTCTCTTTAAACTGCATCATCTGAATACTTGGTCGTCTCTTTTGTTGATTTCATGTCATTGTGGTCATTTCCCATGTGTAAATTTCCATTTGAGAAGGTGTTTTAGAAGGTTTTCTCTTATTTATTCCTCATTAACTATTGCTTACTGTAGAGATGCACAATATAGCAGTACCATAATGGTTATTGACAGTATATTTGAATTCTACAGATTGATAAATATTCAATATGTTATTGTCCATGCTCATTTCCCCAATTTATATGTTTAGATTACCTTTTGCCATCTTCTTTTGCTCACTTAAATTGAATCTTTAAAAATTCTGATAATAACAATTAAATGTAAATATAAAACAAACTTTTAGTTTTTTTCTTTTTTTTAATCTAGTTAGTCGTTATTAAAATGCTATACTAGTTTGTCTATTAATTTTATTGACCAAGGCATGAAATAATTACTGACTTATAGGTATTGGACAGAATTTCCATTGGTGCATCCTTCTTTTTTTTCTGTCTGCAGCTAGCGCTGCATATCCTGATTTTTTCCTAGCTACTGTGGTTAAGAAACCACATAATCTGATCCTGTGGTCCCAGTGCCTCTCCCTGCAGATACCAACTGCCACTGTCTGGCTGAACCTGCAGTGTGTTAATGTGGTCACATCTAAGTTTGAGGATAAAGGTGGTGGCTTCCTGGGCACCAGACCTATACGGCCTCCTACATCCCTCCACCAGAGATTAATTTATTGATCGGTTGGTTCAGTGGTGGAGAGAAGCCTGGGGGCTCCATCTTGTGGTCAGGGATGCATCTGCATCTTTTGTTCTCTCTCTGTCTGTCTCTCTCACACTCTAGCCTTCCTCCCTTTTCTCTGTCTTTTATTGTTCTGTCTCTCTCACACACATTCTCATGTTACCATAAATTATCCGACGAGGAATAATAGAGAATATATTCTGAATACATTTGGAGATACTGGGAGATCAAGACAAATGTAAATCTGACATGATCCATGTGTGTAATTAAACCTTCAAGGAAGAAAAGAAAACTGGAAATAAATGTATGCTCTAATTTTTAACATTTAGCATCTTAACTAAGCACTTAAGTCATGATCTAACTCTTTTCACTGACTTGATTATTCATAAATGGAAACGTTTGTTTGTCCTTCTCTGCTGGGTGGCCATTGTTGGAAAGCAGAACAATATTTTAAAACCATGTTAAAAGAAACTCAAGCTGATTGGGGCCCCGCGGGGCCTGGCCTCATGTATTAACTCCAAGTTGTTCTCTCTACCTCTCTTCCTCTCTATGATCGCAATTACACTTTTCTCAGGTTTGGTTACATGTTAATTAGTGTGCTATGTTGACCTTCTTAGACTCATATGTTGAGTAATTACAGAGCATTAAAACCTATTTTGACAATAGCACTCTGCTTTTTTTCCTTCACAGATCTGTGTCCAGATTTCTGTGAAACATGAAGTTTTTTGCATGGCGCCCACGGTCTCTTGCTTGCCCCCGTAACCTCTCAAAATATTCCACCCTTTTCCACTTCCACGTTTCCCATTATTAGATTTAGAACAAAACCTCCTGGGCCCAATAGACTTAACAGCCCCCATTTATACCACATAATCATTCAGTCCAGCCTGAAGCTACAATTGGCTGGGCACATGATTTGTGATGTTGTGTTATTGCGTATACGTATTCTGTGCATTTCTTTAATTGAATAGCGCTGAATGTCATCCTTCTATATATATTGACTCAGCCCTCAGTATGTCACCGGTGCGCGGTCACGCCTCATGATCAAGAGCCCCAGACCCACCAATCACATGTAGGAATTAAACGGCTACGAGGTCTTGCATTCATCATCAGTTTTTGTGGACAATGCAGAGGATGGCAGGTTGAGGTTTGCCAGATATGGCCGACTAAACCAGTTTTGCCTGTAATTTGATTAGCTGGACATTAGCCATTTACCCACACTAACTGGATTACTCTCATTTTAAAGAGCTTAGGGTTATTAGCTGGCCGAAAGCAAGCAGCCACCCCTGCTTTCTATTCAGCTTACTACCTAATGCATTCTGAGAACCTGACAAACAAATCTGATCTGATTCCGTTGTTTTGAGTTAACATGAAGAGGGTTTGAGCTTGTGGATTTGAGTTTGGATTTTTGTTTGTTTGCTGAGCTGTGTGGTTCTTCTTGTCTTTAAAGAACACTGTCTTGCCTGATTTACACTGTTGTTCTGAGCATTTTTATGATGCCGATGGATGGATGGATGGATGGATGGATTGATGGATGGAGCAAATTAATGGGTGAATGGATGGATGATGGATTCATAGGATTTATGGATGGGTGGGTGGATGGATGGATGGCTGGATGGACGGACGGACGGACATACGGATGGACGGACGGACATACGGGTGGATGGACGGACGTATGGGTGAATGGATGTGGCAGATGAATATATTGATAGATAGGGAAGATGGATGGATGGATGACGGCAGATGAATGGATTGATGGATTGATTGATGGATGGGTGGGTGGATGGATGGATGTATGGGTGGATGGAAGGACGTATGGGTGAATGGATGTGGCAGATGAATATATTGATAGATAGGGAAGATGGATGGATGGATGTGGCAGATGAATGGATTGATGGATTGATTGATGGATGGGTGGGTGGATGGATGGATGGATGTATGGATGGATGGACGGATGGATGGATGGATGGATGGATGGATGGACGGACGGACGGACGGACGTATGGGTGGATGGACGACGTATGGGTGAATGGATGTGGCAGATGAATATATTGATAGATAGGGAAGATGGATGGATGGATGTGGCAGATGGATGGATGGATGGATGTGGCAGATGAATGGATTGATGGATTGATTGATGGATGGGTGGGTGGGTGGATGGATAGATGGACGGACGGACGGTGGATGGATGGATGGATGGATGGATGGATGGATGGATGGATGGATGGATGGATGGATGGATGGATGGATGGGCAGATGAATGGATTGATAGATAGGGAAGATGGATGGATGGGTGGATGGATGGGATAGATAGATAGAGAGAGAGAGAGAGAGAGAGAGAGAGAGAGGGGGAGAGATGTATATATATAGATGAATGGATTAATATTCTATAATTTATATCATTTTATAGAATGAGATGTGTAGGAATTGTTATCTTTTACGCACACTCACTTACTCACACATACACACACAGCGTGCGCCCACACCTGTCTCAGAGGACAGACTGTTTGGGAACAACCATGTCTCTTTTCAACCGTTCACCCTGCTAGTGACTTATATTTCACCATTAAAGATGCTGCTTTAGTGTGGAGTGTGTTTTGGTGCTCTCCTGTATTCATGTAGACACAAACACAAAAAAACATTGCTCTCAGTACCCCTTACCACTACCTCCACCACCAGCACCAAGCCACCTGCACCACTGGCTCAGTAGTTAATTGGACAGCATGGCTTCTGGTCTCCGTGGCAACTGTGACCTGCTGCAAGATGGATGGAAACTTCTGCCTGTAAAGCCACGAACCCCCCAGAACCCCCCACCTGCAGCCAATCTCCTAATCTCCTAGTTTATTTATGAGTGCCGAGTGGCCCCTCACCATGGACGGAGCGCGACTCAGCTGTTGCCTCCAACCCACTCACTTTAAAAGCTCTTAAATCCTATTGTCTGATTAGCAGCCTCATCCTTTCTTCAACATCTCCCTTTGTTTTGGACGGCTCCGCTCTCATGTCTTTTGTGAGGACTGGGAAAAGGACATTGCGGTCTCATTCTCTATCCAAAAGCTGTCCCATATTGAAATCAGACATGCACTCTCCTCATCTCTTATAACTGATGTTTTATTGCGACTATAAATGATCCTAAAAGCTTGTTGTACGGCTCAAGCTTGGTCCAGGGCAAGACGACGCAGAAGAGAGAAAATTAAACCAAATGGCACACGAAGAATAAAAGTGAATTAACCAATAACAAATCACCCTCTGCGCCCAGCCTCTCCCCCTTATTTCTTCACTAACTCATCTAAATTTGTTTGACATCTTTTGGGCCGGGAGCCAAAAAGGCTTTTAGAGCCATAAAGTGTATGGATCAGGATAAATCACATTAAGCGATCCAATTTAATTAAAGCATTGACAAAACATAATAGATACTAAGGCGGGGGGTGGACCTTTTCTATTTATAATATCCATACACAAACTCTTTCTTGGATGCAGCGGAGGAATGTAGAAGCTTTAGCAGAAAGCTTTAGACACCCAAGGGAGCATTCAAGCTCATTTTCTTTGATTTAGAAGCAGCCTTCACCTCCCTCCATTGTGACTCCAAATGCAAGTAAGGACGGCGTAATGAAGCGAGCGCTGTCCCGGTTTAGCCGGCGTCAGCTCTTAGGATGATCAATAGTGAAATATTTTTATTCATAAAGCACTGAGTTAATTAAATCAAGGAGTCTTTGGGCTACATGTAAGACACTAAGCAAGGGCAGTTAAACGACTGTAGAGGAATACAAAGCTGACGCTGCCGGATACTGATCAGTGAACAAGGGCTCTACGTTCACGTCCTTCTTTTTTCATTTCATGTCCATTCCCTCTTCCTTCCAGCAAGTCTGACATCCTGGTGTTCACTAACTTGCTGCTGTCACAAAAGTTGAAGAGACTTTAATGGGTTTCAGATCAGTGTGTTTCACCATCCTCTTCACATCACAATACGGCTTAACGTTTATGAAAAAAACATAGTATATGATTATTTCCCTAGACATTGTAGTCACTGTATTAAGTTTAATAGAATTTACATGAAAATACATTTATTTTGATATGTTGATGATCCCATTCCATTAAAATCACTGAAACGTCTACATTGCACTGTACAATCAATCTGATTTTCACAGTGTCTGCACCTTTTGAATTATAATGGGAACATTTTAGTTAAATGTGTCGCTAAAATGTACAGTATTTGTCGTTTTTTAGACACAATGTACAATGATATTAAAAAAAATTTGGGATCTGAAAAAAAAAAAATAAGGAATACTGTTTTCTGCAAGGATGCATTTAATTGATTAAAAAAAATTACATAAAGATCAGTTTTAAATAAATTAAACTTTTTAACTTTAAATTCATCAAAGAATCTCAAAGCCGTGCGGCCACTCAAAGACATGACAAAACAGGAGTGTCAGAGCTCTGTCACAAAACCAAGAAATAAACTAGACAGAAGTGACAGAACAGTTTTAAAGTGAAGCTGAAGAGTCACCTTAGCATATGGTAGAATTACTTTTTTTTACAGAATTTTTACATTTTTCTTTCCATTGATATCCAATGCATTAACTTAGAATTTGTTTCATGTCTTCCTAAATAAATCAATAAATCAATAAACAATGGGAATAGACTGGTTATCAGCATATTGTATGTCAACTAATTTCACAAATAGCAAAAGCCATAAATATAATATAATATAAATAATCATTATTTTTCATATTAATGGTGCAGTCCCGCTTCAGACAAGAATGCTTTATTTGATGTAAATGGCAGACTGTTTGCCTTCATCATCCTATATGCAGCGCAGCAGGTGAAACCTCCATCTAAAGATCAGTAATGTGACCGAATGATGCGGCGCACTTTCACATTTGCAGCCAGCGTGTGATTCGTTCCTGGTTCTGTGCCACCTGCCAGAACGTAATATTTACATCTAGGCTACTCTATTCTCTTTAAGAGAAAGATTTCAGTGGAGAGACTGGAATAATAACTTCTAATAACTGAAGAGAAGAAGAAGATCTGCTGGCTGGTGATTCGCGCAGAACGAGACAAGAGAGAGATAGAGCGAGCGGCCTGGGTCCAATGAAAAAGCTCCTCTACTCAGTGTAATTAAGAACTACTGTCATCCTTAAGGCCAATTACACTATACGGTCTTTCAGGGCCAGAAATCCATAGTGTTTTAATTTGCCTCCATTTTTAAAAGTGGCCATAAAGCAAAGTGGAGACTCCAGCCAGCAGCGAGAGAGGGCCGCCCATCACGACCATAACTGGAGCTGTAAAAGAGTGAAATACGAGGCTGCAACGGTCACTATTTGTTATTCACGTTTCTATATATCTTTATCGAATAAGTGTTACATGAATTGCCGTCCCAGTGGGAAAAGGCTCCTCCGATGCAAAAATAGAGGAGGAGGGGGGAAAGAGTGCACGCTTTACAGTAGATGCAGCTCGTCATGTGAAACTGACACTCGATATGGATATGGACTGAAGACGTTAAGGGTTTCATAAAACAAAATGCTTATGGAGTGCCCGAGGGGGTCATCTTCTTTCTCCTTGATTCTGGTGTGTTTAATGAAAGAAATCAGAAACGTGCATCTCTTAACCTGCGCAAACGGCATCCGACCCGGCCAGCTTGCTGTCATAACCTGTCAGTTCAGGGAGTCACAGTTACGGCCTGATTCCTCATGACACCAAGATGAAATCCGAATCCTAAGGCCAAGGGTGTATTGTAGTACTCTCCCTTTTCTTGTAGGGCTGGTTTCACTTCAGAACAGTCTTAACAGCAATTTGGATGTGACCCCTATAGCACACACACACGCAGACAGACTTTTAACTGGTCATCCCTGAAGCAGTCGGGTCAGATGTAATATGACAGCAATGCGGTTGGCCCCAGTTATGAGTGCTAAATGAATAATGTAATGTAATATATCTGGCTTGAGGAGCTGGAGGGTTTTAATAACCTTTCCCCTTACTCTTTGTGATCAGGTGTGTACGCTCGGATGTGTTCGACCCATCTGTGTTCGACCCATCTGTGTGTGATCGCACGAGCACGTTCGAGGGGGGATCTGTCATTACTGGCAGGACTTAACAGAAGCGTGTAGGAACCCACCGACAGGCATCGGGGTCTCTGCGAGAATCTCGGACTCTAGATTCAATTTGGCATGCAGATAACAGCCCTGCCAAGAGCAAGAGTGAAAGCAAGACAGCGCTTGATAGATAATGAGAGAGGCATGGGCATGGAAGGAGACGTATCAACAGTCCAGTCACCAAGCTGGGCTGCGGTTTGTGCTTGATGAGATAGATGGAAGGAGACAGATGTCTGTTTTGACTTTACGAGAAAGAAAAAAAACAAGGAAAGAAAAGCCCATGTGCTCTGGATCCGCACATCATGAGAACCGTTGAAATTACACTTGTGTGATATTCTGTATCAACAAACAGTCCTATCCAGACGAAGATTAGATTTCTCCAAGGGCTGAGTTAGCCGAAACATAGTAAGTAGTTTGCTCTGTAGTTTATACAGAGATGGATAAACATAGGCATGTTTGATTTTAGAAGAGATTAACATCACAAAGTACTGTGAAACACAAATTTACCTGACCTCCTCAGGGAAACTCAGTCCTGTCCGAGAGTCTCGTGTGTGACTGACTGTGTTAGAGAGTGAGTGTACACTTGTATTTGTCTATAAAACATTTGTTTTCATGCAGAAATAAAAAAATCATCATAAGTTTTCACGTAAGAAGGATATTGTGCATATGTGGACCTGAGAAGCTTTTGTGTGTGTGTGTGTGTGTGAGTAACAACTGAAAGAGACCCTGTCACGGCCATCCTGCGTTATTTGAGTTCCTACTGTAAACTGATGTTTAAGTTTCCTTGACTTTCTTAGGTAATCACTCTTTTCCTTTGTGCTTTAAACTGAGCAAGAAAACAACAAAAGTGAAGCAAATAACCTTCTTGTAAAAGCGCACCATTCCATTCTTCATTGAAGAGATAAGAGTGACATTCGTAAAGCGTGATAGGAAAGAGAATTGACCGACATACCCTCAATATTTTCACTGTGTTTGTAAGGCAGCAGCATATTGATATTCCTCAAGCATTCTGCTTAGGACATAAAACACTCTGTTGGGGAAATGGATGGATGGACTCTGCTTAGGATTTGTTCTAAAGTAGTGAACATCTGCTAAATTCATCCCAAACTTCTCTGTGTGGTTAATTTCAACCTAAGGTGTACCATCGGAATTCTTCTATTGATTTATATTGACAGAACAATTGAGCTTTCGAAATGTAACAGACATATATAATGAACTATTATTGGTCTTCTCTTCCTTGCATATATTTAACCATTTATAGTTGATTCTTATGTGCGTCCGACTGAAAACAAGATGCGTGCTGAGTGTCATGACAGCGGCATTTCAAGTAGCATGTAGCGCTGTCTAACATTTGTGGTGTGTGTGTGTGCGTGCATGCATGCGTGTGTGTGTGTGTGTGTAAGGATAGATCCTCCTTGCGGCTCGACTCTCATATCCTTGCGTGTTGCTGAGCGTTTATCTGTAATATGTTTTGGCGTTGCCAGGTTGTCTGGACATGGGAGCCGTAATGGAATCAAAGGGAGATTTATGGCAGGCATCCTGACAGTCAGAGAGAGCAGGGCCAAAGCCAAATGAAATTAATGAAATTTGCAAGCAGATTGCTAGAGGAGGGGGACCAATGCAGCTCTGTCCTTTAACAAACACTGTTTGGCTCATGTCTGGTTTGAATCTGTACTTTAACTGAAAAGTTAAAGCATTAATTCAACCTTCTGTTAAGATGTCCAATTTGACGCTAATGATAGCAGTGTACAGTATACCAGGACTGAGTTAAATTTATAACATATAAAAAAATCACCAGTATTTATAAATATGTAATGCTATTTCTAGTTGTTGTTTTTTTTTTTTTTTTTTTTGCCAACAGGGTAAAAACAAAGATTTCTATTTTCAGGAATCCATAAGTCGATTTATTAAAAATGTTATATTCTCTGAAATCAAGACTATAATAAATAATTGTATAAAACAAGACAAAGTATTAATTAGGAACATTATTTTTACACCGTATTCAGTGAACTGCATCGCTACAGTATCTAAATTGACAAATTAACCTGCGTTTTAAAGATTCTTTGGAGAGCTTGTATTCATTCTGAAGTCGCATATATTGTTTCATTATCCATGCGTAATTAATATAATGTCAAAGCAGATGACATATGTGCATTGCTACGTTTTTCCCAGCCAGTATAATTCTCATATCTCATAAACTTCTATTATCTCTTTATAGTTTCATGTAATTCTTCATTAGAAATCATCTAATTCAGCCCGAATCCTGTGGGGCTGTTTTTTTTTTTCTTCTGACATTGTTTCTCTCTGTCGCTCCTCAGCTACGGCACTGCTGAGACTGATTGCGTTTCATAAGTGGCTTTATTTGGGACGATTTGCCTTTTGTAGAAATAATGAAAAAGGTTCCACTGAGTAAACAAAGCAATAAAACATTTATTAGCAGTGGAAGTGCTGTAAAGTACTACGCTGCGCTCTCGGCTCGCCGAGGACATACGGGTTTTGTGCTTCGCCATTCATAAAGAATTAAAAAGCCTAGCCAAAGAGAAGTTTCCTCTGTGCTCCTCTCCATCTCTGCACTTTATCTGTTTTGCATTTAGACCATCAAAGGCAACAGGGATTCGCTCATGCCCAGCGTGATGATGGTATAAACAGCGGTCCTATTTTCCCACTCTGTGGCATACGAACATGGGATGTTATGAGTTTTTACTCTGCAAATGTTTGTTCTCCTCTGTGCACGCGCTGCAAAGTTCGACATGAAGGATACACAAAGGAACATGATGCTCGCATCAAGCCAGCCAAGAGCGCTGTAAAGAAACGCAGGATTGTGAAACATGTCAAAAACCATCAAGAACAGTTCGATGAAATACCATAGCCCCTTATTGCAAAGCAAAACATAGTTATTAAGATCTTTGCCATAATAAAACTTGATTGGTTTGAGGCAAAAAAAAAAAAGGGGGACTGAAAGAGCCCAATAACAGTTTTTAATGCTCCTAAGAGGAAATTGCTGGCAGTCCTGTACTTGATACATCATTACGTCCCACGCACGAGCTCTGGCAGAGTTCCTCGATGTGTTTGGATACGCGCCTGATTGTTTATCAGTGAAATTGGTTGTAGCAAGGTCAGGTGGGTTAACCCACGTGGTGGTCTGTTCATGTTATGTGTAGCAGGCATGACTCCAAAGCAGACGCTTTGATTAGCTGGGAAGATATTCCATATCTCATTTGTTTCCGTCTTGCCAGTAATTGCATTCTGGTTCTCAAATTATGTTTGCCAGCGTGAGTCTACAAACAAACAAGCTTAATAAAGTTAAGCACAAGCATTGTGACATGTCAAAAATAATTTGGCTCATAAGCGAGCATTAAAAATGCCAGGCATTATTTTTGGTGTAGAGCTACTTTTGTCTGTTTGCTTTCTTGGGTTACTCAAAGTGCATATGATATGATGTTTCATTTTCTACAGGAATAAAGCAACGATTGCGGGGCATAGGCCTACCGCCATGGCCTTTCATTACACAGTACTGCTTTAAAAAATGTTTTTTTTATTTTTTATTAGACCAACACACACACACACACATAGATAGACTGAGTGATAAAAGGCCAGACGAATAAAGGAGGATGTGACATTTATGGTCAGTAGAACAATATGGTTTCAGATTTCAAAGCAGCGGCGTATCGTTCCAGAGGGGCGGCAGCAAACCGTCCATCTTCCTCAAGATGCTTTCTCCTGAAATGTGAAGTGGCTTCAAACAAATCCTAATATCTCTCTCTTTCTCATCTCTCTCTCCAGGGACCTGAGCGAGAATCAGATTCAGGCTATTCCTCGTAAGGCTTTCCGAGGGATCACCACCGTCAAGAACCTGTAAGTGTTTCTCCATCATCTCCCCTGGCAACCATTGGCACCGCCGTGACATTCGTTTGCATGATTTTGTGGGGCAAGAAAGCCTTCAAAAACTCTCCTTCCCCCTAAAGCAGTGAGCCAAGGTGTGATACTCCACATCAGCACAACAAACTGCAAACGAGACAGTCGTCCGCTGCGTTTAACGAGTCTTGTGTTTTATTCCAAAGACAGATAAGTGAAATGAAAGATAATAATCTCTCTCGCTGAAAGAAGAAAATGTTCAAAAGCGATGTGCTAGGTGGCCAACATGTACGCTCCTCGAATCATTTGTCATAACAGTTAATAAGCTTAGCGCTGATGAAAATTCAATTAATCAATATGGTTCAATAAGATGGATATCTTCAGGATATTGCCAGTGAGTAATGTTCCACAGCCATTTGCAATTACAGTAATGGCTTCTGATAAATCTCCTGTAACAGTTTCAGGAGCTGATCTCGCTACTGTGGACCACACTCTAGAAAATAAGGGCTCCAAAAGGGGGTTTTCACAGCGATGACTATAGGGATGTGCCCGAAGTCGAATGCTATGTTCGGGAACATGGTGGACATATGGTGATGAAAAAAAAAGAAGTCGAGATTGAAGGAAAAAATTAATTTCAATGCTTTTGCGTTTACTTGCATTTATATAGTTGGGTGGTTATATTGTATATAATTTGCGGGTAACCTTCATGCTGTGGAAATAAAAACATGTATTTACCCTTACCTTCTGTGGAAGACAGAAGCCCTGAAAAGGGGTGGGGCTACATAAGCTCTATAGGGAGCGCCAGTACTAACCACAGATTTTACAAGATAAGATATTTGTCAACGACACTCAGGATCTGTTGTGCACCAAATCCTCCGACATCGTCCTGTCAGTCATCTCTCCTTTCTATCTTCATGTGATAAGTGAAATCTGATGTATAGTAATGTAACCGACTACACCAGCAAGCCTAACCATGTCCCTTTAGGGGCTCCATAGAATGCGTTGGCAAAGACATCCGAATTCACATACATACAAAAAACAGTATGTGACAAAAGAAGTATGTCCGAATTCACAGTATTCGTAAAAGAGTAAGCAAAAATAATCTGGATGACCTACTTCTTCCGGCAAGATTCCACGGGAGTGGATTTGTCTATGGCAGTGAAGCGGTGTAGCTGACGCTGGTTGGTCACATGATAATGACAACATGGCGAATATACACTCACCGGCCACTTTATTAGGTACCCCATGCTAGTAACGGGTTGGACCCCCTTTTGCCTTCAGAACTGCCTCAATTCTTCGTGGCATAGATTCAACAAGGTGCTGGAAGCATTCCTCAGGGAGTTTGGTCCATATTGACATGATCGCATCACACAGTTGCCGCAGATTTGTCAGCTGCACATCCATGATGCGAATCTCCCGTTCCACCACATCCCAAAGATGCTCTATTGGATTGAGATCTGGTGACTGTGGAGGCCATTTGAGTACAGCGAACTCATTGTCATGTTCAAGAAACCAGTCTGAGATGATTCCAGCTTTATGACATGGCGCATTATCCTGCTGAAAGTAGCCATCAGAAGTTGGGTACATTGTGGTCATAAAGGGATGGACATGGTCAGCAACAATACTCAGGTAGGCTGTGGCGTTGCAACGATGCTCAATTGGTACCAAGGGGCCCAAAGAGTGCCAAGAAAATATTCCCCACACCATGACACCACCACCACCAGCCTGAACCGTTGATACAAGGCAGGATGGATCCATGCTTTCATGTTGTAGACGCCAAATTCTGACCCTACCATCCGAATGTCGCAGCAGAAATCGAGACTCATCAGACCAGGCAACGTTTTTCCAATCTTCTATTGTCCAATTTCGATGAGCTTGTGCAAATTGTAGCCTCAGTTTCCTGTTCTTAGCTGAAAGGAGTGGCACCCGGTGTGGTCTTCTGCTGCTGTAGCCCATCTGCCTCAAAGTTCGACGTACTGTGCGTTCAGAGATGCTCTTCTGCCCACCTTGGTTGTAACGGGTGGTTATTTGAGTCACTGTTGCCCTTCTATCAGCTCGAACCAGTCTGGCCATTCTCCTCTGACCTCTGGCATCAACAAGGCATTTCCGCCCACAGAACTGCCGCTCACTGGATGTTTTTTCTTTTTCGGACCATTCTCTGTAAACCCTAGAGATGGTTGTGCGTGAAAATCCCAGTAGATTAGCAGTTTCTGAAATACTCAGACCAGCCCTTCTGGCACCAACAATCATGCCACGTTCAAAGTCACTCAAATCACCTTTCTTCCCCATACTGATGCTCGGTTTGAACTGCAGGAGATTGTCTTGACCATGTCTACATGCCTAAATGCACTGAGTTGCCGCCATGTGATTGGCTGCTTAGAAATTAAGTGTTAACGAGCAGTTGGACAGGTGTACCTAATAAAGTGGCCGGTGAGTGTAGTATGTCCAGATTGCGTTCATACACACACTCATACTATGTGTAATGTACCATTTTAGCGGTTGTGGAGTAAATATTTTTTCAAAATAAGTACCTACTCAAGAGAGTATACGATTTCAGATGCAGCCACAGTCTGAACGTTTCTTTAATGTGAAGAACGTAATAATCTAAAGAATAATCTACAGAACCCTTTTCCGCTATTAATAACATTTTGTACAGTGGAAAATTTCCATGGATGTTAAAGGTTCTTCATTGAACTATAGAAGCCTAACCCTTTTATTTTTAAGTGTAGATAGGCTTATTTATTAGGGATTTAAATAAATAAGTAAAAACCATAATCAAGGCCTTCCAAATCTGAAATCATCACCCAATTTCCTGGTTTCAAACCTTTAAGAACAGAGGAAGCCCATGGAGCTGGTAGTCTCTAACACGCCTACAACAATAAACATTGCCTTCTGCTGCTATACTTCAAAGCCAGTCCCAGGAGCAGCGTTTCGATAATTCCCTGTAATGAATGAAGGACACAGTCTTGAGGTCGTCATTAATGGTGAACTTTGGTTGAAGTCAGAGATCATGGTATGCGGCCGTAGCTTTCGTGTGCATTCCCAGGCTCGAGCGCTCAGTGAAGTTCTGGGCGGTTTTGTCGCAGTATCTGATTCCGGCTTTGTAACAAAGACCATTTTCAGATGAAGTCTCACCCACTGTGGGCTGAGAACCACGGGTCAAATCATGCTCAATAGAGGTGTGAAAATATAGTTAGCTTTTGTTTAAAGACATAGTCATGCTGTTCAGTCGAAGAGAAAGAAGAAAGGAAAAAGTGGTGGGAGAGTTTGAGAAAGTCAAGTATATACAGTATAGCCATAGTTCACTAGTAAGTGAATGAGTAGTCATTTAAAAGACTTAAGCAACAGAACATTTACAACGGAATTTAACAGCGCAAAGGTGATAGCTCATGGGATTGAACTCTCCTCTTACTGTATATATTCAACCACTGCGCCACACCTCATCAGCAGGGCCTGAAGTTAACTTTTTCGGCCACCAGCCACTGTGGCAGGTGGATTTCAAAATCCACCCGCCACAGTGACTTTTTACCAGCCAGTTTTTTTTTTTTGCCTCATAAAGGTAAAAAACAGGAATTTCACAATATTGTTCTTTAACTTGTAAGAATACACATTTAAGTGCTGTCAAGTTGTTAACAAAATCAATATAAGTAGAATAATAACTCTTAAGGTGTGTTCACACCGAACGCAAATTTTATTATTTGCGCGAGTAGATTGCATACAAAGTCAATGCAAAGACGCGAATAGACGCATCATTGGGCGCAAATTGGGCGACGCGTTTGCCGCGAACGTCTTCCGCGCAAGTTGAAAAATTTTAACTCGAGCGGAAGATTCGCATGACGCTTTGTTGCGCCAGCCAATCAACGAAGAGCTAATTGATACGTCCGGTCTATCACTGTTGTTCCTGGAGAAGACGGTGAAATTCGACTCATGTTGAATTTTCGAGGTGAGTGCGCCTCTGGATGGTGCTGTGAACCCAGACACGTCGGCGTTTGGATTTCCTCCGCCAATGTGGCAGGTAGATTTACAGTGTTACCCGCCAATTGCAAAATTCACCCGCATTTGGCATGTGGTCAGGTGTTAATTTCAGGCCCTGCTCATCAGTATCATTTTCAGTGTTTAATTTTTATTCAGGGTGGTCTTTTGAATCAGTGTATCCCTGAGGGACACGCGTTTGTGCGTGAATGTTGACTACCACCCGCCCTGGTCAGATTGAGTTAACTGATTGTCAATACTATCTCTGACCTCATTGACCCCTGTCAAATGAGTCCCAGGCTGCAGGAGTGTCGTCAATCATCTGCACAGGTCAATAACTCTCTGCAGACACACATAACAGATACAGTGTGTACAAACAGCATTGGAATGTACAGTTCTTCTCATAAGTTTACATACATCTTGCAGAATATGCAAGATGCTAGTATAAATAACATATATGAAAAAGCTGTTTTACATAAAATGTTTACATATAATCTACAAGACAAAATAATAACTAAATTTACACAAATTAGTCAGTTCAAAATTTTTCTTATTTTACATGTTCATATATATATATATATATATATATATATATTTTTTTGTTTGTTTGTTTGTTTGTTTGTTTTTATCACTGCCCTTCAGTTGCTTATGATGTCATGTATACTTATGAGCTGGACTGTAATACAAATGATGTCATGAGATGACTTAATGGTAACGTTACTTGTAAATTTGACACCATAATATTTATATAATATGATAATATAACATGTTGTCATCTAACACTCACTAACAAATTGATCTTAATAATTTAATAACACTTTTGAATGTTATTTTTAGCAAATTTTAAATTGAATAATTAGACTATAGAAATGACTGTACAAATAATAATGTTGTGATGCTAAATGTGCTTGTAGCATTTTATTTTTACATTTTTATTTTTTTATTTAGACAAAATGGTATACAGTTTTAAAACTGCCATTTATTATTATCGGCCATAACATGTAAATAATAATTATTTGTATCTTCTTTGAAATTTTAATGGTAAATAATGTGGCAGTTGGGTGCATGATACATTTTGAGAACTTTGTACATATACTTATGTTGCGTTATAAAAAAATAGCACAAAATAAATGCAACATTAGCTATGTAATATTATTTGTTCTTTTTTATGGACAATATTGTAATGCGTTACTTTAAATTGTAATATTCCCCAACTCAACAAAGGCAAGCTTTTTTTTGTGAACATTTCTGTGGATCATGTTTTCCCCTGATGTTCTTACAGTGATGTCTATGGTGTTAGACAGTGTTTGAGAGCTCATCACATCACTGTCATGTGCACCGTCACACTCTGATGGATGAATGATAGGTACAGGTAGGCAACACTCATTTCTTTAGGTAAGGCTTTTTAGAGGTAAAAAAAAAGGACTAACAAGGATTGAGCGAGAAGGATGGATTTGTACGTCAGCAGCGTGTTTCTCTCCCACCGACCTGCCTCTGCAACGCGTGGCAAGGTGACTCTTGATTTAATTGCTGAAATCATCCAGCCCTCGGTTTTTTAACGGGAAGGAGGAGAAAAAAAATGGACAGGCAGCGTTCCAGGAATGAATTGATTTTCTCGAATGCTTTTCTACCTTAATGTCCTCTATTTGAAAATGGCTATGCACGCTTTGAGGGCAGGTTGAATCTCCATCTCTTATATCGCCCCTCACATTTCCACAGTTTTACAGGCTACAGCGTGCTGGAGTCAGCATCCGCCTTTAGCCAGCATCCTCCACCTTTTATAGAGGGGCCATCTGGATAATATGGTCGAGATGGTTCCTTATTAAACCAGACACAATATCTCCATCTGCCTTTATGGCTTTAGCAATGCCTACTGTTCACCAGACATGCTGCGCCAGTCACGTTAACCTCGAGAAGCGTCGAGTGAGGGTGATGTCTTAGATTCCCTCCTCATATGCATGTTCGAGTCCTTCTGCAAAAACATGCCTGATGAGCTCTATGTCAACATGACGTGCTTGTGTCAGCAGGGTACGGTTCCCATTAGGACAGGTGCTGTATTAGCAGTGGATTCATGGGAAATGGCTTACACACATTCATTCCACCTACATTTGGCATTCATAGCAGATAGAGAGGCCGTATGGCATCTGCACATGTAGGGTACACAATACTTCATTACCTGAAACCGAGGTATCATTAATAGAGCAGTGCATCCTGGATGGTAAACCATCAGATACGTGGACACTCAGATTTTTACCCCTTTGTGGGAGGCTCTCATCTGTGTGCTAATAAAAGCCTTTCTACTTCATGTTCCTGTACCCAGAATGTCACTCTGACCGCGCGTGGGTTTGAATTATGTCCGAGAGGGCGAGGTGCAGTGGCTGCCCGCTTTACAAGCTTCTGCGCCTAGCAGACGGGACTCAGCTTTTCATGTGCACTGCTGGTGCTGAAACACACACTACACATGATCAGTGCATGATGTGGTGTGAATGACACTGATCCCACGATAGCCAATCAAAAGTTTGCTATAGCTCTGGGAATCACTTCCTCAGGACACCCCTCCAAACTGAGGCTGTCCTTCTGTTCAATTAGGACAATGAGACCAGATACATTTAAACAATAAGACCAGATGAAATGAGACAACGTGAGATCAGACAAAATTAGATGATATAAGACCAGATGAAATGAGACTATATGAGATCAGATTAAATAAAAAAAAAATATGAGAAAATATGGGACCAGATGAAATGAGAGAATATGAGACCAGGTGAAATGAGACCAAATTAGTCAAAATGCAACCAGATAAAATGAGACTGAAACGTGAACAGAGGATATAAAAAGAAGTGAGAATGAGAAGAAAAAATACAAGATTAGGTGAGAGGAATTGAGAAGAAAGAGAATAGATGAAATGGAGTGAGGTGAAGTAAAACAAGAGAAGATATTGGAAGACAGTAGAAGAGGAAAAAAAGAGACTAAATTAGAGTGATGAAAAAGAGGAAGGAAATTAGACTGGATGAGAAGACAAAATATGATGAGAGAAAGTGAGATGATCTAGAAGAGAGGAGATGAGATAAAGTGATTAAAGGATAAGCAGAGATGAAAAGAGACATTTAAAATAAATCGAAGAAATGGTGACAATATTAGAGGTGAAGATACAAAGTGAGATGAGAGAAGAAGTGAGACAAGACAGGATGAAATGAGACAACAAAGTGAGACAAGTCTGAATGAGATGAGACACAGTGAAACAAAACCAGTAGAGCCAAGAAGACGCAAGGCCTCAAACCACACTTGATTTGGTGACCATGAAAGGTCACGTACTGTACAACTATAGACTGAATATGAGATTCATATTTCGAAGCTCTGATCAAGCATCGTCCTGGCTGTGACGGTCAGTTCTAAGTCATTTGCTGTGTTAGCTATCGAGCGTGAATGAAATACGGCCATGCGGCTGCTGGTTAGCATCACCGACTCTGACAGATTAATAGTCTAGTGAAGGGAAGGAAGACACACATCAGTTTCTTTCTCCCGTTCACTCCAGATGGGACACTGGCAGGACGGGAGCTCTAAAGTGCCAATATGGCTCATGACTGCGATGATTAAAGGCCAATGTAATTAGAGCAGGGAAATTAAAACTGGGACTTTCATTACCCAACGATACCATGTCCCACCTCTCCAAACAATCACCAAACACACGGATATTCACACATACCACACGCTCGCAAATGTACTTTCAAGACAGCTATTCGCCCTTGACTATATTAAGTATTATCATTGATAAAAATCTATGGCACATAACCACAATGACTTCACATCACATGTTCAGATAATACAGACAGTTATGGCTCTGAAACCTGATTGAATGAGCTATGTTTGAATTATATATATAATGTGCCAAGTATTCATAATATCACCTGCTGTTTGGCAGTTCACTGTATTACTTGCCAGTGGAATTTTCTACATTGTGATTATTATTATTGAGAAATTAACCGTGAAGAAATAGCTTTTTGTTTTTGAAGTGCTTTTCACCATTCTATTGTAAAACATCCAGAAGGTTTTAATCAGTCACTGAGTATAGAACAATTATATTCCAAGGCACTTCTTGTAATATAAATGCTAAAAAGTCATTCTTTTAAAGGATTTATATCAAAATATGTGCCTTGTGCAATAAACGAGAGCTTGCCGTGAAATAATGACTTAAAAAGAAGTCTTTCTGCTGAGTTGTCCTCGGGCTGTACGCAAAAACAATCAAACCAGTGCACCCTGATTTATGAACAAATGACTATAATGAGCTGCTTCTTTTTAGTGTAGGCTAATTCTTGAACAGATGAGCCAATACTTTTAATGAATGGTTCAAAAAGTCGAGTAAGTGCTTTGAATCAGGTTGACAAATCTTTCACTGTATTGAATTGATCAGAGTGTTTAATGAATCAACCTCTGACTCTCTTAATGAACTAGTTATTTTCAGCGATGTCCATATGACGACATTTTTGTGTTCATCATTACAGACTGATGGTCATTACAATGTGTCATTAAAGATACATACTTGCTTCAGGTTTTGTGTTTTTGTAAAAAATGTATATCTTATTTATGTGTACATATATAATTTACAGTATATGTTAATTTACAGTACAATTGTTGTTCAAGCCGTTGTAGCCATTTTATAAAATTCATTAAGCCAAAGAGGCTGTGTGTTTCAGTTATTTCACTATGATTAAGAGTCGGTGTAACACAGGAGGCAAATGTAACGCATTCACAGTTTTACTCTCAAGGCAAGTGTCTCTTTAAAGTCTTCATATGTTTGGATGAAAAAATAGATATCGTAAAAGACAAACATTTAAAGGGATAGTTCACCCAAAAATGGAAATTAGCCCGATTTACTCACGCTGAAGCCATCCTAGGCGTATATGACATTTATTTCAGTCGAATACAATCTGAGTTATATTAAAAAATGTCCTGGCTCTTCCAAGCTTTATAATGGGAGTCAATGGGTAAATTTTTTTGGAAGTCCATCAAATTATAAAAGTGCTCGACACGGCTCACGGGGGTTAATAAAGGCCTTCTGAAGTGATTTTAAAATAACTCAGATTGTATTCGTCTGAAGGAAGAATGTAATATACAGCTTCAGTGTGAGTAAATCATGGGCTAATTTTCATTTTTGGGTGAACAATCCCTTTAACTTTTGCATATAAAGAGAATTTAATTTCCACAGTGATAGTTAATGCATCTGCTGTGGGTGGATGCCATACAGTCTGTCCCATCAGCAATTATGGAGACAGATGCATGTCTTTTAGAAACGAGGGATGAATCGCCAGAGATGCTCCGTTCTTCTTTATTACTCATCTCTAAAGACGCAAAGGCACAGTGTCTGTCATGGGTCAAGTGTCACAGCAGCCCTGTTTGCTGAACAAATGACTTAAGAAAAGCGCTTAGATTCCTTGTTCTTTATTCAAGTCTCTTTCAAATCCATCTCTTTTAAGAATGCAGAGAGGGAGGGGTAAATAGGCAGAAGGAGGGGGGGATAGCAAAGTCTGCAAATTAAAGTAAAAGGAAAAAGAAGCAAAAAGGAAGAAGTGCCCCTCGCGTCTGCTCGTCCAGCTCCATGACCCCAGCTGATTTACGAACCCCTTCCTTTAATGAAATTGTTTCTTTGACAGAGCCGGTAAAAGCTTGTAATGGATTGGCTGCTCTAATGTAATGAAATTACTCCCATTCTGACTTTAAAAAAAAAAAAAAGAAGAAGAAGAGGGGGGGGGGGGGGAGACGAGCGGGCTGGGGGGGAGAAAATGCAATTAATATTTACAGAGAACTGACAGATGGGGTGGGCTGTGCACTATAGCCAGCCTCCCATTCTCTCTCTCTCTCACTCTCTCTCTCTCTTACCTCTCTTTGCCCCCACACTCTCAGCAGTGTGGCAAGAAAGAGAGGACGAGATAGGAGGAGGTTATAGCCAGACAGGCCACTTTTAGCCAGCTGGTCCTTTATCCCGACTGCGGTGAGGAGAGCAGAGTAGATATGAGATGCCCGTGTGTGTGTGTTAGTGTGTCTACCTCCCTCCCCGCAGCCCCCACCTCTCCTCCTCCTCCCTCCCTCCCCTTAGCCCCCACCCGCTCATCTGCAGACCTGCCGCTGACTTCTGTCTCTCATCTGCAGGCAACTGGACAGCAACCACATCAGCTGCATCGAAGATGGAGCCTTCCGAGCCCTGCGCGATTTGGAGATACTGTAAGTCCCCCTCCCGCCTCCTCTGCGGGGTTCTCTCCTCTCTCCTCACCTCTGCTGTCCCTTTCCTCTAACTCTATCTGTGTGTTGCCTTGATTGTTCTTGAAGGACAAACTGTGTTGCGTTGTGGACCTGTGGCGCATAGTCTGGTGTCACCCCGTCCGGTCCGACACCGTGTCGTTTAGCATGCAAGCGCCCGTGCGACAGCTAAAGTTGCTCGTTTGTCATTGTGCTGCATCGTTGCCGCTAGAAAAAGTGTTCTGACTTTTCTGGGTGCACCTTACCATTAAAACCACCGCCGTGCCGTGCGTTTTCCGTCTAGAATGTCTGTAGAATTGCATTGTCTACTTTAAAGCGGGTGTTAGACTCACTTTGACACTGAGATCTCTCTTCTGTTGCCTGCTGGGAAGAGTCTTCTCTGGCTCTCTGCGTTCACCTTCATCACTCACATCCTTAATCTCAGAACAGGTTTAGTCAGAGTTCATAGCAAATTCTTTGATAGCAGTGGAGAGATTTGATGTGTTTCTGAGTTTATTTTTATTACTTGGGTATACCCCCGGATTGTCCCAGAGAGGATGTGAGGCAGGAAGCGAGACATACGGGGGGGTCTAACCGCCGCATCTCCATCAAGCCAATTGGCAGGGCGCTAAGTGCCAACCTCATCCTCCAAATGAGCGCCGCTCACTGGGGACCCGGAGTTATGCCACCCCCGCCATTAATTCCTGGCTCCAGAGGACATGGCAGTTACATCATTGTTAGGCAGGTTTTTCGGCAGTGTTAGCAAGGTGTACAGGTGGTGAAGGGAGAATCAAAGAAAGAAAAATAGTAACATCTTTCATCTTATGCCCTGTGTCCTCTTCTCATGACCAGAGCAGAAAATGACCTTATAAAACAGGAGCTCGGGAGCAGGAAAGTGTGAGTAAGTCGGGAATCAATTTTCATTAATAATACAGAACCTCCCTAGATTCTGCCAAAGACCTTTGCAAGCCAAGGAGAGCAGTGGTACATGAATACACATCACTTTCCTGCTGATTGAGACATCTCTCCACCCCTCTGGAGAAGTTGAAACACACAGTTCTGCAAATGACACTGTATCATGGCTAAATATCCCCATGCGCTGTTATCAAGCTCAACCTTACACCTTACACCCATGTTCTCCAGTAGCAGATTCAAAGTTCTGCTAACCGACCATTACGGCTGTGCAATAGGGCCAGTTTGTACGAATTTGACACATCTAGGTAATTGATGGGAAAATTAAGGAATGGCTTGTTGTTTAGGTGCAACGATTTAGCCACAAGTGATCATGTTTTGAGTCTCAATGTGAGGATAATAATTTCTAGATAACCCAGACTTCCCTTTGTCTTATGGCTGATTATTGAGATTATCGTGAGGTCAAAAAATTATTCCATAAAAGGGATTTTGCAGGCAAAGCATCTTATATATTTAGGTTAGTGGTGGAGTTTTAAGTGTTGTGCTTTCAGAAATGTCCAGTGGTTTTACAATAGACACGTTCAAGCCCAGCAGTTTATGTTTAAAACAGTGTTGGATTATGGGAATTTAGTGCAAGCATGTGTATTTTTTTTATGTAGATAAGTGTAATGTGACATCTGGAGATAGAAATGAAAGAACGAAAGATAAACACTTTTAAAAATGTGATGTTAATGTGTGTTTTTGCAATTCAGAACACACTTGAGGTGTAATTTAAGAGTCATATTAAATGCATTGTTTGAGTGAGAGGCCAACCGAATCTTCTAATCTCAATGATCGTTAAAGGCCTATTAAAATAGATGGTGCACTGCGACATAATTGAGAGATTTGAGTGTCCTTTTCCATCATTCGCTGTTGGGTTTCGTGATCACTGTAGAATTTGTGTGATCACTATAAACAGCGACCTAAAAAAACTGCAAAGCAGGGAGCTATTTAAACACTTCCATCGGGTTTCGAGATGGTGATCAGAGTGGAGATTAGACAGAGCAGTTCGCGGCTAACCCTCCTCCACAACTAAATGACTGCCAGTGATTTAACGCCTGCCAAACTACACAGAATTAATGATCGGCCCTTTCTGCTGATGAATTGTAATTTATATTTAACATAACTGTGCTAATGACTGAACTAATGACTTCAAAGCTATCTCGGACATTTTCTCACATTGGACGTGACTTGCATCCCAATGAGCTGAAGGAAGTGCGGTAGGCAGCACATTGATGTGTTCTTCATCTGCAGAGCACCTAAACCTGCCTAATAAGAAGCACCCCCTTGATTTTTTTCCATTTATAACTTAGGTTATAAACTCATTTTAAATTCCGATCACTTTAAATTTAAACCTAATCAAGCCAGTTTATCTTTCCATTCTCGCTTTAAATGTATATGTGAGATAAACTGTGCATTATAAGGTGTCCACCTTATCTTTATTTTATTAGATTCATGAAATTCAAGTAGGTGCATAACTAAGAACATTGGTAGTGTTTCTTATTTCTAATTTCAAATTTAAATAAGGTTCCATGTGGTATGAGAAAAACCATGTGGTGTGAATATTTTTCAAGGGTATATGCCTCAAACTCAATTTTCATTCATACACCATAGTCAAATATACAGAACATTTTTATTTGCTTAAACGAGTTGAAAAATAGTTAATAAGATTCCTTAGCCAAGTACTTCAGGTGAAATGAAAAATCGCTGTTTTAAAATACTGAATAAAGGCATGGTCTAAGTGTTAAATAAACTTTAAACCTTTCTTACAATAAAGAGAACAAAAAACTGAAACTATAACTCAGTATTCAGTATGAGTATGACCAGTTATTCATAAAAAAAAAAATGAATAAAGCCAAAGAAAGCATAACGATTGTTTAAATGGTTAAACGGATATATTTTTTAGCAAGGTTACAGTGAGCATATTGTCTCCTGCTATTTGTTCTTGTTGTGTTAAGAACACTATGAGAAAGTCTCATGTAATCTGTTTCAGATTATGCTAAGAGCAATATGAATGCGCTTAATGCTTGTTTTTGTCTTTAAACACTTTACTCTTTTGTGGAATCTTTCATAATATGTTATTATCGTCCTTCAGGGCTATTTTGTAAAATGTGGGTTAAATGTGAGAAGGGCATTTTTAGTATTGTGAAAAAGAGCATTTTGGAAACTCCCCATATACCCCACTCAGTTTTGTCTACACACTCACAGCACTCTCACAAGCGCTGGAGCCTCTGCATATTTTATAACCACTTTTGTACAGAAAATTCTGGCTCTGAATCAAATGTCAAATCATGTGAATTTTTTTTGCCCCGCTGTGTCATTTTTTATGAGCAGGGAAGTGCTGAGACATTTCCGTGCCATCTCCTGAAGGTGACTTTCCTTCCCACCATCCATTGATAAGAAGGCCCAAATTTTCGCAATACCACTGTCCTGTCCTCCTGCCAAATGCTGTCATTTGTCAATGTGTGCACGGCACATTTTTCTTGACAGCTTGGCACAGACCTTGCTGGTCGAACTAAAGTGAGTTTAGCATGATAGCATGGGCACCTTGCCCCAAAGGGACGTATTTGCAGCTCACCAGGCCTGGGCCGGGTTTCCCGATAACGATGTATCTTAGTTCTTAAGAGCGCTCTCTACGTACAAGGTTACGAACGCTCGCCGCAATTCCACGCGCGTTTCCCAAAAATGCACTTAACATGAACGCGCGAGAACCAGCCATGTATTGGGCATTTCTTGCGGACCATAATATTAAGATCAGTCGTACGGTCGATACGCACCACTCGGTACTATGGCCTCAACAAAGGCATCTTCTCACATTTTTGTGTTTCAAACAAAAGTGTTTCACATTTTTATTTAAAGAGACTAGCTTGTAGTACTATGGCATGCCACAAAATATGAGTATTTGCAGTGTGTTGTCAAATTAAATGTTGATTGTGTAAGGGAGCGTGAGGAGGCGGATTATTAATCCTGGGTACAAAATGGCATTGGAAATATGCTGGTTTGGAGAGGCTTTCGAATTTCTGTGGTTAGGTTGACGTCCCAGGATTGTTTTAGGGGGAGACAAGTGGGCGTTTGATCAATACCTAAATATATTATGAATGAAAAATCGTGTATTTCATATGGAAGGTTTGAGAAATATAACTTTCTTATGGTTAGGGCTTATGGTTTGGCAGTTTTCTACCTTTATAATGTCATTTTCTCAAAGCAAGACCTTTTGAATATTCCTCTTGGCAACGGTAACACTGAGCTTTGCTCTTTTCGGCCCCTGCAGCCCCTTATCCTAATCATTTCTAACCCCTGTGCTCCTGTAAAAAACATTAGCTCTTCTCAGATTTAACAAATGTCCTCTAACTGGTGGAGTTGGTCCCACTTTGGGAACTCGGGACTGCAGATTCCCTTGAATCAGATATTCCATGCATCTTTAATTTCTAACACTGGTTGGCCTCCCTTTGGACAAATCAGTCTTACTTCTGCAAGGCCTGATTGAAAGGTTGTCTTTAGTCAATAGATGAGTCTTTATGTGACAGACAACAGGCAGGCGGAGGGAGAAAGGGCAAGCTGATGGCTAAATGTGAGGATGGATTAGGGGAGTGGAGGGGGAGAGAGCTATCATTAGTTCACAAACAGCACTTTCGAGCACAGGAAATTACCTTGCCACCAGACATGGCCCCATTGCGTTATCTTTGTGTGGTCTACGCCAAAGCTCGGGGAGATGGGGAGGGGGCGGGCTGGAAATCGTGCTTTTCAGCAGCCGGACCCTTGCGCACAATTAATCATTCGCTCCTGGATGACCAGAGAGAGGAGGGAGGCCGATGGAACAGCTTAGATTCAATCTGTCCTCATTTGCGCTATAATGGCCTCATCAATGGCAGGGGAATCATGTCTGTTTTCAGTGTTGTACCTGTTCTTTTCGCCTCTCCTCCCGTCCTCTGCTCTATCGAGGTATGGAGAGCTCTTTCTCTCCTTTCGGATGAGGCAAAGGGTTGGTTTATGCAGGCATAAAGCTTCCCCTTTTTTGTTACAAATGCTAAGCACTGGTTTCTTTTTTTTTAAAGCCTACACTTGGACACAAACCACATGAATGTGATTATGAGAAGAGATCATGTTATTTCTCTGTTTATTCTCATTGGGTTTATTTGATTTAGCGGAATAACATCTGCTTTTAGCTGAAGCTGAACTTACGATGCTAAGCTAAACAATGGCAAAAATTTCCATCCTACGCACACAAATTCCATCACATTGCAACAAGTGGAGCCCAAGTGCTCATAATGAAATTACGCTCCGTCTGGAGGCACTTTACTCATTTGTTTTGACTCGAGGGCCCGATGCAGGGATGCCCCATAAATGGTTGCTCGGATGGACGCTTACATTGCAAACTCACAATTGTGCAGCAGTAGCGATAATAGTTTCCCATGGAACCATGACAACATCACAGACACGTTGGCTCACATCTAGTTTTCAAGTCTTATATAGACATGGTTGTGTACTCACTACTCTAGACACTTGCACTCGATTTCACACTACATGAAAGAAAATATGGATTGAGAAGATAAAAATAAAGTTGAGCACAACACCATCATCTATCACATTTATGTTTTTAACACGCTTTCTTAAGAATGCAATTCAGAATAAGCATCAGTTACCAGGACAGTTACTTTCTGAGAAGTACACACTCACTACTTCAATCCTGTCATGTCAAAATACGTATGTCTTTGCCTCCTGATTTCTCAGGAAAAGTCAGATGCCGGGAGCACTTCAGTTATTTCCCTGCAGTCCCCTGCATCCACCAGAACAACCTCTCTCTTATTTTCTTATTTCAAAATGTTCTGGCTCTGAAAATGCTGCCGTCTTTTAGGAGTGAAGTATCCAGAGACCCTCTCCAAGTCCCTCTAATGAAGGCCCGAAGAAAGCCTGAGAGCACTTAAGACCCCACTGTCAAGCTTTTTGCAACTGTGGGAAAGCTTTTTTGACATAGAAAAGAGAAGTAAAAAGAAAACGTGCCCCTCTGAGACGGTCTGAAGACTAAGCGTTGTGAGCAATTAACAGCTACCTGGTTCTATTGACGCCTGCATCAATAGAGCTTTAAATAAAATCATAAAGTTACACAGTCAAGCTGTACAGTTTGGTATTTTTCAGGTCCAGCATTGATTTCATTTCATTTCAGCTTGGATGCACTTTCTCAGGAGTCACTGTGGATGTGGTCCTTACCCCTGCAGCACGTTGATTTTGCTTAACACAGTTTTGATTTATGGTCAACTACAAGGCGACACTGGCGGAATGACTTTATATTGCTGGTGATGAAGACAAAGGAATTTTAAAGACTCAAGGTGATCTTCAATTATCACAAGTGGCTTTAGCAAGAGTTGCTCATGCTGCGCTGTTATTTGCTGAGATCCCACGCTGCAGCAGTGGGCGGCCCTCTGCACTGCAGAGGGCTGGATATAGGGAAGACTGACAGTCTTGTATAAGACAGCAAAACGGGCTCTACTTTAAGGCCCTTGGTCTAGTGCTCATTGTTTCTTGTAGAAAAGCTTAACTCAGCTAGGGCCAGAGATGTCCATATACATAAACAGGTGCAGTCTATCCGCTGAGACACCGAAGGTCATTGCTCTGGGGCATGGAACATGTCAGGTTTAAGCTGACTTAACGTGACTGTGACGCCCAGTCCAGCTCCAGCTTTTACAAATTACAATTGCATGAAGGAAATCTATATGAGATTATTTTTACTCAGGGCTTCTAATCCTGGACACCGGATGGCTGAAATATGAATGAGCGAGCGAGCAAGCACTACCACAGCAAGCACAAGCTGTTCGGCGCTCTCTGTGGATCCTCTTCCCTTCTTTAACAGTCCTTCTTTAGTTCTCAGTCTTGTCTTCATTTTTTCACTGTTCGTTTCTTCAATTGCATCACCTAACTTTGGAGGATGCTCGCAGAAGAGAGTGAAGGTTTCACAGATAGGAGTGAATCCTTCCTGAGCAAATTGCATTTTCCCTTGGTGATGGTTTGGTATTACAGGCTTTTACCAGGGCGTTCCTCCCTTAGGCTTGCCCAGAGCTTCTTCTATTTACATCTCTACAGAGCAGCAGAGAACAGCAATGAAACCTCTGAGCCACAGCAGCCTTGACAAGAGGTTCGCTTTCTGGTGCGGATTTGGTCAACTCCTCACGAGGGTGATTCCTTCACCCTGTGTGTAATTTGTGTGGAATTTTCTGTGTGTCTATGTGTAGAATAACAATAATTTTCCATTCCATTTAGTTAGTTTTCTTCTTTCCCTCACTCATAATAAAGTGTTCCACCACAGATCTGAGCCAAAATCAATATTCAGATATCATTTAAAGTCCCACAAGAATGTTATATTTTAGAGGGATTAGTTTCCCTCTGATTTGTGCTGTTTTATAGTACCCACATTCAAGAAATGGACCCAGGCTGGGAAATTTCCATTGGTCTGAATTGTAAATCTGATAAATGTAAATAATGTAAATAGCATGTTTGTTTACCACAGTGTTTAGACTGAACTACCTGGCCTTGAATAAAAAGCAAGACCAGCAGCTGGTCTGATCAATTGAGAGTATTTGGTTTCCAGTAGCTCAAACTGTAGAGTATGGCGTTAGCAAATAGGCCACGGGTTTAATTTCCAGGGAATGCATGAATAAAATAAAAAAGTATAACATGAATGCAATGTAAGTCACTTTAGATAAAGAGTCTGCCAAGTGCATAAATGTAAATGTAAAATGTAAATCATGGAGGGGCCTTTAGAGAATTCACTCCAAAACTGGCTTTCATTAAACCTTTCATTGGAAGGAACACTCAGACCCCAAACCCGAGTTGTAAACTGAGTTGGCGTAGTCAGCGGGATTCAGCAGTTTCTCCCCACCAAGCAGGAACCATTTAAAATCCTAAATTGAGAGATCCCAGACCGTTTTCCAAGAGGTGGAAGTACAGGAGGCTGTGTGTTTTGCATGTGTGTGATAGGTTTGGGGGTTATGGGGTGGGATGGATTGATTACAAGATTAGGTCAGCTAAGTAGTGCTAATCACAACTGTGGCTGGCATGACAGGAAACAGAGAGGTCTGCCATCCATAATTACAAGCGTGCACATTATCGATGATATCATTCTTTTGCAGACCATTACACGCTTATGTGAACACGCACTACTCACAGTGTGACTTTCTTATTTTAAAATCTATGTAACAAATAACCTCATTACTTTTTTTACTCAATGTTCTGGTCTTCATTGTCAAATGTTATCTGAAGTCACTCACTAGTCTTTCTACTTAAATTAAATTAAGTAAATGCCTTTTTCTAACATTTGTTCTCTCTCTTTTTTCTTTCTAGCACTCTCAACAACAACAACATCACCCTCATCCCACTGTCAAGCTTCAACCACATGCCCAAGCTGCGGACACTGTGAGTACTGAGAAGCTTCTTGTCCACTTCATAGCATTACAGCTAATGCTGCATAGTCAGGCATTTATATACTGCATCTACATCTACATTTATTTATTTTTTGAGGATTTGCTGCCTGACTGGAGCCCCTTTCCAGGCTCTGTGGTGACGCCATACCAGTTATCAGAACGGTGGTCTGTTTGTGCAGCATACATTGTCTTGGGTGAACATGTTGAGATGGCTGTCTTACATAGATGCCTGTGTTGCACTGTCAGACCCAAACCACAATTGATATAAATAATTACACAGTCCCCAAATCTCACATGAATCATTCCCTGCTGTGGCTGACCTACGATATTAACGCGACTCTGAGATGCTTTTGTTGTTATTCAAGTGTGGTCGTTCTTCTCAGAACTTTGGGTCTAGTAGAGAGATAAATAAAGAAATATGTCAAGAGTAAACACTAGTTTCATTTTGGGGCTTCTGGGAGCTTGGATCTCTGTCTGAAATTCAAGGCTTTAGTGTTACTGTGACCCTGGTTCACATGTTCGGAGCTTCCTCCTTCAATCAGTCGTTTTTCTTCTATCTATGTCTCCTCCTCTTTCCGTCATGGCTGCCGAGCGTTCTCCCTGGAGTCATCCATAGCTCGAGCTCCACAGCCGAGCAGTCTGGCCTCCCTCCCATCAGTCAGCCCATCAGACAGGCCAGCCCCCTCATGCGGGATTGAATTTGCTGATGCTCGGATGGCCAGCCGCGTTGCTCCCTGGGCAGTATTGAATTATCCACAGCGAGGCTTTGGTTGCTACCCAGTTCCTTTGGATTGAATTTTCTGTCTCTAATATCCCTGATATATCTGTATTGAATTTGTTGCTCGTAAAAACAACTTATTAAATCAAATGTTTAGTGATGTTGGTAATCCATTTAGTTGTTTAGATGTTGGTTCGGCTCCAGATTTCTGATGAAATAGTCGAGTTCACCTCACCTTTCCCCCACCACCTCCACCTCGCCTCCCCTTCTGCAGATGTACTATCTTTGTGCATTCAATTAGATCAAATGATATCACCGCATGATGCTTGCCATTCAATAACTCAGACAAATGAAAAGCACTCCCACCGCTAGGCAAGTAGTCATTTTCTGTGTATCACGGTCGATAGGGTGTGTGTGCACGTGTAGCTGCCCCATTGTGCCCGTCCTCGGCTCATCCCATGCGCAGCTGAGGCAGCCGAGGCTCCTTCTCCCCATGTCATCCATCTTTGTAATCCCACTCATCTGTAATTAATCCGCAAAGACAGGGGGCCAGATACTGGATTTGTAATGGGAAAAGCTCTGTTAAAACCTTCGCCCCCATGCTGAAATTGTCAATGAGCAAGTTTTTGTCCCCCTAACTGGATTCAGCCTGTTATTTCATTTACAGACAGTGGTGACTGATATAGCTGCGCCTTTTGATTTGCTGACACCACTTTTTCTTTGAACTGTGTCTCTCGTCCCCTTCGGGTAATGGCCCTTGAGAGATTTATATTAAGATGTGAAAGATGTTATTGGGAATTGTGCCATATTGTTAAAGACCTTGATGAAATGAGGATGCATGCTCTGGGGATTTGCGAGTGGTTTACTGTGGTCTCGGTGGAGATGTTACTATAACCTGTACAATAGAATGTCACTTTAATTCAGATGTGTTATTCTGAGTCTGCATTACCTAAACTTTATAGAGATTCTCCCTATGAATAATTACTTGATTATTTCCTTTCATGTCAAATAACATGTCTTTGCCTCCTGATTTCACAGGAAAAGTCAGGTGCCGGGAGTATAATTAAAGTATAAATTTATCAAGTATCTTACTTGATGTAAGAGCTATTTCCTTCCTCTTTTGCCTTATCACAGATGGTATATGGCATGAAGTGTGTGGTAAACATGTCTTTTCTTCATTGTGTCTTCAAAAAGATATTTCCCGACAACTCTAGTATCATCCAATCCAGCATTCATGTTAGACATACAAACCTCCTCTGACCTTTATTGGATACTATCTCACTATCTGTCCCTCATTATTCTCTCTCTCTCTCTCTCTCTCTCTCTCTCTCTCTCTCTCTCTCTCTCTCTCTCTCTCTCTCTCTCTCTCTCTCTCTCTCTCTCTCTCTCTCTCTCCAGTCGCCTGCACTCCAACAGCCTGCACTGCGACTGCCACCTGTCCTGGCTGTCTGATTGGCTGCGGCAGAGAAGGGGGCTGGCCCCTTTCACACAGTGCATGGCCCCCGCCCATATGAGAGGTCTCAATGTCCCTGATGTTCAAAAGAGAGAATTTGTGTGCACAGGTATGACACATAATTTACTCTCTCTTTCAGTATGTCCTTCTTTCATACAACTCTAATGTCAGTTTTCCTGTCTGTCTGGGTAAATCTTATTACTACAATATATATATTATAAATTATAGGTAATTTAAGACTGCTTTTAGGACCATCTTTTCTAAATTCTAAAAAACTAAATTCAGTTCGTGTTCAGTTCAGTTCCTCTGACATACTTTTTTAAATTATAGTACTGACAGTAATAGAAGTGTTATATATTTAACATGAGAATCATTTTAGTTGAAAAAATCATAATAGTCTTTAAATAGGGTTCGTTTTCTTTCAAAAAAAAAAATCTAATAATGATTAATGTGAAAACATTGGCTATTTAATACAAGTGAACACTGAGGGCCTTTTCATTGTGTTGTTTTATAAAGCCACTTCATACATTCTGTATCTTAATGGACCTTTTGGTTTCATTGGTGAAAAAGTTCACGTTCAGCTCTTGTTAATTAAGCCCCCCTTTCCTCCCCCTCTGATTAATCAACTGATGAATATACTCCAACACAAACACAAAACAAGCTGCAAGAAAAGGCGTTTCTTAATTAAGCTGCAAACAATAAAACAACAGGGAGCCTGTTCTTACTGATTATGTACTGTATTAAAAGCTATTTTCATTAAATTGTGAATTAATGCTAAATGTCATAGTCCTGAATGTCATAGTCCCTACATGACAGTTATAACTACTATCAGAAAGCGTGTGTTTCTAATCATATTTGACTCAAGATGGTGTTAATGTTCCCTGTGATCTCCGTTTGCATTCTTGTGTCAGTAAACCTTGTTGCCTTTAGTCAATTTTCCTTCCGATATGTTATTTTTCCATCTTCTCCTCCACCCCAGGTCCTACTCAGACAGAGCCAAGGTCATGTGCTCCCCATGCGTCTGTCTGCCCTGCCGCCTGCACCTGCAACAACAACAACATCATAGACTGCCGTAGAAAAGGCCTGACGGAGATCCCTGCCAACCTGCCCGAAGGAACTGTGGAAATGTATGGATTCCACTCCTTAAAATCCTTTCCGTTCTCTATTGGCGCTTTTCCACTGCATGGTACGGTACGGTTCGGTTCGGTACGGCACGCTTTGGCGCTTTTCCACTGCATGGTACGGTACGGTTCGGTTCGGTACGGCTCACTTATGGCGCATTTCCACTGCATGGTACGGTACGGTACGGCTCGCTTCGGCTCGCTTTAAATGGTACCTGGTCTGTTGAGGTTCCAAGCGTACCGTACCGGTACTAAAATGTGACGTGCAAACACTGCAGATCACTGATTGGTCAGACAGAATCGTCACTACCAGCGTCATTGTATTTGCGACACGAGACGAGACACTAAACCCGCTAGATTTAAATAGCCAGTAGACAACAGCCAACGCTGTAGCGTCTGTTTTTAAAGTACTTGCTTGAAAAAAGAAGATGAAAACTTTGCAATGGCTGAAGCGTGGTCAGCGAGGTGCAGATGTTCCTCTCGTTGGTTGCCGAGGAGTCGCGCAACTATAACGATCAGTCCCACCCACTTGAAGCGGTACTAACTGCAGTGGAAAAGCAACCGAGCTAAAGCGAACCGAACCGTGCCGTACCGAGTCGAGTCGTACCACGCAGTGGAAAAGCAAAGCGAGCCGAACCGTTCCGCGCCGAGTCGAACCGTACCGAGCCGAACCGAACCGTACCATGCAGTGGAAAAGCGCCATATTTGTGTAAAAATCTTCCAGTGTGAAAAGTACTTACCGCTAGTATTGTCTGTGCAGTGATCTGCCTTCTTTCTCCTGTCATATAACAAAGGCCATTAGCAGTGCAGTGTTGCAGCCTCATTAGCGAGTGTGTTAACGTCGTGCCGCAGTTGCAGATAGATCTTGCTCAGTGCTACTGGAGGTCTACCAGTCTGTCTGCTGAGTGTAGGCAATTAGATAACCAGTCAAGGATCAAAATGAGACAAGTTATACAGAGCCCGATCTAATGTCCAGGAAAGCTTAGTGTCTTATCAGCAGATTTAATCAGTGCTCAACCAAAGTTGTCTGTGATATGACGTGGAATTGCACACTTTTTAAATATGAAGTATATACTTAATATGTACTATTATACCAAGACTTTAGTAGGATCTATGACATTTCTCATCAGCAAAAGCCAATATGCTAATGAGCACACCCCAATATTAGCTGTTACAAGTTACTATTCAAGTAAACATAGAAATAAAATTAACAGAGAGAACTAGGGACAGGGAGCGGTTTTCTCTTTTTCTTGTTAATAAATTTGTTTAATTAATATTAACAACATAATAGTCAGCAGCAGTTCTATTAGGTTGCATTTAAGCTGCATAAAATATACATTGATTTAATACTTGAACGGCTGTTTTACATTACATTTACATTAATATCTCACCAAGATGTGCATTTTAATCAAGACCTAGAATTGAGTTGGCTCTCATTACTGCCAATACTGTAGAATGAAGTTATTTTAGTACCCCAAATGTGGACATTTCTACACAGTCTTGCATGGAAACTCTTCTCTTGTGAATGTTCATTTTAACCTCATTTACAGGGATATTCTCTAAAGCCTTGGTTGTCTTTGGATGTCTTTGATTACTGTGGCTTTTCGTGTGATTTGGTTACTTTTTATGAGAAAACCACTGTTTTTCTAAAGCAGCTATTAGATTAATGTTATTGTCAATTTTTCTGCCTATTAACTTTTTTATTTGACCTTTACAACATTGTGCTGTTCATGTTAGCTTGTGTAATGTTAATGTTAGCTTATTAATCTTAGCTTTCGGAGAAAAAGCAATCAAATTAATGTAATTCATACAGTACTGCCATTTAAAACATCTGACCTTGTTGTTGTTCCAGCTACTTCTGTATTCAGTGTCCTTCAAATACGAAAGAACATCCAAAAGAGGTTTAACGGTATCCTCCAAAAAACAAGGACGTTTTGGTTGTGCATGGGAAATTTGCAAGGCCGACATTTCCATTGTGCGAATAGGCTGGGACGTTGTGTTTAGTGATCATATAGCAAAGCAGCAGGACTCTCACACACATGCATAGTATTACAAAGAACACGCTCAAGTTTTTTCAGTGTGCTTTGGCTGTCTTGCCTCAGAGGCTGATTGAATGTTCTCGTGCTTTGGAGAACGTCCATATCGTCTTGGTCAGGGTATTTGGTATCCATATTGATTCAGAGAACCTTGTTTGCACTAAAGGACAGGTAGGTAATTGCCCTGATATGTGCTGTTCCTCGGCGTTGTTCTTATGTCAATAGTATATGATAAGTGCATAATAAATGGATATGCAGGCTAGGACACATTAACCAAACCGAACCCATGGCCAAAAACAAATTGGGCTAATGAAATGATGTATAACCTGGAGCACGCAGTAGAGCTGCGCTTATTTCTCAGGGACTTGTTGTCAGTGCACTCTTATCCCAGTGAGCCAAAACATAAATTGAACACTTAATGTACATGCTGCCATATAGCATTTATAGATGGCTTTCTCTGTAGACCTCCTGAAGGAGCATTAGGCACCAGCCAGATTCTCAAAAATTAAAGGTTCTTCAATGAAAGACTCTTGTGAGCACTTTAGTTTCAACGAACCACCCCTGTCTTGTCAAAAGTTCTTGGGTGATTTAAAACAATAAAAGCAGGAAGAGTAAAAAAAAAAACATTATTTTAATAAATATGTTCTTCAGATCGGCATAATGGTTTCATCTATAGATAGTTATATTAAGAACTAAAGAGTGAAAGTTATTTGTGGAACTTAAAATCAGGCTTTTTTGGTTTTACTTGGAACATTTCATTTTTAAAAGAGGGTCTACACTTGCTTTCAGACTCTAAGAAATGAATTACCATCAGACCTGTGTTGAGGGGAATAAATGTTATATGTACTTTTGTGATGCACCTACAGGAATATTACATTGTTTTCTTTTCTGTGCTGTGCCATATTTGTTTTGTGATTTTATTATATAATATATACAATTACTTGTGTAATGGAAAAGTCAGTGTTGTATAACAAAACGTATCCATCTGTTCCCGTGTAGCCGTCTGGAGCAGAACATGATCAATAGCATCCCAAAAGGAGCGTTCTCCACATACAAGAAACTGAAGAGAATGTAAGATCTTCCTCACACAACAACACACACTAATACAAACGTTCTGTTAAGAAACTCTAGATGGCGCTGTCTGTTGAGTCCTTAAATCAGCCTGTATGCAATCACATCATTCTCTATAGGGCGCAGCTGATTGGTTCCTATCAGTAGCCAATGAGCTCGCTGCTCAACTTTTACATACCTGGTCTTTATTTGCTATAGCAGTTGCAGCATGCTTTCAGAAACCCTCCATCTTCCCCAGCTCCACCTGTATAGATCTGTTCAACCAATACCAAATATATCAACATAGTCATATACATTACCGTGCCAAACACAAAAGGATGTTACCATTTACTCTAGATTTTTTTTTTAAATTAACTAAATTATTCAGCAACAATATTAAATCAAAAGTGATTGTAAAGAAAACATATAATCTTACAAAATATATGTTTAAAATAAATGCCGTTCTTTTGAAGTTAATCAACAATCCTGTAAATTAATGTAACACATTTTCTACAAAAATATTATGCAGCTGTTTTCAACACTGATAAAAATAAGAAATGTTCTGAGCACATAATCAGCATATTAGAATGATTTCAGAAGAATCATGTGACACTGATGATGCTGAAAACTTTAAATTGTAATAATAATTCACAATCTTACTGTCTATATGATTAAATACTTCTATCAAAATCAGTTGCACTTTATTTTACAGTATGTGCACTTTCGGTGTATAATTACCAAGAAAGTACTGAATAATTTAAGGTAACTATAGGTTAAGATTAGGTTTAGGGGTATGTTCAGGACTAGTACCTAGTTATTACCAGTTATTGTAATTACTACATTAAGTAGACAGTGTGTACATGTTAAACATGGCTGTAAAATAAAGTGCTACCAAAAAATCCTACTCACCCTAAACTTTGGAATGATAGTGTACATCCAAAAAGCAGTTTAACATCAGCTAAACATTTATTTATTTTTTCATTTTTATTTGACAGATCTAGAGATATACAAACTTTTAAAAAAATGTTACCCTATAAATGAACTCTATACTTGCTGTAAGTGATCTCCCATCAGCCAGTAGAAAATAAATAGTAGGATGGTTCATAACATGCACAGAAGTTTCTAGTCGGATGTCACCCTGCTCAAGAAAATCTATATTTTGGACACAAATTCAGATATTTAATAAGAACCTCTCACCTCTGCTTTGACAGTGATTCCTTGACGTGAAGAGCTCAGCATTTTGAGGAATATATTCAAACAATTCTGGGCCTCCTAAGAAAAACACACCTGAGTAAAAAATTGATACATTTATGTACAGTTTTTGACAACCACTTCACTGTGGAGTTCATTTCCACCTCAACAACCTAAAATTGAGAAATACTGATATCTAGTATACATGACAGAAGACAAATGATTAGTTAATCACCCTCATGTAAAAATTAATAACTGGTCCACATAGCTAAATTGCTATATTCCAAGTCATGATAGAGCTTGTGAGAAGAAGTAAATGGTTTTCAATTTAAGTTGAACTATCCTTTCAAAGATTAAATGCTAATGATGGCCACCAGTTTCTTATGTTCTTTTCCCCTCAGTATCGTTTGCTGGGTATTTATAGAGTATCGACATCCTGTCAGGCAAATGTGCAAACCATCCCTTTGTTGGTCTAACAGTCAACTGTATTATCTCTCTTTGTGTGTTTTATGCTATTACAGAGACCTGAGCAAGAATCAGATATCCGAGATTGCGGAAGATGCGTTTAGTGGCCTGCGCTCGCTCAATTCACTGTAAGTGTTTCTCACACAAAATGACACAAACATATAAAAATTCATATACCTGAACTGAATAGCAAGACATTTACAATGATAATAAGCGTGTGTAAATGTAGACAGTCAGGTGAAAGGACAGGTGTCGAATAAATCAGCTGACAGGAGGCTGACAGAATGGAGATGAGACAGCCCACTGTGTTTCTTTCACTGTGTGTGTGTGTGTGTGTGTGTGTTTACTGACATCTGCAGCAGCGTGAACACGAGGGAGGACTTTCATTTAAATCACCTCAACAAGTCTGACAGAATGAGACAGAAGACTCAGTGTGCGCATATTAATTTGGTCAGATCTATTTCCCTGCGTCCGGCCCACACAGCTGTACACGAGACAGAGCTCATTTACACATGCCGTGTGATTAAAGAGACGCTGAGGGGAGGACGATGGGCTCTAGTCTCTCAGGGAATAGGAATAAAGCAAAGAGGATGCACAGCATGTCATAAACACACAACCACACATTTGCTTGGAAATTAGAGTGCGTTGAAGAAATAGTTCAGCCGAACTTATTTGAACTCAACTCATTCTTTGTTCTATGAAACACAAAAAGCAATTGCTATGAATGGAGACTGACGCTTTCAAACTTCAAAAGGACACAAAAACATCATAAATTATCACAAAAATAGTCTTTATGATTCATGCTTTGTGTCAGGAACAGACAGAAATGTTATTCGTTGTTGGCTGAAAATGTTGACATCTTCATGGCACGTTGATAAGAGAAGTATTAATGTGATTTATTATTTAAAAAATTAAATATTTGTTATTAATCAGACTTTTTCAGTGGTTCACAAAACCAGTCTGATTGATTTGTTCATCAATTAGGCTGATCTGGTTCACTGATCACTTCTAACTTGATAGCTCACTAAAGGTGAACATTATATTTTATCTGAAGACTTGGGTTGAGTTTTATGAACCACATTTGAAGATTCTTTTTTATGATTTTGCCTCATTTATTAAACATGAAAGCCTCTCTAAGACAGACATGTACATGCTTGATGAGTTGCACATGGGTTACACATATTGAGACATTGTGGGTTGATTCATTGTTTTCTATTTGCATTGTATCTGTGTTTGTCTTCAGGGTCCTGTATGGAAATAAAATCACAGAGATCCCAAAGGGACTGTTTGATGGCCTGGTCTCCCTCCAAATGCTGTGAGTGTTGCATTTATGACTCAATAACCTTCATTGTCAAGAATATTGAAAGATTGCTGAAAGTTTTGTGTGATGGGTAGGTTTATGGGTAGGGTTAGTGTAAGGGGATAGAATGTACAGTTTATACAGCAATCATTGTACCACTTTACTTTACAGTCCTGTTCCCTATGTACATACAATGTACTTATTACAGTAATTAATATAACTGAGTGTAATTTCTAGGTACTAACCCTGAACCTACCCCTAAAACTAACATTAACCCCTGTACACCGTAAAAACAGAAAAACAGTCACTGCTTGACATTTTTAAGTACAATTGTCACAGCGCTGTGTTGTAGAACACTCACGAACACGAGGATGAAGGCAAAGGTAATCTTTAATAAATCCACAGGAAGATAAACCACACGAAGAGAACAGCTTACAACACATATCACAGACGAGACCTGACAGCTAATGAATAGACACAGAGGAGCAAATGAGGATAATTAACGACACACTGAACTAAATGACAACTAACCAGAAAACATGACAACTAACTTAGTGGAAACGGTGCAAACTGAAAGTCCAAACTAAATCAGAGTCAACTTGGATCAACAATCAACTTGGATGTCATTTTAACTTAAATTACATTAAACTGACAAAATTAGTTGAATCTTGTATAACTTGAAAAAAAGTTGGAAATTGCTTAACTTAATTTGATGAGTTAAAGCAATGTAAAAACATACAGTATGTTGTCATATCTTATTGATCAGTTTTTTACAGTGTACTTACCTCAAATTAACCAGTATTTTCTTAGGTAAGTACACTGTAAGTACACATACTGTAAAATAAAGTGGAACCTAAAATCATTATGTCTATGGAAAGTCCCCATAAAACTAAAATCCATCAAAAGTGACAGTAAAAACTTTTACAAAAGATGCTGTTCTTTTGGAATTTTTATTGAACATAGAATCCTGAAATACATGTATCACAGCACATGTTTTCAACATTGATCATAATGAGAAATGTTTCTTGAGCAGCAAATCAGCATATTATTATGATTTCTGAAGGATCATGTGACACTGAAGACTGGAGTAATGATGCTGAAAATACAGCGTTTACCATCACAGGAGTAAATTACATTTTAAAATATATTCAAATAGAAAACAGTTATAATAATATTTCACATTATTACAGTTTGTACTGTATCTTTGATCAAATGCAGTCTTGGTGAACATAAGAGACTTCTTTTATAAACATTAAAAAAAAATTACCAACCCCAATTGATTGGTGGTGTACATTTATTTTTAAATGCATTAAAAAATGTTTTATCGTATATAATTTTATCATATTATAATTTTCTTTTTCTGGACGACCTTATAGCCCATGTTATCATGATTTGAGAACGTTTTATCAGTGACAGAGAAATAATACAAAATATGAAATATTTCTTATTCATTTTAGATCATGCTCTAAAATGTGTTTAGTGAAGCATTTGGACTCACTGGTTTATACGAGGTAGAACATGTCTCCCCTTTCCCTCATAAAAGAAGGTAAAGCACTAAAACAAGAGAGGAGAGCATGTACCGTTTTGGCTGAAGGGAGCATCAAGTTTTATTTTCAGTTCCTCATGGGGGAACACTCTCGACATCATTAGTATGTAAATTGGACTTGATTGCTAAACATGTCCCTCACACCTACTTATATTTGTGCAGACATGGAAACATTGCTCAGACATAATTTCCGCATTTAATGGTCCAAATTGAGGTGAATCTGTCGGCTCTAATGGGCCTGTTTCAGCTTATTCTAATGATTTGGGGAAATTCTGATGGCTTCTGATTCTCTTAACGTACACACTTCTGCCGCGGGCACAAACATAAGCTCACATCACCTGTTATTACGCTTCTAAAACACCATAGATTCACTGGAGCGGCCGACCCATGTTTTCACCGTCAACTGCCATAATGACACAAATTATCTTTGTTTTCAGCAATTATAGTTCTTCGTCCTTAATGGATTTTCTTAATAAGACCCTTTCAAAGGAACACCTCGGGGCATTCCCGCCATTTCGCTTGGCGATTTTGGTGTTTCTGTGTTTCTTTCTGTTGTACGTGGTTTTATTCATTATTTTTCTGAGATACTCAAACCTAATTAGTTCACCCTGTGAGTAGACTAACGATGCATGCGTTTGCTCCAAGACAAAACCTCATTACAATGGCTTTCAGTAATTAAGCACACCACTGCGTTAGTCAATTGTCAGGCGGCCTGAACAGGAAAGACGTGAAGGCGGGCTGGAAGTCAGGGAGGAGTGCGTGACATGACAGGAGTGATGGGTGCAACTCAATGCTGAATCCTCCAGCGATTCATCGACAACACGTTCACTGCTGTTTTGTTCACTTTGGTGATCTGTGAACCAAGTAAATTACAACTATAGATTTGAATATGTTTCTGATACTAACATCAAGTCACAGAGCTTTGAGCGCTTTGTGGTTCCCGCACACTGACTCAGGGACTGCACTGAAACAGGGTTTTGTGTGCTCACTGAGGACTATGCAACAGCCACACATGCTCAACAGCCTTTTGTAATGCAATAAAAAACCATCAGTCATCAAGAACAGCATAACACAATGGAAAAATGACAGAAACAGAAAGTTTCTGTCATTTTCTTTGTCTTGTTTTGCTTTTTGGTTCTTGTTTTGTTTAGTTTTTTGCTTTTTTGCTTTGCTTCTTTTCTTTAGCCTTTTTTGTCCATTTGTTTTGTTCTATGCTTTGCTTTTTGTTTCTTGTTTTCTTTTGCTTTTTTGCTTTGCTTTTCTTTATCCTTTTTCTTCTTTTGTTTAGCTTTTTTGTTATTTTGTTTCGTACTTTGCTTTGCTTTTCTTTTGTTGGCTTTTTTTCAATTGAATTTATTTAGGTGTACTTTATTCTTTATTTTATGAATTCACAATTTTGACAGTGTCAGCGTTTATTTCACAATATTTCTGGGGGTTTTATGTCATTTGAACAATATGTGCATTGTACTGTAAATCAGTTGATTAGAAAGTGTCTGTGAAGAGAGCGAATTTAAACAAATGTTACGACAAAGTTAAATAAATGTTTTTTTTTGTTATTTTCCACTTGCTATATTAGAGCTAAAGTGTGTTTATACTGATGAAGAAAAGCTTGTCATCGTAATGAACCTTCTGTTTACTCTTCCAGACTGCTGAACGCCAACCAGATCAACTGTCTTCGTGTGAACACTTTCAAAGACCTGCAGAAACTCACCGTGCTGTCGCTCTACGACAACAAGCTTGAGACCATCAGCAAAGGCCTGTTCGCCCCTCTGCGTGCCATCAAAACACTGTGAGTTAACACGCACACACACAAACCCTCCATCCTTCACACCCACACTCAGTCCACGAGACTCCAGTCTCTAAGCAACTGTTGAGCGGGACTGCCTTCACCCCGCAACTAATTACCTCCAAGTAGACGGCAAAACAACAACACCATTAACAGCAGCAAGATAAATGTGAACTAAACAAATGAAAACCTTACACTGAAAATAGCAGTTCATGTTTATGAATGCATAGCAATCGTATTGTTATCACAGGATATTACTGTTTGATTGCACAGACTCCCTCGACTCTAATTAAGCGCTTTGAGTTATTGTTTTGTTCGCCCTCCACAGACACCTCGCTCAGAATCCCTTCATGTGTGACTGTCATCTGAAGTGGCTGGCCGACTACCTGTTTGACAATCCAATCGAGACCACCGGAGCTCGATGCAGCCACCCGCGCCGGCTCGCCAACAAACGCATCAGCCTGGTCAAGGGCAAGAAGTTCCGCTGCACAGGTAGAGTTACACACGTGTACGCTGTTCAAAGAAGACTTTTTATGTAAAACAAGGCGGTATTTTGAGCTAAATGGAACAACATGCAACAGTAATGTTTATAGACATACGTTAACATTCACGAGACTCCTTCATTAGTCCACACTGAAACGATATTCAGACTAAGATGCAAAAATTTGCCGTTCAGAAATCGAAATGTTTTTGACATCATAACATGATTGCCCACCTTTAAGTTCAGTAATCAGTTGCTCATGGTGGCTGCTCATTTGTCAAAATACACTACCGTTCAAAAGTTTGCTTTAAAATAATTGTAAAAGAAGGCTCACCAAAGTTGCATTTATTTGATCAAAAATACAGTAAAATGTTGTGAACTAGTGTGTTTTCTGTTTGAATATGTTGTAAAATGGAATTTATTCCTGAAATGACAAAGCGGAATTACTCCAGTTTTCAGTGTCACATCTGATCCTTCAGAAACCATTTCTTGTTATTATCAATGTTGAAAACATAATTTTTTTATGGATTCTGTGATGAATAGAAAGTTCAAAAGAGCAGCATTCATCTGAATTGTTTTGTTTGTTTTTGTAACAATGTAAAAGTCTTTACTGTCATTTTTTATCTATTCAAAAGGTACAGTAAATAATGTATATAAAATCAGTGGTACAGTCACCAAAAAGCCCTGTTGAGGCTTTCAGTGACAGGGTGGAAAATAACCCACTAAATGATTGTTTTTGGTCCAAGATACATTGTCTGCCATTTATAAGAGTACTTGTGCTATCTGAAAGACAGTCAATCAAACGAATGAAGCAGAGTTCAGCTACTGCCGCCCACAGTGGTCTCGTACATAGTGACTTGTTGATAGCTTGGAGTTCTGGCCCACCAATTGCTGCTCACATACTTCACACTGAGACGCCTTACATTCAACTACATCCCTTTCCTTTTCTTATGTGTGTGGCATACTCTGGCCTGGAGCAGTTCTTCTCACACACTGCCAGGTTTCAGAGTGCTAATAGGACAATGCTGGCTGTTCTGAACCAGAATGAAGATGCCTTGTTAGAAGATGCTTTACGAGTCGGAACTGGCCCCCACACGCAGCCAAAAGCGGGGGCCCCTTGAGGGAAATTATTTGGTGGGAGAAGTGCAGCGGCTGTTTTCTTTGATATTAAGCCGCAGGTTTTTCTCATTAAAGTTCTGTCAGTATATCAGCGCAATAACAAGTGCAACACCGGACCCCTAGTGTGTGTTTCCACTGGCGTTACAAGTGTTTGCACATGAAAATCTGTGTTTTATGTGTGTGTACGTGTGGTGGCAGAGGGCTTTGCTCCACTCCTTTCTCCTCTGTGATGTCTTCATGTGTGTGTCTTTCTAGTCCCTGTCTGTCTGTCTGTCTTTTCGGGCCTTGTATACCCAGTGGGCTAATGTGCTGGGATGAGGGAAAGGGGCCGTGTGCATGGTGTCCCAGAGTTCTGGGCGGCTTCCTGGCTGCTGTGTCCTGGCTGCTCCCTCCTCCTCTTCCTCCTCCTCCTCCTCCTCCTCTCCGTCCCGCTCCGCTCCTCCACTCTGGCCTCTGGTGCAGCTGTCTCTTGTGCTTGATCTAACCATGTGCCGCCGCCTACACAAGCCTCACATGGTTCCGTCAAGCACCAGGGACCGCTGGACACACTCGCACACAGCATGGCATTCTGGGATATGTGCAGTGGCACCTTTCTTAGCCACCATGAGGAGCGAAGGTGGCGTTCTTTAACCCGGGAACAACGGATGGCTTGTGAAAAGCTCTAGCTATGTTCTCCGTCTGCACTTCAAAGGGCGTTTTTTTAATTTCGCTCTTGTAGACATTGGGCTTTGGCTAGAAGCATCAGGGCAGCCGGAAAGAGATGGTGGGAAGAAGAAAAACAGTGGCAGGCGAGTGATGGCTGATGGGAAGCAGACTTATCACAAGCGGCCAGAACCTTGTGTGTTTTCCTGTCAAAACACTTCTTAGCGCCAGACCCTCCAATACCTCCAATACCTGCCCTGAGACGAGGAGGTTGTGTTCGCAAACAAGTGCCTGTGACTGTTAGGGGGACGTGTTTGTAGGTGTAAAGAACAAAGACTTTTAAAATTTAAATATGTATTCCTATTTATTATGTTGGTGAATCTCATGAAAACATGTCCAGTGCATGATCCCAGTCCAAGTCCCATTTTTGTAATCTGAACTGTATTTACAGCTCTTTTTTTATGTAAATATATGCATGATATGTACACACGTGCATATTTTATATAGAAAAAGACCATATATTTTGCAAATTTTTATAAAGATAGTCTTATTAAGACAATTAAGCTGATTTCCTCCAATTTATCATTATTGTAACACATTTCTGACATTGTATTGGTGTTTTTTTTTTTTTTAAGTCTCATTATTTGAATGCTATGTACAAATTTGAAATTTGTATATAGAAAAGAATATGTAAAAATTGTGGTCAGATATTTTACATATTTTTATAAAGATTACTCATTCTTGTAATAGATTTCAGACATTTCACTTTGAGATTTTTGTCTTCATTCCTATTGTTTGAAACTGTATTATTTAAACTGTATTACAATATTTTTGTATATAAATATTTGCCTGATATGCACAAATTTGAAATTATGCAAAAATGTATATATATATATATCTTGCATATTTTTAAAGATTACAAAGTCATTATTAAGACAGATAATAATTTTCTCCAATTTGACATTACTGTAATACATTTCAGATGTTTTATTTGAGATTTTATTCTCAATTCCTATTAGAACTGTATTACAAATATTTTCTTTTTATTGTATTACTATACAAATGACTTATTTAAATCAGTATAAAGTCAGTACAACAAAAACCATGATGTATAAATATTGTACCATTTATTTTTGTACTATTTATTTTACATCACAATATGTGAATGTGGGGGGGTACGGAGCCCTTAAAGGCACATGGTCAAGTAAAAAAAATATGAGATGGGGAAAAAAATATATTTTTTTAATTATTATCAATGCTTTTGCGTTTCCCCGAGAAACTTTGCGTACGCTCACAAAGAGCTGGAAAGGTTTCCTTGGGGGAATGCGAAATGTTTTGCGAGCGAAGGTAAAAGCATTGACTTATTATTTTTCCTCCCATCTCATATTTTTTTCCACCACCATGTCCCTTTATGGGCTTCGTATGGGGGTGCTTAAGTGTCATGAAAATAATGTCAGTGCAAAAAGGCTTAAATGTTATGCACTTCTTTTTTTATTTTTAGGTTATCTGGACATGTGATAGAGATTTACCCGTGTGTGTGATGAGTTGAATTAGCGGTTTGAATGTCCTTCTTTCTCTGTTTGTGTCTTCCGTGTTTGTTAGGTACGGAGGACTACCGCAGTCGTCTCAGCAGCGAGTGCTTCCAGGACCTGGTTTGTCCCGAGCGTTGTCGGTGTGAAAGAACGGTGGTGGACTGCTCGAACCTCAAACTCACCAAAATACCCCCTCACCTGCCCGAGCACACCACTGACCTGTAAGAGACACGCATTTCAGCTTACAAACACACCTGGCGACCCCATCAATAACGCTCGAAAACAATCGTCTTTTACAATCCCACCTCACTAATTCTTTCGGTGTCCCTCTGTCCCAGAGGCCTCATCCTTCACTCTTGTCCTCTGATTACGGGGTCTTGTCCCCGGCTGAGTTGTGGTGAATGAATGTCCGAGGTCTCTCCCAGGCCATTAACCACTCAGCTGCGTTTTCCCTGGGAAGAGCTAGTCAGGGTGACAATGCGTTTGTCCTTGTGTTCATGTGTAGAGGACACATCAGGGTTTTCCCTCTGCAGTCCCATCAACTCGAGTCATCTGTCACACTCTCTCTGTCTCTCTCTCCGTCTCTCACTCCTTTCTGCGGCTCAGTGACTACACCCGCCAGCACAGCTGCTTATTTATAGAGCTCTTGCGGGAATGCTTGCAACCAGGAACCAGCACTTTATGTCTGATGTGCTTTCCCATGGCAGGCCCCGCTAGGGAAACCAACCCTGGGGGAAGCAAAAAGACAGCAATGGTACATTTACTAGACTCTACTCTTAATAATGTTTGGAAAGTCTCTCCAGACCTGTTCTAGACCTTCTTTGCTCCTGGGTTTGGAATGGGAGTCTAGCATACTGCAGTATATACTGCAGTCTACTTGATCATTTTCTGTTGTATTGTATTCTGGGAAGTTGTATTTATGAAGCTTTGTCAGAGCATAATGTCAATGTACCTTTGCTACATAAAATTCATTTTAAACTCTACATTTACAATTTGATGAATAAAGCATGCCTGTTTTTGCTGTATATTATATTGTAATTGTACAATACTGTGGTATTTTGTACATGCAATTTAGTTTTATTGTAAATTAAAAAAAAAAAAACATTTATTTGAAAAAAATTACCATTAATACAAATGCTGCAATTATTGCATCCCAGTGTGCCGGACAAGCAGAAACAATCGTTTCTTGGATATTTTGGCTTCATTTTTCCACAGTGGAAGAAAGTGAAGACACGCTGTCCATATTTTTTTACAGTCTTTGATTGCATCCGATTGCACTGACACGTCCTCACCTCAGAAACTCAGGGCATGTAGAAAATCTTGAGCGTCCCACGCGTAATTTAAACTTTGTGGTGACATACAGTACATGTGCGTTCAAATCATAAATACAATCTTGCCAACATGACTTGAATGCACCAATTTTGGCAGATGTATAACAAAACATTGTAAAATCTTCAGCGTACTACATTCATAGAGAAGATGTACAGTATACTGCGTAGTAGAACAGGGTTTTTCAAATATGTCTATGAATAAACGCCCAATTATACAATAAAAAAATCTGAAAATATTTAATTAATTCTTATTGAAATTACTGGAATTATTTTATTTTATATGAAATTTCCTTAACAATTTTTTATATATAAAATATATTTTATATTTATTTATTTTTATTATTATTTTTTTTTTTATTCCTTTTTTTTTTCATGGATCCCCCAACGCCTTCCAAAATACGCCATCTGTTTCTGTCATACTCTTTTCCCGTCTTCATTTATCTGCATAGCACATTAGCCCGTCTTCCTCATGCACTGTTATTATTTGCAAAAGTCTCTGAGTATGTCCTTCATATTGATATCACCGGTGATGAGGGGCAGATGGATGTGTATGAGAGTCACATATCCAGCACTCACACCAGAGAGAGCGATACTGATTTTTCATTACGTTGACATCACAGTCCTGATTATACAGCGTCTCCCACATAAGAGACTTGAAGACTGAAACAGAGACATCGTCTGAATGATAACCACTTTTAGCTCTTTTGTCTCCATCTCACTCCTACATGCTCCAGTGAGATTTACTTGTGCTTTTTGCTGTGAGACTTTATCTTATTATTATACCTTGTGAGGACTGTTGAACTATTAACCTCTGTCTCTCGATCTATCTCTACTCCAGACGGCTGAACGACAATGAAATCCCCATCATAGAGGCTACAGGAGCCTTCAAGAAGCTCCCAGACCTGCGCAAGATGTACGAACTGGTTTATTTCTTCTTTTTGTTTAAAGGGTTTGGCTGCTGAATGACATTGGGGTATTTGGGAAATTCAGCTTTGTATGCTGTGAATGCTATGGACAATAGGACAAGAAAAGCTTCTGGAATATTCCAACCTAGTGCGCAAAAGCATGCAGTGATTTACTGTCAGACAATATTTGCAGCTCACTCCAAAATTGGAAAAAGCGGTATTCGCTCAGGAAGAGGACCGGTGATTTATCATGCATGAAATTGCTTACTATCTAGCACAGTTATAAATTGGGCAGATCTAAAAGACTGACCTTACATTTTACTGTAGCATGGTTTAAAATTAAGCTGTGAATCATCATAATTGTGTGTTTAGGATACAACCACAACGTATTTATATGATGAAACAAAGAAATTTGCACTGTACCATTGCAACCTGTGCTTTCTGCCATTTGTCAAAATAATAAATAGTGCATTCAGGACACATTAAAGGGATAGTTCACCCAAAACTATGGAAAACTCTGTCATCATTTAATATGTCGTTCCAAACCTGTATGAGTTTCTTTCTTCTGTTGAGTACAAAAGAAGATATTTTGAAGAATGTTGGTAATCAGACAGTTGACGGTAGCCATTGACTTCCATAGGGAAAAATATATACTATGGAAGTCAATGGCTATTGTCAACTGTCTGGTTACCAACATTCTTCAAAATATCTTCTTTTTTTTTTTGTGATAAACAAGAAAGAAACTCATACAGGTTTGAGACAACATGAGGGTGAGTAAATAATGACAGATACATTTTTGGGTGAACTTCCACTTTTAAACATGTGCTTGTGGGGAGTTGATGTTTTTCTTGAATTCCGTGTTTGCAGAAACTTGAGTAATAATAAACTCCGGGACATCCGTGAGGGGGCGTTTGATGGGGCCGGAGGTGTTCTGGAGTTGCTGTTGACCGGAAACAAGCTGCAGTCAGTCAGCGGACGGATGTTCAAGGGTTTGAGCGGCCTCAAAACACTGTGAGTAACACACCCCCGTTTCACGATCACGCTCATTTTTCAAAAGCCAACCCTGCTTCACCTGTTATCCTGCTCATTAAAATGAAGACATGTCTCCGAGCCACGTTCACATTCATATATTCACACGACTCTGAATATAAATGCACGAACATTAGTTACGGCATTGGAAATATGCTCTTATAGTCTTATTAAGAAACAAATTTTCAAGAAAAATTGCCCACTCTCAGCAAAAACCAAACTGTGATCGTCAGGTCTAATCAAGATGTTAACCGTATGAAGTTATTCTAAGAAACTAACGGGCATAGACGGCGTCTATGCTGGTGGTGTGCTATCGGGAACAAAGATGCTAATACAATGCATATTCTGAAGCCTGGTGGTTAGAAAAAGCCTTCCGTAGGTCTGCTGTCGCTCTAATTAGCTTAATTGGAGAGAGAGGAGTGCACAGGAGCAAATGAATGGAATCATGGTCCTGCAATATTGGATTTAGTGGCTTTCAAATCCCAGGAGTATGTGTCCAAATTGAGTTTGCTCGTCTCAGATCCGTGTTTGTCAGAGTTTAATGCTGAATTTGCTGCTTTCAGGTTTTCATCACGGCAGACTCTGGTTTGCATTTAGCCTGTTTGTGCTGCTGAAGGCCTTTAGGAGACCATGATTGTTTTGGGCTCCTCACCCCTCCCCAACCACACGCACACAAACTCATCTTATCTCGTGTCAAGCAGTGAGCTGCCTCAGCCGGCCACGTCTGCTGCACAGACAGAACCTCAGAGAGCAGACGCACATGGTTACAGCACAGGCCGCGCTCCAAGATCATCGTCACACACAGACACGTTTACATAGCAGTTTCACCAGCCAGAAAGCCTTAGACTAAACCAGAGACTTACCCTGGTGAAAAAAAAAAAGAAAAGCTAAGTATACTTCCAGCCAGACTAATTATCAGTATACTTCAAGTGTGTTAATGATTAGTTACCTTGAAGTGTGCTATTTTGAAACATCTAATTTTATACTAAGTATATTTTAGTAGTAATTAAATTGTTGTAAAGCATAACTTTAAGTGTATTTAGTGTACTTTTGTGTACTAAATTGGAACAACTTTAAGTATATGCCTGTGTAGGGACTAATTATATGCTTGATTAGGGATGTTAAAATGTTATTTGTGTTACAATACATTACAAATTCATTTTTCAATTCAATTCAATTTCATTCGCCTTTTATTAGCATAGAACTGTAGCTAGATAGGAAGTGAGGTGGGTGGGAGAGAGAGGAGGGACGGGATCGGTCCACGAACCGGGACTCGAACTCGGGTCTCCCGAAGCACATGTCGGCACACTTGCCTACGGGTATAAATATAATGATAATGTAAAAAAATATAATGTATTTTGAAAGTATTACAATGCATTGGTACAAAGATCCTTTCCAGCGCACAATTAAAATATACTTTAAATATATTTTTTAATAATGTGCAAATAAATACTTTTAAAAAATAAACAGAATGTTCACTTCAAGTATATTTTTAGAAAATATACGTAGGTACAATTATTTTAAAGTGTGTTAAAAGTTGTATTGTGAAAATAGGTAAAAGCATGATGTTAATATTATTTTAATATATTTAAAAATAGGGTTATATGTCAAATACGATAAAGTATACTTTTTTTTCACTATGGAGACTTTTAATAAAGGCCACAAATAGCTCATTACTGTCGTTTCTCACAAAGTGTCTAACACAATGTTGACAAAACCTGACACAAACACACACAATGCAATATACAGTTCATTGTCAGTTGAGCAATGTCTCACTTGAATGCTCTGATACACAGTAAGTGCAGTCTGCTGAAGGACCATCAGAATTCATTTGTGTAATCTCACGATAAAAAAATCACTGCCAATCCATCCTGCATACTCACTTTAGATTCCTGTCTCTGTATACAGCCACCTTCCTCCTTTATACTGGGGTGTATGTGTTCCTACCCGCTGCATGCATGGCACATCATCTCAAAAAAATGTCAGCAATGATATCATAAAACCACCATTGACTTAATGCATTACAGCAGCCACAGAGTCTCATAAACACTTCGTTCCTCCCTCCCCGTGAGCTGTGTGCTGCTGTCTGTCAGGGTCAATGTGATCCAACCTGCCTCTGTGTTCCCATCAGGGGACTGAGGAGTAATCAGATCAGCTGTGTGGATAACGCCACCTTCACTGGCCTGAGCTCCGTGCGCCTGCTTTCCCTGTACGATAACCGGATCTCCACCATCGCCCCTGGAGCTTTCAACACCCTGCACTCCCTCTCCACCATGTGAGTCCTCCACACACACACACACACACACTCCCTCACTCACTCTCCTCTGTGCCATGGGTTCACTCTATCAGTTATGCATCCATAATCAACTGAATTCTCAACAACAACAAAAAGTGAAATAATAATACCTAAGAATTTGGCATTTGAAGCGAAACTATCTCTACTGCCTGATCAAACTATTCACTGAAGTTGCTGTGTCTGTACCAAATCCACAAACGAGTTAGCTCAAAAATTCACAAAGAGGCTGGGAATCAAACACAGTCCGTCGGGTCACGCACCACCACCAATCAAGTGCCTATTATATCTTCATATGCAAAGCGGATGAGGATGTGGTTCAAGCAAAGAATTCTTATTGTTTGCAGATGTATTTTCTAAATTATGAGGTTATGTTTTCTTGTCTGGGTTGAAAACGGTTGTTCTTGAACCTCAGATGAGAACCCCCGGGGCAGAGTGAATTATTCAAAAATGGCTAAAAAGGAAAATTGCTCTGCTGTCTAAACATGGACTACGATTTTGTGCAATGGGGTTGTCCACACAAAGGCAAATGTAAGGAATTAATTCTTCTGCCATCTCATTTTTGCTTTTGATTGTATGCTGTAAAAAAAAAATAAAAAAAAATTGGGAACAGCTGGAGAAAATGAAGTGCGGTACATTTTTAATACAGATTAATATCTGCGTAGCTTTTTGCAGGGGATGTAAACAAAGAACTGATAAACAAAAAGTGAACTCTGGAGTCTCACAGCCCTGAGGGGATGACAAGAAAGAGAAAGATCAACGGGGAAAACTGAAAGAGATCTCACAGATGTTCATAGATAAACAGATGCTGTTAAGCATTCAAAATAACTTCTGGTGGAATCATCATTTAGAAAAAGAAATAGAAAATATGACTGCCAACACAGCAAGCATCTGTAACCATTTGAATTATCATATCAGGCTTTATTCTTGGCACACGTTACAATGTGCAACAATACACATGGTTCTCTTTTTCATTCTGTGAACCCAGCCTACTAGCTGAAATATGTGAACAGATTCTGAGCAGAGACACTCAGACTGTTCTGATTTGCATGAGAGTCATTCCTTCCATTCTGACCATCTAACCAAGTTTAGCATGCACAAACAACAGAAATAATTTACACAATGAAGTCATCCTATCAGTGTAACGTACATCTTTTTTTGTCAACTTTACACTTTATTTGTGTTTATTTTGTTTGTTTGTTTGTTTTGCTTTGTGTGTTGGTGTTTTTTTATTTTTTTTATTTTGTATATTTCCAACTGCCTAAATGTATAGTTGTGTATATAGTAGTGTAAATAAATAAATGCACTAGGCTCTGTATCATGTTTTTTTTTTGTTTGTTTTTTTTTTTTTACAAATGAATCCTCCATGCACAGTGTATTCTTAATTTGTGTCAATCAACTAAGTGAACATAAAGAATCCTAAGTAACTTTTTACTCAAAGCCTTTATATATAATGCGTTATAAAAGTATTTTAATGAATACATTTTGCCTTATAATGCACTTCACAATGCATTGGATGGTGTAAAGAATAATTGTAAAGACAGTTATAATACATTATAATACTTATCTATTCATTGAACACACCTTTGGAAAGTATAATGCATTAAACAAATGACAAACAACAAACTTCAGATGTAACAAGGAATCTGATTATAATGCATTTTAAGTTTGGCTACAGTTATGTATGGAAAAAATATAATGCATTGTAACGTGCATTATGAATACCTTTATAATAATACATTATACATAAAGGCTTTTACTAAAGTGTTACCGAAACCCTATTGGAAACTGCACAACACATTCAACTCTTCCTCACTTCTTATGCCATAAGGCAACTTTTCCAATCAATCGCTTGTGCTATTTCCTTCAGAGTCTTTATTTTTCATTTTCTTTTTGCTTTGCCAGCTCTCTAATTAGCGAGCGGCTGACACAGCCATGTCCATTTCAGGACAGGGCAGCTAAAAATATCCAGAGAGATAGAGAGAGAGAGAGAGAGAGAGGCCTCCCCAGCTATTCTCTTCCCACAGTAGTGCAGCAGGCATGTTCGGCACACTTCCCTCCTTTTTCTCTCTCACTCCATCATTCATCCCTCCACCTCTGCCAAAATTAGAGCAGAGCGGGCGAGTGTTTCCGGTAGGCGAGTTTGCAGGGCTAAAGCAAGCAGTCAGGACAGAGGTTACTTTTGTGTGCTCACATTTGTGATTATCACAGTAGAAATAGATGTGTTTTTGTTAGCAATGTCCAATTGATTAAATTTAGCAGGATAAGTAGTCTCTAATGTCTAGTTTGGGATATCATTCCCAAAGCAAACGTCTGCCTCGCTTTTCTCTCTCTCAACCTGTCTTGTGTTTCTTTACCCTACCTTCATGTACAGAAAGTGATGTAGGAATAATTAAAGGCAAACACATTGCTGGTGAGGGATATAGGGCGGTGTTAACATGAGCCCACCGCTTTAAGCTGCAAAGCATCTATTGGCTAAGCAACGGAAGGTCAGCACACACTCGATTCATTTATCCCGCCGACTGTAGTGTAGCAGACACTCTCAGCTACTGTATTAAAGAGTTCCTCTGTGCCTGTACTACTGCTGCTCCTGCCCGTGTGTTTCAGCAATGCATCAGTTAGACGGCCATCTGTATGAGCCGTCAACCGGTTCCCTGGTGGGCCTTTCAGAGTCATTTCTGGTGATGCTTTCAACTCAAGGCTACAGTTTTTATGAGTTTGGCCTGCGTGCCACCACCTGAACTGAACTTTCAGAACTCAGTAAGGACACATGAAAAATGAGTCAATAAGTTGATTCTGAAGCCTCTGATCCAGCGGTCCCAATAGCCATTGGTTGATGGATCTTTCTGCACCCAAAATGTGTCTGTGTCTAATTCTGAGCCTTCATCTTAGTTTTTTTTTTTTTTAAAGCACTTTGCTTTTAGTGGCTGTTATAACGGTGTTATTGCAGCGTGATAACATCTGAACTAATGCAAATGTTGCTATTGAACATTGCCAGCATTGCAGGTCGCATCGCAGTCATGATATGCAATTGTATTGCTATTTAAATGCAAATTCACGCATGCAGTTCTCCTGCTGTGTTAAATGGGCTGAAGTTTGATTGTTTATGTCGTAATTTAACCCTGCTGATTGCTTTCCATTGTAATTATATTGTAATGAGGTTTTTTTTTTTCTTCTTTCTGTTTGTGTACAGTAACCTGCTGTCTAATCCCTACATGTGTGACTGTCACTTAGCCTGGCTGGGACTGTGGCTTAAGAAGACCAGGGTGGTTACTGGCAACCCACGCTGCCAGAAACCTGCCTTCCTGAAGGAGATCCCTATACAGGATGTGGCCATGCCTGATTTCTCCTGTGACGGTACAACTCTCTTTTGAGCAACTTCCTCTTGTACAGTATGTTCTGCTTGCTCTGTTGCTGGATCGGTAACTCAGTTAAAGGGATAGTTCACCCAAAAATATAAATTCTTCATTCAGTCATCATTTACAAGTTGTTCCCACCGTGTATGAGTTTCTTTCTTCTATAGACCTTATGCACCAGAGAAACGAGGGCACCGCCATCTTTAGAATATTGTCTTTGAACTTCCGTTTTTGCGGTCGCTCTGTATATTTCTATGGCATTGCTGTCGAGGAGTAATTAGCTGGTGAAGTGGATTTACTTAATGTAGAGTTAACGAAAGTTATCATGAGCATTGTAATGTTTATCATAAGCATTGTAAAGCAGATGTCTTAACAAATGCTGACCGGGAAAAAATTTTAACAAGCCGTTCATTCATAACTACGCAAGATCGCTGTGAAAATACAGACCGGAAGTTAAATGACAATGAGCACAGCGCTGAAAAGGGGCGGGGCTACATAAGGTCTATAGAACACTAAAGAAGATATTTTGAAGAATATTGGTAACCAAACAGGTTCAAGGTCCCATTGACTTCCATCAAGTCAATGGGCTCCATCAACTGATTGGTTACCAACATTCTTCAAAACATCTTTTTTTGTGTTAGAAGAAGGAAACATATACACGGATGGAACAACTTACTTGAGTGTGGGTGAATTATGACATAACTGTCATTTTTGGGTGAACTATCCCTTTAATGGCTTCATCAAAGAGTGTATTAATGCAATAAACCACAACAAGTTGTGCAGCACAGTGTTTTTACCATAGTAAAGGAGCATGGGTAGCCTAACTCCTTTAACTGTGAAATCACTGTAAACAAAAGATATAGACTTAAGTACAATAAAACCCAAAGTTACAGGGTAATGAACTCCATATATACAATGTATATACTGTAAATTTCCCTCTGAAAGAGGTTTATCACCTTTTTCACAACTACACTGGCATATGCAATCAGATTTAATTTTTTTTAAATCCAAACGTACCAATCTATGCTACCATGTCTCCATCGATACAGTGTTGATTCTCTTTTATACTCTTCAACTCCTCTGTTTCTACACTTCCCTGTTTAGAGGTTATATACCCCCTTTTAAGCAGTTCCTCATGAACCAGAGGCACATTGTCAGGACATTGAATAAGGGTTTGCAAACCTCAGCTTCTATTTGCGCTGTAGCCTGTGCCATCCACACCACATCCATCTCCAGTTCCCATGAAATCACACTGCTTAGATCAGGCCACTGAATCAGCTCCTTCCAGACACCATTCCAGACCGAGGCTTGCTCTACGCTCCATCTCCTCGGATTTCCCACACCTTCATCCCCCTCTCCCTGCTTCCCACAAGGCCGCACCGAGAGGGCACCACGAGGACAAATTAAATGCTGAGCGTGGAGGCCTAAACATTATCTTCTCCCACTCTGGTTTTTATAGGGAAGAACTCGTGTTCATAAAGACGGGGGAAAACAGAACCTCTCGAGACTGACATAAAGTTTAATGGAGAAAAAGAAACTGCGGTTTGGCTTCTGTCTGGATTGGGTCCTGTGTTTCAGAAGGTCTCCCTGTCAAAGCTAGGGTGTTCTGGGTAGAAACAGCTCTGTTGCTGCTCCAGGACTTCAGGGAATATCGTGTTAAGAGAGCCTGCTCAGCTGTAGACGGCGAAGCACTTTAAAATAAAGAGGTTCAAAGTGAGAGAAATCGCCCTGGCTCGAGGTACATTAGTTAGAAGAGGCTGTCTGTCAGGGCTCATGTGTTGTTATTCCGCTCATTTCTTCCTCCTTGTGCGGGGCGCCGTCACTTCAGCTCCAAAAAACTCACCAGCACAACATCTAGCTATTTCAGTGCTCTGCAATTACAGTTAGAGTAACAAAGTCAAGCTAAATTGATTTACGGGAAGATATTTTTGGTTGTTTGAAGTAGTCCAGAAATTTTAAAACAAGCCCCCTTGGCCTTTCTGCGTTTGCAGGCACATCCAGGTACAGCGTTCCCTTTTCCAGACTCGGTCTGTGAGTTATTCTTGGAGCATATCTCAGTCTCCATTACCTCCCATTAATGGCTTAATTCACTATTTCTTTTTAATCTGCAGGGTAATTCAGCATTTTACAGATAGCATCTTACAGAGCTTGGATGAAAGGAGCTCGGGAGGAGGCTACAAGTATTGCTTGCAGGAATTTCAAGCGAGGCCAAAAGCAATATTTAGCTGCTGATTTTAAACTCCTGTGCACTGTATCACTTATTATGAGCGAGCGTGCTCCGTAATAATGATACCCATGTTTGGGGAACACACTGGAGAAAGGGCTATTTTCAGAGAGGGTGCAATGCAATTCGGTGCACACAGCACCTGTGCTCTTTCATTTATTTTCCCTCTTTCTCAGTCCTCCATTACTCCCTTTTAAAGAATTAATGAGTTTCTATATTAGATCTTTTAGCAACGCATATTAAATTTTTCTCTTGCATGATGTAAAGGAGTATAAAATATGCATGTCTTTCTCTCTCTAAGGTACGGAAGAGAATGTGTGTCTGCCATCGGCCCCTCACTGTCCGGATTCCTGCACATGCTCGGACACAGTAGTGCGCTGTAGTAACCGAGGGCTGCGTTCCCTGCCTAAGGGCATCCCTAAAGATACAACTGAACTGTGAGTTTCTTCTAACTCCCTTTATTTTTTACCTTAATCACTTTAGGACAGAATCACAGCTGGTGGATTTTGTTTCCACAAAGTTCACATCAGATTATTTTTCTACTTGGTCAATTGAGTTAATTAAAATGGTAACAGTCGGCCCAATAGGTTGAGTTACAAGAGTTAAAATTGGGGTTAAACTGTGTGAGGTTGGGAGTGTTTAAAAAGAGGAGACGTACAACAGTAATAAAGTGAATAAATGAAGTGCATTTACGGCATGAAACCTGAAAACAAAATAAAACTAGGAAAAGTGTGGAGTCAATTTTCACCCTACCATAAAACAGTCCTTAAGTCCTTTCTACAAAAGTGATAATCCAATAAAGTGTGCTTTCTGTAAAGGCAAGTCCTCAAAGGGTAACTCCACATTCCAGGCTGTTGGTGATCACAATTGGTAGACCAGTTAATGACCCCATTTGCATGCCATGCTGCCTCCTTTATGTGGTCTACTTCCTACTTCACATAACTCACATAACAAGCAGACCCAGGATCATTTAAATACATGCACAGATAAAACAGATAAGAGGAACTAAAACAACAGATAAGAGAGACTAAGACAACATGTCAACTTTTTTAAAACTCTGATATACATAAAATCATTATAATATAGATTGGTTAAAACATGTGTCATATGTGAAAGTGTCACAAAAAAAAAAAAAAAAAATTTTTGAATTCATTTGATTATTCATCCAAATGAGCAGATGGAGATTTGATCCATTGTCAGACAGATTGATTGATGGGATGTGTTTGTCCCAGAAGACTAGAACAAACGCACACATAAACATTATTATCACAGCCAAAAGAATTCATGATAACTATATTATTGCGATATCTATAGAATTTGAGGGTACGTTTACTCGACAATGATGTACTAAAAACAGAAAAGTATTTTCTTTGCGTTTTTCACATACAGACGACAACGTTCACAAAACTATCCCAGTTCACACGTGTCCGCGAAAACGACTGAAAACGCTGAATTTTTCATGCCAGGCCAGTAGGTGGCGATGTCACTTTGTAAAGAAACACTACACACCTATGGCTTGAACACGTAATACGCATACGCATGACGTCACCGTATTCACAAATTTGCGTTTTTGTAAAACACACTTGTTTTTGTAGTTTACACAGAGATTAAAACAGAACCTTTTTTTTTTTTTTAAGCGTGCTTTTTTTAAAGAAGTTAACCTTTAAGTTGTGAGTGAATGTATTACAAGGGCAATCTGTCTTGTAAGAGTTGTGTCACAGTGGTAATATCTCATGGCTTTATACACTGCATCACACAACCCCGGGTTTCAAGCTGTCGTTAGAATTATTGACAACTTTGACAGTGGCAGTATTAACCTTCATTACTCAAGAGTCTACATGTAAATCTGCCTGCCGTGAGCAATACAGTTTCTGAAACATACCCATTTCTAAAGAATAAAGAAGCCCATGATATGTCATGTGCTGGCCATGATCCAGCTCAGACTGCGTGAGGGTCAGTGAGTTTGATGTACAGTGTAAAGGTGTCCGTCATAATCTAATGGACCAGTCAGATGAAGAGAGAGTACAGCGCCTTCATAGAACTGCTGACACACAGGCCGTTTACACTCGACAAGAGCCGCTCATACTCCCACTTAAACAGAGAGAGTGAGAGCGATAGATGGACAGACAGGGAAGCAATAGAACAAGTCGACGGCAACAAAGAGGAGAATGATATCAAACAAACGACAAAGAGAGACTGATATAACAAGCGGTTACATTACCGAGTGTAGTGAACCGGGAAATCTTGCTGTTGTTTTTTCAGCAGAAGGACAGTGATTGTTCTTGGATCGTACAGGAAAACTCCAGAAGGACTGACCTCTTCTCCTGTGTTGTAGTTTTGAAGACTGTATCACTGATCACTGACAGACCCCATTGATAGCAGACCCTGAAGTCCCTATAAAAGCCCCATCTATCTGTCTGGTGTGCTGACGTTCTGCTGGGCTCAGCTGAGGACAGCCTTTTAGCACGTTATAGCACGCAAAATAAGGATGAAAGATATTTCGTAGATATGCAATGCAAGCAGCTACACTTCAGGCCTGATCTTTAGCTCTGATCTGGAACCTAACGTAAACAGCACTGTAATTTCTATGAATTTATAGCCACTTTGTCTCTTTTTTCTTTTTATAAGCATGAAATGAAATTTAAAACGAAATCTGGTTGCTTTGTACTTGTCTGAGGAGCGTACATTTTTGTCTGTTAACAGGATTTTTCTTACCGTTTCAGATACTTGGAAGGAAACCTCCTCACATCCGTGCCCAAAGAGCTTCCTACTCTGAAACAGCTGACACTGCTGTATGTATTTCTCCTCTTTTTTTATTGAATGTATTCATTTGGCATGCACATTTATACAAAGGAACCTACTGTGAATGTCTTCATTTGTATGTATGTTTGAAGCATTCCCATTTATATTTCCTGAAGCTGCAGGAAATATGAGAGCACCTCTGTACAATACACATCTCATACTGTAAAAATGACTCTATATATGAGCATTGGCCATGGTTTATGTAAAATTCACCCAAAAAGTCACCAATACGCTATCCCATAATACCTGAAACATTTGTACTATATTTTTTCCCCAAAATTAATATAATCTGGCAACCGCAATTTCCAGTTTAAAATTTAATGGGATACAGTATAGTTTTAATGCATGTTTTAAGCCATTTTTTAGAACCTTTATTTAACCTGGTTAAAAATAACTAAGATTAAATGTCTTTTCTAAGAGTAAACTGGCCAGGGTTGTGAAGGTATGTTGTAGACTTTGTTCTGAGGGTGTGTAATTGAATCTGCTGTGTGTTTGTGTGTGTTTCCTCTGCAGAGACCTCAGTAATAACAGCATCAGTCTTCTTGCCCCTCTCACCTTCAACAACATGACGCAGCTCGCAACCCTGTAAGTTAACACCACAATCCAACAATCAAACACAGTTTCTATATCGACATTGTTCCGTCATGTGAACATTACTACTACCGATTAAAACATTTAGGCAGAATTGTTGTCATTAAATGACAGTTTTGTCTCCATCTCTCTGCAGGATCCTGAGCTATAATCAAATTCGCTGTATCCCGGTTCATTCATTTGATGGCTTGCGTTCTCTCCGCTTGCTGTAAGACTCCCTTTTGTATTTTACCTGATGAACCAGCGATCTGCTGCACAGCCACATCAATCTCTCTCTCTCTCTCTCTCTCTCTCTCTCTCTCTCTCTCTCTCTCTCTCACACACACACACACACACAAACTCCCCATGCACCACAACACCTCTCTGAGATCCCAATAACCTGCCTTATGAACTTAACGTCAGGATATTAGTGCCTGAACAAAGCAGCTTTAGAACAACACGTTCACAGCATCAGCAAGTTCTGAAGGAACAAAGCATTTTTTTAAGAAAGCAGATTTTAAGAGCTCTTTTAAGTCCCGTGGGTTACTTTTTTTAAATTAAAACTAACAGATTGTAACTTATATAAATATATATTATATACTGTATATAATCTTAAAATATGAAAATGGCAGAATAAAATGTTTATTATTGATATCATTTAAAAGTATAAAAAGAGTAAAATAAACATAATTAATTTCAGTATTTATTATGTGAAAATAACAGTACATTTCAAAAGTTTGGTTTTTGGTGGAAACCGTGATATTTTTATAGCATTCTTTGATAAATAGAAAGTTCCAAATAACAACGTTTATTTGAAATAGAAATCTGTGTCTTTACTATCACTTATGATCAATTTAATAAAAGTCATTAATTAATGAAAGGTAACGTATTACCCTCAAATTATTCCTGTCCTTTAGTCAAGAAAATTCCAGGTAAATGTCAATTGTGAACAAATAATTTTTTATTGAGCTGTAATTTTGTTAAGATTGTCTTAAGTAAAAAGTGGTCAATATTGTGCATTTGTGATACATATTGTGATACAATGTGTATTTATGATACATAAAATGTTAGATATGAAATGAGTCATTTGTATGTTTAAAATATAATTCTACCACACATTTAATGGTAGAAATGACATTTGTCCATGGCAGGTGTAAAAATGGATATAAAAGACAATTCTCCTTAGATATTTGTATATTCTCTCTTTACAAATAAACAAACCTTAGTTGTAAACAAACCGTTGTGTGGCCATAGTTGAAGAAACAACCTTAAATGTCTCTCGGCATTAAACTGGATTGTTTACTTTGTGGCTCTGGGCAGGATAGGTTATCAACACCCTGTGTGCACAGACCAAAGGACGCCCACCTTATTCCGGCCTCTTCATGTTTAGTCTGCCAGGCAGTCATCATTGTCACTTTTTAATTTCCCAGAATGCCTCAGGGCCACTGCTGACTTGGCCTCATGGGTCTGTAGCCGTCCAATCATGCTCTCAGGTTGCAGTCTGAGGGTATATGTGTGGGCTGAGCACCCTGTAATAGAACAGGATCAATTATTAAACAGAACTGACACAGCATACAATGAAATCTCAATGCAAATCTGTCGTTCCCACTGGTGCCAGAGGTTTTCTATAATTCGTGCTAAATGCCTTGAATGACTGACCCTTTATTTCTTTCTCTATCTCCCCTCTTTCATTCTTTCATCGTTTATAGTGCGGAAAACAATGGAACCAACTCCCAGAGCTCAATGCTTTTTTTCATTTTCTTTTCATTCTTCTCTTTCAGAACCCTCCACGGAAATGACCTTTCAACTATTCCGGAGGGAGCCTTCAGCCACTTGACATCTCTGTCTCATCTGTAAGTGTGTGTGTGTGTGTGTGTGTGTGTGTGTGTGTGTGTGTGTGCGCGTGCGTGCCTGAGTGCGTGCGTGCGTGTGTGCCAGTGTGAGAACGTTCTCTCTCTGCCTCTAATATTGATGGACTCTCAGTCTCAACCTTAGAGACCAACTCAGGTCTTTAGACTCAATGTAAGTTTTACCTCATTACCGTGTGCAACATAGAGAGAGTGCAGCCTTGTGCTCCGCGCTCGGAGACCGAGCCCCACAGGAAATCTTTGTAAATTTTATTACCGCTAAAAGGCATCTATTATGAAGCCTTATGGCCGTGTTGTTTTTTTCCTCTCCGGCTGTAGTTCCTGTTGCCGGTTTGGAGTGGGGAAACTGTAGCTCCTTGTGTCCTCATTGAAAAGAACTGTCAGGATAAAAAAATCCATTGAGGAATAAAGGCCCTGTTGAATTGAAGGACGTGCGATTGGGATTTCTGTAGTAAATGAAGATGTCGGCTTTGTAATGTACTGTAGTGTAGGATGGTGCATTCAAGTCAAATCGTATTTACGAGTTGAACGCACATGAACGCCACCACAAAGTCATAATTACAAACAAGGAACTCAAAATTGTCTTTGAGCTCAGAGTTTCCGAGTTGGGGGATTGTGGAAAACATATGCATCTTCTCGTCTACCATCTCTAGTTGATGGTTCCAACTCGTAAACACGAACAGGAGGACTTGAATGCACCACTAAGAAAAAAACAAAAAGTGTTACCACTAGACCAGGGCAGTCCAACCCTGCTCCTTGAGAGCTACTGTCCCCAAAGTTTAGCTCCAACCCCAGTCAAACACACCTGATCCAGCTAATCAAGGTGTTCAGGGTTACTTGAACATTACAGGCATGGAACTGAAGTCTACAGGAAGGTAACATTCCAGGAGCAGGGTTGGAGACCATTGCACTAGACCAACGAATCATACTGCTATTTTTTTCAAACAAAGAGTAACACTCGTCTCCTCTCATGCAGGGCTCTTGGAGCGAACCCCCTATACTGTGACTGCGAGCTGCGCTGGTTGTCTCAGTGGGTGAAGGCTGGGTTTAAAGAGCCTGGCATTGCCCGCTGCACTGGACCACCTGACATGGCGGACCGACTGCTGCTTACCACCCCCCTCAATCACTTCCAGTGCAAGGGTGAGTCTTGTCTTTCTTCTCTTCTGCTGGTTAGTCTGCTCCAGACACATTGAGCCATGGTGCCCGCATGGGAAATGCAGATTTGAATCTGGTCTTATGTCATCTCCTGATCTAAATTTGGTTTGGTTAAGTGTTAGTTACTTGTAATTATGCATGATTTACTGTTATTACTATAGTAAGTAAATGTAGTAATATGTAACTACTGTACGTCACATTAAAATAAAGTGTTACCCCTTTTATCACAAACTATTTAAATTGTTTTTGTTAATTATTCATAGTTTTTGTTATTTGTTAATTTTGTTAAATGAAGCTTGAGTAAAATCAAATAAAATATATATATATTAAATGCAAAACTTTAAAAATGAAAATTAGATGTTGCCCTGGCAGCTAACGAAAAAAAAAATACTTAAGTACTAAAGTAACTAAAGCTAAAACTGAAATAAATGTAAATATTTATTATAAAATAGTAATAAAAAAATAATATTAACATTTAAACTAAAATTAAAGTGAAACATTTCAATATAAAAATAAAAGCTAATACAAAATATTAATAAATAATATAATATAATCGTATATAAATAATATCAAAAGAGCAGAGCAGAGTTTACATTTTGATAAAATATCTTATTTTTTCTTGAAATAACATGAACAGATGAATAGTTTCACAAGTAAAGGGTCAGCTTATTTTTCATGCTGACCTTAATGTCACCTCCAATCCCTTTGATTTCTTCTCTTCCGCACATTTATTCTTCACATTTTGTGTCGTGTGTGTTTCAGGTCCAGCAGATGTGAATCTGATGTCCAAGTGCGCCCCCTGTCTGGCGGCTCCCTGTCAGAACAACGGCACATGTGTGAGTGATGTCATAGGCTCCTACCACTGCACCTGCCCTTTTGGCTACAAGGTGAGTGAACAGCCAACGGCCCACATACATCATCGGGTAGCATCTACCCTGTCCTCCTGCACACGTGTACAGAATACACCGAATATTCCTTTGAGTTATGTGCATCATTACATGCAAGGGAGCCTCATCATCCATCTTCCCAAGCTCAACTTCCTGTATCTGAATTTCTTGATTAGTTCCTATTGTACACAAGGCAGGCGTTTGTGAGGCGATGTTTGTGTAGCAGACTCATACTCAGCAGGAACCGTATGACCTTGGAGGTGAAAACCTTGGGCTGTTGGCAAACGCATAGCAAGAGATGTGAAGAATGTGAACTGCTTTCAAAGGCAATTTATTTAGAGACAAGAAGCCATGAGAAGTGTGACAGGGAGTGTACAAAAATGCAAATGTTACGTCATCAAGCGGTTCACTTCCATGAGCTAAAACAGATTGCTTTTCTAAACGTACCAAAGTACACATGAACCAAATTTTAGACCACCTTTTCAAGCAAATTGGGCTGCGGATTTACAAAAACGACTTGTACATTCGAAACACCAAATGAACCACAGTCTGACATCCAGCAGACTCTGTCCCACACAAAAAGTACTTTGAGAATGTGTGTGTGTCCTGACTGCGGTGTGAAATCATTACCCTTTTGTTTGGTTATGGGATTCCTGTCAGTGTTGTTCTGTTGAAGAACAGATAAGAGCTTAACCCTTCGCCCTCTACAAGACAGAACCAATGGGCTGTATTTTAATTAAAACCACAGCTCTCAAAGGTCAGTTGCAGGTGTGTGTCTGTCCTCGAAGTAAGTGAAGATTAATTAGAATGTTCAAGAGTACTGAATTAAATCAAACATGGGAGGAAGAAAGAGAAAAAACAGGGACACAGAGAGAGAGAGAAAACAGAGGCATATGGGCCCTTTGAGGAGAGCCGAGGAAACAGGACTATCAGTGGCAAAAGCCTTTGTCTGAAATTGAAATGGAGAATGTTAGTCATGGAGTTACAGCCCCGGAGTGTAAAAGGATCAGGGCACGACATACATCTTCCATAAACCATGATATTAAACTAAACCTGGCTCTGGGCTTGGATATAGAACTAGTAAACAAATAAGATTGATATATTTTCTGAAGAAAATGTGAGTGGTGCTTGTCAGTGCAAAGGTGATTACTAGGCTAAACAGTTGCTATTATGTTCTAAATGTTTATATTATTTTGCTGTGGTTGCTAGGGTGTTCTGGGTGGTAGTTTACTATTTAGGGTTAAGGGATTAGAAAAGATTCCTAATTATAAGTATGAGCAACAATAATAACCATATCAAGCGCTGCTAACCATTGCCCTTAATATCCACTCCTTAACCCTGTTTGAATGGTAAATTGCGGTTAACATTTAAGTTGACATTTTACTCAGAACTCATTATGTTATTTTGTAGATGATGATTTTATTCCTTTCACCTCTTCATCTTTTAAAGTAGCCCTCTGATTGTGATGGCTCAGGATCTAAGGGTCAGACATGTTAAAATGCTCTTTCTTTCTTAATCTATGCTCAATGTCCTTTACTTTCCTCAGGGTCGTAACTGTGAGATTCCCATTAACGCCTGCATCAGCCTGCCGTGTATTAATGGAGGCACATGCCATCTCACACCTGGACTGGACGGGCATTACAGGTACATCCAGACCTGTATAAATTATATTTTGACATGTTGAGTTGTGGTGCTAATACTGGTAACATAGGTCTGAATGTAGCCTGCACAGGGTGTCCTCTATCGCTATGAATACAAGTGTCAAAAGGATATTAAGAAGATTTAAAAACTGAAATAATTTCATTTGAGTGTCACGTGTTAAAATGCACATCTGGACAAAATCTGTGCATTAAAAATGTAAAGCTTGTAATACCCCTGGACATATGAAAGAAGCAAGAGGTAGGCAGATTGTTGTAATGGCACAATAAATGTCCCGTGTGCCCTATAAATCAACCGGCAACTTTGGTAATGTCATATTAGAACATTTTTGTAGGCAGCCGCTTCATATCCAGAAGAAAACAGAATTGCACAATGACTTTACAAAAAACAGCTAGCAAATGAGCCCAGAGATTTGTGTGTTTTTATGTGTCTGTGGGTGGAATATATCAGTTTCTGGCGTAGCCCCTGAGTGTTGGCAGCCAGAGGGCAGGGACTGGGTGGAAGGGTACAAACGGGTGTGGGTTCTGCTAAACGCTGAGATAAGTTTTACTGCTATTGCTCAACAAGTCACCATGGAGATGGAGGTTTATCAAACACTGAGCCTCAGTCACTGATGGATCAGACCCACAAGACTTACAGATAGCAACAGAAAGACAAAACAACAGGGAGAAAATACATATATTAAGGGCTGCTTGGGATTTCAGAAGGTGATGTAGTCGAGACCAGCTCATTTGAGTTTGAGTCAAGACCGAGTCTTCATGCTCTCAACAAGACAAGACCATCAAAATATGGTCTTTGATTTGGACTTGAGGACCAAGACCATGAAAAGCATTTGGACCCTGTCTTACCTCAGACTCTACCCTTTTCTGGTCTAGATCTTTAGACTACGACACTGGATATATGATCTCCATCTTAAAAGAATAACAGTGCTCACCATCATTTTGCTTGTTTTTGGTGGAACACAAAAGGAGGCATTTTGCAGAATGTTAAGGCTGCTCTTTTCCTCAAAGAAAGTGGATGGTGACCAGTGACTGTCCAGCTTAATAGCTCAGAGAAGGACAAACCGTTCCATAAAAGTGATCCATATAACTCATATGCTATATTCCTTCTGAATAAGTCTTCTAAAGTCATACAATAGCTTTGTTTTCATTGTCCTTCATAGTTATCATGGTGCGTTTAAGCTATGTCTCATTTCGAAGGCGGCGTCCTCCGGAGGTTGCATTTGTTGGCCGCATACGTCATTGAGCCTGCTTCATTTCATTAAACTGACCACTACATTACAAAGTCATTAAGAAATGACAGCGATACTTCACTTGGAATAACTGTTCAATTTAAAATAATTACTGTTCCGCATATGACGTATGCAGCCGACAAATGCCACCTCCGAAAGACACAGCCTTCCAAAGGCTTCCATAGCTTTAGAGACCAAACAATGAGACATGAATAGCAACAAATGACACTGTTATGCAGGACTAAAGAAAAACAGTCTGGAAGGTCTCAGGGTGTCACCAAACAGAGCTAAATGTGTTTTCTTTTGTTCTTACATTTGAAGTATTGATCATTGTCTTGTGCCTTATCATTCCTGTAGCTGTGTGTGTCCACCTGGGTATGAGGGCCAGCAGTGTGAGCTGAATCCTGATGACTGTGAAGACAACGACTGTGAGAATAACTCCACCTGTGTGGACGGCATCAACAACTACACCTGTGTCTGCCCTCCTAACTACAAAGGTACCAAGTCAACCTCATTGAACCAGCTTATGAATGCATTCAGAGTGACTCAGACTCAGATACAATTTTCTTAGTCATAATACCGTATTTGTCCGTTTCAGTCGTACCGCAATGAGGCCATTTCACCAGCCAGACTGTGCCAATTGCAGTTATATCCTCCAGCCACAACTGAGGTGGCTAAGAAAACATTAGGAAACCAAAATAATATACATGTTAAGGCTGGTATAGGGATGTTTTAGTTTTACTAAACAAACCAGCTTTTGACAAACGTTCTGACTCAGCGCATTCAGAGTTCAGCTGTTGTTAAAACTGTCTGTTCATTTCCACTTCTGATCTGCCAAGTGCTGAGCAGTGGCACCACTGCTCTGGTCCGCCCTTCTTTTCTGCCCTCCGCTCTTCTCCTTCCTCAAAATAGGAAGTGCAACTGCTCCTAGCGGGCCCTGTCATTATAACGACATTCCTCTTTGCCACCTCCCCTGGAGCGGGTACATTTGGTGTGTAAAGAGTGTGTGTACTTGCTGCGGTCCAAGCCTGGCCACATCCATAAGCTCGTAGGGCACACACAGCTGTCTGCTTAAAGGGCACAGTTTTAAACCAAGTTTTAAACCAAGAAAGAGGAAAATGTTATTGCTCAGAGGTTGATCTTAATGGAGTTCTCAGATAAGTTTCATGTAAGGATCTCCTTTGGCTCAGAGGTTTCCTCTGAAAGTCCTAGGAATTAGACATAGGAACTCTAGAGGAGACGTGTGAGATTATTGAGGTATTTTTAAGATAGAGTCTCCATTTGCTCTCAGAAACAACTGTGATATTTAAATAATCTCGTTTGAGACTTTTCTTGCATGCAGGAAGCAGTCAGTTAGATTTCCCTCATTAGATTTTCCCTCATACTCTTTGTCTGACTGTCATCTGTACCAGACTGGCTAGAGCTCATCAGAAAATATATTTTTTTAGTAGTTTCATATAAAAAGGATGTAATTATGTGGGTGAAATGAAAGTGGAGAGTTGGAGATTTAATAGACTGGTGATGTTTTCTCTCCTTTTTTAACATTGTGCCCATTTACAGTTATAATGGGACTTACACTACCTTTCAAAAGTTTGTGGGGAGGTTTTCTTTATTTTTTTTTTATTTTTTTTAAATAGAAATTAGTACTTTTATTCATGCATTGAAATGATAAAAAAGTGACAGATAAGTTAATGTTACAAAATATTTTTATTTCCAATAAATGCTGTTCTTTCTATTCATCAAAACATTCTGAAAAACATTATCACAGTTTCCACATAAGCAGCACAACATTGGTAATAATAAGAAATGTTTCTTGAGCATGAAATTAGTATATATGGGGTCATGTGACACTGAAGGATCATGTAATGAATATGAAAATCCAGGTTTGTCACAGGAATAAATTACATTTTGAATATATTTTAAAATGTCATTTATTCCTGTGACGAAGCTGGATTTTCATGTAGTGAGTGTCACATAATACTTCAGTGTCACATGATATACAGTATAATATACTTATTTCACAATATTATTCTTTTACTGTATTTTTCATCAAATCAATTTAGTTTTAAATCGTACAGAACCCAAACTTACGAAAGGTGGTTTAAAAGTTGGCAGACCGTCAGAAAAATGTTCCAAAATGTCATTATCTACGGTATGCGAGGCAACGTCGTTTCAGCCCTCGTTTAATGTTGAATCTTCACACTTTGCCAAAGGTCAAGTCTCTTAAACATTCATCCCTTCTCCATTGTCATTGTATTTCTGTATCTCTGTATGCATTTTAACAGCTGTTGCAAATTCTACTGAAGATTGTTCTGTATTAACCTTTTACCAACAACATTCAGATTTGATTTAAAACTCCACTGCCTGAGCTGTTTGCCAGATTCCAGCCTGTGAGGTGCATGCAGGAAACATCGGCAGTCGTGTGTGACCTGTAGACACCGACTGCACTGATTCCCTGAAGAACACACACAGTTGCTGCAGAAAGGGTCTAGAGGAAATTGGCCTGGCAGCAGACCACCTAAACCCTGTCTCGAGGGCCAGAGCACAGAGAGGGTACATCTGTTCCTGAGCGCCTGCTGCTGTGCCATGCAGCCAGCAACACCAACACAAGTGTGCTGGACAGGAAATGCTAGGAATCTGGGTGAATGAGTGCAGGGATGTGGAGTTTGGATCAGACCTAGTACGGCCTGTTGCAAAGCCGGACGTCCTACAGCAGGTGGACGGGAACAGGGAATGTATTGAAGGTTCTGGTTGGCATTGATTTAGTGCCTTCGATTGGACCCTGCTGAGCTGAGTGCTCGAGAAAGACTTTACCATCACACAAAGATGTGTTTTCAGTTGAGCCTGTTGGAGAAAAGCCTCACAGTCTAAATGCTGGCAGATGGCGTTAGGGGTGAAAAACACCTCAAGGAGGGTCACACATGCTGAATGTTCAGTCAAAGAGCTCCTTTAGCCAACTGTGAGCGTCACCCAGTAGAGGCCCTGAGTGTTTCAGCATGTGATAAAATCCGGACAACTGTTAGAGTGATTTGTTTCTTTTCTTTGTGTGTCTCTCAGGTGATCTGTGTGAGGAGGTGGTTGACCCCTGTCTGCCTGGGTTTGACCTCTGCCAACATGACTCCAAGTGTGTTCCTCTCAGTAAGGGCTACAGGTGAGTGTGTGAGCTCCTCTGGGAAATGGGGCATGGGAGAACACAGAATATAGGTCAGAACTTCACAGGAACAACATGACATGCCTGGAATGGTCAGCCAGTTGTAGTGTCATCACTACCAAGTAGTATTTAACTGACCTAGTGCCAGAGCTGCCTCTTTTGCTAGTCATCGCTAGCATCTAAATCGTTTTTATTGTTTTCTTTTTCAGGTGTGAATGTTTGCCAGGTTATGTTGGCCAGCAGTGTGAGCAGGATTACAATGACTGTCTGGAGAACAAATGCCAGCATGGGGCAGAGTGTGTCGACGCCATCAATGGATACACATGTGTGTGTAGGGAGGGGTTCAGGTGAGACACGTGCATTGATCACACTCAGGTGCGTTTACTTGTCCTATGTAAAGGACACAGCGTAGACGTCTGTGGTTTGTTGAGCTTACTTAACAATTTTTATTAACTACTAATAAGTTCTGAAAAAAAATTTAGAACTGATGAGAACCATTTGGGTCTTTTCATTGACTCTTGTTGTTAAAATAATAATTATGATAATAATAACTGTGAATTACTATTTTTATTATTTTTAAATATATATTCATATATATTAAATATTATTATAAATGTAAGTTTCAAATATTGATTATTATATAATTTATATGTCACATTTCAAATATTTATTTTTATAAATGTAAAATAAAAATACATGGCATGCTGTTCTCTCGTGGCCCTCGGCCTCTCCTGCTCACCACAATTATGATTATGAAAGTAATGATAAATGGTGCAATCACTCACACACACACACACACACACACACACACACACAGCTTCTGTTGGTGCTTTATTATATGCTAGTGTATCATTAAATCTGAGATGCACAGAAGATGAATTTCCATAGGTCTAATTATAACTCTAGCATGTGTGTGTGTATATGTGTGCCAGAACAATAGCTCTCTCCCCAGCATCCCTCACTCCACCACAGCTACTGATTAAGGGCCTGATGGTGTCTTGAGCTCAGCATTAATCTGGCTTACCACCCATCCTGACACTCTATCAATATTCTAACACCATCTTCTTCTCCTGTGTGAGTTAGATTTAAGAAAGAAGGAAAGTTCAATTAAAAGTGCTTGAAAAATTGTGGTTACCCTTTATTTTACGGTGTCCGTGTTACAGTGTAATTATACATTTAAGTACTGTGTAATATTAATTAACTACATATACTTACTATAGGTTTAACGTTAGGATTAGGGTTTGGTCTATGATTAGTTGCATGTAATTTTGCACAATTTTTAACAATTACTATAGAAACAAAGACACTGTAAAATAAAGTATTACCAAATTTGCTTATTTCTTTCAATAATATACTTAAGATGCAGTATTCAATAATGATTTCTAAAGGATCATCACAGGAATAAATTACATTGTTGAATATATTCAAATTATTATTTTACTGTATTTTGATCAAATAAGAGCAACCTTGGTGAGCATAAAATACTTTGAAAAAGACATAAAAGACTAATTATTACTAATACTAATTATTCCGTACTTTTGACCGGTAGTGTTAATGCCTTATATATCTCTCCCTCTCTATTTCCTTAGTGGGTTGTTCTGTGAGAATCATCCACCAATGGTATTGCTCCAAAAGACGAGTCCATGTGATCAATCTGACTGTCAAAACGGAGCCCAGTGTCTGGTCGTGGAGGGAGAGCCTGTGTGCCGTTGTCTAGCTGGCTTCTTCGGCATCAAGTGCCATAAAATGGTCACAGTGCACTTCCTCGGCAAAGATACCTACGTAGAGCTCTCCGGCGCCAGGATCCGACCACCCATGCACATATCCCTCCAGGTACACCTGCAACCACTTTCTGTAATGCTTAACAATGGGTCCCAGATCAGTTTCTGTAATATAGACTTCACATATCACTAGCCTCAGGACAGTCCGCATATCAACCAAACTCACACCAGCGGCCTTGAGAAGCGATCTGCCTCTCTGTTTTTTTTGTTTTTTTTTATCCGCAGTGTATGGTTTAAGCCAGCTTTGGCCTCTCTGACATTATGCGAATGTCACCTCTTGTCCACCTGTGTGAATAATTCCTCTCCTGAGAACATATATTATGGTAATAGAGGTTGAGCTGGGCTGTTATCCGTTGCAATCAGGGGTACTGCGTGACCGCTAGATCTGCTACAAATGAGCCTATATCTTCTCACTGTCGGGAGGGCACACTAATGTTAATTAAAGTTGGAGGAATTAAAAAGAGCTCAGTAGATGTTTATCTCCTTGTGGACATCCGCATTTCTCCGTTTCAGTATCTCTTAGCACATTTGCATATCGAGTGGCCTTTGTGAGTAAAGTAATAGTGCATTGGTTAATCCGTGTTGCTTTCTAAACCAAGTCTGAATTTTTCACAAGAACACATGAACAATGAGGTTTTAAAATGAAAAATGAAGTGCATCTGTTTGAACTCTTTCACACTAACTTCAAACTGCAATGTTACGTTGTTTGTTTATACAGAAGCTGGGTCAATTTTTTCATTGTTCAGATATTCACAGACCAGCCAGTTTTCAGGAATTTTCATAGATGATTTGAAAATTAATTAATTACTTGTTGTCATTAATACTGTAAATTGTGTGACGGAATCCAAATGTCACATGCACAAAGCCTATTTTAACAATATATTTTCTTAATTTAACTTTAATTGTCAAAAAAAAAAAAAAAAAAAGAATTGTTAAATTAAAAATAGAGACACAACTTTTAGTCCAGTAAAACATTGTTTTGTGGATTAAACAATTTGGACTTTTCCATTTATTAAAATCTAAGAGAACGAAATTATTTAATCTTTAGACTTATGTTACACTTTCGCTCTCCTCAGTCACATCAGACTGAGCGTGAACAGGCCCTAAAAGGCAACACGCAGAGGCCAGGCACTTGGGAGCAGCAAATATAGAAAAGCAATCAAATTAGGTTGCTTTTTTTATTTCCAGCGTTCTTAGTAAAACTGTGCTAAACAGCGTTAATGACTTGGTCCTCCTGTGACATATCCACTGACAGAAAGCGAATGCAGGGACACATTAACTGCTCATATGCCTCCAGGCTATGAGTGTAAGCAGTCCACTCGATCTCAACTGATGTGTAGAGAGGCTTCTACACTCCATAAGCCAACAACTGTCCTCCCGACCTACTGCTTATATATAAACGTGAGCTGTTTTCCATCACAGCTTGCTCACAGGCGTATCGTTTGATGCCCTCGACTAAACAGGGAGTTAAGTGCCAGGCCTACGGCGGCTCTCTCGGTGTACATGTTGTGTTGAAATAGTGTGCTTATCGAGCACTCTTGATTGTTTTCTGCATCCTTCTTTTACTTCTTCAAAAGTATTCCTGCTGTTCTCCTTCACTAATCTTTTGCTGTCTATTTCCCATTTTCTGCCTCTCTGACTTTGTAGCTGGCCACAGATAAGGACAATGGCATTCTGTTGTATAAAGAGGACCATGACCCACTCGCCCTAGAGCTGTACCAGGGACACATTCGTTTGATCTATGATGTTGCCAAGTACCCCCCAACCACAGTGTACAGGTGAGCAGACACACTACTTTAAGGCATCCTATACTCTCACATAATTTGTGCGTCTTCACATAAAGTGTACCTTTAGGGACACAATACTTTTAGGGGCAGAACCCTCAAAGGGACAACTTTGTACTTTATTTACCCTCAAAAGGATCATATTAGTACCTTAGCAGGCAGTACTATAAGGTACTAATAAGCACTTGTTAGGGGTAAATACAACAAAGTTGTCCCTTTAATGGAACTGCAGGGAAGTACGATCTGCAGTTTTAACAAAAGCCCTGAAGCTGTCAAAAGTTGTATGACACATTTTACTGTATGCCATCCAGCTGACTATTGTTGAAGAAGAAAAGGCAATCCCAGAATGCACTATGCCAAACTCCAAGATGGTGAATGCGTTGATTAAAATTTAATTAAATTCATTCAGTTTTTATAACCACATGTTTATTTGTGTATTTCATTGTTAGCTTGCTATTGGCATGCTATTGGCAGATTATTGAAATCAGTCGCAGGTCTCCAGTGTCACTAAAGTGGTTTCTTTTCAGTTATGATTTTCCCTAAGAAGTCAGCTGTCTGTGTAGTTCACTAGGTTTTGTACCAACACAATCACACTTCTGTTCTACACAATAAATAAACCCATATAGCTAGCTGTTTGTGCTGCCCAGTAATCCAATCTATACCACTCTAAATTATTTCCATACATCAAAAATACACTTTCATTCATCTTCCATAAAAATAGAGTTTCAAAGGAGACACCCTGCTCTCATTCAGAATAGTTTAAGGTGAAAAAGGCATGTTTGTGGGTACGTTTGCTCCCTGTTCTCAGGGAAGTTTAATCCCTGTAAGCTCATGGCACATCATAAAACCATAGAGGAGCCCCGGGTTTACATGACTGCTTGAATCTGCCTCAGGCGAGAGCTTGCTTCTCTGGTCTGTTCCCATGTGAACCCTTCTGTGCTGCAGCCGCCATGATTTCTATGCTCATTGGAGCCCCCATAAACACAGAGCTCTTAGCCCTCACCTTCTGCCCTTTCAGCAGACAACTGGCTTGTTGAGTCTGGCGTAGATGGTGCCTGACTCCGGCCTGGTGGGTCACTGCGGATGTCATTAAGCTTGCACAGGCTCTTTAATGGGTTTCAAGAGCCCAGATTCAAGCTTTTAAATCCAGTCTACACACAAACAATGAAAGCCTACACTTTCAAAGCATTTCTAGATAAAAAAACAGCATTCTTGTCTATGTCTGTTAAGAATGGGTATGTGGCATATATCAGGGTCTCCGGCATTTACGTCTGCAGAAGCAGAGTGTGCACATTCGTGACTGGCAGCTGTTTTAGCAGGCAGTAGAAGTGAACAGCGGTGAGCTGTGTGCCTGCCTGCTTGATGACTTCGTATTGATCGTTCCTGCTGCATAGGGCCACTCTTCCCTTCTGTCTGCAGCAAGGGCTGAATCGATTGCTGTATGAGGGAGTCTCAGCAGGGAAAATAACGTTTCAACCAAATTCCTTGTCTTTGCAGACCAAGGATGCATACAATTAAAATCAGAAACACCGTAATCAACTGCATGTATTTAGAGCAATTGCCCTTTTTTTACATTTTATTTAGAGAAAGAAAACGAGTGGAACAGACTGAACATATATTTCCCATATGACCATCATAGCTCAAAATGTCTGTAGCATGGGTGCTAAAAACTAAATTATGACTCCAAAAACTATTGTTCCCAGATTTGGTTAACTCTGCAGCAATCTTGAAATGTACCGGTACAGATATAATATCATTAATTTTGCTTCCTTAGCTAAACCCTGCTAAAGGAGAGATGAGCACCAGCACTTAATTCATGGGTGTCCAATCCTACTCCTTGAGGGCCAACGTCTTGCAAAGTTTAGCTCCACCTTGCCTTAATACACGTGCCTTGAATTTTCTAGTATGATTGAAGTCCTGGATTAGCTGGTTCAGGTGTGTTTGATTAGGGTTGAAGCTAAACTCTGCAGGATACTGGCCCTCCAGGAGCAGGATTGGTCGTCGCTGGCTGAATGTGTCAAAGCACATGTATTAACTGCTAGACCAGGACTCCATTGTGCACTTGAACAGTTCAATTAGTAGCTACATTTTGATGCCAGGCTTTTTGTAGACCATTAGACCCTACTAAATCCAAGATCATCGCACACTCAGTTAATCATAGGTCTCCAAACACTGCTCCTTGAGTGCAGAGTTTAGCTCCAACCCTAATCAAACACACCTGAGCTAGCTAATTAAGGTGTCCGGGGTATAACAGGTGTGTTGGAGTAGGGTTGGATCTGAAGTCTGCAGGAAGGTAGTCCTCCAGGAGCAGGGTTGGCTACTACCGTCATAGATCCATGCTCACCCTCTTACATCTTGTTTTCCCCCAAGTGACATTATGATGTGTGGCTTTGGCATGTCTGCACCCCATTGTCTTGGGGTAAAGAACAGTTTGCATGTGAGGAGAGGGAGTGCAAGGAGAGAAATTATACTTCCATCTTAATTTAGCTGATTTGGCCATGGCACAACATGGCACACCCTGGTCTGGCAAACATGCTCCTGAGGTCTCCATGTCATAGTTAGTGCTAACAATGTGGAACCAGAGCTAACAGAGCCCCTGAAGAGCCAGCTGCTCAATTTGTAACCCGTCCTACGCCACAATGCTTGGACGTGGGTGCAGCGTATGGGCAGCTCCCTTGCTTTGGTTTTCCCACCATGGAAGCTGCACTTTTGAGGCTGTGGTTGGAGCATTCCTGAGCCTAGTCTGGTTCAATGGCTCTCTGCGGGTGCTTGACTTCAAATGTGGAACTGGGTCATAAAGACTCTGTGGGGTGAAGATCAGAGGGGAAAAAACTACAAGATTCCCACACCATCTACAGGTCCCACTCAGCTCTTCTTACACCTTGCCCCTGCTGAACTTCAGCGAGAGAAGAGATCCCTGACAGGAAAAACAAGGAAATATTATGAAGAAAATAGAAAAGGTGAGAGGGAAAAGCAGGTTCTGGGCGGTGGGAAAGAAGACAAATCAGACCCCAGAGAGATGAAGAGTGACTGAGAGCCAATGAAGAGTGAAGGACACTTATCTCTGCAATGTGATCCTGCCTCGATGGAAGGTGTGGGTGAGGGGAGAAGAGAGATGGAGAGACTGATATATGCACTGAGGAGGAGAGTGAAGGAGGCTCTTAACTAGCAGTAATGCCTCATTACCATGAGATGAATGCTTAGGTCCATGCAGCGTGTTAATGTGCTGCCCTTTACTAAATGTCACGCTAATCTGAGTATTAGTTTAAGCAGCGGCGTGGGCAGTTCCTCAGCAGAAACGACGGTTTGTGGATACATTGCAGGAAATTGAATGAGAATGTTAGAATTGCAGTGTTCCCTGCCCCCAACTCCTCCGTGTGGGCTCGCCATCCTGCACCACACCTAACCACAGCTCTAAAAGCAGCTAATGTTTGGCATGTCAACTGGGTTTAACGCTGAACAGTGCTAGGATGAATGGGGAAGGGTCAGAGTATGTTTTTAAGGCCTGTTTTCGTTTCACCCGCACTATGTTCCTGTGTGAGCAGAATGTCTGAATGGAGGGAAAGTAGTGGTAATTCAGCCTGAGTAAGATAAGAAAGTAAGATGTTTCCTTGGGTTGGAGAAGACCAAATGGTTGTGGTGTTGTAATAATGGCTTGGCTATGTGCGACAAACAGAAAGAATAGTCAAAGCTGAGGGATGCTAATGCTAACTGTCCACACACAAAGATTTAGTGTACTGTAGCATTAGCATAGGCCTACATAATTTACATTTAAGAATTTGGCTAATACTTTGATACAAAGACTTGTGTTGCATTCAAGGTGCAGATATTATCAGCTCTTGCATTCCCTGACAATCGAACCAATGACCGTGGCGTTGCCGTGTCAATGACCAATTGCCGTGGCGTTGCCATGCTTTACTGTTTGAGCTTTAGGAAGGCTACATTATTCTCATCCCAAGGATGAGACACTTGTCCTTTGCTACTTACAAATATTTTAATGTTAGCGCTTTACTTCAGTTCATATGTAAAGCAAAACTATTGGTTCCACCCCATGATATCTTAAATGCTACATAACATTGTTTAGTAATTCACGCTCCAAAAAGGCGTAATTGACTTTACATCTGCAGTCTGTTACTCGTAGCTAGTGTAAGCAAATGATAGTGCCGTGTAATTGAATCTGGAAAATGTAAATATGTCTACAGTTCTGCTGATCTAGATAACTCTCTAAGATGAAGGAGTCTGTAATAGTTCCTAACTTTGTGTATGTGTCATTTATAATGCGGTTTTGCTCAAGGAAAAATAGAGTATTTTATTTTCAGCTGACAGGAAATTGACTTCCCCTCGTGTGAGAGGGGTGACATGAGGTTGCTGAAATCTTCCACGGGTTTCTGTTTGTTTTTATTGAGTTCCATAATGGGCTGCTTGAAGCTAATATGCAGGCTAGCTGCACATCAAAGACACTCCACCTTCTCAACCCCCCATTCTAAAAATATTATGGCCTCAGGATATTTTCTGTCTGTCAGAATATGAACAAAAGGCCAACAGTTGCAAGCGCTTTGCTACATCTTGAGGAGTTGTTTTCTACTGCCCCCTAGTGGTGCCAGACCTTCACTGCATAGATTCAAGAACATTTTGTCAGTTCCAAATGAAGGCTTCTGTCTCCCGTAGTGAGATTTATGTTCTGATTAAGTCTGTTTTCATTCTTGTAATAGACCCTTCCTCTTCGTTCCATTACATTCCCACTCTCACCACCTTTTCCACAAAATACTCTTCAGATTTCCTTCCCAGCCAGCATGTAGGCCCTCAGACCGACTTAATGAAAGACGGCTGTCAAAACCAGAGACAGTGGATGAAAATGTCCTTATATTATAAAAAAGTTGTTCATCTCTGGTGGTGCTGATTTATCAAATGGACAGGCTTGAGATGTTTGGGGGGTCTCAGCCAGCAGACAGTAGTGTTTGTTGCAAAAGCCTATTTTGAAACAGGAATTGAATTATGGGCCTGTAATGCAAACCACACGTGTGCCTGTGTTGGGTCTTTGTTCAGCCAAGACCTCCGTGAACCGTACCCCCTATATCTGGGGACACTGATCTCTATCCGCACCTATGGCCTCAGCATTTCAGCAATGGAAATTTGCATTTGCAAGCCAGCGCAAATACTAGCTGCCTGCCCACAAAGCAACAATTAGTTCATTTTAATGCTAGCCTTTGTTTGCTTAATATATTTGCTGGCAATGCTCTGTTGTTTTAGGCGTTTTACCATTTAGCACATATATATATATATATGTAAATATATTAAATAAAGATACAAATAAATGTTTTCATTCATTCATTTTTTCAAAAGAGGAAAACCATGTTTAAGGCTGAGGGGAGATTAAGATATACTCTACTCACCACAATATCATTTCTTTCACCCCCTTCTCCTCTCTCTGTTGGTCTCTGGACTTCTTTGCCAAACCACTGTCTCTAGCTGTCTGTAACTGCTTGTGCTCCATCCAGCAACAACTACTACAATACAGAACCAGGGTTTCTACAGCCGAGCAGACTGAATTCTCATGATCTGTTGTTAGTTCAGAGGATAGTGATAAGTTCATAACCTTAAATCTCACCTTAAAACAAAAGACAATCCTAGAAGTCAGCAGAATCTGGGCCAAACAGCTCGCTGCAGTCACTGCAATGTCAGAAACAGGAAAAAAATCACCCAGCTGTGCCAGTCAGAGCACGCTGTCATGGTCTGTGAGATGTTTCATGGAGGTTTCATGGAACTGGGGAACAAACGGCACTCTTCAATGGTTTAAAAATGACCGTGTGAAACAGAATCGCTCTCAGGCGTTCGCACAGTCACAGTGCCAAACTCAGCAGGATGTGATTTGAGCGTGCTAACTCAAAGAAAGAGTGAACTTATGGCCAACACAAGCTCTCCTTTTCCCACAACATAAGCTCACCCCATGTCAGTGCCAAATTCACTGGAAATACACCTGACGGAGTGTAATGTGGAAACCATAGCATTTTCAGACAGTGGGGAGATATTCTGTATTGCATATTCAGGCTTTTCACTTGGGCTTAAAACAATACTTTAAAAAGTTAATTTACCCCAGTGGTGACATGATACGGTCAGTTAAAGCTGCCGCTAAGGCTAATTTAATAGCTAGCATTTTGTGTATCCTAAATACACACATTTAAAAAATATTTTTGCAAAATGTGACAAAATATAAGCTTGATGGGAAATGACGTAAAAAATGAGAATTTTTTTTCCACACATGTATCATATTTAATGTCACGTCTACTCTTCATTGACACTGCCTCCTTGGTTTAAAAAAAAAAAAAAAAAATCGAATTAGTTGCAAAATAAGTTTCCTACAATAAGTTTTCTACCATTTTGTGTTTGAAATTCTACAACTGAGGGACAGTAGTAATTTGTGTAAAAAATTCTAAAAATTTCAAATAATAAGTATTCTAATTGTTTATTTCACACTCAGTTTTATATATATATATATATATTATATAACTATTATTTATTAGTATTATTAAATTAATATAATTATACATTTATATATTACTACTATATTATATAAATATTATTGTTAAATGATATAAATGTAACAGATTTATATTTTTGTCTTGTCTTCTGCTTTCTGCCAGTGTGGAGTCCGTGAACGATGGTCTTTTCCACATGGTGGAGGTGCTGATCCAGAATCAGACCCTGAGTTTAGTGGTGGATAAAGGGGCACCAAAAAGCCTGGGCAAACTGCCCCGCCCCCCTGCTGTGGACCACAACACACAACTCTATATAGGCGGTAAGAGTCAAAGACACCTCAGTGTATTTCAAAGGTTTCATAGTGGCTTGCTTTGAGACACACAAAATGCTGTCCAAATGTTTGAATACATAATGATCGTAATGTAAAGCATTTGCAGGCCCTCTCTAAATTGTATGTGTGTGTGAGTATGAGTGTGTTAATATTTGCCTATTGTTCATATTTTAGGGGTTCCGTCTTTGATTGACACGGCAGGCCTGCGACCGGGTCCAGACCGTCCATTCCAGTCCTTTAACGGCTGTATTCATGACGTACGGCTCAATGGGGAACCCCAAGACCTCGGCGGTGGACCGGCAGGGGTCGATGGCGTCCTGCCGGGCTGTCACTCCTGCAATGTTTGTGTTCAGGGGGCCTGCAGACAGAGAGGAGAGGCAGGGGTGTCCTGCGAGTGTCCCACCAGCCACAACGGCCCACTGTGTGAACAGATGACCTCCCAGAGCCCCTGTCAGAGCAGCAGGTACACAAACACGCACGTACACAGACACTCACAGTTGTGCTTGCATCAGGCAGTAATACCCTCTCTCTTTCCTGTGCAGGTGTGTGCATGGTGTGTGTGTGCCTAAAGGCTCCTCATACAGCTGCTCATGTGCAGATGGATACTCTGGCCAGTCCTGTGACAGACGGGAGGAGTCCGCCGCATGTAAGGGGCAGCACTGCGTGCACGGAGAGTGCAGAGCGACGGAGAGCGGAGAGCCGGGTTGCCACTGCCAGCCTGGGTACAGCGGGCCAACCTGTGAAACAGGTGAGGCACAGAATTCTTGATCAGAATTTAAAAGCTTGCTACTTATACCACTTAAAAACAAGATCATTAATAAAGGTTTCTGGTCCTGCTGTGCACAATTCATCCGTGCACGTTATTTTACAAGAAAAAAATGTTTCCATAATCTTCCAGTGAGGTTGCTTTTATACTGTGATCTATCTTTCCTTTTGTTATTTTCTTTTGGTTTGTAGATCCATTTACCAATAGTTATTTACTAGGATGATGATCCGCACTGAAATACTTATTACTGTCGCTGTGCTCATAATCGTAAGAATTTAATAATGTACTCTGCTTTTCAGATGACTACTTTCATCCAAACTTTATTGGGTGGTGAAGAATATTACACATACAATAATATCTCATTTCAACAGAGCGCAGCAATAATAACCTCTCACTTTTTCAGTGGTTTTTCATTTTCTCCATAAAATCAACATGAGATCTCAAAAAGTAAAAACACTGTTTGACATTTATTACAAAATAAATAAATACTGCATATACTCTACTGTTAAAAAGTTTAAAGGAAAAAAAATAAAGATTTAGCCTACTACTGTTACAAAAACTAAATCTATTTAAAATAAATGCTGTACTTTTGAACTTTCTATTCAAATAAGGGGCAAAGTGAATCTTTCTATTCTATAAGTCTTGTGTTTTTCACAAAAAAAAAACATCTTTAACATTGATCATAATCATTTTTTCTTGGGCAGCAACTCAGCATATTAGAATGATTTCTGAAGGATCATGTGACACTGAAGACCGGAGTAATGATGCTGGAAATTCAGCTTTGTCCTCACAAGAATAAATTATATTTCAAAATACATACATTTCACAATATTACTATATTTACTGTATTTTAGATCAAATAAATGCAGCCTTGGTGAGCATAAGAGACCCCAGACTCAGTTTCATTACCATGCCGTACAGAATCCAGAAGAGTGAAGCAACAAGTCAATATGTGACCTGAAAGGTCCTTATGTTTATTAATATATTATATCTGATGGCCTGTCCTCTGTCCCCTCCTCCACACAGAGCTGACGTGCCAAGGAGAGATGGTTCGCGAGCTCCTCAAGCGCCACATGGGTCATAAATACTGCACCTCCACCAGTAAAGTCCCCCGGGTGGAGTGTCCTCAGGCCTGCCACTCGGGCCTGTGCTGCGCCGCCACCAAGAGCCGGAGACGGAAGGTCAGCTTCAAGTGCTCCGATGGATCGTCCTTTTCCGAGGAGATCGAGACCACCGCGGAGTGCGGCTGCACAAAGTGCCCATTGTAATAATAGAGCGGAAGATAGAGCGGAAAAGAAAATATATTGTAAAATAAACAAAACACAAATAGAACTTATTTTTATTAAGGGATGTTTTTTTTGTTTTTTTAAAGAAAGAGACTGTTTTTATGATGTTGCTTATATGTGTCAGATGAAAAGTAATTTTTGTATCGTCAAACAAAAAAAAACACACAGATTAACATTCCTGAAAATATATGAATTATATAAATATGTATAAATCTATATAAATGTACAACCTAACCTTAAGAATTAATTCGGTCTGTGTATTGCATGTCTATTGTGAAGTGTGAGCGCAGAGACTTTTTGCTGGAGAAGCAGGTGGGCTGAAATGAGCCTGTGTAGCCAATCAGGGGAGGACTGTCTAGACTCTCTATCACAGGAAGTGGTGAGCCAACTTCCTGTGCTCTGGTGGCAAAAAAAAAAGGAACTGCTTCCTAACGGACCTCAGAGAACTCGCCTGCAGATTTCAAGGACAGAGCTTCCAGTGGGATGGGCTGATATTTTGTACTTTGGGTGTTTTATGGTTTTTTTTTTTTTGCTTTGGTCCATCAGAGAAAGACGTGGAAAGCTCATCGGTGTGGCTCTGGTTTACAAACTGCAACTCATCCGAGTGAATTGTTTGCATGACTGCATGGAAAAGTTAAATGTGAACTTGTGACATGCTGCGGTCATGCAGTAAAGCTATTGTAGTAACTATGATAGTTACCTGCTCTAAATCTGTTTTACTTGTACAGTTAAACTCCATTGTCACAGCATCGGCAGGGGACACAGGTTACCGCATCTCTGGTGCAAAGCACTTCATACTGACGTAGTATTCCGTCATAACCGTCCTTTACTAAAATATTAAATGCAAATATATTACACCCATTACTACTGTATTGTTGTATGTGTACCATTTTTGTTTGTTACTTTTTTTTTATTTTAGATTTCTTACTCAGAGAGAGCGAGGTCTATAGATTTTCCAAAGGAAAAGCTAAGCAGTGTTAATGAATTTTCAGCCTCGTTCTGTCTCGCCCACCCCCCGTCACATGCTTGTTGGATAAAGGTACAAGCAGATTTAGGAATCTCCAGTGAACAATGTAACTGAGCTTGCGCAAGAAGTGTCATGTTAGCACCACTAATCAGAAGACTGGTGGTTATACGGTGCATTTTCTAATAATGTTTTGTTAAATATGAATTAGAGAGTGGTGATTAACTTACAGTGAATGTTGAATTAAACTTGTAATAAAATACAGGGTTGGACTTTTTGTGATTCTTTTTTGTGTACTTTTTTTTTTTTTTACCTCGTAAATTTGAACTTCAGTTTCGAGTTCAAAAAAGAGAAGAAAAGAATCAATCGTTTGTTGGTCAAATAAGATTTGTACTTTTTTCTCTGTTAAAATAATTGTTCCTTTTCCAGTATTATAGTCAGACAACACAGTTCCCTAAAAAGAGTAGATTTTATTTTATTTTTGAGTGTTCATTACAGTGATCCAAGACCTTAGGACTTTAGTCGCACTTGAACCACGTGAAAAAAAATGACTGGATTCGAGGAGTTAATGTGGTTGTAATAAAAAAAAATAAAAAAAATCCTTCCCTCGTGGTTCAGTTTGACCCCATTAGGAATTAATGGAATGTGAGGAATGCTTCAGTATACCAAGAAAATCCTACAAAATGCTTAATATTTAAACTAAACTTTACCAAAAAAAATATTTTAGAATGTCTACATGTGTATCTGAATGCATAATGAAAAGATAAACTAAAGAATTTAGTTTAGGACCCAGTGGAACAGCTCATTTGCTCCAAATAGAGCTTTAAGGCCATCTAGTGGCAAGAGCCATGAAATATCATGTTATATATTTTTTGTTCCACAAGAGATCGTCAGAGACACTCAAAAATTTACCCCATGTGAGATATTTTGAGCTGGTTATGTACTGAAGAGTTATTTTGAATTTAAGTTGAAAGAATGTGCTTAAATTAAATTATTTATTGATACAATCTAGTAATTTATTGGCACATAAAAAATCTCCAAACAATGCATTAAAAAATAGAAAAAATATTTTCAAAATGAAGTGATATAAGTTTTCTGGAAAGATATCATTTTAAGGCTTCGGGTCATTTTTTACTTGCGAGGGAAGGTTCTCTTACGAGAGGTTCTCTCGTATTGCGTAAGCTAGCTTACGCTACGAGAAAGATTCATCTTTTCTGAGAAATTGAAGCCAAAAAATTATCCTATAATTTTGTATCCATTGTCAACGCAGTTCAGCTGCAGCAGACCATGAGCGGGCTAGCTAGCAGCTCATTGGTTCGCTCACAGGGAACTGCTTAAGCCTATGAGGAGACGCGAATGAACTCTCGGCCAATGAGAGTCAGACATGCTCTCATTGCGTCAGAACCCGCCGAGTAGGGCGTGGTCAGAGAGTATAAATATCGGCGTCATAGGCTGTAAATCTGATTTTTCATCTCTTCAGCGCATCTGCTGATCTTGAGAGAAGCCGCCGTCGTTGAAAAGGCAACTTAGCGAGCATCTGGGAGACTGAGGAAGCCGGCCGTCTTCGCCACCTTCAGCCGTCCTGCGAGCTAGCGCCATCCGACGGATTTGTATCCTTTTTACAAAAGCTTCCTATATTGTATCCTAAAGAGCTGAGCGTCTTTTTCAAGATGTCTCTAAAAATTTCCTGCGGTTCTTGCCGCGCTCCCCTCGAGGGCGGAGACCGCCACGTCATCTGCGCTCTCTGCCTCGGATTGGAGCACGCCGAGCTCGCCCTTGCCGACGGCGGCTGCGAGCTCTGCGAAAACATGCCGTTGTCGACCCTGCGGGCTCGACTTCAGGTCACTAAACATGCTTCCGCGCCGCCTCTGACTTCGCCGCGGAAGAAGAAACGCCGCTCTCAGAGGCCGCCGGAACCCCAGCCTAAAAGCGTTCATCCCGCCGGAGCCTGTCGCCTCCCGCTCTCCGTCTCCGCCGCTTCCGGACATACAGCTGCCGCAGAGTGGCCGCTCTGTTGCCTCAGATGACGCCGCGGACATCAAGGAGACATGTTCGCTTCTCGCTTCAGACAGTGAGGAATGGTCCGGTTCTCACGCCTCCTCGGCCCGAGAATCCACCGGGACCCGCGCTGGTATCGAGTAGGAATTTATGACGCCTCCTCTCTCAGGCCGTCGAACGCCTCGGGCTCGAGTGGTCCCCTCCCCCCGAGCAGACCACCAACCGTATGGACGGCAGCTACTTCCGCCAGCGTTCGACTCCCGCCACTAAGCGGGCCGCGCCCTTCCTGCCTGAACTGCACGCGGAACTCGCGAAGTCCTGGAATGCCCCGCTCTCTGCTAGAACTCGCTCTGACTCTTCCACCCCGCTTCGCGTTGTGGATGGAGCCGCAGAGAAGGGCTATCTCTCCATTCCCCCTGTAGAGGACCTGGTCGCCGCATATCTGTGCCCGCCCTCCGCGAGATGGCGCTCATCACCTGTGCTTCCCTCTAAAAGCCTGCAGAGCGACTTCTAGCTTTCACGCCCGCGCTTATTCAGCCGCCGGCCAAGCAGCCTCTGCACTTCACTCCATGTCCGTCCTGCAGATTCTACAGGGTGACAAACTTCGCGAATGGGATGAGAGTGGAAGAAATTCCCCTCCAGTCGCGGATTTGAGCAGCGCCACGGACCTTGCCCTTCGCGCTACAAAATCTGCCGCTCAAGCCCTGGGGAAATGCATGGCCGCCATTTGTGTGTCTGAGAGACATTTGTGGCTCACACTCGCCGACATGGGAGATTCTGAGCGCGCCGCTTTTCTCAACGCCCCGCTCTCTCCATCCGGCCTCTTCGGATCTGCCTAACACAGCTGAGAAAAAGACGGCGCTCTCCCGCCGCGGCCGGACCGCCGTCAAAGTTTCGCCCTCTGTTAGTCCCTGCGCACGCGGCTACTACAGCAGTGTATTCCGCCATTACCAAGCCGGTCTCTTTTCCCGCTTGCATGAGCACAAATGCCGTTTTCACGGTGACCCAGAAAAATCGCAAAAAGAGCATAAAAGCCTCTTGTGTAGAAAATGTGCCCACAACACAGTGTTCACTCATACACAAAAGCACTTCAGTTCCCGTGTCTCGCACAGAGTCCACTCTCACAAAGCGGTTCCAAATCGCTCGAGTTTCAGGGTGCATAAGCGCGCCCACGAGCCCGTGTGCGCGTCCCCCCTCTGTTCACTCTGTTACACGGCCAAAAAAACTCCTCTCTGAGCATAAGTCCCGCTGTCTTAAATACTATGAGCGCGCTCACGCAGCCCGCTATGTGCAGCGACGGGGACCATGTAGCCATTCACCCCCTAGCGTTACGCTTCAAAGCGTGGGAAGCTATTCCGGGAATTTCCCAGTGGGTACTAAACACAATAAGGCTAGGCTATCGCTTACAGTTTCACCGCCGCCCTCCACGTTTTCGAGCACGGCTAGAAACTACTGTGAACCCAGAAGCAGTGACGCTGCTCCGTTCAGAGATAGCAAAGTTTTTGTGCAAAAGGGCTATAGAGAGAGTTCCTCTGTCTATGAGCGAGTCGGGGTTTTACGGCCGTTATTTTCTTGTTCCCAAGAAAGACGGCGGCCTCAGACCAATCTTAGACCTCAGATTTCTGAACAAAGTTCTCATGAAGAGACCGTTCAAAATGCTCACTATCAGAAAACTCCTCGCGCATGGGCGCCAGGGGGACTGGTTCATTTCACTAGATCTGAAAGATGCGTACTTTCAGATTCAGATAAATCCCCTTCACAGGCCATTCTTACGTTTCGCCTTCGAAGGCCAGGTTTATCAATACACCGTCCTTCCGTTCGGCCTATCATTAGCGCCCCGTATGTTCACGAAGTGCATGGATGCGGCGCTCGCCCCCCTGCGGAGTCAGGGGCTGCGAATACTGAACTATTTGGACGACTGGCTGATTTTGGCACAATCAGAGAGAGAGCTACTGTCTCATCGTACAGTTCTCCTCGACCATCTGAAAGCCCTGGGCCTCTCTGTCAACTGGACAAAGAGCGCGCTACAACCCAGTCAGACTATCTCCTTCGTGGGTATAGAGTTAGACTCGGTCACGATGACGGCTCGTCTGTCAACACAGCGCACGCGCCGTGTTCAGCGTCTCGCAGCATCTTTTCAGATGAACAGACTCACACCTCTGAAAACGTTTCAGAAGGCGTTGGGTTACATGGCCTCAGCCTCCGCGGTGCTCCAGCTGGGGTTACTGCGCATGCGCCCGCTTCAGTTCTGGTTGAAGAGCCGTGTGTCTCACCGCGCGTGGACCACGGGCCGCCAGCTGATAAAAAAGTAACGCAGACCTGTATCACAGCTCTGCAGCCATGTACTGTGGCAGAATGGTTTCAGCGGGGCGTTTCCATGGGGACCTTTCTCGCCGAAAAGTTATCTCGACAGACGCATCCAACACGGGTTGGGGTGCGCTCTGCGAGGGCTCACCGGCCTTCGGCCCCTGGTCAGCTCAAGAGAGCCTCCTCCACATAAACTGTTTGGAGATGTTGGCGGTCGCGAACGCGCTCACGCGCTTTCTCCCGCGCATTCACGGTCACCACTTGCTGATCCGTTCGGACAATATAGCCATGGTCTCCTATCTAAACCGTCAGGGCGGAGTCAGATCCAGAAATCTTTTCAGACTGACAGAACGCATATTAGTTTGGTCGCAGTGTCACCTGCTCTCGCTCAGAGCGACGCACGTGCCGGGCCATCTGAACGACGGTCCAGACAGTCTGTCCAGGAACCCCATTCCCCCCGGGAATGGTCCCTGCACACTCTTACAGTCCAAAAGCTGTGGCGAATATTTGGCAGAGCAGAGGTGGACCTCTTCGCCTCAGAAGAGAACACCCATTGCCCAATATTTTTCTCAAAGAGCGACGACGCCCTAGCCCAGACCTGGCCCAGCCGCCCGCTTTATGCATTCCCTCCGGTTTCTCTGCTACCACAGGTGCTTCAGAGAATCAGGGAAACACGCCACTCGGTGCTCCTCATAGCCCCGCGTTGGGAGGGTCAGACTTGGTTTCCGGAGCTCACTCAGCTGTCACAGACAGCCCCGTGGCCCATTCCAGTCAGAGCAGATCTCCTCTCTCAAGCTCGCGGCACGATCTGGCACCCCCACCCAGAGCGCTGGGCGCTACACGCGTGGGTGATCAACAACTACCCGTTGCTTTGCCAGAGGGAGTGTTAAACACGATCATGCAGGCTAGAGCGGCCTCTACGAGAAGGCTCTATGCGTCTAAATGGTCTGTGTTCTCAAAATGGTGCACCAACAGAAATTTGGACCCACGGTCATGCGAGGTTCCTTCCTTGCTAAACTTTCTCCAAGAGATGCTGGACAAGGGCAGGTCCCCGTCCACTCTCAAGGTGTATGTGGCAGCCGTCGCAGCGTTCGTTGAACCCCGGCGCGGCCAGTCACTGGGCAAACACGGCTTGGTCATCCGCTTCCTCAGGGGAGCTAGAAGGATGAACCCCCCACGCCCCCTTTCGGTGCTGATTTGGGATCTTTCCATAGTTCTCGAAGCTATGAAAGCCCCCCCATTCGAACCACTAAACACCGTGGACCTCAAATACCTTTCGCTCAAAGCCGTTTTTCTGCTTGCGCTCGCATCAGTAAAACGTGTGGGAGACCTTCACGCGCTGTCCACTAGCGCTTCCTGTCTTGAGTTTGGGCCCAATGACTCCTTAGTCGTTCTCAAACCTAGACATGGTTATGTCCCAAAAGCGATTGGTACCCCGTTCAGGGCACTGTTCGATTTGTTACGTATTTCTCTCATTTTTTAAAGAGACTTGACATTACATTTCAATTATATATTTCCAATCACCAATAATAAACAACTGTATAATAATTTATAAAAAATAAAAACTATACAACAGTCCAGCTATTTGAATGCTGATATTATAGCTACAGCAGTCATATTCTGTTATAGTATTTTGTACGTTATCACGACAAAGCTTATTGGCCGACTGATTGTCCTTGCAGAAGGAAAAAAAAAACGATCATGGCCAAAAAGTTCCCATTAGGCCATATGTCTTTAGATAATCATGTTTTTGTATATTTTGCAGCTTCCATTAAGAGAATGCTAACGGATGGCATTTAGTGGTGTCAAATTCAGCTCCTGGAGAGTCACAGACTCCTACCCTGCGACAACACACATACCAGTAGGTTTGAAGGACTATATTAAATGGATCAAGTGCAGTTAATTAGGGTAAAGCTAAACTCCGCATGGGCTGTTATCCTCCAGGAATTGAGTTTGACACCCTTTTTTAGACCGTATGGCTCTGTGAAGAAAATGTGTATTTAGGAGTTTTGTCCACTAGATGGAGGTATACACCAATTTGCTGTGAGTCAGAACGCCTCTCGCAGGCATTGAGGGGATTTGTGCCTGCTGGAATACTGTTGATCATTTTGGTCGAGGTTAGGAGGATTTTGCCATCACTAATCTGGACACAAAGGAAGACTCTGATTACAGCCGTGTTCTTGATAGGCAGACTGTTGTATATGGCAGTTTAATTTCCAATTAGTCAGTGAAGTGAACTGATACTTTTTCTTGAATTTTGATATGTTTTCCCTGCATTATGTAGACCACAAAACCTGTGTGACCTGTTGTTGTTGTTGAATAACTGGATCCTGATCCTTTTTTTCCTTGGTGCTCTCAGTAAGTTTTTGTTCACTTGTTCTGTGCCCCAGTGGTCTTCTTTATATTTATACATATTGGACTGCATTACATATTGATATGGATGCACTAAGTTTCAGATCTCATGCATATGCATATACAACAGTAACCTTCAGTTTCTCGAGTCTGGTCTGAGTGGCCTTCCCTACTAACTATTTCTCAATTAAAGCAATGACAGAAATAGTAAGAATGTAGTGCTACTCCGAAATCAGCTAACCGTTTGTATTATAGCCTACCTCTTCTCTGTGTTTGTTCAAGGGGGGTGGCAAGGAGGGTATAAGTAAGAGGTAGGTTACAACTGTAGGCCTACTTCGGTTTCTTTGGGGGGACACCGTCTTCACCTGCCATGTCTATCGGCTCGCTTTCGGGTTAAACTTTGCCAGGTTGAGGTGACAAACGGGTTGAAATTGTATATGGTGTGTGGATTGTGTGAATAATGCATTTCTGGCAACTGGTCAACATTAGACAAACATATTGGTCCGATTTTTCATAAAGGAGTTTGGGCCATGCAAATTACTGGAGTTTCCCACGAGAACTAGCAAATCGGGAGGGTGCCGGGAGATAGGGCTAAAAAACGGGAGAAACCCTGGAAAAATGGGAGTGTTGACAGGTATGCAAGTCGTTTAGCCATTCACTCAATGATTTGTTCAAAACACTGATTCATTCAGGAATGCAATAGTAAGCTGTGTTCAAAATCGCCCTCTATACCCTCATTCACTATTCCCTACATTAGTCCACTTATAGTCCCCTTGAAGGAGTGAATGAAAACGAGTGAGTGTGTCGGAAGGGCTGCCGCATTTGCATAGTTTGTGCTTGTTAGACTAATTATTTGAAACTTCAGTAGTAACGAAAACACTGTGGGCATGGAAACTAGCATGTATAAGCCTGAATTAAACAATTGAATAATCAAATAAAAAGGAATTTATACTTGTATGATATTACCAGCAGCCACATTGGGCCTGAGGTTTGGAAAATGGATGGATGGATAATTCATCTGCGGGCGCCATCTTCTGGTGAGACAGTGGGATTCATTTGGCGCAACCCTCACAACGCATTTTGGGTAGCCGTTGTGATTGCTGTGTGCGGTGGTTGTGAACGAACTGCCACAAGCCTTTCGTGATTTGGTCGTTGGGGCTGTCTTGATGGCATTTGTTGTCGAAATTCATGGGAAGTTTGTTTCATTGCTCCTGCTGCAACTGCTTGTTTGGACTTTTTTTAAATAATTTTTTTAGACCAGTGGATCTACCAGACCATGCAGTTAACATCATGCTGTGTCTGTAGCATAGGCTTATTGTTTGGTGTGCTTGTTTTGTTTTGTTTAGCTTTACTTTTATCTTTCGTGAAGTGCCTTGAGTACTGGTTTAAACTATATAAAGTAAACTCACTGTAACTTGGTCATTGCATGATCATATCCTCTTGGCAATGTTATGGATCCACAGGGGATCGATCGTGTTAAAATCAACATTTAATCAAAATTGACCATTCTTATTTTTGTGGAATATTGCACTATTATAATGATGTATCAGTGCACATCTCATAATCAGTTTTATTCCTCCACATCATTCACATAGCAGACCAGTGTAAGTCCCCGCTAAATCGAACCAATGGCGGCATTCGATCAGCGGCGAAGGTCTCGCGCATTGTTCCGTCCTTTCCAGGCTAAAGGGATTTTGGATTAAATGCAATACACTTTCTCATATGTATTAACTCGTTATTTCATCTGACTCCAAAAATGAAAAGGTTTTAATGATATCTGTGCATCATTAAATGTGAGCCAGTGTTTGACTATTCCTTGTAACCATTAGCTAAATGAACAATGTCAAAGTCAATTAGAATAATCAAATGTAACAATTTATTATGTCGGGTAAAGTATCATGCCAATTTCACAATCAGTTCAAAGATAATCAATACAATAACATCGAATGCTCTAGGATAAGAGAAATGCAAACCCAACATTTTAAGAAATACATGAGGCTGAGTTTTGGACACTCAACCTCATGGGCTCTCAGAATTACAGAAAGGCCTCGAGCTTTTCACTGCAGTCCATTAAATAGCCAGAATCTTTTCACATGGAAAACCTGCTAATTTGCATTAAGAAGTTACACCTCTTTGGGTGAGGGGAAAAAGACCATGTGCCTTTCTTTGTGTGTCAGTTATCTCTAAACTCTTAAAAACCTTAGTACCTTGTGTTTTACTCTTTGGGAATGAGACCATTGTACCAGTCACACTGAGACCTTTAAAATGATACTAAACACATTCCTTCAATGATCATCATTCACATTAAAACCATATATATACACTCTCTGAGAGAAAGAATGGTGTGGATAAGGTGAGACATTTGTCTCAAGGAAGAGGGGGGAGGTCAAATGTTAATTTCCAACTTCAGCCACCTATTTCAGCCTTACAGATCCCTCCTTGACCCCGTGGGTCACATTCGGACGAAATCTTACGGGGTCACAGTAAGGCGTTTGTTCAAATCCTTGAGATGTAATTCAAAAATTGTCTTTGCAATGTCAGCATCTGTAGAAGCTCAGAGGGCTGTGTTCACCTGCAGAACACCTGGTCTCACCAGGTGTGTGTAGCTTGAGTCCAGCAGGTGGATGAATGCATTCAGCTTTTCTTTCTGTGATGCGAACGAAGTTCATAGAGTCAATCTGGACCTTTTTGACTTGTTCAGTTGATGTGTCATGGAGAAACTTCTGCTTCTCTGGCACCTTCCCCATGATGATAATCTGACCCTCCTTGACCAATCCTGTCACCTCCAGCGGTGCGGTTGTCTGGGCAGACCTCAGTGGGTGAAGACGTTCTCCTTGATTCCACACTGCTTTGTGTGAGACACCTGACAAGCATCTTAAATGTCCGCTTTACGATTGAGCACATATGAACTTCAAGTCGTAAGGAAATGCATAGGAAAACATAATGCAACAACACAAATCAAGTCATGTTCAATGTAAAATACCATGTTCATGTCAGCAAGTGTGAATGGTACATCTGGTCTCATATGTTTCTCAAGGTCAGGTAAGGTGGTCTCATTTTTAATATCCAATTCTTTCACCACTGTGATGATATTAAATGGTAGTGGAATTTAAATATTCTTGGTCTGACTTACTCAAAGGAAATGCAGCAAGAAGTCGGTGCATAATCAAATAATCAAATAAATGGTATGCATCAATACATCTTGTAATAACAATAATAATATTCAAATACAAAAATATGAAGAATCACTGTTTGTTCGGGAATCTTCCAATGCAGGCCACCTATGCAGATATAAGGAGTGACTTGGAACATGAATAATCATACAAGGATGGAGATTGTTCATTCCTTGCAACAGTTGTTTGTGTGTGTGTGTGTGTGTGTGTGTGTGTGTGTGTGTGTGTGTGTGTGTGAGTGTGTGTGTGTGAGTGTGTGTGTGTGTGTGTGTGTGTGTGTGTGTGTGAGAGAGAGAGAGTGTGTGTGTGTGGCTCAGTCACAGTCGATGACAGGTACATTTTAAATTCTGTAATTTGTTGAAGCGCTCACACTTCAGATCTATTCGTTATTGATGATGTTTCTGTTATTATTGGTTTGTTGAGAAATCAAGGGCCCTCTGACCTTCCAACAACCCTACCAACAATCAGAATGTTTGAACATTTTGAAAATTGAATAGCAGGTCTGTCTCTGCTTCATAATTTTTCATCATTGATTTGCGACTGTAGCCATTCATATGTATATTACAGTGTTTTTCCATGAGTTGGAAGAGTGTTGTGAACAGCATATGTTATGTCATGGGATCAGCTTTCCCATCCTATGTGTGTGAAGCTATTTAGTGAGGTGACACTTTTGGACTGTCATCTTTATCTCCTTGTGTGTCGTGTTCAACCTGGATAGACTTGATCTTTTCCAGGTGATGATGATGTGAGGGTGTAGTGATGGAGGAGTGTGGGTTCATGTCTAGGAGATGGGTGGAATATAATCTATAACAATTTTGTTGCAAATTTAGTTCCAGTTCTAAACTGGTAGGCCATGCTAATGTAGTGATGTGCTACTGTGAGATGTAAATGGCCTTTGAAGTGTCGTTTCACCCATCTCCCGTGTTTCAGGTTCTGTTCTAACAATCCCGCTGTCCTGGCGATCCAGGTGGAGTCCGGCCCGTCCTGGCATCCGTCCTCCGAGGAATTGCAGAAGTAAACCTGACAAAAGCAAATGCAGAGAGAACCACAGTTAATTCTGATGTTTTCAACAGTTTTAAATTCAGACATGTGGAATTCTTTTGCTTGCTCCATTATCATGTCCATTGCAATTTTAATTCCCGTTGTCACATGAAACCGAGTTTCATTGACCAGGTCTGAATTACTGCCGTTGTTTCAGTGCAGTGTGCGACACCATAAAGCTGCTCTTGCAGTCGAGCCTTCACAGTCTGCTGTGTCATGAGCATTAGAGATCCCAGTTCTGCTGGGGACATTTTGTCTGGCTTTACCTCAAGTTGCTTTCATTACAGCCAGATCTGTGGGCATAAATTAGTTCACCTGTTTTGGTGTGGTGTCGTTCACACATTTGGTTAGTGCAGATCTCTTGTGACCTGCAAAAGGCTGTGGTACTTCTGTTCGATGTTTAGCTCACACCCTCCTTGTAAATATGCGTCCTTGATCAGTTTGCTATTACCTGTGCCACACTTCTGAGAGTGTTTTTTAAATGCAAAAATAAAAGCACACCTCCGTCCGCCCTTTTGGCACTGGGTAGTAGCTCAAGGGATTGTCACACTTCTCCAATTAATGCCCTGCTTGGCGTGGCGATTACAATATAATGTGTATTATAATTCGAGTTATAATACAATTATATTTAAGAATATAAGTGAAATTATATTGTTTTTGGTCTCTGAAGAGTCTCTGCTCGTTCTTGTATCAATACATTTGAATATGAAAAGGCTTTCTGGCTCAGGCTGATAAGATGTACATTTGCTGTTTCTCTTTTCTGTTTGCTAGGTTTCGAATACCTTTTCTTTTCATCTAGTCTTTTTAAAGACTATAAGAAGGCCAAGTGGCCATTTTAACGTTTGTTTATTCTTTTGAACTCTTAATTTTAGTTTATCCGCTCAGATCAGGAAGCTATATCGCTCTGCAGTCCTTCTCTCAAGGCCGCACGACACACCCCCGTCAGTTCCAATAACCAATTCAGAGGTAATTTGACACAAGTCGCCTTGAACGCCTCCTCTAGAAGTTAAATCAATGTGTTACTTTAGTAGGGACGATTGACCACCATGAAAGATAACAGTTCATCAACTCAACTTCTCTTAAAATGGCTTCAGGTCAAGCCCGTTATCTGTAAACCACGTACGTTTATCCAAAGTAATCATTAACTTAAAACAGTGGATATGGACACACCCAAACCTAGTTTGATGAAAACAGCGTCTGCCGTTTCTAGTCGGAAATAACTTGTCCCCTCGTTCAAGTACACTTAAAATGGTATCGGATATTAGTCGTCGCTAAATCTGACGCGAAAGATGTGGAAATATACGAATCCAATAATCTAGGGAAAAAACAGTCTTTCAGAGTCATTCAGAATTAATTCAAACGTAACCATTTACAATTTTTTTTATGCAAAAACAGCTCCCATAGAGTGGAGAGGTAAAATGTGACGGATTCAATTCATTTAGATGTTAAACTAATAAGCTATTTGCTATTGGGCTGATACCCGACTTGCAAATGACGCTAATAGCTGAAGGCCTTGAGTGACCAAAGTTGTTAGGTCAGTAAGATTTTTAGATGCATTTGAGCTTTTGTTACTTGCAGTGCGCGGTTTTGTGTCATCAGAGTGTGATTGTCTGCGTTTTATGAAATAGGGTGGAGGTCTTCCTCTGCCCAGTGTCCAGCACTTTTCCTCTGTATGGCCTGTTTTGTGACAGGAATTACAGAATCTGTCCAGTTTTCCACAGTGTGGCTTTCTGAATTTTCCTGCAAATGGATCATTTTCATGACATTCTAACACTGCTACCTCACAATGCATTTGTTTTCGTGACTCAAGTCTTGTTGCCCAGCTAACAATACCATCGAATGTATTCTGTGCTGGAGAAGCTCCATACGTGAGCGATTGCTGTACACGCGGCCCTGCATTTGTAAGCAGTAATTCAAGGAGAGTTACATTGTTGCGGTTAACACCTTCAATTCCAGAATACTCCTCAAAAAGTTCAAACATATTTTCTGCATATGTCTCAAACGATTCTTCAGTACTCTGTTTCCGATTGAAAATCAATTCCCATCCAACAGGACTACAACCACGCAGATCACGAAGGCATTGTTTTAGTCTATTAAAGATTTCACTCTCAGGCTCATTTTGAGACATTGACTGCACAATGGTGCCGGTCATCAATGCCTGTGGTATCTTATAGATCAGAACATCTGGAATGGAACTGATAACAATTTGCCAAATATCTTTTGGTTCGAGCTGAAATGCATGTTTTAGACTAACAATGCGTCTCCACCATGGTTCGAATGGCCCTTTTAAAGGGAATGGTCCGATCTCTGCTTTAAACAAGTTACATTCAGTTATCGTTAATGGACGCCGGATGCTTGACTCTGTGCCGTTTGGGTGCCGTATCACCTTAAAGGCTGAAACAGGCACTCTTCTCAAAAATGTATCACATGCCTCATCTGTCTGAAAAGATACATGATTGTTAGAGCAGGCTGCCTCCTCTAAGAAATGCAAATTTGTAGTCCCATCGCTGTTGAGCTTTTTGGGAGACTTGGACGTTTTAGCATTTAGCTTAGCCTTAAGATCTGCAATGGTGTATTTGTGATTTTTACACTTTTCAGATAGGGCTAACTGCTCAGATAGTAATTTATCTAGCTGTGTTTGCAGATCTTGGATCTTTGTCTCAGACATTTTTGCCTCTGCATTTTTAGAATGCACTTCTTCGCATTTAACATCCATAAGCGAAGATAGAAATTTTGTTGACTTATCTAGCCGTTTATAAGTTATGAAGTTTAACGCCTCAATTATTTCACCATGTTTTGATTTCTTCTGCTTACTACCCACTGTTTTCCACCACGTGAAATTTTCATTGTCGGTAGCGTCCATGTTAAGACCTTTTTTACTGAGTTTGTCCAGTGTAGGCTCGACCTTTTCGGCCCATAATGTAAACAAGACAGGATCATACATGTTCCAATTTATATTTGGGAAATTTCGTTCCCTTTAGCTTTGAATATGAAAATGGTTTTTGTTTCAGGATTAATCAGATGCGCGTTCACTGTTTCTGATTTTCAAATTGTGAATCACATTATAGTCACCAAATTTAGCATAGACACACACACACGTGTTTAATTCAGTTTACACAGGACACATGGCCTAGAATACAACATCTACAGCCTTTACCTAAGTGATACAAACACACTTACAGTAAAGCAATCCTGTGCTTCATGAATAAACTTAAATTTAGCCTATGTGCATGCTGTAGCGCAAACAACTGAAGTGTGTTCTATTAGCACAATGTGTTAAGCACAATTCCAAATTTGAAAATTAACAGAATTATTTCATGCTTTTTAATCCCATCGGTGTTAACGTGTAAGCTTTCAAATGCAATATAGAGATTTTAATGTTTTGAATGTGGCTTTGGCCCGCCACCAGTAGGCCGAACAAATAAGGGTTAAGCGTTGGACGCAGCATGGTCATTAGCATTTAGCATTAGCCTTGAGCGTTTTTGAAAGCAGCATGGTCATTAGCATTTAGCATTAGCCTTGAGCGTTTTTGAAAACAACATGGACAATAGCATTTAGTGTTATCCTTGATATTTGAGTTTTAGCCTGTAAATAATATCGTCATGTTTTCCCAAAATTTGCTTTTCATAAACAATGCATCGATTTGCCTTTTTATTTATAAAATCACGTGTTTTCCAATTGTTTACAAACTTAGAATTTTCTTTCTCTTTGCTCATTTCCACCACATGTTGCAAGTTTGTTCAAACAAAGCCAATGCAACAATGGAGAAAACACGCTGATTTCAAAACTTTAGCCTCTAATTTTACAGCTCTTCATCGAGTAAGTTAGGCTACCAGAAAATTATTTGGAAGATGTAATTCCAATTTTAGGTTTCGTTTCTTGTTGCTTAGGCAAACAAATATATCTTTAAAATCTATTAGGGTTTCCCTTCCTCATCTGCGCTGCCGTTATCACGTTCTCTCGTGTTTCCGTTCTGGACTAAACAAAGCTAGGGCTTTCCGACCCGTAACAATGCAAACAACATTTTCACAACACTTCTAGAAAAGGGCAGAAAAAGTTTACTTACCACAGCGCAGAAGACAGAGAAGAATTTCAAACCTCGTGTTGATTTTAAAATCCCCATACTTTGCTGGAAAGACGTTTCTCAAGAAATCCATTTTTTGCGAGATCACGTCGAGGTCACCATTTTGTAAGTCCCCGCTAAATCGAACCAATGGCGGCATTCGATCAGCGGCGAAGGTCTCGCGCATGTTCCGTCCTTTCCAGGCTAAAGGGATTTTGGATTAAATGCAATACACTTTCTCATATGTATTAACTCGTTATTTCATCTGACTCCAAAAATGAAAAGGTTTTAATGATATCTGTGCATCATTAAATGTGAGCGAGTGTTTGACTATTCCTTGTAACCATTAGCTAAATGAACAATGTCAAAGTCAATTAGAATAATCAAATGTAACAATTTATTATGTCGGGTAAAGTATCATGCCAATTTCACAATCAGTTCAAAGATAATCAATACAATAACATCGAATGCTCTAGGATAAGAGAAATGCAAACCCAACATTTTAAGAAATACATGAGGCTGAGTTTTGGACACTCAACCTCATGGGCTCTCAGAATTACAGAAAGGCCTCGAGCTTTTCACTGCAGTCCATTAAATAGCCAGAATCTTTTCACATGGAAAACCTGCTAATTTGCATTAAGAAGTTACACCTCTTTGGGTGAGGGGAAAAAGACCATTTGCCTTTCTTTGTGTGTCTGTTATCTCTAAACTCTTAAAAACCTTAGTACCTTGTGTTTTACTCTTTGGGAATGAGACCATTGTACCAGTCACACTGAGACCTTTAAAATGATACTAAACATTCCTTCAATGATCATCATTCACATTAAAACCATATATATACACTCTATGAGAGAAAGAATGGTGTGGATAAGGTGAGACATTTGTCTCAAGGAAGAGGGGGGAGGTCAAATGTTAATTTCCAACTTCAGCACCTATTTCAGCCTTACACCAGAACTCCGTGTATGCAATGATTTTGGTCTGGTTTACGATCTGGTATCTAGTAGAATATAAAAAATGACATAGACTGATTTTACATTTGCTTATGAAGTCATAATCTGTTTCCATAGTGCAAATTATGCTAGTTAGTTACTTGAACTCATTGTGTCTGTCATTTAGATGTGTGAAGAACACTTTGTCAATAAACTTCCATACAATGTGCTGGTCTCTCTTCAGACCAGCTGTGTTCTCAACAGTAGTTCCAGTATAACGTGTGATTATTAGTGCAGGATTCAAAGCCAAACCCTATAATGTGTGTAATGAACACAAGGCATTTTTCCATAGAGTTATTCATGTCATGTGCCATTACTTTTCAAGGTGTCATTTATGGCTCTTAAAGTGATGTAACAAAGTATTAAAACTATTCAAAATTGACCAATGCTATGATGATGCATAATTACACTAGACTTAATTTGATGTTGAGTTCCTGTAGCTCAAAAGGTAAACTATGACTAGGGTTAAATGCTCCTAAATACGGTAATAACCCTGCATTCAATGTGAATGATTTAACAGGCAGTATAACCAGTCTCTGGAGATGCAAAGGTCTGAAAGTACAATATAATTTTCCCTCAGTTTTTGTAACTGTAAAGGATAAAGTAGAATAATTAAACGTTCAATTACATGTCACTTTATACATTTCATAACCGTAGTGATACTGCTGCTCACTTCAAAATGATAATAAGCCATAAATGTAGCTATATAAAAAACTCTGCCTTGGCCTAAACACTAGTGCTGTAAAGAAACATGGTTAGTTCATCCAAAAATGAAAATTATCCCATACTTTACTCACCCTCAAGCCATCTTAGGTGTAGCCTATATGACTTTCTTCTTTCAGCCAAACACAATCAGAGTTATATTAAAAATATTCTGGCTCTTCCAAGCTTTATACTGGAAGCGATGGTTCCCCTATTATTAAGCCCAAAAAAATCACATCCATCCAAAAGAAAAGTATCCTAGTAACTAGATTCACTGGCTTCCGGTAATGGCCATATGCGAGTTCCAGCGGAAGAGTGACGTCTGACTCTGATTGTGTTTGAAGAGAGAAGAAACTCATATACACCTAGGATGGCTTGTGGGTGAGTAAATTATGGGATAATTTTCATGTTTGTGTGAACCAACCCTTAAAAAAAACTTGATTTAATGCGCTCAATTTATTTAAAGTGTCATCTTCAGTTTCCATTACAACAAATTTCCCAAAATAATGTGGGTGTGGCTTGCAAGGCGCAACATGAAAACAAGTTAAAACTCTTCTTCAAACTGCGAGAAAAACCTTGGAGACCAAGGAAATAAAACAGTCCAGTTATGATACTAACTGTCCAGTTATGAAAATAACTATGTAATCAGTAGACAGTTTCCTGGAAGAGAAATACTATACATTTTAAATATGTATATCTGCTTAATGACATTTTTGTCAACTTCTGCACGCACGCACATGAATGACCTCAAAGCTTTCATAGACAATAAAAGCCACCAACTCCAAATTTGATTTTGTGATGGGCTTCTGAAAATGTGAACACTGCGAGACATTCAGTGCAGTACTGGAGGATTCGCAGTTAATGTGAAGGTCAGGACGACCTACTAGCTCTATTATCTCTCCTAGTAATCCATAGGAAAAGAGAGATTTTAATAGCATTCAGATTAAATGGCAAGCATCCTAGATTATCCGGAACAATGGCGCAGTAATACCCAGCTGCACCGGGTTTGCAGCGTGATACTTCCACTTGTTTATTGAAGGGACTAATCTCTCTGTAAGTCTAGTCCCCGTGAGAATCTGTGTTTACAAAAGGACAGATCTGCGCCTCTTTCATGCCATTCAAATCCTTTCAAGTGCTCAGTCATTATGTTCAGTAGCTTGCCTCTTAACCCTATTTCCTAACATGTGGCTCTTCCTCCTGCCAGAGAAGATGGAGAGGTAAAACTGCTGGGGCATGTCAAGTTATTGAGGCACTGTAATACTTGCAATTCCTCAGAATTGGCCACACATTGTGGTCGTGTGCAAAATGCTTCTGAGGAAGAAGACGAGAGGAAATTGCCACAGATTTCAAACAAAGATGCAGGAAATGAATGGAAATACTTCTAGGGAATCGTTCAGCCAAAAATGACAGTCCTGTCCTCATTTACTTTCTGTGTAACAGAAAAGGAGATATTGTCAAGAATGTAGACGTGCTTTTTTAAAAAAAAAAAAAGATGATGAATGGAGCTTTTCGGCTTAAAAAGGACTGAGAAAATCCCCAAAAGTGCTCCATATGATTTCATTGAATAGGTTCAACTCACTCATGAATCTCATATCAGTATATCTCTTTTGAACTCTATGACCAGTTTAGCTGCAAGAGACTTATATATAATGTGCAATCATCATACCAGTTTATTTTTAATATTCCATCATTCACAAGTTGGATTGTTGAGTTAAATTTCAAATGTCCGTAATGCCTATCAGTTTTCCGAGGTGACATTCAGCAACAATGATTCATAAGGAAAGGGTATCTTGACATTATTGGATTTGATAGTGGAATATGGCATTGACAGGGAGCATGACACTGTGTGAAAGAAAGTTCCCACCACACAGCTGGTTATAATCAGGCTGAGAAAGCAAACAGATGGTGCCAAACTGGCATGGCAGCCACACACCAGAATGTTGTGCAATATGTCAAACAGAACATATTTGAGACAATTTGTTTTTGTACCAATTGCTTTATTTTGAAAGGAACTTTTTATGTCAGGAATATCATTCTTTTATTAATATTTTATTAATATGAATAGCCTATTATTGCTTAAATTTAGGGTTAGGTATTTATTTGTTTGTTGGGATTTGCCCCACTGAATGTTGGTGAATATGTTATTGACCGCTGCAGAACTCTGGTCTGGAAGTCAGAGTCATCAGATTGAGTTTGGCTGTTTATTGTAGCCTACAAGATTTGACCACATACACATTGTGCTTAAGGTATAGTTTCTGAAACTAGATAAACAAGATAAATAAATACAGACTGTTTGCATAATTACAATAGTAAATTAAAGCCTCAATAATAACCAACTTCACATAATGCACTGATACACTGAAATATATATATATCAGTTTGAGTCTGCAATAATAACAAACTCCATAGTGCAATGAAGATTGCAAAAACAAAGAAATAGAAATGATTTATATAAATTATACCGTAGCATTAATACAGGCAGTAATAATGACAACTGGTGAAAGGTATGGAGAAATGTTACACTTGTTGGAGGTAATAACTTTGTAAACATTAACAATACAAGCAGTGATACTAGCAGGGCTAATCCGCTCGTTAAAATGGATGAAATTGCACTCAGAAAAATCGCTTAACATCAACAACATCATACATTGATGCCAAGGTTAAGCATGTTGCAAATTGCAATACAGTTTAACAATCTGTGTTATAAACAATATAGACGTAAAACTTACTTCGTCACAAACTTTCTATTTCACAAAAACGCTGCAGAGTGCATGAATGTTGCACACGAGTGCCAGCACGCGATATGATCGCTCCGCTGGAGTAACATAGTGAATAGCCAATTAAGTTGTACGTGCTTCCAACACTACACTACGTTACTTTTGGCGCTTTTCCACTGCATGGTACGGTACGGTTCGGTTCGGTACGGCACGCTTTGGCGCTTTTCCACTGCATGGTACGGTACGGCTCGGTTCAGTACGGCTCACTTATGGCGCATTTCCACTGCATGGTACGGTACGGCTCGCTTCGGCTCGCTTTAAATGGTACCTGGTCTGTTGAGGTTCCAAGCGTACCGTACCGGTACTAAAATGTGACGTGCAAACACTGCAGATCACTGATTGGTCAGACAGAATCGTCACTACCAGCGTCATTGTATTTGCGACACGAGACGAGACACTAAACCCGCTAGATTTAAATAGCCAGTAGACAACAGCCAACGCTGTAGCGTCTGTTTTTAAAGTACTTGCTTGAAAAAAGATGAAAACTTTACAATGGCTGAAGCGTGGTCAGCGAGGTGCAGATGTTCCTCTCGTTGGTTGCCGAGGAGTCGCGCAACTATAACGATCAGTCCCACCCACTTGAAGCGGTACTAACTGCAGTGGAAAAGCAACCGAGCTAAAGCGAACCGAACCGTGCCGTACCGAGTCGAGTCGTACCACGCAGTGGAAAAGCAAAGCGAGCCGAACCGTTCCGCGCCGAGTCGAACCGTACCATGCAGTGGAAAAGCGCCAGTAGGCACGTCATAACCTTGAACATCACTTGATTATGAACTTTAAATTTAAAGTGGAGAATTCACAACACCATGAAAGTCAACGACCCATTTTCTTGAGAAAAATCATTTCTTTTGTGTTCAACAGAAGAAAGAAATCCATGCATGTTTGGAACAACTTGAGGGTGAGTAAATGATGGCAGAATTGTCATGTTTGGGTGAATTATCCCTTTAAGTGCTTTTGACCCAACACACTTAGCTGTCACCTCTCAGAACACATCCAGACAACTGTCCTCAATGTCTTAGCATCAGTGGTGGCGAGTTTCCCATGGGCAAGCTCTCGTATTATTTCTCCAGAAAAAGTCCAAATCTGGTTTCTATTTCACTCAGACTTTTTTGTAAAGCATGTTGTTGAATCTTGAATTCAAATTCAATTTAATCAGTAGAACAATAAATGTAGTATATCCCAAGAAGAATTTTGTTTTGGAAAAATTGTCCATACCATGGTTTTAGGACATCATGACTTGCATGTTTTCAGGATGTTTGTGGTTTCATTTAACACCACCGCTGAGGGAACTTTTTTTGTTTACTGGGTTTAATGAGTGAGCAGCCTAAGAACAAATGAAGTCTGTTTTGCTAAGGACACTTTCCTAGGTCCTTTTGGAAAGCGAAATTATAAAGATTAAATGAATGTTTTGAGGATGTTGGGGAAAAAAAAGCCAAAAGGAGAAATGCAGAGCAACAAAACCAGGATAGAAAACTCCTGGATCAGATTCATTTTTCCTTTTGTTCAGTGGTCACCGGAGACGTTTGGTATTTGAGTGTTTCTAGGAGTGTGACGGTAGAGGGGTGGCAGCCTGTCCTGGCATGGGGGCGAGACTAACCGCTGCTCTGCCCTCAGATCATTGACAGCTGTGCGCTTTCCAGTCCGATAATTCCTTCCAGCATGGAACGGAAAACCGGCACGAGTTGCCCTCTTTCCCTAGCAGGCTTCCATCAACAACTAAAACATGGAGTCTACACGTTCACCTGGCTATCGCAGAGCAAAACAAGTCAGAGCCATTGTAACTGTAACAAAAGTGAGTGGCATAACAACTATCACTCTCATTTTAATTACGTCTCTAATATATGCCTGTTATAATAGACTTGGCATAAATCAAATTTGAACTGCTCTTTATATCCACCAAGGGGTCCTTGGCCTTAAAAAGTTTAAAGACCCCTGCTGTAAACAGCTAAGTGCTTTGTACTGAGTTGCCCTGATGGACGTGGACATAAAGTGGCCTAAAACTTTTCTAATTGAAACAGCCAAGTGAGTGAGCCGTCCCAGCGGGGTTAAACTCACCTGCCTGCTGACAGTTTGCATGTGAAGACACCTAATCACGTCCCAACAGACCACCATCTGCCCGTTCCTGCTCTTCAGTCACCCACCCACCCGCTGCCCGTCAATCTCACAGTCCAGCACACAGCGCCTGGGCATCTCGGTGCCATGCAAGCTTCATTTATCTGCAGACTTGGGTCTGGGAAGAGGCAACGTCCTTGACTGTAAAGTAAACATGTCGGCAGAGAGTACTTTTCAACAGTCTTATTGTGTTGGACGACAGCACTTTGTTCTGGTGCAATTCATCATTCATTCACAGCTCCCTGTCAGGGATGAAACACTTGAGTTGGTGTTCAAAGGCACTGAGAGGTCATGGGGAGAATGCTTTGTTAAAGGAGGAAATCCCACAGTGATATAATAGACAAATTGAGCATTTGGTCTATAGGGTCTTTTGGTGGCTCTGCAAACAGCCAGTCCTTCTCACAACCTGTAATGAACTATGGGGAAAAATAGTCCCTTTCTGTGCACACCAGTCTTAAAATTAGCTATTTTGTTTCAGATACGTTGAATGAATTTGTCCTACGGGCGTGACAATTCACACGTTGATTCGTTTTTCTCAGGAATTTTTTTTACTATGTGTGTTCCCTATGACTCAAGCTACTAATTATATTAGTAATTATCAGGACATTGAAATTAGTCACAGTGTACATTAACCCTGTTCAGTGCTTAATGCACTTATGCACATAACATCTTATTTTGTCTTGCATTCTTTATCAATTATACGTTTGCATGTCTGTTGGTCTGGAAAAGCTCAGTGGTTAAAAAAATCATTGTGATTCATTTTCTACAGAAACAAAAAACAAAGCACAATAATTCATATTGTGCAATGATTTAAGCTAGCTAAAACTGTTAGACATTTTTGCACTGATATTAAAACATAACGTTCTGTTCTGTTCTGTTCTGTTCTCTCTGTGTGTGTGTGTGTGTGTGTGTGTGTGTGTGTGTGTGTGTGTGTGTGTGTGTGTGTGTGTGTGTGTTTAACTCGAGGCACACAGAAACTAAACGATGCTACCAGGATTTACTATTACGAATTTACATGATCTAATAGTCAAATTGAATTCAAATTAAATACATTTCCAAATTTACTATGATGCACAATATTATCCTTGTATATCCAATATATCCAAATCAGCTGATTTAATACAAGATTTAATTTATTGATCAATATTGGATATTTTATTGTGCATGAATATATTTTTTCTGTTTTTTTTTTACATTAATAATTTAAAACATGAATAATTTAATAACACTATTAAGTTTAACCTTTAGCAAAATAAATGCAAATTGTCATATTGTACATTATAATGTTGTTATGCATAAATATACCTGAAAATGTAAAAAATTTATATAAAGGGGTAGTAACATGAAAATAACTTGTCGGCATTAAATCAAAACCCTATTTACATTGTTAAGGCACATTAATAGTCTTGTGGTGAACAATTAATCCGTGCAAGTTAATTTTTTTGTCTTCGTAATCTTTAATCAAAATCAGAAAATGTTCTTCCCCTCTGGAATGGCCTTCAAAATCAGCAAAATAGAGAGAGCTACCACTTTCTACTCTTTACCCTCACTTTTTCTTTTGAAACTCATTTATTACTTTGGATTGACCTATAGGCCTTAATTGACCTACATATTTGTTTGTATGGTCATCTAAAACACAAAACAGACATATTTCAAGGCAACATATACCTATGAGGCTTTAAAAATATATGTCCAATTATAGAAATTCATTCATATATTCATATATAGAATTTAATTTAATTCACAACTTTTGGCGCTCATACGTTACCACAACATCTGTCTGTTCCTGCCTAGAGACAGGCTGATGAAGAGTCCTAATATCAGGTTATTGTTTGCTGACTGAAAAACATCACCCTTGTCTGTCGCTAGCTCTATTAATTGTTTAGTTGTGAGTGAAATATGTGCAGAAATCACGCTTAATTGTGAATATTCATATAGGCCACAAGCACAAATAATTTAACACCATTAATCATGGTTGGGAAGGCAATTTCAGAGCGGCTACACTGTAAAACCTAACAGTACTTTTTACTCAATTAAATTGAGTTCACTGCACTCAAATAATAACGAAACCTGAAGTGGTTTGAGTTCTGAAACAGAACTCAAACTGAATGAGTTATAGAACATTTCTAGATCCCAGAATGATAATTGAATAATAATTGTATAGATAAGTTAATTAATCATCAATTAAGTGATGATTGATCATTAGTGATGAAGACCTGCTGTTAAGCAGAATCACTGAAGGAAAGAGAAACACATGAAATACAAGGTTTAAGGTCACCATGATGGAGATCAGCGTTTGCTTTAGTTGGGCTCTTGACCCTTGACGTTCAAATACAAGTTTTTCTTTGGCTGCTGTAATTGAATGTTTATGAAACATTGGATATAGCACCAAGGAAAACCATGTTCGGGTGATGATGGTTAAAGTTTAATGATGACAATCATCACTTAATGACTTGATTCACTGATCTCATTCAGAGTATAGTCTCTGATAAAAGGGCAAATATTATTAGTTTTATTTGAAACTAAGACTCTACATCATAAGAACTAGCATTGTTATGACTATCAGATAGTATGAAGGATTTTACAGAAAATGTAATTCATTACTAAAACTACCACAGATATCAAGAATCAGCATATGAATCTCAACAATGGTGACCATTAAAAACTATTCATACTGCAATGCATGCTGGGTACTACCATAATACAAACCTTATCCATGGCGCCCAGCATGCATTGCAGCATGAATCGTTTTTTTAATGGTCACCATTGTTGAGATTCATATTCTGATTCTTGATGTCTGTGTAAGTCAGCCTGATACCATAGAGGTTTTTCAAATCTGATTGTAAAAACACTGGGCATTATAGCAGAATCACAGTTCTTTTATAATGAATAATACAAGTTATATATCACCTGTTTAATCAGAAATTATTCTCTAGCAAAGATCAGAGAATCAAGACACCAAATGATGATTCATCATTCCATAAATCATCATCAAAACACATCCACTTGCTCATATTTTCTTTTGGCTTTTGTGCCATAACAAATGTGTTTAATAAACACTCAGTTACAGCAGCCAAAGGAAACCCTGGTGTTATAAAGTCAAGGGTCAAGAGCCCAACTAAAGCAAACACTGACCACTATAATGGTGTCTTTAAATAAAACTCAATAAATCATCTTCATCTAAACCTCTGTTAATTCTCAATAACACCTTCTGTAGACGCATGATAAAACTCAAACTGGTTAGTAATAAGTGAAGCTGGTAATGCTGTTTGTGGAGTTGTTCAATCCTCCTCTGCTGAGATTTTGAGAGATTGAAACATTTTATCTTCAGTTGATTTCATCTAATGTTGTGGTTGGATGTCAGTTGTAGTTCTTGTGTTTCTCTTTCCTTCAGTGATTCTGCTTGTAAAACAGCAGGTGTTCATCACTAATGCTCAATAATCACTTAATTAATCACTTAATTAATCACTTAATTTCTTGACTGCAATTTCTACTTTTAGTGAACTCAACTGAAATAATTTCAGAGTACTCATAACTATTGCTTTTTATAAACTTAAATTAATTGAGGCAATCGGTTTCCTCAAATGAAATAGTTTAACTCATTGGATTTGACTTTGTGTGTGATATTGTGAGCTAGCAGTAACTGCAAGTGCTCTGAGTTCTTTTAAAGTTTGTCATTTCACTGTTTTTACTCAATAAAGTGAAGTTTCAGCTATATACAGTATTAAATGCAGTGTAAAGTTTAATTTTGTTTTAAGAAATATTATTGTTTTAGTGAACTCGATTAAAATAAGTTCAGAGTACTCATAACTATTGTTTTTTATAAACTTAAATGAAATGAGTTAGCTTAACTTGTTGGGTTTTACAGTGTAGTAATAGCGAGCTTTGAAAGCATGAGATCCCACCCTCCCTTCAGAGCGTCTCCAAAGCCACACCTCCTTCAAAACACATGAACGTGAACAGCAGAGTGACGGCGTTAAATTACCTCATATCACAAACCACATAATATTACAATAATAATGATTGTAAACAACTCCCAGAGCTCTTACTTGTACCACCTGACTGCTGCAGTTTCATTTTGCTGTTGATATCGTTGACAAAGAAACCCATAAACCCATAAAACGTCACGGGTTGCCATCTCGTAATTACATTACGAATGCAATGATTGCCTTTCTGAATTTCACAGAAAATATATATGGAAATGTTTTAATATTTAGACCATTTATATTATTGATTGCTATCAGGATTTGAAGAGTTTCAGCCAGTATAACAAAAGGTGTCTATAAAAAAATTGCCTACCCTACCTTTAAAGTCATGGAGCGTTTTGAGTCATGTGATGGCTCATGACTTAAATCGTCCAGCCGCAATTACAGGAGTTCAGGTTTTCGATTATATATATATATATCTCTTAATGACAACTGCACAGTGGAGATTTGGCTCATTCCCATTAATTTTTCCACAGTTCACCACTCATGGGTGTCAGCAGGCTATTCTAGAGGATTTTATGACTTTTGACTATAATTGAAGTTCTAATATTGCTCCCGGGGTCCTTCCCCATCATACCTCTTCCTGTCATCTTCCTCTTCTCAGTCTCTTCTCATTCATCACACGTTTGTTTTTTTCCACCGATGACTGGCTCCCTATGCCTCATCTAAAGAATTTTGCCTTGGTCTTAAGTCTTTTTCAGTGTTTTTCTGTATAAAAAAAAAAAGGGTGTTTCATTTCCTCTAATGAGGGATCTTCAACCCTTTGTGATCTTTTACTGACATTTTCACCTCGCCTGAACCGTGGGGTTGCTGTCAGCGTGAGGAGATCTTATGCTGTGTGAGAGTTGGGCAACAGGTACGACACAATGCCTTCTCTTTGTGCATGACCTCTAGGTGCCCCTTCGCTGATGATCTGTTACCCTCGTCTTCTTCCTGATTGATCCTCTAATCCCTTCGGCTGGCCGCCTGCCTTTCCATCCAGCTGCTCTCAAAGAGCGAGGAAAGAGCTTGTCATGGCTTATTGTAGGGAAATAAAGACATTTTTCTCGGTGGAGAGAGAAGCAGAATTTCTCACACACTTCCTTGATTATCACTTTCACTTGCGTTTTTCTTCAGGACACAACATATTTGAGAATTATATTTATATAAGATTTATATTCAAATGGGCTATAAAAGGGCTATGAATAATTTTTTTTTTAAATACATAATTTATTCATTGACTTTAATAATTATGGGTAACTAATGCTGTCATCATTAATTAGTTTTATAGTATTTTAATAATGTGTGTGTGTATACACATATGCATATATATATATATATATATATATATATATATTAGTGCTATAAAATCAATTAATCACATTTTTATGTAATATATGTGTATATATATATATATATATATATATATATATATATATATACCTCTATATACCTGTTCTTATATATATATATATATTTATATATATATATATATATATATATATATATATATATGTGTGTGTGTATGTATGTACGCACATATATACACACACATATACATTAATGTGTGTGTGTTTGTGTGTACATGTGTATTATTATTTATAACCATCTTATTTACCTTATTTACAGACTGGAAATTAGCAAGCTAAATCTGGTGCAAAGCATTTCTTGTCTTGTGAGATAAATGTTTTTTGTGCAGGGTCCCTGGCAAATAAATACATAAATACAAATAAATTCACATTGTTCCTATTTGAAATTATTCAAAGAAAAACAAAACAATAAAAATGACCATTTCAATGATAATGTTGTTATTTGACATTGAACGAATCTCGAGGAAATGGTTTAAACTGCTACAGTCACATCGTTCAGTGTTAGAGTATTTTGTGCTAGTTATGAATGGTTTTGCATTTCTAAGCGTTACCTGACACAACCAAAAAACAACTTGACAGTTTGAACAATTTAGGCTGTCAGATTCACGTGACCTCCGCAGGGCTCTACTCGCTTTGATTTGTTGACCTGCTCCCATTTCTTCTCTCAGGGACTTGGCAGAGAGAGGGGACCTGTTTTAACACCTATCAAATGTGCCTAAGAGGAAGAAAACGTGTGTATTTTGAAGTATTATAGACTATTATATTATAAGTATTATCAACAGCAGGCAATGTGTTCTCTCTGCTTGATAAGATTTGGGCAGGTGAACATAAGGTGATATAGTTTTGTGTGCATTTCATTTTAGTGGATCACAGTATGATAAATCATAGTGAATAATGTCTCCTAAATCACAAGTAACCTCACAATCTGAGGACTGTGCTGTCAGATCTAATAGGACGGTTGCATACTTTCTAAAATACCATTGTAAATGTCAGTTACGGAAAACTATTTGAGGACTTGTTTTAATGAAAGCACATAAACCTTACAATACCTGTAAACTTCTATGGAGATCATGCATTTATAACTGACAAAACAAGACTTGTCATTCTGCCCTCAGGATCCCTGCTTTATAACCAGCTTCCCAAGATTATTGCTTTTAGAGGTGTCAGTGGAAACTTCCACCCAGTTTCTTTGTAACAGATTTTTGTAACCTATATGAAGATCGTCTGCCCTGCCTGTTGGAAGTCTTTTAAAGGGATAGTTCGCCCAAAAATAATGTCATCCTTTAATCCCCCTTGTCTTTCCAGAACGCATGACTTTCTTCTAAAAAAAAACATTAATGAGTAACTACATGAACAAATGAGTAACGCACTATTAGCACTCTAGTAACTATTAACTGACAAGAAACTTGTCAGTTACCAAATTAGTAAGTAGTGCTCAGATAAATTAGGTCACTATAGGCTATGTTTACACGGACACGATCTGAAGAGAAAACGCAAAAGTGGCGTTGCTGTTATTCCCAATTGCTTCCACTTTGTTATACAGTTGACCGTGGAATATTTAGTAGTGAGGACATTCCAAGAATGGACTCATTGCACAGGTGGCAATCTATCATGGTACCCCCCCTTGAATTCACTGAGCTCCTGAGAGCCATTCTTTCACAAATGTTTATAGAAGCAGTCTGCATGCCTAGGTGCTTGATTTATACAACTGTGGCCATGGAAGTGACTGGAACACCTGAATTCAATCATTTGGAGGGGTGTCATATGAAGAGTTCAGATGCAAAAGCCTCTAAGTGCCATCTGAAATTTTCTTCTAGAATGATCATTTTTATCAAGCTTGTTTAAGTTCAATAATTTCACTTAAATTACAATTAATAGGTAATTTTCATAGCCATTTAAAGCTACAATATGCAGCTTTTTTGGCCACAAGAGGGCGCAGTTTCCAACAATAACAAAGGCGTATGTTTATGACGCAGTGACGAGCTGAATGATGGGACTTGCTGTCAAGCAGATGGATCTAATAATGTTTATGGATGAGTGAAAACACTAATGTTTTTTAACATTACAGTGGTATGAAGCAGGTCGTGATTGCTAATAAGAGACAGATATCACACGCGAGTCCCGCGGATATAAAGGAATAAGGAAATTTCATCCTACCGAACTACACGCAAGTGCTCGATTACTCACACAGGTCAGTTTATTAGACGAATTAAACTTGTGAGGTAACGCAGCGCTGTTTCACTTGGTATAACGTTACACTATCACACTAAACGGCATTTAAATGTGTGTTGAAAGTTATAATGTTATTCTACGTGTTAGTTCGTTTGCTATACGAAACTAGCAGCTAGATCAACATTAGAATAACATACTGACCATATTCTAACATTTCATCATGTCGAGCTAACGTTATAACATTGATTTGTTTTATGTACATTTGCTCACCTGTCTAATAAAGCTGTCAAGTCGTGACTCGTGAAGCTCTGTCAAGTCCAAATTAGTCACGGATGTTAGCTCTCTGTCGAGTGGAAGTCAGTCTCGGACGCTAGCTCTCGGCATCTCGAAAACACCACGCTGATATTTATCCTCATTTTAGTTCTCCTTGTTTGTCCCAAAGTCTGCTTGCCATGGTCTATGATGTTTGAACGAAACAAGAACAGCGTGCCACTAAACGTTACTCACTACGCAGTTGTCCACGTCTGTCGCCATGGTTACGTCATGGCTATTGCAGTACGAGCGGAAACTGAGGATAGCGCGGATATTGCGTCATTGACAGGCAACATTTTTTTTTCCGGGACGGCCACTTATTTAAAATTGGAATTTCTCTGAAATAAAAAAACTTTGGAGACTTTTGGGATATTGTAAGTACACAACTGCAGGAAATATATCACACTGTGCAAGTGATTTTTGGATATTTTATTACAAAATTCTTACATATTTGACCTTTAAGTGAAATTGCTGAACTTAAATATACGAGTTTGATAAAAATGATCATTCTAGAAGAAAATTTCAGATGGCACTTAGAGGCTTTTGCATCTGAACTCTTCATATACTTTTGGCAATATAGTGTATATTTTGAATATAGATGAATGGATGTGTAAAAGGCAAAAGTATCCAGCGATCCATTTTTGTTGAGAATGCCGTTGATCAGCCATGTTTTGATATGAAATGTTTCCAGGCATGCTCTATTTTGATGCCCTCACACGTTTAATATGCCAATAAATCTTCAGAACCGTTCCAAGCATTCATTAAAATCCTCACAATGATAGGCATGAGAGACAGCGAGTTCTGCTTTCACTACAGGTGTTGAAAGGAACACAGTTATGTGTGTGTTTGCATGCATATCTTTGTGTCATAGCTGGATTTGGAGGGGACTGTGAACCCAGATTGCCTTCCAGGCATAGCCATCTGGCCCTGCCACTGAAACCCACTCCAGTGCATTTATCAGGCAAACACAAAGCACCTAATAAACTCCATACTATGGGATAATTAGCCAAGCGAGAACTCCAAATGAGAGCAAATTAATGTTAAAGAACTTCCATTGGTTGTACAGACACAGCAGGAGCGGGCTGGTTGTTAGGACGTTGGCCGTGGCGGAGGCAGGAATGCTGCTGGAAAGGAGGAAGGCATAGTGTGAGGCGGCTTCAGCGAGGTGGGGGCAGCACAGCGTCTCGCCTCTGTTTGTTAGTTTTGATGTATAGGCCTACATTGAGTTCTCACTTTTTTTCAACGCTTTACATAAGCATACAGGACAGGTACCGTCATATTCTGAGTGGTGTCTATGATAGCATGTGCAAGACAGATGGCATCTGTCTTATTGTCAGAATCATCCTTGTTTACTCTGTCAAAACTCACAGCCAGAGTACAAAACAATCTTTTTCCCTCTCCCTTGGTTCTTCACCCTGACCTCTTTCTCTCCCGGCAGATGGCATTTATTTAGGGGGTATTTATCAGTGTGTAAATGTATTAATGAGTTTTCCATGTCCTTTGCTCTAGGCTTTGAGAAGTTGTCTCATCCTTACGAAAGAGAGCCATGCTTCAGTCCTGTAGCACTACACTTATTTTATAATAGGGCTGGGTTGAAAATATCAATTTTTCAATTTTAATCGATTCTCGTTTTGATTAACCAATATCGATTATTAGCTGTTTTCAGTTGATGCGTGAACAAAACTTCCATAGGGAAGTCCATCAACAAACAATAAATCAAAATAATATTGTGCTTTGTTACTTATTATATGAAGCAAAGTCTCAGCTTTCAAATTCTGTAAAAAAAAATAAAAAAAGACATTCAAACAATAAATACCGTTTTGCCACTCTTTATAATGTGGCGTGACGGATCGCTCTAGTTCTAGCGATATGAACTTTGACAACTGAACAACATCTAACTATATAGAAAACAGACTAGTACAATACAGTATTTTATAAGAATATATATTTTTTTAGCTTTATTTTTATAAACCCATTGGTGTTTAGTTTTTTTTTTCAGATATATCAAGATTGATGATAAAAAAAATTATCTAAAGGCTTATGAGCATTGTAGAAAAACATAAACAATTAAATGAAAGTTCAAGTAAAACCAGCCAACATAGCATAGGCCTATATGTGAACTTATTAAAAAGCATTCCTCTGCTCCATATGGTATATATTGTAATTTGATTGTATATTGAAAGTGAATTGTGACCTTAAGTACTAATTTACTTGACAAAGGAACTGATTCTGGTTCAGATTCTCTGGACATTGTTAACATGGTGAAGCTGTCAGTTATGTTTGTAGTGCTGTGCTCGAGGACACGGCAGGTGATGGTCGCTTTGGGAGAATATAACAGCTGGTTTGGATCTTTTCCATGCTTTTATCATCACAGAGTCAGGTTACATAACTCTCTGATCTCCTCCTGCGGCTCCTCGTTTGCCCTACATTCCACCAGTGCTTTAAGGCGCTACACGCTTTCTCAAAAAAAAACAAACACTATAGGCTAAATCATTTTATTTTTGTATAATCCATGTCCAGCAAACCTGCCAGAAATTTTATGGCAAAGCCCTGAAAATAGTCAGGTGGTGTGACAGACTACAGCTAATTTCATTAGCATACAGCACGGAAGCATTTCTCCACAAGAGCCTCAGGGAGAACCGGACATGTATCATAGTCACGGAGGAATCTGCAGTGACAGCCATGTACGGTCTGAGAAGAACGTGTGAAGAGAGTAGATGAGACAGGACGAAAACATTCAAGTGAACATTACGCTGTGTATGCTTCTGGGTGGTCTTTGATACAGGATATTCCAGATAAAAAAAGACATGATAACTCTTAATTGCTGACATGTTTGTCTTGGACTGCATCTGTTGATATTGAATGTCTTGCAACACGTTGCACCATTCAAACTTACCTTTTAATTACGGCGCGCCCTGTGCGGTTGAGTGCCACTGTTTTACATCATTGAAACAGGCACTGCATGTTTTCAAGTGAGAAGGGAATACATTGAATTTGATGATCAGACCTACATTAAAGGCCTGAAGAATAACAGATCCTCCAGAACATGTGCGATTCTCATTAAAGTCGGTATTAAATGGAAACGCATTTTGTTTTCTAAATGCATGTTATAGATATTATATTGTGAACAATTGTCATAACTGGATCTTCTGGTAAAAAAGCTGATTTTTTTTTTTACTCTTCTGGCAGTTTAGTTCAGAACAGGGCACGGTTCCCATGGAAAAATTGTTAATGTGAACGCTGTCATGCAGACCCAGGTGCGCACTGGGGTACCGAACCTGAGACTACCTGGAGGAGGTGGTCTGAGTTCGGTTGCAATCGCGCTCGGGCTATAAGAGCAGCAAACGAGCCCAGTGTGAAAGCACCCTTAGTAAACTAAACCCAAGCTTATGTTCATCTGCTTCTACTTTTGAGTGCAATGCCCACATCGTAATATCCAAACAACAATCAATCCATTGAACCAAGTCTACTTTTTCTTTTCTTTTTTCTCGATTAAACCTTTACAATATGTACGTGACAATAAAAATGTCGCTACTTCCTTTTTTTATTGTGACTTTAAAAAACAGTTATTGGCCTGGTTTCACAGACAGGGTTTAGATAAAGTCAGGATTAGGCATCAGTTAAATTAGGACATTTAAAGTCTGTGTAAAGCAATGTGTTGTGAGTTTGTCACACCACAGAAAATTTATTAACCACCCTGCAAAATTTGAATTACCAAGAAAAGAAAAGAAATGATCAAAATCTTGAAAAAATAAGCAGTATTCTATGCTCTCAAACACTGGTGGCATGTCTGCCTGTCGGCACTGAAACCACGCCCACTCGCGGGAAACTAACACTCTTTGGTGGGCACATACTGCCACCGATGGCACCAGATGTCGGCAGGACAGGAGGATGAAGGTGGGATGGGAGATAGTCTGTCCGGCCCCATCACCAGTTGCCGGGGGGACAGGAGGATGAAGGCCGGGGCAGGAGATAGTCAGTTCGCCCCCATTCACCAGTAACAGTGGATTATCAGTGAATCCCAGTTGTCTCTGATGAAAGATTGTAAAACTATTTGGTGTAAATGTTCAAATTATAATGCTCTAGTTATTATAGTGTTAGGGGAGGGGCCATGTTCAGTGGCTCCATGTATCATCGAGCCATTAATTTCAGGCCTGCTCAAAAAATACTGAACACAAAAACTGTGGAAAAAACTGTTTAATGGTATAACTCCACAATTCAGTACTACATAGATCACAGTCTTTATAGTGTGTTTTCAGCAACACATTTCTAACATTTATAATGTGTTTAGAAACAAATCTCTGAATTGCCTTCACACTGATTTTAAGTAGCTTTAACAATCATGCCTTAGAAAAAAAAAACATTACTAGTATCATATGCATCTTGAGACAAAACAATGGCACTGACATAGTTTAAGATGTGTCAGTGCAAGTTGCTTTCAGTTAAAACAGCTCAAACAAGCATTTTAGTCTAGAACTAGGCTTAAACCATGGCAATGGTCTATTCAAAGTTTGGATGGATGGGTTGATATACCCTGTCCTTGATCCATTTAAATGCGCAGTCCCTAACCTACATGTGTTGAGGCAATGTTGCAGCCATGATAAGGGGCTGCCGTAAATGTCACTCTTTCTAATGCTAATGCTAATGATGTGAAACAAATCTCAGTTCATGGGTAGGGCAGACATGCTAACTGTACTTCTCATTACACCCACCCGAGAGAGGCTAGCAGAGATTACGAGAGTATAAGCAGTAATTATATATTCACCCTCAAGCTGTTTCATAATCCTGAGGCATCATTTAAACCTACACCATTACATTTGTTCTATTTAGGATTTCCTCTCAAATTTGAGGCTGTGCTAAACTTTTATAGCAAACAATAAAATATCAAGGGTTTAATCAAGATTTAAATGTGGTTAAATAATAGATGTGGGTGGAATGGTTGAAATGTTGGCGACGTGACCAGCTGGGTAGTACACATGCTCCAACATGATGTGTAGTGGTGCTCATGCAGGTCATCTAGGGTAAATCCAATCCTGTCCTCCCTCCATCTCCTCCCGATTTTTTTTTACCTTTTACTCCCTCACAAAAGTGCCAAAAATACAAATTTTCTAAAATGTAATGAGGGGAGTGTTTATTGACACTGACTGAAAATAATCAACATTGTTGGCAGTTTACTTTTTTTACTAACTCGCCCTACCATGGCTCACATTTATTTTGCCTTGAGTAAAATTTGATTGTATACCTAAAATCACTGAGATTAGCATGTATCTGTAGCAGATTCCAAACACCATCAGCACCAAACCCCACAGCTCCACCCATTTGGTCATTATCTCCAGAATTCTAACTGTTAACACCTTTAAAAGCTCTCTTTGTCTGGTTTTGTCAGCAACTTAAGTGCGTTAACTTACCTGACTGCTTACCTTCTGCAATGCCTTGCCTACAGCGTTCCCAACCTACTGCTCATCCATTTTCATCTGTCTGTCTGTCTGTCTGTCTGTCTGTCTTCATCATCTTCTGCACAATCCATCCTCCTACATCTAAAAGAAAGACATTTGAGTTAAGTGAAGTGGTGACTGAACGTTTGTCTGCATTACTTAACAGTGAGATTCCTGCTACTGTGATATCTGTTCAATAAACTGCAGTTTGCTGTGCATACCTGAGTCTTTTCTTCTGTTGGTGAGAGAAGATCAGGCCTCAAGGAAGGAGAGATGGATATTGATGATTCAAGTAATCCACCAGCCGACCCATTTGCCACTTGTGCCGGATCTCCGTCAAACGCTTCATCCACCAGTCAACACTTCTGTACACGATGTCTCCGCAATTCCCATGGCCCAACCAGCGACATACGCAGGCGCGGCGGAGGATTGCAGCAGTTTCATATTACAATGTGTGCTGTATTTTGATATGTAGACCCAGCAATTTCAACCACACCAAGAGAAACTTGCCTACATAATCACTTTGCTCACTGGATGTGCTCTGCAAGAGGCAAAATGGCCCAATAACCCGTTCCTTGGATGTTTTCCTTGTAGAGTTCCTTCAAGACACCAAACTGCAATACCCTGTCGGTTCATGGTCAATTGTACAGTACCACCTGCGTCATGGACGTTCCTCCGTTTTGAATTATGTAGCCAGCGGGTGGAACGAAGTGGCGCTCATAACAGCATACCGTCAGCATCTCGCTCCCTCGCTACGTTTGCAGATGGCCATATATGATGATACAATGAGATTAGAAAATTGTATTCAATGCTCTATAAGGGTCGCTCAGCATCTCACAGCCAGCCAGCTTGACTCAACACCACTGCAACATTTCGCCGTCTCGCCATCAGCCAGCTCTCCAGCACCATTCTCTGAACCCATGCAAATGGATGCATTCTATCTGTCCTGAACGGAATGTCAAAAACGTATAACCAATTGGCTCTGCCTTTACTGTGGGGGAGAGGGACATCTTCTGCCAAAATGTCCCGTATGTCCACCTCAGCTAGTGGTCAGTATCATTCAAGTGCCTCTGCCAGTCTCAGTCCCAGTCCTCTGCCCACAGATCATGAATGTCCATTCCATCCTTGGAAGACCACTGGGACGAGGTGATCACGCATTGTACTCCCACCGCCACGCTGCGCATCAGCTGCTATCACAAGGAGATCTAATTTCTGGTGCTGCTGGGTTCCACCGCTGAAATCATCCTGGATCGCCCGTGATGCTCCCACTGAAGTCTCCTGGGCCAATGGTGAGATCCTTTGGTGGGAAAACGAGTGCTTCCAAAACTGCCTGATAAGACCAAAGAAGACCACATACCCAACAATCAGCAGGAGATTCCTCAGGAATACCAGGCATTCCAGGATGTATTTAGTAAACAGCTGGCTACTAAACTACCACCTCACCGGCCATTGGACTGTGCGATCAACCTGCTGCCTGGGGCTACCCTTCCAAGGGAAAAGGTCTATCATTTCTCCATCCCGGAGCAGAAAGCCATGGAGGAGTACATCGAGGAGACCCTCTGTAAAAATTTTATTCATCCATCTACTTCCCATGTTGTTGGTATCTTCACCAAGATGGACCTGCATAGTCCATATAACCTTGTTTGGATAAAGAAGGGTGATGAATGGGAAACTGCCTTTGTAACCGCCATCAGGCTTTTACGAGTACCACAGTATGCCGTACAGGCTGGCAAACTCCCCTTCCATATTACAAGGGTTCATGAATGAGGTGTTCCGGGAGTTCCTCGGATATACTTCTGGAACCAAGCCGACCATTACCGCCACGTTACACAGGTCCTTCAAAAGCTTTGGGAGCACCATCTATACCTAAAACTGGAAAATGTTAGTTCCACAGATCCACCATCTATTTCTTGGGTTATGTCATTGACGAAAATAGTATCCAGATGAACCAGGGGAAGGTCCAAGCTGTCAGAGATTGGCCACAACTATCATCTGGCAAAGAACTGCTATGCTTCTGAGGTTTCACCAATTTCCACAGAAGCCTTTTGCACTGCTCCTACCCTATCACATCCGAATCCTCACTTGCCTTTCGAGCGGTCCTCTCTCAGCAGCATCCACCCAAACTTTGTCCATGTGGCTCCTTCTCTAAGAAACTGCCCCCGGCGGAGCAAAACTATGACATTGTTACAGGGAGCTTCTGGCAATCAAATTGGCTCTGGAGGAGTGAAGACACTGACTGGAGGGATCAAACACCCTTTTCAAGTTATCACTGATCATTGAAATTTGGAATATATTCAAGATGCACACCGTCTTATATCTTCTATCCTCGTCAAGCCCGCTATGCCCTTTTCTTCCCCTGATTCCATTTCAGTTACCCATTGATCAGAACACAAAAATCAGAAGGCTAATGCTCTATCCCATCTACACTCTCCTTAAGTATCCACCAACCAACCTAAACCCATGCTCCCTCCAGCTCTCATTGTAAATCCCATCCAATGGTAGTTGGACGACCAGATTACTGAGGCAGCACGCTCCGAGTCAGCTCCACTGGGAGGTCCTGAGGAACACACACATGTACCATCAGCCTTGCACATGTCCCTCATGGACTCAGTTCATACCTATCCAGGATCCAGACACCAAGGCAGCCAGCAAACCCTCTCACTTCTTCGTAACTGTTACTGGTGGTCTAGTATGACCCAGGATGTCGCTCGGTATGTACAAGGCTGCTCCACATGCGTAATCTCCAAGACCGTCCCATCACTTACCTGAAAGAAAACTTGTACCACTTCCTATTCCTCATAGATCTCACATTAGAGTTGATTTTATAACCAATTTTTTCTCCCTCTGATACCAGTATTCTCGTTGCAGTGCACCGCTTCTCTAAATCATGCCGGTTGATTCCTCTCAGAGGCCTTCCTTCAGCAATGCAAACTGCCAAGGCACTCTTCCAGCAGGTTTTCATCATTTACAGCATACCAGAGGAAATAATTTCTGACCGAATAATTATATTATTCCAAATATAATTACAATTTAAAGTAACTTTTTTTATTTTAATATATTTTAAAATGCCATTATTCCTGTGATCAAAGCTGAATTTACAGCATCGTTACTTCAGTTTTCAGTTTCACATGATCCTTCAGAAATCATTCTGCTGATTTGATGCTTAGGAAACATTAAAATTATCAATTTTGGAAAACAGCTGTGCTGCTTAATGAAAACTTTTATTGTAGAATCCTTCAACAAATAGAAAGTTCAAAATAACTGCATTTTAACATTATACGGTCTTTGCTGTCACTTTTGATCAGAAGTGAACATCATGCAAACAGTATATACTTGCTTTTACGCTCTGTGTAAATAGTATTAATCTTTTGTTTTAACACTTTAAAAAGGCGTAAATAGCCACTGCCGAAAATGTGTGTATTGCTTGCCTGTGCAAAAGTTGCTGACACTGTATTAGGGTGTTACTGTGCAGTTGCTAACATGTCCTGGTTGGTTGCTAGGGCATTGCTATTTGGTTGATTGACTGTTGGTGGTTGCTTGACTGTTGGAGGTTGCTAGGTGTCTGGTACAAGTGGCAAAAGAGTCCACTCTGAAATCATGTCCTTTGGCTACGTCACATATTAAATGGCAGTCAATGAGACTTAGCTTAGTTTTATCTTTTACCATGTAAAGAGTCTAAACACTTATAGCAACAATACTAGCACACATTATCTTCAACGAGCTGCTTTGAGCCATCATCTATGTCCACAGAGCAAATGGTGTGGGACGAGTTCCTAAGTTTAAACCTAGGATTAGAGGTTTGCTCACATGGCTAACCCTAAGCAATAGTTATAGTGGCTGCTAAATATTGTTATCTGTTAACGAATACCTGCATTTACAGTCCCAGAAAACAGACACAGAAAGACTAGCAGGAGGCTGACACTGCTGAGCTCCAGTTGGTGGGGGCGTTGTCTCAGGGTACACAACAGCCTGTGTTTATCATACAGCATTTAACACACCATTCACAGATAAATAAATGCTCCAACCTCTCATTGACAGCTGGCCCAAACACTGTCTCTTTTGCACATATATTGTGCAATGTCAGTTTCACTGCACAACACTTTCAAGTCACATGGCAACAGCAGTGACACTTTCAGACTTTTCTAACTTCCAGTTTTATGGGGCTCATCCTGTGCTGTTTGTGCTACAGACTTTAATGATGTTGAAGAGAGTGTGCTGTTTTACTTTTGTGTTTGGAATTCCCCTGACCAACCATAAAAAGCTAGAGCCATATCTAAGGACCTACATATCAGTTGCTGAGTTTCCATTCAGGTATTTTTTAGGCAAATTTTGGAATTAGTGCGAATGGGGAAATAATTTGTGGAAATAAAAGTTTATGTTGAGGTGAGTGTCACATTAGCGCACTTTTGAATGTTGTGGGCAAAAAGATCCATTGCCCATTGTAAATAGTGTAGAGATGAAGCACAACTCACACAGAAGTCACTTCAAGCTACTTTCTGTTGGTCAACACATTGACCAACTTTAATTCCCGATCACATGGATTTATATTCAAATTACTGGATTTTGCCATGGAAAATATGCAGAACATTGATTATACCAATGACTGAGGTGCCCTTGAGCAAGACATCTAACCCCCAATCACTCCTCGGGCGCCGACAGTGAATGGCTGCCCACTGCTCTGGGTGTGTGTGTCCATGGTTTGCAGTGTGTGGGTGTTCACTACTTACTGCTCCTAATGTGTGTGCACTAACTTGGATGGGTTAAATGCAGAGGACAAATATCAAGTATTACCATACTTCGCCTTCACTTTACTTTAAATGTGACTGGACATTTAGGTGGATCTGGAGTTTCACTTGAAGGGATAGTTCACCCAAAAATAAAATTTCTGTCATCATTAATTCAAACCTGTATAACATTTTTCTTTTGTGGAACCTAAAATAAGTTATTTTAAAGAATGTTTCAGCTGAGACATTTTTCAAAATGTCGTCTTTTCTGTCTGGTATGCAGTATTTAAATTTTTTTCCAAACTATCCCTTTTAAGACAAAATGCAAAGGTGATGTAAAAAGTTTGTTTTCTCTTGCATAAAATGTTGGTTAGAAACCATCCACCTAGCAACAACACAGCAATGATGTGTCACCATTAACACCCTAGCAAGTGCACAGAAACTTGCTATGAATCATACTTCAGGTGTGGTATAAAAAAGCCTGACTGTACACATTTGCTGACCTGTCATTTATATTCACCTTCAGAACCAGAGGCAATTACTTCTTAAGAAGAATACATTTTATCGCATTGATTTAATGTTACCACATTCTTGCATTTGAAATTCCGGTGTGAATACTGTATCTGGATACTGAGGGAAAGCGTATCAGAATAATCTAAATTCTCCCTAATAGAGATGTTGTACAATGATGTGCAATCACAGGACATTAAAGCAGAATGTTATGAAGAGATGCATGTGATTGGAAATGACACACCTCCATGGGACCTCCAGATTGAAGCGAGACCCATGCGTGTGCATGTGAATCGGGTTCTCATGCTTGAGGAGGCGGCCGCTCCGGAGCTTTCTGCAGTGCCTCTGGAGTCGCACAACACGCTTTCACACCCCCTGCCATGCGGGGCGAGGAGACAGTCATTAGCGTCCTGCTGAGGTTGGCAGCTTTGAGCAAGACCCCCCTGCTGTGTGTGAGAGGGTATGGACACCCTCACCCCGACACACGTGGTCAGATGGATGAGCGGCCGCTGTAGCATGGGACCACATAATTTCATTGAAGAGTAAACAAAACGTCCTGTTTATGTCAAAATTTGAGGAAAAAGTGCTATATTATTTCTGCTTGTGATAGCATTGCTAATCCAAAGGGCTCGGTTACATAACATTCCAGAGGATTCCTGACGACACTTATTGTCCTGGGAGTCTCTTTTGAGCATTATCATGTATGATTCATCAGTAAAAGGACACCAAATGCACAAGGCCTTTCTCTGTCTTGAGTCTTCAGTGGAGGGATGGTGAACTTTCTGTGTTAAACTTGCCTTGTCATCTGTGACTCCTCCACCTGTTCTTTTCGTAATTGCTTATGGAAATGTTTGCGTTATTTGCCAAAGAAACAGGGAACAATGCCCTTCCCTGCTACTGTAATATAATCTCCACGAGGGAGGGATGTGATCCGCTCTGTTTGCGTTGTGATGATGGCTTGTTCTGGAAAGAAAAGCGTGGTTTGTGTGGCACTGAATGAAAGGATGAACCTTTCTTGTGCATTACAGGTGTGGTGAGTTCTTAGCTTCAGACTGATTTACCACACATGTAGGCCAACCTTTGCGGGGGGAAATGCACACTTAGCTTACTATGCTTAAAAATATACTTTAAAAAAATATACTTAAAATGTGAACTGAATGTTTTTGGACACCTAATTGCATGTCGATTTCAATGAATGAAAAGGTTTTACAGTTTAAATTAATATTAAATGCAGTTAAAGCTGAACTTTTCTGACCACCTTTGAATGTACTGGCAAGCTCGTTTTTGTAAATTATGTAAACTATTAAAAATATTGTCTTTCTATTTGCAATTACAATGTGAAAAAAGTCGCTGCTTTTAAGTACAATCAACTTGCATTTTTAATTCATTTCAACTTCAACTACATTAAACCGTTTTAAAAACGAATCTTGTATAACTTGTTGAAAATTGCTTGACTTCTTTTGAGAAGTTAAAGCAATGTAAAAACATGCCATCGTAACCGTTTTACAGTGTACAAATGAGTAATGATTAAGATGCAATATAGCATGTTTAAACTATAGCAACTTTAAATGTAATATTGAATAATACACTACACTTCAAATGCTTTACCTGTGCTTTAGTAACACATCAAAATAAGTGCACTTCTTTAAAGCATGACAAGACTATTTACATGATCAAAATACTTTAAATTAACACTTAATTACAAAGTGCACTTTCAGTGCGTTTAGAAATTGTACACTCTATATTTAAAATTTGCAGTACACAAGTGCACATTCAATACAATTAAGAAAACTTCTTTTTGCAAGGGTATCTTTATAAAGACCCAACTTATGCTCTTTCATTGGACTTTTCTTTTACCACAGAACCACTATCAGTAGACATTCAGTGACTCATGTCTTCCCTGATGATGATTGCCATTATGCTATATCGGTATATAATATATGTGGGTTGACGTGATTAAATGCTTCCCGCAAGCGATGACGCATTTCCCCGTAGAACAATGAAGTTTAAAGTGGTTCACAAAATATCTCAGTTTCGCATTGTTCTCCCCAGTGAAATACAGATTAGCGCCAGATCTTCCAAACCAGAAGAAATATCTACAGTCTATCTATTGTGTTGCTTCACTGTGATCTCTCCCCCTCACAGTTTTGCATTTCAGTCACCCAGCTGTGTTGAGCCCTATTTGCTTATTTGTCATTCTTGATCCAGAACAAAACAACCTCTGCACATTTCCCTTAATCCTCAGCACATGAATCCTGATGTAATCACTAAGAGGATTTTGTTTAGTTACAACAATTAGCTGCTAAAGCTCCAGTGAATCTCTCACCCTTTATTTGATCATTTTTGCAGTGTGCTGTATTGAGCGGCTTTTGTTGAAAATACTAAACAAATGCTCAGTTTTGCCATAGTTCTGTTGTGAGAAGCCACAGGAGTTTGAGTTTCCAACGTCACTATTCAAATGTGTCATTATTATTCATATATTGTAAGCATGTCATGTGCCTCTGTATGTAATAACGAGGATGTTTTGTGACTCAGAATATGTCACTGCCTCCTTCTCCATCAGAACAATAGAACTGTTGTCTTGCATTTATCATCTTCTCTCTCATAATCCCACAATGGAGTGAGTCGATTTGAAAGTCTGATGTTGAACGACGTCTTCTGGTGTTTTAACATATGCCAATGACAAGTGCCATTCATAACCACAGCAAAGGCTAAGTGAGGTTTTTTTTTTTTTAACTGGCCCACATGTATTTTTTTACGCAATGGAATAACAAAAAATGCATTTTGCCCATTTCCTTCATTACACAACAGTTGTGGTGCGCTATGGTATGCCACTGTTGGTGCAATTACACCAGCGGGCATCTGCTTTGTCTCCCGTGATTCTCATCCCAAGTAGGGTCCTCCAGGCCTGCAGATAATGTGTGCACAAAGCCACTATTATGGCCCATGAAAAAATGGCCCTATACCCTGGGTGCAAACTTGTCTCAGGACTTGTGCTTCATTCACACATAGTTTCCGCAGCAGGTCAATGGCAGTTGCTAAGATGCTGGGTTGGCTGCCCATTACCAGTTCAACTTCCCAGCCAAGGTTGAGCCCTAAGCTTAAAGGAAGGTGCCTGATTCTTCTGCCCGAGCAAAATGCACTCCTCTGGGTTCTCATACTTGGATGCAGATTTTTTACCTGCATCTGTTCTGTGCTAATAACAATGACTACGAAGTGCTCCAATTAAATACAGAATGAAGTTAAAAAACATTTGAAAACAAATAAATATTGCGCTGTGTCAATGTTTGCCAGAAACATCTTGAGGGAGGACTGAGATGAGTGGAAGATTTTAAATATTCACCATACACGTCAATACCCCATAGCAATGAATTGGTGCGCAGCCAAGAGCAATTTTTTTTGAATGGCAGCACATTCTCTTTGGGTTGTATACCTTACATAGGCTATCTTCAGGCTGTTTTAGATATCCATTTACATCGTCATTTTAACTATTTAACACTTTAGTCACGTTACTCTTTTGTTGTCTTAAAACACAATGCCAGACTGACAGCTTACAGCTCGTCCTCAGTATATAGATGCATGACCTTAGTGTTCTTGTTTACCTGGCATAAATAAATACATTTTGAGATTTTATATGAATATACTTAAATTACATTTGTTTTTGTAACTGTAAAATCGACATCTAGTTAGTGTTATTCATTTCCTTAAACCAATTTCTTAAACTATAGTTTATTTATAGGCCTATTAAAATATGAAACAATACAAGACAATCTTGATCAGTAAATTAGAAAAGAACCCTGAAACCAAGTCCACAATATTTTAAAAGTTTCATTCTGCAAAATTTAGACAAAATATTCTGAGGTTTAAGGACATATCTGAGAGCTGTGTCTGTCTCTGTCTGTCTCTGTGTGCGTGTGCGTGTGTGCGTGTGCGCGTGCGCGTGTGCGTGAGAGAGAGAGAGAGAGAGAGAGAGAGAGAGTGCTAGGACTTGTGGGATTAATCAGGTTATTTAACTGCTGTTTATTTACACTATAGTGGGATGATTTTCTGGACTGCACTCTGACATCAATAATCAGCCAGGCTTTATTTTCCCAAGAACCATTCTAATCTCATGACACATGCAATCTGGATTGAACACCAGCCTTGCGTTGGTACTCCTGCCTCTGGCCAAGGCCTTTAATGTGTTCCCTGCTTTGGCAGGTTTGATGAGTAAGGCATGTGATGTTTGGACAGAAAGTTCTTAAAAGACATGAGTTTATTACAAGTGTGGTGGTGTGTTACATCAGTCTCACCCAGTCAAATAAACCTCCTGTCTTCAACAGAGCGATTATGCTTGGAAAAACAGCCGAAAGGTTTTGGTGCAATCGGTGGACTTCTCTACTGTGCCAGATTTGGTCAAAACACATTTATCTCCATGTTACACCATCAGCCTGTTATGTGCTCAGTCTGATGGACCTTAGTGCTCTAGAGGTTCCTTAAAGGATTAGTTCACCTCAAAATGAAAATTTCCTGAAAATTTACTTACCCCAATGTCATCCAAGATGTCCACGTCTTTCTTTCTTCAGTGGAAAAGAAATTAAGTTTTTTGAGGAAAACATTTCAGAATTTTAGAAAAGATTTCTGTATAAATGCATAGATATGTACCCTGTAATTTTTAAAAAGCCTATACAGTATGTATTGGTACACCATTATTACAAAAAGGTTTGCAGTGTATGTTCTTGCTAAATTGCTCCCAAATGTTTGATTTTTGTATCATAATTGCTGAATAATTACCCCATAGTTCCATAATACTTACAGTATAAATATATTTTTTTCATTATAGGGCAGTTTATGTGATATGCAGGTAAACGCTGTATACCCTTCTAGGAAAGGTCAAGGATTTCCATATACCCTCTTAAAAAAAGTGTGAGGATATGTAACAACTTTGTTTTGTGACAGAACTTTCACACTTTCATTCATAAATTCACCCTGTCTGTTTTGCAGAGCACTAACTTTTGGACCATTGGGGCTTTCATGGCCTGTGACCTGGATCTGACGTCACCTAAGAACAATACTTGGTGGTAATTTTTCAAAAGGTTTAGGGTAAAGGGACAGAATATACAGTTTGTACAGTATAAAAACCATTACGCCTATGGAGAGTCCTCATAATGTAGTTGTACCAACATGTGTGCATGTGTGTGTGTGTGTGTGTGTGTGTGTGTGTGTGTGTATGAACTACATATGAAATAAAAAAACAGGCATCCTTGGTTTCAGTGGAGGACAGAAAGTTAGTTAGATATCAGCATATGCAAAGCTGATATAAACAATTGAAAATCATAAAGTCAATGACTATGCAAATGAGAGTTAATTCATGGTCATCTTACATGTGCATTAATTTAGAAATTTACACCCTTAAATTACTATATAGTAGGTTTATCATTAGTTATGATTTTTCATTAGTTATCATTAGTTGTCAGATAATTAGCTATTGGAAGAGTGGAAAATTGTTCTCCTTTTCGCCTGCTTTTCATGCATTTGTTAGCCATGGTGTAAAGATTGTAAACAGTTTATTAAATACATATTCAGCAGATGTTATTGCTAATAGAGATACAACAATTGTATGATGATGCTAATTAGTCATGGTTTTGTTTACTTCCAGGTTGTGCGGTTTGCGGCACAAAAAAATCAACTGGCATCCTCACAGAAAAAAAAAGTGTCCATATCTGAGAAGTGGGTCTATTTAAGATCCAGGCCTCAAACAGATCAACATCTTAGGCCTCTTTGAGGAACAAGATACAATGATATGAGACATCCAGGGCACACGAAAAGCCCAGGAGATTCAGGAAAAAAGATTGTCAACATGGGCACTAGTCTGCACCCATGGCACAGTTCCACAAAAATTGTGCAACACAGGAAAAGAATTTGCCGCAAAAAAGATCTGCCGCAGATCTGCCTGGATAAAGACTCAGTAGATGAATTAATGTCTTTTAAAATTATTTGTAAAAAATCCTTAATAGAAATGAAATATTTGGTGAGGAAAAGGATAGGACACCTTCACATTTATTTACTACTTAAAATGCATGAAATTAGAATCAGGTGTGCCACATCATGGGCAATAGATTAGAATATTGTTAGAGAGGGTTGTGGAGGAGTCTGTCTTATTTCAACCTCAGAAATTTAGTTTGGTTTGTGGAAGTGAGTGAAATCACTATGGTGAAATCAAAAGAGCTCTCTGAGACCTTCAGAAAGAAGGTTGTAGATGCATATGAGTCTAAGAAGGGATTTAAAAAAAATCTCCAAAATATTCTAAATAAGCCATTCCACTGTCCAGAAAATAATTTACAAGTGGAGAACATTTAAAACAACTAACAACATGCCCAAGTCAGGCCGTCCAAGCAAGTTCAGCCCAAGAGCAGACCGCAAGATGCTTAAAGAAGTCTCCAACAATCCTAAAATGTAATCTCGGGACCTACAGGTAACTCTTGCCACAGTTGATGTCAAAGTACATGCGTCTACTATAAGAAAGAGACTGCACAAGTTTGATTTACATGCGAGGTGTGCGAGGAGAAAACCCTTGCTGTCAAAAAAAAAAACATCAGGGCAAGACTAAAGTTTGCCAGAGAACATGTATCAATGTTGCGTATGCACAAAAACTTTGAGTACGCCAGCTTTCACGCTCACGGTCGAATGTACTAACAGTGAAATTAAACCGAGAATGTGCGTTCCTCCGCGCCAATTTCATGTCTGGCGTACGTACATTTCTCATCGTTTTTGTCCGTTGGCGACTCTTACAGGCAAGGAAGTGAAGTTGCAAACATAACACAACTAATTGTTCTACAAGTCTATCGCACCACCACTTGTGGGAAGCATTGCTATTAATTTGCAATTTATAAAATAATTGACATATATTGTCACACAAGCCTTATGGGAATAGTCTATCAATTATGCAATTAAGTAAGAATATATAAAAGCATATGCAAATTGCAGCAAATTGCAGGCAATGGCAGCTTTGGCCTTATTAGAGGACATTGCTAATGGCAGAATCCAAAGAGAACGAGTTTTTAGGGACCACAGTGATTTTCTGGCCCAGGATGATGACTGGCTTATCAGCCGTTTCAGATTTCCAAGAGCTATCCTCTTGAAGCTCTGCGCTGAGTTGGGTCCGAATCTAGAGAGAGAGACAGCAAGGAGCCACGCAATACCCGTTCCCTTGCAGGTGCTGACAACACTTGGTTTCCTGACAACTGGTTCTTTCCAAAGGGAACTGGCAGACCACTCAGGGATAAGCCAGTCGTCTTTGAGCTGCGCAATGCCAGCATTATGGGTCGGGATCATCCACATGTCTACTAGGTATATAAGGTTCCCATATGATGCAGTTGACCAGCCAAACATTCAAATGCAATTTGCAGCTATAGCCGGTTTTCCTCATGTAATTCGAGCGATCGACTGCACACACATTGTTATAAATGTGCCATCTGAAGAAGAATTTGCATATGTGAATCAGAAACATTTCCATTCAATAAATGTGCAGATAATATGTGATGCACAAATGCGCCAAACAAATATTGTGGCAAGGTGGCCTGGGTCAAACCATGATTCATACATCCTAACAAACAGCATGGTTGGGATGAGGCTCCAAGCTGACAGGGTGTGCGATGGGTGGCTTCTTGGTGAGTGATGCATTTTAAAGTTATGGTTCTATCTAATTGTATTTTTTTTATTTTCATTTAATTATTCAATGACCCTTCAGGAGACCACGGTTACCCCCTCACCAACCCACAAACAGACCGAGAGCGCAGAGACAATGATGCCTATTCTGGCACTCGGTCAGTTGTAGAGCAGGCGATTGGGCAGCTGAAATGTCGGTGGCGCTGCCTTGACAGGACTGGGGGGATGCTGTTATACCGCCCTGACAAGATGTGCCGCATTGTGCTGGCCTGTGGTGTGCTGTACAATGTCGTGCACAGGCATGGTATACCACTTGGTGAGGTGGCAGCACCGCCAGATGACCCTGACCCAGGACCAATGTATGTGCAGCCCAACCAACAAGCCATTCAGGCCCGTCAACATGTGATTGCGACAATATAAATGGTAATGCGTCAGTGCGTTCAGAACAGCATGCGTCAAGACGCGGCCAGACGGACGGGCCTCAGCACTGGGGGGAGCACTAAAAACGCTGGGCACAGTGGGTGCCGGCTGCTCAGGAGGGGCGGTTTCCGAGTGTGTGCCAGTGGATGTTCTGGCTGTTGCACCATATGAGTCTAAATAAACACAGGCACATTATTTGAGTCTGTTCCTTATTAATGGGTACACGCATTTGCCATAAATGCAATGGATACGTAAAATCTCTGGTGTACTTTTGGTCAACATTAAAGGGGTCATGACATGGTTTTTTGTTTTGTTTTATTATGTTCCCTTAGGTGCAATTATAGTATTACTATAGTTTTTTGTACAAAAAAACTTTAAAAACGTAGTGATTTATGACCTTTTCCCACCCTGTTTCTCACCTCTGATTCAAACAGTCTATTTTGGAGGTGTTTCCCCTTTAAGAGTTCAGTGTTAACGCCCACTGTTATGATTGGCTAACGTCAGTGCTGCTTATGCATAAATTATTAACGTTAATCATTTTGTATCACATGTAGACTACACAATGCTCCACCACGTGAAACTTCGGTCTTCCGATCTTTGTTTGTTTGCCTCAGTTTGAAGGCGCGCGCGCGGCCGTGGCTCTCTCTGGCCCAGTCCCAAATCGCACACTTCATGAGCACTTTTGGTCTTGTGGACTTACAATGGCTGCCGCGTGCGCGTGTCCTTTAAGTCTGTGAGACCGCAGTGTGTCCCATTTGTCATTTTCAGATCTCAGAAGGGTGCTCGCGAGCGCCCCCAAGTGGTCGATTTGCGCCCTTGATGCGCACTTTTGCCGAGCCCGCACTGACACGGGCTCCGCAGCAGACTTCTTCCTGACAGTCAAAGCGGCATTACGTCACGAAAGTGAGGACTCAGAGGAAGACCGTGAGTGCTTAGGGTTCCAGTTGGGACAGGGCCTCTCTCTCTGCTCGTTCTTTCAGTAACATGCCCTGTCACACTCATCTGATCACTCACCGTTCAAACAAAGCTTTGGCGGGCTGCATATGCTGCAAATAAACTGCATCCGACTGCTTTCCCTGACGTCTGGATCATTCGGCAGCGTATTCAAACACTCAAACAGGAACAGCACATCTGCGTGGCATCGCAGTCATCTTGTAAACAGACCCACTCGCTGCACGTCGACTGAACACATGTGGGTGCGAGCCGCACGACAAAGATGCGATGATGCGAAATCAGGCGTAGTTGTCTTGCGCTATAGGCGGTCATTATGCAAACGACTGGTATGTCACTTCGTACCGTGACGTCACTAAGTTCAAAGGATCTAGAACGAGCTGTATTAAGAGCTTGATTAAAGGGGTCATGACATGGTTTTTTGTTTTGTTTTATTATGTTCCCTTAGGTGCAATTATAGTATTACTATAGTTTTTTGTACAAAAAAACTTTTAAAATGTAGTGATTTATTACCTTTTCCCACCCTGTTTCTCACCTCTGATTCAAACAGTCTGTTTTGGACGTGTTTCCCCTTTAAGAGTTCAATGTTAACGCCCACTGTTATGATTGGCTAACGTCAGTGCTGCTTATGCATAAATTATTAACGTTAATCATTTTGTATCACATGTAGACTACACAATGCTCCACCATGTGAAACTTCGGTCTTCCAATCTTTTACCATCGTGTCAATTCTCAATTGATTTTGATTCATATGCGCGAGGGAGGGAGAGAGGGAGAGAGAGAGAGAGAGAGAGAGAGAGAGAGAGAGAGAGAGAGAGAGAGTCTGAAGGCGCGCGCGCGTCCGGGGCTCGCTCGCTCGCTCGCTCTCTGCTCGTTCTTTCAGTAAAATGCCCTGTCACACTCATCTGATCACTCACCGTTCAAATAAAGCTTTGGCGGGCTGCATATGCTGCAAATAAACTGCATCCGACTGCTTTCCCTGACGTCTGGATCGTTCGGCAGCGTATTCAAACATGTTGTATCTTGTAAACAGACCCACTCGCTGCTTGACAACGCATGCGATGATGCGAAATGAGGCGTACTTGTCTTGCGCTGGAGGCGGTCATATGCAAACGACTGGCACGTCACTTCTAACCGTGATGTCACTTCTAACCATGGATCCAGAACGAGCTGTATTTAGAGCTTGATTAAATAAAAGCTTCGTTTATAATGGGGAGGACGTCTTAAGCTATGAAACTTGCAGGAAGTTTTAATAGTACATAGATCTCTTATATACCAAAAGATCAAGGCAAATTTGGTTTCTCATGTCATGACCCCTTTAAATAAATGCTTCGTTTATAATGGGGAGGACGTCTTAAGCTATGAAACTTGCAGGAAGTTTTAATAGTACATAGATCTCTTATATACCAAAATATCAAGACAATTTTGGTTTCTCATGTCATGACCCCTTTAAATAGGTAAGTTATGTGTACCAAAGTAAAAATTGGTTACCTTCGTGGCAGTTCTGTAGTAAATCCGAATCTCCCACAGCAGCAGAGACTACTCCAGAGAGTAAAGTGTCACCCATAATTGAGGCAACTCTCTGCTCAAAGGGTGTAAGTTCATCGACCCCTTTACCACTGCCTGTTCTGCCCACACTTTGTCGGTGCGCGGCAGTTCTCTGTTTAACGTCCACCTTTATATCAGACCATTTCTTTTTAAGGTAATTTACAGTGCGACTTTCAGATCCCACCGCGTTGACGGCATCAGCCAAACTCTCCCACTTATATTTTTCCTTTTGTTATTAATTCCGGAGGACAAAGTTCCAAATAAAATATTTTTTCTTGCTTCAATCTCCGATAGTAGCATCTCCAATTCACTTTCTGTAAAGTTTCGTTTCTTGCCGCTTGCTTTAGCCATTTTCTTACTGCTTTCTTTTGCCAAAGTGGACTCATTACCATATCTAAATTTATTTAATTAATGGAGGACACTGGGTGGGGTGCTAAATTTTACGTTAATTGGGATGTACAAAGAGAACATGTGTGGGATCCTTTGTACGCAGAGATTCATACATCTGCACATTTACAGCTTTGTTCGTACGCAATGTTTTAATATGAATTCAATGCAAGTCCTTGTACATGAGGCACCAGGACTTCTGGAACAATGTGCTTTGGACAGATGAATCCAAAGTTGAATTGTTTGAGCCCAGTAGCAGAAGACATGTGTGGCGCAAACCAATGACAGCATTTGAGCACAAGAACCTCATACCAACTGTGAAGCATGGGGGTTGAAATGTCATGGTTTGGGGCTGCTTTGTTGCAGCAGGGCCTGGTCAACTCACTATCATAGAATCCACTATGAATTATTCATTGTATTAGAGGGTACTTGAGAAAAAATTTAAGACCATCTGTCTGAAAATTGAAGCTGAAGCGGATGTGGACTATGCAACATGACAATGACCCAAAACATTCCAGTAAATCCACCAAGGAATGGTTCAAAAGAAAGAAATGGAGAGTCCTGGAATGGCCAAGTCAAAGCCCGGATCTTAATCCTAACAAGATGCTGTGGGGTGATTTGAAATGGGCTGTGCATGTAAGAAACCCCTCAAACATCACACAGCTGAAAAGATTGAGTGGGAAAAAAAATGTCCTAGTCGATGTCAGAAACTTGTAGACAGTTATAGCAGTCCCTCCAGAAAAACACGATTATGCGATCGCATGATTTAATGCATAATCAGCCAAAGTCCGCATATTTATCCGGGGGCCGCATTTTTTCAAATACGCCGCACTTTTGCCGCATAAATCGCAGATTCCCACGCAAAATATGCGGGGCGTGCAACCGTGCACGATTTCATAATCCCTGCATTTTCGTTGCAAAAAAGTCACATATATCTTAGCAAAAAGTTGAAAAATGTTGTTTACTTCACACAAGAGCAGCCATTCCCCGTGTTGCCATGGGAACGTTATGAAGTAACATAATTCCGCGACGTGAACATCATCGAAAAGCTGCAAACCCCACGATGAAGCCTGCAAATCAGTCTCATTTGCCAACAAAAATAAGCGCAAAAGACCACGCAAAGCAGTTTCCCGGTGTGCACATGATGTAAGTTTACGTTACAGTAAGAGATTGCACTTTGTGCATTGGAAGCACTTTAACAGAACTGTAAAACAGGAAGCACATATTGTACGTTTTTTTTATTTAGAATTTATTATAGAATTTAATACGATAGGCCACCGAAAGCCAGTGGAAATTCTCATGCTCAAAAATCCAATTTTTATTCTAATTGTATTATATAGACAAAATATATGATCTTTCTATTTTCCGTTTTGTTTGTAATAAAGGTCCTAAGATGTAACGGATAATGTACATCCTTCTATCTCTCTCAATACATTAAAAGAGACAAAAGCTGCATATACGATGAAAAGATTGATAAAAGTAAAACGTAGTGCTAAGTTAAAAGGCTAGATTTTTTTGTTAATGTTTTAACAGGCTGGCAATCCAAAGGAGCCATGCAGCTACACCACAGTATAATAGATGTTGTGACTAACCTCAACGCATTCTCATCCTTTGGCGTCATATAGGTGACGCCATATGACATTTCGTCGAAATCTTACGCACATGGGATCCTTTAGCGTCAATATAACACGCACTGTTATGGGTGGGTTTAGGTCTGGGGTAGGGTTAGGGTTATGACGCCTTGGGTTCTGCGTCTCATATTGACGCTAAAGGATGCTATGTGCGTCGGATTTAGACGAGCGTCACCAGTATGACGCCTTGGGTTCTGCGTCTCATATTGACGCTAAAGGATGCTATGTGCATAAGATTTCGACGAAATGTCACAAGCGTCACATGTATGACGCCTTGGGATGAAAATTTTATGTTGTCGTTCTGGTGTCTTTAATTGTTTTCCCACATTTTTTCCATCTAGCCGATTTGACATGTTAATAAACCCAAATGAAAGAACATATGGCACGGTTGCTCCCGTCATGTTTCATGGGACTTTAATTATGACATTTCAGAGTTTACATTCAGTAGACATTATGTAATCAAATTCTATGACAAAGGTCAGAACTACCACGACACATGAGGAAATATATGTGACGCAGAGATTATAAAAACATTCAAATAAAACACAAATTCTTTCTTTATTATATCAGTTGTTAAGGATAAAAGACTATTCACGAGAAAAGAAAATATTCACGAGCCCTTTTTGTCAAGTCAAATCTAACTCCTAGTCCCTAACTCCAGTGCCCATCTCTGGGAGACAGTATCGAAGGCAGAGCTGAGGTCAAGTAGCAGAAGTACAGACAGAACCAGAGTCACCAGAAAGTAGTAGATCATTCACTACCTGGTTTGGGATGTGGTGTGGGGCTGGATGCTGGCTACGGGATCTTCTTCCACGTTGCACACCATAAAAGAAGATCCGTCCACCCAGAAGGCGAAGTTGAAGTAATTGTCCAGCGTCCAGCAGGGGTTTCCCCAGGGCATCACCACCCGGATCTCATTCCAAACCGCACCAAAATCCCTTCACGAGCATCAGGTCGCTGCAGGTGGCGAGAAGACAGATACTCACAAACTCCTCCATGTACTCCCCTAAACTTCTTCCTCTTTGAAAAATACAAAGAGGTTTTTGTTCTTTTTTCTTTTCTTTTTTTTAAATTTTTTTTTGTCCGGTATTCTGTAACATATACTATATTTTAAGGATGAAGAAGGTAGTAATAAATAAAAATTCAGTTCATTAAACAAAGCAAATAGGATAATCCAAGAGAGCAATGGCAACGTAACAGCGTGTGTTACCCACCAATCATCAGTTTCCATGGACACTCATTCATCTTCACAGCTGTTTTTCGTCGTCTCATTATTTTGTGTATTTAAGTTCCTCTGTAGTCCTCTGTCTTTGTCCGCTATTGTTTGTGTTACACACTCTGAGACAATGAAAAACTGCTGTGAAGATGAATGAGTGTCCATGGAAACGTACTCGGTTACTAACGTAACCTCGGTTCTCTCTAGAGAGGGAACGAGTATTGCGTAAGTTTAGCTTACGCTACGGGAAAGATTCATCTTCTCGAGATATTGAAGCCAAAAAATTATCCTTAATTTTGTATTCATTGTCAACGCAGTGCAGCAGCTAGCAGACCTAGAGCAGGCAGTCTTGCGTGCTCATTGGCTGCCCTGCAGGCAACTGCTGCAGCCTATCAGTGAGCCCCGCGTGACGTACGTCCAATGAAGGGCGCCCGCGCCTTCATAGCGTCATAGCCCGCCAGAATGGGCGTGGCTTAGCGTATAAAAGAAGGGGCTCTAGGCTGCATTCCCTGGTTTCTGTCGACTGAAGCGAAGTCGCTCGTGGCGCGAGCACGGCCGGTTACGCAATACTCGTTCCCTCTCTAGAGAGAACCGAGGTTACGTTAGTAACCGAGTACGTTCTCTTACGAGAGGTTCTCTCGTATTGCGTAAGTTTAGCTTACGCTACGGGAACTTTTTGTCAACGCCGTGCGTGCCAAGCAACCACCCATGAGTCGCCGAGGTTTCTCGGGGAACCCAAATAAGTGGAAAAATAAGGTGGCCAGCCACGCGGGCCATCACTTGTACATAAGCACACATAGGGAATACAGAGCAGCGCGCTGGTCTGTATAAGCATATAGCACATACCCTACTAGTGCAGCTCAACCAGGAGAGCTGAGTCCCGTGAGAGTGGTCTGAGCATGATATATCTGGGCAGAACGCACAACTCTCTTAAACTGACAGAAGTTTAGCCTGCAGGGCGGGAACTTCTAGGTTACAGAACCTGACAAAGGTAGACGGGGAGCTCCAGCCCGCCGCTACACATATGTCGTGGATAGAATCCCGCTGGACCACGCCCACGATGAGGCCATGCCTCTGGTGGAATGAGCCCTGATGCCCAGAGGGCATTGCAGACCTTTTGACGCATAAGCTGCCGCTATGGCGTCCACTATCCATCTGGACAGAGTCTGTTTCGAGGCAGCGAGACCTTTGGTGCGCCCACCGAACGAAACAAACAGCTGCTCCGTGCGCCTAAAAACGGCGGAGTGTAAGTCCTCAGCGCCCTGACTGGGCAGAGGAGATTCACGTCTGTCTCACTGTCTGACACTGGCAGAGCCGACAGTGAAATGACTTGCGCTCTGAAAGGAGTGCCCATCACTTTTGGAACATAGCCATGTCTAGGTTTGAGGATGACTTTAGAGTCATTCGGCCCAAACTCAAGACACGTCGCGCTGACTGACAGCGCGTGCAGGTCCCCCACACGTTTGACTGATGACAGCGCGGTCAGAAAAACGGTTTTTAGTGATAGGTATTTTAGCTCCACGGAGTCTAATGGCTCAAATGGGAAGGCTTTCAGGGCCTCGAGGACCAAGGAAAGATCCCATATAGGAACCGACGGGGGGCGCGGCGGATTCATCCTTCTAGCTCCCCTAAGGAAGCGGATGACCAGCTCATGTCTTCCCAGTGAATGGGCGCGCGTCGACTCTGCGAACGCCGCCGCGGCCGCCACAAACTTTGAGCGTGGATGGGGACCTCCCTTTATCCATCAGCTCTTGTAGGAAAATAAGCAAATGCGCAACCTCGCACGTCCACGGGTCCAGATCTCTGTCGGTGCACCACTTGGAGAACACCGACCATTTAGACGCGTAGAACCTTCTAGTGGAAGGAGCTCTAGATTGCGTGATCGTGTTCATCACTCTTTCTGGCAGGGTAGCGAATACCCATTGATCAACCATGCGTGCAGAGACCAGCGCTCTGGATGGGGATGCCAGATCGAGCCGCGAGCCTGAGAGAGGAGATCTGCCCTCACCGAAATAGGCCACGGAGCTGCATGTGACAGCCGTGCCAGTTCCGGGAACCAATTCTGATTCTCCCAGTGCGGAGCTATGAGGAGCACCGAGTGGCGCGTTTCCCTGATTCTCTTGATCACCTGTGGTAACAGAGGGACCGGAGGGAAAGCATACAGTGGGAGGCTGGGCCAGACCTGGGCCAGCGCGTCCTCGTTCTTCGAAAAGAACATCGGGCAATGAGCGTTGTCTTTTGACGCAAATAGGTCGACTTCCGCTCTGCCGAATAGGCGCCACAGTTTCAGGACTGTTTGGGGGTGCAGGGACCATTCCCCTGGGGGAACGTTGTCCCTGGACAGTTTGTCTGGACCGTCGTTCAAATGGCCAGGCACATGCGCCGCCCTCAGCGAGCGCAGGTGCATCTGGGGCCAAATGAGGATGCGTTCCGTCAGATTGTAGAGGTTTCTGGATCTGACACCGCCCTGACGGTTTACATAGGAAACCACAGACATGTTGTCCAAGCGGATGAGAACATGTTGGTCCTGTATGAATGGGAGGAAGCGCTTCAGCGCGTTCTCGACCGCTATCATCTCCAGACAGTTTATGTGGAAACACCTCTCCTGGTCTGACCACTGGCCAAAGGCCGGTCTGCCCTCGAACAGCGCGCCCCAACCCGAGTTGGACGCATCTGTCGAAATGACTTTCTGATAAGAGATGGTTCCCATCGTCACTCCCTGCTGGTACCAGTCGGCTACTAACCAGGGCTGCAGAGCCGCTATGCAGGTCTGAGACACTCTGATTTTCTGGCCGCCAGAAACCCAGGCTCGGCGAGACACGCAAGCATTCAACCAGCGTTGGAGCGGGCGCATGCGCAGTAGGCCCAGCTGGAGCACTGCTGCAGCTGATGCCATACAGCCCAGCATCCTTTGAAACGTTTTCAAAGGGAGAAAGCTGCCCTTCTGGAAAGATGCGGCTAGGTGGCGAACACGGCGCACGCGCTGTGTCGACAAACGAGCCGTAATGGCCACAGAATTCAGTTCTATTCCTAAAAAGGAAATTGACTGACTGGGTATTAATGAGCTCTTGGTCCAGTTGACCGTGAGACCCAAGTTTTCCAGGTGACTGAGAAGCACTGTTCTGTGAGATAACAGTTCTGTCTCTGACTGTGCCAATATCAGCCAATCGTCCAGAGAGTTCATTATTCGCAGCCCTTGAGTTCTCAGGGGGGCGAGCGCCGCGTCCATGCACTTCGTAAATGTACGGGGTGCTAGAGACAGGCCGAACGGCAGGACGGTGTATTGATATACCTGACCGTCGAAGGCGAATCTCAAAAATTGCCTGTGACGGGGTAATATCTGAATCTGAAAATAGGCATCCTCCAGATCTAGAGAAATAAACCAGTCCCTCGGGCGAACGTGCGCAAGGATTTTTCTGGTCGTAAGCATTTTGAACGGTCTTTTGCAAGTGCCTTGTTCAAATGTCTCAGATCTAGGATGGGCCTGAAAGCTCCGTCCTTCTTGGGTACGAGAAAATATCGGCTATAAAAGCCTGACTCGCTTAGAGAAGGCGGTACTTTTCTATAGCTCCTTTGCACAGCAGTACTGCTATTTCTACGTGAAGTAGGTGTGCTACTTCCGCATTCACTATCGTCGCGGTCCGGGCTCGAAAGCGCGGGGGACGGCGAATGAATTGAAGTGTATAGCCCTGCTTTATTGTGCTCAGAACCCATTCTGAAAACCCTGGGATAGTTTCCCACACAGCTATGTGAGCCGCTAGGGGGCGAATGGCCTCCGGGTTCAGATCGCTGCCATTTGCGGGCTTGTGAAACTTGAGCCGGAGCCGAAGCGCGGCGCGCGCGCGCGCTCTCGGTTCTGGGCAATGGCTGCTCGCTGAAAGCCGAGACCGTCTGATTTATGTGAGTTGTCCCAATCATTATGGATGGGGAGCGTTTTATTCTCACTTTTTGACGCGCGAGTAGCGCTTTGGGCGGAAAAGCTTTCTGTGAGCGTGAGCGCGGGCACGAGACTTACAAGTGTATTTGACGCCCCGATCATAACGGATGGGGAGCGTCTTATCATAACATTTAAACACGCGGGCGCCGCCCGGGGGGAGGTGTGTGTTTAGTAAGCGTGAGCGCTCTTCGGCGGGCACGAGACTTACATTCATAACCTGTTTTATTGATCGTGTAACAGAGCGGGCAGATAGTGGGCACAGCCCTGTGGACACATTTCTTATATTCAACACTCAAGCGGCTTTTCTGCGCTTTATGAGAGTGTGCTCTGAGAGTGACACGAGATTTGACGTGCTTGTGTGTAGGGGTGAACACTGGGGCGTGGGCACTTTCACTACACTTAAAACACCAACGGCGTGAGCCGGATAACCAGACATTATACTCTTTTGAGATTTCTCTGGGTCGCCGTGAAAACGGCGTATGTGTGCAGGCGAGAGGGTAAATGAACCGGCTCGTTGGCTGCTAAATGGACCACTGCAGTAGCCTGTTTGAAGGGGACTGACAGGGAAATAAACTTTGACGGCGGTGCGGCCGCAGCGGGACACGCGCGTCTTTCTCTCTCATAGTTTGATATGAGTCTTTAGTGATAGAGCGGCAGAAAAATAGGCGTGGGCACGAACTCGTGGACACAATTCCTACGTTCAACACTCGAGCGGCTTCCCGCTTTAAGGGTGTGGGCTCTGTGAATAATACGGGAAGTTTTGTGCTTGTGTGTAGGGGTGAACACTGAGATGTGGGCACCTTTCTACACTAAAACCACCATCGGCGTGAGCCGGATCTGAATACGGCGGATCGCTGAGGAGAGCTGCATAAATTTTATCTGCTGCGGGAGCCGGGATCAAACACGGGTCTCCAGCACGAAAAGCTTAGGGTTTAGCCATTGAGCCACAGGGGAAACAACGTAAGCTTTAGTTGGCGCGAGCAGATAACAGAGAGAGAGCGTCATCACAGTTTTCGTGTGTGTGTCGGCACTGTTGCAGGCGTGCGTGTTATAACAGGCTCACTGCAGTATAGACATTACCAGCCGCTCGAACTAGGAGGAGATGGAAAATGTTTCGGTAAAAGAGGGGGTTTGTCAGGCCTCGGCGGGACAAAAACCACACTCTTTCCTTCTTTCGCCGGTGACGCATGCTCGGGGCGCGCGCGCGCTCGCTTTCTGTACGTAAGAGAGCTGGTCGCGAGCTCAGAGGAGAGCTGCATAAATTTTATCTGCTGCGAGAGCCGGGATCGAACTCGGTTCACTGGCGCGAAAAGCTTAGAGTTTAGCCACTGAGCCACGGGGTAAACAACGTAAGCTTAAGTAGCGCGAGCAGACAACAAAGGGCGCGCGGGGCGCGGTAGCTTCCTTGTAACGTAAAGGAAGCTAGCCGCGGTGAGAACAGCAGTCCATTGTGGCGTGTCCCTCATCCTCAGACGCGACGGCAGTGAGGCTCGTGAGCGGCAGCTGCGCGTCGGTGAAGGGAGGCGGGGAAGGCGAGAGCGAGGCTCGAAGGAGGTTCTCCGGCGAGCGCGTCGCTGACGAGCTACAGGCTCCGGCTGCCTTTGGGAACGGCGCTTATCACTGCGCGGTCCCACAAAGGGCGGAGTGACTGCTTCTGCGGGGGCGCGGTAACTTCCTTGTAACGTAAAGGAAGCTAGCCGCGGTTAGAACAGCAGTCCCTTGTGGCGTGTCCCTCAACCTCAGACAGACGCGACGGCAGTGAGGCTCGTGAGCGGCAGCTGCGCGTCGGGGAAGGCGAGAGCGAGGCTAGGGAGGTTCTCCGGCGAGCGCGTCGCTGTGGCCACAGGTTCCGTCTGTCTCTGGGAACGGCGCTTCTTTACGCGGTCCCCTTCACAGAACTCGCAGCCCCCGGCGAGTTGTGCATGTTCCTGGCCCAGGCAGAGAGCGCAGATCATGTGGCGGTCTCCGACGCTGAGCGGGGCCCTGCACGAGCCACAGGAAATGCGAGGCATCTTGACAAAGACGCTCGCTGCTCTTTTAGGAGTATACACAGAAAATACACAATTTGCAAAAAGGATACGTCGCCGGATAGCGTAGCTCGCACGGATGGCTGAGGGTGGCGAAGACGGCCGGCTTCCTCAGCGCTGTCCTAAGCTGGCTGTTCGCTGTTCGACGGCGGCGGTGGCTTCTCTCAGATCCAGCGATGCGAAGAGCTTCGCTGAAGAGACAGAAATCAGGGAATGCAGCCTAGAGCCCCTTCTTTTATACGCTAAGCCACGCCCATTCTGGCGGGCTATGACGCTATGAAGGCGCGGGCGCCCTTCATTGGACGTACGTCACGCGGGGCTCACTGATAGGCTGCAGCAGTTGCCTGCAGGGCAGCCAATGAGCACGCAAGACTGCCTGCTCTAGGTCTGCTAGCTGCTGCACTGCGTTGACAATGAATACAAAATTAAGGATAATTTTTTGGCTTCAATATCTCGAGAAGATGAATCTTTCCCGTAGCGTAAGCTAAACTTACGCAATACGAGAGAACCTCTCGTAAGAGAACTGATGATTGGTGGGAAACTAGGAACAAAGGGAACACAGGAAACTGATAACTGATGAATGCAAAATAAAAGTCCATAATAACTAAACTAAACTAACAGATCGTGACAAACAGTGATGTGAAAGATTATGTTTCTAAACCAGTAACCACAATAATAAAGCCAGTAGTTAGGGTAGGTTATCAATTGAGAACAAAAATCCTTAAAAAAAAACCTTAAAAAAATATGTTCCATATATAGTCCGTTTATCTTGTTGACCAATTTATTCTTTTTAATCAGAAACTCTTGATAGACTCTCTGCCTTTGATAATAAAACTCGACCAGTGAGAGACAATCTCTCGCCAACCAAGTATTGAACTTCTTTTTAATTATGCCTTAAATGGTATGTAAATTAATTTCTGAAAGAACCAAATTTGAATTTAAAAATGCTTTTACGCCCAAATAATTAATTCCCTCTTTACTTTGAATTCCACAGATTACAGTTTTGTCAGTATTTTTTAAAGACAATATTTCACATTTTAAAATATTGAGAGAGGCCAGAGACCTGAGAAAAATAAATGATTTAATGTTTACAATGCTATATGAACTTCTGATCTTTTAAGAAAACTGTGGTGTCATCTGGGACAATTTGTATTTATCATCAATTCCTGAATTTATCATGAGCACCTTTAATCACATTATGTTGATTGACCATTTAAACTCGGAGTAAATAACAGAAAAAGAAAGGAAGAAATAGGGCAACCCTGTCTTATTCCTCTGTGAGTGAATAGGACATTTTGGTGTCGTTCCAGATATAAGTTTAACACAACTTTTTCCTCTTACAAACAATGTTTTCACTGCATTGATAAAATAATTATTAAAGTCAAAGAAATGTTATACACTAAAAATTAAATTATGGCTAAAAGTATCAAAAGAATTTTGGGATGTCAAGAACAAATCAAGAAATAACCTTACATTGTTGGATATATACCAACCCGTCATAAACCTTGACTGACACTCAATCAAATCATCCAGGACATATTCAAGTTGTTTTGCCTGAACAGATCCCAAACTTTTATAGTCGTTATTTAATAATGTGATTGGGCGCCAGTTATCGATCAAAAGAGTTTCTTTATGGGATTTTGGTAATGACACCCTCTCTCAATGATGGTGCGTCCATTGACAAATGATTCTTCATACACTGCCAAATTTAGATAAAGGGTCACAAAAAGTTTTATATTGCTCTAAAGTCAACCCATCACTCCCCGGAGGTTTATTTTTTTTTTTAAAGTTTTCAATACCCTCTTTAACTTCTTCCAATGAATTGTTTAATAAATGAATTGTTACTAACAGTTCTCATTGAAATAAAATAATTTATAATAGGTAAAAGGTCAATAGCATTAGAATCACTTTCATATAGGCTAATTTACCAAAACAATTCAGATGTATGGGCAGAGATAAATATTTATATCCTCACAGACAACACCATCAATTTTCATTTTCCTAATCGCATTTACCTCCACCATTCTTTTTATGAGATATATTACAGAAATATTTACTTTTTTTTCCTATTTTTATCTCTAACCACTGGTGCTCTACCCCTTGGTTTTTTCTTCATATATTTTCTTAAAGGAGAACTCCGGGCAATTTTTAAGTTAATCTTGATCGTTATATCTTTATGAGTACTGTTTATAGGAAAAAAAACGAACCGGATTGGTGCTTGCGATGCGGAGCTGCGACAGCGAATGCCCAGAGCTCCCACTCAGCTATAACTGCAGCTCTGGGGGCATAACATAAAGAGCGTTTTTGTGCCTCTTAACAGACACAAAATGCAATTAAAATGTCTGTCCAACATGAACAGGGGCCTTACCTGTGAACAAGATGCGTTTAGCAACTTAGCCATGGTTTAAATAGTGTTTTAGACAGCAAGCTGTAGTCTCGCGCTGAAGTCTCGCTCCTCCCACCTGGACTCGCGCTGAAGTCCCGTGATCTCAGTTGTAGCCGGGAAAGGTCAATAGTGTCCAGGTGGGAGGAGCGAGACTTCAGCGCGAGACTACAGCTTGCTGTCTAAAACACTATTTAGGTGAATTTAAACCATGGCTAAGTTGCTAAACGCATCTTGTTCACAGGTAAGGCCCCTGTTCATGTTGGACAGACATTTTAATTGCATTTTGTGTCTGTTAAGAGGCACAAAATCGCTCTTTATGTAGATGCCCCCAGAGCTGCCACTATAGCTGAGTGGGAGCTCTGGGCATTCGCTGTCGCAGCTCCGCGTCGCAAGCACCAATCCGGTTCGTTTTTTTTTCTATAGACAGTACTCACAAAGATCTAACGATCAAGATTAACTTAAAAATTGCCCGGAGTTCTCCTTTAAGTTTATTTTGGAGTTTTTTTTGTTTGTTTGTTTTACTTTACCATAGGTCCTAAGTAACAGCACATCATATTTCAAATGTTTCCTTTTTTTTTTTTTTTTACCAAATTCACCATTGTTAATTTAAGAGATTTTGGATTATGGATAAATCTTTTTATAATAGATTTCAAGTCTAAGTAATTTAGCAATGATTTATTGAGCTTCCAAGCATCCTCCACTAATTATATGATCCTTATGCCCAAATAATGCAACTTTAAGTCTAATAACATTATGGTCAGTTAAAAGCAGATGTACTGTATCTAAAATAAAGGCTCAAAGTCTGAAGAAACTAACCAAAAGTCAATACGTGACTGTAATGTGAAGTTTTTGTAGCTCGAAGTAAACTGCTTGAGGGGATTTTTCCCTCCAGATATCAATCAAGTCAAGACTGTAAAAGATCACTGGATTGACTGTTTGTTCGAGGAGGGAATCTGTCCATGGAATCATTCATGACCAAATTAAAACCCCATTGGTTCCCATCAGGGTACGAGCTCGAGTCTCTTGAATAAAAATTAAGTTTGCATTTCTTGAATTGTTTGCAAAAAAACAAACAAAAAAAAACAATTTCAAGAAAAATAAACAAGAAAAAATAAAAACAGTACTACCAAAAGAGAAAGAAAAAGAAAGCTCTGCTTTTCTCCTTCTAAATTTGAAAATAGGCAAACAGCCATATAATAATTGTAAACTAGCAAATAAAAAAGTGCTTAGCTTCAATACAATCATACTTGACTTTGCTCCAACACTAGCAGGAATCAAGAAGTATCCATTTTTTCTAGAACTATTTCTTTGCCAGCAACGTATATTTGCTTTACAGCCAACTAAGTAAGCATTAAATTTTTTTGTATTGTTAGATTCCGCAGGGTTCAAGTTGTCCACGAGTTTCTGAAGACCATTCTTGCGTTTTTCATTTGCGCCAATCATTTTACCGTTGTTATAGTTTCGGCTAACGTTACTTCCATTGATTTAATCCTATTTTAAGGTTATCAAGTCACATTTCATTTAACGTGTTCAAGAGTTCCAATGATTTAAGCACTTAAACACTAGGTAATCCGTTTAACTAAGCATTTTGTAGGAGTAATGGCCAACGCCTATAAAGTACCTTACAATGCATGGGTCTTCGGTGCCATCTTGTCGCCTGCCATCCATTTGCGTAAGCAGACTTCTATCACTTGTTTCTGCTTCTTCTTCACATGTGTTTTGATCCAGAGATTCTGTACTATTTCAGAATATACGTTATAGCGCCCCCCACCGTATAACAGTGAAAACGTGGATAGCCCGAAAATTCAGTCAATGGGAGGGAAAGAGTAAGTATTTGAAGTAAATTCCTACTCTTATCAGTAGACTAGCTTACACAAAAATTCAGATACTCAGAGTTAAACATTTTCTTTTAAATCAACATTTTCAAACAATACAGGTTTATAAGACAGTATGTAAAACTATATGAAAAAGAAAAATCCTGTAATGTTTTCATCAAAAACCTTCATTTCTTTTCGACTGAAGAAAGAAAGACATGAACATCTTGGATGACATGGGGGTGAGTAAATTATCAGCAAAAGTTGTTTTAAAAGTGAACTAATCCTTTAAGTGTCCACAATGTACTAACAGTGAAATTAATAATTTGATACAATGCACTTATATACATACATGTTTGTGCATTGTACTTTTTTAAAATACCTGCATGTAATTACAGCTGTAATTACTTTCTGTAATTACATCTATAATTATACTGTTGACACTTCCCTTACACCTTAACCCACCGTCAAATCTACGCATACCACCAAACCTGTCCCTATACCCGTATCCCAACTTAATAGCAGAAAAAGTGTTTTGGAATACAACATGAACACAATAAGTACAGTGTACTTTTTTCTATGTAACTTATATAAGGGAAGGTATTGTTGTAAAATGTCACCTTTCAGTCATCTCAAGCAAGCACGTCTCAAAAGTTGTTCTCTTTCTACTTAAAGATGAACATTTTCTCTTCTACAACTTCTCTTCTTTGGTCTCTATTACTTTCGGAGTTACCCAGGGTTCTGTATTGGGCACTTTTATTTATTTTTATCCTATTAGTACAATAACTTAAAGTATAACAAAAAAAAATAATGTTGTGAAATAGCTTTTCTACCTCAGGGCTTCTGCTAAATTAAAACCTTTCATTTAATTAATTGTACAGTAAACGAGAATATGTCATTCATCTCAATTTCACCTGCCCAACATTTGCCAGGATCCTGTCTGGCACCAATAAACAGAAAAATCTTTTTATAAAACTGGCCTATCTTTACTAATAGAAGTTCATCATACAATTTGTTTATTTGTGTCTTTGAATCTCTAAAAGGTTTGGTGCCACTTTTTATTTCCAATCTTTTCAATCAATATACCTCTGGCTGTCATAAATCTTTAAAGCAATTACTTCTGTCCACTTCACGGTCGTGAAGGTGTTTAAAGGTGATCATGGTTTCTCTGTTGCTTCCGGGAGGCAATAGATATACCTCTGCATTTGATACTTATTAAAATCCTGTTTGATGTCCTAGCCTTTTGAGTAATTGTTTTGTTGTGCTGAATTGTTCGAAAGTATATGTGTAGCACTTTGTCTTATTGTAGTAGTATGATATTGATTTAATCCATTTGTGCAGTACGTCAAATGTGCCTTGTAAATTAATATGATTTGACTAGTGTGTGCGTCAAGAAATATCACATTATTAAAATGGAACTGGACTGACTTGTCATGTAGTGTTGTTATTGTCGACAGGTTAGGTTGGATTTATGAACAACAAATGATATTAAAGGGATCTCAAACACTGTTTACCCTGTCTCTGATGGTAATTAAGATCCTTTTGTTTTATTTGTTAGGTGATGAAGAAACTTATACAAGCACAACAAACCTGCCTATGAAAATGTCCAATCCACCACATGTGATGAAGATCAGCAAGCTCCAAAGACAGTGTTATGTAACATTATCAGATTATATAAATTAGTGTTCTCATCACATTTAGTTACTCACTGAAACCAGGCTCTTGAAGAAAAATACAGAGATGGACGGGGGTGTACAGAAACTTGTCTGGATGCGTCCAACATCTCTGCTTGTTTAATGCTGAACAGATCGACTCTGAAGGATTCTGGTTTGTTCTAATGCTTCTGTTTATATGTCAATGTGGGGACAATTATTCTGCAACTAAAGTGTAAATTGTTTTCTCTAACATAAACTGTTATGAAGTCAAATTATTTGTGACACTGCAAGTCAAATGCATCTTCTGTGTCTCCTGTTTAGGTATTCTCAGTCTTATGCATATAGGCTTCCCTTTGCATGTTATTTAACCCAGGCATTCCTATGATTCCTCCAGGACATTTAGACTAGTGGAATTCTACACAGCGATTATCCAGCATGTTCTCTAACGGAGCACGTAAACATGAAGAATCTGAGAGCCCGCTGGCCATCTGCGAACCTGACTTAAAATCATTACGTGTAATTACAAACACCACCCTTCTGCGGCACCAATTTTCACAGACATGCCTGGTCAAGAATAAAGGAGACGTTTTGATGCTTGTTGACGTGCTGATAGGCTTTGTCATGTTACGGTGCTTCCCTTTTAACAGGAGAGATTTGGTGCTGATATGCAGTGCACATACGCTATAACAAAGAAATATTACTCATCATGATAGTCCCACGGGCTATATCATCATGCAACAAAGACATGAAGGTTTTATCTGAATGTATAGTTAATGAAAGAACAACAATAAAGTAAAATGGGCCTGTGTGGGGAAAAATAAAAAAACTTTCATAGTCACGCATTGCATTCAATAAAAGGCCCTTATCTTGTTAAAAGATAACTCATTCTAATCTTGTTTTGCTTCAAAACCTAAATTGCACATCAAGTGGTGGTCCATCGCAGTACTAGAATTGTTTAAAAAGTTAGCATAAATGCACTTTAATTGTTTTTAAAATGTATTTATAGGTTTCTAAATGTCTCTTGAATTTGGGTTCTTTTAATGCTCAACAGCCAATAATTCACAGCACAAAACCATGTTTACCCTTGTTTTAAGTGAATTATATTTATATAATATTCTGTTACCTTTTGTAAACTGTTTTTGAGAATGAGGGCATATTGCGCAACATGTCCATTTTGCCTAATTTAGTTTGATTCTATCAAGTGAGGAAGATGAATATGAGCCAAAATACTATAGAGATTGTTTGGACGCTAATGTTTTGATCCCAGTGAATGATTATGGGAAGAGATTAAGAGTTGTTAAGCCTGTTTATTTTGCTGAATTACATGTTTAGTTCATTTATTTCTATTTAGAATAATTTTCCCCTTTCAGAACAGACTCGTGATCCACCAGAACCACTGATCTATGCATTTACATTTACATTTATTCATTTAGCAGACGCTTTTATCCAAAGCGACTTACAAATGAGAACCATAGAACTATGCATTTCCCTTTCCAAAATAATTGTACAACGACTAAGGTATTATCAACTGTGGTACATCGAGTGACCCTTATGAATCCTCTCTCTATCGCTTTTGCAAACAAACATTTTTCAAAGAGAAGGAGGATGGACTGTATGCACAAAAAAAAAAAGAAAAAAAAAAGAAAGTCCTTAGAAGGGTCTTATAAACATACCAAGAGTAATTGCTCCAACATGCTTGGCTGGAATGAACTTTTTTTTTTTTTTGTGGAGGGTCAGTCAGGTCCTTTAATAATCCTGGAGGAAGGTGATCAGTGGGGAATGTTTCGCATTGTTTCCAGCATGTGGCTTGGACGATTCATTAAAGCTGCCTTTAGAACTGGGTATGTTTATTTTAGATCACCCACTGATTTACCACACCAGACCCTTCTGTGCATGTTACCTCCTTATTTAGGTAACCTTCTTATTGCTTAGTCTACTGTATAATAGAGGCATTCACCAGTTAAAATGTTTTATTGGGGATTGGTTGAGTCTGCTTCTGATCAATTCAGCTCCAAAAGTATTTGAACTCTTATGCTGCTCTTAAAGGGGTTAGTTCACCCAAAAATGAAAATTCTGTCAGTAATTACTCACCCTCATGTTGTTCCAACCCCGTAAGACTTTCGTTCATCTTCGGAACACAAATTAAGATATTTTTGATTAAATCTGAGAGCTGGATCATTCCTCCATAGGCTTCTGAGGGACTGGAACTTGTTCTCCCGAAAAGTTATTAAAGACATCGTAAAAATAGTCCAAGTGACTACAGTGGCTCGATCTTCAGTTTATCAAGCGACGAGAATACTTTTTGTGCGCAAAAAAAAAAAAAAACTAAAATATCGACTTTATTCAACTAATCATTTCCATCTCGGTCGGCCTCGAACGTATAGCTTCCGTGGTGTACGTCACACGCATCACACACATGACCAGCGTCGGCCAATAGGGACCCGACGTGTGACGTAGCACTACTGACGAGGCCAACCGAGATGGAAATGAATAGTTGAAATAAAGTCGTTATTTTTGTTTGTTTTTGCGCACAAAAAGTATTCTCATGGCTTGATAAACTTAAGATTGAGCCACTGTAGTCACTTGGACTATTTTTACGATGTCTTTAATAACTTTTCGCGAGAACAAGTTTCAGTCCCTCAGAAGCCTATGGAGGAGTGATCCAGCTCTCAGATTTAATAGAAAATATCTTAATTCGTGTTCCGAAGATGAACGAAAGTCTTACGGGGTTGGAACAACATGAGGGTGAGTAATTACTGACAGAATTTTCATTTTTGGGTGAATTAACCCTTTAAAACTAAATGTCATTTCTAAAAAATCAAGCGGCTTGTGTTTTAACAAAATATAACACACTTTAAAAGCTAAATATTTCAAAATATTTTATTATATTTTAATTTTTTAATGATAAAACAATACAGTTCTAAATTAATTTTAAAAAGTATTGTGACAATGGACACTTTGTCGTTGTTAAATTGGTTATTATAAGTCATTATGGTAAAGAGATCCAGTATCATCCATATCTTGTTAGCACAAGGCTGTTCAGTAAATTTCTTTGCAATAACTTTATATTCCATTTGGCTTTTGCAATGCTTTTTCCTTTTCTCCCTGAGCGGGCAATCTCAGTATTATGAAATGAACAATAAAAAATATATATATAGCTGCCTGTTTTTGGTATGACTGACAACATAAATGCACATGACAATTTTAGCTGATTTGGGTTAAAGAGGGGCATCAATATTGTCTATTACCATTAAGTCTCTATTACGTCCAGTCAGACAGAATGAAGGGCAGCTTCACATTATTTTCATGCTTTTCGGTTCTCCATGGACCTTTGGATCGAACACAGACGGACATGAAATGGAGTGAGGCACGGCTGATGACAGCTGGGAATGGGATGAGGTATTCTCCGCAGACACAGGTATTCAGATGGTTTGCTTTATACCCTCCAATCATCCATGCATGAGGGGGGGGGGGGGACCAGAAACAGTCTTCTCAGGGGTATCGTTTACAAAGCCAAACACTGTATGGTGCCAGTGCTGACAACAATATCTATAGTTTTACTCAGTGCCATATATTATTAGAAAATAATTTCATATAAATGAAGTAAATAAAATAGGTCAGCAACTATAGCCAATACAAACAGCTTAGACAGGGTTGCTTATTGAATTAACCTGTCTGACATACAGAGAAACTCCCTTTGCATGTCTCTATGGTGCAATGTGCAAATAAAAAATTTGCATCTTCAAAAAAATGTTTGCTGACTGTATTTTAAAGCTTTCAGAAGTTCTATGTTTGATGTGGGACCTGAATTCTTCATTGATTTTTTTTATTTATGCCAGTGATGACATTATATAAGTGTGGACAACTCCAAGCAAATGTCACCATTACATCATTATTTGCTGCCTGAAATTTTTAAGTACAATCAACTTGGATGTTTAAGTCATTTCAACTTAAATTACATTAAACTTAATCTTGTATAAAAAAAGGTGAATATTGCTTATAGGGCTATACTTATTTTGATGAGTTAAAGCAATGTAAAAACGTATTGACCATGTATTTTTCTTACAGTGTTTCAGAGGTTTTACACAAACCTCAGTAAGAAGCACAAAAAAAAGCACTGACTGCAACCTTCTTTGTACAGCTTGGTGAATCAATCATAAAATAATTATGTAAATTAGATACAACAATTATCATCGTCAACAATATTGTATTGGAAGCTATTTTAACATTTAAGAATTCTGCAAGACTTTTCAGAAAAAAAAAACAGATAGCCTACAAATAAAACAGTATTTATTCACAGGTTTCATTCTTTCTTATTGAGGTCTCAAAAAGACTTGCCTAATTTCTTTAAACTGCCCAAGAAGTTAAAAGGCGAACGTTTTGTATTTAGGTCTAAAGATTCTCTAAAGACAGAACTCTTCTACTAAAGACTCTTACAGAGAGAAAGAGTGCTAAACTGAGCCTTATTCATGAGCAAGAATCAATGAGAGCAAATTAAGGGAGTCTTAAAAGGCATGAAAGCCAATGCAATTATCTCCCCTGACAACATACAGACTCTACTAATAAACTTTATAACTCAATTTTATCTCTTTTTAACTGGGGATATGTGGACCGTGTCTTAAAACCTAGAAAGCTGCCTGCCTAGACAGCCTCGACTGCGTCCACACGGCCCACAAATGCTGTCTAGGAAGGCAACTCGCTTGGATTAGAGACACAGCCACAGTTAATTCGTCGGCGGGCTCTGCATATCAATGAGGCGCTCTCGAGCGTGTGTTTATAGAAGCTCAGCGCGCTCGAGAGCGTCTCATCAGATTTAGAAGAGCGCGTGCAACGCTGTGTCTGACGTCTCGCGGAGCACTTTCAACCTGCTACTGACATCAAAGAGACAGAGACCGGGTTTATCATCAAACTCACACTGTTTGAGGATCTCGATTATTGGATTTGAGTGGTATAAACTGACCGGAGGCTGCTGGAGGTTCTGAACCAACTATTTGGGATGAATCGCTCTACGGCCGCTTTACTTTTGCTGGTGATCGCCGTTTATTCACTCAATACAGAGGGTGAGTGTGTGATGTTATTTTTAGTTATTTTTTTAAGTTTATTTATTCATTGAGATTGCGAATGTGTGCAGTAGCCCATATCAATACAGAATTAAATGTTTTAGCTTTTATCCGGAGTGAAGAATTAGGCCTACATGGTTTTAGTAGCAATAACAAATATATATATATATAGGCCTATATATTTTTGTTTTGTTTTATCTTATGTTTACAACTTTTCCCGCAGAATTACAGCGCCTTATGCTGGTGTAACTATCAAACATCTCTTCTTCTCTGAGACAGGCTAGTTCATTCTGCCAAACTTGGCCAGTGATAGTAAATAGTGGCTCTTTGTGTTGCTGCTGGATGAGTCTTGTTGGCTTCTGTCCTGAGATGATGCTGAATGGAGCAGAGAAGATTGATGAGGGATTAGATGTGGGTCACACGTCTTTCAGCAGCTCACCTGCCTCTTAGCCAGAGTGTTGAAAGAGAGTGAAAACGGCAAATGGCACTTTAATGAATCACCAGCCCAGTGATGTGCTGTTTGTTGATTTTGCACAACCTCGTTTGTCAGTTCAGTTTTGCAAGTGTTTAAAAGTTAGAGAATAATACTGGAACCTGTCAGAAAGCATCTCAGGAAGAAATGTCCATGTCACATTTCACAACACAATCTAAACAAGATTGATGCCTCTTTTCAGAATTAAGCACATTTTCCTCATTCATTCGCATTACTTTGATGCAAATAAAAAAAATAGATATTCTCATTAATATGAAAGTCATTGCCTAAAAATCCTGAAACAAAAGTACCATGCATATTTACAGTTGCAGTACTTTACATTTTATAGGCTATAAATCACATAAATATAAGTAACAAATAATTTGTTAATGCAACTGTATTTTTTTGTAATATTTTATTAAAGAAGCACATGACACATTCAACTTGGTTTATATATTTTTTTCTGTGGACACACGTTCCACTTTCTTTATGCAATTATAATGTTCTTTCTATTCTCTTTTCTTTTCAAATATAATTTTTGGGGATCCAGAAATGTCTTGACAGTTGTTGTTGTTGTTGTTGTTTTTGAGACTCACCCGTCTACTGCATGTTTTTTCTCGAGACTAAACCTTGCCTTTTTATTCATTTCTTAGCATACAAGTGCAGATGCACAAGAAAAGGCCCGAAGATCCGGTACAAAGATGTACAAAAGCTGGAGATCAAGCCTAAACATCCGTACTGCCAAGAAAAGATGATATTGTGAGTTGGAAAAATATCTATCTTTTATTTCCTTGTTTTGGGTCTGTAACGTGTGTGTTTGGTGTAGCCTATTTTATTACTATATTTATGACTTCCAATTAAAATAGGCTGGATAACTGGATAAGAAACAGTAACATTTCTAATTATTAGACTAGTCTAATAATAAGATTTTGCAAAGAAATTAATAAGGAGAGCCATTTCAAGCATGTGCGTAGACGTTAAGCAATTTTCATTGCTGTAAAAATAAATTAAAAAATAAAGTGCCATCTGCTTCAGAACCTGCTAGAAAGGTCAAGCATGGTCATCCAGCTCAATCCAGTCCCGACCAGTTCAACCAGCTCAAACCAGGCTGTAGCTGTCTGGTAATGCAGCTGATCGGCCACCAAAACAATTTAGACCGCTAATGAGCATCACCATCTTAGATCAGACATATATTCTACACAATTAGCTGCCAACAGAAGCTGTTTTGGCTGGATTTTCCAGGAGGATGCATATGACAATTTAGTGGCGCATTTACAGCGTAGGAGAGAGCTTAGTCAAAATGGACTAAAAATTACTCAGCGTGGTTATGTTATGACAATGCATTCTGTTCATGAAGCCTATAAGATCCAAGCGTGATTTCTCCGATGTAAAGCAAACTTGTGTTTGTGACAAGCTTGTCTTTTTTATTGCCAACATTATTACCGTATACATTATTGTTCCATCTGCTGGTCATATTAGGTATTGCAGTGCATTTACAGAGCTGGAGATTTGTAAAAATGATTGTTGGTGTAACTTAAAGTGCGTTACCTGGTTACCTTCAAATTGAGTTCATTACAATTAAAAATATAAGTTAATACAACAAAGGGGATTGGTTTAAGAAATAGAAACTAAAATAATTATGTTATCTGAACCACATTAATTATCTAAGTTGATTTGACAAAAGATAAGTTTGTGATAAATCATGAACACATATATATATATATATATATATATATATATATATATATAAATTTTTTTTTTTTACAGTGTAGTAAGTTTGTGGGAATATTCTGAAAATCAATCAAGCATTACAACGTTCTTATTTGTAAAATTAGATATTTATAAAAAAAATAGTGTCTTGCAATAAAATCTTATAACATTTATAATGAGAGAGCCGTTTAGATGCAGAAATTTTGCTCTAAATTGTGAATTTCAAATCAAATTGGTTGAATGTGAAACTTATTTATTTAAGTGCACAGACATTCTTGATTCAAGTTGTAATAATTTGAAGATTATATAATATCTATATAGTATTTAAGTTGGTAATTATACTGCATATAAATAATAGTTAGTGCAGAAATATATTTTACATATTAAACCTTTTTGTTATCCTTTTACAAAAATGAAACAATTCTGCATTTATTAGATTGGCTCACTCAGATTTCTTGACATTTTTGCTAACAATCCGTGGCCATTTAGCTCATTTGTCTGGATTTGCATTTGTGAGCTCTGACCTCAGTGAAAAAGAAACCCAGTGGATTGTGCTGAGAATGTCCCTTCTCTCCAGTAAATGGCACTGGATTCTGAGTGTGAGTTTAACATTCTAGAAGCTTCTCCAGTCTCACAAGAGCTCCTGTGAGTTTAGAGACAACAAACATGTTCTTTTGGCTGCACAGGTGAATTATAAAGTAAAAAGAAAATCAAGAAAAAAAGACTAGGGACTCTTGGTCAGTGTGCTTCAGTGACTCCAGCAATGGGGTAAACATCTTTATAGGCAAATTTGAATTGAATTCTGCTTTGTTTTTTGTTTTATTTGTTTACTGGTCAAGTGTTCAGCAGAGCATTCTGTGGTAATGATGATTCACCTCAGAGCGTTTTGTTTGGATGTCTAGTTTCTACCGTCTACTAATAATTTGAGTGATGATTTTTCTCAAATCTCTAATTCGTTCAGTGTTACATACATTTATGAACAAAAATTATGATGGATGAAAATCCATGCATAATGTGTTGCTGTTTGACTAATGTTTTCCCCTTGTCTCATCCTGTTTACCCATCTTCTCCACCCATCCACTCATCCATAATTTTCCCCATGTGTTTATAGTGTCACCATGGAGAATGTGTCCCGTTTCAAAGGTCAGGAGTATTGCCTGCACCCCAGACTCCAGAGCACTAAGAACCTTGTCAAGTGGTTCAAAATCTGGAAGGACAAACACAGGTATCGTCCAGCTGCAGACGATGTCATGAGATCTGAAACATCGCTTCTACATTGATATGCACGATAGCCTCCAGCACAGCGAAATCAAAAACAGTTTAAAACCCAAATGACTCATATAAAATGACATTTTTCCAAAGTTAAATATTAAACGGATATTCAGTGAGAAGGATGGTTGTGGTTGTTGCAAAGGGGCTGAACAAATATTGCATCGACAGTTGAAAAGGAAAGCTCTTTCAGAAGAAGAGCAAGTGATTATAGTTTGATTAAGGATTATAGACAACCTTTTTATTATTATTGAAATTAAATGCACTTTTTGTGTACAATAAGATGAGGAGCAATTTTGAGTTTATGTTGACTTCGAAGGTGCACTAGGTTTTTTTGTTCTTTATTAAAAAGGTTTTTATTTTAGAGGAAATTAATAATACTCTTGAAAAATATGTTTACAGTCAACATGAAATCATAACTGAAAATTATTGTTTTTTATGCTGCAGTGTTTATTATGAATAATACAGTGTTTATAATGTTTAGTATAAATTTTCACTCTGATATACATCACAATAGGGGCTTTCACACCAGCGGAAGTATCCGCTATTTGGTGTGTTCACACCACAGGAACTGGGAATGATTTTAGTCATAGGAATGCCATTTGGGGGGACTAAATTAGCTTTTACTTCAGAGTAGGGTCTAACCGAGCACAATAGGAACTACCAGTGGCGTAAGTGTACGCTGATTGGCTGAATGCATGCCATACGAAACACTTGCACCTTCCATTTTTTACAATGCTGTGTAATCACACAGTTAACATATACTTACTCCACGAAGTAACTCCATGAAAATGAAGAACAGCAATAAGACAAACATACAGAAAGCTAATGTTCAGCCAGTGTTCAAAACTATCTGCTTGCCATAGCTAGATTCAAATCGGTTATCTTGTAATAATGATTTTAATTCCACTGGTGGGTTTCCACGGGAAATTCAAGCGTGTCTTTGCGTCATTACGTCACATCTTTACACATAAAGAAGGAGTTTCGGCTAGCCGGCTATACTGCGCGTGAGGAGATGTAGAGATAGGCTTTTCTCGCAGCACTTTACATAATTAAACTTATGGCGGATCCAGAAAGATCCATATAACAATCATCAGTGTCAACTGGAGATTCACCAGTTATAAAACCCAAAAGACTTCGTACTTCGGATTTAAGGTGGAAAGAGAAAGAAACCGTCTCATGCGAACACAAGGATAATCATCGGCAGGGCTTTTGAAAGATGCGTGAACTCCGTGTTTTGAATGGGTTCAAAACGGAAGAAGAGACGGCTTTTTTCTGCTGAACAAGTAAGACATTTCAATAGTTCACTCGTGTAACAGTACGTTTTCTTAATTCACACAGTTATGGAGTTTCCTTTGTTGTGCCTTTCTCGTTTAGCTATTATGGAGAATATGAATTCTGAACTACACAGGTAATCATAAAACACATTAAATGTAACGTTAGTCACGCAATGCTGATGTTGTTAACATGAACAATTTGAGAACAACGTATAATTTGCACGGTTGCTGTGACTTAAATCGCGCTGATTAAATCTAACGATCGCTTGTCATGTCGAATGCTTTTTCCCCCTTAGTTGATCAGAACAAAAATGGATGTTTGTTACTTGTTCAGAAGACATTTTCCGGTGAAAATTCTTATGTTGGTCAAACTTTCAAAAAGTTAATCTGTGATTCTGAATGACAGTATCCACACAGCGCGGTGATTGACAGCAGCACTCGCCTCAAAACACCGCGTTTCATGTCGATTTACAACCCACGTAAAGATGATAATTCCGCGAATAACTGCAGTTACAGATTTCGAACAGAGATGGTGACAAAAAAGGAAAAGTTGCGGACTGCAGCTTTAAATGACGTCGCTGTCGGCCGGCTTAAAGGATTAGCTCACCTCAAAATGAAAATTTCCCGATAATTTACTCACTCCAATGCCATCCAAGAAGTTCATGTCTTTCTTTCTTCAGTGGAAAAGAAATAAAAAATTTTGAGGAAAACATTTCAGGATTTTTCTCCACACAATGGACTTCAAGCGCAACCAACATTGAAGTCCAAATCAATGCAGTTTAAAAGGGCTTTGAAGTGCTTCAAAGGGCTGTGCACGTTCCCAGCTGAGGAATAGGGTCTTATCTAGCGAAAACAATCGTTCATTTTCAACAGCAAAAAAACATTTATATACTTTTTACCACGATTGTTCATCTTGTGCCGTCTGCGACGCGCCAGGCATTACGTCATCACGGTGGAAGCGTCACGCCTCACGTCATCTATCTTGTGCGTAGACCAGCACAAGACGAACAATTGTGGTTATAAAAAGTATAAATGTTTTTTTTGTTTTTTTTAGAAAATGAACGATCGTTTCGCTAGATAAGACCCTATTCCTCAGCTAAGAACGTGCACAGCCCTTTGAAGCACTTCAAAGCCCTTTTAAACGGCATTGATTTTGACTTCAACATGTTCAACAAGTCCATTGTGTGGAGAAAAATCCTGAAATGTTTTCCTCAAAAAACTTAATTTCTTTTCCACTGAAGAAAGAAAGACATGAACATCTTGGATGGCATTGGGGTGAGTAAATTATCAGGAAATTTTCATTTTGAGGTGAGCTAATCCTTTAAGTCACTTCAGAGTTCCTACCGGCAGTGTGAATTCAACCAGGAAAATGGCCCTATTGGGAACATTTGTTATCGGGGGACCGCCCTGGTGGCCTGTTCCTATAACTGAGCTCCTATAACTACCCGGTGTGAAAGCCTCTATTAAGGAAGAAAAGACTGTTTCTGTTTAATGCTGACTTTAAACCATACACTCACATGAGATGAAGACTCCACACCAGTAGGTGTCACTATAATCCCGAAACTACTGGCATATTTGGCAGCACAACAGACAACAAATAATTTATGCATCTTTAAAAAGGCCAGTATAACCCCTCACAAATGTTTGTTTCTCGTCCCTTTGTAGGGTGTACGAGGCCTAATCGCTCTACATTATTCACGGGGCTGAAAACGTTGTGGGATACACAGCACCACCAGTGAACTGTGGATGACCAGAGGACCAATTTTTTAAAAGCATGACAAAGCATTTACCCAGACAAGCTTATAATAAAGCACATCAGTCCATTTTATTAAGTTATATTAATGTGGAACAATTTATAGTCATACAAAAATGTTTCTTATACAATGTAATTATGAGCCAAATGTGCAGTTATGGCAGAGAAACGTTTCTGTGAATCAGCGCCATCTGTAAGAAGTGATCATTACATTTTGCAATGTGTAATGTTTTCTGAAGCATCAGTTTTTGGTCGGATTTATTGTGTTGTGGCATATAAAGGGGTCCCGACACTGTATTTGGATACTGTCTGGTTTGAAACTACTGTGATATACTATCCACAAGTGTCAAAGTAGATCTTAGAGTTCTCACAGTATAAAAAGAACAGAAATATAGAGGATGTGTAAATAATATCTTCAAAGACTTTACTGTGTTCTATGCCAACATTTAACCAGTAAAAGTAGGCAAAGTGGGTTTTTGTTTTGTTTTATGTTTTTTACAATCATTTTTCAAAAAGGGTTTCTCGTTGATCTGCCCAAAAGTGCCGGAGGAACTTTCTTTTGTAACTTATTTCTTTGGAATTTGGTACTTCATGGTGAAGTGAAGGAGACGATGGTAAGTTCAATAATATAAGAATTTCAAATCATATCATACCTTTACTATATATTTACATATATTTTATTCCTCTGTGGACATGTACTGTCACACGGTGAGCACATGAACCTTGGGGCCTGCAGTAGCTCATGTGTTTAAAATGAAGCTTTTTTATTTAATACTGGCCCTCCTATCAGCACACTATATGTGCCTCCTCTTTGAGGTGTGCAGGATTTGTAACCTATTGTTTTAAATTGTTTGGTATGACTGTGTTTTTCTTTTTGGTAAATGGAATGTTTCTCATCTCTTCTTGTACATCAGATTGTATGTATAAGCACACAGAATAGTTTCTTGTGTATTGACCACCTTGCCTATAGTCTAGCTTGTTCAGAATTTATTAGTGAAGCCTATGTATTGTATCACAGAATTGTTGTTTTACTATTTAAATAATAAATAATAGAAATGTTTTAAGTCTTTGTGTTTGGACTGACCCACCACACAACTAAAGTCCAAGGAGTGTAATCTTCAAGCACAGCAATAAACATTTAAATAAATCACAGGGTGTGTCTTATTTACTGTATATTGCAATCCTTCTTTTTCACTGGTTCAAGGATGTTGGTTATGCACAACATCCGATAATAACGGAATCTACCATTGCTCCCTGCTGTACTTCATATCAAAGTCAATGTTTGGGGTAACGCATTATAACTACGCATTTAAGTAATCAGATTTTTACTAAAGTAACATTTTACAACAAAGTATCCATTTAGTACAAAAGTAACACAAGTTAACTTTGTTTTCCCATTTATTTACTGACATCTGTCCCCATGTTGAGAGAAATCAGGAGTAAGTGCAGAGGTGTTGTGAGCGCTGTGTGAACATGATGCTTATTGTAGTTCTAGACTAAATGTGAGCGTGCATTTACTCACATCACTTGCACAAAAACAGCACTGTAAAACCGAACAGTTGTTCTAACTAACACTTTTTAGTTAACTTTACTTAATGTCGAATAATTAGTTGAACTTACTTAAAACAATTTAGTAATCTGTACTGTTTGCATGCTATGCCTTCTTTACTCAGAAAACCCAAGTATACATTACTTGACTGGTTTGAGTACCATTTTGCAAAAGCAAACAAAAAAAAACACACAAAAAAAAAATAGGCGGGGCAAAGGGTTTTTGAGGCGGGATAAATCTTAATAGACTTTTCACTCATTTCTTCGACTTCTGCAGTCATTGTTCTTCTTAGTTGCATTTGCTCATTTTCCAGTCATCTTGAATGTTATTGTCAAAACAACTAACAATTTTAGGAGAACGTCACATAAGTTGACTTCATAAATTCATGTTGATTTCCTAAAATTTCTCACCATTATTGTGAGAAGTGTTCCCTTTGGTTGGGCTCTGGGAACTTAATTTATATTATTGTAATTTTCTTCCTGATGCAGTGATGCAACATGAAATCAGTTATATGATTTCAAAGGAAGTGAAGTAATAAATATTATATATATTTATACTTAAACTATTTCCTTGTTTTTAATGAATTTATTAATGATATATATCATAACTATATTTCATGTATAATAATGATCTTTTGATATTTTATTGCTAACACTTATGGCTTAAACTTTTAATTGGGTTAATATAACCCCTCTATATTTGTGACAATATCTTGCAATTTTGGTGGGATGACAGGCCATGGTGGGGCTGAGGGAGCATTGAGCCAAGGCGAAGCCATTGGATCGGAGGACCAAGTTGGAGTCCGGGGCTCTGTGGCTGGAGGAGAGATGTGGATAAGCCGTGAGAGTGACAGGAAAGACTGATGAACATGCTGGCTTATAGAGGAGGTGGGAAAGGAAGGCTGGGCAGACACTCAGGAAGCTAGGAAACTCAGAACTGGGCGGGACCAGTGGTAACAGGGTATTACCTCCTTTAATTCATCCATTATATTTCCAGACGCCAGGCAAAACTCATTCACAGTGGCAGGGCTTCCCTCCATGCCCTCAAACTCCACTAGTATTCCCTCTTGGACGGGCCACTTGAACCACTTGATGGTTGTTGTCGACTCATGCACCTGTTCAGATGTATCGTTGGGCTCAGGCACCAGGGGGCGGAATGGCTCAGTAGGACTCACTGGCACATTCTCCATGGCAGGCTCAGGCTCCTTGTCTGCGGTGGAATCAGGCTTTTGCTCCGTAGGGCTGACTGGACTCTGGGTCTGGAGTGGAACTGTCCTCCGCTGGGCCAATGATGAATGCAGAGTAATTTACCAGTACTCATTCCACATATATGGCGAAATCCTCAAATGGATAGTGACCCAGATAGCACGTACGTCTGCAAGATGTCTGTTAAAGATCACTTCATCTGGAAAGCATCTGCTGTTTACTAACATCTGATAGACATCTTTAAGATGTCAGTTTAACATACATTCTAAATCATTACATCTTAAAGACATCTTCTAAACGTCTATTTGACATCTAACAGGAAACGTCCTATAGACGTATTGCAGATGAGCAAACACTCTAAATAATACGTCTTCCAGATGTAAACACGCACATCAAATAGACGTCTCCGTGATGTACGTGTGCTATCAGGGGAGTTGGGCACGCCAACTCCGATATCAAAACATAAACTGTTTTTATTAAATCCACAGGAAAATAGGGCAAACAAGTCCACTTAACAACAGCGAGACAGGGCAAAGAACTGAACAGAACAGGGAGTATACCAGACTAAACGAGGGAACTGTTTAGTCCAGTGTAATTTAATCAACAACAGGTGATCTGAATCAGACTGACACATACTTGGGAGCTAGGCCAACTTGACAGGAACAAACACAATGAAACAAAACATAATCCAGCACATCTGTTTTTCATTTTTGTTTTGTTTTTATTGCTAAAGTAAGATTGGTGAACTTTTTGTCTTCTATTCTGCATCAAATTCTTATGCAATCCAGAATTGTTTGAGCAGTGCCCTCTACTGTACAAGCATGATTTTGCATTTCCTTCAGTCTGACCCTTATTTATTTGATTTTTGGTGTAAAGGACCTTTACATTTGCCAAAAAAAACCCCAACTTTTTTTCTTATTAAAAAACAAACCAACCACCAAGCCCAGCACAGGTGAGAAAAAAATTACTAAAAATGAACAGGAAATTACTTTCCATAAAAAGTAACAAAGTAACACAATAAATTGCTTTTTAGGGAGTAACACATTACTGTAATGCATTACTTTTAAAAGTAACTGATCAGAGTGTGAAACAGACCAGTACATGCTCTATATGCTATTTGTACTTATTTCCAGGTTACCTTGTAAAAACACCCAAATATCAGGTATATTAGGAATAGTAGCCTATGCCATACAGGTAGGGCACTTTTTGATTTAAGATCACAGTTTTTAAATCTGGGGATCAGGGTGTCTCCAGATGGCTTAAAATGATTAAAACAAGCAAATCAAATAATCATAAAATATATTGTAAGCTACCTTGTTCAAATTTTACATTTAGCTGAATGTCAACAAACACTGGGTGGCGCTTCAGTTCCATATAAAATTATTCTGTACTGCACAGCTTCAGGCTGTTTTGAATTGTATTTTTAAAGTTTTCCCCCCTTTGAAAACTAACGAATATTATCATTTAGTTTTTGTATTTGGTGTAGTCTATTAAAATAATAACTTCCAGTCAAATTATTAAACACTGTCTGAATCTACTAAAACAGATCTGTGTTGCCTTACATAATAATTGTAGGTGTAGGCTACTCGAAGCTTTCACGTTTAATGCGTTGAAAGACACTTGTTTGAATGTGCGACACCTATCTATGCTCAATCTGCTGTGTAAAATGAAAGCTACACAGTTTTAAATAAATATAAAGTAATTCGATGGAATATTCTGGAAACCTGTGTTGAGAAGAATGCTGAGGAGATGCCGAGAGAGAGAGAGAGAGAGAGAGAGAGAGAGAGAGAGGGGCGGGGTCAGTTTTTGGCATCGTTGTGGGTGTAACTAACACTGTCTCCATTCCACCGAAACAACTATTCATATTAAAACTGGCCATGCCAGCTGAACACTGTAGCTAGTCTCCTTTATTATCACCATTCTTATCGCCTCCTTTGGACCAGGGACTAGTAAAATTAATCAATTTGCTGTCGTTTATCGTCTGGTTTGACCTGGTAAGTGCGGATGGTTTCGATGGAGTGACTTTAGCGGATGCTAGCTGTCGCGTTAGCCAGCTCAGGGATCGCCTCATAGCGACTCATCCTATTTTGTTTCAACTTATTGATTTTCACACTTTGGTTGTAGTATGATGTTAGTATTTCATACTTTACATATTTAATTAATTTCTACCTTAATGCAATGTGCATATAATGCCCGTATAGTGGATTTAAAGCTGATTTGTGCCCTAACTGATGTGTGCGGCTGCAGGAATGATGTTGACAGTGCTAAGCTATGAGGCTAACACGATAGCGTAGAAAGACGTTTATTTCTTACTAATGAGAAATATATATATGCTGCTTATTATTTAGTGTTTCGTGTGCTATAAGGCATTAATCGCAAACAAAGCTACATCCGTTTTTATAGTGGGTTCCCTTCATTTTTAATTGTACATTTATCTTTTTTCCCCTTTGCTATAATAAGATGCTGCTATCAGTTGGGTGAGATTGTTGACAGCTGAAGGTTCAACCTGTAACAAGTTAACTGTCAGAATCACATTCTGTCTATAAAAATAAATATCTTGTTAAACATATCATTTGAAGTATAAGGTTAGGAGAGTGCTCTTGGTCGTCGACGTCCTAAAATAGCTTCAGTTTCGTTTAATTGGGATGTGAAACCTGAATCCTGTATAAGGCTGTTTCTGGAACAGCAGCTGAGGGGGATTGTGCTGTTTAATAATAGATAAAAAAAAAAATTTCAAGTTTTGATGGCCTTGTTTCATTCGAATTGTATAAACAAGTGATTTTTAATGCTAAAATGTAGCATTTGGATTTTATTTCGAGTTTAGAAAGGATGAAACAGTTTTTGTTGTATACCAAATATTTAGTTAGTTAGCTACAAATGGCTCTTGTGGGGATTTTTAAAAATCCTTTTCCAGTAGTCACGAAAAACTGGAAAAAGCATAAGAATGTTATGGAGAATTTTTCTTGAAATTCAAGCTATCCTATGCTTGCCTTGTGACCTTGTAAGACAAATAAATTTTCCAGGCGGGCGTGAGTAATACAGAGCAAATTCATTGACTGTTGTCCCTCCTGTTGATATAGATTGTTGTGATATCCTCTTGTTTTGTAGTGCAGCAGGGCCAAGCTAAACCAAACGCATTAGATCTCCCAACGAGCCATGGACATGATGTCTGAAAGACTAGACAATCCCTTGCGTTCACACCAGCATGTAACCGGGCTGCTCGTGGCTTCCCAAAACCGAAAAGTGATGACTTGTAGCCACTGGCATTCATTGGGTTTTTATCCGCTATAGCCATAGTGGATACGGCGATAAGTGACCTGGTTTTTAAAACCTGCTGAACGTGTCTTGTTCAGATTACAGCTAAACCCAGCTGTCCTTGAGGAGATTTCAGCGCTGCTGCTGCTTGGCTCATCTCGAAGTGACAGACTCTCTTTAGATTCATCCAACCGCCTGTCATGAAAACAGTTGGAGCACCATATGGGTTGTGAGCTAGATTATGGTTAACTGCTTTCATTTGTAATGCTGTGCATTGGTCCTCTGTTGTCAAATGTGCTGTTATAAGTTTACTGTGCACCATAGCAGAATTATCATTCTGGAAATCAGATCTTAAACATTGCAGTGACTATTGCTATGGTGAGCACAGTCATGTGATGAGCTGCTTTGCATTTTTTTCAGATAGCAAAAGTGAAAGCTTCCTGTTGGCGTTGTTAAGGATATGTTTTTTTTTTTTTTGTGGGAATCAGAGCTGATGAGCTACACAACTGAAAACAGACCTAAGCGGAAACATAGCTCAATTGCGTCAGTTCCACAGAAACTACGCAATTACATCAGTCGCCCTGAAGAAGTATTTACATTTTGTAAATTAGCCTGATACTTGCGTCCTATTTTTGTCATATGGGCCTAGCCCTATTTCTAGTTCCATAATACTAATCATCTGGTATCTGTGACTCTGATACATTATGAAACCGTGGCGTGTCCACCTCATTTGTCTGCTTAGTCAATGTTACTTGCAAATTTAGAACAGAATTTTTTTTTTTATATGGAAATCCCAGTGACAACCATTTGCGTTAAACAAATCTACACAAAAACATTTCTTGTTTGTCAACCTATGTTCATAAAACAAAAACAAAATCCCATAAACCTTAATTGAAGAAGGGACCAGACTCATATTTAGAGACCAGAATATCTTAGAGACTTTAGAGGTTGGCTCTCCTGACTTGATATGGGCAGTATGCAACATAGTGAAACTTTAGTTTCAACACCCTGAACCACCCATAACACCCAAGCTTTGTGACAGCAAGGCAGATACACAGGGTGCTCGAATGTCATAATGTAGCCAGTTGGAACGCACTTGACGAAGGCTATAAAAAAATAAAAAAAAACTTCCTTGATGTAACCTTGGCGTGCACCCCTCGCTAACGGACTTGTGGAAGGGGCTTTTATCAAGGGATTCAGTTGTTCACTTTTGTTTGGAATGCCCCTACAAATGAGTCAACTTCCTGAAGTGCCCTTCAAGGTAGCAAAAACACTGTCTGGAATTTGCACGTAAATTATTGGAAATTTTCCAAACAGGGTCATGTGTCTGAAAAACCCTATTGGAGATGCATTAACAAAATCAAAACTAGATCTCTACATCTCCTGAAAAACTGTGAGTGGTCACTGTAAAAAATGATTGTTGGTTTTACTGGTTTACACACACAACTCTTAGTGGCCTAAGTTTGTTGTGCCTGCTTACTCCCAAGTCCCCACATCAAGGGATCTGCCCTTCTGAGTGAGTAGGGCATAGGGATGCTAACTTCTGATTGGAATTCACCCTATGTTTAGAGATCATGTGTAAACAGGATCCTTTTAGAAAAATCAGTCATGGAAATCTTCTGGAATGAAATGTTTAACAGCAGAAATGCATTCTGTGTGAACAACCCCTTTATGCCTGTCACTCGGAAGTCAACAAATGTGGGTGGGTGACCTTTAAACGCTGCACAATTTTCTTCATTTTTGATTCTTGACATCACAGAGTTGACCAGTATTTCGGAAAGCCGTTCATTAACCCGTTGATCGTGTGAACCGCAGACATGGTGTATTTAACGGAAAAGTCAATCAACAATTTTACAGTTATTTACAGCGTTTGAAAGCGGCTACTGCGTTTGTGTGCTATAAATACTGCTGAATTTACTGCATCTCCATGTCTCTGTCTTTTAGGTCACAAGTAAAGACAGACGTAGGCTTGATGAAGTTGTTGTCTTAAGCAGTTAATCTGTGCTCTGACCTCTGGTGCTCTTACTCATGGTCCCTTCAGAACGTTGTCAGCTGATCAGCCAAGTTTGCAGTTTCTCTTGTTTTTTCCATCCTAATGATTAGGGCTGCGTTCAGTGTTGGAGCACACTGCTAGACTGCCATTTCACTTCACTTCACGCTTGAACATCCAGTGGTTTAGTATAACCTTCTGGAAATTTCCATTCCCTGTATAGCTAGCTAGGACTCTTAATCAATAATTTCAATGTCAAAGACAAGCTCAAGTTGTTTTTTCAAGTGTCAGGACTCATCAGTTGTGTGGCCAGCTGGTTATTTATGAATAATTTATACGTGTCCTCCTTTATTTATTTATTTATTTGTGGATCAGATCTTGTCTGTGATGGTCAGGCTTGATAGGATTTGTTCTTGAAAACGACATGGCGTTTTTGAAGTCACATGACGACTCTCCATCCAGCTTCTGCACAAGGTGGGAAACTTTCTTTTTCTTATATGCAATCCGTGGTATGACACATGTACTTTGTGACATATCGCCTCAGGGTTTTTCATTTGTGCGTTTGTCTTGTTATGCTTCTTAAGTTACTTTCTCCTGCATGATGCATTTCAAAACTGAAATCTAATTCTGATAATTACACTGGCAAACTAATCTAGATCTTCCATGCCACTGAGATCTGTTCAACACTATATTTGATGTTCATTTGTGAAGACAGCAGTAGAATATTGTGTTAAATCTTTTAGTGAGCTTATGTTTTAGGTTTTGGTTTTGGTTCTGCATAAATGAAATGCTGCCGTTGTCATGACTTATGACACTCAACGCATGTTGTTTTCTGTCGGGAAGCAATACATAATCCAACACCGTCTTTTGCGTTCTAAAGGGGTCTATTGATGGCTAAATGGATTCAGTATTCAAAAATGAAAGGAAGAGAACCATCTGCAATTCAGTATGCAAATATTTCAGTAGATTATCACTGCTGTTGTTTTTTTTTGTAGTTTAAGGTTGAATTGCATCCAATTATGGAGAAAGAAGAATAAAAATAATTTGCAAAACTGTAAAATTAGTTATCAAGGTTTTTTTTTTACTACTAGTGCCATAAAGTGTTATAGCAGAATTTGAATTATTGCTTTTTCACCTCACTGATTGCTTCTTGCTGCCAGTTACCTGATTGCCAGGTTCCACCTACAATAAAGTGCTTTGCCACAATTACAGGGAGAATGCTTAGATTTAGTGTTAACACTGAGATCCTGGCCTAAGAAGACTTGCCAAAAGATATCCACTGTTATTAATTAATTATTGGCATTTGAGATTTGGCCTTTGTGCTGTAGGTGGTCCGATAATCTCCTTGTTAGGTCATCTTCAGGACGCTGTTGTTCCAGGGAATGTTCTGGAATTTTTGAAGCCGCTCTTTGTGTATCTATGGCATGCTTTTCTGTGACTGGATCTACAAACTCTCCCTGTGACACCAAATCAGTAATCAGTAACCATAGTGAGACAACTAGGCTTTGTAAACATCATGTCACCAAGGAGATGCAGAGAGATTTCCCCGCAGAAAATTCCAGCATCGTCCCTTTATGTGTTCTCCAGAGCTCTGAGGAATGAGCCAAGGTCATACTGTGCTCGCTGCTAACAATCTAAGTGCTGAGCCGCGTTTAGCTTATCCAACAATGGTGAACATTGTGAGCGAAAAGGTCATCATGTGTGATATGTGGGATTAGAAGCACATCTACTCTCAATTGTCTGCAAACTAAGACATCTGCTGTTAGGGCTCAATTCACACATTATTCCAATTCGTTTTCGGGACATTTTGTTCCTGTTCCACATGCCCGGTGTCGAGCTGCTAGTCGTGCCTAAAGTGTCTGTAATTTAGCACAGTGAAAATGCTCTTAACATTTCAAAAAGTAATTTGAGTAAGTGATAGTTCAGGTAATGGAGTAGATCTAATGAACTGTAACTCTGTGTATATACATTTCAGAGAAAATTATTTTTTTTTAAAAGAAGAGAAATTAATTCTTTTATTCAGAAAAAAGTGACAGTAAAGATATTTATAAAAATTAGCCTATACAATATTTATATTTCAAATGCTGTTCTTTTGAACTCTATTCATCAATGAATCCTGAAAAAAAATTATCATGGTTTCCAAAAATATTAAGTAGCACAACTGTTTTTTAACATTTAATATTTTTAGAATTTTTACTTCCTTGTTTATACTCGTAGGACCAGGAAAGTTACTTCTGGAAGTAATGCGTTACAAATTGTGTTACTCCCTAAAAAAGTAACTAATTGAATTACTTTTTATGGAAAGTAAGATTACTTTTGCATTACATTTTCATCACCAGAAGCCTGTACCATGATGGTAGTTGATCAAACTCAGGGTTAAAGGATTAGTTTTGAGTTGACAAAACCAAACCAATCAAACCAGGCTTCGTTGGTACCATGATGCAGATCATTAACTTTCTCTGTCAACTCAGGTTTTGATCCTGGGTTTAGGAGTTTAGGTGTGACATCAGTAGCGAACAGCCAATCAAATGCTGAGAAAGAGTGAAACTGCGATTTCATTTCTCGCGAGAGAAGCAGAATATTACGAGATTGAAAAATATTAAGAATTTAAACAAACTTAAACAGCAAGAACAAAATAGCTCTCATCAGTAGTCTATGAAATAGTCTATGAACTAAAATAAAAAGTCTTGCTATATCAGTGCAAGTAAAAGTTGTGAAGTTAGTTTATACAATTGATAAAGGAATAGAGAGAATTGAACATTTAAGCTCACGTAGACATTTTATAGCTTTATCTATTGATTCTAAAGCATATTTATATCATCTTTCATAAATGTATTATTTTAAAGTATGCATAATAATCATTTATAAACTAAAATTGTACATGTGTGACTGATTAATAATTAAATAAATAATTTCTAAATCATACAAAATTATTATTCCAAATAAGCGTTACTAAAAGCCAGACGATTTTGTCTTTAAAAATCATTTGCTGTAGTGACCTTAAATTTGGAGTAAAAACAGGTGGAGTGACTTTATCGCATCAGACATGTGACACTTTGCTCACAGCTGATTGGTCCAATTTCAGTTTGCAAGCTCTTACCTGGGACATAACCTGCCCCGGACCAGGTTAGCTGTGGAGTATAAGTTACTGTGGCAATGAACACTGCTAAAAGCCAAACCACTTTCATGGTGCCCAAAACCCCTGGTTGGCGCAAACTAAACTGAAACATCGGGCTAGCCACATAAACTGGCTTCATGGTATAGGCCCCTGGTCTTAGCTTGCTTGTTTGTTTTTAATTGCAAAAGTGAAACGAATAAGTCTCAGGCTGAAAGAAATTCAAATTCACTTCACATCTGTACAGTAGAGGGCGCAGCTCAAATAAACCTTACAGCTGTGCTGCCGTTCTGTACTGCAGAAGAATAGAAGTTCAACACTTACAAAAAAAAAAAAGTAACCCAAATGTAATGTCTAACTAAAGTAATTTTTGCTTATTAGTATGGCTAAATTGGATCCTCAAAGGTCAGCTGAAAAGACATTGCTTAATAAATTTAGTAATAATGTGAGATAAATACATCTCACATAAAGTGAGATTAAATAAGTGTATAAAGTGAGATTAAATACATAAAGTATATTTGTTTTCTATAACATTCAATTATTGCAGGTTTGCGTGATTTTCTGAGTTTGCATTTAAGTTTTTATTAATTTTTAGGAATACTGAATCTGTTTTTGGGCAAGTGAGATGAGTAAATACATGCTCACATTTAGTCTAGAACTACATTAAAAGCATCATGTTCACACAGTGCACACAACACCTCTGCACTTACTCCCTTTGGCTCTCAACATGGGGTACATTTGAAAAAACAAAACTAAGTAACTTGCCTTACTTATTTGAAAAATATATTTTGTTGTAACAGTAATGCATTACTTTACTCAGTATTTGAAAAAAGTAATCTGATTATGTAGCTCACGTTGCAATGCGTTAACCACTTGGAAGTGCTTGGAACATTCATTAACATTCCTTTTTAAAAGAAAAATAAAGTGAAGCATCAATGCTCTCAGTAGCTGGTCATGTGATGCCATAAGCAGAGGGTTGAGCAGATTGCTCACTGTTTTCACAGATATGTTTTTCAGACCACAAATGTCCATTAACTGAATAAGTGGTTTGTAAATTTGGCCCAGCTAATATTAATCAGAAGCATTATACTCCGTTTTAATGCATTTGCTGATGCTGCTGTTTTCTTCTGTTTTATTTCCTCCAGCTTAACCCCTAACGTCCTGAACAGGATTTGCGGTCCGTCAATGAGGAACTACAGGCTCATCTTCTGCCACAACCTGAAGCAGCCATAGATGAATATTTCTTTTACTACTAGTGAGTGGAGCAGGAGATAGTTAACTTCTGGGCGTTTGTACTACAAGGTGAGCCCGCTCTGACAAAAATCTATTTATATCACAATTGTCTTCTGAAATTCTTCTTTACGTTGTAATTAAAACTAAAATGATGTGAGACCAGCTGCTGTTGTCACGAAGACATCAGCTGTCTTGACAGATCAAGTTCAGATTGTGTGCATTTCTAAACAGACTGAATGCTAATCAGATCCAGTTGCAGAGTTTTTCCCTTTACGACATTAACAGCTTGTGCACTGTGGCAGTGTGGGTTGTGATGGCACGTTGAACGAGACGACAGCCACCTGCAACCATCATCAGAATCGGCGTGCCGCGTCTGACGGCTGTACGATCTTTGCACATGACAAACGCTCTACTTGCGTACGCTCTCCTCATCTCTATACTCACACATGATAAGAACCATCGCTTCCGTGATGGGAGAGGTCCCGCTTCAATTTTCAGCTTGTTTTGTTCTTGTTGTCCGGAGTTTGTTGTTGGAGTCCGCGCCCCACCCATGATAGCGTTTTGTACAGGGAGACGATGAGTCCGTGACCTTGTTCTCGCCATCTCTCTCTGTAGACGGACTGAAGCAGCCAGGCTGTGGAGGCGATGAGGAAGAGCCTCTCTACTTCCCTCAGCGACTCCCTCAGCACGGCCAGAGTGTTTGGGATCCCCCTGGAGGACGTGCAGCACAGTGGGCAGCCAGGACATGAGGTCCCCCTACTGGTCAGGAGCATCGTAGAGTACATTGAAGAGCACGGTGAGTGAGGGGGGGACCCTGATGATTTATGTTACTTTCTTTCTATCCTTTATTTATTTGTTTTTAGCTTTCATCAATAGCTGCATTATAGCCATTGACCCTCCAGAGATAAGATCGAAGACGGACCAGAAAGTACGTGTTTGCCAATGAAATCATGGTTTTGGAACATTTCTGACCCATTTAGACAATAAATGTGAATTTTATTCCTGTGATGCAAAGCTGTTGCTTATTTCAGCATCATTACTCTAGTCTTCAGTGTCACATGATCCTTCAGGAATCATTATAATATACTGATTGTCAATGTTAAAAAAAATAATTGTGCTGCTTAATAATTTTGTGGAAACTATGATACATTTTTTTCAGGATTTTAAAATATATTCAAATAGAAAAGTTATTTTGAATTATAATATTTCACAAAATTTTTACTGTATTTTTTTTTTAATCAAATTAATGTAGCCTTGGTCAGCTTAAGAGACTTATTTCAAAGACACTTACAACATACAGCAAACTATTAAATGATAGTGTAATTGATATGATATGGCTTCATATTAATTGTGTATAATACTTAAAAAAATAAACCCTTTCACACATACATTTAAAAGATTGTATCTGTGAGTCAAGTGTGAGTTTTTTCACATGTATCGTATGCATCAAAGGGTTAAAGTAGTCATAAATGCGACAAGGTTGTGTAACAATATATATAGAATATATAGAGTATATAGAATCAAAAAAGCATCTTAAAATTGACAAATAGTAAACCTATCTGGATGGCTTCTACATAAATGTTGTAACAACTCAAGGAAGCAGAGCTTGCAGTGACATTTTCATCTGATAAAGTCAAAAATGTTGTTTGGTCTGTATGATGGGAGTGGCATTTTTGAACTCCCTGATAAAAGATGGACTTCCTTTATTTTGCAATATTACAGAGTCAAAAGCGAAAAGAGGAACATTATTCAGGCCGGGGCTTTTATAATGACACTATCATTATAGTCTTTCACCTACTAAATAACGTCCACAAGTAGATACATAAATGCCAAGGCCTGGTATAGTACTGATATTATCAAAGTGCTCACAGATCAAGCAGATTTTTTGCCCTTGTTTAAACTCTAGCACAGGCATGATGTTAAAAATATGTTGGCAGTGTTAAGTCATTGAAAGGGGTTTAGCCACCGCTGTTGTTTCCAAACACCAGCTCTTCCTCTGTGAGTTCAGCATACTGGCATTTCTCCTCCACTTTTTCATTTGGAAGGATGTTTTTGTTCTGAGGCTAATTTAGACATAACAGGGAGCGATGTGGTGGCTTCCCTTTATGCGGTGTAGACTCTTATGTACACACGCAGAGCACCAGGGATGGGAACTGAGACAGACCAGCTAATGCTTATTTGCCAACAGAGCTGTTAGGAAGCTTCTGATCTGATCTGGTGAAAATCAGCAGTTTGTTTTATAACAGCTTCAGTCAAGAAGTCAACCGTAAAAAATATCCATTATTGGTTTTATTCAAAACATTTGGGCTGAAGAATGTAAACTAGTTCAGCAGGACTGTTTCATTAGCTCATAAATCGCAGACAGCGAGAACGTAGCTATTTTGTTGACAGAGCTGACTAAAGGGATTACGAGTTTAACCTGCAAGCTGCTCTGTGCACTGATTCAGCGATTATAGTCTCTTGTGTGAAATGTCTATATATTGTTCTGTGAGTATGTTTCTCTTAGTGATGTATGTGTTTGCGTTTTGTAGGAGTGCTGCACCTGAGTCTGTTTCTAGTGAACGGGAACGCAGAACGCGTGGAATGGCTCAGGCAGCGCTACGACAGCGGCGTTGAAGTGAATCTGGAGAAAGAGGCCGACCTGGCGTCTGCCGTCAGCCTGTTACGCCTCTTCCTGCAGGAGCTCCCCGAGCCCGTCATCCCTGCAGGCTTACAGGCGCAAATTATGCAGCTCTATCAGGGTGGGTGAAGCTTTCACACTGCCCTCTTCTGCCGCTCTGTTTTTACCTTCTGGAATGTTCTGGACACTTTACAAACTTGTAATATAATTGTATCATCAAAGCATGGCCGTACTTTCACACCTTTGCATCAGCCAGCTCACTATGCTCTTGGCTTCACGTCATCACAATTGCACGTCCCTCTGAACTTTCTCCTCATCATGACGGCTGATTTGTTTGCTCTCTTTTAGACTACAGCAGTGAGGAAGAGCTGGGCAGAAACATGAAGTATTTCCTTCAACAGTTGCCGCAGGTCAATTACAGCTTGCTCCGCTTTCTGTGCCGATTTCTGTCCGGTGTGGCGTCTCTTCAGGAGGAGAGCTGGAGCATTGGGGCTCTCGCCGCAGTCTTCGGGCCAGACGTTTTCCAGTAAGACTCTATTGCAGTTCCTGGCAATTCGTGTTAGTTGTCTTGCGCGCAATTTATAAAGAAGCTGCATGAGAGAAATTCATGTTGGAGGAGAAAACACTCTTTTTTTTCTTTTCTTTTTTTTTTTCAGTACAACACATTTAGTCATATGTAGGCCCACACGGAATCTTTTCTTTTTTCTTTTCACAGTTTCGATTGTGTGGGAAAACCTTAATATGGTGAAATGATAAACATAGCTATGACTAATTTAAATGGTAGGGTAGATGGTGTTTAGAAGTTGACTGTCTGATCAATTCTGCAGAGATCCGTGAACAAAATTATAGCTGAAATGAGTAATTTCTGCAGCATTAGTGTCACCAAATGGAATAACAATGTAAATATTGATTGTTTTGAAAATGCTTCCTAAATACTCCCCTCCTGTTTGTCATAGTGCCCTATACTCACACCAATGGTTAAGCCAATGTCTTAGAGTCAGGCTGTTTGGATGCTCAAAAAAATGGAGCATTGTTTTGATATCACCACAGATTCAGTGTTTACACTGTTGAGTAAATCAGTCTACAGATATATTAAGCTGATTCTGAAGTACTTTAACTTAAAATGGCGCACGGAGAATTCACCGTTATAACGATTCCTGCCTTCTACGTTCTGCAGTTTAGACACAGATGTGGAGGATCTGAAAGAGCAGGAGTCAGTTAGCCGTATTCTAGCAGAACTGCTGGAGAACCAGGAGGAATTCTTTGACTCGGAGGAGGACGATGATATCTCCAACACCAATGACTACAGCTCCATTAATGACCAGGTAAACTTTCTTGCAGCTGTGTTGACGATGCTATTATTGATATTAGTGTTGCTTATCTGTATTGTAGACTTGGAATTAAGCCTTTTCCCCCGTTATTGTTTGATTCACGGAACCGGACACTAGTTATCTTGCCAAGAAAAATCTTTATTCTTTACACATGTCAGCAGAGGAGAGTAACTTGAGAAGATGTTGTATTAGTTGATATACGAATACAACCCCCCCCATGCCTCTGTCTAGTCAATACAGTAAGGATTGAGCTTATATACAGCACTTTGGGACTTACAGCTTCCTTGTAAAGTAGAAAAATATGTTGCTTATGTTTAAAAAGGGTTTGTATACCTCATGCCATAAAACTAATCCATATGAATTGAGCGGCCACTGGACGTGAATTGTTGGATTCAGATGTTTATAGCCTGTTTATTTTGGAAAATAAATATGAAATGCATGTAATTTGTAGTAAGTCCACTTTTAAGTTTAATTAGTTATTCGGCTGAAGTGCTGTCCAATTAGACAAAGATGCAAACGAAATTGCAAACAGATGTAGCAGTGAATTAAACCACAAACAAATTTGTGACAGTAAATCTCAATGTAATCACAAGAGATATGTTCATGCAATACGTTTTTCCTGGAGTAATATCACTGATATATATTGTAAAGGCTTCATTAAAGGTTGTATCAGTGATTTCAGGCCCAAAAATAAATGTCCGCCCCTGTCGGTGATTGGTTGGAACACTGTTTGTTTTGGTTTTGAGTGGTGGTTGTACCCATTTGTTTTTGTGTGCAGATCTCAGAGCCTAGGCTGCCTACAGAGACGCATTTTTTTGACGGCATGCTTATGGGGCGGGCAGCTAGCGGATCGTTAGGAAAGATTAGACATTTCTTTTTGGGCCTGAAATCACTGATACAACCTTTAATAGTGGTTTGTGTTACTTAACTTAAACCAAACCCTAAAGAGTGTAAACAAATAGCAGATACTTGTGAAACTTGTGCGTGTGAAACTGGACCTATTAGTGGTGCACGATATATCGGCCGATATGGTAAATTTTTTACACATCGGTATCGTTCCAATGTCAAAATAGGGCCGATGTGAATAATTGCGCATAATTTAAACCATTCCCGCAAGGTTAGCTTTTATAGTGCGAGAAATTCCCGCACAAATATATTTTCTTTATCTCAGAGCAAATTGTAACGCTTTGTGTCTAGCAAACGCGTCTAACGCGTTGAGGGAAAGAAAATAGGGATAATGTTAGCTCACAGCTGAAGTTACTAACTTAGGCCAGACAGAATCACGGAGGCGATTGGCATCACAACAACTCGCGTTTTATTTCCCAATCGAACTCGGGGCAAATGTCTGTCCCACGCTCTGTTCATGGTCCACAGCGTTACCAAACAAACAAAACCAGGTAAAATAAAATGAGCACCAAACAGAGATTACCCGCATACATGGGGGATTTGAGGCGCACGGTACATACAATACCATACAGAGTGCAGACAGTTCAACAGGGCGCACGCAGCTCTTAAAGGGGCCACACCTTATTTCCACTCGTTACAAAATTATTATAAAACAAATTCACAGATGTGAGAAAAGATATCAAAATGTCTTTTATTTTCTAATTTAATTCCTCAATCAGCGCTGGACCGGCATTTTCTGTCTCCCGCTGAGCCTGGCTGTAGACAGATCATATGTTTCACACTGTCAATGCAGTGGTCTGCGTTGCACTGATCTTATTCACACTATCGAGTGTAGGTGCAGCACTCTAACATTCTGAGTCATAATGAGCTGTTTGTGAAGAAATGATCCGCTTCTAAATTGTCATTTTAATCACGAAATTGAAACATTACAAACCATTTTGCTCTTATATCGAGTGATAGAGCGCGGCAGCAATGAACCAACTGATCAGCTTACAGCGTAACAACACTGAATGCTCGGCCGAACAGCTGATCATAGCTGTACAGGGCGCCTTATTATTTTTCATCTCCATAAATATATCTAGTAGTAAAGCTAATGCAAGGGCTAGAAATATATTAATCTTTTTCTGATACTTCTTTGTCATCATGGAGAGTTCATGGTTGCACAGCAACGACAGACGCCACGGGAGAGCAAGCGCTTGAAGAAAGAAGGACACAGCGGCGCGCCCGCACTTTCACTTGTTTTTACACATCTAGAGCGACGTTGTTGATTGATTGAGCATGTGACTGCCTGTTTCTAGCAAGCAAGAACTGATAAGAATGTAAAATGTGTACCTTGAAATGCAATGTAAGAAGTCGCTTTGGATAAAAGCGTCTGCCAAATGCATAAATGTAAAATTATCATAAAAATGTGTTTTCTATACAGAGATATCGACATCGCTAAATATCGGTATCGGCCATATCAGCAATATTAATATCGGTAATCGGTATCGGCCACAATTTTCACATCGATGCATCACTAGGACCTATTGTTTATATTTTGCCAATGTTACACTATAACAAATATTTTTTAAGAGTGATGACAGAATATTCCCGTAAATGTTGATATTTCACATATTTTGCTTTGTAAAATTATGATAAGAGAGTCTCTTTGGAAAATATTAATGATTGGATCAGTTTCAACCTGTAACAGTGTTAAAATATCAGTTATCAGCCTCATATTTCCTGATCGGTGTGCTGGACTTACAAATGTGGCTTTGGGGAAAATGTATATATTTGTGTTTTAGATCAATGGGATTAGCTTAAATCGGTATTAGCTTTGTTCCTCTCGAAATACTTGCACAAATCTTGCTAATGCGATATTGTGATTTGAGTTTTGAAAGATGACTATTTACTTATGCTTTGTGTTTGTTTAAAGCGTGTAAAATGTGTGTCACCCGCCCCAGTTCCAGGGGGAAGCAGCGCTTTACACAGGCCAGAATTGAATCTAAGAAAAAGAAGCAGTGTTCGAAGGTTATTATGTCAGTAGTGTTATGTAATACACTGACAATAATACTGTTATGTAAAACCATCCAAAGGCGTGTCTCCTCCATTCAGTGTGTCTGTGAGTGTGTTTGCAGACTGCAGGTTCCCTCACACAGCAAAGGAACGACTGTGATTTGTTTTCTTTGAAAGGGCAGATTGTTTTAAATCTCATTTGTATGACACTCTACATCCTTTTAAGGATCTCAAAATTTCTGACCTCTCAAGACTTTACATTTCTGCTTTCTTAATATACACATGAAATAGTCAATAATGGGCTGTAAATACTTTCCACAAGACATCTTGTGTCACAAATTCTTGCTTGTGTCAGACTTGCAGAAAAAGAAACAGCTCTTTTGTACAATACAATACTAACTGCAGTTACATAACTGAGTGATGTAAGCTTGGTACCGGCACCTGTGCTGGTTTCCAAGGATGTCTAGTTTTCATAACGAGCATAATTATACAGACTACCCGGGTTATTTTAAAGACAACCTGGTGAGCTGCCTTGCTGTCTAATCTCTACATAGGCAGCTGCCTTTTAGGCAACATCGTAACCCATCTTTAAACCGATCATTAAAGATCTGAAATGCTTTATTTATATATATATATATATATATATATACACTCACCGCCCACTTTATTAGGTACCCCATGCTAGTAACGGGTTGGACCCCCTTTTGCCTTCAGAACTGCCTCAATTCTTCGTGGCATAGATTCAACAAGGTGCTGGAAGCATTCCTCAGGGAGTTTGGTCCATATTGACATGATGGCATCACACAGTTGCCGCAGATTTGTCGGCTGCACATCCATGATGCGAATCTCCCGTTCCACCACATCCCAAAGATGCTCTATTGGATTGAGATCTGGTGACTGTGGAGGCCATTTGAGTACAGCGAACTCATTGTCATGTTCAAGAAACCAGTCTGAGATGATTCCAGCTTTATGACATGGCGCATTATCCTGCTGAAAGTAGCCATCATAAGTTGGGTACATTGTGGTCATAAAGGGATGGACATGGTCAGCAACAATACTCAGGTAGGCTGTGGCGTTGCAACGATGCTCAATTGGTACCAAGGGGCCCAAAGAGTGCCAAGAAAATATTCCCCACACCATGACACCACCACCACCAGCCTGAACCGTTGATACAAGGCAGGATGGATCCATGCTTTCATGTTGTAGACGCCAAATTCTGACCCTACCATCCGAATGTCGCAGCAGAAATCGAGACTCATCAGACCAGGCAACGTTTTTCCAATCTTCTATTGTCCAATTTCGATGAGCTTGTGCAAATTGTAGCCTCAGTTTCCTGTTCTTAGCTGAAAGGAGTGGCACCCGGTGTGGTCTTCTGCTGCTGTAGCCCATCTGCCTCAAAGTTCGACGTACTGTGCGTTCAGAGATGCTCTTCTGCCCACCTTGGTTGTAACGGGTGGTTATTTGAGTCACTGTTGCCCTTCTATCAGCTCGAACCAGTCTGGCCATTCTCCTCTGACCTCTGGCATCAACAAGGCATTTCCGCCCACAGAACTGCCGCTCACTGGATGTTTTTTCTTTTTCGGACCATTCTCTGTAAACCCTAGAGATGGTTGTGCGTGAAAATCCCAGTAGATTAGCAGTTTCTGAAATACTCAGACCAGCCCTTCTGGCACCAACAATCATGCCACGTTCAAAGTCACTCAAATCACCTTTCTTCCCCATACTGATGCTCGGTTTGAACTGCAGGAGATTGTCTTGACCATGTCTACATGCCTAAATGCACTGAGTTGCCGCCATGTGATTGGCTGCTTAGAAATTAAGTGTTAACGAGCAGTTGGACAGGTGTACCTAATAAAGTGGCCGGTGAGTGTGTATATATATATATATATATATATATATATATATATATATATATATATATATATATATATATTAGGGGTGTAACGATACGCGTATTCGTATCGAACCGTTCGGTACGAGGCTTTCGGTTCGGTTTTCGGTACGCATTTTCAAACCGAACGGTTCGTTGGACCATTTTTCCTGCCGACCAAAATTTCGTTATTTTAAATTTAGGCGCGCGTTGCGCGTGACAAGCGCACTCGAGATGCTGGTGCAACCACAACATTGCCCAACATCAAATGGCAAATGTAATGTAAGCGGAACGAAACTGAGCTACCCGTTATTATGTGGTTGACGGACTGTTTATCAGTTTGGACCAATGCAGCGCGAGCCGATCTCTGTTACTACACAGCGCTGAGACATCCAGTAAAGAAAGCATTTGAATTCGCTATTGAACTTGAAGTAATAACATCGCTGCGAGATCTAGTGAGAAACATTCACATTTCTCTGTTATTAACTGATCAAACTGCGCTGACGTGGAAACCAGGAAGAAACATTGTGCCATGAATGAACTATTCAGTGTCCACAGAACAGCAACATTCACCATGGATTTACTGTAGTAACACTAACTGTAACCATGGAGGTTTGGCAGGAATAGTAGGCTATAATGCTTTCAAGTAACATTACGTCGGTTTTATTTTGACATTATGAATTCAATTGCTGCCCTCAAATGTTAATCTGAACTAAAATAAACATTTGTTTATAACTACTACAATATAACATTTCATTTTGTCCAAGGAGCTGTTTTGTTTTATATGCTCCTAAGAAAAGTGAAGTATATCTCCATCATTGCTCAAAGTAAAAAAAAAAATATATCATACTTTATGATGTTAGTTTTAATAAAAATATAATAATAAAAAAATCAAGGAAATTTCTCTGGCATTTCTTTCTTTTTGCTGCATTGAAAACGTACCGAACCGTACCGAACCGAACCGTGGCACAAGTGTATCGTATCGAACCGAACCGTGAATTTTGTGAACCGTTACACCCCTAATATATATATATATGTATATGTGAGGCCGAGAATTGTTATAGCTTAAACTTTCAGGGAAAATGTTTTTTCTTTCTTAAAGATTGAAAGAGTTGTTGGCAATGGGTAATATATAGCTTGCGTTTAGTTTTTTACTTCTGTCAATTGTATTTAGGCTTCAAAATGCATAAAAGATTAACACGAAGAACGTGTAGGAATCATAAACGTTTGTTGGTCACAGAGGTCATTTTCCGCAATAATACAAAAGCCAATGGAAAAATCCTATTGGCTATTTGTGGAGGGAACTAGGGAGATTCCAACTGGCCCACAAAAATACACCATCCACTGCAGCAGTTTATTGAGTTTGATGTTAATATGTTGCTAAGTTAACAACATAGGACTCTATGCATGAAAACTTATTATTCACAAATGTTTTGTAAAATAGTACATATTAAATGAGGTCCAGCTCACACAGAAGTCATTTTCAAACCAAGCAGCTTAATGTTGTTCAACACAGTGAATTTGCGTGACCAGCTTGAAGAATTGCTAAATTTGCTCAGGGAACTCTTTTGCTCTAACATGAAAGTCCAGAATGCTTGAATTTCTATTGAAATTCTTCGATTCACCATTAGTACCAATATTCTGGACCAGCCTTTCACACCAATGATGACTTAAAATGCTCTCTTGGTAGGATCACCCAGAGCTCTAGTCTGCTTGTAGCTGAGCCACAGGCTCCCTTGAAGCATAGATCAGGTTGATACAGAGAATCTTATTTGCTTCAGTGGGTTCATCTGCAGACATGCTTGGAGGTACTAGACGTTTCAGTCATCCGCCTGGTGAGAAGGTCCTCTCTACTGTAAAAGACAGCTTGGGAAGCATTAGAAACAGAAGGGGCAGAAACAAATTTGAGCAGCAGGGTGAAGATCCTGGGTGACCCAGCTGGATTCAGGCCAGTGCTCAAGGAGCTGGCATATGCTGAAATGAATATGAGCATAAATCACAGATTTATTTCTAAGAATTTCTCGCTTGAGAGCCTCTCTCACTCTCTAATCACGTGTCTCACCCAGGGCTCACTGAGATGAGACGGAGCTGACTTGTGTAAATGTTTGGCCCTTGTCAAGGTTGGCATGCATTAGGGTTGAATAAAGCATTTGGGCTCAGCAGGGTTTGTTACATAAGTTTGTTATGTGCCTAAGATTAAGTAATTTTGATAATTGCACATTACTAAGAGATGGACCATATCCTGCCCATCTAAGGAGAATGACTTATTATCTATGACTGGTGATTGACCATGACATAATCTCCATGGCAACACTGGTTGTTATGTGTTTTATCATTTAAACTCTGGTGACTGCCCCTTTGTTCTTCAAATTCCTGTTTCTACCCAGAAGTGTTCAGACCTGTTGTGGACCGACACAAAAATAAACCAGGTCATCTTTCCACACACATCCACCCAGTTCCCAAGCCAGTTTTTCTCATCCTCGGAGGCGTTTAAGATGTTTTCTCCATTCGTGTGGGTTGTTTTTCCTGTTTCTTTTGTGCGTGCACTTGACAGATTTTTTTTTTTACTAATTAATGAAGAGCGCCTTTAATTAAAGTCTCAGTCAGCTCTCTGCTGTTGTTTTTTGGATGCAGATGTTGTTGCATAAGCTATAGATCACGCATTAACAAAGCCTCTGAGGCCAAACAAAGGCTGCGTTTCTGCGTGCTTCAGCTTCTTGGAGGTATTAAAACATCATAGATGAACCCGTGAGGATGTTACCCCCGCCCTGGCTTCAGCATCTTCATCATAATTAAAACTACATGGTTGTTTTTTGACAGCATAAGACACTAATGAAGACAGTGTTCGGCAGGGACCGTTTGAGTCACTCATTTACCTGCTCTTTCCACCACAAGATGCAAACAGATTTGCTATCAGATTTGAAATCACATCAAATCAAATGTGTGCTCCCTAAACATCCACACCTCTAAGATATACAGTGTAATACACTCGTGTGGAGAAATATAGTGTGAAAGGCTTAAAATTGCAAAGTCTGGAGCTTGTCCAAAAGACAACCGAGCGGGAACAGTGGCTGTAGGCATATAGAGATGTGAAAATAGTCATTCTCGGCAGCCGTTCTGCACACGGAATGTGACTCATATCTGCATGGCCACTGAACAGCAGCCCAACTTGGCCAATCAGATGTAGAGGGAAATGGTTGCTATGGCAACATGGCAGCGATACTGCAGCAGATGCAGTGTGCATTTGATCATGTGATAGTGCCAAAGTTTGTCTGATATTAAATACTGTTAGGTAGATTTACACATGGATGTGTAGCCCTGAACAACAATGGCAATGGTTTGATTTCCTCAAACTGACTGTTTGGCGCATTTTTCAACGAAACCTGTTTTTCATACGTACTGTAGACTCTTGCATTATGTAACTCGCTCATGTCTCCAGGAAATCCACACTAGTAATACAAACAAGCACTTAGATACATAACGATAAGGGGATGTGACTTCAGTGAAAGTCAGGTGCTGTAATGCACCGGATGAATTAATTGTCTCATATTAGATTCAACTTGTAACATTTATTAAGTAAAAAAACAAAAAACTCAAAAAAACCAAAAAATATTGTTGCTACTTCATAACATTGGTTACATGCCAGCATTACATAACATCCTGTAGTTATCACCAAAGTATGTGTGATGTCATCAGTTGCACTCACAGTATGTGTGTGATCTGAGTGTAAATTAGGTTCCCTGCAGATAATAAGCATAGGTGCTGGGCATTGCATAATGCCTGAATCTTGCAGGGGTGTTAGATGTTGGCATGTAATATAATACTTATGATGAATTAGAAATAAATGCTGCTGAAGTAGTGGTAACAGGGATATGGTATTTAAATTTCCCCTTTTCTCACCCCCACAGATCACTGAGCTCCTGGAAGAAGAGAAGTTGGAAGCTTGCGAGGAGCTCCCGCGAGACGGAGAGGATGGTCCCTCCTCCCTGTCCCCTAAACATGCCCACGTCGCCCCCTCCTCCAGGTAAAAGCAACCCCAGTTTTAGAAATGTCTTCATCTGGGATCTGTCCCTAGTCTGTCCTGTGGTCCCTCTCAGGCATCTCCCTGTGATATTTAATATGAGCATGTATATAAATCTGTATGTGTAGGTATATATATTTAAGGGTACACCTCCTAGTGACATGTTTTTGCACTTGATTGTGTTTTCAATGGTTTGTGTTAAAGGTTGTATCAGTGATTTCAGGCCCAAAAATAAATGATCACATTCAGCTAGCGGATCGTTAGGAAAGATTAGATGAATGTGATCATTTATTTTTGGGCCTGAAATCACTGATACAACCTTTAAGGGTGCTCTGATTAGGATTTTTGGGGCCGATTACTGATCACTGGAAGCAGTATTGGCCGATACCGATTACAGAAATATATAATACTATTCTTAACAACAATGTATTTTAAGTATTAAAAAAAATTAAGAGCTGAGAAAGTATCATAAATTGACAACTCTATCTATTGGCAAGGAACATATTCCACTCCCTCTCTTAGAGGTGATTAGGAACAGCTTGGAGCTTAACAAATATAGCATTCCTGTGAATAAATAATGATAAAATACAGAAGTCAACAGAAAATAAATATGAAACAAGACTGTATAGTCTTCACTGTATAAATGAAATATAGACTAATCCTACTAAATATACTCAAGAGCAATGTGGGATTTTTCTCTTGGGATGTGTCTTTTCTTGTTTGATTAACATTAATCACACAGACGGCAGCAGGAACATTAGGCTGCTGTCACTAATACATAAAATACATATATATCACGATATAGTTATTTTTCAGGTAAGAGCAGGCAAGGCGATTAGTAATTTTAATGTGTCTGGCTTCCTGTCATTCGCTTCCTGTTATTTTTAGCTGTACAATATCGGATAGTTAATGGTCATATTTAAATAGATCTTTTCCACTTAAGTAGCTTCAGTGTATTTAGGTACTTTTTGTCTGTAGATGTTAGATCAGTTATTACTTTCCCTAATGAGTAGATTGACTGTAGCTTAACTGCTTTAAATTATGAAAAGCTTGTAGCTTAGCTTCCTCAACACTTTATCTGTGTGCCAGGAGCTCATGGCATCGCTGGTCTGGTGTCGTCTCTGTGTCAAAGCTTCTGTGATCTCCATCAGCCTGCTGTGTTGAGACCCATAATTGACCTATCCACCGTCTGAGCTGTGATCTCTCTTTCAAAAGCCTTTGTTCCTCTGCACCTCGATCGGGACACACTCTCCGAGGGCGACCTCAAATTCCAGTGTCCTAAATGTCAGACGGCCTTACCTTGATGTCAGGTTATAAAGCTAGTACCCTTCAGAGCCATATCAAGTAGGGATGAGTCACGATTTTCGAATATTCGATTAGTTGATTTTATTACAGAATATCGAATAGGTTGTGTGATCATTGTTTTTTTACTTTAAAAAAAATCCCCATGTTTTCGGGTTCTGATGTGGTGGTGACACATTCATGTCACCAGAGGGTGGCGCTGCCAATAATGCTTCTAAAAGCTGTCAATCAACTCTAAGACAACAGAAGAAACATTGTCTCACACCAGAGAATGTGAGCGGAGTGGTAATATTTCCTCCAGAGCGGAGAGCGCCTTTCTCAAGATCCTGCTCCGCTCTACCCAGAATAACGCCCTTTGTGACATGCTGGTTCGAAATATGTAAAAAAAATAAGTAGGGCTGCCCGTGCACAACTAAAGTTTTTTTTTTTCTAGTTGACTATTAGTAGTTCATTTAAGCCATTAGTCTAATTGTTAAAATTTATATTAATTTAATTACTTCAATATATTTGAGAGAATAAACCATAATGTGCGTTTTCGTAATATATTGCCTATTCCGCATCTCAAGCGCACACGCATAAAGCTTGCCCCAAAGAACCGGCAAAAGTAATGATAATGCATGAGACATTTTAATTGTTTATTAATTAACTAGTGTTTTCTGTGTCAGTGTCAGCTGCAAAGATAAAGTTGACAATGCTGACTCGCCATCTTCGCAGTAGTGAATGCACCTTTAGAGAGAAATGCACACTCCATATGAATTAAGCAGAGAGTAGCCCGTTTCTTTTCGTTTTGACATTTCAAGCTTTCTATATATATATATCTTTGGTCTATGAGGCAAGTAGCCTTTACGCTGAGTTTCGGTTCATTTATGAGACGAGCTCCAGTTCACGAGCAATGCAAGTGACCGCGCTGGCGCCTCCTTGTCCTGATTATATTGTCTGCTGTATTTGCTTCTTTTTGATTAAATACAGGCAATTGGTTGATGAAACATTGTTTAAAATTAAGATGCAATTTATACAAAACGAAACTTAATTAAGTGGTCAAAATCATGTCTGACCCACTCCAAATGTCTCCCGATATATATTGGGCTATGATCCTATCCTACTCACCTCATGCGGTTCCCTTTTCATATAATCAACATAGATCAAATAAATAAATAATTATATTATTTAAACATAAATATGAAACTTACGTTTAAGTTATATTTAAGTGTCACACCGCTCCGCTTCCCTCACATGCTCTGGTGTGTAGCCTATACATGCAAAGCAATCTTCGAATATTATTTTTGCTTGAAATGCCCATCCCTAATATCAAGTCAATGCGCCTTTTTTATGTGTAGCTGTTTTTATAGACATGCTAGATTTTAAACATGGTATGTAAGGGTGTGGAGTGTATAATTAATGGCTGTCATTAACCTGTAGCTCTTCCCACGAGACATTGGGCAGTCTGCTGAGAGGTGTCTGATTAGGTAACACAAAATGGATTGGTAGCTTGTTTCTGTCTGACACAAGCTAAATTGGAGAATTCAATTCAAATTTATTTGTATAGCGCTTTTCACAATACACAATGTTTCAAAGCAGCTTTACAGAAAGTGCATTAAAAATGTACATAGAAAATACAGTTAGTTCATCATGTATTAATTTAGGGCATAACATATCGCCGGCGTTGAGTCATCTCTTCACAGGCGTCGAGTCGTCTCTCCACAGGCGTTTAGTCGTCTCATCACAGGTGTTGGATCATCCGAAGTCTCCGTGAGAGGCTGGATACAAACTGGAGCTGACGAACGCTATTTACCTCGGGACTTTCGTCCCGAGATAACAGCAGAAAGGCAGATGAGAAATAATTAGCGTAGCTGATGTTCATAATATTAATGCATTCGATCTGATTCGGCAGTAGTATAAAAGGTAAGCATTATGTGAATGCTTGGTTAAAGAGATGCGTCTTTAATCTGGTTTTAAACTGGGACAGCGAGTCTGAGCCTCGAACAATATCAGGAAGGCTATTCCAGAGTTTAGGAGCTAAATGTGAGAACGCCCTCCCTCCTTTGGTGGATCTGGATATCCTAGGAATGACCAGAAGCCTCGAATTTAGTGATCTTAAAGAGCGCAACGGATTGTAGGGCGATAGAAGGTCCGTTAAATAGACTGGAGCTAAACCATTTAGGGCTTAATAGGTCAGTAGCAATACCTTGTAATTGATACGGAACTTAATAGGTAACCAATGTAGAGATGATAAAATTGGTGTTATATGATCATATTTTCTTGATCTAGTAAGAACTCTAGCGGCTGCATTTTGGACTAACTGTAGCTTGTTTATTGAGGATGCAGGACAACCAGCTAATAAAGCATTACAGTAATCTAGTCTCGAGGTCATGAATGCATGAACTAACTTTTCTGCATCAGAAACGGATAGCATGTTACGTAGCTTAGCAATGTTTCTAAGGTGGAAAAAGGCTGTTCTTGTAACATATGAAATATGATTTTCGAAAGTCAAGTTGCGGTCAAGTATGACACCCAGGTCTTTTACTGTAGTGGATAAAGTAACAGGGCATCCTTCTAAATTAAAGTTGTATTGTAAGGGATTTTGTGGGTAGTTTTTTGGACCAATAAGTAATACCTCTGTTTTATCTGAATTTAATAGCAGGAAATTACACGTCATCCAGTATTTTATATCTTTAAGACATTCTGTCAAGTTAGAAAAGTTAGTGGTTTCATCTGGCCGTGATGAAATATATAATTGAGTGTCATCAGCATAACAGTGAAAATTAATTCCATGTTTTCTTATAATATTACCAAGTGGCAGCATATATATTGAGAATAGTAGAGGGCCTAACACAGATCCTTGCGGTACTCCATAGTTTACTGACGTTATCTTTGATTTTTCCCCATTTAAGCAGACAAAGTGGTAACGGTCTGATAAGTACGATCTAAACCAGCTTAATGCCTGTCCCTGAACACCAGTGTAGTTTTGTAGTCGATCCAGGAGTATTTTATGATCTATAGTATCAAATGCAGCGCTTAGATCGAGTAGAACTAGTATTGAGATGCAGCCTTGGTCAGAAGCTAAAAGTAAATCATTTGTAATTTTAACTAGCGCAGTTTCTGTGCTATGATACGGTCTGAATCCTGACTGAAATTTTTCATAGATATCATTTTCTTGCAAGAAAGAGCACAATTGAGCGGACACAACTTTTTCTAGTATTTTAGACATAAATGGAAGATTTGAAATGGGTCTGTAATTTGCTAGGTTATTTGGATCTAATTGTGGTTTCTTAAAGCTGCCGTCGGCAACTCTGGCTGATTGAGTGGACTTAGGCAAAATTTTGAATGTTTACAACTCTCATGCCCCTCCCCCACTATTAACGAATACCCTCCCACCGAGTTTGTGCTCGTCAGTGCGCCATCACTCTTCGCTACTGCGCGAACTTCAGGCATGTGCATGTGATTGACGTGTGCGTGCACGACTTGTGATTGACAGTCAGATCTCACACCCCCCTGCGCTGATTGGACACAATGAACCGGGAGCGGTGGATTTTTGCAAAACAAATAACACGCTCCAGGTGGAGTTAGAAGCTCGGGTTTTTTTCTAAAATCACTTTATTTATGTTGTTCTGTCGGAATATAGTGTCGAATTCGCTGAATATGATCAAAAAAAAGTTGCCGACGGCAGCTTTAATAAGAGGTTTTATTACTGCCAGCTTGAATATTCTTGGAACGTGACCTAAAAATAAAGATGAATTAATAATATTGAGAAGAGGCTCTTCCACTACAGGTAACACTTCTTTAAGTAATTTAGTGGGTATTGGATCTAATAAACAAGTTGTTGGTTTAGATGCAATAATAAGTTTATTTAGCTCTTCCTGTCCTATAGTTGTAAAGCGGTGTAGTTGTTCTTGAGGGGCTATAATTGAGGCTGAATCATAAGACACCATAATAGATTGTATATTTACAATTGTGTTTCTGATGTTTTCTATTTTCTCAGTGAAGAAATTCATAAAGTCATTACTACTACATTGTAACGGAATATTTTGCTCAGGTGATGCCTGTTTATTTGTTAGTCTGGCCACGGTGTTAAATAAGAACCTTGGATTATTTTGGTTATTTTCTATTAGTCTGCGGAGATGCTCAGCCCTGGCTGATTTAAGAGCCTTTTTGTAACGTGACATACTGTCTTTCCACGCGATTCTAAAGACCTCTAAATTTGTTTGTTTCCATTTACGCTCTAAGTTACGAGTTTCTCTCTTGATAGCATGCGTAGCATTGTTGTACCATGGTGCTCTAGTTTTCTTTCTAACCTTTTTTAATCTAATTGGTGCAACAATTTCTAATGTACTAGAGAAAATGGTGCTCAAACTGCTAGTCATTTCCTCTAGTTAATCTGTTTGTTTGGGTTCACTGAGCAGCTGAGATAGATCAGGTAAGCTATTTGAGAATCTATCTATAGTGTTTGGAAGGATTGTTCTGCCTGGTCGATAACGTGGCGCAACATGACAAATTTCAGCAGTACGTAACATGCAAGTTACCATGTAATGATCAGTTACATCATCGCTTTGCGGTACAATATCTATATCGGTTGGATTGGTTCCATATGATATAATTAAATCTAGTGTATGATTTAGGCGATGAGTGGGACCACTGACGTTTTGCGTGACCCCGAAGGAGTTTAATAAATCTGTAAACGCAGTCCCTAACGCATCATTTGTGTTATCTACGTGTATGTTAAAATCTCCAACAATTATTGCTTTATCGACATTGACCAATAGATTTGATAGAAAGTCTGCAAACTCTTTTAGGAAATCGGCGTAAGGCCCTGGAGGTCTATATACAGTAGCCAAGGCTAGAGATAATAGGGATTTCTTTCTTAAATCTAATAGTGTAACATTTAGCACAAGTACCTCAAACGAATTAAACCTGTGACCTGTTTTCTGAGTAACATTAAGAATATCTCTATAGATTGTTGCAACACCGCCGCCACGACCAATCAGACGGGGCTCATGCTTATAACAGTATCCTGGCGGAGTAGACTCATTTAGACCGAAATAATCATTTGGTTTAAGCCAGGTTTCAGTAAGGCACAGTACATCGAAACTATTATCTGTGACCATTTCATTTACAATAACCGCCTTAGGTGTGAGCGATCTAATGTTTAGAAGACCTAGCTTTAGAAATTGTTTATCACTGATATTGAGATTTTCTGGTTTAATTACAATTAAATTTTTCCTAGATCCTACATTATATATATTATTTGGCCTTACTAAACGAGGAATAGACACAGTTTCTATATAATGTTCTACATTGGTGCTTATATCAATTAAGTTGGGACAGCAAAGACTGTGATTTGGACTTTGACTTACTAGTCATATGGTGTGTAGCGTCTTGGAGATGTTGTCCGACAGAACAGCCGCTCCGACTCTGCTGGGGTGCAGCCCATCAGCACGGAAGAGCCTAGGCCGCTCCCAGAACAGATTCCAATTATTTACAAAGAGCAGTCTCTGTTCATTACACCATGACATTAACCATTCATTTAGAGCAAATAATCTACTGAACCTTTCTTGTCCTAGTCGGTACGTGGGAAGCGGTCCAGACACGACGATCGTTGCTTCAGGCGATGTGCTGTGTACGGTCTCGATCAGGCTCCTGTAGTCCTCCTTCAGAACCTCCGTCTGCCGCAGCCTGATGTCGTTCGTCCCCACATGCCGCACGACAGCTCCGACGCGCTCGTCACCGTTCAGGATCTCGGGAACCTGCGCAGCGACATCGAGAACACGAGCACCAGGAAAGCAGTGAGTGCGCACCTTACCTTTACCCGAGGTAGCGCGGACATGACGGACGATGGAACTGCCGATGATCACGGCGTCGTCGCGTTCCGACTCGCGAAGAGGGGAGAAGCGGTTCCGGGTGGAGATCTCGAAGGCCGGGAGGGGTGGGGAGGTCCTTGGTCTGGTCCTGGCTCGCGTCTTCCGCCGTGGAATCACCCAGGGTCCGTGGTGCTGTGTCGGTGCCGGAGTGAATGAAGCCAGGGATGATCGCGTCCTGGTTGCTCGGGACCTGTGCAGAGAAACACACGGAGTAGACGAGGTCGGAGTCAAAAAATTATTAACCACTGACCTGTGAGCATCTGCGCGTGATGTTTCAAGCGCGGACCGTCGATCTCGCAGCTCAGCCTGTCTCTCCAACAGCTCGCGGATCCGTCTCTCGACCGATTCGAGCTCCAACTGCACCGAATGCAGCTCAAAGGTGTCTTCACCTGCACTCAGAGGTAACGTTAGACACACATCCGATATATTCGCCATTATAGCAGATGTGCTATAGTGGCGAATTATAGCTTTCAGTTATACGGGTGTAAATAAGACGATCGACAGGCGAGAGACCACGCGTGCAGTGCTAGCGGGCTAAGGCTAGTAGTAGAAGTTCGGAAAGTTGGTTATAAGTAGCGATATCAAAGCAATCTGATTGTTTTTTATAAGGAATAGTATCCGCGATATGTTCACACGTTTGTAAAATTGGAAAATTTAGGTTTATAACTAAATGTGAAAGAAGAAAATCAAGGATTAGGAATCAATTCGACGGAGTTGTCTCAGTAAGCTTGTGTTAGGGTTAACGCATGCGCAGTCGCATAATGTTTTGGATTAAGATTAAATGGAGAGAATGTGAAACATTCGTAACTCAAATCATTGACAATGACAATAAGGTAGCAGTGTTTGGCCCAGTCGCTCCTTGTTTGATGTGATTAAAATGCTGTAACCTTTAATCGCAATAAACAGACGGCCGTGAGAGTTGGCATGTGTCAAAACAACATGCACAGTTTAGAAATCCTTGACATTGCTGAAGCGAGACAAAGATTTGTATTTTTTGGAAAGAATGCAAGAAAATGTTTGATTTGTTTTGGCTCAGCCACTGTCATTGGTTTTGTTTCCTTGACCGCTCCCTTCTAAGGGTCTTTAGAAGTGAATGATATGAAATTCTCATAGGCATCAACTTCATGCACCACAGTAATAGCACACAAGAAACTTTATTCATAATTGATTTATGATTTTGACATGTTGCCCCCAGACCTCCCTAGAGAGACCAAGGTCCACCCACCACAGTCTCACAAAACCCTATGGGAAACTCTGTGATCGTGTTATCAAAATAAAAATCGATTTATCTTATAATTAAAATGCCTAAATATGGTTATTCTTCAGCCAGTTGAATGTATGCTCATGATCAGAATTTTACTACATCCACTCTTATTTTGAGTAAGAAAAACCTTAATATGTTGATTTGGTGCTAAAAAAACATTTCTTATTTTCAATGCTGAAAACAGTGATCATTTTTTGGATTCTTTCATTAATAGAAAGTTCAAAAGAATATAATTTATAATTAATCAATACAAAAAAATTGTAATATAAAATATTTTACTATATATTTAATGCATGCTTGCTGAATGAAATATATATATATATATATATATATATATATATATATATATATATATATATATATATATATATATATATATATATATATATATAAAAGCATGTTTTTTTTAAATGCATTTATAGTCTTAGTGACCCCAAACTTTTCAAAAGTAGTGTATATTTTTAGTCCACTTTCTTTTTATTTCACTTGTTGCAATGCATTCTGGTATTATAATTTTTTTATGAGGGATTTACATTTACATTTATTCATTTAGCTGACGGATATGAGGGATTCATTCATTTATGAGGGATACATGCCCTGCTGGCTTACAATTTGACCAAGATGAGGTCTTATAAAGCAGCATAATTTACTGACTATTCAAACAACCTGCGTATCAGGATTGCATATGTGATGCCTTAAAATAACATCTTGATAAATGCACACGACAGCAGTTTCATAACCTAGTGAGCTGCCTATGTTGCATAAAATGTGAACCCCGCCAAAACAAGTTCAGACCATCTTCTGTTTGAGGCAAAGCTTCAGACGTCCTGTCTGTCTACTAGAATAATATCTTGGGTACACTTTACTAATCCTACCCACTTTGAAGTGTTTAGTCTCTGTATGAGCAGCTTTGGATGGCAGCTGCCGCAGTAATTTCAAGTCAGATGCAAGCAAATACTATGATCAGCAGGGAAATGGGTGGAGCAAAGCTGTTAATTAATATGAGCTCATCCAAATGCTCTGGATATAACAAGCTCTTCATCAGTGTCGGGTTAAGAGATTCGTCCACAGCTCTTTTCAGCAAAAAAAAAATCTATTTTGGACGTTTATACCAGCATTTCTTTCCACTAGTTGCAGAGAGTATATTATGAAACCATTTGCACATTGATTTTTCTTCCAATTCACCATGCATAAAGGGCACGATTAGGCCTGTCACAATTATTTAATTGAGTTACTTGATTATTTTGTAATTTATTTTCTTTGCAGTAGTGGTTTACAGTTTTAAAGAAAAAGCAGCAGCAAAGCCACACATTTCATTCAAATGCTCATAAGACAGCAAACAATTTTACATGTATTACTAAGAGAGAGAGCTTTCTAACGGTGTATGTGATAACAGGGTGCAGAAAAAGATCGCAGAGCAGCGGGATGATTTAGAACACCATCTTTTGTTGAATTTATGAGAAATCTACAGACAAAGTGTAGTAAAATAAAGACTGAAAGTCTGAAAAGACATGTTATTGAAGACAAATATCCCAAAATCAAAAAATTGACCAGTGAAAAAACAAAAACCTATGTTTTTGCCTGCCGTGTCTCGCCTTAAGGACATGAGCCATGTCACGACAGGCATACAGGAGCATTGTTATTTTTTGATGCTGTGATGTTATCTCTAATGGCCTGTCATACACAACAGTTGCAAATAACATTTTGATGGCTTTTATGATATGTTGCAAGGAACTCAAATGGCATTTTTTGCTGTCAAGATAACAAATAATCAATGATTAACTTCAGAGAATGCAATTTACTTTGAACTATGCTATAAATACTTTCCAATCTGTATTTTGAAATTTCCAACTATATAGTTATCATGTTTAGTAAAATTGCTTTATTGCTGTATAATTTGACGTTTATCAAATCACCAGTGGAGATATGGTCTCATATACTTGGAGTCAGAACAGGTTAACCAGAAGTCATGTGTGTTTAAAGATGATAAAATGACGAAACCGGTCAAAGCGTCTGTATATTGTGGTTTCTTGTGGTGGTTTCAACTTCAACTTTTTGTTGGGGTCCTGCAGTGATTATACTTGCCCCCATTGTGCCCCAGTGGAATCTGAAAGGGTGTCGCACATTCAGCTAAATATAAGCGCTGCAATGTATCCTTCACCAGCAATGGAAAATACTTTTCACACAGCTCTAAAATAAGCGGCAGTAGATAGGTGTTCTTGAGACATGTTGTTCAAGCTTTGGAAAGTGTGAACAGTTTTTGACAACGCCAGTCTGCTGTAGGTGTGGAAGTGTCAGTGACTAATTTCAGGCCCCTTATGAGTGCATTTCCTAATGACTGCAGTATACAACTTTATATTATAGATAAAGAGAGGCCATCATAGATACTTTACAGATGACTGTACTTTAGTCTGTAGTTTGAAATAAGGGATGTTCGCTCTATTGATTTACAGCAACAACATTTTTGAGGGGAGTTGGCAATTTCAGGTAAAAATTGAGTTTTGTAGATTTTAGAACATGTTTACTAAGGCTGGAACACTAGCGATGTGTATTCATACCGAAATTGTAGGATATGGGTCCTTCGTGTTCCTCAACTTTTAAAATCTGAACACTGGGCATTAAACAGTTGCTTACTTTAACATGATTCTTGTTGCTAGGAGACACATGCGAATGAAAAAAAGTGTTCTAAAATTAGCTCAAAATATCAAACATATTTGAAGTCCTCCGACTGGGTGGCTTCATAGTCAGCAGCTAAATAAATAAAAAAAGGTGTGTCTGTGCTGTGCCTATCACACACTATGCAATTTTCTACTTCAGCTTTCCAAAGTCTTTGACTGGCTCTGACTGATGACAATTAGCATTAACTCCTCCAGATTGAACAAAAAAATATGGCTAGTGATCGTTTAGCATTGAGACTATGATAATTACTCCTAAAAGTTAATGATTGGGATGTTGTCATTTAATAACGATCGGTCCAGTCCAAACTTTGTCTTTCTAAAAGAAATTTGAATAAATATGAGATTTCTGGAGACATGCTCTAGTCTTGTGGTTAGTGCCTGTTGGCCTGCATGGGATTTAAGCGTACAAACTTTAGGTTTCAAGCTTTTATCTTTAGTTGGTAGTGATAGCCTCATGGGTAATGCGCCGACATATAGACCTCTTCACGGTTGACATCACAGGAAAATTCGCAGTGTGCAGGTTGGGGTCAGAAAGTTCATTCAGTCCCATGGAATTGTGTGTTAACCAGAGGATTTCTCGTCAAGAAAAAAATGCCTACTTGTTGCGTCGTGGACTGTGAAAATCGCACCAGTTGTGGAGTCAAGTTTTTCAGGATTCCGGCAGGATCTCATCAGTTTTAAAAAAAAAAGATGACATCTGTGGCTGCAAGCTGTTAAACGGGCGGACTGGGACAGTGCAAGAATCAAAGAGGCTTGTGTTTTTACTGTCACTTGTTTTATTTATGCTACTGGATAATGAAATGGAATTGTATCTGCATAGAAACAAGAAAAAGTGCATCTGTATACAGACAACACAATACATTCAAGAAATACAACAGAACACATGTGAAACGCCAGTTCACTAGTCAACACTTGGCTTCTGGCATTGACAAAGAAAACAGTCAGTTGTCAGCCTATATCGCTATATAAAACCACCTGGACATGCCCACAGAATACGTAATTATAAGCGTCTAGCGATTTGTAGGCTCTTAGTTTTTCGCGAGCGTGTGTAAACACTCGGCTTGTCCACCAGATAGCTGTATATGGCAGGCCTGTGAATATCTGTCCACTTGCTAACGTTGTCTACCCATTCTGTTAGGAGCTCGGGATCAGGCAGACAATCGGCATTAGCTAAAACAAGTTTATTGTGGTGCTGTTCCTGTTCCTGTGGTGGCAAAGACAGTGCATACCTTGACACAATATGCCGGTCTATTAGACGCGCCATTTTTCTGGCAACCCGAGTTCAAGCCTCGGCTCGTGGACCTTTCCCAATCCCCCCCCCCCCCCCCCCCCTCTCTATCTCTCCCACTTCGTTTCCTGCCTGCTTACTCTCTTATCATAATTTTTTTTTAAAACACCAAAAAAATTTCTTTAAGCTTAGATCTTCTATGGCACACACATAGAGTTTGAAGGCTGTGGTATATTCTGGCATTGGACACGCTAGGACCTCCTGGTCAGATCTGTGTCTACACATTTAAGAGTCTCCCCTCAGTATCAAGTCGTCTCATTTTCCCATGCACTCTTATACGTACTGAGCCATCAAAACAAGTGCTGTGTTGACTCAACGTGAACTCCTGGCCTGCATGGACAGCCAATACATGGAAAGTGCAATAACTCATTTCCACTCCTCTTTTTAAGCGTTACCCAGGCATCCAGCTACATTTATTGGGTTTCACCCTTCTTTTGACATCCTACCACCTGGGTATGTCAAGCAGCACCCATAACACGCTGGGACATTTGATACTCCGTGACCAATCTATTAAAGTACTTGCCATGAGGACAACGTCTGTATTACTATGCCATTCTCTGTGTCTCTCATGTTTAAAGGGATTTCTTATTCTCAACTCATCAAAATTACGTTGGGGAAGACACCCGAGTCATTGCATTGGTTCTTGAAGTTGCGTCTTATTTTGTTTCCTGCTAATTGATACACTTGCTCATCCTTAAAACACCAGGAAGAGTGATATGTACTCCAACTGGCAGCGACCAGCCTCTGACCGGTCTGGGATTGGTAGTTGACAGAGTGCAAAAATTACAATTCTGTTATTCACTCTTTGGTGGTAGTGATGAGGATAATTTATTTTTACCGAATCAAGAGTTTAAGTTGCATATAAGGAACTTTTTATTGCTACGATTAAGGTCACAGCCATAGATATGGTTACACAGATCTATCACACACCACATTAAAGAGTGTCAAAACAACATTTATTGTTTGAATTTTGTTTTAAAATTGACAGAATTTACAAACTTTATTTCATATAAAAATAAACAAAGCTTATTGCGATTATTGGATGAGAGGCGTGCTACTAATAATGTTTAGCGAAGTTTTGTTCACGCATCAACTTAATACAGCGTAGACTAAAAGATAATCAAAATGAAGATCGACAGTTGACATGTTTACCTGTTGTAGCTTATCCTACATCCTGCCGTGTGCTCAAAATAGATGGTGACGGCTAAAACGTGCCATCGGGGAAACTGTTGTCACCATAATGATTATAGTTTTCAACTAAAACTGAAAATGAATTTTGTGCCAAATATTTTCAGACAACGAAATTTCAATTCATCATTATTCAGTTTTCGTGCTTTTCTCCATGCCATAACCATGATTTCAATTCCCAAAACCCCCATAGAAGTGTTCTAAATGACTTTCATGCTATATTTAAAGCCTTCTGAAGCCATATGATGGTTTTGTGTGACTAAGTTGAGACTAAGTTGTTAGTGAGCAGCACAGAAGAATCAATAGGTTCTGAATGACATGATGATAACAGAATTAGATTTTTTGGCTGGAATATCTATTTACGACGGCATCCATGTCTGTATTCATGCGTTTACGTGTATTTTTGTCCGACAATGAGTCCCCTAGCTGTAAACGGCAGTGCAGTAAGGGTTGAAGACTGTCTGATGTTTGGACCGTGACACGGTTATATAAAAGTCTAACAGGTGTTTGAGTGTGCAGGCTTGACTTTGATTTGGGGGGAGGGAGTGCTCTGTCTGTGTGTTTGTGTGTGTATGGAGAGGCGATTGGCCCAGAGCACTAGCGACAAGACTGCGTCAGACGGCCGTGTATTTAAGCGAGGGTCCAGCTCTTCCACTGCAGCACTTTTTAACAGAGTGCCGAATCCTACTCAGAGGCAGACAGCACATACAGGACTCCGCAGAATGAGCTCCGGCAGCCTGTGTTTGCTCTTTGACCTGCTCATCCAGACTTTAGCACCACAAAGTGCCCAATCAGGATAACCATACGCCCAACGTTAACAACCAAAACGGCTCATCAACAAGAACCAAACTGAAGAACATGGCTTGTCAAGTCCTTCTCCACAGGTAATGAATCTAGCGATTCAGTGGAAAAAGAGCTGTGAATGTGGTAGAAAAAGCTGTCATTCAGGGTGAAACTCTTGAAGTGGATTGATTGGTGTTGTTTATTGGTTTTCGACCAAGGCTGCGTGTGACAGTCAGATAAGACTGCTCACTGCCTCTCAGATCGCATGATGGAAAGCACTAATAACTTATGTAACACTGCTGATGAGTTCAAATGATTATATGGTGAAAATGAGAGATGTAGACTCGGGCAAAATTTTAAATTGATGAATCACTGCATGATGCAGCATTTAATTCACACACAATTCCATTCAAGTGTGTGTGTGTGTGTGTGGGAGGGAAAGACTGCCGTGTGTGTGTGTGCCGCTGCTGATAAGATAAAGTGCCGAGTCAGAGGAAGCCGTCTGTATGTAATCCTCTTAAAGCCTCAGCTGATCTTATAGTGACACAGCATATTACTTTTAGCTTTGTCCACTACCACTCCTTTATTATTCACAGCCCTGGTGATTTTTTTTATTTATTTATAAGACAACATGAAATGTATAGAATTCCTTTTTGTGTGACTAAGTGCAATAGGATCTCTGTCCATTCACACTGGAAACCAAATGAAATGCATGTAAATATGTAGAGTGACATTGTTTTTTTTTTTAATGTGTGTTTCACAATAAGACCAGGAATTTTGATTTGTGATGCACTAATATATTGACAATGTAGATTTAAGCCATATCTCTACTGAACTTTTAATGTTTTGATGCCTGATTTTGATTTTAAACATAAAAAAACCCATTTAAACCATCATTGATTATTACTATCAATCATATAGGTTATAATACTATAAAATAAACATCTCTCAGTATCAGCCAGACGGTCTACATCATCAATCTTTAGTTTGGATTTGTTTCTCAGGCTAAATCATCGACATTAGAGTTCAGGTGAGGTGTTGCTGCAGAGGAAATGAATGGAAAGACGTTACAGAAGGTTCTTTATTTGAGTGCTTCATACTGAGTATGTACAGTCAGTGTGGACGCATTACTGTAACTGATCTCATTTACTGCTTCTAGAGCTTTGTGTGGGCAAGATACCGAATCTCTCTTAAACAAGGCTCGTTTTGTTCTCTCTTGCAATATCGAGCGATGCACTTTTCATTGCTGACTAAGAAAAAAACACTCAAGGACATTTTCAAAAAGTGCTTCCTTTAGTCCAGTTGCCCCAGCAGCAGTTCCTTTCTCTGTGACAATTCTTTTCTATGGACATACTATTGGCAAAGTCATTTTCATGTATCTAAATTAAGATACCTGAGATTAATTATTTTAGCCTAGTAGGTTTGTTGCTGTGTTGCTATACAATTTATTTAATTATATTTTTTTTTTTTACTTTTTAGTTGTTTTTTACTGTGGATATGTGGCCTTATACAGTTGTGCAAAGAATCATAAAAGGTTAATTTAGCCTTAAGGCTAAATTTAAAGGTTAAAGGTTAAGGTTAAAGAATCATAAAGGCATTCATTTTTCACACATGGGGCCAGTTACATGAACTTAGCCATTATGTTAAGACTGTGTCTTAAGATCTAGTATGACCCACTAGCAGTTAGTCATTTCTTGTGAGTGATCACTATTTAAACATGTTTGTCTAAACTTTTATTATATTTTTAGAGGAAAACATTTTGCAGTGGAAAGAGGTCAATTATAAAATCTTAGTCATGAAATCTGACAAATTTAACAGCTGACAAATTAGATTTATTAATAAACCTAAAGTAAACACATGTGATTCAGTCCTCATTTCTTTTTGATGCCCAGATCCTAGAAATCATTTGATGTTGTAACCTTGACCGTCATAGACTGTAGTTTCTAGAAAAAGGGGCTTTTCCTTTTTTTATGGGATGACTGGTTGAACACAAGTTTTCCAAGCAGCCTAAAGAGCTTAAGGGGTCAAGACATTGCACCATAGATTGCACAGCTGTCACCAAATGACATGGAGGACTTCAAAAGCTGATCTTGAACTTCACTCTTGTCCTGTTTCTGTTTGTGTGGATGTGGCCTTGCCTGTGAGAACGTATGGCGGAGCACCTGTTGTATCCATCAGGGCCCTATTTGTTCCTACCCCAGAACCAGACACGGGTGTTAACAAGCAGTGGTCAACTAGTGTTATATAAGTAAGCATTCCTAACATGTCTGAGTTTGTTTATGGGTCTGCAAGTCACCCTCCCCTCAATTTCTCTCAGATACCCAAGTATGTGACTTAGGAAATGTATGCTAAAATATACTTCTTTTCCATGATGGCACATACAAGCGTTATTGTACAAAGAGGCTGAGTAGGTAAGATCATACAGTTAATATCCTCCTAATGTTTGCTTCCTTTTCTTCTCTTTCCAGTTCACACATTTCTTCCATCAGCATTCTTCCAGGATCTGCCGAGTAAGTGTCTTTTATTTTTTTTAAACAGTCGCCATGGCAACTACATATGATTCAAGATAATAATTATATATATATATATATATATATATATATATATATATATATATATATATATATATATATATATATATATATAATTATCTTTAATCGTATGATTTGCTTCAAGTCTTGTTTGTTTGCTATTATGAAACCTTGACATAAACCGCATACAAAGCCTTTCTTTGACCAGTAGGTCAGTTTTCATTGTCTATTTGAAGTTAATTTACCTGACATTAATTTGGTCTGCATGCAATTATCTTCTGATCTAAATCAGATTTGTTCATTCAAAGGGCCACAGTATGCACTAAACAGACCTTTTAGATGGACGGAAGGCAAAATAAAGCTGAACAAATGTGATTATGTTCTTAAAAGCAGATAACTAAGGGATGCTGTCTTGCCGATAAAGAGACCAATTTGCTTTGCGACTTTGCAATTCAGAAAAATAGAATTGAAAGTAGAATTCTGCAATTATACTTATAATTGTATTCATAATGAAATTAAACCCATAATCACATTTAGACCAATTAATAAATTACATTAAATTGCTTCTAGTTTCCTACTGGTGAATGGCTTTTCAACTGAAGCCTTGACTACCAGCAGCAAATTGTGTCAACAGGAAGAATATTATCCCATTTCTAAATGCTCTCAGAGTAGAAAATGCATTAAAGTATCTGTAACTGAACCGCTTTAGGCAAAGCTAGTGTATCTGGTCCTGAAATTCTGCAGCATTAGCTAAACAAAGATCTCCACATCACTTCAACAACGCCATCTTCTAATGATTTGCTGTTGATATGGAAATATGGAGCATGCAGAGGCGGCGTGACCCAACGTGCCTTTTGGCCCAGATGGGCACGTGGAGGTTAGTTAGGAAGGCATGCTTTGGGAGTCTATCGTTCCACTCAAAACATGTGAATTCAACACAGCCAGTTCCCCAGTACAGGACACAGGAGCTGTGACGACATTAGAGACTTGGCTGTTATAATACTGAAAGTCTCAGTAAGCTCAAAACATGTCTATTTTCAGACACAAGAATCTGTGGTGGTCAGGATAGAGGGCTATTTGTTAGAAAGATGAGCTTGCAGCGAAAACTTCTTGGATGACCTCTTGTTTAATAGGTCAAACAATGATTAATAGGGGTACTGCATGTTTCGGCCTCAGTGGGAAACCATTTTGAATAGTTGTGTCAGACGCCTTGAATGTGTTTATTTGCAGTATAATCCAGAGGACCATCCGTGCTGCAGTGGAACAGCACTTGTTGGACCTACAGACTTCTATTGACAAGGAGCTCGGCAGCTATGAGAGTCAGGTGTTGGACTCCCAACCCATTCAAGGGTGAGTTTGACAATAAACACCGTACATATGGACACTGACCCTGGCATGTATTTTTTTTGTAGCTGAACTTAGCAGGTGTTTGTAGAGAAGTTTGACTATGGATGTTTGGTTTGAAAGTTTTTTTTTTTTTTTTGTATGTATTGATGTTAATCTATATCTTTTTCCTCCACAGAAACAGCCCTACTCAGAAGACACCAGGGCCTGAGAACCATGAAGATGTGCAGTCTGAATCTGAGGCAGAGATTGAGAATCTCCCAGAGGTTACAGAGGAGAGCCTGCCATCAGAGAATAGTGAGGTAAGTAATTAGAGGGTTAAACTTTGATTTTTATTTATTTTATTCAACATAATTAAGAAAGCCAGACGAACAACCAGTAGTTCTCAACTAGGGGGTCTTGGCAAACTTACTAAAGGGAGCTTTAGATGACTTAAAGTGTCTTAAAATAAGACAAAACATAGAATTGAAATAAGCTAAACTACAGAAAATCTATTAAAAAAAATTTCTCCCCCTCAAAAACTTTGTTTATTTGAAAAATCTGAATTCACACTGTCTTGGAAAAACTGAATATATGAGAGAGCCTTTAGATGTGTCTTGTAGATGTCAGTAATAATATCTTAATAAGCCTGGGGCATTTTTATAACTAATCGTTATGCTTAGTCCTTATCCATTAATCCACAAACGACTGGAAAAATCATGTAAATTCAATAAATGATGAAAACAAACTGGATGCGCTTTCTGCAGTCTCGACCTCCGTGAACTTCTTTCTGGAGCATGTGATCAAATTGAACCAAAACACAGAATACTTGTAGCACAGACACAATAAATAATTCTATAAAAACCTTTAAGTGTCTACTTTTTTGCTTATTTGACGCTAAATGCATTATGTAAGTTACTTTGGAATATAAGTCACAGCACGTTTTAGATTATAATTTTTTTTTTGATTTATAGTCCGGGAAACACGGTAGCCTATGGCAGAGTATTTCACGGACCCTCTGGCAATTGTTCACGGAACCACTTTGAGAACCGCTGCCCTACAGAACATTCAGCTCTAAAACCCTTCTGCGATTAATTGTTTTAATTCTATTTTCATTTTAATTATAAATATATTTCACTTTTTTTTTTTTTTTTTACAAAAGCTAAGCCCATAGATTAAAATTTAGTTTTTCAAAACAAAACTGGGGTTTGGAGGTCTTTGAATATTGTTGTGGGTCCTTTGATTCTCAACCTGTTTGAATCCCTGTCTTAGACCATTTCTTTAGTCTACATCTGGCCTTGAATATGATTAGTCTTTCTGCTATCAGCAAGGTTGGTAATACACGGCAGAGCTTTTTCTCTTTAGGAGAGTGAGAATCAAGGGCCTTCCTGTCAGATAAGCAGACCATCAACTGTTCTCAGCAGGCACAAGCGATCTTTCCCCATTTAACACTTTACCAGAGCGAATAAAACATTTTCAGATAAAGCACTTTCCTCAAGTAGCTAATTAAGTAACAAGATGAGGATGGTTCAGAAGACACGTCACCATAGCTGATGCTTAAGGTTTGTCTCTCTTGACACTCTTTAGCTGCTCAACCAAGAGGTGTAATAAAATGACGAATGTGTCTGGGATCCTGGCTCACTGACGACTCTGATTAACAGTCTCTTGGGAGGCTTTGCTTCCCTCCACTCGTGCCTAAAGTTCTTGTGGCCTGGCCACAGGTTAGGAACATATGAACTGGGTTACCTTCTTTTAATAGCCAACCCTGAGGAATGACAGCGCCACCTGGTCAACCCAAACACACCCTCCCACTGAGAGCCACCCCATTCCTCAATCTTATCAGCTGCCGACCTTGAAATGCAATCATCAATAAACACACACAAGGCCTAGATATGTTTGAGTGTTCAGATGGCTTCGAAAACATTTGGCATTGTGCGATATCTCCAGCATAATGCCAAGACATATCTTTTTCACTTCTAAACTTGTTGGTACAGTCAGTGGTAATTACTCTCCTTTTCCCCGCAGGAATCTCAAGGTTCTCAGCTCAGCAGCCCTGTCACGGAAGAAAGTTCTGGGATGGACCTTGACACAGAGACTCTCATAGATGCTGAGAATCTCACCATAGAAAGGTTAGATTGGAGGTGTTAAGTTGCGACTGTTGTTCAGCTAATTTTTAAGGGCGAAATCCAGTCGTTTCAATAGGAATTCACGCAAATTCAGGAGTTTTGCGTGAGGGCAAAAGATTTCCCCATGCAGATTTTGCTGCAATTTTACTAATGTGGCCATACTTTACAAGTACATGAACGCAAATGCTCTAGCTATGTTCAATATCATCTTGTTGCCTTCAAAAATGTGACAAAAGAATGCTTGGTTTGGCTGTTATAGCGAACGTTACCATCTGTAAACTCATCTTTTGTAGTCAGTTTTCTCTTTCAGGTTATTTGTTGTCATGGTGAAATAACAGTTTAATAGCACACATTACTCAATCTGACATGTTTAAAGCTAGCTGCCTGAATAATATTTTTAGTGGCAAGGGCATTTGAATGGCACATACATTTACCTCCTTGAACTCAGGCAAGAATGTACATTGAGTACGAACAATGAGAACGGACATGTGAAAGCGCTGGCCAGGCATTGCGTTTGTGTACTCACGTGGAGTGTATTTCTGGACTTCAGCTGCCATGCAGAAACTATTTTTCTAATGGAAAAAAATAAGTTTCTGCAAACTAAAATATTTTTCTTGGAACAAGCTTCCAAGAATAACGTTTTACAAGAAAACATTCAAAATTGTTCTGTTCTTTTAATGGAAAATAATAGAAATGTCTAGCTATAAATAGCTTGTAAATTTCAAATTGTGTTCTTGTAAAACTTTTGTAAGCCTGTTACATCTTACATCTGATAAGCTTAGCGTCCTAGTTTCCTTAGTCTGCATAATTAGCCTTTATAATATGCGTGGGTGTGACTAGTAAAGTTTGGACACACTTTAAGCTAGCACAGTTTGTCATTCAGCCTGAATTCTCTTTGCTTGTTTTATGCCCTTATTAATAGACTAAATAGGACTTTCCCCCCCCCCCCCCCCCCCCAACAAGACATTTTAAGAGCTTGCATAGTATAGCTCTATAATTTGGCATTTGTGTGAAGGGAACAGATCACACAGTTATCATCACCTCACTCAGGAGTTCATAGTCATTTGTTTCCATTTTCACACAGACTGGAGAACTACCCGGACTACGAGCAGATGGACCAGGCTGACGTTATCACCTGTGTGAGTATATTTGGATACCACTAGGCTTCTGTCTGTTTTTCTACACTGTGAGACTGAAGCATCTAACTAAACCTATCCAATGACACACAGGAGCCTGGCGACTGTGACCTGAATGCTAATACTGAATCCACAGAGCCAGTCAGCGGCCCTCAGTCTTTGACCAGAAGCGTTTTCTCGGAAAGCGAACAAGAAGGTAACTTTCTATTATGTCTCTATAAAAGATTACAAGTCACAATGTATATTAACTGCTAATGTTTCCTAGGGGAACAAATGCTGCAAAATAGCCTTGTGCAAAAAAACGGTCCTTATTCAAATTTTATTAATTAACAAATAGTGCTGCACGATTAATCATATCGCAATCGTAATCGCGATGTCAAGCCTATGCGATTATATGCCGCAAAATGCAGCGATTTTATATGAAATATACAAATTAGGCCTGTTAACGCAATTAACGCAGCATCTGTTATTTTTCGTCATCCTTTGACTAGTGTAACATGATCCCTCTCTTATTCGTGCGAAAACCATTCTTGCACGACTAGTCAAAAGAGAGCGCGCTGTCCGTGAATGTCCTGACTGTGACGCGCACGGCCAGTATCATGCCTTCATGCGCATGCACAGACCGCGCGCCAGAACACAGTTCTCTTTCGCGCTTGAACGAACAATAACACACAATTATGCCAAAATATCGTTTTGTTGAGTATCTTCATAACATAAGAGCAGTCTTATGATGGACGGAAAGAGTTGTGAGAGAATGAGGCGCGTGTGAGATCCGCGTTTTTGTCAACAACAGTGGCTGCTCTTAAAGCGCCAGCATCCAATAATGCTCTGTCAGTAGCCTATAGTTAGTCAAAGAACAAAGGGAACAGAGAAAATTACTCGGTCGGTGCTCTTGACTAAATAACTTTTGTAGCTTTAATAAGGATTAGGGCCTAGTCTATATTTATAATTTATGCAAACTGTTTGATAACTTTATTAAATTTTTTTATATGTCCTACCTGTTAGACAGGAAGGGCACAGGTAAATATGACATTTATTATGGGTTTATGTGAGGATTGGTTGAAGTTTATTTAAATTAAAAGCTGTTATATTTTTTGAAGCCTAAAATGTTTTTAAAAAATTGATAGCTTTCACTTGTAATGACGGAATCACTGTAATGTTGGATGGCTATAATTAATGTAATTTTTATCCAGACATCAATGGTTTATTGATCATTAAAAGTGTTATTAATCATTTAGTTGTTGTTGCTAGTTTGAGTGTAGAAATACACATTAATACACAGAAGTATCACTAATCTGTGTGTATTTTGCTTTAGAACCAAGTAAGTTGACTCATGAAACCATTTGTTTATTATATTGCATTCGCACATCTCAATCGCAATATTGACCTCAATAATCGCAATATGACATTTTCACCAAATCGTGCAGCCCTATTAACAAACAGGACACATCCTGAAAACGTTGTGCTTTTATGCATCCGTTTATCCGACCAGTGGAAAATGGGGAGGGTTTAGGAAACCTGTTTAAAATCAGTCATTATTTTTACAAATTGTGGCATACAAACTTTACATTATGTTGTATATGTACATTACATTAAAGCTCATATATAAGACTATATCCTATATAAGATAGGATGTGCTAGTGAGTGTATGCAGTGGCTGAATGTTGACAGTACCCTTGACTCTGAAATTTTAGAGAATTGAATAGATCACAGAGCTATAAATAGGGAATGTAAACCATTATTATTTATAAATCACCAACATGCACTGTCCTGTTTTCTCATGTATGTGTAGATGTACTTGACTCATAAATATGGCTTATGTGGAGTGAATGAATGGCAGTTATGACTCATTTGTATTTCAGCCATAGATTCGCAGCATTACGTGAGTGTGTGTATGTATGTCTCTGTGTGTGAGGCTCATAGTTCACCGCACTCTTCTGTGCTATCTCTCTTTCCGCCCATGCCTGGTCAGCATCATGCCCCATCAATTTCCCACCCATTGACTTCACATGTATGCACCTGCAGAGAGAAGGGAGCGGTAAGTAGCATGTCCACAGCTCGTCCATCGCCCGCTGCTCCTCTGTCACACTCCTTTCACACTTGTTCCGAACTAGTGTTTGACTCCACCCCCTCCCCTTTACCCCACAGCTATCTTCTCACACTGCATTATTTTGACCTTAAACCACAATACGCTTTCAACATCAACCACTGAGTTCCGCTGTTAAATACCTATCAGGTGCTAAAATGAAACTTGTGCACCCAGTACACTTGTGGATGCAGTTGTTGCTCTCCAAAAGTGTTTTAGCAGGCCCCTATTGTACACATTGAACTTTTATTGAATTATTGTACAGAAGTAATTTACTTCAGTAAAATTAGGCCGTATTGACTAGACCCTTTCACACCAAGGATGATAACTATAGAGTTTTAATAATTGTTCTAATTCTTAGAATAGGGAAGTTCACACTACAACCATAATGATAAAGACATAGATGAACTATATAATTGGAATCACTTTCAGAACAGTTTTCTTTGCCCTGCTGATGAATGATAAAAACATTGACAGCCAATCAGAATCTATCCTACTTTAAAGAGCTTAAGCATTCAAAGCAGCAGATGACATAACTCTTATAATAAACAGAACATTGTCATTCGTTGGTTTGGATGTTATTATTATCTTTATAGGCATCGTTCTTGGTGTGAACAGGCCTTAAATGTCCAATAACTTTAATTCACTGTACCCAGATCCCCATTTTCTAACAGACTCTAGCTTTCACACCTACCAAGTTCACAAAGACCAAGACCCCCCCCCCCCACACACACACACACACACACCCCTCACACACACACACACCCCTGCCGACTCTGACTAACCAGTTGGACCTGCTGACTCCCACTATTTACCATCTGCCATCAGCAAATGCATCAGCTTTCTCCTAATCAACCACCATGTCAGACATCTATGCAGTGTAAATTTGATCAGCTTTCAAGTATCCATATCAGGCCCAGGTCCAGTACATTCAATGTGGGCAATGTGACTTCTGCTCTGAGCATGTTTGCTTGCATTAAAGGGATAGTTCACCCAAAAATGAAAATTCTGTCATAATTTACTTACCCTCAAGTTGTTTCAAACCTGTATGAGTTTCTTTCTTCTGTTGAACGCAAAAGAAGATATTTTGAAGAATGTTGGTGAACAGACAGTTGCTGGACCCCATTGACTTCCATAGTAGGAAAAAAAGATACTATGGAACTCAATGGGGTCCAGCAACTGTCTGGTCACCAACATTCTTCAAAATATCTTCTTTTGCGTTCAACAGAAGAAAGAAACTCATACAGGTTTGAAACAACTTGAGGGTGAGTAAATTATGACAGAATTTTCATTTTTGGGTGAACTATCCCTTTAACCACGATAAACAATGACTGCTGTCATTGCTGATGTAGCAGCAATTAAGCTCTTTAAATATTTTGGCTCCAAAGTGTGTGTGTGAGAATGTTTGCCAGAGTGGATGACATTAAACTGTGCACTATTACCCAGAATAGTCACCTGCCAAATAACACCGTGTTGTCCTGCTCTCTCACTATGTATCAGAGCAGCTCACCCATTTAGACCTCAGGTTAATATCACAAAGCAACCTAGGGCTGTTTGTGAACTTCTAAGTCTATTTTGAAATGTATTTAATGGAAAAACAAACATTTTGATGATGTTGGTTGCATGACAGCGTATGTGTCTGTGTCTTTGGCAGACCCTGTGCCAGTGTTCATGCCATGGCAAGAGGAGGTTGAGTCAGGGGAGGCCCAACTGTCCCCGCTGGCGGGCCGCATGATGCCCCTGCCTCTAGAAGAGGATGCTCACCCACTACTGGCCCGGCGGTTCCTGGACTTTGGCCACAGTCAGCGGTTCTTGCAGCAGGACCACGATGCCACCTCCTCCACCAAAACTCTGTCCTGTGGGAGGTAAGCAGAGTAACCACAGTCACTTATTAATACTCGGATACACTGACAATCAAACTCATGCTTATGTCATGTCTCACAGGCCTCGCCGTGCCTCCCTCAATTCCAAAGACAGTCTGAAAGGAGACACTGTCTCCCATCAACTCACCAAGAAACTCCAGAACCTCAAGAAGAAAATTAAGCACTTTGAGGAACAGTTCGAAAAAGAGAGAAACTACAAGGTTAGAAAGACCTAGTCATACACAAGCAACACCCTAAATAACCTCCCAGAACAGCCTAGCTACCATATAGAAACACTCCAACAATTGTTTATAACACTTTAGCGACCATATAGCAAACTTGCTCCCACAATGCTTACTTTGACAAGTACCACACAAATGGCAAAAGCACATGCATTGTCATGCATGAATCATTTCAGAGATTATCGATTAAATTGATAATGCTGTTTGTCATTTGCAGCCCTCTCACGCTGATAAGGCAGCTGATCCAAAGGTGCTGAAGTGGATGACTGATCTTACCAAAATCCGCAAACAGCTCAAAGGTAAGAGTGGCTTGTGAGCAGGAGAGCGATTTGGGTGTGGAGTGTGTGATTGTCAGTGTCATACTGTTATTGGGCAGTCTTGGTCCGGGCCTGCTCCCCTGTCCCCTGTAGGGCAGAGTGGAGAAGTGTGGAGTTGCACTGCATGTCTGTAGAGGCTCTGGGGCTCTCTCTCATGGGACCACCCTCATACTCTACCAGAGACCCCTCCGCTCACTGTGTTTGGCCCCCCACACTTCCCATCATCCATTTCCATTTGATGCCCCCCATCAGAGGTGCACTGTCGTATAAAGTCTCTCTTTCTCTTTAACTAAATCCACTCGGATGGCCCGCATCGGCAGGACGACAGCACCTCTTCCCAAAAGGTTCCCTGAGGCACCAGGCCGTGCTTCAATCATACAGATGCCACTCGTCCTCTTCCTCCGTCCCGAACACACCCCATTTTACACTGTCACGCCCCCTCAATGCCTCTAGACAGGCGCCCCACTTCTGTAAGTACATATAAGCAGCAGTAAGTAGACTTCAACACTTGAGTTTGACACTCTCTGCTCTCCTCTCTCTCTGACTGTCTCTCTGACCGCGGTCTCGCAGATGCATTCCCCGTACGGGGCGCTCTCAGCCACGTGTCTCAGCTTCTTTAATCATCTAAAGTGTATGTTTATGAGGGTTATCATTTGATAGGTGCTGAGGTTCAAGGGCTCACAGGATGTCCTCGGTCACCGAGCTCTCTGTGCTTCCTCTGCTCCTTTTGAGTACACTGAAAATGAAAAATGGTCGTCTGATATTGTACTTGGTGAGGTCGTCAGTACACTACTAGTGGACTTTTTCTCAGATCTTGGTGATGCCGAGTAGGGTTGATCAATAACCTTGGTTTTCTTTCAGTTAGGGTGGCCAACTTCACCCTAAATGTCCGCAGCGACCAGCAAACCTTCTGGTCTCCTAAAGCTCTCTTTTTGTCTGTGTCTCCTTCTGTTTCCCAGATGCCAAACACAAGGCTGAGAGTGAGTTGACTCCACAGACGCGTCCACGCAGTAACACTCTGCCCAAGAGCTTTGGATCCACACTGGATCAGTCGGCTCACGAGGGCCCTGTGGAGAGTGAGGCACGGGAACACCGGCCCACAAGAGAAGAGTCGCTGGAGCTCATTCAGCGCTGCATCCAAACCAAAAGAGACGAGGACGGCTGGCCGGAGGACGTCAGAGTGAGTTCCAGCTTCTTCAACTTTAATTAGCAGCTTTGATTTATTTAGAACTCATCAAATCAAAAGTTCTCAAGAAGGTATATTTGTAACATTTAATGGCTGGAATTCACTACATGACTTTTGCACGAAATATTACCCCTGATTTAAAGCCCTTTCACACTGAGCGTGACGCGATTGATTGCCTTCAGCTAATTCACGGCTGCACGATATGTGGCACATTGTATGGCACATACAATTGTAAATTAAAGATAAACGTTGGTACTACACATAAACCATCATCGAGTGTTACCTAAAGTGGATTTTGATTAAATAATGGGCATATGTGCATTCTTTGCAGTGTTTTATAATAAAGTGAATTAAGCTTTTCTCATGTAAGCATTTCTTATACTTTATTTTTATAAAAATACAAAGAGCTGCATGAAAAACACAAACATAACATATATATTTGGCCTTAATTTCATCTGTAGAAACGTTTCTCTCAGTTTTTTTATGTGTGGGAACCTATGCAGAACTTAGAACGAGGAAATCTACAGCTTCGTCATTCGGAAGGGCAGAAGTTATGATTAGGGCTGCACGATTAATCGCAATTTAATACTTTTCTTCTGTGTTTACACAGGTTATCAATTTTTTATCGTGCCCGATGTGAACAGCTTGATAGGGATCTATTACTTCTATTCAAGAGCGTCATCGCATCGTATATTCGCACCGTTTAATCGCACTCAGTGTGAAAGGGTCTTTACAGTTGATGCTAGTTGCAGAGAGTCAGAGCTAGTCTACAGATTTTGGACCGCTGACGTTGACAGATTTCACAGAAAAGGCTAAGGAGACACATGACAAATGAAAACAATGTGTTCTAAAATCAACTGAGAATATCTGATATGTTTGATATTTTCTGTTTGTCAGATTTTAGAACACATTGTTTTCATTTGTCATGTGTATCCTGGCAAGGAGTCTGGTAGTGTGCCAATCTTGTAGTGTATTGATACCCAATTTTTTTCTTTAACCAGTTACAAAGTGTATGATGCCTAGCGTTTTAAAATCTGTTCAGATATTATAAGTTGTGTAGTTTATCCAGTCTTCACATCTAATTTGAGAATTCTGCTTTAATTTTGCTCTAGAAAATGACCAAGGAGCAGCTTGCTAGTGAGAAAACTGTACTGCAGAAGAACCTTCTGTACTATGAGGGACTTCATGGGCGCCCAGTAGGTGTCTTACACACACACACACACACATGCACGCAGAAAGGTTGTCCTCATGGATACAATGCTCTGACAAAAGTCTTCCCTACAGGTGACCCGAGAAGAGCGCTTGATTGTAAAGCCCTTGTATGACAGATATCGTCTGGTCAAGCAGATGCTCACCCGTGTCAGCATCACCCCCATCATAGTAAGACACTGTTCCTCTTTCTCACCACACCCACATTAACCTTTTGGGACGTTATATATAAATAATGTGTAATTAGTGTTGGCAATCTGAAACCAAGTCTGGAGTTTCTATATATTCTGTATATTCTATGAATTATACTGAAAGTTTCTGAAATCTGATAGGATAGCGAAATTAAAGCTGATACTGCTTTGTTGTGCTGAAACAGGAACTAGTGTTGTTTTCGGATTGTATGACATTCATGCGTGTTTGACACAGAGAAAGCAGAATAACCAGGTTCTTCTCTCTCACACAGGCTTCTCCCTCCAGCAAACGCCGCAATCAAATGTTACAGCCCATTATTGAGGGCGAAACTGCTCACTTCTGTGGTGAGATCGAAGAAGAAGAGGAGGAGGAGGGCAGGAGCCAGCAGGAAAATGTAGAGATGCAGAGCAAAAGCTCGGAAATCATCATGGACGCAGTAGCCCAGCCCAGCTCCCAGCAGCCCACTCAGGAGGACGTCCTCAACTCTGGGAAGCTCAATATCGATCTGCGTCTGTCCAGTTCCAACGCCTCCTCAATGTGAGTGTTGACTAGAAAATCTAAATTGAGTTTTACTTCCTAACTAAACACTCCTTGAACAGTATGGAGGTCAAAAGGAAATGCTGTTTCATCTGAATTGTCCTCAGTCTGGAATTTCCAGCAGGACTTAGGTTTAAAGTGTAATCTACATTGGCAGAATTAATGAGAACTTCATTTCTACACCTTGTTTATGTGCATGTGCATGTACTCACATAGTCCCCCAGTTAATCAGGTATGAGCAGCAATCGGCTCATGCTCTCGCCATATGAGGTCTATTAAAGGAGCTTGGCAGGTGCCTGGAAATCTGCAGGAGTCAGTGGCCTGAAAGCCTCAAGCTGGATCATGCCGTAATCTTGTATGAAGTAAAACAACTGCTCAGGCAGCCAGATCTAAGTCTAGCATACTGTATTGGGTGCCGCTGAGATCCATGTCACTAACTTTCACCAACCTGAGTTGACCTCCGCTTGTGCGCTTGTCATGCTGTCCAAAGGTTGTTTCCTGCTCAGGAGTGTTTTGAGTACACAATTTCCTGTTGCTATAGAATCAGGAGAGTTATAGCTCCATATATAGAAATCCAGCAACTTAACACCACTTGTATCCCACAGGCCTGAGCTCCTGGAACAGCTATGGAAAGCCAGAGCAGAGAAGAAGAAACTGAGGAGGACCATCAGAGAGTTTGAAGATGAGTTCTATCAACAGACTGGCAGGTAGGCCTCCCACGTTTATTTCATGTTCTTAAGATCAAAGATCATCAGATTGTGCCTGATGAAGACCTGAGGGTCGAAACGTTGTGCTATTAATAAATTCATTTGGAGCAGCTATTTTCAGTGTGCGGACTTCACGCTTCTTTTATCTTAAGATCAAACTCACCTAGACGGGAGTGATATACTGACTGAATTGGTAAACCAGTAGAAATGTGTGATGTTTTCAATCAGGGAACATGAAGTACTTGTCCTAAGGCACATTATTGTCCAGCCTGCTGAGCATCAGCCTCTAATTTATAAATATATATACATATAGGGCTGTCAATGTTAAAGCAAATTCAAAATCCTAACACATTAAAATAACTGAACGCAAATAACGCAAGCTTACTATATCAGAGATGGCAGAGATAATAGAAGCTTGTGTTGCGTTGAAATACAGACTGAACAGAACGTCAAATCCCACCGCCGGATGGCCACATAATACCCAAACTGTCTGTCACGTGTAGTAATACACGCATGAGTCAGAGAAATAACAAAGAGTCTTTTTAATGAAAAGAAGCACGTAGGAGGAATAGTCAAATCTACGCATCAACACAAAGAATAACGGAGAGAGAAACTAACTCAAACTGAGGGCTTAAATACACAGAGCAAACTAAAGAGCTAACAAGATAATTCATGAGAACACGGGTGAATGGGATGATTACGCAAACAAACTGAGAAATTGGGTCAAATGACAGGCACAGGGAAAACAGAACCACAACACATACAGTAATAGTCTGCCCCCTCCAGAAAAGGCACAAACTCATGCCGTAAATATACCAACTGAGGAGGGAGGGTGAGGAACTGGAGAGGGGCGGGAAGAAACCAAGTCTTACGAGCCAGGACGAAGCTCTAGGGCGAAGTCGATGGAGGGAGGAGCCAAGTTGGAAACTGGGCATACAACTCCCTGGGGACGACTGATGGAGAAGGAGCTGTTAAGAGATGGAGACCCAGGTGGAGCTGACGAGCCAAAGAGCCCACGTAACACTGCTGGCACTGGAGACCAAGGTGGAGCGGCAGCAACGGGCATCCGAGGTGGAACCAGGAAACTAAAAGACTGAGGTCGAAGGCAAAGACGGAGCCGAAGGTCCAGGCAGGGCGATGTCTGACCAAGGCGGAGCCGGTGGGACAAGGGATGATGGTTTCTGGTGTAGCGAGGGAGGGAGGAGCCAAGGCAGAGCCAGGGAATCCCTCGCACTGGGCGGAGCTGCTGTGGTCCTCAGCCCGGCCGATGGTAAACAGAGAATCCTTGTTCACCAGCACCCACTCCACGAATGCGCACCGTCCGCTGGAATGTGTGCCTTAGTGGGAAGTGCGTTTGGCACGCTAGATGTAGAAAGTCCCACGTGTGGTCTTCCAGCGGACAGTCTCCCTGCTCCAGGCAGAGCAGCTGAACAGCTGGCAGGTCCATAGAAGGGGTCAAAACAAAGAAAAAAAGGGAAGAAAAACAGCAATGTAATAAACTGTTTAGGTCCGGTATTCTGTTACGAGTAGTCTTTTTCATGAAAAAGGAGAGCACGTAGGAGAAATCGTCAAAACTACATATTAACAAACAATACCGGACAGGGAAACGAACTCAAACTGAGGGCTCAAATACACAGAGCTAACTAAAGAGCTTACAAGATAATTAATGAGCACACCGGTAAACGAGAAGATTAAAACAAACTGAGAAACTGGCAGGCACAAGGAAAACAGAACCAAAACACATGCATGTAACAATTGCTGTGACTTACAGGAGTTGTACATTAAACATGCGTGAGTCTGTTATATTGATGCGTAAGCAATCTGTGCATGTGCACTTTCTTGACATTGTATATATCCACAGATACATTTCAATACATTGATTGTTTCCACACACATTCAGGATAATTGTTTTATTTGTCGTGTGTATGTTGCTGTGTTTAGTAATCCTGAATGGATCTGTGTACTGTAGTACGGATATGCAGTCAGGTCAAGGCAGATGTTTTAGTTTTTTTGACATCTCCATGTGGTTCAGTATCACAACTTGACTTATCTAAAATGTAAACAAGCTCTTTGCTGTTGCACTGTACACATACTACAGACGGAATTCTGAAAAGTCGTTTTTTCTGTCATTCTGTAATAAAGTTTTTCTATGTGTGCATACATTTATGAATTGTATGGACTCCTTATATCATTTGGTTATTTTTTGTACTTTTGGAGTCTCCAAGTGTGTTTTGTGAGAATCACTCTTCAATCTGATGCTTTACTATAGCCAATGATGACTAAATGAACATGTCAGACTAGACACATTTTGTATGCTTATTTTCAAGATAATTATTATGTGATTAATCAAGATTTTTAAATCAATTAAAAAATCACTTTCAACCAAGGTTTTGACGACACTGATCATTTTGGCTTATACTGTTTGCCCCGAAACAAATCACAGTGGCATTGGAAAACCGAAAGGAATTGAAAATGTTTTATTGTTAAGTGTTTTTGTTTTGTTTAACTTTGGTTGTTGTAGGTTTCTTAACGATATGTTCCACGAGTCCGAGTAGTCAGAAACGGCCATGATAGTTTCTGTCTCCTCTGACATTGTTCGCAGTAACAACTGTAACATTTGTCTTGTACACTGCATGTAACATGTAAAAACACTGTAAAATAGTGTTACCAAATTAAAGACTTCTCATTACACACACAAAAAGTTTTATATTGGACAAAAGCATCATGTTAGCTTTGCTCTCAACCAACATGTTTTTTTCTCCCGCAGGAATGCTCAGAAGGAAGATCGCATGCCTATGATGGACGAATACAAGGAGTACAAGCGCATTAAAGCCAAACTGCGGCTTCTGGAGGTCCTCATCAGTAAGCAGGATTCATCCAAGTCCATCTAAAGCGCCCAGTTCCAGGAGCCAATCAGATCAGGCCCAACCAAGTTGACATCTTGACTGTAGTCCATCAACTTCCACTGTCGTTCCTCCTCACTCAGCCAGTGAAGAAGACGAACCCCTTGTACTCTGTCATCTAAAAAAATTACATACTGGAAGAATGAAATTCTTTCCCTTCCCTGAGTTTGATATTCAGACTTCTGTTTTTCTTTTACATTGACTGAGCTTTCTCATACTGAGAATCTACACAGGACTGAGTGATGGCATCAGTATGTGTATGTGGACATCAAGCACTGAACTTTTCCTCAGACCACAGAGATGGTCGTCATATTTCAAAGACCCACATCATACTCCTCTCCCTAAGTCATGGGGGTCTTTATGCTATTTGAGTTGGGTTCTGTGTATGTATACTTGTACATATCTATACTATATTGTATGTAGGCATAAATATTTCAGTGTTTTTCTTGATTTAAGACTTATCGGCACAGTGAATTATCAAATAAGGTTTTTCGCCCCCTCGCCTTTTGGTTACAAATCAGAGGACTCCTGTATCAAGCTGGTGCTCTTTTTTTTTTTTTATGACATTTTGGATCATTTGATCAGACTGAAAAAAGCAACTCCAGCTGAATTGTCACACACTCTTCCTGATTCATATGTAAATGATACATCTGTGTGTCTTCTCTATTACTGTGTTCACACCTTTAATATACATTTGACTAACGGCTGCTGCAATGAAAGCGAATATATGCCAAACAGACAAACGGTTTTTCAATGTTAGATCACAGTGGTACATGGTAGATCATTTCTGACACTATAAATAGTATGAATAGATGGCGTTTGTTTTTTTATATATGTTAATGTGTCCTTATCAGTTTCTTTCACCTCCTTGACTCATGGTTTGCCAGTGTGTACATTCAACAAAGCATCCGGTCATAATAACCAGTAATGCTGCAGGTTAGAAGAACCTCTTCAAACATAACTACATAACTTCAGACTCTGTACTAGACTTTTTAGGAAGTTGCGGTGTCACCGTGACTCCAGATGTGGCGCATATGCTGTCATAATTATTTGTGCATAAGGCATAGGATGGCTTTCTTCCACATGTTGGGAGTCTTCAGCATCACTCTTCAGCATATCATCTGATCTGTCATGGTCACTTTACAGCTGCCAGCTTAAATCCTGCTGGCATTGAGCTGAACTGATAGGGAACTGCACAACAACTGCGTAATAAAGTCTTATCGAAGAGATAAGGAAGGAGGGATACGGGATTTACGGGGATGGAGAGTTTTGCATGGTTTGAGGGGGTCAGATGGGTGGTTTGTTGTCAAGGTGAAATATTTATCAAATGTATGATAGTTATGAATGTCAGTTTTCAAAGAGAAGATATGATCGTGACAGAAGGAGGTGATGGAGATTATTTGCACAGCATTCTGGGAATGCAGACTTTTTTTTTTGTTCTAGTGTTTCTCGATTTTTCAAACACTACTTGCACGTGAAGGCTGGGAGTGCAGGTTCTTATTTGACGCATTCTGGCCCATCTATCACTCACTGTGTGGTGTTGTCCTTTTTTATGACCATTATTTTGTACTCTCGTTTTTTATCGTCTCGCTTCCTGCAGTTCATCTAAACAGTGTGGTTCCTCTGTATTAGTGAAGCACCTACTATGTCCTGTTTTGTAAAAGCTTGTCAGTAGTAGGTTTGCATGGCAAAAATTTGTATTTCTATTTTTGTGCCATGAAAATTAAGCAATAAATTAGCATTGAGGTCTGTATCAGTGGAATGAGAGGCCTCTTGTATCCAGTATGTGCATTTTCAATAAACAGCTTGTGAGTATTATTGCCTGCTTGTGTTAATGCCTTTATTAATGCCTGTAGGGTTACAAATATTAGACAAATGCTGCAAAAATGTCAATATGCCATAATGACACCACAGAAGTCCATAAAGGTACACTCACATTTGCCGTTACGTATATATACGTGTATATATCTATGGTGTGCATCGATCTGCACTTCGGATTTTGACCGGAAATAGTAGACCATCCGGGTATCTTTGGAACACTCATTTCAACATACTACGATTGGGACGTACTAATTCTATTTTCGAATACTATTTAGACAAGGATAATAATTATTGCTCAGATTATTTTGTATTTGTATGCACATGAGAACTTCTCAAGAAAAATATCAGCCTATGCTTCACGTGCTGTCGGCAATATCATACTTCACACTTCTAAAGTGATCATCGCATTCAAATTTTGACCTGAGAGTTCATGTCCCTAGTATTTACGATAATTCTGATAGCACGTGAAGGGACCATAATTCACAACAAGTGAGAAAAGTTTGGGAACCTCTAATCTAGACTAAACCGTGTTTTTAATGGCATCCGCTGTAAAAAAAAAAAAATATATATATATATATATATATATATATATATATATATATATATATATATATATATAATAAAACAGCTGTATAAAACTAGATTACTTATTTTCCACAGCTCATGTTGTCTGCACTTTTCGAAAACATATTTTTGCAGAACATCCAAACACACCTTAAATAACAGTACAACCGACTGATTATATCCCTATTCGCACGGGATAAGTATTAGCCTACCTGGTAACTTCTAATCACTTGTAATAATTGCGGAGGTTGTTGTCTGTGATCTTAATCCCGTGCGAATCGGCCATGTCTGTAATTTGTAAAGTAAAAATTCCCCCGCAAATGACCAAAGGTTACCATATTTGGCCGAACACCGAGGTCCTGTGGTAATATTAGTCTCTGTGATTTGGCGGGATGTATATCATTTTTTTCAAGGTTTTTATTTCTTGGGTTCAGGGTCACCAACAATAGCAACTACAACAATTTGCAGAAAGAGAAAGCTGAAAATCATCAGTAGAGCAAAAACAAAAAGAATGATTAGACGGTGATGAATGACATGTATAGCAGCATCCGGTAAGGAACATACTTCTGTTTATGATAAATCATACAGCTAGACCTATCCACCTTATTCTGCGCCCGTTCTATTTCCCATGATTCATAGCGGGTTCAACTGACTAAACGGTTTTCTACTTCCGTTTGAAGTGTTTGTCTACATAGAATGCTGGCACTCTAGTCGAGACATTAGAACAATATCAGTCTACACGTGCGGTTTATATTTAATATGAGTGAAATACACATGTGACATAACACAACAAATCTTTAACTTTTAGGTGGCAAAATATTTTTTAGTAATTCTATGAATTACACTGCGCAAAACAAAAGTAAAAGCCTGCTAACCGCATGAAGAAGGGTCGGCCTCCACAGAACATAAAATATTCTTTTTGTTTTATTTTTCGTGTTCGCATTTATGAGAAAAAAAAAATAATGTTGTGGAGTGCAGACGTGACAGTTCTCCGTTACGGACATGACCGCTCTGAAATCGACTTTAAAACTTTCACAGAGAGAAAGCACAAAGCCTTTCTTTAAAGTGAATTTCGTTTTTTATTAATTGTATCTTAATTTTAATCAATGTTTCATCAACCAATTGCCTGGCTGGTTTTAATAAATAAGAAGTAAATATAGTAGAAAATGGATCATCGTCGTGACACGGAGGCGCCAGCGCAAACTGGACTTTGGTCTCATAAATGAACCGAAACTCAGCATATAATGTAGCCTACTTGCCTCACAGGCCTGATAAATATATAGACTATGCATTTTTGAAAGCAGAGGTAGACAGGAGTCAAAGTGCTAACCAGCCTACGCTTATTGCTTGGGTTATTCTGCTGCAGTCGGGGGTGATAGAGACTGTCGGATGTTCATGAGATCGTGCAGTCATTGCATGATGCATCAGCTATCCTTTGGAAGTTATGAAGAAAAGAAAAAAGTTCATTTTGTTTTTATCTGTGATTTAATAAAAAATAACGTGATCAAATCACATTTGATGAATGTTTTTTTCGCTTTAGTTTAGCGATGTGGGGATGACACAATCTGAAACACATGGCAAAAGCATATAGACCAGATTCGAACCGGAAGTTGGCAACCGGAGTCGTCGTCATGGCAGCGAGAATTGTTTAGAGTAGAATAAGGTGGATAATAACGGCAAGACATTTCCAAGCAATAGCCTCTTGACGTCATATCCGGGAGACAAGTAAAATCAATCAATCACAGGCTTCGGTTATCCCGTGCGAATGCACCACAGAAAATCCCGAGCTCCCCACTGGTATTTACAACATTGTGGCGTTCGACTCGTAAATACGATCTATAAGAGATGACTTGAACGCACCATAATCCCGTGCGAATAGGGTTTATGATGACTGATCTCTAACAGCCTCGCTTTCATTCTTGTTAAAAAATCAAAATGGCGCTGCTGTGAATAAGGTCTATTCCTGCCGGATCGAGGCTTCAGTTCAGATTCAGCAGGACCGTATTTCTAGGACACTAGTTTTATTATGACAGCGCCACCTAACCAATTTTCCTCCAACAGAAGCGACCAGCTGATATAATTTAATATTAGCCTATTTGTACCGCGGCATCTCCGAGATCATTTTCACTTTCATCTTCTCTCCTCTTAGCGATGCATGACTGACCGCTGCCCTCTAGTGGCAGTTTATACACTTGCAGTCACAACACATTAAAACCACATGGCAATCAAATTCTCTTAACAAAGCTTAATTTAATACATTTGTTTAGAAATACATTAACACCTTGTTCACAAACCACATTCGTGCATAATCCATTGTTGATGCACTACACTGGAATGTCATAGTTTGAGAGTTGTGGATCATGATGTTTAAAGTAATCAAATCATGTATTGGCAGCAGTTATACCAGGCATAGCACAAAATAAGCTCTGAACCACTGGGAACAACAAAAACATTATAAGCAATGTTTTAATGCATAGTATGACTTTCATATCAATATATATATATATATATATATATATATATATATATATATATATATATATATATATATATATCCAAATGAAAAAAGTAGGTTGCTGTGGGCAGTCAGTTTTGTTACTTATTTATCATTACAAACAAAATAAATTTTCATTTTAAAATGATCAGTATTGTAAACAATGAAGCTTTATAGAGCCTGCAACTCAACAATGAGGGGAAAAAAACATTAGAAGACTTAATATTATTTTTAAAATAAAATTAAACAGTCTTCAAAAATGGCAGACTGATCACAGATCCAAAATACCCATGTCAGGGCAGAACAGGATAAATGGTGTATAATGTCTTGGTATTTTACCTGCGACTGAAATGGAACTCTACTGAGTACTGATTAAGATGAACAGTGCAATTTTACCAAAGAGACACCAAGCCAGTGATATTTCAGTGACTGCATCTATATATAGAGTTATTATTATAAAAGAGTTCTGTGTCCAACATGGAACGATTGCACACCAAACTGCATAATGAAGAAAAAAAAGAAGCTTATGTACAAGTAACTAACATACAGTATAATCCATATGATTATGAATTACATTTGGCACATTAAGGTGCGGTCATGTTGTTCTGCAAACTTTCACGTGAAAAATCCAGCCATTTCAGAATTTTATGAGGACGGAAGATTTCTCCAAGTAGTTTGTAACCGTAACCTGCTTGGTTTTGAAAGTGGGTGAGCTGTGCTTCATGCATCCCTATAGTACGAGGCATTCTGCAGAAATGACGCTAATGTGACCGCACCTTGACCCTGTGAGATTTATATGGTTTCTGTTTAGCAGTTTAACATCCTCAATACTATATGGCACGAAAGCAGCTGGTTAAAACAACTTATGGGCTTGTTCCCATATTACTTTTCATACAAACATAAAACATTAAGTAACCCTGTAACCAAAACAACAGAAGTCAATGATATCCAGTCCTGATCCAGTTTAAAGGGTGTCATGAGCATTAGTGTTAGCCTGTAGAATCAGTGACATCTTATGCGAGTCTCATAGTTCAGAGCGTTGTAAGTCAGTAGTAAAGCAGGCAGAGAAGCCTATCGGCACATTCTTCACCTGCACATAGACTACAGCCAGATCCCCACAGCGGTCGGTCCGCACAGGGCGTATCCTGAGGTCGTCCCTTACACGCTCCATCCTGGCAGATTCTGTCCAGTCAGGCCTGTATAATCGAGGTCTCATTACCCACAGTATGGGGCGACCATGTGACCTCTCTGTTAATAACAGAGCTAAATGGCACTTTCTGGAGACTGGAAGAGGACAGGACTCTGTGTGTGTGTGTTTTGTGTGCATGTGTTGTGTGTGTGCGCGCGTGTGTGTGTGTGTGTGTGTGGCAGTCAGGCTTTGAGAGCTTCAAGCACCTGTCAGCATCTGGATTCTGCCTTAAATCACTGTCCGTCTGTCAGAGCTCAGTCCTCGGCGAGTGTGAAGAGGCCTGCTGCCCAGGACTTTTAGTCATAATGACTTGTCAATAACTGACACCCCTGAAATAGACAAGACAGCGGTTTAGTTTAGATTAGTTTAATATGGAGGTTGTAAGAGTGAAACAAACCTGCGTAGCTGCGGCCATTGCTCATGTTGGTGGGGATGAGACTCCATTTATCAGCAGCAGGGTCGTAGTATTCTACAGAGGAAAGGTTGCACGACCCGTCGTCTCCTCCGATTACATACAGTAAACCGTTTATGGCACACACTCCTAGTGACAAACACACACAACTCAGACCTGCAGGACTTTCCAGCTTTTCCTTTAAAAAAATAATGATTGCAATGGTCTTGAAACATGTCTAGTTTTTTTAACATTCACAACAGGAAAAATATAATACCATTTTCTTCATTGCTTCAGCCCTTTTACATTCTTTTGACCAATTTTGACCCTAAAGAGATTTGTAGAAGTTTCTGGTATAGGATCCAAACTTTGAAAATGTATCAAGGCTACTAAAACAAAATAAAATAAAATTGTCTAGATTTGTTTATGAGTTTAATAGTCCAGTCATTTTATGTAAAAAAGGTTGAACAATTTGCAACAGAAGCAAACTCAACTGATTTTGTATCCTCGATATGTCCTGAGTAAGGATAAAAAAGCCCAGAAGAATCCCATTAGGGGAAAGTTTCAGAAAACCTATTCATTCTTTTTCTCACGTGAATAGGGAACTTATTCAGGCTACCCATGAACATTAATACATGGAGGCAGGAAGAAGTACTTTAGAAACCAGCCTTTATTCATTTGTATTGTAGAGATGGGGTCTTGGGCTGAAACAAGACAAAAGGTAGGTAAAATAAAAAGTGGCTGAATCAAAAATGGGTTCCATTCAGACCTTAACATTAAGTCTTTTACTGTAAGGTGTCAACAAGATTCACCAAGACATTTTCACCTGGCTATACCTAATGTTTACATCTGTTTGGGTATTTATGCAAATTAGCACATACGTAATTATATTATGCACCGTTTGTCTATGTTAACAAACAATTTAAACTAGCTTGTAATACATTTTTTGTTTGTCTTGATGTAAGTAATCAACTCAGTCATTTTCATGGTGGCATCTAAAGGGTTAAAATTTTTACCCTATTCACGTGAGAGAAAAAAATGAATAGGCTATATTTAGGTCTTTTTCGAAACTTTCCCCTAATGGGATTCTTCTGGGCTTTTGTTTCCTTACTCAGGACATATTGAGGATACAAAATCAGTTGAGTTTGCTTCTGTTGCAATTTGTTCAAGGTTGACCCCCATTTTGGCTTAAAATTACTGGACTATAAAGAGATAGGCTATTAGGCTACAGTTTTTTTTAATGCAGTTTTCACAAGGAAGTGGTAAATTTTTATCTCAACAGATCAAAAGTGCACTTTTTACATTTTAAAGACGAGAGCGAAACTCTCAAGCACTCAGAGTGTTCAGCCTCTAACTCAAACACTGGCAAGTGAAATCTAACAATTTATTAGCCAATGGGTAATGATAGACTGTTCCCCCGGTTCCACAGACAAAGCTTAAGCTAGTCACAGACTAAAATGCATCTGTGTGCTCTTTTAACTGAAAGCAACTTGCACTGACATATCTTAAGAAACACTATGGAAAATTTTTTACCAAAATCTTATCAGTGGTTCTGGTTCATCAAGTCGTAACAGGGTGAAAGGCACTTCTGGATTCGCTTTGCGGTCCTATATCTGCTATAACAACACTATGCAAGTTTGCCAGATCGGGTCGCGTTTCTGTAGTCCGAATGAGACATAAGAAAAATACATTTGACTTGCTTTACGTCAAGCGTTACAATAGTCATTATTTAGTTTTTCTTCGTTTCTGATGTCTCAATACATCATACTTTCATGAAATCATGTAACATACTCTACCTTGTCTGTGGACATCGTTCATTCTAAAGGTGCTGGATAAACAGCGAGCGTGCGTGGCACGGTAGGCTAAATTATTTACGACAGCGGTAATGGACAATTTCGTTTCCAACCAGTAGGGCGACCGCAGAGGAAAAGTCCCATGGTGTTGCTTTAAAATATGTCAGTGCCATTGTTTTGTCTCAAGATGCATACCAGTAATGCAAAAAGGCACTTTTATAAAAGATTCTTAAATGCCCTAATTGAACTAAGGAATAATCCTGGCTTAATCTAAGCCCTGTCTGTGAAACCAGGCCATTATTTAGCTAATGATAGACAAACATTTAGTTGCATATGCAAGTGATTTACTCGTATTGTAAAGGGTTGGAATCAATGACTCGCTTTTTAAAACAATCACTTGCTGCAACCTACTGGAGGTTTAGTTTCATATTTAGAAGCATCATTGCATTTTTTCCAACATTTCATATTTGTATATTCAACTAATTATTTAAAACATAATTCTCAAAACATTATTGTAATTTTGCAGTATAAATGCATTATTGTGAGCTTCATTAAAGAGTATGTGTAAATACATCTAAACAGATTCTGATTTGATTTGATAGTTAAAGGGATAGTTCACCCAAAAATGAAAATTAGCCCATGATTTTCTCACCCTCAAGTCATCCAAGGTGTATATTACATTCTTCTTTCAGACGAATACAATCTGAGTTATATTTTTAAAAAGTCCTGGCTCTTCTAAGCATTATAATGTGAGGCAATGTTTTGTTTTTGTTTTTTTAAGTCTATCAAAGCGCATGTATCCGTGATAAAAGTGCTCAAAACGGCCCGGGGGGTTAATAAAGGTCTTTTGAAGTGAAGTGATGCGTGAAGTAAGGCTAATTTTAAGTTTTGGGTGAACCCTTTAACAACCCTGTAATGTCTTATTATTTTAACTGAATTCATTGATAAAAATGTAAGAACTCAAAATGAAAGATGATGCACACATTTAAGTTTAGGAAAAAAAATGCCCTTCATAAAAGTAAAAAAATGTCCTGGGAATCAAATTAAGGGGACAAATATCACAAATATGCCGATTTAAGTAAAAGCTGACAAAACTAATGCAAATATTGCTCCAGAATAAATTACTTTTACACAATTACAATCCGGACAAGTACATTTTTACCCGCACAAGTGAATGACCCTTACTTATCTGAAAGACAAGCACATGACACTGCTCAATGTTGAGCCCTGCTGTCTCTTTTCCGGTTACTCACCTGCGTTCCTTCGGCACATGTTCATGTCGCACACCTGGCTCCAGGTGTTAGAGGCAGAGTCATAAACCTCCACACTCTTCCTCACCAGAGGACCGTCATGTCCACCAGCAGCATACAGCTGTCCATTGAGCACTCCAACACCTGTACACACAAACACAGACACATTAACATCACAGCCAGTGAATACATGGAGATGCCAACCGTAAGAATCAATAAAAGTGAGCCCAATGTTTTTAAAATCATGTCCGAAGAGGAACTAACCAGCTCCACTGCGTCTAGTGCTCATGTCCGCCACATAGCACCACTTATTACTGACTGGGTTAAACTCCTCTACAGTACTCAAACACTGCCGAGACGCTCCATCATAACCTCCAACAGCATAAAGCTTTCCTGTACAATCATCAGACACATTGTGTGAAATGAACTATCGCAGCCGCACAGTTTTAATATGTGACAACAACACCCTAAAGGTAAAATGTTCTTTGCAAATTCACAATTGCAAAATCATGCCACTTAAAACATTTTATTGTTGCATGCCTCAATATGGTGAGGAGATTGCTCAACACACATGTACTCAAATGCTCACCGTCAACTACGCCCACCCCAACACTGCTACGCCTGGTGTTCATGGGAGCCACAAACATCCACTCATTAGCCTTGGGGTTATACACCTCCACTGATGACAGACCTGCAGAGAGACGTCAGTGAAACAGGGATACAAACGAGGCTGGTTGTGCACGTGCTAAGTCACGACATGTTAACGACAACCACCCAAATGTAAAAACAAATATAGTAAAAATAAAAAATAAAAATACACTACCATTCAAAGTCTCTTATGCTCATCCTGGCTGCATTTATTTGATCAACAATATACAGTAAAAATTGTCATATTCTAAAATAATACAGATTTTAATTTTAATAATGTAATTTATTTCTGTGATGACAAAGCTCCAGTCTTCAATGTCCCATGATGATTCGGGTTCTAATTATTCTAATATCCTAATTTGCTGCTCAAACACCAAAAACATTTTTTTTTTTTTTTTTACTACTATTAGGGCTGCACGTTTTCAAGTTTTTCATTAACCGTTAACCGAGGGCCTTAGCGGTTAATACTCGGTTAACCAAATAAATAAATAAATAAATAAATAAAACTTATTATTATTAACCATAGTGTGCGCCAGGGATGGAAATTAACTCACCCTAACCAACCAATGGTATCCTATGCACGTAAAAACTCAATTTAGCGTATATAAATTACACGACAATGCACATGCGTGCAATAAAGACGCATTTAGTGAGATCGGGTTGGAAAATTAATACTACAAGATCTACAATACTTAAGCAGTTTATTTAATCTCAAGTCTCAATGAAATAGGCTACTGGCATTTTCTCTTTCTCTCTTATAGCCTACACACACAAACCATGAACTGATATTCATTTCAGTTCGCATTTATGAGGAAAACACAATGTGGACGTGAGCGCTGTGAAAGCGGCACTAAAATATGCTTTAAAACTTTCATCAAACAGAAAGCACAAAACCTTTCTTTAAAGTGAATTTCGTTTTGTATTAATTGTATCTTAATTTTAATCAATGTTTCATCAACCAATTGCCTGGATTTAATAAGTAAGAATTAAATATAGCAGACGATATATAATCACGAAGCGGAGGCGCCGGCGCGTGATCTGGAGCTCAGTATAAGGTAGCCTACTCGCCTCACAGACATGTCTAACAGAATAATTCAAAACGAAAGAAAACAGACACAGACTGCTGCTCTCTGCTTGTAATCCGTATGAAATGTGCATTTGTCTCTGGCGCGTTCACTACTGCGAAGATCACGATCAGCATCGTCAACTTCATCTTTGCAACTGACACGGACAAAGAAAATACTTGTTTATTAATTAATAATTAAAATATCTCCTTGCTATATTTTACATATTCATAACTTTTGCCGGTTCTTTGTGACAGATTTTAGGAGCTTTATTGGCAGCGCCACCCTTACATGAGCGCATCACCGCACCCACCAGAATAGCCGTTTTTTGTTTTGTTTTTTTGTTAAGGATTTGTTTACTGTGTGTGTGATTTATTTAATGGAAAGCACATTCACTGAGTTGTCTAGCTAATCAGTGTCTGCTCGTTTATTCAAACTAATTTGTCCTATAACAGACGAACGTCGCATGATGCTATTTTTATTTACCCGCCACGGTGGCCGTGGGTGAAGCGAGTTTACCCGCAACAACAAAATCACCCGCATCTGGCTGGTGGCGCGCGTGCTAATTTCCATCCCTGGTGTGCGCGCCGCAACCCCGAGATACAGACACACGAGAAAGGGGTAGTTTATTTTTAACACCTTTAATAACTGGTTGGACCACATTTGAAACGAAATTAATTTATAGAAATAAAACGCAGTGGTAAGGACAGAGCAGTTAAAGTAGGTCACTGACTTTTGCGTTCGCGGCCTGTGAACAAGGCCCTAGAATTTAATGCAGTCATATTATAGCACACTTTTTTTTAGAAACTTTGTGCAAAGAAACAGTCAAATAAATGGCGGTCTCTGGTGGTGCAAAAATTTTTTACAACTAAATGCAATGCACGCCATTGACGCCAATTAACCGAGCAAACTGTTTCACTCGGTTAAGCAATTTTTAACGGTTAATCGGTTAATCGATTAACCATGGACACCCCTAACTACTATCATTGTTTAAAATAGTTGTGTCGCTTAATATTTTTGTGGAGATTGCAGTCTAATATATATGGATAATATTTGAAATAGAAATATTTTGTATGGTTATAAATGTCTTTTTTCACTTTTGCCTCCTTGCTGAATAAAATAATTTATTTATACTTTCATACTAATACTAGTAGTACATGAACAATCCTGAGATAGATTTTTCAAAGATATACCTGTACTCCCATCAAAGCCCCCGACAGCATACAGCAGGTCCCCCAGTACAGCCGCTCCTAAAGTACTGCGGCGCTCCTGCATGCTGGGGACGGAGCTCCACTGATCCTTCAGCCCATCATACACATCCACCGTCCGGACACGCAGAGAGCCGTTAAACCCCCCCACGGCATACACCTTACCGGCCATATACACCACACCTAAATCAGACACGCAGACAGAGAGTGAGACCAAGAGAAGAGCACACATCGAGAGATGAGGAGCAGAACAGAGAGCAACCTGCTCGACAGCGTCTGGAGGGTAAGTCAGCCACCTGGTACCAGCGGTCCTCTTGAAAGTCATAGCACTCCACACTGCGGATGGCTTTAGGTGCCTGACCCCCTACGACCATCATCACCTGCAAGATTCACAACAAAAATCAATCCACCTACCTCTACCTTAACAAGAGTCACATTCATTAAGGGCTTCAGACTGTGACTAAAGCCCTATTCGCACGGGATTAGTACTATCTGTGGACCTTGTGTGATTTAGAAATTACCCCCCCACATCTGAATTTCGTGTGGCGCATTCGCACGGGATAACCGAAGCCTGTGATTATACTCAAATTTACTGACTTTTCTCCCGGATGACGTCGAGGCTATTGCTTGGAAATGTCTTGCCGTTATTATAGGTCTATCTGTATGATATATCATAAACAGAAGAATGTTCCCTACTGCATGCTGCTATACCATTCATCTCCATATAATCATTATTTTTGTTTTTGCTCTTCTGATGATTTTCAGCTTTCTCTTTCTGCAAATTGTATAGTTGTATGGTGTATAGCGATATGACCCAGCACCCAAAATACTATCAAAACACTCCAGCGCAGCCTCCATTCTTCACGAAAGATGGATAAAAAGGCGCGCATAAAACAAAAACCTTGAAAAAATTATATACGATCCGCCAAATCACAGAGATGCCGATTCGCACGGGACTAATATTCCCACAGGACCTCGGTGTTCGGCGAAATATGGTAGGTCATTTGCGGGGGAATTATTACTTTACAAATTACAGACATGACCGATTCGCACGGGATTAAGATCACAGACAACCTCCGCAATTATTACAAATGACTAGAGGTCACCATATAGTACTAATCCCGTGCGAATAGGGCTTAAGATGGTCAAAAGTATATCAAAAATAAAAACGTCATTATCACCACTTTCATTCTTAAAGTGACCTTTAGAGATTTGATTCATTGTTTTGGACTGCCACCTTGAACTTGAGAACACGAGCACAGAATGGCAAGTCCGGTATGCAATACCGCTGAGATGTTATTTTTAAACAATGATTGACTACTGTAAAGGTAAGACATTAAATGATTCAGAATCAGATTTACTAAAAATATTTATTTAAATCGAAGCCGTGATTTTGATAATATGGTTTACTTCTGATGATTTTCTTTTGGCTAGTAGTTCTGAATGGCCGGTCACTTAAAAATGTAGTAGCCAAATTTGCTGGTGAGTTAATTTCAAACCCTGAATGTGACGTTAGATCAGTAGACAAACTAGTGTTCATTTCGTTAACTAAATCTATGATGAAAAATCTTCTTCAACAACTTTTTTTCCATGAATAAGATGATGACAAGACACCAATGTCATCAAACGATAAGTGACTATATCAACATGGAATATCATTGAACAATTGAGACTAAAATGTAGTAAAAAAATAAATATATATATTCCCAAACTCTATATTTGTTTTTGCCGATAAAAAAAAAGGAGACAAAATGTTACTGACTAACAAGTCCCTAGGGGTAGTGGTATAAGAATATATTGTGTCACAATATATCGCAATACAAAAATACGTATGTATCGTGGATAGCAGAGCATATGAGTGGAGTGGAGCGGTGAGAATATCCGCTCCTCGCTCACGGAACTGTTCACCCCTCCGCTCCCCCGCTCAAAGCCACATCAGGCCGCTCCGCTCATTATCGCTCAGCGCTCAACGCAGTTTGCTTCGCGCTCCACTCAAATCTCCCCCCGCTCGCTTCAAAAAAGGTAAAAAATCTGCATGTATTTCACTTTTAGCTGACCACAGCCTTACCTCCCAAAGAACTAAAGAGCAACAACAACATTTTCCAAATAGGCCTATAAATGTTTTATTTCAAATAAAAAATTAGGCCTAGCCTAAAGAAGGAATAAATAGCCTACAAAAAAGTCCTGTAAACTTAAACGAATAAATAATCTCCTAATAATATAATAAAAATTATATAGGCTAAACAAAAATATAGATAGAAGTTTTAAAAGTAAATCAACTATTAGGCCAGAATTTTGATAACTGAACTTTCGCGCAACGGGCATTATTTATATTGGCTTAGGCCTATATCCATTGTAGCTACACAGATCCTGAGGTAAAATTAAACGAATAAATGGGCCTAATAATATAAATAAAAATTATATAAACAAAAATATAAACAAAAATATATAGATAAACGTTTTAAAGTATAACCTAAATTAACTATAGGCCAACATTTTGATAACTGAAATGTTGCAGCGCGCATTAAAATGTAAATAGGCTTATATCAATTGTACAAAACAACTGCTGTAAAATGAAACGAATCAATGCCTAATTATATAAATAAAAATATACAGGCTATAGACCTAAAACAAAGTTTTAAAAGTAAATTAACTATTAGGCCAAAATTCTTATAACTGAACTTTTGCGCAGAGTGCACGTGGATTACAATTTAAATCGGATTATGTTGTCAAACTAAAAAACTAAAAAACTAAATAAAAAAAATGAATTGCTTTCCTTATCTATAGTTCTTTTGAGTTCACCTTAAAGAACACAAGTTTGGACAATGTCAGTCTGAGGCTTCGGGTGGTTTCTTTACAGCAGGCCAGCAGCGGAGAAAACCCTCTCTACGCTCGCAGACCCACTTGGGCGCTGAACACAATGCGAGCTACTTTACCCAGGCGGGCGAAAAGACTTAGTTAGTTTTATATTAATAGTTTTGACTAAAAATAATCTACTGTGTATGATGGATTCTGGGTCAGGCTTGACTGAGCATGCTTCAGACACGAGGTGTGAGCGCTGAGCGAAATTGGAGCGGGAAATAGAGCGACGCTCCATCCTTTTAAAAATGCCGCTCTGCGCTCTGTCCAAGATGCGCCCGCTCGCGCTCCCCGCTCGCTCCCGCTCCACTCCGCTCACATGCTCTGGTGGATAGTCACAATATGTATTGTGTATAGTTCACCCAAAATAAAAATTCAAGTTTACAGAGTGTCAGTACCACATTAAACTACTATATAATGTTAAATATAATGTATAATAATGCTACGGGGAAATATTTGTGGGTCCTGATAATGCCAAATGTCTTTATTTTAAATATATCTAGTAGGGGGGATTTCCAACAACTCTACTTGAAGGGGAAATTCTTAAAGGGACAGTTCACTATCCCTTTAAGGATAGTTCAGAAAGTGAATTAAATAAATGATTTCAAATCAGCAATAGAATACAATTTGACATGAACCGTCTCTCAAATAGCATAAAAAACTTATTTTCCATACTAGACCAGCCAATGCTCATGTGCAGTCATAAGAGGAAATTCTCAAGACAACGACTGTTTCATGATGACTTTACCGATTGGCTCTTTTATTTAGAAAGTGGGATATACACTCACCGGCCACTTTATTAGGTACACCTGTCCAACTGCTCCTTAACACTTAATTTCTATGCAGCCAATCACATGGCGGCAACTCAGTGCATTTAGGCATGTAGACATGGTCAAGACAATCTCCTGCAGTTCAAACCGAGCATCAGTATGGGGAAGAAAGGTGATTTGAGTGACTTTGAACGTGGCATGATTGTTGGTGCCAGAAGGGCTGGTCTGAGTATTTCAGAAACTGCTAATCTACTGGGATTTTCACGCAGAACCATCTCTAGGGTTTACAGAGAATGGTCCGAAAAAGAAAAAACATCCAGTGAGCGGCAGTTCTGTGGGCGGAAATGCCTTGTTGATGCCAGAGGTCAGAGGAGAATGGCCAGACTGGTTCGAGCTGATAGAAGGGCAACAGTGACTCAAATAACCACCCGTTACAACCAAGGTGGGCAGAAGAGCATCTCTGAACGCACAGTACGTCGAACTTTGAGGCAGATGGGCTACAGCAGCAGAAGACCACACCGGGTGCCACTCCTTTCAGCTAAGAACAGGAAACTGAGGCTACAATTTGCACAAGCTCATCGAAATTGGACAATAGAAGATTGGAAAAACGTTGCCTGGTCTGATGAGTCTCGATTTCTGCTGCGACATTCGGATGGTAGGGTCAGAATTTGGCGTCTACAACATGAAAGCATGGATCCATCCTGCCTTGTATCAACGGTTCAGGCTGGTGGTGGTGGTGGTGTCATGGTGTGGGGAATATTTTCTTGGCACTCTTTGGGCCCCTTGGTACCAATTGAGCATCGTTGCAACGCCACAGCCTACCTGAGTATTGTTGCTGACCATGTCCATCCCTTTATGACCACAATGTACCCAACTTCTGATGGCTACTTTCAGCAGGATAATGCGCCATGTCATAAAGCTGGAATCATCTCAGACTGGTTTCTTGAACATGACAATGAGTTCGCTGTACTCAAATGGCCTCCACAGTCACCAGATCTCAATCCAATAGAGCATCTTTGGGATGTGGTGGAACGGGAGATTCGCATCATGGATGTGCAGCTGACAAATCTGCGGCAACTGTGTGATGCCATCATGTCAATATGGACCAAACTCCCTGAGGAATGCTTCCAGCACCTTATTGAATCTATGCCACGAAGAATTGAGGCAGTTCTGAAGGCAAAAGGGGGTCCAACCCGTTACTAGCATGGGGTACCTAATAAAGTGGCCGGTGAGTGTATACTGTCATATTGTGTGTTGCACTTTTTTCTCATTCATTGTAATTACCAGTGCAGCATCTTAGAATATATACAGTCTTTAACAGAACAGCCTCAAGGTTGCTTGTGGTTAGCAGAGATAATAAAGAACTAAGTACATCCAAACTTGCCTGGAACTGTACACCGCATTCCAAATTATTATGCAAATTGGAATAAATTGTCATAAACATTACATATTTTGTTTTTAAATCAAACTCATGGATGGTATTGTGTCTCCGGCCTCTTTGGATCACTGAAATCAATCTCAGACACCTGTGACAATTAGTTTGCCAGGTGAGCCCAATTAAAGGAAAACTACTAAAGAAGGATGTTCCACATTATTAAGCAGGCAACAGGTTTCAAGCAATATGGGCAAGAAAAATGATCTTTCTGCTGCGGAAAAGCGTCAAATAGTGCAATGCCTTGGACAAGGTATGAAAACATTAGATATTTCACAAAAACTTAAGCGTGATCATCGTACTGTGAAGAGATTTGTGGCTGATTCAGAGCACAGACGGGTTCGTGCAGATAAAGGCATAATGAGGAAGGTTACTGCTAGACAAATTCATCGGATTAAGAGAGCAGCTGCTAAAATGCCATTACAAAGCAGCAAAAAGGTATTTGAAGCTGCTGGTACCTCTGGAGTCCCGCGAACCTCAAGGTGTAGGATCCTCCAGAGGCTTGCAGTTGTGCATAAACCTACTATTCGGCCACCCCTAACCAATACTCACAAGCAGAAACGGTTGCAGTGGGCCCAGAAATACATGAAGACTAATTTTCAAACAGTCTTGTTTACTGATGAGTGCCGTGCAACCCTGGATGGCCCAGATGGATGGAGTAGTGGATGGTTGGTAGATGGCCACCAAGTCCCAATAAGGCTGCGACGGCAGCAAGGAGGTGGCGGAGTTATGTTTTGGGCCGGAATCATGGGGAGAGAGCTGGTAGGCCCCTTTAGGGTCCCTGAAGGTGTGAAAATGACCTCTGTAAAGTATACAGAGTTTCTGACTGACCACTTTCTTCCATGGTACAAAAAGAAGAACCGTGCCTTCCGTAGCAAAATCATCTTCATGCATGACAATGCACCATCTCATGCTGCAAAGAATACCTCTGTGTCATTGGCTGCTATGGGCATAAAAGAAGAGAAACTCATGGTGTGGCCCCCATCCTCCCCTGACCTCAACCCTATTGAGAACCTTTGGAGCATCCTCAAGCAAAAGATCTATGAGGGTGGGAGGCAGTTCCCATCAAAACAGCAGCTCTGGGAGGCTATTCTGACATCCTGCAAAGAAATTCAAGCAGAAACTCTTCATAAACTCACAAGTTCAATGGATGCAAGAATTGTGAAGGTGATATCAAATAAGGGATCCTATGTTAACATGTAACTTGCCCTGTTAAAATGTGTTTGATTTAAATAGTTTTTGATTTCAGTAAATATGATCTCCTTATGCTGCCAATTCAACAAATTACCATTTTCAGTTCTTTACAACCTATAAAATGTTTTCAAACTCTGCTGTGCATAATAATATGGAACAGTGCATTTTCAGTTTTTTATTTTTGAAAAAAATACTGTTTTCGTTGGGTGGTTTGTTCAATAAAATTCTACTTATACCCTAAAAGTTGGTGACTTGAAAATTATACCGACTGTCATTTGCATCGACTATTTAGGAAAATCAGTGTAAAATATAATTTGCATAATAATTTGGAATGCGGTGTATGTTTGAAGTGAATCTTTGTGTTGCAATATATGAATACCTTGGGCAAACTGACTGGTGTGCGCGGTCTGGTTCTGTCAGTCTTTATAAGGTGCCGTTGGTCTGCAGGTAAAAGGTGGTACTTCATGGCCTCAATGAGAAAGTCCTTACAAGTGTTGTTGTTTTTTATTAAGGGTTCCTCCTCTACAATCTGTACAAGTACACATTTAAATCCTAAAATTAATGCTTAAAGAAAACCAGAAATGCAATCACAACAAATATAGAGCTCGCTATAAAAACTGAGCAGTCATACCTGAACCAGGTAATCTCTGGATAGCAAGGGCAGTCGAACATGTTCCATGAGCTTAGGCATGTGCTCCAAACGGGCCTCTTTATCGTGCTTTATCCAGGTGACCATGGCCTCAAAAACCTGGGGGTGTAATAGACCAGAATAAAGTGAACTACGTTTCTATGCATAATTGTATGATTGCAACTCACAGACACAGCAGTGACACTGAGGCATCTGACAGATGACAGCTGCCATCAAGTGGGTGTGTGTGAGCGCAGACTGGAGACGCAAGTTACTCGTAAGCGGAGAGCAGCTAATGCAGTGTGAATGACAGATGGCTCGTCGTCTCCTTCAACGTCACACACCAGCATAAGTGTAAAAACCAACCATCAACTGTCTGCTGTCTACAAATCATGCACGGCTGAGCTAAAAACAGGCTCTGTGATGTGACGCAACATTGAAATTGAGAAGCACAATATGCAGGTGACAACAGTTAGAAAAAACAACAAGGTAAATGAGCTGGGTAATGCGTTACCTTCTCTTCAGTGGACACAGTCAGTTTGTCACTGGAGATCAGACTGCACACCTGCTGCAAGGAGAGGGCCATGAACTCCTCACCGACCATGACATCTGTGAAGTGCTGCTCTGTTTGAAACAAGCAAACGGGTTTAAAAAATGGAACATAAAAGTACATATTGGTGGGTTGCTTAATCGACTAGCTGTTAGCCATCCCACAATGACTCAAGAAAGAAGAGAGCTCACCGGCATAAGCGTGGGCCTGGTTGAGCAGTCCTGTGCAGGCGTGAAGGTCAGCGAATGCTCGGATGCCCAGGCAGTTGGTGGGATGGAGCTGCGTCTGCAGGAAGTCACAGCAAAGCTGTCGAACATCCATCAACTGCAGCAGGCTGGCAGCTGGGAGTAACACCTGGGAGTAACACCACAGCAGGAATAACAAAGAGATGAAAACACATCACACACTATACATGAGGTAAATAGCCAGCTTGTGAACCGGATTCATGATGACTAACCAGTATAGGTCTAGGGGAAGGTAATATCATCACGGACCCCTCTCAACCAAGCCAGAGTCTGTTTGAACTTATAAAGTAAGTGCAAACAGTAAATAAAGTAAAAGGGCAGGAAAAAAGGATTGAACATGCTAACTGAAATTGTATTTAATACTTGGTGGAAAAGCCTTTATTTGCAATGTCAGCTTCAAGATGCTTCCTGTATGAACAAATGAATCGCTCACAGTGCTCAGGTGGGATTTTGGTCCATTCTTCTAAACAGACTGCAGGGTTTCCCATACATTCATTAATTTGTGGCGGCTCGCCACAATATCACGCTGACCGCCACGGATTGATTTTCAGATTTTTAGAGATGGTTCTCACTGCGGAACATGAAATCCACGGGGAGGAGTCGGATCCAGATCCGACTCCTCCCACCTTACATACACCTAAACCTACCCAACTCCGCCCCCTGATCCCTAAACCCACCCCTAATCCCTAAACCCAACCCTAATCCTACCCATCTCCACCCCGTGGATCTTGATCCGACTCCTCCCCGTGGATCTCATGTACTGCATTGAGGTGCTACTGGATTTTTAACTATTTAATATGGGTAAAATTTAATTTTATTGTAGCGCTGCGCGTAGCTTGCTCCATCCCTCCCTCTCTCACAAACTGACAACGGAGGGGAGGCGCGCGCGCCAATAGCCCCTCCTCTTCGAGCACGATCTGAATCAAAACATGAGCATGCGTTGGAGGACGGATTGTTGTGTTTATTCCCCCAGCGAAGATTCCAGAATCAATCCGGAGTTGCATGGTTAGTATAATAATGAACACTGTTGTAAAACATAACTCTGAGAAGTTAGTCTATGTTAAACGCTGTTGTGTTTCCATTACAGATTCGCGCAAAACTTTTGCGATTTTTTTTCTAAATATCGATCAAAAACTATAACGGCATTTCCATTAACCGATGTTATGCAACTAAAGCGTAATTTTTTCCTCTCGCGATCAGTCATTCCAAAACTCATGGCAACGGACGTTGGTAGGTTTATATCACAGCCACCGCACTAGACATTATTATTATTAATAATGCCTAAGCGTGTTATCCAAGCATTAATGGCAAGGAAAGACCCTTAACTTATACTGTGAGCGGCACATATGAGGGGTTTTCTCACTCATTTCTATTGGCAATGGAAATGTGTATATACTTTATACCCCCCGGTGTAAATTTAAAATTAAAATGAATTACATTAGTTCAAAAAGGTATTCTAACAGAGATTTAATTATTAGTAAATCATTGCAAAAGAGTGTAAGGCTTAAGCTAGTGACTCCACATCTAATTATATAGGCTACTGAATGAATTATATACAAATGGTGGTGAACAATGAAAATAAATGAATCTAACCCAGCATCAGCTACTTAACAAACGCAACGGCCACAGGGAAGAACAAGACAGAGTAACAATGTGTATATGCTCTTTTCAAATTCAATGGCCACTTTCTTCCTAGAAATGGCTTATATGGAAATTTAACATGGGGTGAATCACTGCACTGAATGACATTGTTAAAACTAAGCCATAAAACGCCACTACCCCCACTGGAGCATCTGGCCATCCTCTCCAAAAAACTAGGCCACTTCACACTGCTCCAGCACAACTGGCATGAAGCTTCTCAGATCATCTGTTCTCCTCTGCTGTATTCTGTACATCTAAACAAGAGGCCCAGACACAAACAACAGAATATACTGGGACAATAGAGCTCCAACACAAAGGGCAAAGTGCACATCACAGAAAACTTCCTCTCCCTCTCTGCTCATTTCCTCTGCTAATAATGAGAGGAAATGCCCTGCCTCTCAGCACTCACAACAGAGCCACAAGCACCAGAGAACCAGAGTGTGAAATCAGCCTTTACACAAAGAGCTACAGTACAGTACAGACAACAGACATGTGCCTTGACTTACCTGGACGTTATCCTCAGACACTTCGATCTCAGCGGTGTAAATATAATCCACCAGTTTCAAGAGCGTCTGTCCATCAACATCCCTGATCTCGACATGGTGAGCCTTGCTTTCACTCATGTCACCTGGACACATCAATCACAATACAGAATCAGAGAGCATGAGTACTACACATACAGATCCAGCAAACTCTCAATCAAAGATCTAAAAAAATAACTGTTGAAAATGAGACTTAAGCAAGAATGAACATCACAATGTTTTTATGCAGAATAATCAGCGGGACACTTTATATCACCTAATGCCACTCATATAGTTTCAAATACCTTGTAAACAATTAAGTGTCAGTCTTCACCCAAAAATTAAAATGAATATCCTTTATTCACCCTCAATGTTATTCCAAACCAGTTTGACTTCCTTTCTTCTGTGGAACATAAAAGTCAATGGGCATCTAATCTTTTGGTTATCAACATTCTTCAAAGTATCTTTTGTGTTTTCCAGTTTTGAAATGACATGAGGGTGAGTAAACAATGACAGAATTTGTAATATTTTAATTCCTAAATTATAATCATAGATCATACATTGCTAAATATTGGAGAACATCTGTGTGCAGCGTGGGACATGTTGCTCCCATCAATGTAAGAAAAGCATTAGGAGGATGTGTATATGTAGCGTACCTGTGAACATAGCGCAGAAGTAAGGACTGCAGGACGCTAACACTACTCTGTGTGCTGGTACCTCCACTTCACCCGCCACCAGCATAACGTCACAAAGCATCCTCCTACTGTGATTATAAAGAAAAGAAAAGAAAACTGAGGATCTAGACCAGGGCTGTTTCTCCCAAATATATCATAAGTCTACATAGGTTGTAGAAACCATTGGCACCAATGGTCTTTACGATCTACTTCGACTCACGATAGAGACGTCTTGTGGATATGCAGCATACGCAAACGATAATGAACTCTTAGTCAGATTTTGCACTTTTCACAATACAAAATGTTTTAAAGCAGAGTTACAGAATATGTTAATGTTTATAATTTTTTAATATCATCATGCCTCATAGTTACATTTAGCAGATTAGAGCTGGGCGATGATATAGTTTACATTTTGCGACGATACAGGCAATGAAGCAGTTATATGCCATATAGTAGGCATACGAGTGTATACTGTAGACCTATGTGTGAGGATAAAGTTGGGCATATGTAGCCTATATCCAACTTTATATAAAAAGCTAGGTGATAATATAGGATAATATAGTTACATATTGTGACAATAAAAAAAAATAAAAAAAACAGACAACTTCAAGACCATAACCAAATTTATTTATTTTGTGAAGAACCAAACTTGATGTTAAGAATCCATCCATACAAGTTAAAGGGTTAGTTCAACTAAAAATGAAAATAATATATTAATTTACTCACCATCAAGCCATCCTATGTCTATGATATGACTTTCTTCTTTCAGCCAAACACAATCAGAGTTATATTAAAAAAAAATGTCCTGGCTCTTTCGAGCTTCATAATGGGAGTGAATGGTACTAGATTTTGAAGCCCAAAAAAAGCACATCCATCCTTCATAAAAGTAATCCATACAGCTCCAGTGTGTTAATAAAGGCATTCTAAAGAGAAGCGATGCATTTTTGTAAGAAAAATATCCATATTTATAACTTTAGAAACTAGAATCACTGGCTTCCGGTAACGAGTCAAGTTCCGGCGGAAGAGTTTGGAAGCTGGGATATTTTTTAATATAGCCTAACTCCAATTGTGTTTCGCTGAAATAAGAAAGTCATACACCTAGGGTGGCTTGAGGGTGAGTAAATAATGGGATCATTTTATTTTTTGGGTGAACTATCCCTTTAACCTCTGATTGAAAATCTCCCCATCAATGACTATGGTGGTTAACTAAATAACATGAGGTGCTGAGTAGGTTTACCAACCTTCTCAAGTCATTCATAAGACGAAAGGCTTTCCTCATGTGTGTTTGGGTGATGGTGTGCAACCCTGGGTCTTTGGCATCCTCCTGCGAATCCAAACTAGGCAGAGGACAAGGGACTCCATATCTAATAAATGAAACAAAAATATCTCTGCAACTAATATTCTACCACCATTAAACTCTAAAATAACGGATCATTCGCTCTTAACACAAACTAACTTTTACTAGTTTCGTATGACAGCTTAACTGCACAGTTCTGCGTCTACAGTAAAAGTTACCATTTTGATGATACGGGATGATAAAAGATATTGACCACATCAGTGCATCGAGAATCAAGTTAACAGACAATTAGCACGAGATTAGTTTGAATGTCTCGTCAACTCCTGCCACAGCAATATTTCACACGTTTATGGAGATGTTTAATTAAATTCTCATATATGAAACTTAAACATGAAGTATCATGTTAAAATGTTTGCTGCTGAATTCGCAGAAGAGATGTTAAGTGAATGCACAACATACCGCTAGCAATTTAGCTGCTACAGAAATAGTGGTAACAGCAAAACAAACGCGTTCTCCAGTTCGTAACACGGTACAAATAACAACTTTATCGGTTACAAATCACGTCAGTTTCCTCTAAGTTAGCAAAAACATTTAATTAAATGCATCTTTTTTTATTGCCGTTACAACACACTTACCCTTCACAGTCCATTTCTGAGCAGTTTCGCGCTAGGCAGTTGGCTAAAGTTAGCTTGCTACATTATTTTCGTGCATGTTTTTTTTAAGTCTCGTGTATTTTTAATTGACTTTAGTGGTAGCTTAAAAGCTCAAGTCGAGTGCTGAACGTCTTCAGGCCGTTTTGTGGTCAGTGCTGTCCCTCGTGAGATGGCCGTGGTTGTTTATCTGACTGGATAGCAGCTCACAGCTAACGCTGGGCTCTCTGACTTTACACCAGAGAACGTCGTAATGGTCCTCCATCATCAGCGCGTTGCTTGGCAACAGTGATACAATCGCTCCACAGTCACCAAGGTCATTCTTCGTGGCACTGCCACACCACTGCACTAACATCCATTTGTGCTTATCAGCTATATAGAAGTTAATCATTCATACACAGAGTTTAAAGCTAGGTAAATGTTTCTCATTGCTCGGCTTATTTCCAATCTATACCTATATCTAATATATATATATAAAACGTTCTATTCAAACCTTAATAACAGACTCAGAATTTATCCAGTTATTTTTTTATTTATTATTGAATTTATATCAGACATTCAATGCCATGTTCATTCCTGCTCATATGCACATGTACAATGATTCCAATCACTGTTTGCATTTGATTCAACTGCAGTCAAAGGATCAGATGAAGCCGCCTTCCAGGTACTATTATCATGGCATCATCTTGGCACCAGGCCTGTAAAGACAACAAGACCAGACATTTCTAAGTTAAGAGAGCATAACAGATTTAAACACACAAGAGATAAGGGGAAAAATGCATCAAAGTAGAAACTGTCTGAAACTTCTTAACTTCAAGTGCCCCATTATGCTTTTAAGACATTACCTTTCATGTAATTTGTTACATTTATATAGCACTTTTCTCTGCACTCAAAGTGCTTCACATGGAATGGGGGGGGGGGGGGGGGGGAACCACCAATGTGCAGCATCCACCTGGATGTGACGGCAGCCATATTGTGCCAGAACGCTCACCACAACAGCTTACTGGTGTAGAGGAGACAGTGTGATGAAGCCAATCAGTATCCACATTTTTTCTGAGCAAACGCTGAGCGCCATCATGATGTATTCGAACTTCGGTTTGGATGCTATCATGTTCTCCATAGGACCCCATTATTTAAAAGGAGTAAAAAGAGCCTTTTTTTGGAAATAGGCTAATTTTCCAACTCCCCTAGAGTTAAAAAGATGAGTTTTACCATTTTTTAATCCATTCAGCCGATCTCCAGGTCTGGCGGTAGCACTTTTAGCTTAGCTTAGCATAGATCATTTAGATCACATAGATCATCATAGGTCATTTTTTGAGAGTGATGCTAACGGTCTAATCAGATTCAATGATCTATGCTAAAAGTAGCCTGGTAATACCAAACTCTGCTACTTCGCTTTGCTTCTGGCATGGCATAATCGAAAAGTGTTTTCTTTCTCGCGGGGGTGGGGTGGGGGTGCTTGTTTTAAGTATAAAATCATTGGTTACCGTTAAGCCAATCACATACGTTTGGTCGAACTTCCACCGTAAACATATGCGAAAACGAAACCATCGAGCGAAATACCAGAGTGAACATGGCTGTGAACGACTTTTACAGATTACGTGAAGTAAATCTACGCATCCACGGTACAGTCAGGGCCTCTAAACTAATATTTGACAGTAGAGAGAAACAAGAAAATATTTGCAGCCAACGGTCAAAGTTAGGATTAGTTCTGTTAAACAGCTCTTTGTTCATCTCGAGTCTGTTGGAAATGCTGCAACTTAATTGCAAGATTACAGCATGACATGGGAATATTTAAGAACTGGAAAAGAAAGGAGACACTGACCTGTCAAAAGGGTGCCAGTTCGAGCTCGACAGATAAAAGAACGAGATACACCCTCTAAAACAATTCAAAATGTTTAACAAACACTCTTCTTGTTCGGGCTTAAGTTTGCAAATGCCGGGAATATTCTCCACAACAGAGCGAATATTTATCCCGTGTCTCCATATCCGCGGTCGTTTTCGATTTCCCTAACCTAAAATACAATCTTAAACTCTGCGCTTAGCGTCTACGTCACGGCTCTCAGCCCGCCCTCTGTTCGTTGATTGGCCGGCTGTTTTCGGGCCAGAGGAAAACTGAGAGACATGTCGCTATCTCAGACTGAGTACAGAAGCGAACTGAAATTGAGCTATGCTAAAAGTGCTACCGCCAGACCCGGAGATCGGCTGAATGGATAAAAAAAAATTTTTAAAAAACGGTAAAACTCAACTGTTTAACACTAGGAGAGTTGAAAAATGAGCCTATTTCCGAAAAAAGTGGAGTGTTCCTTTAAGCCAAAGACTGACAAGAGAAAACGAGCTTGGTTTGCAGCACTTAAGTTAAAATACTATAAAAAGATATATGTGCGCTCTTATTTTGAGCACCCATCTGTTTTCGACGTAGCCATCTTCAGGCTGCTTCATGTTCTCTACGCACTCATTAAAATTTGACAGGTGAGGCACTGTAAAGTGATGGTACTATGGAGCCATGAGATTTTTAAAACCATTTTCACAAGTTTAACGTTATAAAAATGGTTTTCATAAGGTTTCATCAACTCGGAAAATACGTTAATTTGACTAAAAACACCAAAGATTGGAAATTCTGCTACGAGTCGGGCGAGACTACGGCGTTCAGGAAAAAGGTGGATATATGGGGATGATTAGGAGGCCATGATGAATGGGAAAATCTGACCAGGAAACCAGGCTTAAACCCATACACTTTTTTTCAAAGGACATCCTGAGACTTAAAGTCTCATCCGATAGATGGTGCTCTTTGACAGTTTAGTGTCCCCATCACTACACTGGGGCGTTAGGACTCACAGACCACAGGGTGAGCGCCCCCTGCTGGCCTCACTAACACCTTGTCCAGCAGCTACCTAGTTTTCCCAGGAGGTCTCCCATCCAGGTACTGACCAGGCTCCCATCTTGGGCTACAGGGTGATATGGATGCTGTAGTGTTATACAGCTGTTTGTGAATCTAATAGGTCTGCAAAATCAACGGTAAATGGAGTTACTCTCTCTGCCTGAAACGAGCCATCAGTAATCCAGTCTTACTTCCTGCATGAACCTACGTTGGTTTGTAACAAATTTGCATAATGTCAGCGTATGGTCTTTATTGGCTGCCTGCAAACAATGTCTACTTTGACCCTCAAACACTGTAGTTGTAGCTGAGGCTTTTTCAGAGTCAACTCCGATTCCCACATCGCTCTCGGAATCAACTTCATTTGCTTGAAGTCAAAACAGAGTCTGTAATAAGAATACAACATTGCCGTCATTACACACTAAACGTAGGCTATTCTTTTCCCTGACACGAAGCTTAAAACTACCTTTATGAAAACACTTTTAGCGTGACTGACCAAATCAGCCCAGTTTAGAGACGCCATTACCTTGAAATTATGTCACCATCGTTTCCTAGTTGCCGCCTTGGTCAAATATTATTTCAGAGTTACATTAATGAGAGAAAGTAATGAATTCTTTAACGAATTCATCTAAATGGTTGGTTGAAGGTGATAAGCACATTGTCATCTCTTAGTGCAAAAAAGCTGTTTGGACAGGACAGTTCAAGATACTAAAAATAATATCTAGTCTAAATGCATACAATAATGTGCACTAATGAGTTTATTCTTGTCGGCAGTTGTTTTTTTATTTTGATTAGTATAATAATTATGGACACAAATTAGGAAACCATGGCAAACCAAATTGATATAAAACCAGAAAGCTGGCACGCAGTCATGTATAGAATTACAACGTAATTGGCTGTTATTTTATTGTAAATAAGATACATGTAGAATAAATCAGAAAAGAGAAGACTCTCAGAAAGGAGGAGTTTAGAGACTGAATTCTTTATCAAACTGTTTTAAACACTTTGAGAAGAGAGGTGATGCTGCAGTGTATATCATGAGAAAATTAAAGTGTTTTTTGGATTCATGTAAACCTTTGGAGAACTCCAAAACAAAAATCAGGAAACTTTAAAACTGTATAATAGGGGCACTTTAAGAAAAAAATCTCACCGAAAAGCCCCACAAAAAGATGATATAGAGTGATGTTTGACAAATCACAGAAAACTCTAAAGGAGTATGTAATCTGAATACATTTTAAAGTTTGATCTCAAAAGTAAAAATCACTGAGACTTAAAGGGGTCATGACATGAGAAACCAAATTTGCCTTGATCTTTTGCTGAACTTCCTGCAAGTTTCACAGCTTAAGACGTCCTCCCCATTATAAACGAAGCATTTATTTAATCAAGCTCTAAATACAGCTCGTTCTGGATCCATGGTTAGAAGTGACGTACCAGTCGTTTGCATATGACCGCCTCCAGCGCAAGACAACTACGCCTCATTTCGCATCGTTGTCGTGCGGCTCGCGCCCACGTGTTCAGTCGACGACTCGACGTGCAGCGAGTGGGTCTGTTTACAAGAAGATTGCTATGCCACGCAGATGTGCTGTTCCTGTTTGAGTGTTTGAATACGCTGCCGAACGATCCAGACGTCAGGGAAAGCAGTCGGATGCAGTTTATTTGAAGCATATGCAGCGCGCCAAAGCCTTATTTGAACGGTGAGTGAGATGAGTGTGACACGGAATGTTACTGAAAGAACGAGCAGAGAGAGAGCGAGCCCCGGCCGCGCGCGCGCCTTCAAACTCTCCCTCTCTCTCTCTCTCTCTCTCTCTCTCCCTCCCTCCCTCCCATGAATCAAAATCAATAGAGAATTGACACGATGGTAAAAGATTGGAAGACGTGGTGGAGCATTGTGTAGTCTACATGTGATACAAAATGTGATACAAAATGATTAACGTTAATAATTTATGCATAAGCAGCACTGACGTTAGCCAATGATAACAGTGGGCGTTAACAGTCTGAAAGGGGAAACGCCCCCAAAACAGACTGTTTGAATCAGAGGGGGAGAAACAGGGTGGGAAAAGGTCATAAATCACTAATTTTTTTACGTTTTTTGTAAAAAAAAACCTATAGTAATACTATATTGCACCTAAGGGAACATAATAAAACAAAACAAAAAACCATGTCATGACCCCTTTAAAAAAGCAATATATTACAAAATCTTACCAAAGGCATCTTGCCTAGGCATAGACATCTTCCACGGGAATCTAGCATATGTGTTCATATGCAAACTCTGCTAGACTGCAAAAAGAAGAGGGGGAAAACGGAATTGTAAACATAATTGGTATGACCGTGTAATATATATAAATATATATATATATATATATATATATATATATATATATATAAATACACACATACACATTTTAAAACTTGCTTACCAAACTGACTGGAGTTCTTCCTTTTTGCCAAGCAACTGGATTCACAGCCACAGGGAGGTTCATCAAGCGGCCGCACTTGGAAGTGAGATTTTATTTAAATCCTTCCATTGCATACCCTCTGCGGGAAAAAAAGACAGATGCAGATGCATGTAAGTGTCAAGTCAACAAACAGTGTCCTGAAACATGTCTGTCTACTGTCAATCTATGACACAACCCCATCAGATTTACACAGTCTTTAAGGAGGGTCTATGTAGGAGCTGTGCTATTAAGAATGATAGTAGCAGATCTCACTTTTTAAAAAAAGCCAATGCCAAGAAGTTTTACTGTTGAATCGTCACTAGTCCACTGAATTATCAATAATATCCACTGTCCTCTTTAAGAGTCCCAGAAATGTAGGACAAAACACGAGCAAAACACCGAGATGAGGAGGGGAGGGGGATTGATAAGATGTAAAGTAAATAACTGAAAGCACAAACCTTGCTTAATAAATGCTGATCTCCTTTGCATTTGATGTCATTAATATCTGGAACTAATGCATCAAGTATACAGGAACTATAAGCTCCATTCTCCGGTTTGACCTTAAACTGGAAATCGGCTAAAATATTGGATTAACACATAACTACATAGACCACAATCACCACAGCGTCACACACATTGAACTACAGAGTATGTTCTAATTGCCACTTTTCCTCTGTTACATGATCACCGCAAGTTAACGCTATTCACAGCTAGTATTTAGGAAATGCTGAAATTTTGCATGCACGCTTTACTTTAACGACTTACAAATACCTGATTTTCTTTCAGGTGGATCCGAAGTATGTTAAAGACACACCTGATGTAATGTCTTGTGTATAAAGTATTTCTACAAACCTGGAAACCTGGTGCGATTATCCTATGGATTTTCAGCTGGGTTTCTACATCTCTGGAGTACCCCTGGAGAATCCAATGACGTAGTAGTGGACACAGCTAAGGTATAGATCCATCTTATTTGATCACTAAAAGTATTGGAACAAAGCTCTAAACATATTTTAAGAATAAAGACAACATAAGGTTGGGAAAATATTAACATCCCCACATGTCTGATGCAAAGAAATGTAATTAATATTGAGCACTAGAGCCAATGGGTGCGCCTCCAATTTTAGTCTTACCTAGTTGGAAAGACAAATCACTGAACGGGCCTCATATACGTCAAAACCACCCAATAAATCTCAGCTAGTCAAGTACCATAATGGCTACGGAGTAATGGTTTTTATTAACAGAAGTACATACAGTTCAGTTGTATCTGAAATAAACAATATTCAATAGGTTATTCCGTTGAAGCAGTAATACAATGAGACAAGAACATTTAAGTCCTTTCCTAAATGATTAAACTGTAGAAAAACAACTCAAATCTGTCTTCAGAGTCCCGTCAGAAAGGTTCACTGTAACACCAATGACAATATTTTCAGTTTGCTTAACTATTTAACAAAAGACACTAATTGGGAGGCGCGTTAGTCACTATATTAACGAATATTGATTTTTTTTTTTTTTTTTAAATAAGCCTGAAACATTTGAAACTAGTCCATTTAACTTTGTTTTTACTGACACGCCACAGACGTTTATTCCAACACGTTTCTTATGTTAGGACGAACAACTTCAAGGTTGCCATCGAGCCTTAATTGGTTGGGAACAGTCCACAGTGAGTCCATTAGTGAGTCCACAGTGCATTAGTGAACGTCATATTTCCAGAAATATTTCCCCCCATTTAAGAAGTCTTCATTTAAATGTTATTAACCATGAACCAAATCAACCAGCTAAAAGGTAAATCATATTAATGCAAACTTTGAAGTAAAAAAGTATCTGAAAATCAGACAAAAGGTACAAGACAGTGTATTTAACTTCTATAATGAGTGGAAAAAACTACAATCCTCAGAAGCATTGCGAATGAAAGAAATTACCTAAAACAATTGATTTAAAGTTGAGTGTACAGAAACAATATTTTTATATACACAATATTTAAGTAGTTTGAGAACGACTATTACGTCATTTGCCGTGCCTCATGGGAGTAGGCGGTGCTAGTGTTTTTACAAGCACAATTTGCTCGTTTCAATTCATTGATTGTGGAGTTTTTTAACAGAATTATGGTTATTGTAGTTTATCAAAGATCAAAAAAAAAAAAAAAAAAGATTAGCATTTTACGTCGAGTTGCACTCTATAGATCACGTGATATGCACTATGCCTGTTGCCAACCAATTTAATCTTTAATCTCTACAGGGGTTCACTGCGATTGACTCTAAATTTGAACCAGATTTATATAAGTCTTGAATAGAAGAAAACAAAGACACAATAAAGATACAATACATATACTAAAAGGAGAAAAACATGCCAACACTAACAAGCAAAAATACTAATGTTAACTTAATCCCAATACACCAAAAAAAAACGTGTGAAAAACAGTTTCGCAAACAGGTAGCCTGCCACCACTGGCCAGTCTTATAATAAGTAGAGATCCAGAGTAGTAGTCCTATGTCTTGCTGAAAAAAAAAACTCCCTAGTACTTCAGGGAAGAGAGCAAAAGGATGTGTAGTAGTAGTAGTAACAGCTGTAAGATGTTGAGCAAAGTCGGATAGGTGAGCCCTACCTATGATTTGCTAGGCTGGATAAGTTGTGACCTCCTGAATGGAGCTTGAGTGATTCAGTCAATGCCACGCCATATTAAGGTGGCTAAATCTGGCTACTTAACTGAAGATAATGTGTGGTCAAAACTGTGATGTGGGCTGGGGAAGGAGCTGCTCTTAATATGAGACCTAATAAACGCTCCTAATACGAGCCTCCGTAACCCCCCCTGCCGTAACCACCACCACCACCACCTCGGGAGTAAGGAGCGTTGCTTCTGCCCGAGTAATTACCTTTCATTGGGCCATAGCCAGAGGACTGCTGGCCATAGCCGCTGCCAAAGTCACTGTAGCCGTTACCACCGCCGTAGCCCTCCATTTGGTCCCCGTAGCCTCCCCCATACCCGCCACCGTATCCGCCTCCATAGCCGTCATTGCCCCCGTAGCCGCCGCCGCCGTAGTTGCCATATCCTCCGCCGCGCCCGCCGTAGCCGTTCTGAGGTCTGCCCATCCCCCGTCCACCTCCTCGGCCTCCGCGACCACCGCGACTACCAGCAGCCTGCATCTCCTGCTTGGTCAGGGCTTTCTTCACCTCCACTTTATGCCCGTTAATAATGTGGTACTTGAGCACCACGGCTTTATCGGCCGAGTCGTTGTCTTCGAAATACACAAAGCCGAAGCCGCGCTTCTTGCCGGTCTCTTTGTCTGTGATCACCTCCGCCTTCTCCACCGCGCCGAACTGGGAGAAGCAGTCGCGGAGGTGATCCTCCTCGATATCGTCTTTAAGACCACCGATGAATATCTTCTTCACTTTCGCGAGAGCCTCGGGCTTGCCCGCATCTTCCCGCGCAACGGCCCTTTTCAGCTCGACGTTGTTGCCGTCCAGAACATGAGGTCGGGCCGCCATGGCCGCGTCTGCCTCCTCCGGGCTCGAGTAGGTCACGAAACCGAAGCAACGCGAACGCTTCAGCTGCTGGTTCTGCACCACCACGCAGTCCGTGAGCTTCCCGTACTGCTCAAAATGTTCTCGCAGCCCATCGTCGGTGGTTTGGACGTTGAGACCGCCGACAAAGAGCTTGCAAAGTTGATTTTCCATTTGAGCCGTCATCTTCGTAATCTAATCTCTTCTGAGTTGATGTAAAATGGCGGTGAGATATAAATGGCGGCGGTGCGGGCGGAAGACGTCATTTCAACGTAACCACGCCCATCGCAGAATGAGATCAATGGTTTTGAGTTGTTTTGGTTTACTGGTATTATCTTTTGTTTTTCGTTAAAATATTTTGTACAATTTTCCGAAAAAAATAATAATATTCTGATTAGCTTCCATTTGCTATGACGGAAATCTTTTCATGTAAAGATAAGAACGTATCGTTGATTCAAAAAGGACCCAACGCGCATGCGCAGTGAAGACAACAACAGCCCACTACAGCAAAACAATGGCGACTGCCGTGGAGAATATCGTTAAAGTGTGAGTACATGTAGTTTGTAAACTCTTTGAATGAATCTCCATATTATATTCTTAAATTATTGCTGAATTGGGATGGTTTTATATACTAAAGTCAGACTGAAGTATTGTGGTGGTGTTTGGTTAACGTTAGCTAATCTGCTCATCGTTCATTCATCGTTTTCTGTGACATCAAAGAGCTTTACAGCCATGTGTCTACTTTTTAAATCAGTTACACTAGCCAGTCACTGGTTAGTTTGCTTTTTTTATTGCGTTCTGTTGTCCAACTTTTTAAGAAATGTCTATAAAATGTGCTTTTTTTAACACTGGCAAAAATGAATAGGCTACAGTACAGTGGGGTCCATTGATGTCCATTGTTTGCATATGAGCACGTTGTGACGCACAAAATGTAATTTAAAAATACTCTCCCGCTTACGAAAATTAACCATTGTTTTATTATATTAAAAGTGTAGTAACCATGTTTTTTGGCGGATGGATTACCGTTTATTTAACCACAGTTTTATTACAAATACCATGGTTAAGCTATGGTTAGTGTAGTAAAACCATGGTTAATTTTTCGTGAGGGCCGTTATCTTCCCAAGACTAGGGTTTAACTAATGAAAAGTTAATATGTGCTTCTAAACAGTAAATATAAATCACATGCTGTGCAGAAACTTATATATGCTGGTATTTTCTCTTGTTTGTGTGTGGAATGAAGACTTGGAGAACAGTACTACAAAGATGCTTTGGAGCAGTGTCATAGTTATAACGCCCGGCTGTGTGCCGAGAGGAGCATCCTCATGCCCTTCCTGGACTCCCAGACTGGAGTCGCTCAAAGCAATTGCTACATTTGGATGGAGAAGAGACACAGGAGCGCAGGTTTGGCATCAGCCCATTTACACTGATTCTATTCTCAGTCTGTCCTACTGTTACTGACATGCAGACTTTATGATTACTATTTAAGGTACAGCACCAGGACAGCTGTACACATATCCTGCCCGGCGCTGGAGGAAGAAAAGAAGAGCTCACCCACCAGAAGACCCTGCTCTAGTTTTTCCTCCACTCAAATCTGGTATTCTGTTACAACATTAGTAGTAGATTTCTTGTTGTATGCAAATTTTTAAAGCCTCTAAACTTCTGATGAATAACTTGATGAAAAACCTGCTGCACACAATCTTCTACATGTCATCTGAATGATAGTTTATATTTCTTTAGCAAGTAAAAGAGTTTTTTGTAGAATTGTAAAAATGTCCCCCTTCAGGTCGTGGTACATGTATTTTTGCTGTGAAAATCTATTCTGATTTTTTTAAAGTAAATGTGAGAATAACTTTTATATTGTTAGTAATATTTCAAGGTAAGCATTTGGGCTATAGGCTGAAGCAACTGAGGTTAACTTGATAAATCACATCGTTTTTAGAACCATCATATTAGGATAGGATATGAGTATCAATAATAATATGATATCAATACATGAGTATCATTGAATTGCATTGCATTATATGCTTTGGCCCCCACAATTAAAACTACAGAGCTTTGATCATAAAGCTGAGCATTTAAATATCATCTTTCTAAGACGTATTTTTTGGGAGATATAGTGAGACAATTGATTATAAAAATCGCATTGATTTACATTGCAAACTGTCTTGGCCATATAAATGACAACAACTGCAGCAAATTGCATATTTGTTACAGTTTGAGTCCCTGAATAAAAATGGTGGAATTTTTTTCTCCTTGAGTATGGGCTTCATATTCTCCCATGTTATATGAGCCATAAAAGGCTGATGTATCAAATACGATACTCAACAGAAACGCATACAAGCTGCTGCTTCTTTTTTTTAGATTGTGTCTATAGTTTCAATAAATGATTAAATAAAAAAAATAAAATAGTAGTGTTACAGTACTCGTGACCGGTCTTGATCTTGAGACCGTTTTTTAAAGGTCTTATCTCGGCCTCGACTGCATTTGTACTTGGTCTTGTCTCAGTTTCAGACTAAGAGGACTCAGCATTTTATCCCAAAATGAATACAAATGAACTGTTTGTATGAGATTTTTATATTATAACATAGGATATCATTGAGCAATATTACAAGAGCAAGAAAGCTGTTTTTGTGAATATGAGTACGATTGCAAATGTGATATTGATATTGAGTTAAGAACGTTATAAAGTGACTTAAATTTTAGACAAAATTGAATCAGCTGCTTTAAACAAATAGGTTGAATAAATTATTACTTGACTCACTCATTGATTTCAGTTTCATATTTAAAAGCAGACCTATCACTTTATTTTTCCATCGTATTTCTATATTCAAAATGTTATTTTTAAAACATTAATCTCAACATTATTTATGCAGATGTAATTGTACCAATTCAGATGCAACTTCTGTGCCACCTCTGCAACACAAAGATGAATGTTATGTTTTAGTGATTTGATTGGTAACAGCTCTATAGTATTCTAATTGTATTTATTTATTAAATATAAGACATTTCTCAGACATTTGAGGAGTGCTGGTCTTGTCTTGGTCTTGACTACACAAAAAAATAGATATTTTGGACTATTATTTCATAGGTCAAGCTTTACATGTTAGTAAAGATATTTAAGTCAGAAAAAAATATTTTAAATTAGATTTTAAACCATAACTAAATGATTAAAGAGAGGCATGTTTCCAAAGCTGAGCTGGAGCTGGGCCTGAAAAAAGATGTGTTGGGCCCGTTGGATGGGAGCAGTCTGGAGGCCTTGCTGAAAGGAGAGCCGCTGGATAAAAGAGTGCCCACAGAGCTCAGACCACCTGAGGAAGAAACCAGTCTGTCTGAGATCACTGGAACCAGCACGGCCAGCAGCCACAGTGGCTCCACACGCATCAGGAAGGTATATAGCAGGGCTTTTCAATATGGTCTCTAATGTCTCTGGGCTTTTCATATATTTTCATATAAGAATGCATTACCTGATTGTTTCCTGTCATTCTCAGAGGATCCTTGAGCCAGAAGAATACTTGGATGATCTGGATGATGAAGATTTTGAGGAGGAAACTCCAAAAAGACGAGGAAAAGGGAAGTCTAAGGTACCGTGCCTAGTCTGCTGTTGCTTAATTAATTGAATATTGATACACTATTAACCATTGATAACCTCCTCTTGTGATGGTGGCTACTGGTCATACGATGGCCTGAAGGAATAGATTTAATAAAATGTAATTTTAATCTGCCAGGGTCGAGGAGTTGGGAATGGAAAAAAGAAAATGGAAGCTGCTGCTGCTGCCCAGGAAGAACGAGACAAACCGTATGCTTGTGACAGTGAGTTTTGACATGTTATTTTGGAGATATATATTTCAAAAGTTTGGGCGTAGTAAGATTTTAATTATTTTTAATAATGAGAATTATGTGACACTGAAGGAATGGCTGTTGAAAGTTCATGTTTTGGCATCACAGGAATAAGTTACATTTCAAAATATACTAAAACATGGTAATTTCACTATTTCTTTTTTTCACTGTTTTTTTTTTTTTTTATCAAATAAATGCAGCCATCGTAAGCATAAGAGTTCTTACAAAAACTATTTCTTTCAAAAATATTAAAAGATTTAACTGACCCCAAACTTTGGAAAAGTAGTCTATGCAAATAAGTTTTTGGCTAACCTTGCGTACTGCTATTGTTCATGAAGTTGCTGAAACTTGATGTTAATATCATAACAGCTGAATTCTGAGTGGTTCATGTCTGCAGCTTAGGTCCCATCATTCGGTTTGGTTATCTGGAGAGGGAGCTTTGGTTGTGAAACTTACATAGTACATTGAAATCCTTTATGCTAAAAGATCAATGAAAATCCCGTTTTCCATAATGCATAACGCTTTTTACACGACTGTTTTAATTTGAAACCTTTTGTTTTAATAGTCTGTGGGAAACGCTATAAGAACAGACCAGGCTTGAGTTACCACTACACTCACTCTCACCTGGCTGATGAGGAGGGGGAAGACAAAGAAGAACCTGAGATCCACACCCCTGCACCACAAGAGGAACCCAAGAGTGAGCGTTCATTCATGATGCATCACTAGTGCATTGTCACTTTTAACAAGTACAAGATGTTCTATTCTTCGAGCTTAAACCACAACTTTTATAGTTGTGATTGTTAGATCCTTGTGACTTAAGGATATTGTACATGACATTACAAATATTTGCCACTTTTGTTACGACCACATAGATTGCAGCTTTGATTTGGATAGTCCTCCTAGTCAAAACATTAATGAAAGCAGGACAACAGTTGATCTGATGCTCGGTTTTATTACAGCCCCTAAAAAAGGACCAAATGGCCTGGCATTACCCAATGACTATTGCGACTTCTGCCTGGGTGACTCCAACATGAACCAGAAAACGGGCCAGTCTGAAGAGCTGGTGTCCTGCTCTGACTGTGGACGTTCAGGTATGACACCTAGGCACAGAACAAACTCTAAACCTCTACGCTCAGATGCACGTAATTCATGCATGGCCTTTTTCTCTTATCCCTCATAAGGACATCCTTCGTGCCTGCAGTTCACTGCCGTGATGATGGCAGCTGTAAAGACTTACCGCTGGCAGTGCATTGAGTGCAAGTGCTGCAATGTTTGTGGGACATCTGAGAATGACGTGAGTCTCCGCACATTATCACTCAAACAAGCCCCTTATACAGAAAACCATCTGTTAATGTGTTTAAATCCTCTTTCCCAGGACCAGCTTTTGTTCTGTGATGACTGTGACAGAGGATACCATATGTACTGCCTCAGCCCTCCCATGTCAGACCCTCCAGAAGGTACTAGCAATCATTTGCATGTGCACCAATAATTAAAAAATTCTTCATTATTTATATATCCAAATGCACAGCACAAATAATGTAGTCACACAGTAAGTGTGTTACTGGACACCGTTTTATTCTACTTGCGTCAAATGCAAAAACACATTTCTTTGGATGTATTGGATTTTTTTCCTCTTACATGCCTAAAATGTCTCCATTTCGATGTATTCAACCATGAATATATTGCATTTTATTCATATTTCGATACGTTGTCAATATAAGCTTAGTTTCTTAAGCACCCCAAAAAATGTGATGCCGCCTTTACTGCAATGTATATGAATCTGCACATGAAAACGTCATCCGTGTACGTCTCAAGCACATGCGCACTTTGACTAGAGATGGAATAGAAGTATGACATAAGCCACATATTTGACCATGATTATGGTTACTAGGATCAAATTGACGCAATTAAGCTCATAATCAAAGTATTTCATTTTCATGAGGTAAATTTTAATTGCAAAATTGCTTAAATGTCATTATAATCGCATTATTAGGGTGCATGTAAATGTAGTTGTTATTTACTCAAACTCATGTCGTTCTAGACTCATTTTACTTTTTAGCTTTGGTGAAATGCAAAAAGTTTAATTTAAGAATGTCTACACTGATTCTTTCAATAGAATGAGAGTGGGGCATCTCCACAAATATGCACAGAAGCGCAAAAAAACGATTTGTTTTATGACTGCTACAGTCTATGCTGCTACCAGCAAAACCAGTAAAGTAAATAAAGACTGCACTGAGATGTATGTGTATAGAGTCGGGTTGCCCCCGAACAAAGATTTTCTTAGTTGATTCAATATATTGGTCATTCATTGCAGCCATTAGTTGACTAGTCGCACTTTTATGATATTAGCTAGAGTTTTGTGAGTCTGTCTTGTCTACAAAGATGGAGTTGGCAACATTGACTCATCTTCGCAAGTAGGGCTGGAACAGCATGTCGACATGTCTTTTTTTATGTTCATCACTAATCTCCTGTCATGTTTCACACAAAACAAAACTCTACAGCAGATGCTAATGGCTAATATGGCAGTGCCACTTAATACGGTTGCGTTCATACCGCGTTTTGTTTTTTACGAGTGTGACAACCCCATTCTACAACCCTCCTGACACCTGCACATTTTCAGGACTCACAACTGCATTCTCGACAAACCCGCACTGAATGAACAGAACCGCACTGGACTACTGGTTGTCTGCCACGTAATATAATGTAAGAGCCTTGACGGGTTTAGTTTACTCACAGAGATGGAGAAATGATTTGCGTTCAACTGCAGATCCACCGGAGCTTGTGTAATAAAACTTGTCGATGTTATGGACATTGACATTTTTTATACTGTCACTGAATGTGGTTGTGAGAGTCCTGAAAATGTGCAGGCTCGTATTAAGCGGCGCTGCCATACTAGCCATTAGCATCTCAAAATGATCCCACAAATGGACCAACATGTTAACGATATGTCTGTCATGGTGTGCATGACTTAGCCACTTTTCTGCCACCAACTCTTCTCATCGAGTAATATTTAGTTGACCTTTAGGAAGCAGCCCTAATATAGAGTACTATAACTCTGAAATCCACAAAGTCCCAGTAAAACAGTCAAAATAATATGCATGAGATAAGAAATAAGCGTTTTGTTTTTGGATTGAAGTTTATATAATTATAATTTAAGAACTTATATAATGTGGCATGAGAGATTCTTTTTTAACAGAAGCAGAAATAAAAATGTTTTGCATGTCACACTACTGACTTGCGTGATTTAGTCCAAGTCTTGTGATGCAGTTCAATAGCATTGTGTGAAGAAATGGCCAAAAAATAAAGTCAGTATGCTTTGAAAAGTTCTCAAATCTCATGTCTGTGTGCATATTCAAACTAATCTTGTGAAGACGCCAAAACGGCAAGGTTATACAAGTTTATGCATTTATTGCTGTTTTAGTTGGTACTAGTAGTTATGCATTGCTGCTGATGATCAGTATTTGGCTTTAATCATGTTCACAGGAAGCTGGAGTTGCCACCTGTGTCTGGCTCTTCTGAAGGATAAGGCCTCCATTTATCAGGCCCAGAACACCGCAATGGAGTGATGGAGGAACCGCGACAACAGTCTACCTTGAAGAACACGCAGAAACACACTTAAACTGTTGTGAGACTTTGCAGAGTGATGGAGAGGCTGGAAGAGAAATCATTGCCCCTAACATAGCCATTGTTTTTGGTTTTTATTTTGCTTTGACTGTTACTCACATCATGAGCAGTGTTTGAAATTACAGAGGGCACATTTGAAATAGATTATATACACTTCATGCATTATGTGCAGTATTTCCACAATCCTTCATGTTGGGACCAATGGTTCAGATGATTAAGCACCTGTTTATGAATTGCCAAATATTTTTTTCTTTATTGCTCATTCAAGATATATTTGTTTACATAGAGCAAACATATGGCTTAATCCTTTGAAGGATGTTATGAATTTAAATATTCATTTGTATAAGTAGTGCATCTCTGTTTATCTTTGTCGTATATAATTATTTTCTTGCAAGTTATTCTTTCAGGAAGTATTTGTGCCAAGGTCCAGATTCAAAAACCAGAAGATGGTGCTGCATTTTTAATTTTTATTATCATATCATAATGTTTTTGCTACATTTTCTGGATTCACTCATTAGTCCATTTTATTCCCACAAAACACTCTCATAAGGCGGGTTATCTTTCGTAGTAGAATTTTGTATGTGATATAACCAATATCTATTATTGTTGACTAACCATATTGAATTATCGTGAGTACTGTATCGTTTTGTATGAGTTTTTTTGGTATATCATGTCAGTTTGTATTTGGTATTGAATGTAAATGCTGTATTTTTCTGTCTTTTTTTATTTACATTTTTCATATTGGCCTTTCCATAATAAACATACATGTAACAGAGAAATAATCTTAATTGAGTATTTTTTATGACCACTACTACTAGCACAGTAAATAAAGACTGCGAGTCCTGCAGTTCTGAGATCCACGAAGAACCAGTAAAACATCCACATGTGAAATAATATACATTAGAATACAAAATAATATATTCTTAAAATAGCTTTTGGTTTTAACTGCAAGATTTTCGATGAAACATTTTATGATAATTTAAGATGTCATGACAAATGTTTTCACAGAATTAGAAAAAACCTTTTGCATGTCACACTACTAATATCATGTCTACAGCTCTAGTACAAATTTGTACGTTAAAGATTTCATGCTTGATAAACATACCCAGATGCTACATTTGTATTTTAAATGTGTCAAAGTTAGGCAATTCAAACCTGAAAACTGCTACATGCCCTGCCAAGACCTAATTACACAAACAGACAATCTGAACCTCATATATTTGATGCACAACCTTGGATCTTTTCAAGCCCAAATGCTCTCTAGCATCCTAATAGATCAGTATTTGTCACTGAACTCATGACTGGTCAACCAGTGCTGAATCACCAATATCATGAATAGAAAAACCAACTCTTAATAAATGTGATGATGAAATCAGCCATTTCCAGTTGGGGTCCACCTGATCCCCTTCTTATGCTCCTTCCACCTACAGAGCAGCAGTGCCTTGAAAGTGACCCGGAAGTGCTTGTTACAGAGCGCGTAGCAGAGAGGGTTGACTGTGCTGTTGACGTAGCAGAGCCAGTATCCCAGCTGCCACAGCCCCTCAGGAACGCAGTCGTCACAGAAAGTGGACACCAGAACCATGATGTTATATGGTGTCCATGTTACAATGAAAGCCAGGAGGATGGCACTGAGGGTCCGGGCCGCTTTCTTCTCCCTGATCAGACACGAGGTCCGGGCTTTCCGGCCCTGCTGGCCTGTGGTCAGTGATAGAGCAGAAGGTTGAGCAGCACTTTTGGTTATAGGACTCATAGGCGAATTAAGTGAATTCTGACTGGCTGACTGACAGCTCCGCATGGATTGATTATTGACTGCAGTCTTATCCATTCGAACAAGTGGAATGTATTTGTTATTGTCGTCTGTTCTTGGAGAAATGTGATCCGTGTCCATCTGTGGATGGCTGTATGTAGTATATGAGTTGGACGTCTCGTCCCTCTCCCTTCGTTTCTTCCACCACGCTGCTGTTTGATGGGTGATGGTGGGACAGATGGTCCTTTGTCCCTTCCTGTGCTGCTTCTGGTCTGTTTGTGGTCTTACATCCTCAACACTGCGAGAATTGCTGTGACAAGATCTCTGGGAGACATAAATGATGACAACATTATATACATTATATACAAATCATCTCAAAATATGAATAAATACTATAATAGTACATAAATATTACTAAAATAACACTGGCTCTGACTAGCAATAGCATGTAGCACATCATGATTGGTTGGCATGTCTTTAAGCTGCACTAAAACTTGTAGGGCCTACCTTAATTCTTTTCATAATCATTATTTTTCTTGGAATTATTGCTTGAATTGGTCATAAATGTATTGGTTTTCCCATTCTTTTGTACAAGTCTTTTGTATAATCTCTATAACTAACAAAAGCCTGTTCCTTATATCTTCCTCCAGGAAGTGATGTCGTAGGTAGAAAAACAATGGCACAAACATTAGTGAGGCTGCATCTAAATCCTTCCTTACTATAGGTGAAAAACGCTGGTAGGTCACAATGATAATGAATTTGTTTCCTTGGTTTAGGTAAATCACGCCCATGTTGTAATAAATCATTCCCTCATTTTAGTTAAACCAAATAGTACACTGTTGGGAACAAATTAATCAAATGTGACCACAAATTAATAATTTGTCGTAAAGATTTTTTAAATTAGTAGCCACGATATCTCTTTTACTTTAGCATGTCATGTCCAGGGCTTCGTACCCACTAAAATTTTAAATAATGGACAACCCTTTAAATGTAAAACTCACCTGAGATGCGTTTCCAGTGCGTCCTCCCTGTGATGCTATCAGTCCAGCTAACTGCTGAGAGCGTTTCTCTGTCTCACGATACACCCGCCAGTACAGCGCAACCATAACACTTACTGGCAGGTAAAATGCAGCGATGGCTGTTCCAAATGTGATCACAGGCTGAGACAGGAACTGGATTGAGCACTGGAATTCTGGAACGGTCCGTTCACCCACTATATACTGCCAGAACAAAATGGCTGGAGCCCAAAGCACAAAGGAGACGGTCCATGCTAGAGTGATCAGCACTGCAGCTCTTCTGGGTGTTCTAGTGGCTCGATAGGTCAGAGGTCGCATGACAGAGAGGTAGCGGTCTACACTAATGGCCAGCAGGTTCATAACAGAGGCATTGCTTGCCACATAATCCACAGCCAACCACACATCACAGGCTAGGTTTCCTAAAGTCCACTGGCCAATCAGGATGTAGGTAGTGTAGAGGTTCATCGAGATGGCGCCCAAAATGAAGTCAGCCACGGCCAAGCTTAAGAGGAAGTAGTTGCTCACTGTCCTCAGGAGTGGGTTGACCCGAAAAGAGATCATGACGAGGACGTTGCCTATAATGGTGATGAGGGAGAGTGGAATGGTTATGAAAGTGATCATTGCTGTCCTCCAGTTGACGGGACCAGAGACCGGTGCGTCTGTCCCATTGAGTAAACTGGAGAGATTCAGAGCGAATGTGGTCACGTTCATCATGAACTGAAGATGGCTGGAAAGATGAGATTATCTTTGTCCTTTAAAAGTCTGATGCATGCTTTGTATTGCATCTTTTTGGGGACTGATGTTTGATTACTCTGTGAAGACAAATAGGACATTTCAAACTCTAAACAGTTAATATTGCAGGTTGAATGAAGGCATACATGTATTATACTACACATTTCATTTATTCAAACTCTGACTTAAAAAATGTGTTGAAAGTGTACATCAAAGAGGAAAACGTCTCAGGTTACATATGTAACCCGGTTCCCTGAGAAGGGAACGAGATGCTGCGTCATGGCATTGACCCTATGGGAACGCTTTCATATAAGCCGTGTCTGAAGCACATGTCAAAACGAGCCAATTGGCCAAGCTTTATGGAGGTCGTGACTTGACATAGCGCGTGACCGAGTTCATTAATAGACGCCTGAATCATCATCATACGTAACTATGGGTATCTAGAACCGGTTACATTTTAGAAACCAGCTCCAAATTTCCAAGAACCATTGATTCGATAAGAAATTCCGCTTATCGGTTCCCATGTGCTCATTTTAATGTGATTTTAAACCATTCAAGCACAAGAAGACTCAAGCTCCGTTTTCTGTGCGCACAGAAAAGTGATTTTAATGTGATTTTAAACCATCTAAGCGCAAAGATGACTCAGGCGCTGTTTTCTGTGCTGCGCACACATCCAAAACGTGCACACAGAAAGCCATCTCTCTGAATAGTGTTGCGCGATACTGAACTGAGTTCTCTTTTGCATCTTTTTGCACTTGAACGACAAAAATAAGTCAACATATTCTCGTAAATACAGTCGGTTATGTCTTAAGTGAACGTAAACAGTTGACAAAGAAAACACATGTGTAACAGTATATTGGGTTCGTGCAGCTCTTGAAGTTACAGCAGCGCAATATTCCCTTAAAATTTGTTGTAAATCAAACAACAAAAGACAAAAAGAAAATTCACTTGCTGTTCTAGACTGAATAACTTTTGTAACTATATTTGTAGTGTAGCCTGTTTTCTCCATAAAGTGCAGCATATTTTACATTTGATTACAGTTTCTTTACCTGAATGCCTGAAAATCTTAAATCACTGTTTATTTAAATCATATCTTTGTTCAGTTGTATTTATTTGTGATATTGCTAATTTGTGTATTTGTTCTTTTTTAGTTACTGAGTGCACTTGTCTTTAATAATGCTTGAAATATGTGTTAATTAGGCTAGTTGTTTTTGTTATGATTTTTTTTTTTTTACTATAGGCAAAAGTTCATTGTTCTTGTCAGTGTTCTTTAGCCTGTTGATTTTTGCTCATGGTATTCAGCCACAATGAAATGGTTTGCAGTAAGACCTATAAATGTCGCTATCTCATGGCTTTGTATAAGCACAGAACACTATTGAGCGCAACTCAACTTGGATCAGCCCTGAAGTACATGAGATTCTGGGGTTAAATCTGCATCTAAACTGTAAAACCTGATGAATGTGTGCAGAGAAGACCAGCCTGCCGCAGCACACACATCCTGCAATGACACACCCCTAGCAAGTCCTTTGGAAGATGCCATACTCCTAGTGTAGTAAGCCCTGACCCCTATAAGTGAGGCAATGCCTCATAGGAAAGGGGGATAGTATCCGTAATCCAGTGTGAAATTTGTTGCTTGGTGACCACATTACCTCTGTTGTACCAAGTTGTACCAAGACCAAAGCAAATGAACAGGTGAGAGGATTTACACCACTGGCCTAAGTGGTGGACATAGATCCTCAAGGCAAGACCAGACATAACAGATGCAAGCTTTCCTGCTCCAGCGTCTCAAGAAAGCCTGGGAAAAAAAACTGGCTGACCAGTTGCAGAAGGAACTTTTGGTGCAATATGGCTCTGACATCACCCAGAGCATAATCCATAATATCCATAATGAGGATAAGGCAACTGACAAGGCCTGATACCCTTTTAAGTGTCATCAAGGCTAGTAATAGAGCTACTTTTCTGGAACCGAGTCTAAGGGCTCAAATGGGGCCTCTGTCCTGAACCCACAAGGCAGTCAACTGGGTTCAAGATACAAACAGTTGCCATTTTATGGCATTCAGCTTCAGCCGACAGACCAAAATCTATGAACAGATGCAAACCCAGACCCAAAGATTCCAGATCTCTGGTCGAAGATGAAATCCCTTGTGCTTGAGATAGGTGATCCCTCTGGACTGGAATCTCCCATGGGAGTCCATCCAGGAGAGATACTGGGTCCGCACACATTTCAGTCCCCCCCAAAAATATTAAGATTAATTTTAATACAGAACTTAAAAACATGCTCATCAACAAAGTTTGATTGGTCATTATGACTGCAACAATAAAATACACATACACACACACAAAAAAAAAATATCCGCCATGACCATTAATAAGAATGGTAAACTCTGATTAGTTACAAAAGCAAGGTTATTTGTTCATGTTAGCCTGTTTATTGATGCCCGGCCTGAAACACACGCCAGTCAGCCCTGCAAAGTCAATATCATCATCCTGAAATCAGCTCTCTGTGTGTATTTAATTTACTTGTGCTGTAGCAACGGAAAGCATAATACATGTAGCTGTATATTGCAAACACATAAGCATATAAACATCTGCTGAATGAGACTAAACTCTTTGTTATTTAACCTTAAATGTTTTTACAGGACACTAAGAGTTAACCTCACAGGAGTCAGACAGTTGAAGTTGGCAGTGAATTGAATGAAAGTCAAAGCAATGGCATTAGTAGGCTTCTGGGGTTACTATAGCACACCATTAATACAGTTACTACTGTCACTTGCAATACAAAAAAAAAAATTCTTTAAGTACTTGACAAACATCACTTTCTAGTCCACGGATGCAGATCCTTCTTCTGAATGCTGTAGTTAATCCCGTTGGACAGGTTCCTCTGAATGAAAAATCATCACTCACAAAATGTGATGCTCACTCCACCCTCAGCAATGAAGAACAAACAAGTGTGGAAAAATGGGTCAACGTAGCCCACTATGTCTTTCCTGTTTTCATCAATTACAATTATTATTTACTTTTACTAAATTTAACTTCCAAATTTATTCCAAAATCTTTAACAGTGTAATTGTAATAAGAAAGCTAATCATTATAGTCTCTTCTTAATCCACATGTTTCCCAAAGCCATTGCAAGGCTTATTGCAACTAACTGCTAAATTGTATATGTTCATTGCTTTTTTTCGGTCCCATATGCAGTAGTAGCAGCAAACACACTTTGAGATTATCATGGTAAATTTCTGGGGTACCTCTCAATCAATTCCCTATAGCTCCCGAGCTTGTGAATCGTTATAACGTATACATGAGTCCGGACACTGGTAAGGACCCTGGTTCACAACACACTGGGGCAGTGATTACTCAATTCCCGGCGACATGACTGTGTACAGCGTCACTGAACAACATTGTACAATATCACCTCTTGTATTAATCAACAACAGGCCGAACCTATATATTTTTTATTTTATTTTTATGCTGTTTAAACATATTGTTCTGTTACATATCCTTACAACATTACAGCCGAATATTAATTATAAATGATTACTAGATGTGTTCACTACCTGTCTTGTGTAACGGACGTAGGCCAGTAAGAGCTGTGTGTGTAAACCTCACTCCTCTGGCCTCAAGAGGCGCGCTAGCAGCTGACGCTAGCGATAGCGGTCTTTAGCACCAACCTCCTACGCCAGAGACACAAGTTCGAATCCTGGTCAGAACAGGTCAAGTAGAACCGGTATTTGGTGCCGTGACCCATAAGGGAGTGAGGTTTAGGAGGTGTGAATATAACGGACATAGGCCAGTAAGAGCCTCCCACGCCAGAGACCTTAGGTCGAATCCCACTCTGAGCGGGTCATGTAGGACTGGTTACACTAGTGATGTATATTTATGCTGACATAATAATAATAATAATAATTTAAAAAAAAAAGTTTGTCTTTTTAAATCGATCTCATATCATTATATTTATTGAGTTGGCTCATGCGTTTTATGTTTCGTAATTTCCAGTAAGGGAGCATAGTGGGTTAATTAATTCTAAAACCCTGTTTTTTGCAGTGCATTGTGGGATTTTTTAGGGAACGAACGTTCCAGTGCACCGGAAGGATTTTGCAATTGAGACAACCCTTAAAATGGCCTACTCCCTGATCAGTGCCCTGATAGAGACGCACCCCAGGACCAGGGTTGGGAACCACTGCAGTAGTGCTTTTAGATGTGCAGATGTGCCGTCTTTCGGGATTGCAGAAGAATAAGGCGCAGGACAAGAAAGTAACACTCTTACTTCAGCAATAAAATCAACAACAAAAAAATAAACATGATGTGATGTTTTGCTTATTTGTATTGTCATTATGAATACATAAGTAGCCAATATTTGTATTATTTCACATATTTCATTATTGTAGATTTGTGTTTGCATTTCACTGTTTTTATTCATTTTGAGGAATACTGAATCTGTTTTTGTGCAAATCAAGTCAAGTCAAGTCAAATATATTTATATAGCGCTTTTCACAATACAGATTGTATCAAAGCAGCTTCACAGTATCAATCAAAACAACATAACAATGTTTGTTTATTACTGGAAAAAAGACATCCACGTTTGGTTGGGCTGATCAATGGTATTAATGATTGGTTAATTAATTTGAATATCCCCAACTGAGCAAGTGAGATGAGTAAATGCATGCTCACATTTAGTCTAGAACTACAAAAACCATCATGTTTACACAGAGCACAGATTTCTCTGATTTCTCTCAACAAGGGGACAGTAAATGGGAAAAAGTAAATTGCATTATACATTTACATAAAAATAAATATTTTGTTGAAACTAAAGTAATGCGTTACTTTACTAGTTACGTGACAAAAGTTCTGTCAGGACCACTATCATCAAATATGACTGACAATTAGCATACATTTTGGATTGGCGGTATGGTTATTTTCTGGGCGAGAACTCCCTTAGCATCCATGCAGCCTGGCATGGATAAGAGCACCAATAACCCCCCTTAGGGTTAACAGAACAGAACCAACATGAATGTATTGCAGATATCATTAATTCAAGATTTTAATGTACAACATAATTTAGAGAATTGAGTCTAATTCAAAGGGGAATCAGAATGCCAAATCCTGACTGGACTGGATGGAGGAGGGTATATACATATATGGATGCTATAGGCGTTGTATTTCGGTAGACGTGGATCAGCTGAGAGTCAGCTGATGTGAGCTTGACTAACGTGACCTGCCAGAACTGACGCTATACACTTTATTAATATGATTACGTAACTTGCGTTGTTGGTAATGCGTTACCCCCACTGCACATTGTGTCAAGAATAGGTCAAGAGCAAGGTGATCGGAAGGTGAAATCAATTTTAGGCTAAATCTTGAAAAATGGGGAAGATGGTCACACAGGACCACTTGTCACAAAAACCACTGCTAAACATATGAGTTTTGACTCAAAACCTTTACTGAGCATCTCAGTACCTAAAGATTTTGAGGCAAAACTTCTATGTTTGTTTAGCAGTGGGTTTTCATGGTTTAAACTAGGTCCATTTTAAATTAGTTGAATAATTTTCCCCCTCTGAACTGAAAATCCAATATTAAAATATTTTTGCTATAGCGGGTGAACACAGCAAAACCACACTGGCATAAATTCAGACAAGGATCAATTGTAACTGCAAGGTTGAGATGTGTTCTCTATAGAGTATTTTTCAAAGATGTCAAGTTGGGAGAAACATTAACTTAAAAAATTGTTTTACTGTTGAAATTTTGCTGAAATAATGTTTGTTCAAGAATGAACATGAGAACATGAACATCTCAAGAACATGAGATTAACATAAAAATAAATTATAACTTATATTTAAATAAATGTAGCCAACACACACAGTCAAATAGTAAAATTGACGTTATTTCGACCTAAAAGAACATACAATGCCTACAAAGATTTATACCTATAAGACTTTATATTTTCAGCTTGTAAAAATGCATCTTTTGATAAGCAATCATAATCTAAAATAAATAAATAAAGCAAGTTATTTCTAAATGTCAGGGTTTTTATATAACACGTTTCTGTAATGTATTACTCAATAAAATCCATAAAGAAAAGCTCACCTGCAGTAGAGATGTGGAATCATCTCCTATCTGTTGTTCTCCATGTGTCTCTTGCCCTGAACTCTCCAGCACAGAAATATTCACTGAGCTGAACAATCAGACAAACTCTGAAGCTGGACAACTGCTGACACTCCTCACTTCCAAAACAAACACCTTGGCACTGAATGAATGCACCAGATCCCACCTCTTCTCTTTCGTAATTTGGCCAAGTGGCATGCAAAAAAAAAAAATGTTTTAACTGAATGCTTTTTATTATATGCTTTTAAAAAAAAAAAATTGTGAACCTCACACGTTGTTCCGTTAATCGTCCTGAGAATTAAAATTGATGGGGCCACTTTACTGTCAGTGCAGATAACATAATTTCTACATTTCTTCTTTGCTCAATTGCCAACAGCAGGGGGCACTAAATAACAAGAAATGCCGTCACGCTGCAGTCTAAATTTCAGTTCATTGATTCTTGCCTGATCTTTTATCAACAGGAAACTGTTATTGTATTGACTAGACAACATAGCTGTTTTGTTTGTTTGTTTGTTTGTTTGTTTGTCCCGAGTAAACAATTGAGAGTTCAGGGTAGGCTATGTGTGACGGCAAATTAATCTTGCTTTCTGGAATACCCTACTCCTCTGTTTTGTTTGTTTGTTTGATTTTTGCGAAGGTCAGTTTACTTGGAACTTGGAAATATTCTAGAATGCTTGCGATGAAAGTTCAGACATGTGATATTTGAAGAAAATATAAAACCAAAAGCAAATTCAATATCAGCCTACTTCTCTGTAAAATATTTTTTTGCTAACAAAATTCAGACTGTAACTCGAAAAAACAACAACTCCTGCATATCTACTATTTTATGCATATTGTAGATCAATGGCTGTCGCACATATATGCATCACAATAGAAAAATAAAAAGTTTTTGTAGATGTGTTTTGTAGATTAACATCATTTTGTCCTCAGAGGATAACTAAACAAACTAGATCAAAGGTTTGTCAAGACTTTATGTTGGCTTGAGAAAGTAATTTAAAAGCAGTTTTGAGCTTAATTTAGCTTAGTTGCCGGGACGTTCTGTGTGACTGTTGTCCTGGGTGTTTGATTAAGTTTTGCTTGGTGGTTACTAGGGTGTTGCTATGCAGTTGCTAAGGCCTACATCAGACTAAGCATCATGCCCTTCTGGAACTGGAGCAGGAGGTGTGTTTCAGCTTGCTGCTGAGAGCCCTGGAGGATGCAAGTGTTGTGCACATTGCTTGGCCAGGAGGGCCACCAAATTCACGGGAATTTACATATAAGCTGTTTTTTCCTCGCTCTCGTTCTCTTCTTTGCTATAGCCTTGTAGCCTATAGGCTATTTTGAATAAAAAAAGTATATAATGGATAAATGTCAACATTGTTCTGGGGAAATGCACTTACAAACTATAAAACCGGACGTAAAATGTCATATATTCATAAAAAGAGTTCATGTCAATATGGACTTCCACAAAAGTAGGCCTATACTGTTGACTGAGCAAATTTATAATAAAAATGTTAACCATGACACTTTTTGCCATTAACTATAACATATCATATATTAATGATAACATTATTAAGAGTATAAAAACAAAGGGAAACATTATAATAAATATATTAAGAATTTAAATGTATAACTGTTGCTGGAGTAGTTATTCAACAAAAACATTTTGTAAAGTTAGTCCTGTTATGTCACATCTGTCTAGATTTTGTTCAATCATTCTGACATAAAGTTCACTGAAGGCAAGTTGAAGTTGAAAAACACAAAATAAATCAAACCAGACAATGACTTAGGGTAGGGTTGGCAATTTTTTTTTCATAAACACTTTTTATCATTCTGGTTTAAACTCTCTTCAGATCCTGGTAGCAATCAATAGTAGAAGTACTAAGTAATCTAAATGTCAATACATTTGCACATAGCCTATCTTATGTGGAAGTCTCAGGATAAAAAAAAATTCATACAAACATTGCATTCGGTCTGAATGCAATGATACAATGTCCTACCTGCCTGTCAACATGTGTATATCTATACCTCTACACACTCTGTTCTCTCTCTCTCTCTCTCTCTCTCTCTCTCTCTCTCTCTCTCTTTCTTTTTTTGAGCCAGACCAAACTCAACCAGGACAAAAGCCACCAGTTCATGCGGAAAACACCTGGGAACCAGGGGCCACATCCAAATCCAGGTTATAAAACTTGATAAAACTGTGCTGAGAGAACCAAACTGCCGCCACACAAATATCCTCCGAAGCATAGTCTCAAATCCGTCCATGGCTGAGCAAAAGCATCTATCCCCAGAGGTGTTGGATGAGACAGGGAGAACCACAGGGGGCACCGAGTTGAGTCTTGTGACGCAAAGAGCTACCGTTTGGAGGTTCAGCATCCATTCCCCCAACCTGAGTTACTGTGTCGACAGAAAGTCCGCTGAGGTTCAAGGCTTCGGGAACTTGAACTGCTATCTTCAGGGTGTGCGACCGCAAACGTCCCTGGCGATTTATGTGGACACCACTGTCATGTTGTCCATCCTGACAATAACATGACAGCACATCAGAGAAGTGATCCAGAGCCTGAGAGTCGGCTTGCAACTCTAGGCAGTTTACATGCCAAGAAAGAAACTCGCCCGTCCAAACACAGCAGGCCGGTCTGCCCTCGAAGACCACACCACAACCAGTCAGGGAGACGTCCATCGTCATAACCTGACGGTAGCAAACCATGCCCATCTTGACCCCTTGAAGCAAAAATTTAGGGATATTTCCACCTGCAGAGAACACTGTGCAATACTCTCAGCAGACAGAAGACTGAGCAAGAAGGGTGAATGCCCCTGAGCTTCGTCCACCACAGGCCTCATATGAAGCAGACCCAAAGGCAGTCTGTGACACGTGCCCACTGCAATGTGATGGACGAGCCTGAAAATGGCCAAGCACGCACAGAGACTGGAAACTCGAGCAGGGTGTAAACAGGCCGGCATCAAGAGAGAACTGAGCTGGACACCCAAGAAAATGGTCCACTAAGAAGGTGTTGAGACGCTCTTCTGACCATTCAGCCTGAGACCAAGACACTGGAGGTTACAACACAGTAACTCTCTGGATTGAGCCAGAATGAGCCAGTTCCCTAGGTAATTTAACACACGGATGCCCTGGAGCCTCAAAGGGGCCAGAGCTGCATTCATGCACTTGGAGAACCTCTGCGGAGCCAAAGCCAGACCAAATGGAAGGACCAGATATTGGCACGCCTTTCCCCCAAAGGCGAACCTGAGGAACCCCCTGTACAGTGGAATGACCTGGATGTTAAATGAATAAATGTAAATGTAAATGTTGAAACAGGCATCCTTCAGGTCCGCGGTAACAAGCCAGTCCCTTGCTCGGATCTGAGGCCAGGATAGTTTTTAATGTCAGCATCTCAAACTTTCCTTTGTAGAGGGAAAAATTCAGATGACGTAGGTCCAATATGGCGAGCAGACCCCCACCCATCTTCGGAACGATGAAGTAGGGACTGTAAAAGCCGTAGTTCAACTCGGAAGGAGTAACAACATCACTTCCTGCTGTAAAATAGAAGCCTCTATGCCGCTTTTCGTAACAGTGGGATGAACCCCATTGAAGAAAGGAGGATTGGAGAGTGTATCCGAATTGGATTGTTCGTAGAATCCAGCGCAACGTGGAGGCTTCTGCCAGGTGGTAAGAAAAAGGTTGCAAAGGAATGGGGGGCTGGTAAGGGACCGGCCGCCGGAGCTTCTGTGCTCCGTCGGCGAGAGGCGGTGGGCACAGCGCTAAAGTTGCTGGAGGAGGACCTGAGGCATCCTCTGTCAGTGAAGGTCTGGCATAAAGGCTGGAGCATCAGACACGGGGAGAAAGCCAGATGCGTCTCCCGTCGCGGGTGAAGCAGCTTGAGAGAGAAGAGGTGTTGTGTGGAGATAGCTTGAAGCGTCTCCGTCCTTCAATACAGGAAGATGGTGTTGGTAACCTAACTCTGTATCCCGAAGCATGCATGGCAGCGGGTATAACAGATTTTGATTCGAAGAGCATCTCAAGAGGGAACAGATAAGCTTCAGCGGTCTGTTGGGGGAAGCTCTCTGTTTCCTGGTACAAGGATCGGGGACAACTCTATGACGCTGAAGCAGCTGGTTTATCTGGCTGCTTCAGGTCAACACGCCTACGGGGGTACTGATGGGGCATGGGACGAGCATGAGCTCCCCAAACCATGCAAGGTGGGGGATGTCTCTGCTCATCACTCCTCCCAGAGGTCTGTTCCCTGTGTGCGAAGGCAGGAGTTGGAGGTTCACAAGCCTTCCTAGGCATGAATTGATTAAGTGCAGCAGATTGTGTCTCAGCAGTACACAATTTATCGACCATTGAGCTGACCAATTCTCCAAACAAACCTGACAGGGAGATAGGGGCGTCTAGTAGGAAGACTTTCTCCTTTCATGAATCTCAGTGAGATTCCAACAGCCACCAAACCCACCATCATCCGCCCAACCGCACGGCAGTGTGCTAAGTCGCATGCAACGGCAGGTCAGTAGCTCTGAGGAGCTTCTTGACCGCGTCCAGTGTGAGGCCCCGGCCTCGTCCATTTCCTTATGGACGTCTGCTTAGTAGGCCCAGTGGCCATGGTATGAAGCGCCATGAACCCGCCATGTATGATTTGCCCACGAGGGGCAGAAGTGGTCCTACAGGGCTTAGAAGCGAGAAGTGTTCAGGACTTCCAAGAGGGAGCGAGAAGGTGAGCGGCCAGCATGTCTTCAACCGCTGGAATGCTAGTATAGCCCTGCTTCACAGAACCAACCAAGTTGATGAAGTCAGAGGCCACCGCATTAGTCAGACAAGCGGAAAAAGGCTGCTTCCAGGGTCTTAGATCTCATAATGAAGATTGCTGAAAAATGGCAGCTTCCTTCTAATGGGGTGCGAATTAGATTGGTCACTCAAAAAAGCTTGTCGAGCATGGAGAACTGACAATCGTGAGGCTCGAAAGCCCACTCAATGTTGAGCTTCTCAGTAGCGTGGGTTAACATGTCCACAAGCTCAGTGTAAGCCGCAGAAGGCAGCGCTTCCTGGCCGCTAGGGGGGAGAGTGTCAGCTGTAGGCCCAAAATCCCAAATCAAAGCCCAACTAAAGTAACAACTAAGTAGCACTGAAGGAAGCCGTGGATATTTGGATTATCCGCGGAAATTATGTATATTCTGTAAAGACAATAACATGAGGGCAAACAAACTCCCTAATACTGTATTTATTGGGTTTGTTAGTTTCATTGTCCATCCGTGCGTCCTTCCTCTTTTGGGCCGGTGGCTGCGGTTTGTAAAGGTAAACAAAGCTGTGCAAAATGCAGAGGTGAATACAATTACAGAAAATTTAGAAACAGAGTTAATCTGATGTGTTGCAGATGCGGAGGGGCCCATAAATAGTGCTTGGTACATTGGTTGTCAGGCTAGGAAAGTAAAAAAGTAAAAAATGTAAACGTCTCAGAGGGCTTGACCAATGCGGAAGCAATCAAAAGTGTCTGGAGAGCCTTACAGGTGGGAGAAATCCCTTTGGTAATCATGCAGCAACAACTGATATTAATTTATTGGATATAAGTGAAAGGATGTAAGAATGGTCACCCTGTAAAAGATGTTCTTAAAAACTGCTGGGAATATGAATATTCACAATTTTTGATGCATGCTAATAATGAGGCGCAAAGAATTAATTTTTTTTTTAATTATGAAACCGACAATGGCAGTATCAGCTTTACCTTCATGTTATTCCCAATGCCATTGGTCGATTTGCACTTGCTGGGAGAAATAAATGATCATCAGAAGAGTATCTCAAAATATTTGTTGGTGGAACAATATTTAGATCAAGAGTTATCATTATTGTACTTGAATATTTACTGCTCAAAAGATCCTGAAACTGGGGATAACAGCTGCAGCATCTGTATAAAGTAGGTAATAGAACATCTAATAATTTATCTGTTTACTCATCAGAATTGATAGTAATTGGCCCTTCAATGGACGGAAGAGGTTCATTAAAAAGTGCTTATTCTTTATCAAGCCTCATAAGCTTAAAAATGGAAAATCTGACTCAAGACGGGATATTCTCATAGAAACCCTTCAGATCCTGTTCAGAATTCAACATCTAGGATTTAAGTCTACTTTTGTGGGATTCCTGCTCATGTGGAGATTATGGAAAACAAAATAGCTGCAAAAAAATGCTTTAAACAGTGGTCAAGAATACACTTCTTTACTTCATATAAATGTATTCCGTTTCTTTTCTGTGTCCACATCTCTTGCCATCTAATCTTAATTAGCTTTTTGATTAACTCATTCATTTCGGATTTCCACAGAGGGACAATAACATTTACGAGACATTTATACGACTTAAAGAAGTAGGTATTGTGGGAGAAGTTTGAGGCAAAAGAAGGGATGACACAATAATTCCTCGACTTAGTATTGGACACACAGCTTTGAATCAATCACTTTTTAAAATTGGTAAACATATTACAGGATTGTGCAGCAAATGTGATTAAACAGAAAGAGTCTAACGTGTTTTTCTAAAATGTGTTGGTTATAATAAGGAAAGATCTCAGCTCATAAAAGAGGTTGCATAAATACACTCTAAAAAATGCTATGTTGGCTTTAATTAACTGTTATGTTAACAGTTGGCTTTAATTAACTCTTTTATGTCAACAGGTCCCATATAACTAGGTTATGTTGGATTTATGTAACATTATTTATTTCAATTAACTTGGTTAATTACATAAGGTTAATCCAATGCTGTTTGGTTGAATAAGGTTAACAGTCTTAATTTTGTTTAAAACAATGAAGTTAATTAAGTTCAATTATCCTAAAATGATGATTGATAATTATTAATGGTAACAAGCAGAATCACTGAAGGAGAAAATCTATTTTTTAAGACACCGTTATGGTGATCAGTGTTTGCTTTAGTTGGGCTCTTGACCCTTGAATCACTAACTTTATATTTTTGTTTGGCTGTTGTATCCGTGTTATAACTGCCAGATGAACAAAGAGAAAAGTTGATCAGGTGTTGGTTATGTTTTGACATAATTTGACCTGAATAACTGAACTCATGTGGAGTCTAATCTCCGACTTACATGTATATTTTTGATTACAGTGATCACAGTGTCACATCACATCACAGTGATTCTACATAAAATCCATAATATTCTAAATAATCTAAAGGATCTTATCTAAAGGATTTCTTAAAAGTTGTTCTGACAAAACAAAATCTTCCTTTTAGGCACACACAGACTTCAATAATCAGTGTATGAATCTCAACAATGGTGACAAACGGAATATTCAATTAGGGAAAGGAAATTACTAAAACAATTCAGATCATAATTTATTCATACCGCAATGCATGATGGGAGTCGTGAATGAGTTTTGATTGGCAGCACCCAGAATGCACTGCAACATGCTTTATTATTGTCACCATAGTTGAGATTCACAGGCTGATTATTGATGTCAGTGTGTCTAAATAAAGTAATTCTCAAAATATTTAGATCAGAACAACTTTATAGAAATATTTTGCATTATATTGTAAATGCTGATAATCATTAGTTGTAGAATCACAGATCTGCTGTAATCGACAATGTAGACATAACTCTCTAAATGAGATTTGTGATTCAGGTCAAATTATGATTGCATCAAAACAGAACCAACACCAAAATCTAAACTTATTGATTCAAGGGTGAAAAGCCCAACTAAAGCAAACACTGATCTCCATAATGGTATCTTAAAAAAATATTTTTGCTTGTTAACATCAGGTGTCTTCAATAATGCTCAATCATCACTCAATCAATCACTTAATTATCTCATTAACGTTGAATGTAAAAAAAATAATATTAGGATAATTGAACTTAATTAACGTAATTGTTTTGGATAAAATTAAGACTGTTAACCTTATTCAACTAAACAACATTGGATTAACCTTATGTAATTAACTTAAGTTAATTGAAATAAATAATGTTACATAAATCCAACGTAACCTAGTTATGTGGGCCCAGTTGACATAACAAAGTTAATTAAAGCCAACACAGCATTTTTTAGAGTGTAGAATTAAAGAATTTATTGAACAATAATTAGAAATTGACCACAACTTTATTAGAATACCTAAAGAAAGGCATTTCCCCTCTACATCAATGCTCCACCCTCCAGTATGTGGCAGAAATGCACCAAAACCTCTATTAAATTCAAAAGAAGAAGAAAATAAACATGAATTGAAATCATGAAACAAGAAACAAAATCTAGACAGAAGTGTGTTTTATTATCATAAATACAATTATTATCTTATTACACAGATCTGTGAAGTTTATATAATAAGTTTTTAATTTTGAAAATGAGTATCTCCAACATGTTCTACACAAAAATTGCCAATAAGATTGAAAGCCTTAAAGAAAAAAATATTTGTAAGAAAGCGGGTTGCAGCAATAGTGGCACAGCTCAGGAAATAACAAAACAGTAATATTGTCAAATTTTATTTTTGAAAATAATAATTTATTTTATTCATTAATTTATTATTTTATTCATTTCTGTTTAATCACATTTTTTTTAAATGAGTTTTTACCATTTTTTTTATTTAAAAATTTCTTTTTTTTACAATGAGCATAAACATAATTTAATACTTTAAGTTTTAGACTTTAAACTACACCAGTTTTTATTTATTTTTAAATAAGCTTCATAGCCACTCGCCCTCAGTTTCTTAGTTTCATCATGCCTCCATCTGAACCCATGCTAGACGCTGGAGGCTGTCACATGGACACCTACGGTATGACAGGCAATTTAGTTGAGTTAAACTCACATCCTGGGCAGCGATGAACCAGCAGCTGTTATGCTGGGCAGGACAGAACTGGAGTATCGCAAGGGGGGGAAAAGCTCAGAAAAGCAATGGCCATAATCAGAGCTCCGCTGATAAAGAGGCATGCAACCCTGTCTTTCCTCCGATAAGACCCGGAAAAGCTGATTATTCTATCCCTGGTCTCTCCCTCTCTCTGTCATTCTCCTTCCATTGTGGCCGGAGGACAAGGTCTGTTATTTTTAGAGATGTGCGTCCATGTTATCTGACTTGTTCTTTTCAACGCCTCTGAAGAGTAGGCCACTATTGTAACTGTGTGACCTTTCTCTTTACCTCTCAGTGGCCCCATATTTGACTTGAATTGACAATCATCCACAGTACACATTCTATTATATTTCATCTGTAAATGCTGTTTCAGGTGGATGTGGTCGAGAGAGGGAATTGTGTTTACTTCTATGTGTGGAGAGGCCAGAGAGATGCCCAAGGACAATCTATTAATCATTTGAAGTGGCAGCAAATGTGGATCTCCCAAGTCTTTGCATGCACAGCCATACACCCTTACCTCTCTATGTCAAGCAAATTGTTCCATTCTGCACACTAAGCAGAGCACTTTTGTGTTGTCAATCAAGGATGAACCCAACCTTTTAAAAAAAATAGTACACACACACACAAACAAAATCCAAAAATTCTAGGTTTGGGTAACACTGTAAAAAAAAAAAAAAAAAAAAAAAAAAAGATGCTGCCTTAAACTTTTAAGTAAAATCAATTTGGTTGTTTAAGTCATTTCAACTTAAATTACAATAAACTGACTTAAAAAATTAGTTGAATCTTGTATAATTCTGAAAAATGTTGAAAATGTATTCATTACTTCAATGAGCTTGTTGTTTCTGCCTTAAATTATTACATTGTTTAAATGAATACAATTTTAGTTAACTGTGTGATTTGTAGGCTATACATTTCTGAAATACATCAGTTACCTCTAGATCTCTCTAAATTGTAATGTGGACTCATGCATTTTCTGTAAAGTTGCTTTGAAACGATGTGTATTGTGAAAAGTGCAATACAAATAAATGTGAATTTAATTTAATTGAAAAATGCGTATTTTGATGAGTTAAAGCAATGTGACACGTGTTGTCATAACTTATTAATTCTATATTTTGTACAGTGTGTTTCCATAACAAAACCATTTTGTGGGTGGATGTATAGGCTACAGTTTACACTCAGGGTTCAGTGGGTTCTTGACTCAAATAGATTTATGCGAGCTGTTAAATTCACTCAAATTAATCAAAATAAACAACGAATTAAACAAATATAATTAATTAAAACTACTTTAAAAAATAATCACATGATGGGAACCACAGAAAGGTTTTATATGGCGCCGGCCAGAACTTTTAAGGTTCAGTAAACCTTCTAAACTTTTTGTCTAAAAGTGATATAAGATCAAATATAAGATACAATTAAGATAAAAGGGTGACATTTACAATAAGGTTCATTAGTTAACTTTAGTGAATGTATTAACTAACATGAACAAACAATGAACAAAACATTTGTTAGTATTTAATCTTTGTTAATGTTAGTTAATAAAAATATCATTGTTTGTTCATGTTAGTTCACAGTGCATTAACTAATGTTAACAAATACAACCTTTGATTTTAATAATGTATTAGTAATGTTGAAATTAATATTAACTAAGATTAATAAATGCTGTTGAAGTAGGCCTATTGTTCATTAATAGTTCATCTTAACTAAGGCAGTTAACTAATGTTTACCAATAAACCTTTTCATTGTTAAGTGTTACTGATAAAAGTTATATATCTGTTTGTATAAGAGTGATATAGTTTTAACATTAATCTCAGCTGGTGTCGAACTGGATTGATCATCGCAATGACCATCAACTTCTAATCGGGTCAAAGCGTTTTACTCTGAAGACCTGCCAAATTAAATCACGTGATACGCTAAACAGAAGAATGTCCTCGGAAGCATTTGCAATTTGGGATTATTTCTAGACGTTCACAGCGCAAAGTTCTGGTTCATGTCCTCACTGAAACACATGAGAAACATTGGTCCTTAAATATTATTATATTATTTAATAATTTCACAAAAATTTAGGGGCGAATTCAGGTTGATATATGGACACTTTTCCTCAGTCATCTCAATGGAAAAAGTGTCCCAATCAACCTCCACCATATTTTGATTTATATTGATAAGTTGTAGTAAAGAATAAAAAACGGTTACAGTGAAAATGTATTTTAAAGTGTCTAAACTTAATTTTGTTTACCAAATTATAAATGATAAAAACGTCACATAATTGAGAACAAAGATGTGCATTTTTAAGTCTATAATAATAATAATAATAATAGTTCTTATAATAATAATAGCCTAATAACACTAAAGTGCTTGAACGTAATTCGTAAACACGAATTTAAAAATTAATTACAACAAATGTTAATTAGGCCTATTACTATTGTTGTTGTTGTGTTCATATTTTAATTGTTATTCTACACAAACCAAATAATAATTGCATACATTCTTGAAAAGCCTTTATTATGTTCTTTCGAAAAGGTTACATATCAAACTTACACAGGCAATAATAATAAAACCTTAATTCGAGTCGTACTTTCTGGCTATACACAAAGAAAAAAATGCTTATAATAATAGGCTTGTTCCTTGATGTCCTTTTATAAATTGGTTGCAGTCTACCGTTGATCTATCCACGTCAAATTTTAATTAAAAAAATGAAAGAAAAAATGAAAGAAAGAAAGAAAGAAAGAAAGAGAAAGAAAGAAAGAAAGAGAAAGAAAGAAAGAAAGAGAAAGAAAGAAAGAAAGAAAGAAAGAGAAAGAAAGAAAGAAAGAAAGAAAGAAAGAAAGAAAGAAAGAAAGAAAGAAAGAAACCTTGGTAACTTCGCTCGAGCTTTGGCTTTACAGGCTTCATAATACAATCTGGTGAAAATGATAAATTAGGCTATAGATTCCACGTGCGGTTAATCTTTCATCATTTAACTCAAGTGCAAGCAAATTATTCCGTTTTTAAAGTAGCCTATAAGGGAAATATTAAAGCCAATGAACGTTTCTTGTATCTGACAGATCAAACCCATCTCGGCCAGGATTCTGTCAATTCAAATAATCATCAATTATGAAAATGTCGTTTGAGTGTAAATGTCCATAGAAATGACATGCAGGTAATGTCGTTTTTTTTTTTTCACCACGCTCGGATGCCGTGTAGTGAGGGAACCCCGCTGCTGGACTGAAAAGAAGCCTGGACGTTATTCAGATCCCCAACTCCAAAGTTCATGTAGCTGCTGTTTGACTGCGAGGGCGGGATGCTGGACATGCTCGATGGATAGTTACATGAGTAGTTCGTGTTGCCTGGACTCGGGAAATTACTAAACGCAGGGTATGTGTTGTAGGTGAAATGATTGATCCCCACATTATACGAGGTGTTATACGTGGACGTGTCTCCCAGGCACGGTTTCCCATCCCGAACCAGCACCGGCACCGAGATGCGTCTCGGCGGGGCGATGCCCACCATCTCCAGGGTCTGATCCTGACGCTGCCTCTTGCACTTATAGCGTCTGTTCTGGAACCAGATCTTTACCTGTGTGGAGGTGAGCTTGAGCACGTTGGCTAAATGATCTCTCTCGGGTGCAGAGAGGTATTTCTGCTGTTTGAAGCGTCGCTCCAGCTCGTACACCTGCGCTTGAGAGAAGAGAACACGAGGCTTCCTCCTCTTCCTCTGTTTGGGTCGATCCGCATCATCCAGCTTCAGATCTTCACTCGGATCTTCCTGGGAGCAGCTGATGTCTGAAAATAGTCGAAATTCAGAGTTTCTCAGAGTTAATTTAAATGATAGAATTTAGCGGGACACACTGTAAATATATCATAGGCTATAAAACATATTTATTTCATTGTGAAAAATATGTATAATCAATAAGTTATACATATACATATATATTAGCCTACACATATATTTTACATTTTACATCAAAATGAGTTAAGCAATTTTCAACTTTTTTTAAGTTATAGGTCTACAAGATTCAACTTATTTTTAAAGTCAGCTTAATGTAATATAATTTGAAATAACTTAAACATCCAAGTCGATTGCACTTAAACATTTAAGGCAGCAACTTTTAAAAAATTAATCATTTTTTGGCTAGGCCTACTTTTTTTTTATATTGACTAAAAAGTCCAGTGACCTTTTCACTTCAGGATGTAGCTTTTGAACCTCTTGGATTTAAAAACAAAACAAATACAACTTACTTTAAAACGTATACATTTTCAGTTAAATGTTGTGCACTTTAAAAGTTGAGAAAACTTAAAAGTTTAAGGCAACCAGCTGCAGGACGTTTTTGAGTTTTCTCAACTTAGGGTTATTAGTTGTACAAACTTTTTACAAACTTTTTCATGTTAAATAGTTGAATAAACTTTAAAAACAGAATTTGTCAAACTAAATGTAAGTTGGATTTTTTTTACAGTGTATACTTTTATTTATTTAACAGTAGGCGTAGTCAATTTAATCATGAACTTTATGGTGAAAAACGATTAGGCTATTCATTTCTAAAGCTGAATAAAAATAATTTAAAATCCCAATACAAATTATGATTTATGGCTTAGTAATGAATTAGCCTATTAGGTTATAATTGATTGAGACATGTGCAAACTCTTTGGGAAACACTCAAATGTTTAAACAATTCAATGTTATATATATATATATATTTTTTTTTTTTTCATTTGGGATTTTAAATAAACAGGAAACATAGTTTCCAATAAATGTCCGACAACTCACCCTTTTTCTCTTTGTCTTCAAACGTGTCATTCGTCTTTGCGTCTTTAACATAGTCCATTTCCAAGAAATTCTTCCCATAAAAGGCAGCATTGCCGAAGTTCTTGTTGCCTTTGTCGTCCTGCAGGTCTTCGCTGAAGAGAGAGGCTCCGGATGGCATTTCCATGAACTGCTCTTGTTTGAAAGTGGACAGCATGCAGGATGAGGTCGGAATGAGGGCACTGTCCAGCCGCTGAGACATGTCCAGAGAGACCATGTCCTCCTGATTCTGCTCCAGGTTCAATATGTCCCGCACTGAGAAAGGAGTGGAAGTCATTTGGCTGGAAAACATTGCCATGGAGTGGTGGTCCTCTTGGGCAGTCCGGTTGGCATTTATCAGGGGTGCCTAGTCGTTTAATGAATAGGGTTAATCTGTTGTGTTTAGAGGTCTTAGCACGTTCATCTTTCTAATAGACCCCTCATAACACACTTTCGGGGTGTAAGGTAAGTCTAAATGACTATAGGCTACTGTAGTGAGGCAGAGGGCGGGGCCAGATGCGCGTACGGCATTTCACAGCTTTTTATTGGTCGATGACGCATAATATTAAAATGACTTTAAGAACTCCATACAAGTATGTGCATAAGAAACAATTTCCACCCATTTAAACAACTTTAGTAACAATCAAATTGCATTGCTGTTGTCTAATTTTTTTTTAATGGTCTCAATACTGATCACTTGTGTTGCCTGTTTTTATTAGCTACATAATTCACGTCGATGCTTTTTCATGGTGGCAAAGTTTCATTAGGTCTGTCAGTTCTAAAGATGAATTTAAGTCATCCGTTTTAATTATAGCCTAGCTATGAGGTGGCAAATAGACCGTTTGCCTGGAACTGACAGTTTGTTTGTTTTCTTCTTAATTGCTTGATCCAGAGGAAACAACAGGCCAGAGAGGAGTTTTCTCCAAGGGATCAGACACTGCATTGCTCATGATTGCTGGAACCTGAAACCTCCAGTGACAAACCCAACTGTCTACCACTGAAAGATTCTGGTGCCACTGGGTTTGTTATCAAGACGTGATAACAGATGACAACAAACCAGAAACCCACCCACGCCGAACAGCCGCATGCAGCAGAAGAGCAACACATGTCCATTCATAGAAAACATAGACCTGTGTGGCGAAAAATGGTATGAAATTGGTCCAAAGCAGACCTTTGGACATCTGTGATTGATAGTTTGCTAACACTTTACACTGTGCAGTGTGTTTGTTACACATAGCAGGTCTACTGGTTTGCACATCTTATTTATGTTAACTGATTAAAATGAATTGAATGTATTTTTAATTAGTCTGTATCGAATTAAATGGCATTCATTAATTATTAATTATATAATATTATATATTCCTTTTACTAGGCCTGTTTCAGATTTCAAAATAGGTTACACTTTATTTTAAGGTATCCGTGTTACAGTTATGCATTTAATGTAATAATTAGGTTTAGAATTGGGGTTTGGTTTAGGGTTAGTTGTATTATGCATAATTTAGAGTTATTATTACTAAGTAACGTGTAACTACGTCATCTAAAAATAAAGGGTTACCTTTTATTTGAATGGGTAACACTTTATTTTACAGTGTTGTTACACATACTTATGGTAATAACAGTAAATGATTCATAATTAGGCCCAGTGCCGCCGCTCCCACCACGCGCATCACGCGCTGTGCGTAGGGCACCAAGTGCTGAGGGGGCACCAAAAATAGCCTAATGAAAAATCAATCATTAAACTTCTTGTTATAATCAGATTCAGCGCGTGCTTCATCTTCAATCCGCAGCGCCGAGCTAGAGCACGTCAGAAACAGAGAGGACAGGGTGTGTTTGTGTGTTCATCTGAGCCTCATTGGTCCGTCACTGCTCGTCAATGTCAGAATATTTGAGATGACCAATCAAATCAAAGTAGGCGGGCTTTATGTTCACAGACACTGAGCGCGAATTTTAACAGTGCAACTCGACGCTTCAGTGTACGGTCAAGTGCGAGATAAGATGTAAGTAGCTAAACTTAACGTTTCATATTTGACAGTTTTTTTTAGGTCATAAATGTTAAACGAATGACAAAAAATAATTAGGCAAACTAATATAGTTTTGTCTAATTTCGCCATTTTGAACTGAAAATAGGCCTATGTAACATGTAGCCTAGTGTAATAGTTTAGGCTACTGCCATTGTGAGGGGACAAGAAACATGAACAAAGCCGTTTTCATCATGTTAGGCACAGGATTAATAATGAATGTGTACATATTGAGAATAAAATACAAATTGTAGCCTTTAGTAAATTAAAAAAGCCAACTTTAGGAGAGGAAAAAACAAGATAAAAACAAAGTGAAAAGAGTGTGATGCTGATGAGGAGAGAAAAATAATCAGCTGCCCACTGACATGGTTTTAAAGCTGTTGTTATCGGTTTTTTTATTTATTTTTTTGCCTTCACAACGTCTTAAAATGCACATCTGTAGTTCAGAGAAATCCAAAATTTTCTCGGGGAAACCCCGAACCCCCCTAACTAACCTGCCTCAAATTCGGGACCACAGTGATGATAAAACCATGCCATTGCATGGTAATGAAACTAGTTAGTGAGCATTAGACCCCAAACTAAAGTGTTACTTTTAAGTTTTTTTAATAAATCATACCCTCATTGGGGTATGAAACATAAATGAAAATCCTAAATGAAAATGTTTTTTTGGGGGGCATCATAAAGGAATTATGCTTAGGGCACCAAAATGGCTAGCAGCGGCACTGATTAGGCCTACATGCAACTAACCAGCAACCAAATCCTAATCCTACTTAAATACATGTTGTTAATTAATATTATTAACTCAATACCTAAATATAGCCTAGTTACACTACAAGTGTAACCTTTGAATGTAGTTATCTGTATTTCTTGTACTTTTTTATTTTGGACATCATAACACTGTTTCTGTAATTTATTACTGTCAGTGAGTTTGAGTAGCCTAATTCTTCACACAACAACAACAACAACAACAACAAAAATATTACAAGAAGATCCTCTATATTAATAGGCATTAAATATGTAGGCTAATTGCGCTGCAAAACAAGCACTAATCCAGGTTTCTGGCAACATCAGAAGGAAAGGACAAGGCGATACCGTTCTCGGATATTAGCCATGACATGAGTTGTGCTGTGTGCAGAGGAGACAGACACTATTATCGTTTATTTGATCTCTAACGGTTAAATGGTGCCCGTGTCTGCACTATAGAGCTTCATGTTTATAGTTTTGCAGAAAATCTTTGTCTGAGTCACAGACAGGCGTTTCTGATAAATGGACGCAAGCACTTTTCTCTATGAGCGAATCAACACTCCCTTATCCATTCCTGCAATAATTGGTGAAATAAAGTAAACTGACTCTGCAGCTTATGGAAACTGCTTTATATCACGATGATTTATTTGGCATCTCCTCTGCTGCAGTTAGTGACAGTCCTCGTGACGGATGGAGTTGAAAACTTGCAAATGTTTTCGAAAGTTTACCACGATTTTTTTTTTTTTTTTCTGAGACAGGGGTTGCTCGAATAATTCGTCTTGTTTGATGCATTTCTGTTAAATATTATGACAGACTACACGGTCAAGAGAAGAAGAGCACAAACTCCCACAAAGCAACTGCATCTGAAGGTTTGTCTTTCAACAGCGCATTTGGAGCAGATAAAGAGTTGGATAACGTTCTTGAAAACTTCCTGTAGGACGACCTGTTTAGGAAATGATGGGGCAGAGGGCTGAGATGGGTGTTATCTAAATGAGTCTGCTGCAGTGATGAAACCACAGACCTCTTTATCCCTGTCAATCACTTCCAAATTTAACACCTCCTGCTGAAGGAAGCTCATGCCATAAGACCTCTGGGGATTTTTAAATACTCTTTATTCAACACATTTTGACGAAGAGGCAGTGGCGTTTTTCAAGGCTATTTGACCTGCACTTAAAATTAAAGTTTTTTTTTTTATTGGCATGGATAACCTTTGAAATCCATAGAACATCAAATGCACAAAAGGTTCTTCATAATGGAAAAAAGCCCCATTAGATTATTAAAATGTTCTTAGAAAATCAAGAGAGTCAAGAACTTTTATAAAAAGAATTAAACATTCACAAAGGTTTTCTTTACATGTGATTGTGACGTTTGTTTGAAACAATGTCTTATTGTCTTAAATTATTTTTTTAAATATGTAACATTTAACATTTCGTTATAAAATTATAACATTTCTTAATTTCTTAATTTGTTTATCTTTGGTTTTTATCAAGAACACTTTTTAAATAGCGTATACTTTTTCTACATGTTTTTATCTGCAATAACAATAACGTTCATATTTTAACTTTTCAAGTGCTTCACTTTCCCCCAGTTGTTTCCATTGTTTGTTCGTGAGTCTATCCAGCAGTTTTGCGTCATCATATGGATCACGTGTCAGTTATTTATTAATAGGCATGGACAGAGTTTTAACATAAAGAAAAAAAAATTAAAGCGACATTTCATATCAGTGCGGATATGAATACATTGAAATAACGCAAAGTTGTAAATTGGTGTATTTATTTGATCAAAACTTATCATTACAATTTAAATAAAATGGTTTCTGTTTAAATACATTTTAAAATGTATTTATTTTTCTTGTGATGTCAAAGCTGAATTTTCAGCATCATTACTCCATCTTCAGTGTCACATGATCCGTCAGAAATCATTCTAAGATAATTTCTTTATTATTATCAAAGTTAAATAAACGGGTTTTGCTACTTTTTTATGGAAATCATAATACACTGCCAAGTTTGTTATTCAGCAAAGGCACATTAAATTGATAAAAAAAATGGCAGTAGCCTAAACACATTTTTGAAATTAATTACAAAATGCTATATTTCAAATTAATGCAGTTCTTTTGAATTTTATTCATCAAAGAATCCTGAAAAAAATCACTGTTTCTAAAAGATCATCATTTTAATGATTTCTGAAGGATCATATTATGACACTAAAGTCACTCAAGTCTGGAGTAATAATGCTGAAAATTGAATCACAAAAATAAATTACATTTTACAATATATTACAATAGAAACCGGTTCATTTAAATTGTAATAACATTTCATAGTAGCCTATTACTGTTTTTACTGTATTTAGATCAAATAAATGCAGCCTTGGTGAGATTATATACTTTCAACAACATTAAAAAACATTAGGCCTAATGTTTTCAAACTTTTGACCGGTACTTAAGTTTAGATATAGAATGAAATATATTGAATAAAGAAGAAGAGAAGAAGAAAATCATTATGGTTATTTATTATGGTCGTTTTGTCATCACATCATTTGTCTTCCATTTCTCGGGCAATAACAGTTTTCTTTATGAACTCATGTTCAGGGCTTTGGCAGTGGATTAGTCGGGACAGTAACATGATTGCTCCCTCAGGGAGTCAGATGACCTGCTCTGCTTTGGATGGCTCAGAATAGTTTTGACTACTCGCTCACAGTCACACTGAAACATGTTCATATGCTCACATTTCAAAAAGGCTTTGTATCAATCATAATTAAAAGGGTCTTTTGCAGCTGGTTCACAGAGCATCCGGCTGCTGAGATCATGGAATGCCACTGGATGTGAAATTTAGACTCCTGGACAAGTGACTGTCTTCCAGGCAAAATTCCCTGTAGATGGAGACCAAATGCACATATTCTTTATATTATTTATTTATAACATTACATTTTACAATATAATGTGTTATTATTAAAAAATATGTTGGCTATGAAATTAAACTTGGCCTACAGGCTATTTCTTATTTGCTAATCTAGACCTTTTTTTTTGTCCTGTAGTTTTGCTTAGTCCGCCTCCTGTTGGCAGATTTTAACATAGCAGTGTCAGTGTTTCATTCATGCCTACTCGCAGTCAACAGTCAAAACGCTTCTCTATAAAACCATTTTTAAACAAATGTCCATTTTGCAATTTAGGATTTAGCAAATATATTTATTAAAGATCACATACTAGGCAATACAGTTTAGGGAGAAGTTTAAAGTCAGCATGAAACGGAAGTTGCTATCTTTTCTTCGCTATATTGTGTCGTATGGTTTGGCCTATATCCGAATGGAAACGGTTTCTCGAACAAGAAAAAAAAAAAAAAAAGAACAGCGAGACTTGATTTTTTCAATTGAGCAATTAGTTGGATGGTTGTGGTTTGCTGTTGCTGTTATCCAGTGGCGAGCAGTGGTGTCCTGAAATGAGAAGACAAAAAAAAAGTAAGATGGCCCCTATACTGGCGTTTATCTTATCCCAAGGTTCATCTAATTTTATCTTCTTACTTCAAAATAAAAACTATATTTTTTACTCCACAACTCTAAAACCATATTTGTGTCCACCAATCTCTCATTAACAAGTAGACACAGAAATACTTTGATATTCTGCATAATACAATGTCAGATCATATTTACTAGAGACAGAAAATTAGATCAATTAACCTCAAAACTGTTTCGACTGACTAAATCTCACAAATTTAGATTTTCAGATGAAATCAAAAGTAGCTTACTGAGATGACATTTCGTGTCATCTGGTCAAGTGTCATCTTGCCCTAGATGCATCTTAACTTATCTCGTTATCCTGCCCATAGGATTGAGCCCTGCCAATGGTGTGTTCCCAGACTCAACATCTTCGAGTCTGGCTTGTCAGGCTACCAAAATGCAGTGCCTGTGTAAATGAATGGCCAAAACGCATACAAAGTTTTTAATTGAAAACAGTGTAATGTAAATGCCTGCTAAGTGGGTGAGTTACTTTTTAATTAGTCTTCCCATTAACGGCAAAACAAGAGTCTGATTTTTTTTTGCATGAAATCATATCCAATCACACCTTGAATCATATTCAATCATAGCACGATAGAGGCATTGCCTTCTTTCAAGTGACTTTCCCCCATTCATTCTCAATTACTCCCCACTAAACCCACAGCATGCTTTAGGGGGTCTGTTAAAAGTCAATGGGCTCAGGGGAGCCAAGAGAGATTACGTGGACTCCTGCTGTAACTTTACCTGCAGGTGTCGTTGCTGGACAGTGTTACTTTAGAAAAACACATGATTTATACACTTTTTAATGACACATTTTGTAATATTTGCATTGTCTTATTTTTGTAATAGGGATTATTTTTCAAATCAAATGTTTCCTTGCAGGACACACCCTGCTGTGATCTCATGTGATTGACAGGTTGTCCTGCCCTCGCTCCAGTAAACATGAGAAGATAGTGAGGGGAAGTTACTTTGATTGAATATTACTATTAGCCTAGAAATCTAGACGCACGTAAAAGAACTGGATATGTCTGAGTAATAAGCTACCAGTACTTTTTCTGTTATTTTAAGGATTTAAAATTTTTTTTTTTTAAGTGTAGCTATATTAGGCTAGGCTATAGCCTAATATAGGCTATACGAATGGCTATACGAATAGCCATAGGCTATACGAATGTGTTCAGTAGGGAATCTAAAGACAGGCAAATATGATTTTTCTAAATCTATGTGGTTCAGTGTTCAGTACAAGTGATTGGCTATGTTGTCAATACTAAAAAGCTATTTTACACTAATCGTAGCCTATTTAAATACCTAAAAGTGTAAAGCTTAAATGCTTCCTGAGAAACGAACACATTTAACCAATTCTTTATTTGCAAATACCCCCCAAAAAGGGGTTAGGCTTACTCATGGACAAATATGAACCAAGTTTTTTTATTTTTTATTTTTTTAACGCTCCCAAAATCCTATTTTGTCTCACTGCATTACCCTAGCAAATTTGAACCATCTTCAATTTATAACCTTAGCATTCCACAGGCATTGTATACAAATGACCGCTAGAGGGCAGAAACGCAGTGCTTTACATCGATGACAGCGGCCATCCAAGAGAAGAACTGACAGTGATTTGTTACATTGATGCAGACACAGAATACAATTCTAATCAAATTCTTAAAATACAGGTTTTTTTGTTGTTTTTTTGGTCTTGCTTTTTAGTCCCAGTTGTTTAAATATGGTGTCTAATGTGATGTCTGTAGTCTACTTCTGGCTCCTGGCTGCAGTGCAAGTTTGAGGCATCATGAATGCAATGTAGTTTTGATCTTTTAGCAGATAATACACAATAAATTAAATATACAATCTATATCTTGAAAAAAAAAGAAAGAAAAAAAACAGAAAAAAAAAACAGCCTAGAGCATATTGATTTGTGGCTATGCTTAATAAGGCCTAGTGTGTGTTTTTTAGTAAAGAAACAAACTTTCTGACATGATTTTATGATGTTTCCCTCACACCGAGTCCATTGGTAATATGATGCCTGAGATTTACCCTGCATCATCTATGAAAACTGGGTTCCAGGCATCTTTGGGAGTCTGACAACAGGTCTTTGACCACTTGACCAGATCACCCACACCTTCAGCTCAGTAAATTCATCAGCGTTCAGAATGGCCACTTTGTTGTGGTGTTGGCCTGTCAAATATTAGCTGCAGCGCCCCAGCCTGAGAACCAGTTCGCCTGCTGCTAGGCCGCAGCCACCAGAGTCTCATAAAGCCTGTTTATAGATCTTCAGCCCTATGACAGGACAGCCCGAACCAGAGTAGGAGAGCTTGTTTACGGTGCGGTGGTCTCATTCCAGCGTTCTGCTGCGATGAGCTGAGTGCTTCTGCAGGAGGCTGGTGGAGGTGCCCGCTACAGCTGCAGCTCAGCCTGGCGCCAACCCTGTACCACACGCCCTGACAGCTTTATGTGCCAGTCAAGAGGAACGCTCTTCAGATCAGGGCTGGCTTCAGACAACATGGGCCTGACCAACATCAATGCGCCTTTTCCCCTTACAGAAACCAGATTCTTAGAAACCCAGGCCTGTTTGGATTGAGTTTTACTGTGATTAATGTCTGTGTGGACTTTGGAAGTCAAGAGACAGATTGTGCTTGACGAGACAATTTGTTGACCGTTTCTTGTTTATTACAGCTGAAATATGCATTAAACTATTTATCTATACATACAACTATATTATGGTAAATATAGCCTAATTAATTGAATGGTGCACAAAGCTGTAAAATTAATACTTACCTGTCCATCCATCCACCATAACATATGTCACGCATGATGCATATTACATGCAGAATTAATAATAACCACAAAATATGATTAATATATATAATGTAATATTTTATATAGCTTATATTGTAATGGCATTACATATCATTGTATTTAAATCACAAATAAAGCTGTATATATGGATGCATAATAATTTATGCATTCATATGACACATTATTCTTTTAAACGTAGACTAACATTAGCCACAATTATCTTATTTAATGCTTAAAAGAAACCCTAAAAAAATATTAATATATAAAATAATATAAATGCCTTTCCCATTCATGACCTCTTATAATGAAAACAAATAAAATTATCCTTTATGTGAAAAATAATAATAATAATCCAGGACACATCCGAATAAGAAATGAGCTTTAGTATTTATTTTTCTAAAACAATTGAAACACATGCTATCTGTAGTGATATGGAATCCACCATTCCATGTAACTGTTGTACATAGATTGTTTTCATTACAACAATTTGAAAATGTTTTCCAGGGTTAAACCCAAAGTTGATCACATTTTGCCATCACGTTCACTGAAATACCTGAGCGAATTAAAAATATGATTGGTCAAAGTAACTACTGTAATCTTTAGGCTGCATGATGAATAGCAGTTCTATACAAGCCTTTCCTTATTCTTAAACCAACAATCAGCTCCAAACATTGTATTAACCAATCACATGGCAAGGGCCCAAAACAATTCTTTCGCTGCTATAGTAAACAATAATCCACCCAATTCAATATTATTGTCAGTAATACCCTGAGCTTCTTGTGTAGACTTAACCTAGTTCCTGGGTCTAAGGCCAGCTGAATACAGTTCCAGCTTCTGGCTCTTCTCAGTGGCTCTGGGAGAAAATTGCTATTTTTTACTTGGAAACACCAGTGGCTGGCTGTGGATTTGGCCAGAACACAGACAGGCCTGCTTTCCATGAGACACTGTACGCTGAAGTTGTTCTGTGTTGAACTAATCTGTTTGGGCAAAGCCTAGAAATGCAGCACAAATATATGAGACTTAAATGATACGATCAGGGCACTTCTTTGAGACAGCTCATGTTTATATTTCTAAGCACAAATCTGACTGTAATGCTGAATACATCTATATAAGGGGCTGTTATATTAGGGCATTCTACTGTAATGCATCTGCTTGGGTTCCACAGTTTATTTTGGGGTAATAATCTCAAGGCACAATAAGCTTTTTTTTTCCTTTTTCGAAATGACTTTCCCTTCTAAAAAGCACATAGCGTTGTATGTGCTAAACCTGGACTTCAATCCTGTACAGCTTGTATTTAATCAAGTATCTCAAATAACAATTACACATACATTTCTGAAACAAACAAACATTTCTTGTATATGTATATCTTACATATCTACAGTCAGATGCGTAATTGGTGCAATAATGTAACTAATACAACAGCAAGCATTCTTTGAGCTATATTACATATAGTATATCATTACCGAATATGGAGGCTATATTTAGACATGTTTATATAAATATAGATATACATAGATTTATATGTACATGGTTTATATTCAAACACTGCATAAAGCATGAAATAAATAAATCAAAGTGATTGAATCTTAAGGAGGATACGATTTGCGAAATAGAGATGCTGTATTAGAACTAAAATAAAAGCACTGAGTTCTACAAAATTAACAATCTGCAATATAATCTGAAGTATCAAAAAAAGCTGCACCACATTTACCCTTGCAAAATGTACAGTTTGGGAGTGCTGGAATGACTGTGGAGACGTGAGGGTGAATGGGTTGAATTAGGAGGTCTGCTGAGTCTGTTAAGTTGGGGATTGGGGTGTCATGGTCAAATTTAGGTGATCCTGCTCTTTCACCTCCGAATGTCACTGATTTTAGAGTCCTCCTGCTCGGCAACGGCGGCATCTAAACTGGCGCGCCGTGGGCCTTGGCTCCGACTTCTCGTGTGGGAACCGAACCCGACCTTGCCAGGTTTGTCCCGGTCTCCGTGTCGAGCGCCCTTGTGGTGCTCCCCCTCTGAATGAGAGGAAACCGCAGGACGTCGCTCAAGGACGCCCGGCGCTGGAGCGGCGGTGATAGACGAACAGAAGCTCAGGCTGTCGCACAGAGCGCCCCAGTTCTGCTCGCACTGCAGACGCACGCTCCGGGTAATGGCCTCCTTCACCTCCTCTCCACAGCTGAGCAAGATGTTCACCAGCTCAACGTACGGCCTAAGAAAGCAGGATGATAGCGGTCGGTCATGGTTAAGAAAAAAAAGTGACTTGCCTCTACTTTAAAAAAAAAAGCTGACGGAAAGGTCTCTGAGTTTTTAACGCCGTTCCCTGTTGTCCTGTTGTGTTCGTTATAGGCCAGTGCTGGAAAAAAGGTGCAAGACACTGCAATGACAGGTCATGTCACCATTCAGAGGACACACCGACTTTTCATGAGAATGTTCAAAGACGTTTAACAGCTGCTCCTCGAGGCCCTCGGGCCGAATAAATAAACGAACTTTGTGCATTTACAGAACTTTATGCAAGTATTTTTAAATGGAAAAGTACATTAATTGCCTGGAAACACACCGCTAACTGAAAATAACACACTTGAATTTGATGTCATCAAACGGCATTTATTTAATAAACAGGCTCCCTGACTCACAAATTGTCTGATTGATTAATTGTCTGATCGTGGTTATTCGATCTAATCACAATTACTTGAGATAAAAGATGAACTGTAACAATATAAACAATCACATTTTGCCATCAAAATTTTGAAGAATGCTGGTAATCAACCAGTTTGGGCCCCTTTCACACATACAGTCTTTACTGGTAAATTAGCAACAAATTACCATTAAGAGATCATGTGTGAACAGGACCTTTTAAAAAATACTGGTAAATCTGTTCAGGCAATTTACCAGTATGAGCTGCATTACCAGTAAATTACACATACCGGTAATCTTCACTCTTCATCCTACGAGCACATATGAGGTAAGAAGTCTGCTTTGGGCCAATCATAAATTTCTTATGGAGAAGACACAATTACTCCGCACTATTTTCTATGCAAGTTCTCCGCACTTTATGTAAATATGTGCTAGATGGACATCTTCGACCGTCGGGCCGCGTCCCGCAGCTTTTTCAACGTCGCGCTCGAGACCCAGCCTTCTTTTTCATTCATCAGTGCTGCGGCTTTGCAGTTGGATACTGTAATTGAACAGATAGTGAAACTAAAGCTCTTCTCCTCATGCCGACGAATGAAGACAACAGCGCAGCGTTTAAAGATCATTTCCGATGACTGACATCACAGAATTTACCGGTATTTTGGTGCTGATGTGTGAATGGCCTCTTACTGTTAAAAAGCCAGAACGCCATTGCTTGTGTGAACAGCATATTTGTTAATTTATCGGTAAAGTCATTCTGGTAATTTTACGGTAATTTACTGGGATTACTGTGTGAAAGTGGCTATTGAGTTTCATAATGACTTCCATTATATTTTTGACCAATTACAAGGTCAAACAAAAAAAATATAATAGACCAATGTGTCTATTAACTATATAAAGACTATATAACTGTCTCAATATAACTGTATATTGACTATATAAAGTCAATGTGACCCAAAACAGTTTGGTTACCAACATTTTTTTTAATCCTTTCTTTTGTGTTCCACAGTGTATAAATATATATGAATTATTGTACTATATAACAAAAATGTATTTCTTATATTACAGAAATAAATCATATGTGCCAATTTTACTATATGATTCCAAGTTAAAAAAAAAACGTAAGTAAAAATAATGCATTAGGATTACACTGTAAACGACATGAAAAATATAGAATAAAATCGTTAATCAAGACAGAGTCGTAAACCTCAAACAATACCGAAGCACACAAACAGGAAAACATATAGATATAGTATGTGCAAAAGAGCAGGGAGATACGGAAAACTGATAAGCGGAGCGTGATACCTACCCTTTGGGAAATAGGTCTTGGAAATGTATCATCTCCACCATGACATTGACATTGTCTTTAGCAGCGGAGCAGAGGTTGTGTTTCATGTAGCATTCCCGTTGAAGCTGGAAGACCATCTCCTTTATGGTCAGGCATTTTCGGCTGATGCAGCTGAACTTGTGCCTTAAACCGTGAGCCATGCACCTTAAAGCATCCTTGATGAAGGACTTGCCCTGTGAGCATTTAAGACAAAGTCTTATCAGATCTGCAGTCATAAACAGCCTTTCTTTCTCTGTTCTAATAGGGCAAGTCTCTGTACAGACACACATCTCTTGAGACCGTATTACAAGTTTGAAACCCTCTGCTTCAAATCCACCTGCACCTTGTGAAACACAAGCCATATTAAAAGGCAGTGCCAGCTGGCCGGGCCGGCCACAGTGTCATCATCTTCAAGCGTCTGAGGTAGAGATCATCACGGGTCCACTTGGATCCGAAAACCCGAGGTGCGACCCAAGACTCAAGCGGGTTTGGGTCCAAAACTTTGATGAGTGCCTCAGACATGGGTCGGGTTTGGTATTAGTGGCCTCGGGTAAATTTAGAATAAATGTGTTTTTTCTGAATGGCACCGAGAAGACGAATTTTTTTTAACTATCTCTGGCATTTAACAAAATTTTATTATTTATATTTATATTATTTATTATTATATTATTATAAGTCCCCCTGTAGTCAATTTTATCCCGTAAAACTCATCTTTGATCACCAATTACATATTTAAGTGTTTTTTTTCCAGTGAAAATAATTCTTCATGCATAATTCAATAGCTTGAATGTAACTCTACACCCTTGCTTCATTTAGTATACACAGATCTATGAATATGCTAATTAGCCCCGCCTCCACTCACTCATGCCAGCTCACAGATTCACTCAGACAACTTACTGAGGTAAACGCTGCACAATGGTATCGCTCTTTACAACGTCAGACACATAACGGTAATTAATATGATTAGCCTTTTGCTCGACTTTATCAAACAGGTAATAATGTTGCTAATGTTACACAAACTATGTTCCCGTTCACCATCTCAGTCTGCCTTCTAACAATCAGAAACGCTTTGAACAACCCAGAACGTCAGTGGAGAAAGGCATACAGTTCATTATAACATCGTAATATACATCATGCACCCACTATATTGCTAAATCTACATGATTTTTCATATCAACAAAAAAATATACCGGAGTAACCTGACATCTCCTGAGACTCCCGTGCTAGTTCGCTGTTAATGATATACTAAAGCCCGTCGGCACGTTGACGTTATTGGATACAAGGTAGTTTGTGATGTCAGAAACACCAGCGATTTCAAACAGCATTTTTAAGACCATCTTTGAATCACCGCAGTTTTTTGGAGAAAATACTCAACAATGGTGTTGACTTATGAATTTGCACATGGTTTGTCTTAAAGGGATACTCCACCGTGTTTTCATATTAAACTATGTTATTCCTTTAACTAAGACTAGTTGATACATACCTCTCTCGTCTCAGTGCGTGCACTAAATCGCTCTGTCTTGCGGCGATACTTTGTTAGCACTTAGCTTAGCCCAGTTCATTCAATAGGATCCAAGCAGAGAAGCGACCAAACACCTCCATGTTTTCCCTATTTAAATACAGTTACTCGAGTAGTGTAACTCGACCTAGGATGGTGACACAAAATAAAACGTTGCGCTTTTCTAAGCGTTTAAAATAGATAACTATATTGTATGGCGGAACACCATAGTAAGTGCTTGGGAGCACTTCGACTCGGCGTAGTAATATCATCACTCCCTCTCCTCCTCTCTCTCATTTGCATCAATAGAACCAAGGATTTTTCACTGATTACTGCGCCGAGTCGAAGTGCTCCCAAGCACTTGCTATGGTATTCAGCCATACAATATAGTTATCCATTTTACACGCTTAGAAAAGCGCAACGTTTTATTTTGTGTCACCGTTCTTGGTCGAGTTACACTACTCGAGTAACTGTATATAAATAGAGAAAACGTGGAGGTGTTTGGTCGCTTCTCTGCTTGGCCCCTATTGAATGAACTGGGCTAAGCTAAGTGCTAACAAAGTTTCGCCGCGAGACAGAGCGACTGAGTGCACGCACTGAGACGAGAGAGGTATGCATCAACTCGTCTTAGTTAAAGGAATAACATGAACAGTTTAATATGAAAACACGGTGGAGTATCCCTTTAAAGCAGTAATTCTTAAAGTGTGGTCCGCGGACCACTAGTGGTCCGCCATCGCCCCCTAGTGGTCCGCGAATGGAGATGACCTAAACTAGGCAAGTGTTTACAAAATCGTCACTTATTCTTCTATTCACTTAAACCCTTTCGATGCAGAGACAGACGCGCTCAGTGCTGTCATATATCACAACTAACAGGGCTGCCAACTCTCACGCATTCAGCGTGAGGCACACGCAATTGACCCTATTCTCACGCTCTCATGCCACCTCACCCATATTCTCACACAGACACTCGTGCAGCAGTAAGGGGGAAAAAAATCGCGCCGCATGATCTCGCAAAGCAACGCGCAAATAGATCAGACAGACAGTGTGAGTTTTTTGTGACAATTTTGAGGGAAATACACAATTTATTCCCATAAACTGTGTAGTCAGCAGGGGCGGCGCCAGATGATTTTTAATGGTGCTGAGGGGGTGCTGCGCGATTTATATAGCCTAAACATTGAAAATGAGCACAACTTTGCCACTGGATATTTAATATTCAATTACTTTAATTATCACAATTAAAGATTTAATTTTATCAAATTAAACAAGCACAACATTCAGCATTCGATCAAATAGCCTATTGTTAAAGATTTATTATTATTAATAATGTTATTTCACCGTATCTCGTTATTTCGACATAATGTGTGCGTGTAACAAGCAAGATGTGTATTTGTAAATCCGGTGACATGTGCATTGACTTTTATTAATAAACAATTTTTTTTCTGTGTCAATCTCGGCTGCAAAAGTTGACGACCGCCATCTCCGTATGAACGCGCCTATAGAGAGAAGTGCAAATAATAGATTACATAATCAGAGAGCCTGTACTTTTCGTTTTGATCTTTTTTTTGTTTAAAGACATTTCAAGCTTTCTATAGATAGGCTAGATATATTTCTCACGTCTGGCTACGCTGAGTTTCAGTTAATTTATGAAGAGATGCGCTCTAGTTCACGTGCAATGCAAGTGATCGCGCCGGCGCCTCTAGTGATTATATTGTCTGCTATATATATTTGCTTCTTATTTAATAAATCCAGGCAAATGGTTGATGAAACATTGATTAAAATTAAGATACAATTAATACAAAACGAAATTCACTTTAAAGAAATGTTGTGCTTTCTGTTTGATGTCTCTGTGAAAGTTTTAAAGCATCTTTTAGTGCCGCTTTCAGAGCGCTCACGTCCGTATAATTGTTTTTTCCTCATAAATGCGAACACGAAAAATAAAATGAAATGAATATTTTATGCTCTGTGGAGACTACTGTTAGCCTACTCATAATTTGTATTCTGAATACGTAATACGTTGTATTCAGGTACTTTGAATGAGTGTTTATGCTTTCGAGGTTTTTAAATAAGCTTGATATGTGTTTGGGAAGAAGTTTATGTTTTGTTGACATCTCGAGTGTTTTCGGTATTATATTTCGTTTTTTTTTTTGGCTAAACAGCACAAGACTTTAATTAAGTAACGTTATAGGCATTCTGTTTATGCTGCGTGATTTATTTAAAGAAAAGTGCGCTCTTGCTCACACGATCAGCATGGTGATCTGGTGTTTTCTCCTAAATAAAAGCTCAAGGGTTTATTTCTTACAAGTGAAGAAATTAGGACAAACGTATTGTAATGTTCCTGTTCTATAGCGTAATATAAAATACAATGTAATGTAGACTGAGACTATCATAACTAACAAGATGTTTGAGCCCTCTTTAGGTACAAGTCAATGCTTTTTCTTTGTTCAATGTGCGTGCACAGTTCATGGGTCGAAGCCGGCTGAAGCTCTTAATTTTGAGCTCTCAATGTGTGCACCAGATTGATGCATTTAAACTTAAAATGTAAAAAAAAATCTTGCGGGGGAGCATGCCCCCGAACCCCCAAGGGACACAGGTCCACACAACATGCCAATTTATTATTATTTTTTAAATAATAATTCACAGCACCCACTGATCACAATTACTTCCAGCGGCCCTGAAAACACCTCTCAAAATACTTTAAAAAAAAATGTATGACGGACGAAATTTGCGGAGGCAGTGTGTAAACGTGATTGACACAACTTGAGGTCGTAGCCTATTTGATGTGAGAATTTCGGACTCAGTGTGCAAGATCGAACCTTTAGCGTCAGTAGCCTATATAGGCCTAATTATTATCGATCATTACGTAGTATCATAATCGATTCATGTTATTATGCAATGAGGTTGTTTTCATTTGTGCCCCCCTGAAAAAAATGAATGCCCGTCCGTGAATTTGTGTCTGGCGCCGGGTCTGCTAGTGCAACTGAAACTCTCCTCTTTGGAGCCAGACATTCAGAAACTGATGTGTGAGAAGCAGCACCACTCGTCTCATTAATATTCACATTAAGTTTTAAATGGAAATCTCAAAATATAAAATCTACAGATCTATTGGTTTTGTAATGTACCGGTACTAGTTTTTGTTTCATGTGTAAAATCCCAGTAATTTCAGTGATATTGGACATTAAGGGGAACGTTTTTTTTCAGCATTTTATTGTTACCATAGTTACAACCATAGACTTCATATACCCACCACCTCAGTTTTAAATAATGGCTCTTTGGAATGACATTAAGTGGGACCTAGGCTGTTACAGTATGTTTAATTGCAGTTTTTTTTTCTTTTTTTTCACATGTGCAGTTTGTTGTTCATATTAAGCTACAGCTCATTTCACATTTACTTTTTCAAATGAAATAAAATTGCATTTGTGTTTGAATAATTCGTTTTTGACTTTAAACAGTTGCATATTAAACTTAAATTTAGCTTATCCTTACAATTTTGTTGTTTTTTGGGGGCGTTATAGAGTGGGATTTTGTTAGGTGGTCCTCAGAAAAAAATGGGAAGATAAAGTGGTCCTTGGGCTGAAAAAGTTTGAGAAACACTGCTTTAAAGGATATTAAAAACTCCACATAGACATATAAACAACATGAAAAACTTTTCACCACAGGGGGACTTTAAAAAAATTCTATGGCCCTGTTCACAACGGGTATTAAGATGCGTTTTGGTCGATCGGATCACAAGTGGACGACGCTAAACACAGGTGTAAACAGGGTCTAAAACTTTTTGAGCTTGTCCACTTTCAACCACTTCCAGAGGTAGTCGAAAACGTATTTGATTGGATTGCTTTTGTATTGTAAACGCTTATGTGGTCGAATGTAACGGGTAAACATTATGGGAAGCGCACTAGCCAGACGGGATTTATATTTTGTCGGCATACGTCGCCCATAGACCCTCCCATCGAAGAAATCAGGACAGAAGTGGTTGAAAGTAGACAAAAGAGACGGGAATGTGTCTCCCTCGTCCACTTGTGATCCGATCGACCAAAACATCTTAATACCAAGTGTAAACAGGGCCTATGACAATGGTATTATCTCACTTTTCTCTGAATCCTCTCTTCTACGTGCAATGGACTCAAGGTTTTTCTTAAAATGTATTTATGCATGTTGGGTTCGGGTAAGAAGTGATTTGTGTCGGGTATAGATTTTAGGACCCGAGAAGACCTCTAGTCTGAGGGACATGAACCCCCTGAGGGACATTACCTGCGAGTCGAACTTTCCAGCATTGTGCAGGAAGGTCATGCAGATTTCCTGGAGGCCCCGAATTTCACAGGAGTTGTTCTCGAAACACTCGAACACACCGCAGCCAACGTCTCCTGCGCTCACAAGACAGTGCTGGATCTCAGCTGTAGAGATTAGAAAGAGAGAGCATGTCATTTAGAGCTAAATAAAGAATTTATTTTAAATGCAATGCAGATTAGAACTCGATTTTGGTCATCATATTCTCTCTACAACAGGTCTATATTTATGTAAGAAATAAAATTGCTTGAGAAATATACTTGACAACCTTTTACATCATGCACACACATGAGCGCTGAGGCCTATTTTCGGGCTTTGTTTCTGCTGTGAAAATTGAAGAACTGTATTTAGGGGACAAATTTAGCAGAGAGAGCGCTTGTGGTAATTAAGGTATGCTATTAAAGTCCATCAAACTGGGAGGCATCTTGCAGTAACGGCCTGAGATGTGGGAAAGCAAGGTTAACCGTATATAGGGCAGGACGAGATTGCTTTTACCTTGCTGTAGAGATTAAAAATGACTGCTGACTTTTAGGAAAATAGAGACTAGCAAATAGCACATAGAAATATGAAAATGAATAAGTCACTCTCTCGCCAATTCCACTTATATCTGCAACGCATATTTAAAGGGCAGCATTAAGCGTCTTTTGACTTTTAATCTGAACTGATTAAAGCAGTTCTAATTCACCAATAACTGTACTAATATTCAGTAAAAGTGTTTTTGCTAAACTGAGGCACAACTTTCTGATTTAGAGTGTGAATGAATGCTATGTATTTGATATATTAGATCAGTTCATGATAGATCAGATCAACTCACAAAAACAGACATTTAGTAGTATTTATGACTTTATGATTAGATCAGCAGTTTTTATAAAATTATAGTTTGAGATGTGTCTGTTAGTCGTGTCCTATTACAGAACAGCATAAGAGAAAAGCTGCCTGTATGTCCTGCATTGAACTATATTCACTAAACATTTTAGTTGTACAACAGCAACCAGAAGGTAAATACAAACATTATATATATTGGCAATTTAAGGACTTTTATTTTAAAATACTGTGCTGTAATAAGAAACAAAATCATGTAATCTAATGCAAGGCAAATAGTTAATTCAACGTAAAATTGAAACCTAATTGTGTCAGTGTAAAGCCAAAGCTAAAGGCAAAACAGTTCATGAAAAGTAAAAAAGCTCTGCAGCAAATTACAAATTGCACTATTTTAAAATGTTATTTCTAAGGATCTCACAATGGCTACTTCAACCCTCATGCTTTTGTGCAAAGAGACTTTGATGCTAAAATTGAAATACAGACTGATTGTTTGTCTTTTTCTAACATCACATTATTTGAGCCAATCTGACTGCCAAACACATTAAGTGAAACGTCATACTCTGATTTTCTTCTTTCTCCTCTTCATGAGAACTAACATAGGCCTACTATTTTATTAATGATACATTGTATGAGTGGGCATTATTTTCAGAGAAAGATTCAAAATCAGAGTATTTGTATATAATATAACTTAAACAGTATTCCTAATAAATAATTTACAGTATACCTAAATATTCTAATTTAAAGTGTATTCCAAAATATTTCACCTAAAGATTCACGTTCTGTATTCCTAAAGTATAGTTGGGCAAAACAGTAGGCTATGAGAGTCTGTATATGAATACTATCCAATATTGCCTTCTTTTGCATAATGCATTGCAATGGATCTGCGTTTATGGAGGTGCACAGGTAAAATGAGCTGTTGTGCAGTGCGTGCTTGTGTTGGGAATGGACATGGATCTTGCGTGGAATTACACGAACCAACTCCGAATCAGTCAGTCCTATGCGAAAGTTGTCAAATCTCCTATCTCTGATTTGACAGCCTTATTTCATTGTCATGTATGGATAGGATTGAATCGCCCTGCTGCCGTGAGAAAGGTTAAGTGTGACCCACCTCTAGTGCAACATGTAAAGCCATTGCATCACTCAGATCCACATTACAGGTTTAACTTGCTTGTCCGCGCAATGCAACAAAAGTTGCGCACGTCTATAGGCTATTTGATGCTCTATATAAATAGAGATCACTTTGAATCGCCACTTAATAATAATACAAGCAGAGGATGTCGTCGTAGGCAAACACTAATCCGCTCTGCGCTCGAAAATAAGACACACACGCGAACCTGACAGTAATGTCACCGAATATCTTTGCATACCTTGTGCCATACTATTAATAGTTTACGAAGATATTGGATTTCTCTACGTGTGCTACGGATTTACGAGATCTCGTCTTCCTGCGTAATCGGAAAACGTAGCGCAGCGCGTGATAAGATGTGCATTGGCCGGTTTTGCGCTTAAATCGCGCTCTGACCGCGCGCAGCTCGCACGTGCCCGCACACACAAGACTCACTTCAGGCTGTGATCACAGATTCACAACACTTGCATTCTCTTACCTGTATTTTGTAAGGAGAGACGTCCCTTCTGACTGGCCGGTTTCTCGGGGTGACTCTCGTGAACATCAACATTATCCGTTCCTACCACTTCCCCCAAGACGGAGACAAGTAGCAAGGCTAGTGTAAATTTGATAAACATTTCTACGCTCAGTTTTCTCGATAAATAACGACAGGCTGTCAGCCTGGGATCTGGTGTGGATACTGGTCGAGGTGACAGAGAGAGCGTGTGAGAGTGGAAACGGGATGGATGCTGGATATATTTCCTAGAGTCCGGGTGTCAATTTGGATGAAGGAGTTAAGCAGGTGTTGTCAGTCGTGCTTCCCGACCAATCAGAGACGCAGACCACCACGTCCAAGTTTTAGGGGTGTGTCTGGCGAAAGTTGTCTCTACTTGCCATAAACTAAGCTTGTAAAATGTGTAAGAGTGGGTTGGTATTTACTCTACAATTGCTTATGAGGCATCAGACTGTTGTAAGGACAAGAACATGCGAGTCTTCAGACAATCATTATAGGTATATTAATACTGCAATTGATCGACAAGAAAATGTATATTAAATGTAGGCTATTTACAAACCATGAATTTCTAATAAATCAAGTCATAAAGTGTATCGTGTCTATGATAGGACAGGCTATAAAATTGTGTTTCTATGCACACTAATACTATTCGTGTCGTTACCATGAAATAAATATGATAACACTGAAATACAAAATAGTGTTTATCATTGCTTTGGCTAGATGCAATCATATAGCCAAAGCAATGATAAACACTCTTTTTTCACAATTTCATATTTAATATTTAAGCTTAAGAGTTAGGCTACTTCTATGCTGCATATGAGCATTAAATATATTGCAAAGTTATAATTTTGATCGATTCTTTATAAATTATTTAGATTGTCAGGTATTATAATAGAACACATTCATGGAATAAACTAAACCAAGGTCTGTTTCAAACTATTAACATAACATACACGTTACAATAAATTCAAACGTTTGGAATAAGTAAGCATTATACAACAATGTGTAGAAAATGCTCAGTGATCTTAATACATCAAGGAGATGTATAAAGGAGTAAGATATCAGGATTTCAAAAACCCGGGGCACTGACAGGGAATGGCACATTCTGTTCTTCTGGTATATTGGTGACCCAGCAGATGAACATGAAAAAAGGACATAATGATAATGTGACTTTTTACATTGCAGTTTTTGAAAACTCAGTCGACAGAGCTAATTATATAGTCCCGCTGTCACAATGTGCCAACTCCACACAGTGCAGAAAATGGGACAAATTTGCTAATGGATGGCAGGGATTGCATCATTCAAACCACCCCCTCTAGGCAGCTGCCATACATAGACAAAGCAACACAAAAGGCATATAGACATGTGTGCATATCAGACTCTGACACACACATACACAGCATGTAGACACACAGTTGAATCAAGGCTTAGTTGTAATTGAGCCTCATTTTATAATGATTGCAATGAAGTTCATGTAGCAATGAATGTTTTCACCATAAATCACCTTCTCTTCTCATTATCAAATTTTGAGAATTACACAGAACACATCTATCTTGATTTACTCTTTAGTGACTATGGTTGTTGGCAATACTCTAATGGGATTCACTACAAGTCATGCAGATTTATTGCAAATGAGAAACATGTCTCAAATCAGGCCATCCTCGTGGATGTGGGACTACTAAGAAACTGTGAATATGGCAATTTTATGTTACTAATATGTTTTAATTAGAGTTACTTAATCCAATAGTATTTAGCCTATCTATTTAAATTTTACTATTAACTATTTATTAGATACCTACCATTTTCCATGTTATGCTGATTTCCTTTTTATCATATTTATGTTATATTATGGTGTGTTGTGATTGTTTATACATAGGGTATATATATATATATATATATATATATATATATATATATATATATATATATATATACACTGTAAAAAAGTATATGATCAATAAGTTCTGAGATGTTTTTACATTGCTTTAACTCATCAAAATAAGTTAAAAGCAACTTTAAACTTTTGTTTCAAGTTATACAAGATTCAACAATTTTTTTAGTCAGTTTAATGTAATGTTGAAATGACTTAAACATCCAAGTTGATTGTAGGCAAGGAAGCACTTTTTATTTTTATTTTTACTACAGTAGGCTATATATATAGCCTACAAGCAATAATAAACCAGCAAATGATTATGAGACACACGTTACTATTTCTTCTCTCACTAGTTACAATTGCATTTCACTTCTCATGTAGCCTATGACTTAGAATGGGTACTTTATATTTCAATTCAAATTAAATATTATGATTAAAGATCTTAGGCCAACAAGTGCAATACACAGCTTCTAAATAGATACAATAATTACTGGTCCCTATAGTGACTATAGCATATCAAAGGAATTCATTTATGCAATAAATAAAATAATAACATAAGCATTTTTGTTTACCATACTGATAATTGAAACGGTGTCTTGTGCGGCCACCCGTAGGCGAGAAATAGATGAACAGCAATGAAGCTGCAGACAAATATTTGGTCAAGATACTCTCGCGCTGAGAGGAGAATAAAACATGGTTAGACTGTCCAAGTTTTTATAGCCTCTTAAGCACTTCAAATACTGTTGGCAAGATTATTTACAACAGAACGCCTGTAAATTAAAAATCTGGTATTTCAGTTCTTTAAGATTTGCTTTCCAGGAAATGAAAGAGCGAATGATTTTGTGGCTTCAAGAGGTGCACAACATGCCCATACTCCGCTATATGGGGGATGTATGGCATTTAGGAGAGACTCTGTGTGCTTTACCTGTTTGGTGCGGTGGTTTAGGTTATGCCTACCTCGTCGCATTGACTGAATCAGGGATTCAGGGTCCGTAAGAAAGCCAGCCCATGATGCGCGCACACCCTCGGTGTCCACCAATCAGCGCGCGCACACAGACCGCAACCTCGTAATGACGCGTGTCACCACAGACGACTGGAGCGCCGAAAAGGTTTACCCGTATATTTTGTATTTTTGAGATGCCTAAAAGCGTGTCTCATAGAGAGAGCGAGCGCACCGCGGAAGCCTGAAATGTGCTATTACCGAGCTAAAAGATAACCTATATTTATTTTAATGCCGTTTCAACGTGACGTCTACATCATAATTTAAAAGAAGAGGTGCAGTCATCTGGCATTATCAGATGGCTCTCAATAATTAAAGGCAATCACATCCGCATAAACGGGGATGAAGCTGACCATAACCATGCATAAAATACATAAACATCTCTCAGGAGGGTCTTTAATCATGCTGTAATTTATGTCTTGCGTTCGCTCACTGTGTTGCTGGAAAATGCCAGCCTTACTCACAGATTGCATGAGGCTGTCAGCAAGAGTGCTTATTAATTCCCTCTTGGCAGTGACGGTCTGTTAAAATGTGAGCTATCATATTGAAATGCATCAATTTCTGTTTTGCTTAGCTTGCTAATCCCATCGGTCCATCATCATTTTTGGACTAGTGCTACATATACAAAATGAAAGGCTCCATCTTCTAATTCGGTGGTGACTTTTTAATACGTGATTTCTACAATCTGCTTCCTAACGTCCTTCTGACCACTCACATCATGATGATTGGGTGTTACTGATAAGAGAACGTGCCATCTCGGATATTTTAAACGTAGAGGGCCATTAATCCCACATTCCAGGGGGCTTAAGAGTGATCCCAGGTGAAATGGAGAGGGCCCAGTATGCCTAGTGAGTTGGAAGCAGAGAAGAGTGCTCGGCGCGAAGGAGACCAGGAATGTCCGAGCTTCTTCTAGGAACCGTGACGGTGGAGAAAATGATATGTGTGTATCAGCAGGTCATAAGCTCTCTCTACTATGCTGGAAAGACTCACTATGTCTTTTCAACATGAAAGCGTACTCTTGCTGCGTAAACTCACCTGACTCGTGAAAAGAGCGTTTTTACAAGCCCAGTACAATGCGCCAAAAATGCACTTTCATTCCAAACGTGCAAATAGTGCCTTGGACCCCAGCTTTTACTGGCCTCGAACAATGTGCTATTATAGAGTGTTTTTTATGCTGTGATTTATATTGCAGCAGTGTTGGCAGATTGCAGCCAAGCCCTCCAGCTCATTACAGTCCGTGTGGCTTTCCCACTGCAGCACAATAGACTCAGTGATGCTGCCATGTGACCCTTTACCTCGCTTGCACTGTCGATCAGAAGAGGGGTTTATGTCATCTGCTTTTGGAACGCTCCAGGATGGACACACTCTCGGTGTGGGAGGCGGGACAACGATGCGGCCGGAAACAATGGGAACCTGGAAAATGAGATGGGGCGATTCGGGTCAGTGTCATGAATTACGGAAAGGCTTTTGTTGTAAGGCAAGACTTGGATTTCAGTGGGTTTTGTAGATTTGATCGCACATCACTGCCACTAAAGGATGCTAAATTTATCATCGTGGAGGTCCAAAGACAACAAGCCAACGCACTGTGACACACTTACTCCTCATTAGAGATGAATAGCACATTGTTGTTGGTCTGAGATCTCGGAGGATCATTAAAACCTTTCCTCAATGCTGTATTTACTAGTTGTCAATCAAGAGAAGATTGTGTGCCTCGTGACCCACATTCGCTGCTGTCAGCCATCGGATGGGGAACTAATTGGCAATGCTCAGGAAAGAGCATGTAAGACTGAAGAGTTTTCTCTTTATCTTTGAGACCAGCTTTGTTCCCATTTGCCGGCAGATATGAATCCCAATAGGAATGAATGTTTGAATACTTAACAGGTTAACATGCTAAAAGTCTTTTTCATTTTCTACCAAACATGGTTTACAATTCACTACAGCCTTCTTATCCACCTTATTTTTGGACACGAAAGTAAACTACTTGCTGTGAGTGTGCGAAACATTAGATTCCGATTAACCGCTACACTGTAAACAATGATTTTTTTCAAAGTTGTGGATTAAAAACAAGATTGGAGTTTTATAACAACAACAACAAAAAAACTGTTTCAGTTATTCTACTTCAAAATTTCATGTTTAATTCAATGTACATGCTGTGTCTCTGTGTCCTTTACTAGGATTAGAAAGCATTAATTTTCTGAGTGAAAATTGTTTCTACACCAATTTTTTTTATGTATCGGTACATAAACGAATAGTTCAGCCATGAAACTCTATTCACATTCGGATTGGTTTATCAAACGTAATGTTCGCAGCCAACTGATTTCAAGTATTTATTATCATATCCCTACATAACCTACACGCTTCAAACAAATGCACTATCTTTGCGCCTCTTTCTATCCCTCCACCTCCCCAGCACCACCTGCCTAGATTTGCCTCAGCAGGTTTCCCTCTCTCTAGCAGCAGCAACATGTTTCCTTTAAGTTATGTTCAGAGCATTTTGCAGAAGCAAGTCATACTTGCTTCGCAAGAGCAGCAGCAACATTATCTCCAGCAGCAGCGAAGCAGATAGTCTAATAATCAGCCCGTTCTCATCCCAAGGCGTAATATAATGACGCTTTTGCCAAAGCGTCTATATCGAACGCGGATGGCACCCTTTAGCGTCAATATGAGACGCCGATATATATGGGTCAGAAGGCGCCTCCTAGCGGTCTAACCCTAACCCTACACCATACCTAAACCTACCCATCTCTCTGCGTGTTATATTGACGCTAAAGGGTTCCATGGGCGTTGGATTTAGTCGCTTTGTCAAAGTGTCAGAATATGACGCCTTGGGATGAGGATGCGTTGTAATAATACATAATATGGAATAAACAATTTAAAAGATAACTGAGTCTTATCTCACAATCTTTTTTCAGAATTCTGAGCTATCTTGCAGTTGTGAGTTATCAAGTCAGAATTACGAGATGTAAACTTGCAAAGTGTGAGTTAAAGTCAGAATTGTGAGATATAAACTCGCAATTCTAACTTTTTCTCGCAATTGCAAGTTTATATCTTTGCAAATCTGACCCTTTTTATGGCAATTGCGAGTTTATATCTCACAATTCTGGCTTTATAACTTGCAATTCTGAGATGTAAACTCACAGAGTTATAAAGTGAGTTATATGCGTGATAAAAACTGTCGTAATAAAGTCGTAAAGTCGTAAAGTCGTAATTGTGAGATATATAGCCACAATTCTGACGACTTTTCTCAGAAAAGCAGATGACACAGGAAGCCTCTCACATTCAAGTTACAAATGGCTGTGTCCACTCTTATGTTAAAAATAAGGTTGATAACAAAGATACAAATGTCTAATTTAGTCATCACATCATTTACTACACAGCACAAGCTGATTGGCCTCTGCAATCCTGCGATCCTACAGCCAATGAGATTGCTTGCACAACATTTAAATAGCCTGGTTCAGTGCGCCATCAAAGTTCGCCTGAAACCCTCCACCTCCTCCAGCTCCTCCTGCCTAGATCTGCTACAGGATTTATGTATGCCTATTCATGCAGCAGCATAAATGCTCACAAAAGCGTGTCTGTTGGTGGTAAAAAGTCCATATTGCTCTACAGCAGTGTCTGTCAATACCAAATACATTAACATTGTCATATTAACATGTTAAAACTATTTTCGAGATATGTTATGATTGATTTGCAGTTTCATAAAACAGCTAAAGAGATCATTCCAGAGGTGGTTTGAAGAAGTAATTGCACCCTACAATTTCCTTGACTAGTGGCAATGGTGTGGGTCATGCATTTGCTCATTTGAGTGCGTGTAAGCAGACACATGAATGCCTCATCTGCGGCCATTGCCTATGTGACTGGGAGCATGTGATCGCATGAAGCCTGAAGGAGGGGGTCTTCTGACCCTGCCTGAGGCAGAGGGAGGGCAGCAGCGGACACCCACTTTACTCGACTTCCCGCCTGGTCCTTGGGGAGGAGGCTTAACGGGGGGCTCAATCAGCTTACAGGCCTTTTGTTGAGCAGCAGTGCTCTCACCCATGCCTTCCCCCGCTCACAATTCTTCTGTAAACATCAATAATTGATCTGCCATCTCTGTTCGGAGGGTTTATGCACACTTATCTAATAGCACACTTTGAGTAAACATGGCTTAGTTGTACCTATTCACCAGCAGGTAGTTTACTGTTAGATGAAGGTGGGAAAATGTTAAGGATAAATGTGTCCTTTCTCTTTATAATTTTTTTTTTTAGAAATTAAAGGTAGGCTATAAAAATTCTGTCATCATTTACTCACCCTCATGTTGTTCCAAATCTGTATGACTTTCTTTCTTCTGTGGAACACAAAAGAAGATATTTTCAAGATGACAAAATTGTGTTTTTGTCAAAGATTTCATTGATCAAAATATATATTTAGTAAATCGAGTCCATCGACACCCCCAAAGCTTGCATATTCATATACCTCTTTGTGGGTTCAACATTTTTCTCTGTAACATTTAGACAGTTTTGATTTACATGCTGTTGAATGTTTGGTGATCACGTTACTTGTGCGTAAGCAACTTCTATTTGCGCCTTCTGGTTTATGCAGATCTTCTTCTTCGCTTGTTTTTGGATCCGGAGATGCTGAACTATTTCAGTAACAGCACCCCCAACCATATAACAGTGAAAACATAGATTGTGGGAAAAACTTGTCAATGGTGGGAAAAGAGCTAAGAAATGTCTGAGTGTTTTTCATCCATACAACAGAGACTAATGGTAACCAAAATGGTAAATGAATATTGTTCAAAATGAATTTTTTTTTCTTCGAAAGAAGAAAGAAAGTCAAGCATGTTTGGAACAGTATGAGGGTGAGTAAATCATGACATAATTTTCATTTTTGGAAGAACTGTCCCTTCAACTGTAAGTAGCAACAGACATTAGGAAGTATATGTGAAAGTACATTGTCAGTTGCATATCTGACCATACAGACAGGCAAATAAAGATGAAAATATTCATCTTATAATTTCTCTCTTATCACGGTAAGTGATATACAGTAGGCCTATATATGTAGAGGTCTATTTTTGTCTCTGTGAAATAACATTTTGTAATTCCAGCCCAGAAATTCAAAACCTGACTGAAGATTTTTTTTTCTTCACGCTCAGAACAAACATACCCTTGTTTGCCTCCTTGTTAAAAAAAAATGTTTTTCATTTGCCTGGCTTTATCATTTGAATACTGTGTAAAAGCAGGCCTGCAACCAAAGAAAACTACTGAAACATTGCCTATTGAAGTTTAGCAATAAATTCTGTGAAATCGTAAATCATGACTTATTTTAAGCCAATTCCACTGTGCCGCTGACGTTTCCAATGAAATTTATCACATATTTAACACATTTAGATTTAATAAAGTCATATTATTATACAAAAGCTTGAAAAAAATACTGTGTGAAAAGTGCATATTACTTGTCCTGCTTCTCTTCTATTGTATGCTGGCACAATCCTTACATTTCACATCAGCTTTCAGACTCGAAGGTTTTCAAAAATGTTTTCCACACAGACTTGCAATTTCATAATGGACGGGAATGTATCAAATGTGCCAATTTGTGACGGATGAAATGTCCTGATAAGGGTTCAGACTGGTTCTGTAATGATAGGTCATTCATTTCCAACCTGATTCAGAAATGCATCGCAAGACACCCTAATAATATAACAGCTCTATAAAAACTGTGGCATCTTTACTTCAATGGTGGTGATACTGTTTACAGAGGCTTGAGGAAACTGACTCTATAATCTTGATCTCCCGGACCTTTGTTTTTCTTTTCTCCCTTTGTCTGTTGGCACATTTTGAATTGTTCCAAAGGCAGAAAGCTTGGACTTTGTGACAGGTATATAAAGATCCCAGAGAGGCGAGACTCCAGAGGAATTCCAAAAGCTACCTCATAATTATGGCATCCAAGATGCATCTCACACTTCTGTCTTCTTCCTTTTCCCCCCTTATCGTACAGCCATGTCCAGTCTTCACTGATCACAGAATATGCCAGTAGGAGCGAAAGTTGTCCATGTGTGTAATGTGGTTTATTCATAGTAGATATAATGAAAAATCAAGACAGACTCCTCTCTCACAATGCATTGTGCAGTTGTTACTAACAATTGTCCCACTACTATGAACATGACACATCTTTCTAAAAGAGAAGTCATGATGAAGGACAACTCCGATATCAGATGCCACATGAATCAAGCCTAGCAAGTACTGACATGCCAGAGTCACTTAGCTTCCTGACCTAGAGGTGAAAGTTCACCATCTATCATCGCTTCCTGAGGAAAGCTTACATTGGAGGTCTTAACCTGCCATGAGCGGATCACTGGACTACACAATCATTTGTCACAAAGACATGGCCTTGTGAAACGCCTATTCAAGCTATGTCAGGATTCATTTAGCAATGGACATTGCAAAGCATTTAATGCTTCCAATTGTGCTTAACATTTTTGGTTGTAACAATTTATTGATTCTTTTTGTACATTTATACAATGACTATTTTGTGGGGAAATGCAATTTAATTCGATTAACAGTATGCGTTTCTATGTCAACACTATCAACACCGAAATGAATCTGCAGCAGTCAGGTGGTACAAGTAAGAGCTCTGCAAGTTGTTAATGTTATGTGCTTTGAGACATGAGGTAATTTAACGCCGTCTCTCGTGACGCTTTGCAGACTCTGCTGTGTGTGTTCATGTGTTCTGGAGGAGGTGTGGCTTTGGAGACGCTCTTTCAAAGCTAAATTGCTATTGCTGCTAGCCTCTATGCAATTGCCTATCCTTAAATCACAGATTTTTGTAAGCTGAATGAGTTTGATTCACTAAAAAGAACCAGCTTTCAGCCATTTCCCAAACCTATTTTACACTGCAAAATGTTTTGCCATGTCACTTAAATGTGTTTCATGCTGTACCATCTAAATGATCTAGTTTTATTTGAGTCAAAATTATTACTGATTCAACCTGACTAGACTAGGTAACACTAAAGGCCCATTCACACCAAGAACGATAACCATAAAGATAACTATAACAATAACTATATTAGCTACATATTAACTATAAATGCTCAAGCTCTTTAAAGCAGGACGGATTCTGACCCGCCACCAGTGTTGTTGTTTTTTGTTCATCAGCTGGAAAAAAGTAGTTCTGAAAGTGATTCCAACAATATTTTTTCTGTCATTATAGCTGTGGTGTGGATGCTGCTATTTCCAATTCATTTTTTTTTAATTTTTTATAAATCTTTGTCATTATCATTATAGTTATCATCCTTAACTCAAGTAAATCCCTTTGTAAAAAAAAAACGTATTATGTTTCTTGTTTTGTTGTCTCTTCTCGCGTACATCCATCTATCTTCCTCTATTTTCTCATTCGCTGTGGGTGTCCATTGTGCTGTGGAAGAGGACACGTCAGAGACATGCATAGCAGTGAGAAATATGTGGTAATTATTATCTTCAGGATGGCCATCTGTCATCTCTTCCCCTCCAGCTATTTGCTGCTCCTACATTCTTGGTGCTGTAAAGCTGGCTGAGAGAAGACAGTTGTTGGGGTTCAAGTTGGCTGGAGAACGGTGGTGTGGGCAAAAGCATCTGACCGACGCTGGTGGTGTGTAAAATGAAGGGGCTGTGATGGTGTTGAGTGTGATAGTGAACAGACCTCAGCTTTGACCAAGATTGTCTTCTGACTTGCTTTTCATTTCACTGTCACTGTTTTCCCTCTCTTCCCTTTGTAGATTGGATGATTTGAGCTGCAACAAATTATCTCCTCACAACATGAATGACAGGATACCTTCAAAATCAGCACGCAACACTCAAGTGAGTCTTGGTGGCATTTAGTCCAAACAATGTGAGTTGACTATCAAAAGCTTATGGTGAGTGACACAGTTTCCATGCAGACTGATTCTGGAAGACATTGAAGGCTTAACGAACGCCTTTAAAGTTCAGATTGAGCACAGATTGAGCTTGTACATTCATGCATCAGTTCTGAAGGGTTCTCGGTAGGACAAGTTTCCATGTTCTGTATTTTGGGTGGAGGAAATATGACGTCACCATGCTAAGTGCTGCATACCTGCATACTTGTTTTATTGGGGTGTTTTTTTATTATTTTTATCTAGCTGCTATGTAGTTGTTGAGTTCTGTTGCAAAGTAATGCTTATCAGGGCGGTTCTAGGAACTAACTAATTACATTTGTGTTTTGCTGGAAAGCAGTAAAACAAGATTTATATAACACCAGATTTCAACTAAAGCCAAAAAAGTGTGATTCCTGGAAAGCTGAAGATGCATTAAGTTGATCAAAGGGACAGTAAAGACTTTTACATTGATTTATATTTCAAAGAAATGCTGTTCTTTTGTACTTTCTATTCACCAAAGAATTCTGAAAAAAATGAATCAGTTTCCACCAAAATATTAAGCACAACTGTTGAATAATGAGAAATGTTTCTTGAGCAGCAAATAAGCATCATGTGAATCTGAATACTGGAGTAATGATGCTGAAAATTCTGCAAATACAAGTATAGAAGTCATGAAGTCTTTAGTGAGTGCAATACACCAAACCTTTGAACGGTAACATATGCATTTTTATTGATATTGCCTAAATAGACTTCATGCAGATTATTATTATTTTTATTTTTTGTGGCTCAAATCAGTGCAGTTGAAAATGATCAACATCAGTGGCTACTTACAAGAGCACTGCAACGACATACTGGTGTTGTGTGTCATTTTCCTTCTCCGAACACTAGACCCAGACATTGAATTTTTCAAACCTCAGCTGTGTTTGAGTAACAGATGGTTTAATTAGAAAGGGCAGATTTCTCAGATGTAAGTTATGGGTGTCTGTGCAGCCTGTAGTATTTGAACCGATTCCCCACGGTCTCATATGAGAGATCAACGGTCCACAGATGTGGCTTTTCAAGTTATACAAGAGCCCAGTGATTCTGAATGATATTTTATTGACTTATGAAACAGTCATGTCAACAGAGTCCTCTCAGGCTGCAGAGAGGCTCTAGACCCATAAACCAAAGGCGCACAGATGCTATGTTGTGTTTGTATGTGTGCGTATATGAGAGAGTGAAAGCACTGAGTCACCAGAGTTAGCGTTGAGATCATGTCACCCTTCACTGTGTTAAATAGAGACGTGTGACACGTTCTTCTTCGAAGTTAGGCCTGCTTTTCCAGGAATGTTTGGGAGTAAGTCACTTGATTTAAGTGCACTGACTGCCAGGTTTTTACATACCGAGGCATCAGTTCACCAAACGTAGCTACTCATCTCTGGTCCAAATAGGCCAACTCAGAATGACTTATGATATACTGTATCGTCATTCATGTAAAATTAGCCTTTAGCACTTATTCATGCCATCTCAGTGAGTGAAGTATTTTGATATGAAAAGTCAGCCAAGCCAGAGACTGTGAAATGAAAGGCATTGGTCAACTCTGCATAGGACACAGGAGAAAATCTCTCATTTGATCATTTCTGACTCATTTGTAGAGTTTGACTCTTGGGACAGGAATCCATTGAGTCACTGTGAGTCGTTATAATTCAGACTATAAAGAAAGGCATTCAGTCGAGTACTGTACTTAGTGACACTTTAAATGTTTTCTTTGAATTCAAACTTTGCTTTTAATTAGTTTTGTTGTAATTGAACAGAATGACACTGGAAAATGTGCACATTGTATGCTTTTTTAGGTCAGCCTTATGTTTTTACAGAAATATAGTTTTAGTACATGTAGTATAAACCATACTTTCTTGCTAATGTTTCCACAATTATTAATGGTTTGTATTAACCGTCACCATTATTTGGTGGGATTAAAAGCTCATTTGCATGCAGTTTAAAGGGATAGTTCACCAATAAATGAAAATTCTGTCAATAATTACTTGCCTTCATGTCGTTCTAAACCTGTAAGACTTTCGTTCATCTTCGGAACACAAATGAAGATCTTTTTAATTAAATCTAATAGAGATTTGTGTCCCTTCATTGACAGCTACGCAACCACCCCTTTCAAGCCCCAGAATGGTAGCAAAGACATAATTAAAATAATCCATGTGCCTCCAGTGGTTTAACTAAAAACGCAAAAAAAAAAAAAAAAACACAATTTTCTATTTTATTTACAATCTCGAATGCAGGTTCACCACAAAGCATGCGTGTTGACGCGGGAGCAGACGTTGTTGCTCAAATGCGCATCAAAGATAACATTTTTGTATATAAAGTGGTAAATTATGTTTTTTGCCCAAACAAAGCACTCTCGTTGCTTCATAAAATTGAGGTTAAACCACTGAAGGCACATGGAATACTTTAATGAAGACTTTACTACCTTTCTGGGGCTCGAAAGGAGTAGTTGCGTAGCTGTCAATGAAGGGACAGAAATCTTCACTAAAGTCTTACAGGTTTGGAACGACATGAGGGTGAGTAATTAATTAAAGACAGAATTTTCATTTTTGGGTGAACTAACCTTTAATAACTGACCAGAACATCCTACAATACAAGATTTTGTTAAGTGAACTTAATTGTACAAAAGACATCATCCTCGTGTCACTTGCTGCTAAACCACCTGGAATGTGAGTGGTACAGCTCTCACGTCTCCACCTCTGCTCAGCATTCCCATGCAAAACTGGACTGCAAAGTGGATGCAGAAAGAGAAGAGCCAGAACCACCACACATAAATGGAAGCAAATACATGGAGTGCCTGAGGTTTCTTAAGTGGCCAGATTTTATGAGTAAATGATTAATTCCTCACATTTGGACACTTTTGCCTTTCCACAGCAACATATTTGCAGGCTAGACAGCTGGTACCAATTTTTGTACCCTAGTCGCTTCAAGGTCCAAGTGCATGTGTGTGTCTAGTGGCTCATTGTTGCAGTAATTCACTCCTTTCTCTCACGGCTTAATAGTTCTATTTTCCTCTCGGTATTTTTAGTCAGGCTTACATCTCTGGGTCATTGAAGTTTTGTGCGTGTCACAGCTGCTGATCGTTGGTCTCCAGTCTCTTGACACCCTGCATCCTCTTACTGATGCCATGTCCTTCTCCAACCGTAGTTTGAGGAACTCCTGCTCTTCACCACTAACCAAAATCACATATAATATAACCACACATAATATAATCACATAATCACCTTTTGAGTGTTGAGTTAGGATTTAACTTAATTTTGAGAAGAAGTCTAGATTTTATTGCAATTGGCAAAATGAAAGCACAAATAAAAATAAACTCTACAAAACAGCCGAATGGTCAATAAATCTTCATTTAACGGTCTCATCTCTCTGTCTCTTTACCAAACATGTGTATTTTTGCACATTGGATCAAGTATTTATAGCTTTGATGTAAGTCCAGGTGACTGAGGAGACACATGGCTGATCACATCAATTCTGGGTGTTGTACTACCTTAACCTGTCAAACCAGTGATAAATCACATTTATTTCCATAAACACAGTAGCTCTGCTCCAAAACGTTCTCATTTTCGTGACAGAAACTATTTTTCCATCTAAACAATGTTGCATCACACCTTCATGATAAAAGCAATCCCATAATGCAATGTGATGTGCTCTGTGAAGAGAAATCCAAGATGCTGAATGAGGTGATAGAAATGTAAACTGGTCTATTGTAATCAATTTGCAAGAGTTGCTGCCTGTAGAGTGTCCAAATCACACTTATGAGGTTAAATGATGGTTAAATGCTGCCTTAGAAGGGAGCTGTTAGAGTTTCAACAAGAGATTCTCCCACGGTTCTCAACAGACAACTAAACAAAAACAGGTTCTGACAAAATGTTAATTTCTGCAGTATATTTAAAATGTTTAATTGGTCTGAATGAAAAAAAATATATATATATTTTGCTGAATTCGGAACCACATACTAGCATGCTCTTTCTATTTTCCTCATATCTTTCTATTGAACACTTCACTTGTTTCATTACTGGATTAATCAGCGTGAATCTCTTGACACATTTTAATGAATCAATGACAAATAAAAAAAATGTAACAGTCATGTAATTGACACAATCGTTCATTTAAGCACTTTCAAAAGATGATTTACTCTTATTATTTGATTGCTTTGAACTTTTATCCAAGTACTTCTGTGATAATATGAATATCTGTAACAAAGAAATAGTGATAGGCCTTCTGTGTGGTTGAAAAGATAGTTTGAAAAGCTGTTTCATTAAGCTATAGCCTATAGCCTGCATGATGATAACTGCTATACCGTGCAGCTCTATAGTAGCTGTAGGCAGTAAGATAGCAAGCCGACTCTATACGGTTTGGAACAGCACTAATTGGATTATCTCCATTGTAAAAACGTTTAGAAAAGTAGCTGCTCTTTAAAATAAAAGATTTTTTACACTGTATGCCTAAGTTTTCATATTATTGAAGGGAGTTTACATTAATAACAATAACTGTTAAAAAGTTGGTTTAGAAAAGTAAAAAGGACAAGATACTTACCATACAGGCTGCACATAATGTATCAGAATTATTGAAACACTTCTTTTCTCTAGTTTTGCTGTCAACCGCCACTTCTACCGCTCTCCAGAGGCTCGACTACAGGGCAGTGAAAGAGTGTTTAAAAACCTGGGAGTGACAATGGAGAGGAGTAGAAACCAAATCCTTGTGGAATTTGGTTTTTGCTGTCAAAATGTTTTTGCATGAATGGCATTTAAGGATGTTAGGCCAAGTGTAATCCTTTTGTGGTGAGTCTTTTCATTCCATCAGGTTTTTGCATACATAGACAGGCTACATTTTTCCCTTTACGTTGAGACCAAAGTTGATATTAATGGCTTACTTTTGCCAACCGCAGGACTGGCCCAAGGCTCCAGAAATCAGCTTATGTGCAGCAAAGTAGAGGCTTTGATGGCTCACGTTCAGTCACGAGGGAGTGAGTGCCAGAAGATAGTGGCAAAGAGGAGCCCAACTCCGCATACTGTCTGCATATCCAGGCCAAGATGTAAGCGTTTGAATGAGTGGATAAGTGGAGGACAAAGCAGGCATTTTCTGGGTAGCATTCATTATCCGAACTACCCCAAATCTAAGGATCAGAGGTAAGGAGAGCGTGAAACTAAAATGAAGGAATTACTGAGATTATGGAGAATTCGCAGTTAAAATAAAGATGTTTGTAACCAGAGAGCAGAAACGTCGTTCCAGCAGTAAACTTATCCTGTGACTCAGTTTTATGTGATGTAACTCAAAGCTCCTGGGTTGTTGATGTCTGGTAAACCTGGCTGTCACGGAAAAAACAATAATTCATCAGTGGCCGTAAAGGTGCTCGTCGGCATATGGTTGCCAAGAACAGCTTCAAAATACTTAAAAGTTTTCGGTTTTTGCAGCGAGACGCCCACATTTAAGCCTCAAATTCTTGTACTGTGTTTCAGCTCACCACATTGGTCTGGTACCAGTGGCCATAGCCCTGTGACCACTAACAACAGCATAACCACAACAACCACTGCTGCTATTTATACTGCTACAACTACTACTTTTGATACTACTCCTTCTACTTCTGCTACCATTACTAATACTATTACTAAAGTCTCTATGTTTATTTTCAATAGTGCTAGTTTTTCTTGTCTTGTGCTAGAACTATAACAACTTCTAGTATTACTCTCCAACCATTGCAACCTTTAATACTACTACTGCCTTCAATGATATTTTGAAAAATATTGGTAACCTTGGCCATAGTATTCCAGACATTTAATAAGACATTAACGTCAACTGTTTGATTACCAGCATTCTTCAAAATATCTTCTTTTGTGTTCAGCAGAAGAAAGAAACTCACACAGGTTTGGAATAACTTGAGAGATTTTAATTTTTGCGTGAACTATCCCTTTAAATATACTTTAAAAACTACATGCACAATTGAAAAAGATGTGTAGAGATGATAATGTATGAAAATAGCACTGAGAGATAATAACACACCTGCTTCCAACAACATCTAACACTTCATCTACTGAAGTTATTATTGCTAACTTTTCAATGTCAAGTGTTATGCACATTGGGTCTAATAGTGTTCTCACTGTGCATTCCCATGCCACAACGATCTCCTTATCTCATATTACGCAACCAACACAGCAAGTGCACTGCGCTACAAAGTTTCATTTTCATTAGAAATTTAAAAGAGCTGGGAGCACAGAAGATTTGTTTAATATCTAATGATTCGCCTCAAGTGGAGATTGAGAAACAGTCGCTGTAACTCAGGAACCCTGCAGAGAGCCCGATCCCGCTGGCTTATGCAGATCAGTGCGAACTCATTAAAATATCTCTCCTAGAATGAACTTTGTCCAGTGCTGAGGAGGAAATCTGAGTCTGACTTTTATATCAGTCTCCAGTATAGCGTTTGAATAGGGGAGGGCGAGAGGAAAGGGGTTACCTGAGGTAGCGCCAGATGAGGAAATGGATCCCTCACTTTCACGTTGGTGAAAATTTCACAAAAATCGGGAATTAAATATAATTAAATTTATAACCACAGATTGTACTACTACTGAATATTAATCCCAAATGTTTTTTTATGTTAGATATAGTAAGTGTCAGATTAATAATTATGGAGGGAGAATGTGTTTGGTGTGCTTTCATTCATTTGATTTTACATTTCCTTTTTACATTTACACTCAGTCAACATTGTACCCTCACTGCAAAAAATACATTTTCTTATTCAGTATTTTTGTCTTGATTTCCAATACTAAATTTTCTTAAAACCAAGATACATTTACTTGAAATAATCTTATTTTCCCTTTGAATTAAGTATATTTTCCTGACCCAATTATTTTTTTGTTTTAAGAATACAAACACTTATTTTTTTTATACATTTTTCAAGAAAACAAAACTTAATATCTTAAGCTTCTCAAGTAAACATATCTAGATTTGAGGAAATTTTGATATCTGAACTGGAAAACAAGACAAAAATAGAATTGATAAAATCCCTTTTTGAAGTGTGAGACATTCTTCAAAATATCTTATAACTGTATAACAGCCATACAGGTTTGGAACGATATGCGGGTGAGTAAATTATGACAGAATTTCAACTTTTGGGTCCCTAAATACTGTTAATTTGATCATGTACCTCCCACAGATGGCATGATACGGTAATCCACAGCGCTGTTCTGTTTCTGCGCTGGTCCGGATAGAACGTGATGGTTTGGACTGGGAAGGTCATTGGTCTGTTAGGGGGGAGTGGAGACCCTGTAGAAGTGGGAATGGTGGTTGCAAATGATCTATAAACATGGAGGAACAAATGAAGTACAGTGTAAAGCTAATTTGGGCCTCTAAATCATTACCCCTCTGTGTGACAACCCTGGCAGATGCTTGCCAGCACTCTTCAAAAAAGTGGGTGTTCTTCTAACCCAAGAGCATTCAATGCATCTGGCCAAACACAACACTGGCGGCGTGCCCACCCCGTTTGCTGTGCTGACACACATCCAGAGCAGCCTTGGCGATCGTGAAGGAACCTGGCCCTGTGGGTACACTGGGAAAGGTTGCAGGTACTTCAAACCCACGGGTGCTGTAAACCAATCACACAGACGGTATTATACGCAACCGTTTGCTGAAACTTTAGCAGGAACCAAGAGAGTAAGAAATCTCGTGACGTATTTGTAAAATCGATTTGTCAAGATCGAAAAAAGGACAGAAATAGTTTGTGTTTGTGACCTTTTGACAATACATGTCTGGGGATAGTTGTCCCAAAAATGAATAATCTGTCAGCATTTACTCACCCTTACGATGTTGTTCCGAATATGTTTTCTTCTGCAGAACACAAAAGATGTTTGTAGCTGTTTTTGTCCTTACATTGAAAGTCAATGCAGTCCAAATATTTCAAGCTCCATATAGGAGCATAACAAGTAACATAAAATAAATCCACAAAACTCTGTGGTTTATCAAGTCTTCTTTAGCAATATACTTTAAATGATGGGTGATTATTCAAAACATGTAAAAGAGCCAAAATCCAATATGGCGACATGAAAAAATCATAACATTAAGCCACATGACTTGCAAGAAATTATGACAGTATTCTCATTTTTGTGTGAACTATTCCTATAATACAAGGTCGACCTGACCGGCTTTGTAGATTTTTTAAATGTTAAGTGTAGTTGATGCTATTTGAGCTGCATTTAATAAATTGAAACCTTATCAACAAAACTATGCAATCTGTGACTTGTGACTTATAATGTATGTATGATATTGGTTTTTAGAAGCTAATGTCAGTGTTGACACTAAATTAACCAGACTACAAGTATGCCACTGAACTAGTGCCAATGTCGTGACAGCCTTGGAAAAATGCCTCTAATTTCATGTTTATTTTGCATGCGATTAGGCTGGGGCCTGTTTTCTTCAGTCTCTTGTGGTTGATATTTTTATCAGCCAGCTAGTATTATATTTAATGCAAGGTGCCAACACAATGTTTTACTTAGTGTGTGTGCATTTATACTGTATGCATATTCAAGCACACCTTTCTCCCAGTGTCCTTTGCCACACTTGGACTAAGGAAACTTTCTTGAGAGAAGTCACTACTGGTCCCATTGCACACTGCATACAGCATTTTGACCAGAAGCTCTGCCAGGGTGACTGCCATTGGTGTTGTGTGTCAGCATTAATCTACATGATAGCTCTGTGTTGTTTGGAATATTCCAGGGAAATGTATAGAGGGCATTTCAGCATGTGACCTGAGATAACTTGATGAAGAAAATAAAGCACTTGCATCGTATTGCTTGGAAGTAAATTAATGCTGATAGCATGGGCCAGTTCATTTTAGGGATAATTCATCTGTGGTTGCTTTATTAAGGACATCATTCAATTTTGAACATTTTATTGAAGCAGGAATGAATTGTAGAGGCCAAATTCAATGCATATATCTCTGAACTGGCTGAGTGTTTTAGACTCATATTCATTAAGGGCTGTGTTCTGATGAGTGATTCAGGGAAGCTATGTTAGGCAGTAACTTGAGAAGAACATGAAAACAGACTTGGCAGAAGCTTCACAAATACCACATCAGGACTTTGAAAACCATAATTGTGGGTTACATTTTTCGGCATTGTTTATTTCAGAGTCTGGGGTTACAATTAAGGGAATTTGCCTTGCAATTAGTATGTTAAAAATAATAAAACAGTTTACCTAAAATACCTGCATTTTGTGTAATGATTTAGACCAGCAAATTGAAATTACTTTTTGACATTGCTGAGTTCTGTTTAGATGTTTAAGTGAAGGTATTGCATTTTTTAAATTAGAAGCAAATTGAGAATGACAAGGCAATGCCATCCATTGGAATTTTATTCTGACCATGCAAGAATCTGGCGAATTGACTCTCGGGTAACGAGCCTCGAGTCCCACGGAGGAGCTCCGGAAGGATGAAAAGAGGAGTGACGACGAGAGAGGACCAGGGGCCTGATGTATAAACATTTTGTACACACAAAAAAGGCATTGAAATGTGCATACACAATTTTCAACGTACATATCGGGATTTATAAAAATTAAATGTAGCGTAAATATGTGCACTCCGTCTGTGCACTCTAGAACATGCGTACCCACTCTTTCAGGAAAAAATCTATGGAAGGTTTTGTACATGAGGCACCAGACAAAAGTTTTCAGATGTATAAAACCATGCCTATGCCAGAACCTGTGCAAAATTCCCTTTATAAAACCCAGTCAGTGGAAGATTGTGCGTACATGCATCTCCACGCCCGCCACCGTCTCCTCCACGAAATAACCATAAATCTAGCTCACAATGCCTAGTTTTATCATGCCTAACGTCATCTGCATATCATTTCCATAAACGTGAGACCATGTTTAACACTACAGGCTACAACACATTAGTAAAATATGACTATAAATACCATTTGTGCTGTCAGATTACATTGAAAACATCATTCAGTCAGTATCCTTGTTACCAAAATAGCTTGTTATCCAAAATAGCTGTATAAGCCATATAAAATGCTTTTCAGAGCAAAGTTACTTACTTGAGATATTCTTATTCTTTCCCACTGGCCAAAAAGTATCTAATTTATGCAGTTTTGTCTATCTATATTTTAGGATGTTTATACAGTGTATTTTTAATGGAAAGATAGGCCTACTTATTTTTATTTATTTTGCAGTGTAAATACAATTGTCTAACTCAGTGTGTGTCACACTTATGTTCAGTTAGTTTCAGTTTTCTTGGACTTTTAGTTTGTATTCATTAGTCACATGTGTTCTTTGTTTGAATTTCCCACCACTCTTTAGTTCGGATTAGTCCACTCTTTAGCACCTCAGGATTTCATTGGAGGTAGGCCATCATCAGGTGTCTGGAGAGTTTCTATAACCTACCCAGAAAACAGCCAGACCTAGAGCGCAGCCAACCAACACCCTCGACCGCAGAGAATTAACCAATCCCCCCGCAGATGGTGAGCACGATGAGTGAGCCAGATCCCAAGGAGAAGAGGCCAGCGCCCACCATCGCCCCGAAACAGGAGCTCCAGAGTGAGTCTGACCAGGGGTGTGAGCCTGCGACATCAGCAGCTGAGGGAGTACATGTGGAAAAGGTCCTCAAGGACTGTCTGATCGATCAGGACACTGCCTCCCACCCTAAATCATCTGTTTGTTCCCCATCATCACTGGTTGAACCCAGCAAGGAAATGTATCGTTGACCTGGTGGGAATAGGATTTAGCATTATTGATCACGCCAAGCTTACCTCTATCACCCTCACCACAAAGCTCAGCCAGTCCTCCATGACTGCAGCCCTTCATCTTCCCAGGGAATGCCTTGCTGGGGTGTGAAGCCTAGGTCGTGCAACCATCAGCCTTGTCTGAGCAAGAGGTCCCTGTGACTCCGCCTCAGGCCTCTGATCCCATCGCTCAACCTTGGCCCGTTGACCTGTCGTCTCCACCTTGGCTCCTCCCTCCTTCGGCTCCACCAGAGAGCCTTGTGGCTCCCCCTTGGTCAGTTGTCACTCTACTTCCACAACGAACTTGCAAGCCTTCTGCTGTGCTCAGTCCTTTCACCCCTATGGCTCCAGCGGGTTTATCCTTCCCTCCGACTCCACCTCGGTCCTCTGTCACACCGGCTCCGCCTCAGTCCTCTGGCACTCAGGCCCCGCCTCAGATGCTTGTTGCCACGGCTTTGCCTAGGTCTCCAGTGCCAGCGATGTCACTCAGGTCTATCTGCTGTCCATCTGTGCCATGGGATCCATTGGTTCCCTCTTCGTCGGTCATAATTTTCCGTAATGTTGGGAAGATCCGGAAGGAGTTATCTTTAGGCTACTGTCTGTCTGCACATGACATCAAGAGCACACCTCTCTGCAGCAGTGGTTTAGACATTATTGCCATCAGAACTTTTCAAACCTGCCAATGGACCGTTTGACCACAGAACTAATCCTGCAGTGTCCGTCATAATATCAAGTGTGCATTATTGATTATTGTTCTCACAAGAATCAAAAGACTGACTGGAGTCTCACTTTGGATCCTCAATCACCTCTGAGTAGTAGAAAAACGGTGTATTTTCACCCCGTTCAGCTGCGTCCCGCCCCAGTGCCTTTCTTCCAGGAAGTGCATGAGGAGGTTTCGAAGTCATGGAAGGCACCTTTCAATGCCCAAAGCCGCTTCGCAGCCTCCTCCACTCTCACTACCCTCGATGGTGGGACCGCCAGGGGGTACGTGGTGATTACACACGCTGCAGTGTGCAGTTGTTGTGTATTTATGCCCGCAAAGTGCTGCCACCTGGAGGAACTGTCCGAGGCTCCCGTCCAAGGCCTGTAAATCGATGGCAGTCCTGGGGAACTTCTGGGCCTTCGGGTCAACTGGAAGCCTCATCTCTTTTCTTTGTATGGAGTTGGATTCAGTCAATATGACGGTGCTTCTCACGAACATGCATGCAGAGTCAGTGCTGAACTGCCTGTATACGTTCAGGGGGAACAAAGTAGTTCCACTTAAACAATTTCAGAAGCTCCTGGGGCATGTGGCATCCGCAGCCGAGGTCACGCCACTTGGATTGATGCATATGAGACTCAATACAGCACTGGCTACACAGCTGAGTCCTGAGATGGGCATTGCACAGTGGCACACTCCGTGTGTCCATCACACTAATCTATCGCCGAACTATGCAAGGGGCATGCAGCCTCGGGCTAATGGACCGGACCTCGACAACACTGGCATATCAATTGCCTGGAGTTGCTGGCAGTGCTTCTCACCCTGCTGCGGTTTTGGCCATTGATTCAGGGCAAACATGCGTTGGTCCAGAGGGTGCGTATATCAACCGCCAAGGCAGTGTACATTCACGTCGCATGTCACAACACACCATCTCCTCCCTGGACTTTATGTTGGTGTTTTGTTTTAGTTTGTGTGCCGTCTGTGAAGGGCTGCCACTTTACTTTTGTTTTGTTGTTTATGTTTATATTATTATTAAAATTATGTACATCGTTTGCCAGTTTCCACCTCCTTCTTCCCTGAGATTTGAACTTCGGGTGCGTCTCAATCAGCTCCCTAGTTCAGAAGTCAAGGCACTGATGAGGGAGTTGGACATTTTAAGGGCTGTCTCAATTGCAAAATCCTACCAGTGCACTAAAATGTTCACTCCCAAAAAAGTCCCACAATGCACCATGAAAACCAGGGAGCTTGAGCCATCAATGCTCACTCTGGCCCTGTTTAGACCTGGTATTAATACGCGTTTTGGCCAATTGGATCACAAGTAGACAAGGGATACAAATAATTGTTTACACCTGGTGTTTTAATCAATCTATTTTGTCCACTTTAAACCTCTTCTGTCCTGATTTCTTGGAGGGGAGGGTCTATGGGCAGGTAAATGTATAAGACTCTTTCGATCAAATGGATAAAATAATCTGGTGCAATTCACATATGAATGTGCCCAGAGAAGAGAAAAAAACATTTGGAGAGCATCAGTTTTTGTTTCTGCTCTGATAGCTGCAAGACCACGCTGAACACAGTGAGTACGTGTTAGAAATCAGGAATGGTGAAAACATTGTGCTTGGTACGTTTTTCGCCTTCAAACCAAACTTGGGTCTCCAGTCAACAAAGTTTTAATCCTGTCTGGCTAGATTTTGATTACCTTACGGGCTAGCACCCTTCCCATAATGTTTACTCATTAAGTCAGTAGGCGTTTTTTTTGTGGCTGTTCGAACACATTTGACCACGATACAGAACAAAAGCAATTTGGTCAAATGCCGACTACCTCTGTAAAATTCTCAAAACGTTGTACACCCCATTTACACCTGTATTCAGTAATCAAGATAATCTACTATATCATTTAAAATTTATTTACGGCTGTAATGTTGCACGCATATATACTGTATGTAAGAAGCAAAGTATTTATTACAATGTACTTTAAATAACATTAAAAAATAATGTCAGAAAGATATCAGTTCTGCTGATGTTCATAAATACCAATAGTGCTGTTGTACAATGAGGATGTTGTCATGTCGCCCATACAATATTTAAAAAGTACAGCTCTGGTTGTAGAACGTTGGGTTTTTGTCTCGAAGTGCATTAGTATGCAGCTGGGAATGAGGATGATTTCTGAAAATACCCAGAGGGTATGACATTTTAAATGACAGTCCCCACTGCAACAAACTGTAATAGAGCTGAATAAACTTTTGATATCGCCATTAATTACTTTACAGAGCCGTTACGGGTCAAAGCTGTAATTTTCTATAGGCACATTTCATTGTCTACACTGAATATTCCCTTAGTGCTTTTGACTGATATGCTTAGGTGAAACTATATAGATTTGTGTTGGATAGATTTGTTTTAGTTTACGCCTTTGGTGAAAGTATCATAAACTTAATCCACACAACTATATTCCAAGGCTTATAAAGCCTTAACAATAGCTTTGAGTCATTGTATTGATTTTTTAGGCTTGTAAACATTTGTCTACATTCAATTTCACTGCATGAAATAGAGCAGCCAGGACATTATGCTAAATAACTCCTTTTGAGTTTGTAACATCTGTCAGAGAGTTTGAAGTCTGCCCAGATGAAGAATAGGAAAGACAGTGCAAAGTCTTGTATAGTTATTTCTTTTCAGTTAAGCACACTCTTCACATACATGTCAAAGAGCGAATGTTAACAGTGAATATAAAACATTTTGTAACACGCGACAAATCAAAGTGGAAGTAAACACAATATAATAAAACAGCAGTAAGCGATAGAGCGATGACAAACAGCACACATACAATAACGTACGCCAATTACATTACATTTACATTTACATTTATTCATTTAGCAGACGCTTTTATCCAAAGCGACTTACAAATGAGAACCATAGAAGCAGTTAAACTAACAGCAGGACAACAAAATGTAAGTGCTATAACCTTTCACAGTTTAATCCAACGTAGAACCCATACATTTTTTTAATTTTTTAATTTTTATATTAGAAAGGAAGAGAAAGTGTTAGTATTACTGGAACAAGTGCTGCCGAAAGAGATGGTCTTCAACCGTTTCTTGAAAATGGCTACGGACTCAGCAGCTCTGGTTGAGTTGGGTCATTCCACCAGCAGGGAACAGTCATGGTAAAGGTCTGAGAAAGAGATCCTGTGCCTCTTTGACGTGGCACCACAAGACGACGTTCGCTTGCAGAGCGCACATTTCTGGATGGGACATAAGTCTGAAGTAATGAGTTTAGGTAAAAGGGAGCAGAGTTCTGTAAGCAAGCGTCAGTGACTTGAATTTGACGCGAGCTGCAACTGGCAGCCAGTGCAATTTTGTGAGGAGAGGAGTGACGTGTGCTCTCTTCGGCTCGTTAAAGACAACTCTAGCTGCAGCATTTTGGATTAGCTGCAGAGGTTTGATCGAGCAAGCTGGAAGACCGGCCAGGAGAGCATTGCAATAGTCTAGTCTGGATAGAACAAGCGCTTGAACAAGGAGTTGTGTAGCATGCTCTGATAGGAAGCGCCTGAGCTTCCTAATGTTGTACAAAGCAAATCTGCAGGACCGGGCAGTAATGTGGTCTGTGAAGTTCAACTGATCATCAAGAACAACTCCAAGGTTCCTGGCTGACCGTGATGGAGTTAAGGATGACGGGCCTAGCTGAATAGTGAAGTTGTGATAAAGTGTTGGATTGGCCGGGATCACAAGTAGCTCTGTCTTCGCAAGGTTAAGTTGAAGGTGGTGGTCTTTCATCCAGCCAGAGATGTCTGTCAGGCATGCTGAGATGCGAGCAGCTACCGTCGGATCATCAGGCTGGAATGAGAGGTAGATTTGTGTGTCATCAGCGTAGCAGTGATAGGAAAAGCCATGTTTCTGAATCACAGTTCCTAGTGATATCATGTAGATGGAGAAGAGAAGTGGTCCAAGCACTGAGCCCTGAGGCCCTCCAGTAGGTAGATGTTGTGACTTCGACACCTCACTCCTCCACGACACCCTGAAGGTGTTTCTTCTCAGTGTTTCTGAATCACAGTTCCTAGTGATATCATGTAGATGGAGAAGAGAAGTGGTCCAAGCACTGAGCCCTGAGACACTCCAGTAGGTAGATGTTGTGACTTCGACACCTCACTTCTCCACGACACCCTGAAGGACCTACCTGAGAGGTAAGACTTGAACCATTGGAGTGCGGTTCCCGAGATTCCCTTCATCTTTCAGATTGACAGGAGGATATGGTGGTTAACTGTGTCAAAGGCAGCAGACAGATCTAGCAGGATGAGAACTGAGGATTTGGAAGCTGCTCTTGCCAGTTTCAGAGCTTCTATTACTGAGAGCAGCGCAGTCTCAGTTGAGTGTCCACTTTTGAAACCAGACTGATTGTTGTCCAGGAGGTTGTTCTGTGTGAGAAAGGAAGAGATCTGGTTGAAAACAACACGTTCAAGTGTCTTCGCGACGAAGGGATACCGGTCTGTAATTATCCAGATGTGCTGGATTAAGAGTAGGTTTCTTAAGCAGTGGGATTACCCGAGCCTGCTTAAATGCTGTGGGAAAGGTACTAGTGTGAAGAGAGGTGTTTATGATGTGATTGAGTGCGGGTATAACTGAGGAAGAAATGGCTTGAAGTAGGTTAGTAGAAATAGGATCAAGCGGACAGGTAGTAGGGCGATTGGAAAGGAGTAGTTTGGAGACTTCTGCCTCTGAAAGCAGAGAGAATGAGGGTAGAATGTGTGTGTTAGCTGGTAAAATGTGTGTGTCAGTTTGTGGATTGTTAAATTGGCCGCTGATGGTGGTTGTTTTATTTATGAAGAATGTGGCAAAGTCGTCAGCTGTTAGGGTTGATGAAGGAGGAGGAGGAGGAGGGTTGAGAAGAGAGGAGAAGGTTTTAAAAGCATGCGAGAGTCAGAAGAATTGTTAATTTTGTTGTGATAGTAAGTCATTTCAGCAGTAGAGACATTCTGCACCCCTGAGTTTAGAACGATGTTCACAGAGAACATCGGATAACCAGGGGGCAGAGGGTGTGGTGCGGGCTGGCCTGGAAGAAAGGGGGCAGAAGTTGTCCAAGCAGTGTGTTAGAGTGGAGAAAAGAGAGTCAGTTGCACTGTTAGTATCAAGTGTTGAGAACTTGTCAGGTGGAGGAAGTGTGGATGAGACCAAAGAGGATAGGCGAGAGGGTGAGAGAGAGCGTAGGTTTTGCCGAAAGGTGACCTGCGGAGGAGTGCGTGTTGTGTTCTGAGGTAGGTTGAGGCTGAGAGTGAGGAGGAAGTGGTCTGAGGTGTGCAGTGGAGTGACCACTGTATGATCAGTGGAGCAGTGGCGTGTGTAAATAAGGTCTAATTGGTTACCTGATTTGTGAGTAGCTGCACTAGATACTTGTTTGAGGTCGAATGAGGCGCGCAGAGTGTGGAAATCAGCAGCCTGATGTTTTTCTATGTGGATGTTGAAGTCTCCAAGAACTATGAGAGGAGTACCATCCTCAGTTCCAATCCGCCGAAATCGCGGCACCAATCAGAAACGTTGGGGCGGGCTTTACACGATGACGACAGCGTCTGGATTTTGAAGCAGAGTTTTGTAGCCTACACAACAAAGATGGATGCCGCCGTCGAACATCACTCGTTCGAATCAGCTATAGCGTCTGTTTTAAGCGATTTAAAATTTCCTTTTCGTTATAACCCGAGCAAAGAACAACACTCAAAGCCTTCATGTCTAAAAAATATGTTATCGCTGTCTTACCGACTGGATTCGGCAAAAGTCTGATATACCAGTGTGGCGAGCAGGACGATCGAGGCCGAGGGACGTGAGAGAACGGCATGAGTGAGGCCGGTCTCGCATCTCTCACGGAGGAGCGGAAGCATAAAAGGAGGAGCGACGACGGTGAAGATCGAGAGAGGACAGGCCTGAATTTTATTTGATGTTTTGTTTTATTATGTGTGGTGGCAGTTGGCCGTGAGGGACTGTGTGAATGTTCGCCGGTTTCCGCCTCCTCCTTCCCATAACAACGAGCCCCGTTGGTCAATACTAAACGAATGGGTGGGTCTTAGCCATAGACTGTCTTAGCGAGAGCCCTCTGCATACGTCATCTCCTTCATCGCTCTGATTGGTTTTAGGTCTATCCAATTGCGCTAAGAGGCATTTGAGGGACGTCCGTTGGTGACGCCCCTTTGGAAATGATTTGTCTATGGAGCTTTGCCAGACCCTAACTCAGTTTCAAACTGAGAAGGGTCTGGTTTTAACCAGGCTAGGGGGACGATAGATAACTACAAAATGGATTTTTATAGGACTAGTGATGGTGATTGAATGCGATTCAAATGAGCTGTGGTCACACCGAGGTGGTAAAGGATCAAATTTTCAATCATTTGAGATGAGTAGACCAGTACCTCCACCCCTTCCGGTCAGGCGAGGGGTGTGTGAGAAAGCGAAGTTAGTGGAGAGAGCAGCAGGTGTGGCAGTGTCCTCAGGTCTGATCCAGGTCTCAGTCAGGGCCAATAAGCGTAGACCTGAATGACTAGAAATAGATGTAATAAAGTCAGCTTTGTTTACAGCAGACTGGCAATTCCAGAGACCAATAGGAAAAGAGAATAGAGTACTAGAAGAAGCCGGAAAGGTACGCAGGTTGTTAGGATTGTACTGCCTCCTACGTGTGACTTTTGATTTGCGTATGTTAGTAATAGTAGGAATTTGAAAACACATAGTGTAAGAGAGCTCACAAACAGAAAGATTAGAAGAGAAGTTATGTAGAAGAGAAAGGAAAAAAACAAAAAGATAATACTCAAGTGCCTTGTCGGTGTCCTTGCTCGGTGGAGTCGCGCAGGTAGAGTCGCTGGTCTTTACACTCTTCGGTCTTCACACGATGAGGGCTTTACACAAGGGCTGCCGAGAAACACTAACCAATTTATACACGCCTAATACCTTGTAAAGAAGAAGTCATCTTAAAGGCATATCAACATTCATGTCATGAACACTATAACACTAGGTGGCCGTTACAGTTCCACAATCATATGGACTACATGAGGATGGACAAAATGTGCATTTATTAACAAATCCCTTTAGATTGCTTTTGTGAATAGACAAACAAACAGGGGGGCGGCAGTGGCTCAGTGGTTCATGTGGGTTGTCTACAAACTGGAAGGTTGGTGGTTCGATCCTCGGTTCCACCTGACCAAGTGTCGAGGTGTCCATGAGCAAGACACCTAACCCCAACTGCTCCCGACGAGCTGGATGGCGCCATGTATGGCAGACACCGCCGTCGGTGTATGAATGAGTGTGTGAATGGGTGAATGTGAGGCAAATGTAAAGCGCTTTGGTGGCCCAGTGGGTCTGTGAAAGCGCTATATAAATGCAGTCCATTTACCATTTACCAAACAAAAATGACATTTAGATCATAGTCATGAAAACAACTGTGATGGGTAAATTGGTTGGCTGTGCCTGTGACAAACTCTGTCACAAAGTTTACAACCTGCTTTACATCTTGTAGCCTATATCTTTATATCTTTCCATGAGCTCTTCAGTTTATGCCTTTGGTGATTTTCTGTCAGTTGATTAGTTTAATATGGCAAACACAGTTAAGGCCCAAAATAGATAAACCCATTTCTGTTCCATTAGCTACATGCCTTTGCTTTTTGAGGTTTGTAGCTATATTTGGCCAAAGCCAAGTGTCCAGTCATCTGTGTGTGTGTGTGTGTGTGTGTGTGTGTGTGTGTGTGTGTGTGTGTGTGTGTGTGTGTGTGTGTGTGTGTGTGTGTGTGTGTGTGTGTGTGTGCGTGTGTGCGTGTCTGCGTGTGTGTGTGCAGAATCTGCTCTTTTTCCATTGAGCGTGACACATGTGCTTTGAGGAGAACCGAATAAACCATAAACAACTGCTGCTCGTCCCACGCAAGCCACTCGTGCTGGGGGACTGACTGAGGTCTGGACCTGTCGTGCAGGACTGGAGCTCTCTGCTCACGGAAAGCTCTGTCTCTCATCGGGGCTTCTTCTGCTTAAGACTCGTCGGTCATAATTAGATGTGATGTTTCGAGTTCAAAACTACGTAATTAGACACAGGCTTCAAACTTCCAGCGGCTACGAAGGCAGATGTGCACAGGCGAGATGGTTTTGGATGGAACTAACCGGGACATTTGCCGGTTCCACAGTCACCCGTGCATAAACACCCGGCTCGGCCGGGAGCTCTAGAAATGACTGGCATTCAACAGGCATCGCGGCGGTGTGCCAACGGAGCCAGGCGCTCCTTATCTCCCGTCGTGTGGGAATGTTTGTGCTGAATCCCCCGCGCGTGGAATGACAGCTCAAATGTCTGTCTCGCACGGCCTCTCTCTCAGCTTTGAATTGCTGCAATAACGTTTGATTTCCCACATGCATGTGGTTGGCTCGCTATTAGAATATTCCAGTATAGCCTTAAAAATAGCAGAGTAGAATTGAGATGACATCGGAAATTAAATCAATTGTCACCTTTTACTTTGGGTAGGCTATATAACACGTTTTAGGATGTTCTAAGGTTACTTATTAAACGGATAGTTTAAACGGCACTCAACACCATGCTGTATTGTGAATATAAGCCTAGTGTGGGAAATAGGTAGGCCTACATTAAACGCAATGCAAAAATACAAATTCTGCGTCATTTAGGCTACTTAGCCTCTCATTCCAAACATGTAGCCTATGTCTTCTGATGTGGCACACAGAAGATATTTTGAGGAATGTTGTTGAGGAACCAAACCTGTTCCAACATTCTTCAAAATATATTTTTTAGTGTTAGGCAGAAGAAAGAAAGTCACAGGTTTGAAATGACAGAATTTTGAGTTTTGGGTGAACTAGCCCTATTGAAACAACTATAGCCTATAAGCTAATTCTATTCCTCTGCCTCTTTTTTTTTATTCGCAAAATTAAATATGGCATCTACCATAAGAAACTGTGCTTTTTGTTTTCTTAGTATTACTTTTAAATGACTTGAAATACCAAAGTCCTAACATATTCACAGTGTTATTTTCTGTCCAGTAATTATGTTTAAAGGTGGGGTATGTGATTCTCTTTTTTGTCCATTTTTTCAAAATCACTTGAAATCCTATTCATAACCCACTTACAGCCACTGAGTTAGAAGCACTGAAATGAAAATTAAGCAATTTAATCATCTGTGGAACGGGGAGGACTCGAAAAACTCCAGCCAATCATTTCCAAGACCACCAAGAATCATTGGACAGTAAGTCCGTCAATCAAACGGTCGTACCAGACCCCCATGCCCCATCCCCCAATCCCCCATCCCCCTCACGCGAATCAGGACCAGCGTTTGTGGAAAGAAGGACCATTTGAGTTGTGTATTTTCAAAATCTGACGGCCGTTTTGCAAATCACATACCCCAACTTTAAGTGCAGTTAGACATAAGGACATTGGTGGCAATTATGAGAAAATAAAATTGCATTTAAAATACAATAATAATATTTAACATAAAAAAAAAATTGAATTACCATATGACTTCCCCTTAAGTCAATAAAATTTAAATTTCTATGTGCCATGTGCTTGAAAGGTTTGGGTCATTTTTAATGCACATTTTGTAAAAATCAATAACAAACTGACAGGTAGTAACAGTCTTTTTTACATGTGTTTTAGGTCGATGTTGGTAAGTTTTATAGAAGACAGAAAAGGCTGTACCTTTTCCAGAAAGTATTAATGATAGTGACGGCAGTGCAACAGAAAATAGGGTTGTAGTAAGAAAGGAAGAAGTTCAAGATTAAGGAGGACAGAAGGAGTTAGGCTGAGGGTAGAGATAAATATAAGTCATAGATTGTTATGAAAGACTGGCATTTTGGTACATTACCAGTTTGGAAGATGTGATCCATACCAAAACCAGAGGTGAGGAAAGATGCCACTGCCTATTGGCCCTCACTAAACTGACAAGCAAATGCTCCAAAAAATGATAACTAAACAGGTCAAAATCCAGTTACATGTGCGAAAAGTGTGGGTACACTGAAAAAGAAGAGTCTTGTTGATGGTCACTTGTGCTACAATCATTGATTTGGAATTCAAACAATGAAACAATGTTAAAGATTTTTTTTATGTTTTTTGAAACACTAAGACAGTTTCACTACTTTCCAGGCAGTGAAGTTGCATCTGAATTTGTGTCAAGGTTTTGACATTTTGACATGTGAGTTCCAAATGAAATATAGCACAAGATGACTTGGAATGTTAATAAAGTTATTTTTTTAAACACTAAGACATTTTCACTGCTTTGAATGTGTGTTAGGTTTTAGACAATTTGCCCAAAATAATTAAAAATAATATCGGACAAAGTCAGTTATAAATGGTGGCATCCTAAAAAAGGTCAAAGGTCAGATGTAGAAAAGTCATTTGGGAAAATTAATTTAGCCTTAAATATATGTAAAATATAAAATATATCTTTTTTTTTCTAGCTGTGATTTCACAATTAGTCCCATAGAGGGTAAATTACAGTGTTTGTAACCAACATAAACACAAATATCTTGTTGTAACTACTTGATAATACAGTTATTTTTACAGTTATTTAATGTTTCAACCAGTTATTTTTGCTCTCGAATTTCCTAAAGTAAAAGCACACTTCGGCATGCATAAAATTTGTCAAATGTTTTTAACATTTGGTTTTGTTCATTCACTTCACGTGCAAATGATTTCTGTGTTTATTCTGTTTTTTTTTATTTTAATGACAGATAAGTAGAAAAGTAAATATTGTTTAGAATAATGAGGACATAAAATCTCAGCTTTAATATACTGTATGTCAATACCATGCATAGAAACACTCATTTCATTTGAAGTCTGGGCACTTGAGTGCAAGAACTGGGATCAAAGCATTATTTAGAGCTTAATCAGATGGTCTGTTTTTTGCTACAGTCGTCAGATGTACCAATGTGCCTGCTAGTGTTAATGATCACAGCTGTCTATTAATTGTCAGTGGTATGTGGTCTTTCTGACTTAGTTTCAAGGATTGTCCGACACATTATATTTGTTGGGCTTTATAAATGCTTTTTGTTGTAGATTTGATCAGTTTTGTATCATCATGATTGTTTTTGGAAAACAATCAAATAAATAATCCATATCAAACAGATGAAAAGAATCAAGCCTTACATGATCCATTATGGTCTTCACTGTATTTCACTAAATTAAAGTTGTTGTTTTTTTACTCCACATTAACTTGACAGTCCATCCTAAAGCCAGACTAGATGTAATATTTCCATAAATATAATTTTATACACTCCCGGTTCTCCCGCATGCGAGTACATGTGTCCAGCCGCATACACACGACACGAGGAACATTACCCCGATTTCTGCCACAAAACAGTCCCATGAGCCTGAAACACAGTAGCAGGCCTTGTGAAATCTGTCTCTCCTCACCAAAGACAGAGGCACTTTGCTGAAAGAGAGACAGAATTTCTGAGTAAAAGGAAAAAGGGAGAGCAAATAACAGCTTTGAGAATGTTTGGATTTTAAAACCAGAACATTAGTACAAACCATAATAGCTGGCTCAGAGAGCGTCGGGTAACTCCAGAGTCTCTCTCGCACAGGCAGTGATGTAATGCCAAACATTTCTGATGAAGCATTCGGTTGTTGTGCTCCGAGAGATCTATTTATACTTTGTTCATCCACTCCAGAAAGCACTTCATGTTTTGTTGATGGCTTGCCATAACTCATGCAACCAGTTTGATTCCTAATGGTTTGGCTTCACCACCAGTAATCTTCAGTGTCATTATCACATAGGATAACAAAATTCTTCAATGGGTGAGAGGAATTCGAAATAGCTACAGTCGAGTAAATGAATGAAAAGTAATAGTCCAGTAGCCGAATTAATGAAACAATAGTCATGAGCGACAGGCTAATCTGTTTTGAGGCCTGACTAGCTGTGGTGACACTATAATGTTATTTAATGTCTGTCCACTTTTTGTTGAGTGTGCACTAAACGTGTTGAAATGTTGTTTTTTGATTTAGAGTTGAGAGAAACTCTTTTGACGAAAATTCCTGGCTTGGTTTTGGTGGTCAGCTCTAGGTTTCAGTACAAACAGACATGTTTTGGGATGCATCTTGCTATTAGGTAGAACTTCTTGGTCATCCGTCAAGGCGTTTAAAATGTATTGTCCTGGTAATTTCAAAAGGCAGAGTACACTTCAAATGACAGAAAATTGACACTGGACAGATTGAGAAGGCACAAAATGTAGTAGTTAATTGTAACTGAAATAATTTTGCCCCCTGGTGGCTACATTTAAACCATTTCCCTCGTCACACACTCTTCCTCCACCTCTTTGTCTAATTCCCATACAAGCTTTCATTCTCCTGTGGACTGGATGGTATAAATCATTCATTGACAATAATATCATAGACAGTTAGTGTTATCATTACACTGTATCAATGTTTGAGCTATAATGAATTCATTTGGTTTCACTCAATTTTCAATGTCCCTTTAACACATTCTGTTGTCTATAAGTAACGTTGCACCTACATGTCTTACTCTCATTAGAGAGTATTAGTAGACTGGTAGGGTTCGGGTTAGAATAAGTTGACGTGCACTTACAAAGTTATCATGATAAATGAGAATCATGATAAAGAGTTAGCAGATATTAAGCAGACAGTCTACTAATACTCTATGAGAGTTAGTTGACATGCAGTTGCAAAGTTACTTATAGTCAACAGAATGTTCAAAAGGGATCATCAAAATTAAGTGTTGCCATTCATTTTAATCAAGATCAATTTTTCCAGGTGTTTCAAACCTGTCAGTGCCTGTCTTGGTCCCTTTTAAAAAGAAAACGTTCATTCCTTCTGACATTTCTTTAGACTGAACATTGAACATGCCATGCCACCTACAACATTAAATCTTAAAAATGACCTTGGTCAAGGTTTGACTTGAGCTGTAAGCGATCATTACAGCAGAGTGCTTCCTCTGCCTCGGGGAAGACATTTTATTGTCTACCTTGGAGGGTGAGAATCAGATGGGATACAGGAAGCCATGCTCCATTTTAAACATTTTTGGGAAACATTTATGCCTATGAATTATGAGATGAAAAGCCATAAATGTCAAGGACTGTCTTTCCTTTGGGCTAGCGGAGTTGAGTGACTGTTCAGTCCGATCGGAAAGCTCTTTGCTGGACTTTGGTTCCCATTCTGTGTCAGATTTGGATGAGCCCCAAAGTGACAGGCCAGAACCACTTACCATGACCGTGTTTGGTCCCACGCATTTCCCATGCTCTCTCACACCAAACAGTGAGGTTTACCACAACTCACTCTCTCTCCTCTCCAACTTCCTCCACCGGTCCATGTGCTTTCTTTGTGCCATTGCACAAAAACCCCATTCTCAAGCCCAAGGTTTTACACATCATTATCAAATGAGGACGCTGTGTCTTAGGGTCCTCTTTTTTGCTTGTTCATTTGTCTTTTGTCATCTTTTTGCTTGCTGTCTTTTTTCCAGTCTCTTCCGTACAATGGTTTTGTGCCGGATCCTAAGCGGAGAGTATGTGCATATACTGCTCTCTGCCCTGTTGTCCCCTAATTATGCCTATTGTCCGTGAACTGTGTTTTCACATATAATGCCATGATCTCACATACAGAGCAGAGAGGAACTGATTAGCGCCTTCTCCTCACACACAATGACCTCTCTGTCAGTTTGGTCATGACCTCTGACCTTCTTAATTGCAGCATCACAGAATCATGGATAAGAACTCAATCAGCCAGAAAACCACACACCGCAGAGACCTCCCGAGAGTATAGCAAATACTGCGCCAGAATCCAATGGCAAATCCGAGTTTTTCTTCACATATTCATTATCAATTTTGTTTATAGTCCTCATTAACTTTTTGTATGTTTAAACAGGGGTTTTCTTTGCAACACAATCAGTGAAATATATCAAAAGCATGTTTTAAATGATATTATATAATCCTAGAAATCCTACTGAATTATATTTAATATGCCTCTAAACTATCAACATGATCAAAACTTTGCTGAAAAACCTGTTGTACAGAATCTGCTATATAGCTTATACATTTTAGCAAGTAAAATGGCCTTTTGGCATAATTGTAAAACCGTGGTATACACGTGTCTTTTTTAGGTGAAATATAGGCTACTGAATTTTATAAAGTAAACGTAAGAATAACTTTTATATTGCAAGTAATATTTCAGGATGAACACTTACTGGACTAAAGTAACTTAGCTTTACTCCATACATAATCGTAGGCGCAGGAAATGCTTGATGTCTTTGATTTTGAAATGGTCTTTGAATTAATAGGTGCGTATTTACCTGTTAATTTTCCTGTGCATGGCATGAAGGAAACGGGGTGAGTAGTTGGGACGCTTACTTATAGCCTTACTTGATTATCCATACATAATTGTTGGCGCAGGAAAGGCTTGATGTTTTGATTTTGAAATGGTCTTTGAAATAATAGGTGCGTATTTCCCTGTTAATTTTCCTGTGCATGGCATGAAGGAAAGTGGGTGAGTAGTTGGGACGCTTACTTTCGATTGACCGTTTCGTTTCATTTAATTTAATTTCTGATTATTTTTCGGTTTCAACCTTACCGTCTTCATTCAACCGTCTTTTCTTAAAACCTCCTGTGTTTGCATTGAAACGCGTCATGGATTCATTCCCACTACTTAGCCTCTCAGCGGACACTGGCTGTCTCTACAATAATCATTAAAGGGATACTCCAGGATTTAGCATTAAGCTTTGTATTATAAAAAACCTGTAGTATTTTCGAATTACCATGCTTTTCACCCTCATATCCCCCTGAGACAAAGGATTTATGTATTTTTTGTTTGGAAAAAATCCTCAGATGACTCAAAAATCGTAATTTTGCGTCATCGGAGGATTTTTTTGCCCAGAGGCTAAAGACTACAGCCAGTAGGACTGTCCCGCATGTTCTCAACCCGCCCATAGAGGGTGGGATCTCACTCACAGAATGTACACATAGTGTCAGCCGTCTTTTTTGGAAGCTAAGCTAAGCTAAGCATGTTAAAATGCGAGTATCACATATGATACAACAGGCTTTTGAAGAACGTGTATTTGTTAATCTCTCAATCATCATTGTATTGCATTGCATTAAATGTTTTGCCCCTATAATGAAAACAACAACTTCACCAAATTGCATGTTTCTTCTCAGTTTGGATCTCTGAATAAAATGGAGGTGTGTCCTCATATCATGCTAAGTGAGCCATACAAACCTAATAAACATTTATTAGCTGGGGTTAGGGCTTTGTTCAATAATTGCATTAGAAAACATCTTAAGCCACGTTCAGGAACTTTCGGGGGTGGGACTTGGGCACTGAACATGCTGATTGGTTGAGGTCATGCAGCATTTTATTTCAACCACCATTTTTAAAAGTCTGTTGTGGTGCATGCAGTAAGAGATGTTTGCTATTCGAATCAACAATGGAGGAACAATGGACCAACAAAGAGGTTCAGGCTTTATTGAGCTTATATGCGGAGGACGAAATCCAGTAGGAATTAGAAAGTCGCGCGCAGTCCTACATTCCCGACTAATTTGCCTAATCTTCATGGTACTGCGATGGAAACACAGACAGCAACTGGTCTGGGGTAAAAAAAAGTTAGTGGGACAAATTGTTCTGGGTAATTTAGATGGAAACGCGGCTTTAGATGACTTTGAATGTAAGACAATTTCCATGCTACGTTGTATGTTTTTTCTTTTTATCAAAAAAGGACAGTTTTCTCGAAGTGCTCTACTTATTGCCATCTCTACTGTACTTTATCTCTGTGCACATTTAGTGATGTAAATCATATAAGTTTGGCAGTGTAATTTACATTATGTGAGTGTGTATGACCTAGTTAGCGCATGAACAACTGGTCACTCTGAGGCCAGTACGGGATCAGCGCTGTCAGGCTGGCATTTCACTCACTTGGCTGTGGAGAATGTTGTGTATGGCGGAAAGGTGAGGATCCAACACCCTTCAGCCTGCAGCAATCAATCCTTGTCCCTGCTGGGCATATTTCACATAGCCGAGCCTGATTCTCCGCTCGCTGCAGTCAGTCTGCGCTCTGCCTCTGGAAGCGAAACGGCCCTTAAGTAGGTGTACGTGTTCAGTGGCCACTCACAGAAATGAGGCATGTATGTGCAAAAACGCAAGCCTCTCCTCCAAACACTGGGGTGGCGCGCAACTCAGGCCAGAGGAATGCGTTGTCCGTCTGTCGACAGGAGAGATTTTACACCCTGGCAGAAGTAGAGGATTTCATAACTTGGAGGATTTGGAGGACACCTTTTGCCATGGGCCCAGCGCTCTGTTCCTTTCTGCCCTGGAACATAAAGATCACTATGAAACAAAAACACACATGTTCTTCAGGGAGGTGCAGTGGTTCTCAATTTTTTTTCAGGTGGTGAACCACTTAACAGTAAAACAAAAATTACACACCACCTAATGCCTCAAACCAGGGGGGAAACCAACAACTACATGGCCCAACACAACTATTTTTACATAGTATACAAATTACCCTTCATTCTCCAAACCAGGAGAAGTCACAGGGATGCGGGATAGCCAGTATCACAGTAGTTTGTACCTTATTTGAAATTGCCTTTACAAGACTTTTACCATTTTTACCAGAGTAGCCTATTGTAATAAACCTAAATTGTTGGCTAACCAAGTTGGACCAAGCTTATATAGCTTTGGGCTATTTTTTTTTTTTTGCAGCGATAACACTTTTTTTTGTAGCGCTTACATAACAGTGTTCATATTATTTATTCATATTGTGCATTCATCTAACTGTACTTACTTTTTTACGTTGTACATCTTTTTAACTTGTGTGACTATACGTATGTGAATATGTGTATATATGGTTATATGCATATGCATGGTTATTTTCAGTCACATTTTTTTGCACTACTTGAAATGATTACTACATTATTCTGCATCCTGGTTGGATGTTAACTGCATTTCATTGGCTTTGTTATTCGTACTTTGCTCAGTGACAATAAATTGAATCGAATATAGATTAAGTATTAAACAGTAACTGTGAGTAACGTTAATGAAGTGTGTAAACCGAAATACTTTACCACAAATTAAAATGTTAACAGCTAATTGTTTTAAGTTGATTAATTATATTAATATATATTATGTTTCTATTTTTATTTATTTTTTTATTTTTTTCAGTCTATTTTTTAATAGGTCAATCCGGTCATGGACCACTTGAAGTTTTTATTAAAATTTTTGTCCATGCATTTTGTTCACAAAAAAGTATCTCTGTATTTTTTTTATTTGAAAGGTTAATTAGGATTTGTAGTGACATGAGGGAGAGAATACGATGACAAATTGAGCAAATGATCTGTGGACTTGACTTGAGTGACAAATTTAGAAATGTATGCAGAGTTTTAAATAAACACTTTTTACCTACAATAATCATGCTTAATTGTCAAAGATTCAAGCATTTGATTTGGAAGATGTATTTAAAAATCCACTTGGTCCAATCTGACAGGGCACGTGCCTCTGATGCCCTATCACTCTCAAAATCTAAGCACTGAAGAAAGTGTTAAACACACTTTCTTCACTTATTAAGAACACTGTGGTTGCATGTGCAACCTCAGGACACTCAAAAGTCTGTTTGGTGTTTTCTGGCTTTCGACGTACAGGCATTACATTGGGTCTCCTCCTCTTACTCCTCCTCCACAGAAGCCAAGAGTTGATGAATGCTGTGCTCTATGTGGGGCCGTTGAATGTGGCCTAGGCCTGGCCTGCACCACCTGAGTGATGATTCTGTCTTCGACAGAGTGTCTCCAGCATGCCTGACCTGCTGGGAACACAGACGCACTCTGTGCTGCCCCTTCTGTTGCAGTGGCAATTAGAAAGTTCGGCACAGGGAGCACAAGCCCTGCTCTCATGCTGTCAGGCTGCATTAGGGAGAAGTGCTGGATCCAGGGACACTAGCTCCCCTGTGGATCCCTGCGAGGTCAACACTTTACTCTACAGGACGTGCTACCCCAAAACTGTCCGGTGACTCCACAGCACTCACCTCACACAACGCTTATGTCAGCCTCAGCATTTATTGTTAGCCAAATTAATTTAGCATGCTTTATACTGGTTACACTGTCACAATCAGTCACCACACATCATTACAATCTGTTCTCTCGCTTTAAAATTTTTTTTCAAAATTTCTTGTCTATCTATCGATCTATCTATCGATCTATCTATGTATCTGATAGCTTTTAGCGTAAGTTCTACCATGAAGACTCTAATGTAATGTCATTCATTCATACTAAGTCTGGCCAATCACTGCTTGACACTTGGGAGTAAATAAGCACTGAACTCTCTGTTTTACGTTCGCAGTTGATGACGCTGACATTCCGTTTTGGAAACCAGGGCAGAGCTGACAGTTCAGGGACCCAGGGCAGAGTTGGCAGTGACCATTGTGGAGCAGGCGGAGCAGGAAATCTCTGAGGCGGAGCAGGCAGAGTTGAGGACCAACACGGCGGAGCAAACCACCACCATGGGGGCACAGGCAGAGCAGAAGACCCTCAAGGTGGAGATGAAGACCACCACAGCAGAGCAGATGGGACTGAAGATCCCCTTGGCAGAGCAGATAACCACCATTGCAAGGCAGATGGGACTGAAGACCAACACTGTGGAGAAGAATACCATAGCGTTTCTGAAGACCACGTTGGAGCCTGGAACCATGGCACGGCAACACTGAAACAGAGCACAGAGAGGACATTGACAGCCTCAATGGCCGTAACAGGGAGTTTAAAATGGTTTCTGGGACAGGGACAGGAAAATCAGAGTTCATAATCGGCCACTGAGGCCGTAACAGAGACAACAGGGGAAAAAAAAGAGTTCATAATCAGCGTCCGTGATTTTGACTGGAGAGCAGGGTCGTAGCTAGGGAATTCTGCGCCCCCTGAAAAACACTGATGTTGGCCCTCACTGCCCTTCACTCATATCATATGCGGTATAAGATATGGGCATGGAGGCCCTTATCTTGTGCCATGTAACCTGATTTAGATTTCTTAAAAAATATCAAAACAGATTAAAAAAACAACAACAAAAAATGTGTAATGTCTTAGGCCAGAGGAAGAAGCAAAAAAAGTAAGAAAATAGAAGTCTTTTTTTAAGCAAAACAAACTCAGGTATTTCACAGGAAAGAAGGCAACTTAACAGCATGTAACATGCGACAATAAGTCAATGAACTGAAGGAAATGAGGAACTTAAATACACAATGATGATAACTCAAAGATTGACAGGTGTGATAGTTAAATTAGTTGTGTGGGAACGGAACACAGGAAACAAGTAACTGAAAATCCAATATAAAAAGGAAACAAACACACAAAAAAGGAAAAATGTGACAGAACTCCCCATTCCAGAAGGTGACTCCTGGCGCCATAAATGAAAAATGTTCAAAAAGAGTTCAGGAGAATGGGGGACCAGAGAACCTCCATAGTGGAGCAGAAGGCCACCACAGCAGAGGAGACGAGACTGACAATCCCCAGAGCGGAACCAATGGTGGGAGGAACCAGGGTGGAGTTAGCAGTCTGACAGCCATCAGTGAAGCCTGGAGAACTAGAGACCCAGGCTCAGCTGAGGAGATGGTGAGACCAAACTACACCGTAGGTTTAGGAGGGCAGGGCGGAACTGCAGTGAAGAGCAGCAGAGGTGGAGCTAGAGTGCAGGTGGACTGGGACGGAGTTGGTGAGACCAAGGACCCAGGGAAGGCAGAAGGCAGAGCCAGACAGAGCCGAAGGGGTGGAGGGATCTCTACCAGCTGGTGTCCCGGAAGTCCGTGGTGCAGCCAGAGGGATGTCTGACCCATGTGGAGCCCGGTGGAGGACAACGGTCCCTGGGGTGAGAAGCCAAGGTGGAGCTGCCTGATCGACGACCCAAGGTGGATTAAAGGGCTTGGCAAACCAAGGCGCAGCCAGGGAATCCACTCACCATGGCAGAGCTGATGACCGGAAGACCCTAGGTGGATCCGACTTGCAGGGTAGAGTCAACCGTGGAGGAGACAAGGGACTGGAGGGAGCCAGTGGAGGCGGGGCAGAAGGACTGACTGGCTTCGGCAGAGTAGGCGGGAGAGGGAGGCTGGGTGGGCATATCATTAGCAGTGATGCACGTGAAACATACTTGGCACTGCCTGGGATCAGTGGTGGAAGATTGTCCTCTTCTAGCTCCACTAAAATTCCCACTTGCACGGATGTTACAACTGGCTCACACACCTGGTCAGACTGGATGGTTGGCTTACATTCCGGGACTGATGGCAGAGCAGGCTCTGGCTCTGAAGAGGGCTTTGGCTCTGGCTCTATCATGGTGTTTATCAGCTCTGGCACCAAGTCTGCGGTGGGCACAGGTTCTGTATCCACAGTAGGCATGGGCTCTGGGTGTGCAGTTGTCGTGAATAATTTTTAGAGGGAGAGAGAGAAAACTTCCTTAACTAAACTGCATTTTTTTTGTGATTTTCATTAAACGCTCAGTCATTCAAGCTAAGTTAAAGAATTTTTTGATTTTTACAGTTAAAGAAGCATTCTGTATGGTCACGGGTTACTGACGTCATCACCACCCTGAGTTTGTTTTGGTCTTATAGTGTATCAATAATCAAAATAATCAATATCAATTCACAGTTGTGAGTTATAAAGTCAGAATTGCATTATATAAACTCGCAATTGCGTGTTATAAAGTCAGAATGGCCAGGTATACACTTTTTTGCGACCTTTTCTCACAATTGCAAGTTGATATCTCGCAATTCTGACTTGAATTCTCGCAATTCTGACTTCTCTTATAAAGTTAGAATTGCAAGACATAAACTCTTCTGAGAAAAAAGTCAGAATTGCATGACATAAACTCACAATTGCAGTGAAAACAGTCAGAATTGTGATGAAGTTAGGGACGAGGGTGGGAGCTTTGGAGGTGGACTAAGGGCTGGTAAGAGTAGGCGGAAGAGACCAAGGAGGAGAAGATGGAGGTAGCAGTCCTGGAGGAGATGATGGGAGGAGTGGCCAAGTGATGTTGACCCAGACCACAGCCAGGACGATAGACCACGGTGGAGTCGATGGAGGGATATATCTATCTATCTGTTTGTCTGTCTGTCATCTATCTATCTAGATTTGTGTTTAATAAATATATAGCATATATTATACATACTTGTTTATATATTTTATGTTTATATATGTATATATTATATGATGGTGATTTAAAAAAAGAAAATTCATTCATTCATTCTCTGAAAACAAAACACATTTTGTGAGCAGGAGATGCACCCAAACAATGGAATTCATCTGAACATATTAAACTGGTTAGAGCAAAAGTAATCCTTGATACATTAACATTTATTTAAATTTTTTTCCCCTTTCAAGAATGAGTTTATAATGATTTTACCATGAAGGCTACACAACCCAACAAAGTCAAGCCTTGATGTTATGCACACAGTCCAGTATAATTTTTCACAAAGAGCGTAAATGAGCAACTCATGAACACCCGTGTGACCGAGGCAAGGCTGGCGTCACCCACAGCACTAGAACTTTGGACAGGAACTCAAATAAAAGTGCCAAGGACTTGACGTCCACACACACAGAGTGGGTTGTGGTTAACAATGCCCTGTGTGGCACTGCAGGGCAGTTAGGGACCCAAAACAGAGACGTGCTCAAAGTCCAGTGTTCTCTCCAAGCCTTCTTTTGTCTCCTTATGAATAATCTATAGTCAAATGTGGTAATCAGACCTTCTAGACAAGCCTAGTTACAATGCTCATCATTTACCCCCATTAGCAATGCCGTTACCTCATTTCTTGGTTAACTCAAATTGCATGGAAACAAGTAAAGCATGGTAAATGGCCTGCCTGCAGTCTGGACTAGGTCTACAGCAGTACATTATAACGGGGGCAATTACTGTTGGATAGGTGGACTTTGCCATTGTACGCCTCCTGCGTGGTCTGTGTGGCATTGGGAACCGCAAACAGAAGATGATGAGGTCATTATTGTGCAAACCCACATTTATTGGATATGACATAAACGGCAACACGATCCTCTACATTCACACACAGTTGCTCCAGCTTGTGCAGACGATGGCACAAAACCACACACACACACACACATACACAGACACACATACAATCAATCAGTCTGCACAAGAGTGGTTTACTGCATGGTTTACTGGCAATTCATAAAACTTACACTGTGCCATGAACTGTGCCAGCTCATTTTTCCAACTGTCTTCATACTGGCTTGTATAACAGAACACACACTAAAATGATTATAGTGTGGTTTTAGTGTCACTACTGAGATAAACAAACAACGGGACTAAAATATGCTTGTTTGTTTGCATGTCCATGTGAAATAGAAGTACACTTTAGCATATTTTTTGTGTGAACTCAATGACAATTAAATTAATTGTACTTTAGTTTCAATTGATATTAATTGCAATTAGCTGAACTTGCAATGATCTATAGTGCTTTTTGACCAACTGAAGAACATCTTTACTGAAAAAACATTTATGGTAAACTAAAATATATATACTTAAATGTAATTTCTTTCTTAACATATTATAATGTCATGTATTTCATTAATTGCACATTTGTATTGATGTGTTTGCAATTTAGTACATTTAAAATATTAACTTAATAGCCTATCTGTCAGTGTCCTGCCCTGGCAGTCTTGTCTGTTTTGTCACTGAATGTTTCCTTGTTTGTCTGGCTCTGCTCTCTTTATATTGGGCTCTTTTCCTTCATGTCTTTGCTGGTTCGTTTTGTATGGTGTGTTCCTGTTTGCTTGCATCTGTAGTTTATCTATGCTGTTCTAGTTGTGTGTTTGTGTGTCCTTTTTGTTATTTTGTGGGGGGGTTTTCCTGTAGTCTTGTTCAAGTTAGTTATTCTGCAGAAGTCACTGAATTCATTAGTCACTGCAGAAGTTCCCAAGCCCGCTCCAGTCCTTCCAGAGCCCGTCAAGCCCGCTCTAGTCATTACTGAGACTGCCAGGTTAGCAGCAGTCAGTGCCAGTCACCCCAAGCGCAGTCGAGTTTAATGTAGTCACTTCAGCTGCAGTCACCAGAAGCGGCCGATCACGCATTGTTGGGCCTGAGTCAGGAGGCCCCAAGTCCAGTGTCCAGGACCACCTGAATCAGGAGGTCCTATAAGTCATGGTCTTAGTCACATCTTTAAAGTGTGTTGAAAATGATTGAGGCTACTTTAAAGTAAAATTTATTTTGACATTATTTTTCACATACTCTCTATAAACTTACATTGTTTAAAAAAATTGTTTTTAAAGAAAACATATGTTCCTAATTCTAAGGAGCCTATATGTGAATTTGTAAGCCTATAGTCGCAGGGGCGTAGAATTTAGTAGTGACGCTTTAGTGGACGTGTCCCTACCTCTATCCAGTAACACTGATATATCCTTAGCAATAATTTTGATCAAAACTTCCGTTCAAACCAATTTCAAAATCAAACTTACGCCATTGGTCCGCTGAGATTGCATGAATTTGCTTCAAATCTACTTTACTCTAGTCTTTCCCCACCATTGACGGATTTTTTTCGTTTTCACTGTTATATGGTAGGGGGTGCTATAACGCATCTTCTGAAAGAGGGATCAAAATACAGGTAAATAACGAAAGAAGCAGTAGAAACAAGTGATAGAAAATTGCTTATGGACAGCACATGTAAAATAACGTGATCATCAAACATTAAACAGCATATAAGCTGAAAACTGCATAATGTTACCGAATGATATGTCGATCCAGGAAGAGGGAGGCTACAGGACTGGGAAACTTTGGGTGAGTTGATGGACTCTGCCTACTCCGTCTGTTTTGGACCTATAGACTTTGACAAAAATGTGATTTTCCTCAGTTTTTGTTCAAAATGTAGCTTTTTTTTTTATTAAACTTACCCAGATTCAAGTGTTGATGAAAGAAGAATGCATGAAGCTATAGATTTATTTAATTTTTTTAAGCAGAAGCTATGTTTATTTTTTTTTATTTGGATGTATCTGGTATGAAAGAGTTAAAATAGGCCTGCAGCTAAAGGTATTTCAAGTATAAAATACCTAATAGGAACATAGCACTATACTTAAAGTGCAAAAATAGTCAATTGTAAATCATAAGTAGGATGTTAAGTTCACTTAAAGAAAACTTACAAGTAGGCATATACTTGCAGTATAAAACTAAACTAGTAGTTAACTGAGAGTATGCTTCAAAGTGTCCTTTCATAAACTAAAAAATCTACAAGTGTTTAACTACTATCAGTATACCTATAAGCTCACTTGTATAGGTGCAGTACAAACGAAAAATGTAGAGGAACTTTGTGTACTCAAAGTTTACTGTATACTGTATACTTATCACTTTAATACACTAAAAAGTGGGACAATTTACTCCCAAGTAGTACTGAAATACACTTAAGTTACACGTATACTAAATACATTGATATTAGTATACTTACTATAAAGTATACTTTAAAATAATTAAAATTCACATAAGTATACATAAGTGTATAAATTGAGGGGGGAAACATTTTTTATTTTTGGGGGATTATTGGGATTTTTGGGATTATTTTAGTCAAACAAAGATATCTTGGGGACCACTATAAGACTTTTTTTAATTTTTTTTATTAAATTAATCTCCATCGTAATTTGAGCAGTCAGTGTGAGCTCACTTTGCACAACCTTTGCAAAAAATCATATCCCTTAGTAAATTTACTTAGTACAAATCAATTCCATACCCTTGGATAAAACAGTTTATTGCTCTACAGGCATTCTGCATATCACATAATTGCTCTTTTGGTACTTTTATGTGCCAACTATTTCCACTTTTTAGACCTATTTACCCCAGCAATGTTTTATTATTACTATTATTATTTATCTCACAATGTAAAAACATTTTGTACCACTAGAGGATGCTGTCTTACCTGAAATCGTAAAAGTATATGACAGTGTGCTTTTGGGAAATCAGTAGAATAATGTCAGCAATCTAAGAGCTCCAGATTTATTATGAAATGACAGTTCATTGTGTGTTTAGACAAAATTGTGTTTCATAAATTATGCGGTGTCTTTTGTACCAGCTATCTCTTGCATTACCTAAAATAATCACCGTCAGGAAAGCAGTGCATTTTTGTGCAGCTGAATCGTTCGAGTTTTAAGTTTTAATTTAGCCTGCAGCCTTCATGACTCTGCATGTCTATTGATTATGTGCTTTCCTGCTGATGTTCTGCTCAGGAAAATTTGCAACAGGGGCTATTAACTTCAGCACACATTGTTTTCGCCATTGCCCATGCACGACCTTTTTTCTTCTTTTATTTTTTTACAGAACGAAGGTTAACGTCGCCTGAGATTATCTCTAAACAAGTGTGTCAGAGAGAGACAATGAAAATGAGCTGCATATATTAGAAATGCAATATTGCACATAATTCGCCAAGCCTACTCACAATATAGAGTGAAATAGCCTTTTGTGCTGCAGTTTTAACAGAGTGATTCAAAGATGACTCATTGTTTCATATCGTAGCCTGATCATGAATCATGATCATTACACACGAACAAATATAATGAAGGAAAACGACAAAAACATTTATTTTGCATTTCTTTTAAGCCATATTTTTATATTACTTTTATACAAGAAATGCTGTAATGTTATGATTTTATATTTATATGGGCTACATAACATTAAAACATATTTAACATTAATATACTGCCCGGTCAAATAAAAAAAAGACACAGTTTGGATTTAAATAGGCAAATGCAAAGAGTCTATGATTGGATCATTATTATGTTTCTAGCATGTTATATGTTTGCCAACAGTTCTTCTAACCCTGAGTGTGTAGCTTTTCATTTCCTAAACAACCATGTTGGAAGACACATCATGGCAATATTCCAGGATGACAATGTCAAGATTCATCAGGCAGAAATAGTGAAAGAATGGTTGGGAGGGAGCATGAAGAATAATTTTCACACATGAATTGGCACCTCTGAATCCAGACCTTAAATTCAGTGAAAGTCTTTGGGATGTGCTGGAGGAGACTTTACAGAGTGCTGGACTCTTGCATTGTCAATACAAGATCTTGACCAAAAACTGAAGCACCTTTTGATGGAAATAAATGTTGATGTTATTCCCAAGAGTCGAGCACTCTGTACATTAGCAGCTACTTGTACAAGTGTATTTCTCAGCTGTGTGTAAGGTGAACAGGACTCAGAAAGTGACAGATGCTGAGGCTGCAGGGAGGGCTTGTGTGCTGCATGGCTGCTTATCAGTCTTGGTCTCCAGTCGCTATTCTGGATACGATAGGACACTGTTGCTATGGCAGCCACAGTCCCATCAAGCATGACAGATTCACAGTTCTGATACAGGTTGTGTGATCGTATACATTTTAAAATGAAATGTGGTTGTGATTTGTCTGAAAACGATAAATTCAGGTACATCGTCTCACTCTTTTACCTGAATTCTATTCCTAGTTGATGTGTTTTAGAGAGATATGTGATATTAACGGTTTTATTATTTGTTACTGAGTGTTTTCTACCCAAATAAATGAAGTGATACTGGTCCATCTTAAACTGTTAAGTCCATTTCTCCACAGCAACTGTGTTTCAGAAGTTGTGAAATAAAACATGCTTTCCAAAGCAAAGCTCTCCCTTGTGCACGTCTGTGTAAAGCTGTTCACAGGGGATAGCCTACTATTTTAGAGTACAGATGTTCCCTGCAAGAGAAATAGCAGCTTATGGTTGCCTTGGTTTGCTCAAAAATATATCTTAATTTATGCTTCAGACTAAAACACCTGTCAACTATTGTTGTGCAGAAAAAAAAAAGATATACTCACACCGACCTAAGCAGACCTCGGGTCGTTAGCAACCCTATACAATTTTTACAACAAAAGTGAATGGGAAAACAGGCCTTTTATCATTTTTCTGTCTTGTATGTTTACAATTAATTGATTGAGGAATACTAAGAAAGTTGATGGCGAACTTTAAAAAAAAAATTAAGGAAGTGTAACGAGGAGAACCACCCAAAACAACAAAAGTTTAGGAGTGTGGTGAAGTGGAGACAGTCAAGGGCGCGGGATGGAGGGCCAGGCCTGTGAAGGAGAACTGAAACCGGATCATGGAGCAGTGGCGGGCCTGGACCGTGGAGCAGTGAGTCGTGGTGCATTGGTGGACCTGGGTCGTGGGGCAATGGCAGACCTGGGCTTGTGGAGCAATGATGGACCTGGGTCGTGGTGCAGTGCAGTGGCAGACTGTGGAGCATTGGTGGACCTTGGCCATGGAGCAATGGTGGAATAGGGCAGGCAGAGTTTTCACCAGCGGTCACTGTGGCCCACACACACCAGATGGTGACTTCCATTACAGGCAGCGCAGATGGCTGTGGCAGGGACCACGCTGGCGTCTGGGCCACGGTCGGCATAGGACCCGCCTCCGTGGCCAGGAGTATTATACCGCCCAAAAAATAACTTGGGAAATTCTGCCTTAGCGGCCATGATGTGGCCAGGCTCTGGAGAGGCAGCCATTTTTGCCTGAAGCTCAGTCGTGGCAGCCATCTTGTTGAAGGCCCAGTCGTGGCAGCCATTTCGGCTGAAGGCTACCACATGGCAAAGCTTAGGACATAGGATAGTCACCTTGACGGAGGCGAAGTACTAGGTTCGTTCTAATCGGTAGAGTATTCTGTAACAGATCCATTCAGGCGAGTTACAGTTTTATTAAAGGAGCCGTATGTAAAATTGTGGCCAAAACTGCTACTGCAATCACTATCAAATGACTATAGAGCGGTGTATCCCCCTCCCCCTGCCTCGAGGTTGCCAGATAGGCTGCAGGATCCAACATTTCTTTATCCGGCACGTTATTAGCTGCAGCTGTGGTAACTAGAGCAGAGCTGGCAACCCGGATGCCGCAACACTACTGACTCCGTGATTGGTAGATCAGTGGAGGGTGGAGCTCAGACCAAAACACATGACAACGACAACATCAACATCAGTTGAGGGCTGCAACTTCACTTTTTAAATGACAATATCCTGGCCGGACTACTGTTGTCAGTGATAAGTATTTGAAATGAACATGATTTCTTAATGTATAGTGACATATCAGGGCCATTTTATGATTAATTGAAATACATTTCTTTGAAAGATTATCCAGAACATACAAAACAAGACGATAACTTAAACTAGACTTGATAAACATAGCATGACCATAAACGTGCAAATTAGTGATGGGTCATTCATGAACGATCCGTTCATTGCGTCTGTCACATGACAAATGAACAAAAGACTCGGAAGGTAAAGTAGCCTAATTATTTATGTCCCCTGTAAATAATTTTTGACTGCATTATAATGGTTTCTTAATTCAGAATATGATCAAGATTGCATAGGTGGATGTGTTCGGGGAATTTGCAGTTAAAAGTATAACATTTAAAGCCACTTACTGTAAATGAAAGTCAGTAAAATGATCCAAACTTCCCATCACTAGTGAAAATAAACATGAACTTAACCAACCTAGACGCATGAGACTCTCCAACAGAGGTTACAGGAAATTATATTTAACAAGAGACAATGGAAACATGAGGGCTGTACAAAGACTAATGACTGAACAAGATACACCTGTGAATAATCAACAAGGAACCAATGACACATAGACAAGGGAACCAATCAGAACATGACATTGAGACAAGGGAAGCACATGACAAGATCACATGAGGGCAAGGGAATCACATAACAAACCAGGAAACCATGTCTAAGCTAAATTACAAAATAAAAGACATTCATGAAACATGAACACCAAAACCCAAACCAACGTGACAGGCGGGTAGTGAATGACGTCCCGGGACACTAAAGACCCGAGGTATGCGTTTAAGGGTTCAAATACAACTCAACATTTTTCTAAATGTATTGCTACTCCTAATTTGTTATTTGTTATATTTATATATTTACATATTCTAATGTTGTCGCGACAATATTTTTATGAAAGAGGATTTGACATTGTCACCTGTACTCCACTATTTACTGTTTTAACGTCAAAACAGAAGATCCCACATACACTCCTTTAAAGAACACAAACATCCTGACACAGCGAAACAGTTTTTGCTAAGTAAAACACACTGAGGTAAGGACACACGTTATAAATCAAAGGCCTTTCAGAGAGAGAAACTAAAGCTCCCAGGATCTACGTGGGCCATGAATAAGTGATTACGAAGGTCTGATGAATAATGAAGGTGGTTTAGAGATAAAGCTGACAGCAGCTGAAATCCCATTGTTCTTAGATCTGAGGGTCAAAGGTTCAGAAATACCCAAGCTAATTGTTTGTGTTTACTTACTATTTATTTTAATTTTGAGCAGGCATAATCCCCACCCCTTCACTATTAAATATCCCTGCCCAGACCGCAGGTCAAAACCAGTTCTTGACAAGATCAATTCAAGACCTTTGACCAAATCAACCACTTAAACAGTAGATTATGCACGAACACTCATGCAAAATAGTTGACATTTCTTGGGCCATAGACTCAAATCTGAGTTTGAAGTCCAGGTTTATAGGATCTTGATTTGCAGTTGTTTTTTTGTTTGCAGTCATAAATCTGCATGGCCATACATGTGCCATAATTCTGCACTTTATGCAGTCCATTAGTGTGTGTGTGTGTGTGAGTGTGTGTAATCAGTTCTCACACCGCGCGAGTGCTTCTGCAGGTGTAATCTGTAGACTAAAGTAGACAGCAGTGCTTCCGTTGAGCTATTTCTGTTCTGTTCACGCACTCAACCCTGATAATACAGCACACGCTGTCTGGCTTATGCTCCTTTAGTCTGCATGTAGTCAGCCAAGAAAACCACGTGCATGGGTGTTGGTTATCAATGAATGAAGAATAACAAACATTATAATATTAAAAAAAAAAAAAAAAAAAAACTCAGACGGCAAATCTGAGTTCAGAAAATGCTGCCATATTTTCTGTATATGTTTAATCTTATATTAAGAATGTTAAAAAATAAAATTAGTTTGCACATGAAAGTTTGGGTTTAAATGGAAAACAATTTGTATTAATGGTTTTTAGAGGACTTCTCATATCAGTCATGTGCATGTTACCTTTCAACCCAAAATTTGCTGAGTGTGCATGTATTCAAACTCAGTTTCTCCCAGTTACTTCCTACCAGAAGTAAAAGGAGGCCACAAGCACACTCTAGTCGTAGCAAGACTGGAAAAACATGGGAATGCAAGCCAGTTTGGGAGCCTCGGGCTTAGGTGTGTGGCTAACACTCTCAGAAATCGTTGCTTTCCACTTGAATGAAATCAGACAATATCAGCACTTTCGGAGGCAGGCTGAAACAGTACAACACATCTCTCACTTTCCTTTTCACTTCCTTGAAACATTCACACAGACAGATGGATTATCGCCTTTTCAGTATGTCTCATCTAACTTTGACTCAACATATGCTCTCTGCAAGGTTTAATACTCTGGCCGGGGTTAAAGTGGATTTAGATGTACAATACTGCTGTGTTAGCTTCAAGTCTGAGGTCTGAGAAACCCACTCAGGTGTAAAGAATAGAAAAATGGCCTGTCTCCATTGATTAGACCTTCTAGAGGAAATGAGTGCTCAGATTCAACAGCACATCCGCAGGGACAATGAAGCACTCCAGGTTGATTTGATATAATTAGCTATTGCATATAAGTAAACAATTAAGTATTTATTTTGTAAAGGAATGTAATTTTCATAATGAACTAACCAATGGGAAACAGAAAAATCAGAAGCAAACATTAGATAACAAATTGGTACATTACATTAGTTTAAAAAAAAGGTTGCATGCTCTCAACAAGCGAATCGGTGGTCAATAAATACTACACTGACCTCCCTTCAGAGTTATTGACTGACCCATCCAAGTTCCAAATTGATTTTTTTTATGGCCACAAGACAAGTCCCATAAATGCTGTTCTCTATCATTTTCTGATCGAATTATCTGATTTGCTCTCTATCGTTTTAGTACAGGGAATCTGATGCTATAGTGTTCAAGAGATCTATAAACTTTAATCAGAGGAGATGCTACAGTATATTTAATTTGACACAAATGCAAATGAGGCTTTGAGGATATTCAGTCACAGCAAAATAAGATTTTTCTGGGAAAGACATATTTTCAATATATCAATATATTTCAATATTTTCAAAGATAACCAACAGTACAACCAATTGAATCTATCATGACCGGTTCATTCCAGTAAATAAAATATGTACTGGACTCATACAAAGTATATCAATTTAAAGATTTAGTCATGCGCAGAGGTTTGTTGCTCTGTGCATGACTCGTGAAGTGGATAGCCTATTCAGTGCGAGAACAAAACTGTCATTGTACTCCTGCAGTGTGTCTTGTTGCATTGCGCTTGGTGTGTGTGTGTGTGTGTCTGTGTGTTATTGTTTATCCTCTTGCACTGTGACTCTCCTCTCTGCTGCCAGGCCAAAGCAGAAGTTCTCACATGGCCAAAGCCCTTAGTCACATGGCCTGGGCATGTGCCACATACCGCTAGCAGTCAATGCACACCAACACTGAAGCTTCTCCCCTTTAACACAGATAAAGGACAGTTTAAAAAAGAACAGGAGAGAGACGGAGACCTGAGGCCAAGAGCTTGAAGATTTGCATTGAAACCGAGAACCTGAAAAAGGACCGCAGGGGAATCGATGTGAGAAACTGAGGAAGGTCAAAGGAGGAGGAGGAGGAGGAGGAGGAGAGAGAGAGGCAGACTGGCTGCATGCTGCTGAATTGCATGGTCATCTTCCCAGCTGTCCCTGCTGTACATGCACTGACATCGGCTTAGCTTTAAGCCACACATCAGGAAAGACAGAAAGGGAGGAGTGTGTGTGAATACGTGTGTGTGTGTTTTGTTAGTGTAACATTGGAGGAACAAGAGGGAGGGGTCCAATCCCAGCTGTTGCAGTGTTTGCACATGGTTTATGACACTGCAGTAAGTGTAGCTCAATCCCTCTTCTAACATGGCTCACTGTTTACCCATCATGGGCTGAAAATTTGGCAAAGATCTGCTGAGGATGGGATGGGAACTTTGGAATTTGGGTTGAAGAGCTAATGAATGCAGACAGCCTTCTGATTTATATGCTTTAGTCAGACTACCCTAATGATGCAACTAACTTACTCCAAGCACAGCTCTTTTTTTTTTTTTGCTTTCCAAAAGCTTGCGTTTTAAGCATTCTTGATTTGTGAAATCATGCCCTTCACATCTTTAACCTTGAGGGCTACTGAATACAGCGTGCTATTCTCTGCAGCCTACATTTCAAACCAACAGCATGCAGCGTCAGTCATACTGTTGCCATGGAGAGATTACATTAATTGCTTTATTTCAGAAACATCCACACCGGCAAGCGTTGAGATACGCAACATTACAATAGCAGCTGAAGGAAATGTATCTTGGTCGTTTTTATGGCACCTCAAGCATGCAAATCTTTAGATTTTTTTTTTTGTTAAAGCTGAAACTAAGGACCTATCCTCTTCTTGAATCATTGAACAGCATGTGAAATAACACAAAACTGATTGCATCACCTGGGGCGAAGTCTAGCAAGCAACTACAACGCAGATATGTCAGATAGAACAACATTGTGAGCTACAAGTGAACATATCTGGCTTTTTAATCCTCTGAGCAGCCCCCTCGCTCTTGTCCTTCTGCAAGATGACCTTGTGCACAGTATCTTGTGACAGACCCACAGACAGACTAATGAAAGCAAAGACCACAAATGGTTATTCAGGTCCTGGCTCTGCCTGTTTTCTGGGAAACAGAAAGTGAGTGATGTCAATGATGGGTGCATTTTAAACACGGCTGATTCATTTGTGGCCGCACTGTAAAAAATGATAAGATCAATAAGATATGACAACATATGTTTTTACATTGCTTTAACTCATCAAAATAAGTTAGACAATTTTCAAGTTATACAAGATTCAACTCATTCTTTTGGAGTCAGTTTAATGAAATTTAAGTTGACTTAAACATCCAAGTTGATTGTTCTTAAGAACTTAAGGTAAGAACTTTTTTTTTTAACAGTGTGGCTGATTTTTTTTAATATGCGGTTTGATAGTCTAGGAATTAGGCCTATTATATTCTCAGACATGTTGCAATGTAATTGCTCAATTTGTGGAGAACATATAAAATGTTATATTTCATCAAAATATCGGCATGTGCTATTTATTAAACAATTATATTCCGTGAATGTTAAGGTAATTTATTCTTCCTTAATTAAATTAAACACATTTTATAATAAAATCGTATAATCATTAGAAACTCTCCAGATATCAGCTTCTTTTTTTTTAGATTAAAAAAGGTTAAATTTAGACGCTGATTTGATCTATTCCCGTTTCAGTAGACAGTCCAAATGTGTCAGTTCTCCCTCTCATAAATCATTAGTCTGTGTACAGAAATATAAACTGTACTTACACTTAACTTGACATATACACAAAAATGAATTACTTGAGACAGATTAATCCAATGGATGTCACACGTTTTGTTAAATTCAGTGCTGCAGAGAAATGGATTGATTTTGATCTAGTCCAGGCATGAATAGTCAAGCGCTAAAACTCGATTACAGGCTGAAAATAGTAGCAGCTTACTTTAATGGGATTGCAGGCTGCAGTGAGCACTAGAACTGGCCTACTGAAGGCATCCCTGAGCCACTAAACCCATCATTAAAAAGATATAGACTGTGTCTGCCCATTAGTAAAAGCAGTGTGTAGAACTGAATGTGAATAAAAACGAGGCAGGAATCTATCTACCATCGTCCCAATATTTCTCCTTCAAACCTGATACATTTTTTTTAATTATTCACACTGTCAAGCATGCCCGAGGCATACGTTTTCCATGCCAAGAAAATAGTAAAGTTCATATAAACATCTCCTTTCTCTCTCAACTGGTTTTGATATTCAGACCTATGTGACAACACATAATAATTACAGAAGCAGATCTTTCATTTATAGACCATACGAACGAACACATGTTGGTTCATTACAGGCACTCAGTATATATAAAATTGTTATTTATATGTCGATCTAAGACGCAGTCTAGACAGCAAATATTTAAACATTTCATTGGATCTATGGGGTATTTGCATTCTGGGCAGGTACAGTTACCCTTCTATCGGTGATAGAAGGTAACTGGTTGAGAAAGAGGTGTGGTTGGGATTCTCGGGTCCAATCAAATGCCGCGGTTGCTCAAACCAGGGCGGAGATTCTGCTATACAAGGGCGGGGTTAAAGACGGAAGTTCAACTGGATTGGTTGGTCGGTTGCAACACTCACAAACCATGGTCATCTGCAGCACGTCCTTGCAACTTGGAAACGTAAGAAAACCTGTATCATTCTCAGTGTAGATTCTGAAAAAAATCTGTATCAAAACCAGCCAAAATGTGTCGAGTGTAAATGGTTGCCCGACGAAGACCCGTGGACGTTTTTAACCGCTGTCTTTATTATAACGCCGACTGCGATGCACGGTGTCATTAAGAAACCAGAACACGAACGCTGTCGTTTGCAGTGCGGGATCTGAAGTAATTTAGCGTTGCTTATGAAGCAAATGTACCAGAAATTCACCGAGTAGCGTTTGGCATCACAACCGTAGGATTTAATCGACGCGTCAATGTAAATTCGATCATTTATAAGGTAAAATTTGGACTGAGGGGGACACTGCCCTGGTCTATCGCACACAGACTGAAACGTCATCAACATTTTCCTGTATTTAAATGGCTGAGAGAGGAGGTCATTGCTGAAATAAGGAAGAACGCCGGTAGGTCATTTGCATTATCTTGAAACATTTGCGATGACAATGCTTTAAATGCGTACGTGAAAATCCTCCATCAGCGGGCGTGCGGAATTATTAGATAAGGTGGCCTGTGTCATGATGACATGTCGTGATGTGTTTAAAGGCGACCCCGTTTTGCTTAGAAGAAATGTCGATTAAATCAACGATGCACTACCCGTGGCGTTTCTCGCTGCAGCGTCTTCATTTTGATTTCATTAAGATTAATATCCATTCAATCATTAAATCATGATAGACCAGTAAGTTACTGTGTGTGTTTGTGAATGACGGCAAAGGTCGTAAGTGTAAACCAGTAATAGAAACTGCATATTTGAATGTATTGAATAATGTTTGGATGACATGTTTCATTAGCTGTTTAGTATTCTAAATACTTTCATCTCTCTCTCACACACAAGGGTATTAAGAGAAACTGAGGGAATTACGCACAAGTGAAGATTTACTCGATTAAGCTACATAAATGGGGGATTACGGCTTTCTGGTTAAAAACAACGCTGCTAACAAATCAGTTTTTCCAGTAAGAATACATCCTCACCTGCAGCATACGGTCCACCACCAGACCGCTCCTCCAAGCCCTCCAGCTTTCATCAGCAACAACAACACTACCAATGGTGGAAGTGTTGGATCCGCTTGGCTTTTCCCAGCTGTGACGACCCACTCTAACATGCAAGATGATATTTTGGAGTCGGAGACGTCCAAGGCTTCGCAGCCGCAACTGGAGAGTCAGGATGGACAAGACAAGCAAACACTCTCTCCACCAGGTCACCAAGAAGCGCCAGGAATCATATCAGATTTGGACAACGCCATGCCCGAGGAGAATCAGCTGGAGAAAGGGACCATGGAGAATGCTAACGGGAAAGAGGCGCTGCGGCTTGAGTCTCCAGTGTTATCAGGCTTTGACTATCATGAGACATCCGGTATTGGTACTTTAGCACAGTCCAGTAGCTCTTCTTCATCGTCCCTCACTGGCTTCAGCAGCTGGTCCACTGCTATGCCGCCTAACCCCTCCACCTTGATTGAAGAGGTAGGCTTTTTCAACCAGGCCGCTACTACTAACAATGCTCCTCCTCCGCTGCTATTTCAGAGTTTCTCTCATCACACCAATACAGGATTCGGGGGGAATTTCTCCCACCAGATAGGGCCTCTATCTCAGCACCATCCATCTCATCATCCCCACTTCCAGCACCCTCATAATCAGCACCGCAGGTCCTCACCCAGCCCCCATCCGCCTCCCTTTTCCCACCGCAGTGCTGCTTTCAACCAACTGCCCCATTTAGGGAATAACTTGAGCAAGCCCCCATCACCTTGGGGAAGCTATCAGAGCCCCTCTTCCACTCCATCTTCCACTTCATGGAGCCCCGGTGGAGGGTATGGAGGCTGGGGAAGCTCTCAGGGACGGGAGTATCGAAGAGGGCTGAATGGAGGGGTCAATCCCCTCAACTCGATTTCGCCTTTAAAGAAGTCTTTCCCAAATAACCAGACACCAACACAAAAGTATCCCCGCAACAATTCCGGCTTCAACACTAAACCCTGGATGGAGGATAACATAAATCGCAATGATAGCATCTTTCCATTTCAGGTAACTAAAGCCCATTCTCTCTTAATTTGTTTGCCATTGATGATTTAGATGGAGGAACATGTTTACAGGTAATATGGTTGCAAAGATGTGTGTATTGAGGATTAGATGACACAAATTATTTTCTTTCGTTTTCTGTATTTGCTCCCTTTGGCTTAATCTAATCTAATAGTGACAAAGCACTCATGTGGCCTGTTTGTTAGATAAATGTGATAGATCAAAGCTCAGATGTGCAATGCAGTGCTGTCGCTCCACTTCTGCAAGCTGTGATTGTCAATGATATAAAAAGACATGGTTGAGTGAGTCAAAATCAGGGGATGGATCACCACACAGGCAACATGAGGGGAACTGGAAACTCTTGATACTCATTTATCCACTTATGTCTACACAATCATCAAGATATTAATATTCATAAATATCAGGGATTTTATTCTATCAGGCTATTCTTATTCTTTTCATATCTATCATAGATTTAGTAACTGGAAGACCAACAGATGATTTGATACCAATGACAATACCCTGTGATTTTGAATTTTACTTGTTTTAGAACAGATTTTTTTATTTCCCGGTTAGTATAGTGTCTGAACTGTATGTTGTTGTTATAACCACAGTGGTAACTGTGAAAACACTCAATGTTTCACATGCTCAGTGTGTCCTCCCTGCTCAGTTCGTAGCCTAATACCAAGAACAAACCTTGTATTGTTTGTAAAGCTTTTTCTGTTGGTAAGCACAGGATTGTTGTGCTAAAACACCCAAGGGTTATAGTGCATTTCATCAAATAAAAGTGTTTGTGGTCAATCCAGGCTAAATCAGGTGACTACTGGCGCCATGTACATTTTTGAATTGCGAAACAACATAGGTTATTTTGAAAGCAATCAGACTTGCTACACAGAATTACTTTTCTTTAGGTCTATAGCCTTGGGAATCTTTGATTGACGTATTCATAATCTAATGGCACTATTGGTGTACACCAAGTGCCCAACTGTGTCAGTCTTTGTATGTTAATGTGGGCCCTAGCTGCATGTTTGCATGGCTGGCATGACATGTATCATCTGCATTTTTCAAAACAAAATTATGTCAGTGTGCCAGCAGGATGAGTTTCAGAAACTGTTGATATCTGTTAAATAGAACTTTGCCTGCATTATTTTATAAAAATCCATTTATTACTTTTCAGACAGAATGACAGGGCCTAATCACATCTCTCTTGTCGTTTTTGCAGGAGCGCAGTCGGTCCTTTGATGGTTTCAGCATGCACTCTCTAGAGAACTCTCTGATCGACATCATGAGAGCCGAGCAGGATTCCTTGAAAGGTACATTACTCACTGCCATTACAGATCTTGCCTCACATGAGTCTGAAAGCGATTGAGTATCTTTTACAAGTAAAAACCACTAAATTTGATGATTAATCATTTAGAATTTTTAGGTCAGACACAGAAAATCAATTGTCTAGTTTATACTTGAGTTTATGACTCAAGTCTTATTCATAGTTAACACGTAATATAGCATATTTAAATGGATGGCTATGAATGTAAATGTATTTTATAGGTTATTTCTCAAAATAACTAAATATAGCCTTAGTTTACTTGGCTTTGATGCATATATTTGCAGCATAATGCATGCTGTTTTTTATTTATTTATTTATGCACCTTTGATATTTTTGGCTTAAAATCTAGTTTCAGTGAATGCAACCATGTTTATTGCCTCAGTATATTTATTTCATCAGGTCTGCAATATGTTTTTTTTTTTTTTTTTTTGTATCTCATCTGCTGTATTATAATGCTGGATTTCTCAAACGCCACATTTTTATTCCAACCAAAGTCAAAAATATATAACTCATGTTATTTCCATTCTTGTCATAACAGAAATGACAAATATAATAAACTGTACCCCATACTAACATTTTCCTGCGTTCAAGTAACCCACATACAAAGTTTAGTTTTGGAATCTGTCATGGATTTGTGACTTATTGTTGCCATAGGATGAGTGTTTCAGAAAGCATAGCCACAGAATATATTGAATGAAGGGACATGGAGATGCAGTTCTTTTGCACAGAACTGGTTTAGGTGTTCACATTGTTACATAATTTGTTTTTTTGAAGTGTAACATTAATAATTCTTACAAATATAGGATTTAAATAATTATATATTTGAATAGCACAAATGTGGTAAACCAAATGATCGTTCAGTGTTTGCTTGTTCTCAGTGACGTAGGCTACCTAATGTCTACTACCTTATGTCTACTAACTGTATGTGCTATTGTGCATTTAATTCAGAAATCTTCCATTTTTATCAACAGTGTTTTAGACCGATAGCATCTGATTGCAATGTCTAAGTCTTTGCTCAAGTTTATTCTGTCTTATTTCACATGCAGCAAGGAATTACGGGAGACGACGAGGTAAAGATCTTGGAAGTGTATTTATACTTTGTCTGTTGGTTCATGTAATTTAATTTCAAGTTACAGCATGCCTTTGTGTTAAATTGTGTTGGTTGCCAGGCAAGGTTTCTGTGATCTCTCTCATTGTATTCAAATGAAGATGGGTGTTAATTCAGGGTTCATACACATTTTCCATTTCTAAATTTCATTCTTATCATACTCAAATTTCCAGACTTCCACCATATTTAACATAAATGGTTCATACATCATTATTCTTTTATTGTTCATTATTATCATCTATTTTATTAAATTAAATAAATAAATATCTTGCTATTGCAAAATTAAACTACTGTAAAATTTTAATTTGAAAAGTATTTAATTATCATAATCATAGTAACAAACTTATTAAAAAACACTGTTATAAACATATTAATTGAATTGTTATTATTATTTGTAGTTTTATTGTTGTTTGTATTAATATTGACAACAGTACTCATCATTTTTGTTTATTTTATTTTACAAAACAACAATAAAATTACAATGGTAACATTTATGGTTGTCCTAATTTTTTTGCTTTCCCATTGAGAATAATAAAATAAAAAAATTAAACCATTGAGATTGTATTTTGGCAGAAACCCGCAGAGAGACCTTAACGCTTTGTTGACATTACAAATTTGGGTTGATGGTTTTTGCATTTTGCATTGCCAAATGCAAATTCTTAATTACTCAAACACACAGCACTTGCAGAGAAGCATTTACTGTAAATTGAAACTGGAAATGAACACAGTACTGCGCTTTGGCTCTGCAACGTACAGCGCGGCTATAATATATTTATATATTTACATTACAACCTTTACGATTTGATGATTGCACTAAGACATATCACATTCTCATAACCATGCATTGTCAAAATTCATAGTTACTGGGCAACTGACATTAAATTAAACCTCCCATTTGGCACTTTAAACCCAGCATACAGCGCTGTCAGAAGCGATCTGTGCATGAAATAAATGTATTTGAAAATGTAACATTTTGTATTTTATTTAGTAATTGTTTAGCGTCTCTTCGTGATTTCAGTTCATGTAGGTCACACTTTTCCGGTCGGAAAATACGGAAATCCATATAAATATGGAAAAATCCCAACCCTGCTGCATATATTTCCCTGACACATCGGTTTGATATTGTAATCATGGTTTGATGTTGAATGATCACCAAACAGCAAAGTACATTCTTATTTAAATGATAATTTGCCCCTTTATCTGTACATTAATTTAGTGAAATTCAAAAGAGACTCTCTTATGGTAAAGCCAAACAATTTTGCGCAATCAAAATGTCTGCCTTGAATTCATTAAAGCTGCTGTCTGTAACTTAAAAAATAATCCAAAATAATTATAAAAAAAAAAAAACTCTTCAGTCAGTGTTCAAAACTATCTGCTTGCCATAGCTAGATTCAAATCGGTTAGCTTATAATAATGATTTTAATTCCAGTGGTACTGGTGGGTTTCCACTGGAAATTCGAGCATGTCTTTGCGTCATTACGTCACACTCGTACACATAAAGAAGGTGTTTCGGCTAGCCGGCTATACTGCGCGTGAGGAGATGTTGAGATGTGCTGCGAGAAAAGCCTTTTACATAATTAAACTTATGGCGGATCCAGAAAGATCCAAACAACAATCATCAGTGTCAACTAGAGATTAACCAGTTATAAAACCCAAAAGACTTCGTATTTCGGATTTAAGGTGAAAGAGAAAGAAACCGTCTCATGCGAACACAAGGATAATCATCGGCGGGGCTTTTGAAAGATGCGTGAACTCCGTGTTTTGAATGGGTTCGAAACGGAAGAAGAGACGGCTTTTTTCTGCTTAACAAGTAAGGCATTTCAATAGTTCAATCGTGTAACAGTACGTTTTCTTAATTCACACAGTTATGGAGTTTCCTTTGTTGTGCCTTTCTCGTTTAGCTATTATGGAGAATATGAATTCTGAATTACACAGGTAATCATAAAACACATTAAATGTAACGTTAATCACGCAATGCTGATGTTGTTAACATGAATAATTTGAGAACAACGTATAATTTGCACGGTTGCTGTGACTTAAATCGCGCTGATTAAATCTAACGATCGCTTGTCATGTCGAATGCTTTTTCCCCGTTAGTTGATCAGAACAAAAATGGATGTTTGTTACTTGTTCAGATTACATTTTCCGGTGAAAATTCTTATGTTGGTCAAACTTTCAAAAAGTTAATCTGTGATTCTGAATGACAGTATCCACACAGCGCGGTGATTTTCAGCAGCACTCGCCTCAAAACACTGTGTTCATCCGCGCTGTTTCATGCCGATTTACAACCCACGTAAAGATGATTCCGCGAATAACTGCAGTTACAGATTTCGAACAGAGAAGGTGACAAAGAGGAAAAGTTGCGGTCTGCAGCTTTAAACGGTCACTAAACTTTTGCCACGAAATCACACTGCTTGTGTTATACATTTATTTTCTAAAAATTCTTAATTTTATACTTCGGTAAACTGAAAAAGGGGAAACAACTATTTTTCCATGCTCCGTTTTCTTTTTTCCATACTTTTCCGGACCTGGAAATGACTTTTTCAAACTGCGTAGGAACCCTGTGAATTGCTTCTCTACAAGATCTACAGCAGCTTTTCTATACATATAGGTTTGTTGGGTGACTTAAGAATTAGTTCCACTAAATTGCTTTTGGGATTATTGTGTGACAGGTCACTCATCGTTGTTTCCCATGGAGGATGAGCGGAGTTACGGAGAGGATGAGAGGTCTGATCAGAGTCTGAGTGGACTGGGCTCACCACACAGTTTCCCTCACCAGAATGGTGAACGCATTGAGCGATATTCTCGCAAGGTCTTTGTTGGTGGTCTACCTCCAGACATAGATGAAGGTACTAAGGGATAAGAAGGGTTGCTCTCCAGGTTTTAATCAAACGAGCAAGAACCACAACTAACATGTCATATGTATACAATTTCAGACGAGATCACTGCCAGTTTCCGACGCTTTGGACATTTGTTTGTGGACTGGCCACACAAAGCAGAAAGCAAATCTTATTTTCCACCGAAAGGTTAGTTTCAGAGTGCAAAAACTCTACATTTATTTCGAAATTAGTCTGATTTTAGCGGATTAATTCTGTAATACCACGAGGGAGTTTAGATGCAAACGTTGTTTAAAGCCAAGCTTATCAGTGGACCCTAAGCAAAGGCTACAGGTGAAGCTTCCTGAAAGTGCTAGTTGCTTCTTGCATGCATACCCTCAGTGAACCTGTTGTCTTCCAGGTTATGCCTTCCTCCTGTTTCAAGACGAGAGCTCAGTCCAGGCACTGATTGACGCCTGTATGGAAGAGGATGGGAAGCTCTATCTCTGTGTCTCTAGCCCTACGATAAAAGACAAACCAGTAAGATATTAAATGAAGTTCCTAATGTAGGTTCATGAGGAGCCCAATCATTCAGTCCTGTCAATCATCATTACAAGCGTATATAAGCAGCAGTTATTGTGCCATTCTAACAACAATTCTTCCGGCATCCCTTCTCCTCCTCTATTTCTCTCATTCTTCTACATAGTATCATTATTGGGGGTTTAGCTCGGAGCTCGAGCCTCGGGTTCGAGCTTCCTTTGAAGACCGCAAGCCAAGTTTGTTTACCATTAGCCAGCAGGACTGGATGAGAAGGCGAACTCATGAGAAGGCTGTATGTCTGCTGTTCCTGTGTGCTTTTTATTCTTAAGCTCTTATGCAAGTCATGTCAGAAATTAGTAGAGCATTTTAAAGTTAATTATAAACATGAACGTTGTAACCTGCTCAACACTGTTACCTATATCAGTGGAATTTCGTTGAAACACTGTATAGCAATTTACATAAATATGATTCTGTTATGGTCTTTGTGCATCTTTAGGTCCAGATACGACCCTGGAATTTGAACGACAGTGACTTTGTGATGGATGGCTCTCAGCCCCTCGACCCCAGGAAAACTATCTTTGTTGGGGGAGTTCCACGACCTCTACGAGCTGGTTTGTTTGGCTTTCAGATGATCCCATAAATTATTAAAACATTGTAACATTTTTCTGTTTAGTCATCACAGTAAATACAATAACAACACACTGTAAATAATCTACAAAAACCTCAGAATCATCTAGTACAGGGTTTACTCTAACTAAGCATGTTGCAATATGATTATTGCATTTTGCACTTGATGTCTGGAGTATGAGAGTGTTTATGCAAGCCCTCTTAAATTATTATTATTTCTATTAATTTATTATTATTTAAATTGATGTGTTACCCCATGACAGTGGAGCTCGCAATGATAATGGACCGACTGTACGGCGGGGTGTGTTATGCTGGCATTGACACCGACCCTGAGCTGAAGTATCCTAAAGGAGCTGGACGGGTGGCCTTCTCCAATCAACAGAGCTACATCGCTGCTATCAGCGCTCGCTTTGTGCAACTGCAACACGGAGAGATCGATAAACGGGTGAGTGGGGGTTGGAGCTTAAAGTAATATATATGTAAACGGATATAGTCAAGCTCGTTCTTTAGCTCGTCCGTATATCAAATGTCAGCTCCATGTACAGCAGGGCTCTTCACCTGCAGTCCGGCAGTCGTTTTTATATGGCCCTCGATTTTTCTTGTGAACTCAAAAATGTTGAGCCTGAAAAGGAAACCCCTACAGATGCATATGCAATAAGGTCAGCCGCGAAACGAACTGTCCCCACCCTTTTCAGCGAAAATTTTTCGCTGCGTGTCTTTATTAAATCCTGACAGTAGTTTTTTTTTTTTAAGCCAAAAGAGGGTTTGCGCTGGCGCAAGCTGTTTGTAAATCTCGCCCCAAGTTCTTTAGCCAGTCAAATGACTTTTTTTCTTTTTTTTAAACGCATTTAAGTTTTATGAAGAAAATATGCCTCTAAAAGAAAATGGAGATCTGATCTACTGCATTCTACAATAATGTTGGGCTCTTTGCCTTATTTGTTTAAATGGTTTATAGTCCTAATTCTTTTGTTCTTCATGGTCAAGGCCAGCCAGTCACATGTGCTAAGCTAAAAGTGTCTACCTTTCCCAGGTGGAAGTGAAGCCATATGTACTGGATGACCAGCTGTGTGATGAGTGTCAGGGCACGCGTTGTGGGGGCAAGTTTGCTCCGTTCTTCTGTGCTAATGTCACTTGTCTTCAGTACTACTGTGAATACTGCTGGGCAGCCATTCACTCGCGTGCCGGACGGGAGTTTCACAAGCCTCTAGTGAAGGAGGGAGGAGACCGGCCTCGCCACATCTCCTTCCGCTGGAACTGATCTGGGAGGCCAAGGCTGTGCTATTCGTATACATGCACTTTTCATTTTGCTGAGTCCTTTTTATTTAGAGTTCTTTTTTAAGTCTAAAATTGTATTTATTCTTAAGTTTTAAAAAAAAATTTTTTTTTTTTTTTTTTTTGCAGAAGAGAATGCTAAAAGAAAATGGTGTAATCCAGATTTTTTTTTTTTTTGAAAAGCTACATTGGTGCGCATGAAGACTTGAATGCATTAGATTTAAAAAAAAAAAAAATTATATATATATAGATGTTTAGCCTGACTTGAATTACTGTTCTATCTTTATTCTCTTGGAGCGTCATCTTCTGTTTGTAATGGGTCACATTTTCACTTGAATCTGTTGAAGGCTATACACAGAGGCTAACAATGTAAGGGTTCAAAGCCTCATTTATATGACTTTAATGTTGAGGTTTGCTATTTCACTGACTAATCTTAACTGGTTGCATGGCAAATGTGGAATCATAGTTACTCCTTTCAAATGCACAGTAACAACTAACAAGAGGCCGCAACCTATTCTGGAATGGATTATATGGACTAGTTCTCACGTGTAAGGCAAATCTTTGTGATTTAGCCAAAAAAAAAATGTAGTTATTAAAATCATTTAGAGTAACCCATTCTGTAAAGATTACTATTAAACTACATCAAAGTTACCTATTACTTAATCAAATCAAGCATAAGGCTAAAGGGCAACAACTAAGAACAGCAGAGATGCGGTGATCATACAGGATGTGACTGTTTGTTGTGCTTGATACACAGGTTTTTGGTCAGGCAAACCAAAGATGAGCCTTAGAGATGTCCTACTGTCTATGATATAATGAATAGAAAGCTTAAAAACATAATTGGTTTAATGGATTTAAAAAAATATTGAATTCTACTCACTTAAGTGTTTATGATTCTTGTAATGGTAATGGCAGTAACTTTGGCTCATTTGTCAGGGATTTTGTGCTAAAAGCTAACTCAATGTTGTAGTATTTGCTAATGAGGAATTACCATGTTTTGCATTGATAGTGTTTTACTGCATGGGTTTTGCCATGGGTTAATTGGTGTTCTAACTGAGCATTGCAGTAGCTGAGCACATTTCAAAGAATTTGAAAAACAAATATTATTTTTTACATGGTCTGCTGATTTTTGTACTGTGTTTTATAGCTAATTATTTTGTCATGGACGTAAAACCATTATGCACTACTTTTCTAAATATTGTTTTTTCAAGTCACTTTTTTCCACAAATGGAAAGTCCTTTTGTGATAACTTTTTTTTTTTTTTTCACTTGTTGAATATAGATTTTGTACTTTTTGTTACTAAGAGATCTGGTTATGATGCAAGCATACCTTAAGGAAAAGAAAAAAAGCTAATATAATTTTGTTTAGGTTTTTATGTATTTACGTTCTGAAATCCCTAGATTGTCACACACATATATATATATATTTAGGTGACTGTATTGTTCAAACTAATATCTAATATTTGCAAAATGCAAACAGTGTTCTTTTCTATCTTAATGGACAAAGTAAATATTGAATCTAGCATGACACAAATTCCTTAAAATGTGTGGTACATGTAGAAATATATACCTATCCAGTACCTGCCCTCTATCGGTTATGAGAATGATGATACCTCCCTCATTATTGGCTGTAGAAAATAAAATAATTAACCATGTAAATTAGAGAAATGTTAGGATGCAACGTGTATCACAATGATAAATGTTCCATATTGAAATATCAATGTTTACTGTTATGTATAATTCTGAGAGGCAACAAGGTTAATTTATTCATTAGGTATGCATGAGCTAAATTAAGAAGTTAGGGTTTAATTATTTTCTCTTGCTTTAATAGTGGTTTTGTTTCAACCCTTGAAACAAGTTATGTACCTTACCCATGCACAAACTGTGCATACCCCATTTTTACCGTTTTTACTAGTTGACAAAAAGAAGTATACAAGAGGGTGATTTAGTCATAAATTGATTCAGGGTTTACTTGAATACACTTTCAAAATATTGACAGTGAGATCTGTGCAATACGTTTTCCCAGAGACCTTTACATTGTACTTCTAATATAACTACTTATGTGCAAATCCACCACTTTCAACATGCATCACCTCACAAACTCTCCTTCAGCTATTACAACCTTTATTATTCTCTGATTTATACAGTAAAAAAAAATACCACTGAAATTTTAGGTGTTTTTACTTTTACGTATTCACATATTTTCCTACTTGAGTTCATGCTACTGTGACTAATGTAAATACTAAGTGAATAATGTTTCAACCATTTACTGATATATTTTTAATTGGAATGTAATAATTGTCATTTTGATTATAGTTTTTGATCAGTACACTTATTAGATTTTCTAGTTTTAATAATCACTATATTGTGCTTCATGCCTACAGAAGGATAAGAAAAAAATATCAGAAAATTCTCTATGTAACTGCTTATTTAAATTTACATAGTTTATAACTGTATGGGACGGTGTATTTATCAATAGATTTTTATAAGAGGAACAATTTTTTTGCTATGTCATTTAAAAGTTTTAATTTTTATATTTTACATCCACATGGAGTTATGTAAAGAAAAAAAATATCATTTAGACATACATGTGCTTTGGTAGTTGAGTCTTGATTATTTGCGGTTAAATATTTATAACAGAATGCTTAAAGTATTTGTAATGTGAAATGTTGAATGAATAAACTTGATTGCAGGAAATGCCGGATGTCTTGTCTTAACCATGAAAGTTATCAATGAAACCTTTTATAGGAAATTGGATCTGTAATGTATGTTGTGTTTAATTTAACTAACCCTACTGTACATAAAATCAAAGTGTTAGTTATTTTAACAGTGCAATGGGAAATGCAGAAAGCTTCTGGCACACTACTGACTGCGAATGGGGTCAAAATCTATTTTTAGCTTATCTGATACAGCGCATGCTGGCTAAAAGACAGTATTATGATTACAAGGAGGACATCAGGGTGAGAACTTGATTATTCTGCAGTTATTAAGATTGATTACTGTTTTTTTACGACATCTTAAAGGTGTAGCCTATTATTAATGGAGCTGGTGAGAGGACAGGCCTCATGATTTATGCACTGAAGTACATCTAAACTGTATGGACTTTCATTACTTCGAGCTTCTCACGCTGCAATTCATATTATATGCAAATCATCTATTAGTGCGAGTACAGTATTTGTTTAGGTCTGAACACGGTAGGCCTACCTTATTATTGCAGGATGTCTGATTTAGAGGCCGCCCACACATACACCGCAGATTCAGAAGCACACAAACAGCGCCCTCTGGCGGGTCTTCAATCAATACCACACAACAAGTGGACTACTGTTTATAAATGGACGTCCACTTGTATGGTATTGATACAAAATATTAATACAAATACTAAATGATAATATATAAATATATATTATATTATATGGATTTTATACAGTAGTTCCTTTCAGTATTACGACTATGATTAAATGAAAGACTTGTTTAGGAATTTCATTCATTAATTTCAGACAAAATCTAACTTTAGGGGTCAATGAGAAATAATGTAACTGATATGTTTGAGTCTAATGTTATCTTACGTAGCTATTATATAGTCTATTGCTTTTTACTAAGGCTTTACTGAAGTATGTAAAGTAATTTAACAATGCTGGGACAGTCATCTGAAGCATGTATTGTGTATCTCAAGGGCAACAGTGATGAGAGTGTATGAGTTTAATGGAAATCTATAATGAAAAGAACATTTTGTCATAATTTCGTCCGCATGTCGTCATAGGCGCCCTATTTTATTTGAAAGCTGCCTAATATTTTACGTCGATTTGATCATGCACAAGTTTGGTTGTTCCTCGCACAAAGCGGCTTTAGGTCTATTTGCGTTGCGTTTGCACACAACGCAAAATAAGCTATTTCATTGTATTGGAGAGAAAAATATTTCCCCAAATGACAAAGTAATACGGGTTTAGAACATAAACATTTTTTTTATTTTTATTTTATGAACTCAATATTGCGTAACTGTTCCTTTAAGGGTATATCGGGTGCTTTGCACTGCTGCGCCAGCGCTGATTGAGCCTCCATTTCAAACCTGAAGTGACCGTTGATGAGCTCGACCTCTTCTGGCGTTAATACATTTGAACAGTTTAATTTTCACATTACGTTTAATTATTTATTTTAGTCCGTAAAGTGTGGTTTCGTCGTTAACAATGGCAACTTACTGTAAATTACTCTACACACCGAGCTTCAGCTCTCAGTCGCCACAAATTTTCAAGAAACCGGGATTTACCGGGGAAAATATCAAACACCATAAACTGAGTAGGAATTTGAACAGGTTGACTCCAGATGCTACTCCCTCACCCTTGCTCCACATCAAAAGTCCAGAAATAACACCATGTTTCTCAAGAAAGATGAAAACAAACCATCTTTTGAGGTTTTACTCGAATATGAGGACATATCAGAAATCTACAGTTAATCTGAGGGCACCTGAAGGCGGGAAATTACAGCGCGCCAACGCTCGTGGAGGTGCGTGTGGGCCACAGCCACTCATGCAGTCATTTAAAACGCACAGGTTTTCATATCACTTTGTTGTGTACAGCAGAATGCAGTTGCATGTTTTATCTGTGCTTTGTGTGTGTGTGTGTGTGAAAAGGGCCCTCGTCTGATACTTTTGGATTCCCACCAAGAGATCCTCACGCAGCAGCAGAGGGAATTGTGGGTTTGGTATAGTTTCAGAATTTTTTGGCATTTTATTTTCATTTTCATGACAATGTGGTGGTGTTGTTTTTCTATGTCAGTCCCATACAAAACAGGATGTATTGAGCACAATCAAGAAAATGTTGGAGGAGAACAGGGTCATCAGAGAGCGGTTACTCACCTTGAGGCAACTGAGCAGAAGCAAATGAGGTTTGCCCATTGTCTGCATTTAAAGGGATAGTTCTTAAGTTTAAAGTGCTGTCACTATAGCTATAGAAATCCCAGTTCTAAGGCTCCTTCAAATGCATTCTTAGTTTCCCGTGAAATGAAGGATGCAACAGATGGATCCTGTACTTTGCCTACCCCAGAATGCATTACGCGCCAGTGAAGACAAGATGTTTTTAAGAGAAATTGCCAATCACACTTTTAAACATAAATATTGGGTTTCAACTTACTCAAATAGCCTATCTAATGATACAAGAAAAAGAAAAAAACCTTTAAAGCTGTTCAAATGTTGTCATATCTTATTAAGATATGATTATATATAGTTTATACAGAAATGGACCACGCGTGTGAAAGCCGCGAAGGTCATACCAAGTGCTGTTAAATGGGACGGTCTAGCCCACTGAGGATTGTTCTTGTCGCCTAGCAACTTTGACTGTGATGAGTGACAGTAACGTTTGTACTAGACTTTTTTGAAAGTTATATTAAACAGTTTGAAAACAAAACAGGGTTCACAACTGTCTAAATATGTTCACCATGGTCCATTTCTGTAATAAAGTGTATAAACTACACTGTAAAAAAAAGTTGCTGCTTTAAATTAAGTACAATCAACTTGGTTGTTTAAGTAATTTCAACTTAAATTACATTAAACTGACTTTTAAAAAATTAGTTGAATCTTGTATTGATTAACTTATTTTGATGAGTTAAAGCAATGCAAAAACATATGTTATCAACTTATTGATCATATAATTTTTTTAAATATTTGTATCAGATATTTGAGTAAGTTGAAACCCAATACTTCGTTTAAAAGTGTAATTCCACAATTTCTCTCAAAAAATCCTGCCGTCAATGGCGCACAATGAATTACGGGGTAGACAAGGCCGCGAAGGATCCATCTGTTGTTTCCTTAATTGCACAGGAAACAAAGGACGCATTTGGAAGCCACGTTTGAAGAATCCGTCGAATTAGGACATCCTTCGTCGCAACCGGCCTTTGAATGTGGCCTTCGAAGGATGCAGCCTCTGAATTGGGACACCGCTTTAGTCTGCACTGTGACTGCACTAGGCTATATAAGCTTTCTTTAGTGTTAGGAAAACCTGAAATTATGTATGAGAAAGAGATGTTTGCAGAACATTAAGGAGAATTAATAATGACAGAATTTTTACTTAAGGTAAACTGTTCTTAAAGCCATTTGAAAGAGCCTGTTGGTTTTCTAAAATCCTTTGTATACAAAATGAAAGTTTTTAGACCATGTCTTAATGTTGAACATGTCAACATTCTTGAGTGTCAATTATGATTTACAGCTGATTTTCATCTGGTTTTAATTTCAGGTGGTACCACATGCAGTGAATTTTAAAGAGGAAAAGAATGCTGTTCACATGGCAAAGTCATTTGTTAACAAGACTAGGCAATAGAATGAGCTTTTATTTATGCACCTACTCATATGATTGTTCATAAATAGTTATATTGCCTAATAAGTTATAAGAGTTGCCTAATATATGCCTAATATGTCATATATAAGTTTAAAATCTAAATGATCAGAACCAACATATTGAAGAAGAGGAAATGAGTATGACTACAGATAACCACTAGATGGTGATATTTCCAAAATTAAGAGCTGCAGTGAGGCTCCCACTTCCACGCTTTGCATTTTAATTATATTTACTAGTTGGTTTATTTATTTATTTATTTAAATATTTATAAAGAGAATAGCCTTCCAATGTGTTTTTGTTAGCACAGTGTTCATTCATGCCAGTAATGTACATATTGGTTTGTAAATGAACCTTAAATGACTTTGTTAATCACTAAAACTTCACTCCCCACTTTTTTTGCCTTGCTGTACTGTGAATGTTTGTTAAGCCTTATAGTGACAACATTATTGCACTTCAAGTCATTTGTTGAAAAAAAAAAAACATTCATAATGTCTTTACAGATTCTGGGGGTTAAACGCAGCAACAAAAGTTATTGTAGACTTATAATTTAGTGAAAACAATCATCAGTAAATGTTTTACCCACAATAAAATTGCATTACATGTCCAGTGTAGAAAGAGCTCCACATCTTGCTTATGCAGGTTGTGGGTTTGTGGCAGAAGTCATCAGAGAAGCTACTGTCGAGAACATGACCTTAGATATTGAAATTGAGATATATTAATCATGTTGTCAAGAAAAGTCTGTATAAAGGGGCAATAAACCCAAGGCTTGATTACAGACAATGATGCTTATAGTTTAGGCCCCTCTCCTGGGCGCCTGTGATGATTATGTGTTTTCCTTGAGCATCAGCTAAATGGCAGTGTGTAGATCTCTAAGATTAAATGCAGGTTAAATGCAACTACTGTAAATGTTTGTTGTAGATTAGGATAAATTATAGAACTCGGGTAAGAAAAGAAATAGTTCAGGGATGTTTAGATCTCTCACAATAAACATGCATTTCAAAATAGATTATATGTCTAGATTATATGTCCCTTACAATGTTTGGTTCTTGAAATTGAATTTCTCACGATGAATCGGCAATCAATTGAATAAATAAGAATCGAACTGCCTTGAAGTGTTAAACAAGGGTTTAAGAAGAAAGAAAGCCCAGAACAATGAGCTGCGTGACATTGGGGCCTTGAACATTTGATATGGATTCCAACACTGAATTAAGCTGTAATTATTTCCACCACCAGGTTCATTTAGGTTCATGTGTTGAAACATGCTAAGCATGCGGAGCCACTCCTTCTCTTTAGCACTGTTTATGAGTCCTTAGCCACAAGCAGGGCTCGCTTAATATCTTTTTTTTTTTTTGTAATGATGTGTGGATAAGCAGGGAAAACACAAATTATCTCTCGTAGGATGATATTGGACCACACTGCATCAATGTACACAATTTCCAAACGCTGTATGACAATTACAACTGTTTTATTCAGTTTATGTCTAATTTTGCAATAAATCACGTGCATAATGTTTTTCCCGGGCATGCAGCAGATTAGTATCTTCTGTGATCAGCACTGCTTTAGGCTCCTTTTTGAATTTAGCTTCAAAGGCCTCATTGAACTTCAAAACAATACCGGTTTTCATTTTCATCACCAGATTTAATATATTGTGTTTAATGACACATTGTGTAATAAATGAGCTCCAGCAGACAGATCAAATCTTTTTACTTCTCGGTCTTTGCTGTCAACTTTGCGCAGGCTTGATGTGGTTGGATGCACACCAAGCAGCATAAAGACAATGACTCGCGTTCACACTGCCACACACACCTAATGCTACTGGTTACATTTGCACATCCTTTGCCTCACAGCTTATTTCCTTTTAACGACGGCATCCATAATTAATGAAATGTCACCCCGTGAATAGCTGGAATTAGTAGGCTCTTTGTTTGAGGCACATGGGAGGAGATATTGTGAAAGCATAGGCACTTTGTAGATGCTGCTCGAACAGCGTTATTACCACCAATAACAATTGACTGGTGCTACTGCTGCAGAGTGTACCTGTAAATGCATTGCACTGAGAAACGCAGGACATGTAGTTCCTGGGATGTGGTTGTACGTGCTTTGGTGAGGCCAAGCCCAACATGACCAAATTCCTGATTGTGAATGATATACAACTATAGACAGAGCGCAGACAATAAGGCTTCATATAATATATGCGAACCTCAAATCTCATTAACCCAGTGCTTTATGGCTTTTAATTCACTTTGTGACAGAGAGCACTAAAATGTCCTCTACCTCTTGAATTATAAAACATGCTGTAAAAAAAAGTCCTTGGTTGAAGCAAACAGCTGAGAAAAGTTCCTGTTACGAATTCCTCAAAATCTGATGCTCAGAAGCCACACCAAAATGATTCTTGGTGAAATGATCAAAATCACATCTTACTTTCCCCAGAAATGGTTTTGTCATCTTAACTTCTAGCACACAGGTATAATTGCATATTGCCTTGAGGAAATAGAATGGTGTCAGGAAGAAGCCTTCAAGCGCTTTACACTGATGAGGGCGTAATAAGAAACTGGATCCAGATATAGCCAAGTGGGACACAGACAGGCAGTCCAGCTGTGTCAGAAACATTAGGCACACTGTGCATGCTCTATTGGTATGTGAGCTCACACTTAACAGCAGTTCAGTCGTAGTGTAGTGGCTTCCTTCCTGACTGGCACTGCATATTTCACCGTATGGGGTCTAATGGAAAGAGCTATCAAGCGAACGCTGGCCGCGTGCAATTGTGCTGAACGTCATTCTTACTAGCCATGTGAAGAGTCTCATCTGGTGTTTTTTTCTATAATCTGAAAAATGGGGTCAACTTTGATATTGTGCTGCATTTATGAACTGCATGTTCCCGTAGTGCAGCTCACCCCTAAAAGTGGGGTTGTCTGCCACATCAAATATTCCGTCTCCAGGGACGTGAATTGTGCAGAATGGTCTGCTTGCATTTCAGTGTGCTTAATGAGAAGAAATGAATGTTTAAAGGCACTGAACAGCGAAATTGTTTAGAGGTCCAAATTGAATTCTTTAATTTTGTTTATTTACATAATTTCACATTAAATAAGGCAATTTGAACTCTTGGCTTGTGCTCTCTTGTTTTGTTTTTAAAGAAATGCCATTTTAATTGAGTGCAGTCTGGTACAAAATTATCCTTAAATGGTTTAATCAATACAACTAACAGGATTCATTTTGTGTTCATTTATAAATATATTCAGAACTTCCTTTAACCTTTATCGGTACGAAATACAGTATTTTCTCAATCCAGCTGAACCGTTAGTACTTCAAATGATGCAGTTCGCTTTGTTTGGGGTCCGTTGTTGAATTACGAGCCAAAGCAAGACATAAAACTGATGGCTAAAGTGATTATATCATCATGTGCATTCTCTAACATGGATTTGTTACTGAAATAGAAGTAGAAGTTGTTTACGATAATTTGCTCACTGACCCTCAAAAGCAATCTGGGCCAGACAATTAAAAAAGTAATTTCACTGTAAAGCGTGTTGTAAATAAGCGAGAAGTACTACACATTTAAACTTGTGTTGTGTTTAACATTTATTTGGCATTGCAGTTTTGTCTTAGTTTGTGTCATGTGTTCATGTCATGTTTATATACAAAAGTAATGAAGACCAAATTGGGTGAGCATCGCTTTCAAATGAAAAAAACATGTAGCAATGCCAGTTTATGTCAAATCTTATTGACTGCATGTACTTTTTCCTTTTTCACAGAGAAATGTAATTAGGTCTTAAATCAAATCATAATCACCCAATATCTGAAGGTTCCAATCCACCTGGTGTGCGTTCCCATGTAGCAATTCTGTAACAACCATTCATTTTGGCCCACGCTGTATAACAATCTGCCTTACAGCGCCACAGGCCACAGCAGCCAAATCCTTGTCAAGGATTATCTGTTCAATTCCCTCCAGTGTTGACCCTGTACGTATTACATATTATGTGACAGTATTGGCTGGAGTGAACTTCCTGACATTTTCTCTTTTTCCACTAATGAGCACAATATGCTGTTCCTGCTAGTCTAAATGACTTTTTTTCTTCCACTTAATTCTCTAGTTTAACGTTCTAAGTGACTTTAAAGACACCACAAAAGAACACAAATTAGCCTGATTTTTAACCCCAGTTGCGCACCCTAATCACTGCTATTACAGAGGGGAATATGTAAAGGTGAATGCTAAAATGATTCCCCAAAGCATTTAAGTATAGAACGCAAGTGATGCGAACACAGTGATTCATAAAGCTTAATGAAGCCATAAGCCAAGGCCTTTGCCACAGAATTAAACCTGTCACGATTACAGAGTCTGACTCTTCTGGAGAGCTGTAATAATGGTGCAGGAGTCCAGACTTGGTGGAGACACTTAAGTGTTAGTTCTGACAGGACTGACTTGTACTTCTGCATTCTCTAGGAATCAAATAATTACCACAGTGCAATGCAACTTCTTCAGTGGGAAAAAAAGGATCCTAACATCAAATGCATATTTTTCAAACCTTTTCCATTTGATTTTCAGGGCATTCCACAGCATTTTACTTGTGAACTCTGACAAAGCAGAGCAAAGTTCATAGCCTTTAAAATGGACAGACTCGTGCTATATGAGTGGGCGCCATACACCTTGAGAGGGTAGCAATTTTCCGGTATTACGGTTAAATCCTGGTAAAAAAGAACCGGATTCCAAGGAGCCTAATTACAAGGTGTTAATAGCAACAACAATATAATTACTGTAATTTACATGCTAGCCTGAAACATTTGGTCCCCTCCAAACGTATGTCACAAATGTTATCAGTTATCAGGTTTTGCTATTGCTGTATTTAAGTTTGATTAAATTGTTGTTGTTGTTGTTTTTAAATAAAATATTCAACTTGAGTCATTCTTGAAAGATATATTGTTTTAAAACAGTTACTGAAAACGTGCAATTGCACTGTCACAATTTACCTGAATACAGCTGTAGATTAACCATATTTTATACAATTTTTTAATCTCTGTATCTTCACCCATATTCCTTCAAAAACCAGTTGGAGATTCAAGAGACAAAACATTTATAGTGTAGGTAGAATAGATTTATTTTCACATTTTACCAAAAAAGTGTCCCAATTTTGCTGACTTCATATGTGACCAGTTTGATTTATCCTACAAATTATTGATGCAAGAGTAATTTGAAGAAAAACGTAAAGTCTAATTTTAGCTTTTATATTCCCCCACTATAAACACCACTTTATGGTCTAAATATAACCTCTGTATCCGAGTATCATTTAACGGCTAAGGATCTCTCTCTTGATGAGACAATTACGCTTCATCTCCCTACAAACACTCATTCTGTGTCTCAGGATGTCTAAGTCTAAGTAGGCGGCTCTCTGGGGTTTGGACGCAGCCTCTGACTGAACGATGATTGGTTCAAACTTCAGATAGTCTTGTAACTTTTGTCAAGTTATTGTTAGTCATGTAAAAGTTAAGCAACGAAGAGCGAGCCAACAGGTTTATGCTTCTTTCTCATATTTCCATGTGGAATATAGATATAGCTATTTTACGCGGAATGATTTCAGCTAATTATAAAGGTAAAGTGTCCTCCGATGAAGATGATGATGACCATGGTTCACGGTCACCTTTGCCGGAGCGTTCGGTTCGCACGCAAAGTCTCCCGTTCAGCGTCGAAGCCCTCATGTCGAAGAAGGGAAGGAGTGAATCAACTTCACAGGAACTGAGTCAGATGCCATGCATAATAAATCAGGATGATCGATCCGTGATATATTCCTCCAAACGTTGTGAATCTGTCAAAGAGGACTCTTCCTGGATCAATAAACACAGACTATCAACATCACCACGTAAGTCACCAGGTAAAAAAAAAAAACAACAACTATTTTGACACTAAGTCATAACATTAATATCTGAATGACATTAGGGTATACAACGTGGCATCTTATAAACAATAATTGAGCCTTTCTCAGAACTAACTTTTCTGAGCCATTTTTTAATCAACTGGTGTGTGTGTGTGTGTGGTTTTTAGTGAGTGATTCTAACAGTTTGACCACATGTCTTCATTGTAAATTGTTTTGTTTTATCATTAAAATAATAGAAAAAAAACAGATATAATAGGAAATAGATAAGGAACAGTGCCCTGCAAAAGTATGCATTTTAAAATGGATCAATACACTGTAAATTCCAAGAGTTGTTCTATTTGATAACTTAATATCTTCACTTAATTCTAAAAGACTGTCAATATGTACTACAAACCTACTATTCAACTACTATGCCTTTATTTACTCAGAAAAAAAACTGGACTAACTAAGCATTGTCAGTACACCATACTATTCATATTTCATATAACTTCTTTTTTTAAGCACTGTAAAAAAAAAAATGTAATTTTTTTTGAAGTACAATCAACTTGGATGTTTAAGTCATTTAAACTTAATTTGCAGTCAACTGACTTAAAAAAGTTGAATCTTGTATAACTTATAAAAAAAGTTGAAAATTGCTTAACTAATTTCAAAGCTATGTAAAGCTATGTAATTAAAGTCAGCTATGTCATTAAAGGTATGTAAAAACATATGTTGTAATAACTTATTGATCATATAATTTTTTACAGTAAGTCTGACTAATTCGATTTTACAGTTTTACACGATCAAGACATTTATTTAAAGTAATTTATCAAAGTAATTATTTACAAGCATAAATATCTGATTTCCAAATTAAGCATTCCGACATTGTGTACAGTCGAGTTGATCTGGTACACAATGTATTTTCACAATGTAGTGAGAGCAAATTAGTCATCTGCCCGAGCTATTTATTACCAAGTCTTTTATAAGCTAATTTATGAACTTATTTTACAGGTCCACCGAGTCCCTCAGCATGCACTCTCAGAAAGCACAAGACGAACCGTAAACCCCGAACTCCTTTCACCACCACGCAGCTCTTGGCCCTGGAGCGGAAGTTCCGTCAGAAGCAATACCTGTCCATCGCAGAACGCGCTGAATTTTCCAGCTCTCTCAGCCTGACCGAGACGCAGGTGAAGATCTGGTTCCAGAACCGAAGAGCGAAGGCTAAGCGACTGCAGGAGGCTGAGCTGGAGAGGCTCAAAATGACCAGCAAACCCATCTTGCATCCTGGCCTTTCTCTGCCGTTCCCTCTCTGTACGCAAGCCCAGACTGCAGCTCTATTGTGTGGACAGTCTTTCCCTTTCAGCAGACATGTGCTGCCCTTCACACCTGTAGGAATATACTCCACACCGGTGGGTTACACTATGTGTCCTTTGTCCAAAGATGGCTACTCTGTGGAGCCAGTCTAGAGGATCTTATACAAACTAAATATTATTTGTGGAAACACTTCTAGTTTATCTGCTGGACTGACATTTGTAGGTTTGACGCATCAACATGGGTTGTCAGTCATTAGGTTTTATAAATGCACCGGATTACTTTTTATGTTCATTTCTATTTTTAATTTTTGCGACATTAATCTACTTTGGAAACCACAAAGAACAAATGAAACATAGACTTGCAGGTTTGAGTTTTTCTGATTTTAAAGTGTCACAAAATGCCGTTCTTGTAACTTTCCATCCAGGGCATTTTAGGATGTTATTTTACCCAATGTTTTGCATTAAAATATAGTGAGTCACACTAAAGAAAATAAATGTCAAATATATGTATGATTTTACCACATAGCCTTAGAATAAAGTATTTTTGTATAATGAATCCCAATTCAAATGTTTATGAGAAGCAAATGTAACATATTTTACACTTGATTCAGAGAACGCGCTGATTTAGAGTTACACCTGTGTATTTTTTTCATATCCTAATTGGAAATTTTAGAGGAAAATCTACTAAGATTAAACCTTTTTTGTTCCTATTTCTGAGGTGTTTTAGGAAATCAGCTCACGCTTCAAGTCGCATGATTGCTAATGCTTTTTAAATTGAGCTGCTGAAAAGAGGCTTTTTGTAAGCGTCTGCGCTCATAATCAGTGGAAATGCTGGTTGACCTCTGGATCTTTCTTCATGCTGGTGGTCCCAGGAAAGTTAATTAAACGGTGTCATTACATGACTCACTAAAACACTGGGTTAGCCGCGTAAGTATTGAAGTTCGTAAATCTCTCTGTGTGCTGCGACCAAGGAATGTGTCGACCTGATGCATTTCTAAGAAATTCAATGTTGCATGTAATTTATGATGGATTAATTGGCTTTGTTGTATCGCTGACTTTCCATGAAATAATCTATAATCTTCTACTGGTGTAATTGCATATATGTGGGGTATCTACACTGTAAAAATAGCCCGATATAATAGCCCCCTTCAGTCACAGTCCCTGAGCCAGAGTGATTGAACACAACTGCTTATTTTCCATAGACACCAACCGTGTCTTAGCATGTCCCTTGGTAGGTCTTCATCGCTTGGTCTACCCTTTTAAAAATACCCTTGGCTTTGTATCGTAATTTGACTTTGAGCCTTAACTGATTGTGAATGCCGAGCTCTACGTCAACCAGACCCTTTAGTAATTGTCCTTACCCTCCCAGTTTAACTCCACCAGTGTGAAATGGTGTATGAGAGCTTAAAAACATCACATGATTGGTTGGCTTCATCTTTGTTTTGCTCGCTTAACTGTGGCATTGTTTGGCACCAACAAAGTGTTTCCCATTACTGTACACCCATGTCACAATTAGCAGTCATTTCACAGTCCATTTCCATCTCTTTGTTTTTAAAACATTAGTTTGATAACAGATCTTTCTGTGGCACAAAACTGACTTTTGACCCGAGAGGGTAGTTTCACTTCATCTTGGTTGAAACTCAAAAGATCCTCATGCCAAGTTGTTCTGACCGTTCAGTCCATTGAAGGCTTTGATCCACAGTGACTACAAGCAGGGAGGTCTAAAAAAGGAGCTTTTATTGTATTTATTCACGTAGCACTTCAAGTTATTAAATGAGCCTGAGAGAAAAAAGGAACCATTTACTAAATAATTGCCTCTCACTGACCCTTAAAACTCTCATTTAACATAATGTTATATTATAATTTAACTTAAACACATGAATGCATTACAATAGATAAAACAAAGTCACTATTAGGAACATTGCAACAATATCTGATTTTCCAAATGCTCTACAAGCTTATAAAAGTCACAACTTAATATTTATAGAATCTAAAATCATATTGTATCTAATCAGTAACTTCTCATCAATGAGTGAATGCACAAAAGTTGTAAACTTTTTTTTTTTTTTTTTTTTTTTTACCATGCTATTACTTAATTTACCCTATTTTTATTCATTAAAAAAGCTGAGAAATTATTTGGGAAACACTTTATTTTAAAGTGACATATTACACATTAATACATGTACTTACCATAATAACAGTAAATTATGCAGAATTACAAGTAACTAACGATTAACCTAACTCTAACCCTAACTCTATTGTTAGTGCATTTAATTAATATTACTCAGTTATGTAAGCAATGTAACTACTGTACATCACCTTAAAATGTAACCATTCTTTGAAATTTCAAATATTTCAGGAACTGCAGCAAGAAGGGGGATGCAATAAAAGAGAAATGTTATTTAAATATATCATTAGATGAAATTTATATAAACATATAAGAGAATTACCATAATGAACTCCCTTGACTTTAATTAATTCATTTGAAACGTTTTACTCATGATGACTGCTCTAAACAGTCTAAATTTATAAAAACCTACGTATTCTTTTTCTAACAAAACAACATCGAAATATTTTCAAACTAAATATTTCAATTTTACTTGCAAAAACTTTTACTTTCATTAAAAAAAGATAAAAAGTTTGAATCTCCTCTTCATGCTGCAATAGTGCGTCAATTAATTTCTTTGTTTTTCAAACGCCCTTTCCTTTTTCAAATTTAGACTATATGATCTATGAACTTTTGCCTAAAACACATTAGGACCTTAATTTGTTTGTCATTTTATTTTAATTTCAGAATTATTGTGTGTACATGCCCAAGCCAGCCCGATCTCATGAAAGTGCGTTTTTAGGCTATTTATCGCGCCATTTATATGCCAAACATGTTTTTTGTGTGCATATGATTTTGTGCGCACTTTACGGCGCGTAATACGCACGCACTCCGCACCCCTAATTCTACCCAAGGGGTTTACAGTGCATATGCACGAAAGAAAAAAAATATATATATATTATATAAAATATTAGATATATATATAATATTTTATATAATATATATATATTTATATATATATATATATATATATATATATATATATTATATATATATATATATATATATATATATATATATATTTTATATATATATATATATATATATATATATATATATATATATATATATATATATATATATATATATATATATAAAAATATTGCCGTATAAATGGCACGAGAAATAAGATTCGTGGTAGACAAATCTAACAAATAGATCCATAATAAAACAGCAGCATAATGTCATGTATAAAGCCACAGTTCACTTTCGGGTCAAAACGGACCCAAACGCAAAAAGTGTAACAATTTAGTTTAAATCGTTATAGGCCTATCTCTTACGTTTTTTTTTTTTTTGTATCTTAACACCGTCTTGTCACAGTCTTAACACATTTACAAAATGTCATCTTTGTAAAATTTTGCGTAAAATTAATTCATCTTAATTAATGGGGGAAAATAAATAAAAAAGAAGATGATATACCTCTTCCGGGTCAAAAAGGACACGAATGCATTAGGAGGGTTGTATGAGTTGGAGGCATTTTGAGTCGTATAAACAAAGACTGCAGTGCTAATGACAGAAGTAAATATTCTGTGACTAAATACTGATAAAGGACCATTTTAGATCTTCAAGTCCAACATTTTTTTATGCAGAATGCAGTGGCTTCAAAGCATTATTGGCTTCCTAGATGCTGCTATTCAGAAATGTATTTATCTTATTTTAAGTACATAAATCTATGTGATTTGGTCCTGCTGACCTGGTAAATGTATATGGCAACATTCTGATTATCCAGTAGTGCCTATAGTGTCTGTGTTTTAACTGTCCACTAGATGTAGCAATTTCTCTGAGAAAATAAAGGCAACACAGTCCATTGACAATCCACATTGAATAATATATATATATGTATAAGTTTACAATAATAATATTTTATATTATAATGTATCTATATTTATTAGTATATTTATTTTGTCTATATTTATTGTAACACCACTTTTATCACTGCATACTTTATACTTTATTGTCCCATTCCTGGGAAATTTGTCTTGGGACAGCATAACACGGCCAGTACACAACTTTGATCACACACAACACAGTATATACAATAACATGCGATAATAAGAAAATAACTTATTTTAAATTGAATGAATTATTATTATTTTTTTAAATCTCTATTTAAAATTGTAATCGCATTTGGAACAAAACCTACATGCATAGTACATTTTAGTGAAACAAAAGCCCTTCTCTCTGAGTGCACACATGCTTTTTATGTTTCACAACAAAATGGTTGAAAACAAATGAATGTTAGGACGTACCACTAACATCTGATAGACCCCGGGTGTATTTTATGGCACACAAATGCAACGTCCTTACCTGCTCACGGTTGCATCTGTGAACAAATTCCCTGTGCCTGTCATTTTTTAGACACACAAATACAACTTCCATCTTCGGAGGAGCAAAAAATAATTTGTGTGCAATGTTTACACAAAATATGCGAGGTGTGTCCGAGGTGTAATACATTTTAGTAATTGCTCAAAGGAGTGCACAATTGATTGACAAAGAGCACAATGGCTCTGATGGGGAGTAAAAGAAGCCAACCGATGCTGCTGTGCTGAGCTGCACACACACACACACACACACACACACACAACCGATGCTGCTGTGCTGAGCTCTACACACACACACACACACACACACACACACACACCTGCCAACATGACCAGTGGCTCAGGCATCTCTCTGCTCAGCAGAGCATGCAGCAAAACCAGTCTGAGTGAAACAAACTTCAGACTTTGTGTTTTCCTCTTCACTAAGCTTAGGAGAAACATGTTTTCTCCAAACAAGAGGCTGGCTGAGAGAATGATTCAATGATGAAAAGTCTGTAAGATAAATTAAGAAACAATGAGTACACAGTACGGTGAACAGTGCATATATCAATGTGCCAAGATCACACAGTTAATATTAAATGTCAAATTAGATGGAGGAAGAAATATTCACGTAATGGGAATTCATCTTTCAGCTGAAGCACAGCACAAAAAGAGTCGTATCTGAGCACGCGGTGACTCCTTTACTCCAGAGGCTGAAATGAAACACTCTTTTTGTTTCAGATGGTGTCATTATGGGAAATCCCTTTATCTCGCTTCAAAGCCCTTGAGCAGGTGTGTTTTATGAAACAATCACTTTATTCAGCCTCTTAACAGCAGGGGAATGAGGCTGTCTAAAAGCTATCCTCCAGGAAGATCTCTCTGTAGTTATGCAGGTGTCGTCGATGCTTACCTTCATTTGAATTTTGAACTAATTAAAACAGTAATTACATCATTAAATAATACTAATTCAAATTCAAGATGCTAAAGTGTTAATTTTATATATCCACTATACTCAGTGTAATGATCTAGACAACTGTTCAAAAGTGTGGGGTCAGTACAATATATATATATATATATATAGGCCTATATGTTAGGTAGGATTATGGGATGTAGAATATGGTCATGCCGAATAAGGCATTTTACATTTTTGATATAATTATAAATGTTACATGAGAATCAAATCAGTTTCACGAGTTTGCATGTAATCAGATCAGATATGGTGATGTATGGACATTTGGGGTTCTGTCCAAGGGGAGGGCTCTGAGCTCAGAATATGGCCAAATATTCCAAAAAGAACCCAAAATATCCCCCCATCCTCGACTGGGATAGGAAGGAATCAGCCAAAAGTGAGGGGTGATGAAGGGATGATACAAACCTGTCACAGGACAGTTTTTTAATATATATATATATAGAGAGAGAGAGAGAGAGAGAGAGTGAGAGAGAGGAGGGGGGGGACTCTTCTCACCATGATTGGTTGGATTACCTGAACATTCCCCTCCCAAACTTTAAATTCACTTCTTGTGACACTAAAGAATGGAGTAATAATGCTGAAAATTCAGCTTTGCATCAGTGGAATAAATTACATTTGAAAATATATTAAAATAGAAAACATTTATTTACATTTTTGATCTTTGTTTGTTTGTTTATTTATTTATTTAATCAGGGACTATACATATGACAATATGACAGTGTGTAAAAGGTGACAGATTTAGACAAATTAGCTAATTTTCCTCTGTAGTCCCTTGGGAGGTTATACGGTAACAAACAAACAAAAAAAAAATTACACGCAAACATAAAAGGAATCTACAAATGGCTGCAATTTTGATTGGACAGTAAACACATTTTCATCTTTCTAGAGAAACCATAATGACCTTTTATATGTTTTCATTCCTTTAGTTCTGTTGGAAGTAGTCCAGTCATGTGTTCCTCTAAAAGTAAATTATTACTGGCCAAAGGTTATTTTCAATCGTATATTACAATTACCCCTTATATATCAGCTCTTGTCAGCCTGTTGCTGACATTTTGCAGACATTTGGTAAATCATTTACAAATACATACTAAACAACAATGGACCTAAAATCGATCCTTGTGGAACTCCAATGTTAGAATCTAAATATTCAGATTTTGTATGTATAACTCTTGCACATTGTTTCCTATTTTATAAATAAGATTTAAACCACATAATGGCCTCAACTGAAAAGTTAAAATGTGATAATCTATCATGATTTACAGTTTCAAACGCTTTCTTAAAATTTGCAATAATTTTAAGACATTACTGGGAGAATACTGGTCTATAATTATTGATTTCTACATAATATTTTACAATGTTACTGTTTTTACTGATTGATCAAATAAATGCAGCCTTGGTGAGCATATACTTCTTTCTATAGGATTAATTGATATCTCCTTACTGACCCCACAACTTTCTAAATGTATAGTTTAATACTTTGTGTATGCTGCTGCCTTATAATTATTTAAGGGTAAAACACAGGGCAAAATATTTCATTTTGTTGTTGAAATGGAATCCAATCAAACTCATAATGCATTCAATTAGGAAGAAGCTAACATGGACAGGTTGCATGACATTTGTGACTTCATCGAGTACCATAAACAAAACCACACTGTAAAAAAAAAAAATTTAATTTACAGGAAAACCCTGGCAGCTGTGGTTACCAGAGTTTTCCTGTTAAAAATATGGTAGCAACGTTTTAGGTTTTACAGACTTTTAACCGTATATCATTTTACAGCAATAAACCGTATTTCATTATCTGATATAATGTTAATTTACTGACCTTTTGAAGTATTAATATCTGTTTTTTTTCTATTGAAATACACTGACAGCCAATAATCACAGCAGCAGTGATGAGAGTCAAATAGTCAATCAAAGCTCATCATAAGCAGGTCTTCCACAAGAAAGTTAATACTAATATATAGAAGCTGCACAGTGTCATTCACACAAACATTAAACACCATCATGGTAACATGTTGAAATAAAAAAAATGCAATAAGCGTTAATTTAACAACATTAAATGTAACATAAAACCCTAATGTACATAACTGATTAGAAAAAAAATAAGAAAATTATGAAGAAACAGTTATTTAAAAACAAAATACATAAAATGTGAAGTGTCACGCAGGGAATTGTGGGAATGTCAATTTACATTTTTTCACTGTAAATTATACAATGACTTGTTCTTTTTCACTTCCAAAAACGGTATATTTACGGTATTTTACAGTAAAATTACATTAAATGTACCATTATATATATCACAGTTATTTACCGTATATAGTAAGGAAACTTTCTGTTAACCAATTAACAGTTTTTCACTGTAGCATTTTTACAGTCTTTTACCGTTAAAATCACGATCATTTTTTACAGTGCACACAGAAAGAAAAGACAAGCCATCGAATAGAGACATTTAGAACCCAATAATAAGCAAATTAGTCAATTTAAATGTCAGTGTTTGTGTACTTCATATCTTGCTAAACAGTTTTGCTACCTTGTTGGATCGTCAATCATCACTCAATGTCCGATATAAAAACTGGGTCCTGAAGCAAAACCTGTTAAGAACCGCCGCTTTAGGCTGAAGTGTGTCAGATTTGAAGCCAATCACATACAGAGAGGAACATCCTCCCATCCAACACTTTGTGGATCACAGCTCTCTCCCCATGGCTATTACTGTCTGAGAATGTTATATCTCCGTCCCTATGACTCTCCATCACAGGATGTAGAACAACACAGTTATGGTCCTCTGATGCCAATGGTGTGGACATTGTTTTGCTGAACGAGAGCTTGCACTTCATTGACTTTGATCTCCGGGCTGGAAGTGGAGCTTTTTTTTTTTTAATCTCCATGTGCAAGGTTGAGAGGTCTTAGCTTAGAGGTTGGGTCCATTATAAATATTTCACTGGCAAAGCAAAAGTGCCAAAAGAAAAGTGCTAAAAAAAAAAGCCAGTGAACTAAAAATACAGCAGCTTTAAATAACCTCAACCACGACCCGTGAGCTTAGTTGTACCTTAATGTACACTCAGCAATGTAACTCAGTCATCTGTAGAAATGACACAGATCGTTGCATTGATTCGACGACAACAAAACTATTTTTAGGGTGAGATGCGATGTATATAAAATGTTCCCAAAGGATGTGTGCTGTGCATGCTTTAAGGTCAGAATAACAAAGTACAGTGTTTTGACCTCTCTGTGAGGGAGTGTTTGTATAGCACGTTGAATGTGATGACTGTGGGAATGCTGTGGGAGATTTTGTACGCCACAGCATCTGCTTCAATGTGTGTATTAGGATTGGAGATGTGACATTCAATGAATACTAATTCTCTTTGACTGATGGGATGAACTGGATTTATCAGACCAATGAATATTAAGGGAATCGTGTGACCGTTTCTGCCACTGCCTCTCGATCATTTACATAAGAACAAATGTAAGAGAATCACATAGATGTTTGTTTTACTCTCTCGTGAACTGGGGAAGGTTCGTGCAGCTGTTTTCAGTTTTATATTTATTTTTTTTCTCCTCTGGAAGCTCAGTTGCTCTTGTTTTGAGTGAGTCATCAAATTCTCAGTCGGACTGTAGGGCGCATGTGACATGCAAAGATACGGCCCCTTTTCTTGCTTTTATCAAAGGAAAAAGGCCTGGATTGTGCTTCTAAACGTGCTTAACAAAAACTAAATGGCTGTGGATAAAGACTAGACTTTTAAAGGACTGATCAAATCACTTAATCTGTGTTACAAGTTCAGAGACCCAATGGATTTTAACACAAGGTTACATAATAGCAGAAAACAGCACATTATAAGATTTAGGTTAGTGATCATTTTGGGATAAAATGTTGCTTGGCAAGATTTTTTGCACATCTGCACAAAGGAATCACTGCTCAAATGAATCACCATGTGACGCAAATATGTCAACTTGCAACATCAACACCACTTTCCAACGACATTTTACAACATAAATTACATTTTTGTAATTAAAGGGTTTTGATTTTAAGACTTGCTTCAAGTAACCACTTTTAAAAAAGCATACTCAAAAATATTTTGTCCTAAACTTAGGATTTATGCAATTCAATTAAACTAATTGAATTGCATATAAATTTCCATCCATTTAGATTACACCGTTTTAACATAAACAAATTAATGAACGTGATGTGATGCATGTTTGTCAATTAATCAAGGTAATATTTCTGTAATCGACCTAAAAACCGAATGAGTCTAATGCACAATAACCAGGTTTATATATTTATCATCATTAAATCCAAATTGTTTTATGTCAAGTGAATGTTGCATGTTCCACAGCTAGCCATATTTTTACAATGTTCATTTTATCTAAATAAATCTATGCTGATTCTTAAATGTATTTAGCCTATGTGTAACTTTTTATTTTACATCATCAATACAACAGTCAATACATCATCAATCCTTCTTCCAAAACATGTTTTTGTCTTACCCTGATTCCCTATGGTAAGCCTGTTTATATTTTGATGGTTTTTCGAAATTTGAGTACACTTCACTCGCCAGTGCGTATCTCGTCATATCCATAAATAAAGAAAAGTTGCTCCAGCTACTTTGACGTGTGTGTCTGGTGTGGGAATGCAGGGGTTAGTTGTCACAACGAGTGAGAAAGGTTGACATGAAACACTAAATCTTGGACCTCCGGGGAATCACTCGTTTTAAAAATGGCAGAACAGAGGAGAGTCTGAGAGTCTGGCAATAAGAGAACGTGAAAGAACTCGTAATAAATCCAGAATGAAAATGGGCTTGGCTTTTTGGAGATGGTGAGAATTGAGGGATTTGAAATGTGGTAAAAATGTTGTGTGTTTTTATTACTCAACTGGTGGGGAAGGTATTTTATTGAACAGATAAATAGCGTATTTAGTTGTAAATAAATAAAGGTCATCTATTGTGAAGGGTCATTCATTATGGTTGTTTTAGCGCTGTGCTGATTTATTTTCATGGAAGTACCGTGTCTATTAATGAGTAAAGCTACAGTAACGTCTTCAGCTAGTCAGATTGAAATCCTTTCCATCTAATTATATCTCTTAAGCCTAGTAGTGAATGTTTTATTAGCTGTAGAATAATCATATTCATCCGCACAGTCACATCCGAAGCACAACCAATACAATGTTCTTCCACAAAATACATGCAGTTTGTTTTTTTAACCGCTAGAGGGTCAAACGTTACATAGTGTACCTTCAACAATTTGAATAAATGCATTTTGAATTACTGCAAATAGTTAACAACAAACAGTCATTATTTTATTTATTTTTGAGTGAATCACAATATGCATCACATTAAGTTTATTAGTTCAAAACTGAAAATGAATGGAAATTGTAAATTCAAATAAAAAAATAAAAAAATGTAGGCCTATATTTTTTGGTGGGAAAACAGAAGAAGACTAAAAGCCCTTGTTGTTCATTTTCTGGATTACACAGTATATAAAATATTCAGGATGCAAAATCCCTACACAGCTGCGGCTGAGTTTATTTGACTCTTCCTTTTCAGAGGGGGTCGGCTGGCTCCCAGGAACCCATTTGACACACGCATTTTTCAAACAGGCCATATTTAGCCTGCTATTTGCTGTTTCTATTGTGAATCTGGAATTTCTACTTCAACGTGGGCACCGGTGCAATATTATTTAAGACTGTTTTGTTGAATGCTGAAACATGTGTCTTCCTTTGGTGAGGCCAGACTCAAACCTCAGCTTTATTCTCTTGTACAATCTCAGAAAACAAAAGTACAAAAGCTGTCACTGGGGCATTACCTTTTAAAAGGTACACTTTTGTAACAAAAGGGTACATATTAGTCCCTAAAAGAAACTAAATTGTACCTTTGAAAAGGTGACAGCTTTTGAACCTTTTTTTTCTAAATGTTTACTGTTTAACTCTATCTTGATCAGCTATATTCTTCTGTTCCTTTATGATCATTGTTTTGTTGTGTATGACTCATGCAGCTGTGGAATTCTCTCTAAGGTGAGTCCGACGCACAGGAAGCTTGGCAGCATCGTTCGAGAGCTGGAAACCCTTGTTGAAGGTCTAATTGTTGGCAGCGAGGAGGAATCTCATGCTTGATTGTGCCCCGCGACTTTGAACGGCATCCAAACCGCACCAGAGGTAACGTTGTCTTTCACAATCTGTAAATAAGCGCCATTCACCACTGAGATGTTGTATTCTCCATATGTTGCCAAGGCGTTCGTGTTTTTTTCTGGGGGGAATGCAAAGAAACAAATTTTCTCCCTCACTTTCATCCACTTAAGTCCTTCAGTCTCTCATCCTCAGTGCGAGGCGGGTGTCTTGTTTTGTTGATAGAGGGCATCTGTCCGCCAATGGCAGTGATGTGATGAGATTAGTCAGATTGGACAGGCCGCACTTCAAAAACAGGCCTAAAGGGCATTGCATTAGCATTGCATCCATTCAAACATGACACAGCTTCCCCAGACTCTGTCCTTCAATGGGCATTCCTATTTTTGTAAAACCAAACCATCAACCTCTAATTTGCATTACACTTTAGTAAAAAAATAACAAAAATAAAAAATGATAATAATTGCTGCCTTAAATTTTTAGGTAGGTACAATTAATTTGGATGTTTAGGTCATTTCAACTTAAATTTCACTTCACTTTACGATAAACTAACTTCGGTTCTATAACATAAAAAAGTGGATAATTGCTTAACTTATTTTGATGAGTTAAAGCAATGTAAAAGCATATGTTGTCAACTTATTGATCAAATCTTCTTCTTTTTTTTTTACAGCGTAGGCCTACATCCATTATGCCTGGCTTCATTCACAAACTCAACATGTTGCTGGCACAAACTGCATCAAATATGCATCACGGGATGTTAAAATATAACTTAAACAGTTTTGTAAAAGTAATTTATAAGTAAAACATTTCCTGATTAAATTATTTAAAATGTCTCTTGTTGTAACTTTTGTTTTTATGTAGGCTATTTTACTTAAATCGATGTCATTGATGTCAGATTTTAAGTCACAGCAAGACTTGACATTTTAAAGCAGAAAATATTTACTTTTAAAATTTACTCAGCCTAAATTATTTTCAGTTATTTAGGTTCAAGTCATACATGCAAACTGTTTAAGTTGTAAGTAAGTAGGCTATTTTATATGGTTTGTGCCAGCACCATGTTAAAAATCTGACATCAGTGACCTATCAATTTAAGTAACATAGCCTACTAAAAACATGCTGACATCATGAGACAACTACTAAAATATGACAATAAAACCAACAACTAAATTAAACAAAGTGTCAAATATTGTCATGACCCAGGGTATTCTGTGCTTTGAGTAATGTATGTGAATTATGGGCCTGAACCCAAAAACATTTATTAGGTCTTTTTAAACTATTTGAAATTCATTCGTCTAATGCTTCACGTAAAAAGTGTGGATGCAAACCTGCGCCTCAATGCCAGAACATGTGACGATGAGGTTCTGGCAGAGGAAGAAGCAGCAGAAAGCTTGTATATCCTACAAACACTAAAATAAAGGAAAATAACAATCGCTGCGAATCCGGGCTGACGAAGAAATGAACCGCGAGTGTATCCGTTCAGAAAAACACACACGACATGAATGAGTTGGGATTCCCTGGGACCAAACGCTATGTCACATCGTGATGGCTTCACGGGACTGCCCAGAATGTGTATAGCACATCTTGTTGGTTGGTTTGCTTCAAGTCACAAAATAAAAGGGGCATTTTGGGGTTTTCTTTTCTTTTTCCCTTAACCACAAGATGGCACAAAAACTCACCGCAGCACAAACATCCGCATTCACTGCAGGTGGAAATTTGTCTGATCCTTGACGCCATTGTGGGTGTATAGATAGACATATTTTAATGTCGATTTTACTTTTTTCAAAAATGTTATAGATTAATGTAGAAATAAGAATCGTTAAAACAACCAAAAAACGTTTTAAAACCAATAGGCTATACAATTCGTTCAAAAACAAAAGAATAAGTTGACTGCTGTAAATGTGGGCTAAATAAAAACCTGTCTAAAGGCATATAATTGACGTGATAATAAGCCTAAATGGCTGGCTGACTTTTCCACGTGTTGACATGAATCAAATGGTCAATATCATTTGCCATATTCATAGTGATATTTTAAGAATATGGTATGTGCATTAATCATATTATATAATGAAATATCATATTTATTGTTACTACTGATTTTCCAGAGTCACCATGAATTCAAAATTGACAACTCTTTTTTTTTGTGTAATATTGCAGTGTTTTGTTATAAATTATATATCCGGGCAAATTATTATAATCATTTTTTTATTAATTTCCCCTTGTAATTTTTAATCAAAACAACTTCCCGTCCCTCTTGCAGCGACATCTTTTCTGATGATGTGTTTCATGACTCGAGGACAGGACAACCTGGCTGAATCCGAAATCGGATACTTCCCTAGTAGGCAGAAAGCAGTATGTGACAAAAGAAGTAGGCTATGTCTGAATTCACAGTACTCATAAAAGAGCAAAAAGTACCTTGATGATCTACTTCCGGCGAGATACTGAAGTGTGCATACTATGGACTCTTTACTATCCCATGAGGCCACGGAAGTGGATTTGTGAATGGCAGAGAAGCGACCCAACTGGTCACGTGATAAGAGTTTCTCCTTATCTCCTCCATATCACTTTAAAATCTAGCATTCTGGGCAGATTTCAAATGGGTCTGATATGTTTTCTGGTCTGCGTTGACTGCGCAAAACTTCGATTTTGATTTCATGGGGACTTTAGGGGTTGTCATTTGCACTCTGTTATGTATTGTAATAATTTTCATTGTTTGAACTCTGTAATATTAATTAAAACAAACAAAATCTACATACAAAAATCTGTTTACTTGAATGATCTTTTTTCTTTTGAAGAAATTATAATAACTGTCACTGTAATACACACTGATCAGAAACAGCATGACTACCCTGCAGTGGAGTTTCATGTGAATTCACTGGCACAGGTTCAGGCGTTGTCAACGCAGTTTATACAGCCCTTGTCTTTTGTCAATTGATTTTGCATAATCTCGTTAACGCAACTCGAGCATGTTTTCATTTTTGGAGGGGAATTTACTCATCGCTCTTAAATCCCAGTCAGGGGCTTCTTTTGGCAAAGTGGGTGCACCATTTGGGCCTGACATGTGAAAGGACTGCAAGGATTAGGATGGATTAATACAGAGTTTGCCTGATGGCTGCTGAGATTTATTTTAGCGGTACAATGTGTTATTGCTCCCATAAGGCTGCACCCACCCATCTTTACTTTGTAATAAGGTTGGATAATGCTGATCGCTGGTATTTGCCTGTTTCCAATTTACGAATCTAACGGTTGTGGGAGGGGTCTGGAGGTTGAGTGACAGAGCATCGCTGACAGGTTAAACGGCTGTGCAAAAACAAAACCATCACTCACCAGCGTGGTAGCATTAGGACATCAGCATGTACAGCAGTCACTGTAGCCTTTGACATCAAACGTGCCGTTCTATCAGTCGACATGTGGATGTGTGGACGCATTACCGCAGTGTCCCTCACCGCTTCCGACCCTTTCCTTATGAATCTGTCACAGCAATTGTATGCGAGCTATTAGAAATGCATTAGTTCTAGTAATACATACAGTAGCAGCCTATACATTTTAAATGAGGGGATAAAATGAATCTAAAGGGACTGATTGCACTTCCATCATTCTCCTTTCATACAGATGAGAGCGTGGACAATGGCAATGTGTTTCAAATTTCTCCCACCCGTATTTATGGACGTGTCTGTTGTAGGACAGTCCCCAATGACATGGTGAAACATAGACATGATTCTCCCACATTTTGGCCAAAACTGACTTTGTCAGAAAATTTTGGAAATAGACTGCTGCAAAGGGGCCTCATCCTGTCCCCCCCTCTCTCCCTCTCTCCCTCTCTCTCTCTCTCTCTCTCTCTCTCTCTCTCTGAGGTCATCAGTAACTTTACTTCTAAAGGCTACTACACTGACCACACACGTTACTTAAGTTACACTTAAAAATGTATGAATGTCCTGGCATTAGATAACAAATACAAATGGAATTTTTCTGTAAGAAAACAAGCACAAACACACTTTTCAAGCAAGACATTTTACGTAAAAAAAAAAAAAAAGTGTTGGTTTGAAACAATAGATTCAATTAATTCAAAAAAAGATATTCTGAAACGTTCTGGCTGTGATCTGTTAGTTGATCACAGTGGTTCATAGTTAATGCCACGAACTTCACCTGTGGTTACACTGCTATGGTAGCCTACCTGTGCGAACTTGAGGAGAACTGGCTTCATGCATCCAAAAACTACCTTGACACCAGCTTTTCTATCAAAGCTAAAGCCAAGAGAAAAGCGTCGTTCTAGCATTATTTTCAGTCACCACTTTGATAATTTGTTTCATACAGTACAATTTAAATGTGGCTTATGTCCAGATACTATTTGGGGCTACATATCTAAACATTAAATACACCGAAACCCATGTTGAAATAACCTAGACCGACTGTAAAAGAAAAGAAAAAAGAAAAGAAAAGAAAGTCAACTTTCAGTTGTTGTTTTTTAGGTGCTGTTTCTACCTGATCTAAACATTACATTTATTTTGGTCCGGTATAAACTAACGTGTTTGGGTTGCCTCAGTGATGTTAATTATAATTATATTTTGACTTGAATAAAATCAATTAATATAGATGGCACCACATATGTGTCGTGATGTGGGTTTTGTGTCTTGTCTTGTCATGTTCTGTGGTTCCCTGTCTTGTCTATTAGTTATCCCAGGTGTTTCTGATTTCCCACGCCCCCTTATTATTCTGTTTGCTCGTTTGTCCTTTATTATTTAAGCCTTGTGTTTCTGCCCTAAGTTTGTGAGTTGTTGAATGTTTGAGGTTCACGTTGGTCGTTCCTGTTCCTGTGTCCTGTGTCCTGTTATCCAAGTCTGAGTCTCTGTTTAAGTTTGTAGTTTGTGTAAATAAAGCGTGCACACTGCGTTTGGATCCAGCCTCCTTCCCGTGCTTCTACCGCACCACATTACCAGCGTTACAATATGACATGAAATAACATATCAATTAACTGATTTTATTCAAGTCAAAAGCATTATTTTACTTTTTATTATTATTTGTTATTGTATTACTAAATCAACATAAATGAATTAATGAGCTTCATGTGGTAACATCTATTTTTAATGAATTGAGTTTGTTCATAATAAGTCAAACTAACATTCCTGAATCAACCTAAAAACATCAGGTTACACTGACCAAACTAAATCTAAGGGTTCAAAGTTTAAGGTTTCAGGTTACCACTTATTATAGTTGTTCAAGAGAAACAAAGGTTGGTTTAATAGTTTTACATCGGTGTGTGACTTTATTTATAGGGGGGGCTGGCAAATTGAAAATACACTCCGGTACCTGTCTATTAAGTATGTATGCTATACAATACTAATGCTCTTTATTACACTAATTACCCAGTGACCCCGCTGTTTCCTGTCAGCTGACGTAGACCAAACACAACGTAGTACGACAGTGATGACTCACTCACTGCTGTTTCTGGATCTAAAGCACAGCATCTACTGTTTAATAACTCATCCAATATGCTTCCTATTGTGTCTAATATGAGAGTGTTGTATTTGAGACTGAGTGGGAATGTCAGCTTTGAGGGCCCTGCTGTGAAAGCTTGACTCTCACACATTCACGGAGACTGGCAAACAAAAACAATTTGACTCCCCAGTTCCTCTGAGCCAGGGCTGAGCTTATTATCTCTATTTATGTCAGCTTTGCACAGTGTCAAAAAGCACATGACGGTAACCAATGAAAGTTTAAGAGGTTGAGAGCCACGGTTCCTGCCGTCTGTTATTGGTTCCAATTCAAGTTTCATCACATGAAAAAAAAGAGAGTGCTGAGGAATTATGAATCAAGAGATGTGATTTCAAGAATTTTCTAGACGTAAAGTTGATCAAGTTTTGAACAGTTTAACAAACACAATGCTCGCAAAGAAAGAATGAACACTTTAATTTACCAAAAGACAATGGAGTGAACTTTAACACCATGAGTCGTAATGGTTGTTTTAACATGTACTTTCTCATCAGTTACATATTAGAAAGTTACATAATACTTTCTCATCCGTCAGTACCATAATTGGGAACACTTTAGAATACTGTTCCATCATTAATGAATAATTACACAGGAACAAATGAGTAACTCACTATTAACACTAGTATTAACTAACAAGAATCTCTGATTAACTAGTAAGTAATATCACTCACCATTAGTGGTAGCTCATTATAGTAATCAATACGTTTTTTTCATACCTCCCAGAGGTCTACTAAGAGCTGTTATACAGGTTCATAATCAATGTAAATAATGCATAATGTATAATTAATTCTAAAATGAAGGTTATGTTAACCCACTAATGACGCAAGTCTTACCAAATCCATCAGAAGCAATTACTATCCAAAAACCTTAGAATATTACAATGGCTTTGGAGTTGGAGTGGAGTTACAATGGACTTATCATGCTTTTCACTTCAGAATAATAATAATAATAATAATTAGTAATTCCTTCAGAAGGATGTAGTAGTAACACTTAAGTCATTGCTATCCAATACTTTACAAAAACATCAAGAGCTTACAATGATTTCAGTCATTATTAGTAGAGAGTTATCATGCTTTTCACTTTAGAATACAGTTTCAAATTATTAGTAATTAGTAATTCCTTCTGAAGGATGTGGTAACACTTGAGTCATAACTACTAGTGGGTTACCATGACCTTCACTTTAGAATTAATTATACATTATGCATTATTCATGTCAATTATGAACCTGTATAGTTCTTAGTAGTCCTCTGGGAGGTATGAAAAAAATAGTAGCTATTAATTTAACTAATAGTGAACTACCACATTTGACTGAGCACTATTACTTCCTAATTTGTTAATCAGAGTTTCTTATTAGTTAGTATTTTCAAGAATGTCAATAGTGCGTTACTCATTTGTTCCTCTGTAGTTATTTATTAATGACGGAACGGTATTCTAAAGTGTTACCCTGTAATTTAATTCTACTTCAACATTGTAATGCTAAAGGACTGAATCAGTGTCTTTCTCAAAACACCACAACAACAAATGTAGTACTGTGAATTACCAAAGTATGTGTTGTGAAAGCATGAAAATATCTCTGCCACATAGATTGACCACATAGTTGGACTCATCACAATTAATTACATTCAGTTTGCCACAGACGTTCTGAGATTCTCGACGTTTCATTTTCTACATTATCACATGGCACATTGCATCACATCCACAGGCATGGTAACAATCCAGTGTTATTTTGTACTGGGACGGAAGGCCCCATACGCTTTCAGAAAATAATTACAATCTCAACAATAACGTATCTATTACTGGATGACCGTAACTGAGCACACTGCCACATCTGCATTTTTATTTTATGGCCATCTGTTCTGCTAGTCGTAGTGTTTAGCTTTCACAGTTTAATAATGAATCAGAAAACAAGTACCACAGAACAATATACATGTTCATTATGGCAATAATGGGATGGCCATCTCATGATTGACCATCTGCCCTCTTGTTTTGGAAAAAAAAGTCTCATGAATAAGGCAGATGTAAAGGAAATGTAATGAGAGTGGAGAGGATGAGATAGATATTTATCAAGCAGTGATGTATTCGTTTCAGATTACACTGAATTTTATTGCAAATGTCTGAAATGGTCATTTATTCAGTGATACTTCAGATTAATGGAATGATACATTGAGACCATATTCTCAACTCATTTGCAGTAAATACACAACATTTGTTCCAGTGTATTGCAGTTTTGCCCAGCACCGTATAGCTTCACAAACATTATCTCTGTACAGTTTCTTTCAAATGAAAATAAACATTCAAAGAAACATCTATATTTCTTTTGATAAAACATTGCTTCTCTAATTTCTGCAAGTCACTTGTGGATTCAATAATCTGTTGAGTATACTTTCTAAAATACACAGACCACCCTTGCGTCATTCTTTGGTGAAGAATAGCTTTTTATAGAGATTAGCTTTGCTTAAGGGACTGCTTTCTCTGCTCTCCGGCACAGCAGGAGGGCTCTCTTCCCAGAGTCTTAATCCCAAATCCATTTCCCCCCCTTTTTTGCCTTCCTTGGCAAAGCATTGATGTGACATGGGCTCACACATTGAGCGTTGCTTTTCAGTTCTTGTTCAGGCTCGGTGTCTCCATGCTAGTGGTTCCTGGACAGAGTCTCTGGCATCCCAAAAGGATGGCAAAAGCTCGGCGAAAGTCGGCATTGAAGGCGTATATGATGGGGTTGAGAGAAGAATTGGCCCATCCGAACCAGACAAAAACATCAAACGTTGTTGGACTGATACAGGGGAGACCAGTCGAAGTGCTCTTACAAAATGGCACGATGCAGTTCAGGATGAAGAACGGCAACCAGCAACACACAAAAACCCCCATTATAACGGACAAGGTTTTTAAGACTTTCGTCTCCCTTTTGAAGGACAGTTTGAAGGAGCTTTCGGACTCCACGTTGGAGCTGCCGCCCATGCTGTCATGGCGGATCTTGGCGTTCTCTGCAGCTCTTTCCAAAGCGGAAATCCGTCGGATTTGCTTCTGGGCGATTCTGTAAATCTGGGTGTACGTTACAATCATGATGGCGACGGGAATGTAGAAGCTGATGAGCGAGGAGGAAATGGCATACGTCCGGTTGAGACTGGAGTCACAGTTGTCCGTCAGCAGAGCCCTGTGAGATGCGTTGACCTCTGGGAAGCTCACTGGCTGAGTCTTGTGCCATTTCAGCTGCACTGGGATGAAGGAGATGAGCACAGACAGGGTCCAAGCCATGCTGATCATCACAAAGGCCACCCTGGGAGTCATCTTCCTCTCGTAGCGGAACGGGCTGGAAATGGCCCAGTATCGGTCCACGCTGATAACGCAGAGGTTCAGGATGGAAGCTGTGGAGCACATGATATCGAAAGCGACCCAAATGTCACAGAAAGCACCAAAGGGCCAGAAGCCGGCTACCTCTGTCACAGCTTTCCAGGGCATGACCAGAATGGCCACCAGCAGGTCTGACACCGCCAGTGAGATGACAAAAAAGTTTGTGACTTTAGAGCGCAGGTGGCGGAATTTTGTGACAGCTGCACACACCAGTGTGTTTCCGAGTAGGGTGGAGAGGATTAGAACGGAAAGAAAGCAACCGGTCAGAACCCGCCTGGACTGGTCACTTTCCATGAAACCACTGTCAATTACTGTTGTCAAGTTCAAATTCATCACTGCCATTGTGCTGTACATTAAGGATCACTGCATCATGAGAACAAGACGTGAACTGTTCGAACACTTCATCTTAGAGTCCGTCAGACCTTTCACACTTCAGGTGATGTTGACCATGTGTTCTTATTAAGACATTTTCATAACATTAACATTTCCAGTTCATGCTCCATTACACAAAAGATTTGTCCTGCATTCCAGTTTGAAAAGTGCCAATAAAGCGTTTCATTTCAGTGTTACTGTCATGCCGGTTGATATCATAATATCATAGTATATGATCCCATCAAAACTGTTCAGATAAGTTCATCTAATCACTCTGCACACTGTTTTTTTAGTGTTCCCTTATATATTTGAGTGTGATCATGTATGAGTCCTTATGTCATAAGAGGACGTTTTAGATTCCAGTGAGCAATAACCGGTTCCTGCAGTTCTGTTAGTCAAACAAAGGGACAAAACTCATATTACAAGAGTAAATACACAAAACAGCTATTATATTCTCTATGATAATTTAAAAAAAAATAAATAAAAAAAAAACCTTATCCTCACCTGTTAGATAATACCGAAGAGCTTCATTTGTGCTTAAGGCTGCATTTATCCGAAAAAATTTGCATTTGCTCTTTGAAACATCTTGTCCGTAAAGAACGATTCACTTAAATAAACTAGAAATAAAACTTGTTTCGCGTACGTCCTCCTCGATGAATGACTGTAACGCACCTTCATCCTGTCGAAGATCAGGTGTTATTCCATCAGCATGAGCTCCACGCGACGAATGCGCGTCGTGTTCTTGCAGCGCGAGCGTGGCGAGATTGGTGAGACCCACACCGAGTGACATGACAAATACATTTAACACCGAGATGTGTCGTGGCCGATGCCCGAGGGGTTCGACAAATTACTCTAACAGTAGGTCATCCAGTTTCTAGAGCCGATGCTGAAAGAAAGAAAAACATTGTGGAGTCACAGTGAAGTGCACGTGAGCGATGCGCTCCTAATATTACGATCCTATTACGAACTTGAACGATTCTTGATCCGTTCATCTTAATTAAATCTTTATTTTATGGTCAGGCTATTAATTACATGACTAAGTTTCTTTATTGTTGTTGGCGCTTTCCACTAAAGTAGGTTTCTGTGTGAATGAATTGCTAATTCTTTATTTAGCCTACCTGAGTGCTGCAGATTTTCACTGCTAATCTTCACCTAACCGAAATTAAGGAGATAGCCTACCTGAATTAAAGAAAATGTTGCAAAACTCGCATATTTGGTTTGCCAGATGAGATGCTATAACCTAAATCAAGTCTATGAGGCCATCTAATGGGGAGTCTTATACTAAGCAAATGTGTTTCTTACATGCTTTTACATTTCTATGATATCCAGTGATGTAACTTGTTTGTTATCCTCAGTCCTTTACAAACAAACAATGCATCATAATTAAATTACAAAATGCATAAATTTTTTTGCCAGGTTTTTTTTCAAGATTAAAGATAGCACAGCACATTTCATGTCTGCATGTAAAATGTTGAAATAATGGGTTTATCAGATAAAACATTAATAGAATGATTAATACTGCATGTTTAATTACCTAATCAGTCATTTGTTACTGTAAAGTGCCATCATATGAATAAGCAGTGAGTCATAATGAAGAACAGCATGCATTCAATATGGATTATTTCCCAGGGCAGTTTACACGTTGTGATTATTAGTCCTAATGTATTTATTATTGCACTGTATTGCATTGTTATTATTATTTTAAATATGCAATGCGGTGTCGGCACAGTAGTTTAAAATACTGCTCAAATGTCCAAATGGACATAAAAAAAATACACATATTTTTTTGTAATAAAATTCTCACAAAGGATCAATATGACAAGAGTTGTGTATAAACACACTGGCAAGAGAGAAGTGGCTACACAATGCATTAGGGTAAAAAGTCCAATGTGAGTATTTTTATTTTCTGTCTCTATCATTTCCGCTATATCTGGGGGTAGGTCTGCTCTTAAAATTGGCTCAAAGTTCAGTGGAATTATGTGAGAGAAACTTTTGTGATGACGATGATGATGATGACACCTTGTTGGTGGGTGTGATGCAGCGAAGCTTCAGATAATGAGTAGACTGACCTCATCACGTCATCAACTTTCATCATCATCCACAGCGTGTAACAGATGAATGCTGTTTTACTGTAAGTGTACTGCTTTAAGGTAACATAACTGTGAACAGAAAAGACATGCATTATATCTATAATGGACTATAAAGTGGCCTTTGTAGTCCGGCCTCTGTGTGTTTTCTATGCAACAACTTGGTTAATCTTGCAGTGCTTTGAAAGACTCGAAACGAGCAACTTTTGCCTGCAGCAATTCCTTGAGAAAAATCATACATTCTCTCTACCAATAAATATCCTTTCTCTTAGAAGTTACTTTTTTCCTTTTATTGTGACAATGTTTGATGCTACATTCTCAAAGCGTTTGCAATTTTAATAAGGATAAATGCATAAGTAGTTGTTGATCCTTATCAAATTAACTGGTAGACTCATGATGTAATGCTTAAATTGTAATTGTTATATTGCTTATATAATCAGGTCAATCACTGAAACCAAAAGGATCCATTTCCTAAGAACCAAAGCCTTAAATCGACTTTGAGTTTCTGCTTGCTGAATACTGATTATTAGACTTTATTCTGAAAAAACAACAACAATATATTTGAGAAATACTCTATATATATATTAGTATATTTAGAATACTAATACGTAAACTGTTAAACAAAGTGAGTGGTTAAGCCTCTTGTATAAATGGCACACCATCTAAAGGAGTTTGCTGACCATATAAGGTGTGCCTACACTTTTTCTGATTATTTCCTTCTGTGGCTCTTTCCTGATTAAGGTCAGCCTGCTTCAAGATCAGATCTAGATCAATGCAGACATGGCTACTGGTTTCTCAGGTTGGAGTGATGAATGTGGACACTTGAAAAATCATCAAAGACACAGTGATCTGTGAGTTTAGATTGGGCCACCAGCAGCCCATAAATCACAGCTTCAAAAGAGACGATCTGTCTGGAGTCACCGAAGCCTCAGTTGAGGGCTTACACAACCTCCAGCTGCTCTTGCAGTTTCTTTCAAAATCATTGACTGACTGGTGTGGATTATTTCAGTCATCATTGTCTGCCAGCTAGACTGACAACATATCTAAGTATAGTTATATTTAGCCACAGAGGCTCCTTCATGACTCATTTGCAATCACTCATCATTACCATCAAGTGAAAGATTGATGATTTCTTGCCTTTGGGAATTTATTTGGTAACGCATATGAGGACCTTCAGTAAATAAACAAATGTGATAAGGTCAACATAAAGTTGGACTTCCCCCTATACTCACACCCTTCTTTCATACCAAACTATCAGCCTAACAGAAAAAAAGAAACATTAACCAACAAGAAATAACAATGAATTAATTAGGCAAGGCAAGGCAAGGCAAGTTTGGCAAGTTTATTTATATAGCACATTTCATACACAGTGGTAATTCAAAGTGCTTTACATAGAAGAAATGTAAAATAATCAAAAGAAATATGAATAATTAAAACAGTTTAGAATAGAATTAGTATTCTATTCATAGAGAACAAAGTAAAGCGTTTACGAGAAATCTCTTCCCCACACTCATCCTCGCAACTATGACGCTCAAGATAGCATCTTATCAAATCTTTTAGTACTTAGATTTCAACGTTTTTGACTGTGCCAATTTGTAAGAAAGGAAATATCTGTTTAGTTGTGAAATGGATGGATTTTTTAAAATAGAATGCTTCTCAGTGTTGCAATAACACCCACAAAATACGAGTGTATGACGTGTATTGGGTGAGTGCATACTGTCTTGTCCATGTCCATGTCCATGTCCATGTCCAGTTCTAACCAGATGGAGTTTATAAATAAAGTAATTGCAGTGCAGCTGATGGCTCCCTTTGTGGTTGTGGACAGGGTTCAGATAAGGTGCATGTACAGTATGTTGAAGTCTACATAATGTTTGATGAATTAGCAAAGACACTATCCACATAGGGTACAAAACGAGGTCAGAAACTCTTTAAAATACTAAATTTTTAAGCCAATATGAAGAAAATCTATGTAAGGAGGTGCAAAGCATTAAAGGTTGTATCAGTGATTTCAGGCCCAAAAATAAATGATCACATTCATCTAATCTTTCCTAACGATCCGCTAGCTGCCCGCCCCATAAGCAGGCTGTCAAAAAAAAAATGCGTCTCTGTATAGGCAGCCTGGGCTCTGAGATCTGCACACAAAAACAAATGGGTACAACCACCACTCAAAACCAAAATAAAAAGTTTTGAGTGGTGAGATCTCAGAAGTTATACAAGATTCAACTCATTTTTAAGTCAGATTAATGTAATTTAACTTGATATTACTTAAAGATCCAAGTTGACTGAACTTAAAAATTTAAGGAAGCATTTTGTTTTAAAGCTTAACTACATGTAACAAGGACACTGTAAAATAGTGTTACCAATCATTATTTTAAGAACATTTGATATTAACTTGCTACTTCCGAACATTTTATTTGTTAGATAAGAGTTTTTTTAACATACAGTTCAGAAAGGATTTGTGCATCTAATTTTTTATAAAAAAAAACAGGTACATTAAGGTCCCATTAGTTAACGTTAGTTAATGCCTTAACTAATATATTTGTTACAGAATGTATTAATCTTTAGTTAATAAAAATAAAACTGTTCATTTCACTCCAAAGAAATTAAGCCTTTTTTAAGATTTACACAATTTTATTTTACAGTTAAATTCCATCAAATTAAATTGAATAATCCTTACATATTATTCATTTTATGAAATAAAATTTTAAAGCTATAACTTAATAAAACATTTTATATAAATCGTAATGGAACAGTAATGGATCATCGTAATGGATCATTTAGTTTATGTGATTCGTATTCATAAATTTAAACATGCGAATCAGATAAAATTAAATGGTCCATTCCCTTGTTCCATTAAGATTTGTATAAAATGTTTTATTAAGGTAGAGCTTTTATTTTGCTCATTTAAAATTCTTAATTTAAAATATGTAAGGATTATTCATTCCAATTTGATAGAATTTTACAATAGCCTACAATTTGTAAATCTAAAAAAAAGGCTTTATTTTATTTTAAATGTGTGTGTGTTTCTGTGTGTGTGTGTGTGTTGGTAGTTCACGTTAGCTCAGGGCCACTATAATATTACTGCAGCTGTACATTAACTAATGTTAATAAATGATTAACGTAGTTAACTAATGTTATCAAATTGTAAAGTGTTACCAAAAAACCTAATGGGACACAGAAGTGTACCATTAGGGAAAGCGTCATGAATTGATTGACCCTGAATTCTCGATAAGACTGAGGAAGCTAAATCTCTTGACACAATGGTTTGGCTGGATGTTCTTAGTCACCGGTCTCCTGAACACTCCATCCTTGTGTTGTTAGGGATGTTCCCTTTCGTCAGGACACTGCCGGCAGCTGCGGGACTGTCTGTTTCCATCCATCAGACTTAATATTGTATACAGCCTCCTTCAAGACTCACCACATCCCAACAAGAGAAGGTAAACAATACACAGCTGGGTCAGTTAAAAGTGGGTGCGTTTTTACTGCAGCAATACAGATTTGTTGAGTGGCCTACAAATATTATGCTATATGCAACTTAATGTGCATGAAGTTTTGCATCAGTCTAGCATATGAATGCACTGAAAGGTTCGGCGTTTAGCAGATACGCCTTTTTTACTGCACATTACGGCATAAGAATCGAGAAAAAACAACAGAAAGAGTAATGAAACAACAGAAAGAGTTAATCTGAAAAATATTCTTTTTATTTTGTATTACGTTGATCATAAAACACTTTGTACCATTAAGTAACATGATCTTTGTATTGTTACAATACAAGTCAATACTTTAAAGAATAAAGTAGGCTATAGATCATTTTTCATCCCGTGATGAAGAACATAACATTAGGGTAGATAACAACCAACACGCACTGATCAAAATAAATAAATAAATAGCCTAATAAATAAATAAATAATTACAAAGTGAAATTTTTTAATAAATAAACACGTGATTCGCATTCCACATCAGGACAAACGTTTAGTTTCTTTTGGGTCAGTTCGTCTTGCAGTTCGTATTCCAGTTTTCGATGAATTCAATGTTATCCTTAATCAAGTCATTTTTGAGAGATGCTTCTGTCAGCTTATGTGTTCTGAAGTTACAGTTGTCATTTGGCTTCTGGAAAATCAAAAGAAAAAATATTCATACATTGTGTTATTTTAAAATGATAAAGCAGCTCTTTCATGCTGCATAACTGCATAGTCTTTGAGACCCCGAATGTTTTCTTTACTTGAACAGAGATGTTCAAATGAAATGAGAATGTTTAATAAGAGAAGTGTCTTCAGGCCTTTTAAATGACCTACACTCTTCATCTTTTATTGTGCTGGGTAAACATTAATAACTCAATGTATAATGCAAATAATTTGAGGCAGAAGTCTTACCTTGACCTTAGGCAGATGAGGATTATCTAGGTTTTCCAAAATGTTGGCAATTTCATCAATGGGTACTTCTTCAACTAACTTCAGAGCATCTCTCAGGTGTTGAAGAAATGGTGCCACACACTCACACTGTGGGTGGAAAAAAAAAAATCCCCATAGTTACACATTTATGCAAATTATTTTTAAAGCATTTGTTTCAATGTTTTGCAATACAGAGGGAATGACAAAATACTTACAGCATTCTTTAAATCTCGTGGTGTTTGGATTTTTACTGTGTGATTCAATTCCTGCAAATTGACAAAGTCAGTTGATATCAGAGAATGTGTGCGACTGATGTTACTATACACATCTGCTTATACAGAACATATCTATAAGCTATAAAGACAAATACTTCTCTCTATAATGCAAAAATGATTTACTTACGCTGAGGCGCTGCTTAAGTTGATGAATTTGTTCATCAATTCCTGTTCGCATTCCGTGAAGGTCGTCCTTAATTTCATTGAAGATCAAGTGAAGGTTTGGGGTAGGCTTGCTCAAACTAGGACTAGTTCGAACAAGCAGTGCGACGAGAACAATTAGCAGTTTCATGTTCTTGTTCACAGGGATGCTTTCTAGAGATAATGATCTCATTCTGCACTCTAACCCTTAAATACGTGGTAAAACAGGAAACTAACGCCACATACGCTCACACCTAAGTTAAAACCGTGATGTATGTCAAGTTTCTAAATTGGTTAAAGGGGAAAATACTGGGGTTTCATTAAGAACATTGCAGCCCACAGAGGAAAAAACAGTGCGGGAATATACAATATTTGTGAAAAGGCAAACATTACTTGTTTAATTTCATCATGCTACAAGAGTCATTTTTTGTTGTTTTTTATATTAATACTATTGCAAATGGAAATTATTTGTAAAAAACTGTTTTAATTAATATACAGCTGTGCTCTACCAGGCAAACTAAAACTCTGGTGCTTTCAGTTTGGTCTACTGCCGAGGTTGCTGTGGCCACTGACTGTGTACGAGGTTTCTTTGACAACAGTGGATAAGCTGGAAGCGTTAATAAGTTCATACATCAGGAAATGGTTGGGAGTTCCACGCTGCCTCAGCAGAGTGGGACTTTATAGTAAAGGAATATTGCAGCTGCCAGTCTCTGCTTTAACCGAGGAGTTTAAGTGTGCCATGGTCAGACTGGAAATGACATTAGTAGAGTCACGTGACAAATGTGTAAGGGAGGCAGCCCCTGTGTTAAAAACTGGTAGAAAGTGGTCAGCAAAGAAATCTGTAGTAGAGGCAAAGGCTGACCTTCAAATAGGGGATATCGTGGGACAGGTACAGCATGGAAGAGGGGGTTTTGGGCTCAGGTTAGCTCCTCCTAAATGGCACAAGGCAGGCCCAGCTCAAAGGAGGAAGCTGGTAGTCAACGAGGTGCGAAAGCAGGAGGAGAGGATGAGGAGTATAAAGGCCATTTCCCAGGCCAAGCAGGGAGAGTGGATGAGATGGGAGAGTGTGGAACAACGCAAAATGGGCTGGCAAGACCTTTGGTCAATGGAAGAGAGTAGGATCAGTTTCCTTATTAGGTCAACATATGATGTTCTCCCATCACCGCAGAACCTAAACCTCTGGGTGGGAGAGGATCCCTCTTGTCCTTTGTGTTCATCACCTGCCACATTAAGGCACATTTTGACAGGATGTAAGGTGGCTCTTAGCCAAGGTCGGTTTACTTGGCGCCATGACCAAGTACTGAGATGTTTGGCTTTAGCATTGGAAGGCAAGCGTAGTATGACCAATAAGTTGCCGCATGTTCTAGCAAAACATTACACGCAGAAGACAACATTCCTCCGCCCAGGCGAGCAACCACCAAGAAAAGGTGTTAACACCAATTCTCGGCCAGGACAACTGGAAGCTGCTAGGGACTGGAAGATGCTGGCTGAGCTTGATCAACGGCTTATTTTTCCACCTGAGATTGCCACCACTAACCTACGACCAGACATTGTTTTGTGGTCTGGATCAGCACGCATTGTTCAACTGATAGAGTTGACAGTGCCATGGGAGGATGCTGTAGATGAGGCATATGAGAGGAAGAAACTGCGGTATGCTCATTTGGCCACTGAAGCAGAACAGCGAGGATGGAGAGTCCAGGTTTATCCAGTGGAAGTGGGTTGTCGAGGTTTTGTGGCACACTCTACAACCCGGTTCCTCAGGGACGTCGGATTCAGCGGCCAAGAGTTGCGTCGCACAGTAAAGAACTTATCTGAAGCAGCAGAAAGGAGCAGCAACTGGCTGTGGTTGAGACGGAAAGATTCTAGCTGGCAAGGTACAGACCGCCACGCTACGGTTTCGTAGAATTCTTGAAAAACTTGAAGAGTCTGTTGGTTTATTTCTATAGGTTGTATAGTATAGGTTGTATAGTATACTATACAATTTGTATAGGTTGTATAGTATAGAATGACGGGTGGTTGGGTAGATATTGTGTTTTGCGTTAGGTGGTATGCCATACGGAACCGTTGCCACTGTAACTGCTTTAACGCACCAGTGGGGCTCGACAGCCTTAATCAATCGGGTTGGCGCGTATGGTTGGGTTGCGGAGAGATAGTGAGATTGTGGTTAGGTCTCAGCAGCAGGAGGGATGTAGAGGTCAGTAAGCTGGGCTGAGTTGAGTGGGGGACGGAGGGGGGTGACTCTGGGACGCCAGAGTCACTGTCGAGCCCTCTTGAGGTGTCGTGGGCTAGTCGACGAAACACTGAGGACGGAAGGTGCCCACTTGAAGACCCTAGAGATGTCCCCTACTCGGCTCAATCCAGACGGTTGTCGTGTTGGTCCACTAGGGAGACCACACTGTAGTTGCAGCCGTCGTGTGTGCTGAAGCGTTAACGCCGGACAGAAGGGGAGTCACACCCTCATATGGAAAGAAGCGTAAATGGATGGAGAAGCATAGTTTACTGTAAAGCTACGTCTTAGTGTTGCTTATCTTGGCGAAAGCCCAGTACAAATCAGCATGAAGTTTTAACATCTACTCTCGTGTAATGGAAATCATAATGAATACAACATGGTCTCCAAACAAAGCTCCCACAGCCATAATCCCGTCTGACGGATACAAGGAACAGACCGACTGTGCGATACTCTCTTGGAAAATGAAGAGGACATGATAGTTAATCAGCTTCATTTCAATGGTCTACTTTTGAAATAAAGCATCATGAGAGTTTCATTCAAAAAATACATTAAAAAGCAGATTTAGGTTAACGGTATTACATTGGTAAAAAGTGGCCAGAATATTCAGTTTGTAAATCCCAGAAAAACTTCAAATGTGTTTGTAAAGCACCATAAGAGTTTCATCAAACATGAAAGGTCCCATTTTATATTAAGTGGCTTTAAGTACTATGTAGGTCTACTTTTATTGAAAAATAAGTTCAATGTACTTATTGTGTTCATGTTGTATTGTAAAACACTTATGCTGCTATTGAGTTGTGATACGGGTAAAGCTTGGGTCAGGTTTGGTGGGATGCGTAGATTTAAAGGTGGGTTGAGGTGTAAGGAAAGGGTCAACAGTGTAATTACAAATGTAATTACATAAATTAATTACAGCTGTAATTACATGCAGGTATTTACAAGTACAAAGTAAAAACACGTATGTACACAATAAGTCCACTGTATCAGATTATTAATTTCAATGTAAGTACAAGTAAGCCACTTAATATAAAGTGGGACAAGTGGGGTAAAAAATTCACAGTTTGTATTTCACAGAAACATTTCAAATGTGTTTAGAAAAAATTGAGTGCGAATAAATGTCAGTTTTTGTGTGAGTTAGTTTTGGTTGTGTCTCTTGACTTGGAATTTTATCTCATTAAACAGACAATTCATGGGTGTCAGTGGTTTCTGTAGACAGTCTGTTTGACACTTGCATATTAACGCTGTTTACATTAGAATGAAAAAGGTCATAGTATAGATATTTATACATACGAGGCCTGAGGAAGTGAGAAGACTGGGTGTTTTTACATTGCAGGAAGAGGTGGGCTTGTGTATTAATAACATTTGTTTGTTGAGGGAAGTCCATTGATGATGCAATGATAATATAGGCCTTAACAAGTTATCATTAGCAACTTAAAATAAAGTGAAAATTTAGAAATTCAAACAAATGACTCATCACAATAATGACTAAATGAAATTATTTTTTTTCCTTTATCACTTTTTTTAACACTCATGAAACAGTCATAGACAGTGTTAGGAAAGTTACTCTAAAAAAAGTAATTGGTCAGCATTTCTTTCATAAGAATTTTTGTTTGACTTTATTTTTGTTATATCATTAATATAAGTGGTCTAAATTAAAACTTTAAAAAGTACATGTATCTTATGTGGAAGTCTCAGGACCAAAAGATATCAATCCAATTTGGTCCGAATGCAATGATACGATGTCCTACATGCCTGTCAACATGTATTTCCATACATCACACGTCAACACCGTGTTTCATGAGGCTGTAGTAGTTGTAGACACAGTCACCGTGATCCGCAAACCGCAGCCTTTTACAGTTCCTCCTGCACCAACACAACAAGCTTATGCTGCGTTCATGCCGTGTCATAATCGTAATTACAAGGCAACCTGTGACGTTGTTCACGTCCTCGAAGTTGTACGTTTCTATATCAACACTATCAACGCCGAAATGAAACTGCAGCAGTCAGGTGGTACAAGAGCTCTGTAAGCTGTTTACGTTCATTATTATTGTAATGTTATGTGCTTTGAGACATGAAGTAATGTAAGGCCGTCCCATGTGTTCTGAAGGAGGCGTGGCTTTCGAGACGCTCTGAAGGAAGGGTGGGATCTCATGCTTTCAAAGCTAGCCTCTCCGAAATTGCCTACCCTTACTTTAATTACTAGCTACCAATGGCATCTTCAACAATTACATCACTGTACAAATTAGTTGAACAATACAAGGATAGACATGAAACAGCTATTTTAATTCTGTAAAATTGCATAAATTATTCTTGACCTGGCTAAAGTATTTAAAGAGAAAACGTTACATTAAAAACAGTCCTACATATAGTCTATATAGTATTTAATGCAATTACATCAGAAGTAACTAATTAAATTACAGAAACATTGAGAGTAATCCCTTACTTGACTTTTTCCAAGGGAAGAGTAATTAATTAAAGTAATTAATTACTTAGTAATGCATTTCACCCAACACAGCTCATTGATAATAAATAGTAACAATAAATTAAACCCCATATTTTATTCAGTGTTTAGTGTTTCTTCAATGTTTAGGACATAATTTTCATTACATTCTATTAATAGTACATTAAAAAGTTATTGAGGAGAAGTGTATAGATTTCATCCATGCTACATTTTATTGAGTATTTATTTGATTAACTGATTTCCTAAAGAGTTATGCTAGTTTGGATACTGTACATTCTCTTTCTTTTCACATTTTATTCAAATAAAGTCAGCTCTAATCAATATTTCAGGTAATTTATTTTTATCACTTAGTAAGTAGCTATTTATTAATTAGTATGATGACAGTCAAAATTACATTGAAATGAAGGCTTTCGGGAACAGGCATTTCTGGGCCCGGGACAACAAACACACTGTAAACATGCATTCAGGAGACACTCTGCTTCATGTGGGTCCTGATCGCAGTGTTGAGTTTCACTTCGACTGGTTATACCTTTACAGGGATAGTTCCCCCAAAATTGAAAATTCTGTCATTAATTACTCACCCTCATGTCGTTCCAAACCCGTAAGACTTTAATTCATCTTCAGAGCACAAATTAAGATCTTTTTGATGAAATCTGAAAGCTTTCTGTTCCCCCCATTGACAGCTACGCAACTGAAACTTTGATCACTTTATATGATTTATATAACAGATTGAATTTAGTCTTTGATTCATATAAACATTGATCAGCGAACATAAACACAAGCTCACCTGAACCTGCTTGACGTGAGAGGCAAGGCAAGGCAAGTTTATTTATATAGCACATTTCACACACAGTGGTAATTCAAAGTGCTTTACATCGAAGAAATTTAAAATAAATCAAAAGAAATATGAATAATTAAAACAGTTTAGAATAAAGAAATTAAAATAATCAATAGAAATAAGAATAATTAAAACAGTTTAGAATAAAAAATTAAATAAAATACAGTACAAACAGTCGGACACACAGTGGCACAGTGCTCATTCAGTAAATGCATAGCTAAACAGATGTGTTTTCAGTCTGGATTTGAATGTGACTACTGTAGGAGCACATCTGATCTCTTCTGGAAGCTGGTTCCAGCTGCGGCTGGCATAGTAGCTAAAAGCGGACTCTCCTTGTTTAGAGCGAACCCTTGGTATTTCTAGCTGACGTGATCCTAATGATCTGAGTGATCTGTTGGGTTTATATTCAGTGAGCATATCTGCAATATATTGAGGTCCTAGGCCATTGAATGATTTACATACCAGTAATAATACTTTTAAATCAATCCTAAATGTAACTGGGAGCCAGTGTAAAGACCTGAGGACTGGTGTGATGTGTTCATATGTTCTGGTTCTGTATGAGCTGCAACTGTCTTATGGTCTTTTTGGGGAAGACCAGTGAGGAGTCCATTACAGTAATCCACCCTGCTGGTGATGAAAGCATGCACAAGTTTCTCTAAGTCTTGACTGGAAACAAAGCATCTAATTCTTGCAATATTTTTCAGATGATAATATGCTGATTTAATTATTGCTTTGACATGACTAGTGAAGCTAAGGTCTGACTCTAGAGACACACCAAGATTCCTGACTTGATTTTTAGTTGTTAGACCCCTAGAGTGAAGGTATGCATTCACCTTGAGAACTTCATCTTTGTTTCCAAACGCAATGACTTCAGTTTTGTCTTTGTTTAACTGAAGAAAGTTTTGGCACATCCAATTGTTTACTTCATCAATGCATTGGCACAGGGAGTCAATGGGGCTGTAGTCGTTAGGTGATAGGGCTAAGTAGAGCTGTGTGTCATCTGCATAGCTGTGGTAAGAGATTTGGTTCTTTCTCATTATTTGTCTCATTGGGAGCATGTACAGGTTGAATAGGAGTGGCGCAAGAATTGAGCCTTGAGGGACTCCGCATGTCATGGACGTCCACTCAGACTTATGGCCTCCTATACTCACATAATAACCTCTCCCTTCTAAGTATGACCTGAACAATTTTAGGACTATCCCAGAAAGCAAGAAGTATGTCAAGAAGTAAGTTGTGATCGACAGTGTCAAATGCAGCACTGAGGTCAAATAGTACCAGCACTGATAATTTGCCTTTATCAGTATTTAAGCGAATATCGTTTATTGTCTTTATGAGCGCTGTCTCTGTGCTGTGATCGGAAACCAGATTGAAAATTGTCAAAGTATCCATTCAAGCTTAAGAATTTGTTCAGCTGATTGAAGACAACTTTTTCAATGACCTTGCCTATGAAAGGAAGATTTGAGATCGGTCTATAGTTGCTTAATATAGTCTTATCCAGATTACTCTTTTTTTAGGAGGGGTTTGACAACTGCAGTTTTCAGGGAGTTTGGAAAACTCCCAGAGAGAAGCGAGGCATTTACCACTTCTAGAAGATCTGCTTTTAAGCTGTTTAACACACTTTTGAAGAAAGATGTGGGAAGTGCGTCAAGGGCGCAGGTTGATGTTTTAAGGTGCTGTACGGTTTCTTCTAAAATTTTGCAATCAATTTCTTTAAAATCAGACATAGTAACTACTTTCTCAGGTTGTGGTCTGATCTGTCTGACCCCAGCGCAACTCAAGGATGTGCTGATCACCTTTCTGATATTATTAATTTTCTCAGAGAAGAAGCAAGCAAACTCCCTGCACTTGCTGTCTGAGAGCATTTCACTGGGAATCTGGCTTGGGGGGTTTGTCAGTCTCTACAGTAGCAAAAAGAGTGCGTGTGTTGTTTTAAGTTGCTGTTTATAGTATTTGAGAAGAAAGTCTGTCTAGCTTTGCCTAGTTCCATATTGAAAGCATGAATGCTGTCTTTGTAGTTGTTATAATGGACTATAAGTTTTGTCTTCCGCCACAAGCGCTCTGTTTTTCTGCATTTTCTTTTCATATTTTGCACTGCTGTTGAGTTTCTCCAAGGTGCTTTTTGTCTACCACTCTTCCTGACTTTCACAGGAGCAATGTCATCAATTACACCTTTAACTTTTGAGTTAAAAGAATCAAGGAGAAAGTCAACAGAGTCAGCAGATATGCTTGGTGTTAAAGGGGCTCTATGGAACTTTTAGCGGCCTCTAGCGGTGAAGTTTCAGATTGCAGTCAATTTTTACAAGAGGCTCGTGCTCGAACTCATAAACAATACCGTCTATTACACAAATATCTTGGCGACTACTCGACTGAGCTCACTGGAACCGTCTAGTCGAGCTGAAAAGAACCATATAAGTTTCAGAATTTTTGGTGGTGTTTTCACAGAGATATTAGCTGAAAACCACCGGGCGCGCTGCAAAATGGCGGACGCCGGTGACGCCACGATCTCAGAAGAAAACCGCTCGTATCTCTGGATTGCGAATACCCAGAGAGCTCAAATTCGGGAGAGGAGGTCCCAGGGGGAGCCTTGCCTGAACGCTAGAGTGGCGGGCCCCGGGGACGCCCCCTACCTGATCGCCGTTCGCTGCGATTTCGAACGGCTATAACTCGGGGACCCGGGCGAGTTGGACCTCAGGGGTGGGCTCGTTCGAAAGGCCCCGTCCAGCACTACGAACGATTTGAGTCTTGGGAATATTGATCAAAGATTGACCGAGATATAAGCCGAAACACGTGCGCCTTTGACCGGACGTAACTCCCTGACCGTCTACAATAGAGAGCCTAAGTCCCGCCCCTTCGCTTCCGGCTCATGGGACCTTATTTCGAAAAAAATATGCATGGTAGTCAATGGGGAGAGACAACTTATCTTTTTATTCCGTCTGAGCTGTGCCCTGAATTACACATATGATGTTTGTCAATTTAAAAGGTAATTATGAAAGTCAAGACAGTCGCTGTCATAAAACAGGAGAGTAACAGTTAGTTTTATGTGAAAATCGCTCAATGAACTACATCTCTCGTCTCGCACCAAGCTCGTGTGTGTGCAGTCTGGTACAAAACACACAGGCATGACGGCGTAACGTTACGATTATAACGTTAGACTATAGAAAACATGACAGACGTTAGCTTTAGTAAAGTTAGCTTCATTCATTGAGAGAAAAGGTATGACGTCTCATGCGCGCCTTTTGGGTTTTGTAGTCTTTGTAATTACGTATTTTCACAGTCTTATACCTCAACAGTTTTACATCAAACTGCGACTTTCTTGACTTTAAAATGTATCTTTTAAATTGACAAACATCATATGTGTAATTCATGGCACAATTCAAACGGGATCAAAATATTTGTTGTCTCTCGCCATTGACTTTCATGTAATATTTTTCCGAATTAAGGTCCCATGGTGGTTAAACGGAAGGGGAGGGACTTAGGCTCTCTATAGACTGTATATAAAGGAGAGAGGCTTGGGAGCGCACATGCACGTCACATCCGATGGATTTTGCGGGAAATCCGACCCGGAGCCTTCACATAAAAATATGAAGGCCTTCAGAGGTAATAGCAAAACCTGACGAGTGGATCATTGTAATGTGTGATTACAACCCCTTCACACACAGGCAATAAAAAAAGGATTAATTTTAGTAGAAAAGTTACATAGAGCACCTTTAAAGATATAGCCTTCATAAATAGCACACTAGTGTTCTCATTTAAGCATCTCTTCTTGACAGACACAGACCTAGCTTCAATTGCAGGAGAGATCAAACCTCTTGTGTATGCTCAGACATGCTGCGTAACACAGGAGAATGAATTTCATCGGTTCTTGCTGAAGCTCAAACGTGCTGCGTAACACGAGAATGAACCTCATTGGTTCTTGAGGAAGCTCAAACATGATGCGTAGCACATGAATGAACCTCATTGGTTCTTGTTGAAGTTCAAACATGATGCGTAACACATGAATGAACCTCATTGGTTCTTGAGGAAGCTCAAACGCACTGCGTAACACATGAATGAACCTCATTGGTTCTTGAGGAAGCTAAAACATGATGCGTAACACGAGAATGAACCTTATTGGTTCTTCTAGAAGCTCAAACGCACTGTGTAACACATGAATGAACCTCATTGGTTCTTGAGGAAGCTAAAACATGATGCGTAACACATGAAGGAACCTCATTGGTTCTTCTAGAAGCTCAAACGCACTGTGTAACACATGAATGAACCTCATTGGTTCTTGAGGAAGCTAAAACATGATGCGTAACACATGAAGGAACCTCATTGGTTCTTCTAGAAGCTCAAACGCACTGTGTAACACGAGAATGAACCTCATTGGTTCTTCTAGAAGCTCAAACGCACTGTGTAACACATGAATGAACCTCATTGGTTCTTGAGGAAGCTAAAACATGATGCGTAACACGAAAATGAACCTCATTGGTTCTTCTAGAAGCTCAAACGCACTGTGTAACACATGAATGAACCTCATTGGTTCTTGAGGAAGCTAAAACATGATGCGTAACACATGAAGGAACCTCATTGGTTCTTCTAGAAGCTCAAACGCACTGTGTAACACGAGAATGAACCTCATTGGTTCTTGAGGAAGCTCAAACGCACTGCGTAACACGAGAATGAACCTCATTGGTTCTTGAGGAAGCTAAAACATGATGCGTAACTTGAGAATGAACCTCATTGGTTCTTCTAGAAGCTCAAACGCACTGTGTAACACATGAATGAACCTCATTGGTTCTTGAGGAAGCTAAAACATGATGCGTAACACATCAAGGAACCTCATTGGTTCTTCTAGAAGCTCAAACGCACTGTGTAACACATGAATGAACCTCATTGGTTCTTGAGGAAGCTAAAACATGATGCGTAACACATGAAGGAACCTCATTGGTTCTTCTAGAAGCTCAAACGCACTGTGTAACACATGAATGAACCTCATTGGTTCTTGAGGAAGCTAAAACATGATGCGTAACACATGAAGGAACCTCATTGGTTCTTCTAGAAGCTCAAACGCACTGTGTAACACGAGAATGAACCTCATTGGTTCTTGAGGAAGCTAAAACATGATGCGTAACACGAGAATGAACCTCATTGGTTCTTCTAGAAGCTCAAACGCACTGTGTAACACATGAATGAACCTCATTGGTTCTTGAGGAAGCTAAAACATGATGCGTAACACATGAAGGAACCTCATTGGTTCTTCTAGAAGCTCAAACGCACTGTGTAACACGAGAATGAACCTCATTGGTTCTTGAGGAAGCTAAAACATGATGCGTAACACGAGAATGAACCTCATTGGTTCTTCTAGAAGCTCAAACGCACTTGTGTAACACATGAATGAACCTCATTGGTTCTTGAGGAAGCTAAAACATGATGCGTAACACATGAAGGAACCTCATTGGTTCTTCTAGAAGCTCAAACGCACTGTGTAACACGAGAATGAACCTCATTGGTTCTTGAGGAAGCTCAAACGCACTGCGTAACACATGAATGAACCTCATTGGTTCTTGAGGAAGCTAAACCATGATGCCTAACTTGAGAATGAACCTCATTGGTTCTTCTAGAAGCTCAAACGCACTGCGTAACCCGAAAATGAACCTCATTGGTTCTTGAGGAAGCTAAAACGCACTGCGTAACACCAGAATGAACCCTTCAAATGATGCCTAATGTAAATCAGCTGTATGTCCATAGCAGCTAGTCAAGAAAGAAGTTTTGCATATCAAATGGTATACTTGACAAAAAAACACCCTGCTAAAAGCAACTTGTTAGGCTTTACTTTACAATATGGCAATTTGAATATCGCTGAGAGAAATGATTATGCTTGTGTCATTATGTAATATATTTTTTAAAAATATAATAGCCTAGAGTCAGCACAGTTTTATGATGTTGCAAAGTTGCATGTCACTTCATATGAATATGGGAAAGAGAACTGACTCATTTCAGGTGATCACCATGATGAGTCTACATTTCTACTTGTCTTGTCTTAACACCATCAGTTGGTTGAAAAAAAAATTTATAAGTCAGCCCTCTCTATTTAGAGGAATTCACCCTATGTGGTTCTACGCTACTACAGAAACTAAGCCTATGGATACACTAATTTTGTTTGTTTTTGTGTGTGTGTGTGTATGTATGTGTAATATATATATGTAATATATCTTCACATATATACACACACATAGTATATACTGTATATATACTATATATTTATTTATTTATTTTCAGATTTGCATTATTCACCACAGTCATCTCGTGTAATTTATCACAGCTACAGTATTTCATTATCGTTGATGTCAAGTCACTGGGCAGCATTACACATTTTTGATCTTGAGGTCAATGTGGTATGTGATGTGAGAAATCCATAGATCATTCCATTAAAAAAAGGAATAATCCGACTCATCCGTACCAGCTGAACTTCCCCGGCTTCATTTTCTCCAGCCCCTGGAGATTTTGTGGGCCATGACAACATAAGCGTGAGTGTCGCTGGAGGTAGCGGTTGACACTGTTTGTGAATGTTGAGAGCGGGCAGGCATTTATGCATACATAACAGAGATGGTGAGGTGATACGCGTAACACGGTAACTTCAAACCCAGGTTCTGCCATTGCGCTCCTTCACATGGGAGAAAAAAAACTTAACAGAGAGGAAGCACTTAACACGAATACTAAGATATGACTCACATTTTAGGCCTTAGACATTTTAGACTGAAATTTTATGACATTTTGTGCAAATCATGGACATTCCAATAAACAAGTACTGTACTTTTTAAAATGAATGTTAACTACATACTACATTAGTTGACATGAACTAATCAAAAGTACTTCTAAAACATGAATAATGTTAATAAATGCTTAATGGTTCATTAATGTTCATTTCAACATTTACTAATGTATTATTAAAATCAAAAGTTATATCTGTTAATATTTAATGGACCTGAGCTAACATGCACTGACAATGGATTAACGTTAATGAAGATTACTAAATACTGTAACAAATAAATTGGGTCCCACTTATAGGATTCTTTACTATGAACTTACTGTACGTACTATACATTGTGCACTTTTTGTCAATGATTTCAGCCGTAATTACATACCGGTATTTTTAAACAGTAAAATAAATAAAAAACATTGGATTCAGGATAAATTAAAATGTTAGTCCATAAACCGTATGATCAATAAGTTATGACAACTTATGTTTTTACATTGCTTTAACTCATCAAAATAAGTTAACTTTTTTGCAAGTTATACAAGATTCAACTCATTTTTTAAAGTCAGTTTAATGTAATTTAAGTTTAAATGACAAACATTCAAGTTGATTGTACTTAATTTAATGCAGCAACTTTTGTTTTACAGTGTAGTAGTTTAAAATACTTAAAGTTCATGATTGTGATTCATACTGTACAATGTTTATAGATTATGATGTTAATTAAAAGGGACACTGCATATTAACTGACATGAGCACATTGATAACTCGACAAAGCTACACGGTTTCAAGCTAGCATAGAGATGCAAAAACTGGCGAGAGTAACTTAAAGTGTCCAGAATGAAAATTCTTATTCTTAGGTTGATTCAGAGCTGTGAAAGGCAAACTGGAGTCTTACGTAAAGTGTTATGAAATGGCTGGATGATCATTCCACCACTGAGGGACAGAGAATGTGAAGGCCTGGAAAGGTGCTTGTCAGTCCTAAACCGCAGAGGTCGTGAAGGAACATCGATTTGCGTCAGTGACTTCGTGAGAGGATGACGTTCTGGATCGCATCCTTCATCTTGAACTTATAATGTGGGCAGAAATGACATACTCATAAGAAATGTGGGGTCAGTAAATCGCACGTACAACACAGAACTAAAACTGTTCAGGAAAATGTTGTGGTTCACACCTATAAAGAACAAAACGTAAAAAATTTGTCACATCCAGCTGACAGTCTTGTGCACGAATGTCAGCTGCAGGCAAACTTTTTATTTATTTTTTGTTGTTGCTTGATCAGGCTACTAATTTGAACATCAGGTCATCAGGAAGTGTTTTAGCTATTCGGCCAATTGCAGCACAGACTGAGAGTTTTTCTCTTTTTTTCAGTGAGCAGAGCATCTCTCCATCAGTGCCACTAGAGAGCACTATAAAGCCATGGAAAGTAATGCCCAGTTCAGCACCAGTGCTCTCTTCAGGTCTGTATGGTTGGCTGATGTTAAAAGGCCATAGCGTTGCACTTTTAAAATGCATGATTGTCTCTTCATTATAAATATAATAACACTTTACAGTAAGGTTTTATTTGTTAACATTGGCTTACTATATTAGTTGACCTGAACAAACAATGAACAATTCGTTTTTTTTATTTTTTATGTTAACATTAATAAATGCTTTAAAATATATAATATATGGACAAAAGTATTGGGACACACCTTAATTCTTGAATTCATGCGTTTCAATCAGACCCATTTCCATGTTCAAAATCAAGCAGCTAGCCGTGCAGTCCGCAGTTACACAAACATTTGTGAACAAAATCTTCATTCTGAAGAGCTCAGTGTTACTTGTTACTGTGATCGGATGCCTCCTTTGCAATAAGTCCGTTCATGAAATTTCATCCCTGCTAGATATTCCACAGGCAACTGTAAGTGGCATTATTGGAAAGAACAGCAGCAATTCAGCCACGAAGCGGAAGACATGTAAAGTCGCAGAGCGGGATCACCGAGTGCTGAGGCGTATAGTGCCTAAAAGTTGACAATTCCACAGTTCCAAACTTCCATTTGCATTCCTATCAGGCCAAAAACTGTGCGGCGGGAGCTTCATGGAATGGGTATCCATGGCCGAGCGGCAGCACGCAAGCCTCACATCACCAAGTGCAATGCCAAGCGTTGGATGGACCACTTGAGTAACGAATCATGCTTCTGTTTGGCAGTCTGATGAGAGAGTCTGGGTTTAGCGGATGTCTGGAAAACATTACCTGTCTGACTGTAAATTTGAGGATGGATAATGGTATGAGGCATTTTGGACAATTCTATGCTTCCAACTTTATAAGAACGGTTCTACTCCAGCATGACAAGGTCCACAAAGAAATGGTTGGGTGAGTTTGGTGTGAAGAAAACTTGACTGGCCCGCACAGAGCCCTGGGATGAACCCTTTGGAATGAACTGTTAGTGAAAGCTGTTATGCAAAGGGAGGACCAATTAATGTCTATTTATTTATAATGCAATGTCAATTACCTGTAAAGTACCTGTTAATGTAATGGTCAATTGTGTATATTGCTCTCGCTTAGTTCATGTTAGCTAATGCATTCTCTGATGTTAACAAATGAGACCTTGGGTGCGTCTCAATCAGCTCTGTAGTTCAGTGGCCTGGGCACTGATAAGGGAGACAGTCATTTCAGAAAGTGAAAGTAACATGTGAAGGCCAAATAATGTAACCCATACTCCAAATCCTCTGCATTTAACCCATCTACGTTAGTACACACACATCAGGAGTAGTGAGTAGTGAACAGTCACTGCAAACCGTGAAACACCCGGAGCAGTGTGGTCAGCCTAGCAATTGACCTAGCAACCTTTGGGTTACCAGTCAGACTCCCTAAACATAAGCCCACGACTGCTCCAAAAAAGGGGGTCATATAGGGCCATCGCAATCTCAAAATCCTTCCAGTGCGCTGAAATGCTCCCCAAAAAGTCCCACAATGAACTGTGAAAACCAGTGAGCATCGATGGTCTGATTGAGATGTAATTTAAGTGACTAAATACGGTTTGGGTTCACTGTATGTACTGTACGTGTGTATTATAATATTTAACACTATGAATTGGGAAGGCAACAATTTTGTCAGCGTATCTATTTATATTATATTCACGTTTGTGAGGTACAAAAGGCCAGGATCTCATACTCTGAAAAAGAAATAATGAAAATTAATTTTAAAAAATAAATTGGCACCAAATTGGCTGTAACATTCATGGAACTTTTCTATTGCACAAAAGGTTCTTTAAAGTGGAAAATGGTTCTTCTAACTAAGAAAAACATGGTTCTTTTAAGTTCTTTGGGAAACCAGAATTGAATCTTCTATGGTATTGATGCAAAAAACCCCTTTTGGAACATCTTAAAATGTTCATACTTCATAGATTCAGAGTTATTGTAAAATAGTTTACATTTTTTTCTCTTATCCTTTATTAATTATCTTTTAATTGCTTGGGATAAATAAAGAGGTGTTTCATATTAAATAAATCAACATGATAATTTATGCAAACGCTTATTAGGCCAAGAGCAAAGTCAGAGAGCAGAACATTGATCACACAGGAAACTGCACGGAGCATTTCTAGAAACAGAGATAGGAATCACAATGCAAAGCCACATCTGAGCAAGAGCTGTAATACACGTCTGACTAAAAATGCTGAAGCCTGATTACATAGACAGTTATTAAATACACACAGACACTTTTCCATTTAACAAATGCCATGCAGGCTCCGAAGTTTAACTTGTAGACTGATCACTGACAGCGCAGATTAGTTCACTCTGGTTTATAACTAAAGCATTGATTGTTTTTTTTTTACATACGTGTATATATTCCAAATCAACATTTCAACTCTCAGAATAGTTTTAGAATGTTAAGCAATATTGCAATGTTAATGTATTTGGTCTTGGTGGGCTAGATCTGCTATGCTGCTGCTGCTGTTGATTATTACTTATTAATATTGACATGCTACTGCTAATAGACACATAGACACACTGCTGTGAGCATGTAAAATATGCTGCTGCTGCTGCTTAAATAGACATAAATCCCATAGCAGATCTAGGCAGGTGGAGCTGGGGGAGGTCTGATGCAATGGACTAGCTTACAGCAAACACTGAACCAGACGATTTAAATGTTGAGCAAGCGTTCTCTTTGGCTGCAGGATCAGCAGAGGCCAATCAGCTTGTGCCTTGTAGTAATGGTGCGATTGGTTGCATGTAAAGGACCTATCAGCTTGCACCCTCTAGAGTTTCATGACTGGTATAACTACATATTTCATGGCTACAGAATAAACATTAAAGTAGACTATATTTAATATGATAGTTTCTCTTTCTTTACGACCTGAAGACACACTTAGCCTGATCAACAAAGGCACTTTCTAAGAGCTCTTTCTAAGATCTTTTAGCTTCTCATAAAGATTCAACTCTTGTACTTTTGAGACAAAATGTGAAACTTTCACTTGCTGCCCTTTGATGTTAACTCCTTATATGACTAATGACTTGTGCTTTCCTCAAGTTGAAGAGTTAATATAAAAGCATCCATGAAAATGTAAAATATGTGTAATGTAAATGTATTTGTATCATCATACATTTACAAAATGTATTTACAGAAACTCAGAGACCCAACTTGTATTACGCTTACTATGTACTAACATTTAAACTAATAATTCGACCCAATGCGTTTATTATATATACACACATCTAAAAATAAATAGATAAATAATACCTCCATGTAATTACATATGTAACAAATTTCTGTAATTCCACCTATAATTCCACTGGTGACCCTTCCTCTACCCCTTAACCCACCCTTAAACCTACAATAACATCGTACCTAACATTTTTAGGGAAGTTAAAAACACCTCATATAAAGTGGGACCAAACTCAGGTTTGAACCACTGTAAAGTGATGCTGATTAATGCCTCAGTGTTACATTTATCTTCAGTGTTTCGAAATTAATGTAATAATGACGCCAACTTTCATTTTGCACAAATTAGGGCATATGTAATACATTTCTAGAGTTGAGAATCTCACACTATCCAGCAGGTGCCAAACTGAACATAGAGAGACAATAGAGCGACAGCACCCCCTGCAGATATACTAGAGTTTTAGGAAAGAAAGAAAGAAAGAAAGAAAGAAAGAAAGAAAGAAAGAAAGAAAGAAAGAAAGAAAGAAAGAAAGAAAGAAAGAAAGAAAGAAAGAAAGAAAGAAAGAAAGAAAGAAAGAAAGAAAGAAAGAAAGAAAGAAAGAAAGAAAGAAAGAAAGAAAGAAAAAAAGAAAGATATAAAGAAAGAAAGAAAGAAAGAAAGATATAAAGAAAGAAAGAAAGATATAAAGAAAGAAAGAAAGAAAGAAAGAAAGAACTGACTGCCAGTCAGATGACTGAAAACAATCAAAATCTAAAAATAGGGGGAAACAAGAGCCCTCAACAAAATATCCAATATCAACAGACAATGCTAAATAAAATAATATTAAATTGTATATATGTATAAGTAAAAGTGTCATTAGGCGCGGTTCCATTAAAGATTTACGCAAAACTTTTGCGATTTTTTTCTTAATGTAGACAATGACGGCGTTTCCATTAATCGATGTTATGTGACTAAAACGCCACTTTTTCCTCTTGCGATCAGTCATTCCAAACATCATGTGACGGATGTTGGTTTATGTATATCTCAGCCACTGCACTGGCCATTAGTATTAACCGTGTGTGTGTGTGTGTGTGTGTGTGTGTGTGTGTGTGCTATCCAAGCATTAATGGCAGGGAAAGTCTCATTATGAGGAGTTTCTGGTGTTTCTCCTCATTTCTGCTTCAAGCTCTTGATTGTGGCATTTCTTTGAGGTTTAGAATCCAGTATTCCTGTCAACTTTTGTCTTTTATTAATTTTTTGTCTCGTATTCTGTCTAAACACACCGCGTCATCTACGTCAGGTGACTGTAAATGCACAAAAACTGTTTCCGTTGCAGTTTTGCGAAACATTTCTTTTTCGAATTGCCTGAAAAACCTCCCTATGTGAGCGTAAAAACTTTTTTGTGATAAATTGGAGTTTTTGCAAAATTTACGTGTTTATATTGGGCGTATTTTCAATTCACAATTTCAATTTGCGCAATTTGAAGGGTAATGGAAATGCGGCTATTGTTACAGTGTAATTACAGTGTAAGTACTGAGTAATATAAGTAACGTAGTAACTATAATTAGAGTTAAGGTTTATTTCGTAATTATGCATAATTTACTGTTGTTATTATTATAGTAAGGACAAGTAAGATGTGTAACGGGGACACTGTAAAATAAATTGTCACCAAAAACACTAATGTAAGCTGACAACCAATATGAGCTTCCGACAGATTAAAATTAATAATTGATCTAATTATTGACATCATGAAAATAAAACCGTAAATCTTTCATTACTTTCCGAAAGTGCTAGATCTGACCTAGATAAGACCTAGCTTGGTGCATGCACCTACATGCACCAAGCTTTTTCTTGGCACAGCGCGATTAATCAATCATCTGTTGTGGTTTTGTGGCATCTTCAGAGGACGTGTGTAAAAAAAAAAAAATGTCAATTAACATTTGCATCACTGTATTCTGTCTGATGAACTGTCTCTGCTTAATGTAAAATGAAAGAAGGTCAACGGGATGTGGCAAACGGTTCTTTCAGAAACCCACAGATGGTGATTTGAGGCTGTATGACAGCAATAATATGAGACAATCTGGAATCTCTTGCTGCAACACTGGAAAGAATTAGTTCCTAATTTAAGACAAATGACTAAGAAATAGTGCCTCCGACACTCTAAAGTAAGAGTGCTTCTTTTATTAAGATTATATCACGGTATTGGTATATCAAAAGTTATGCAAGATGACTCCAGCTGTCTGTAGATATAATAATAGTAAGGAAAGTGTTCTACTTAATTCTCGTTTTAACATTCTCTGAAATCTTATTAGTGAGCGTAAAGGTGGGTGTGTGTGACGTGTAATCAACTATTGCGGAGATCACCTCAGCATCACATCCTCTACACACTATAAGTAGACTGACTGATCAGTGCTGAAGCTATGAAGACCTGCATCTCAGCGTATAGACACCCTCAATAGAAATCAGCATGGAACCAACTGTGAGGACTTTCTTGCTCTTGGCACTGACATTTGTAGCCGTTAATGGAGCAAAAGCTGACGTGAAGAAAATTCTCTTAAGGGAAGCCATAGAGAACGTGGAAAAGATCCTACGTAACGGCTCAGAGAAGGTAAGAATCAACATCGATCATTTTGGTCTTGTTCTGCAACTGCTCTGAAGAGGCAAAAAGTGATTTGCAAAGTCTAACAAGGTTCAATCTTTCTTGCGTAGATTCATAACCAGTATGTGAACGACATATTTCCAAGCAGAGGCTGTTCAGTAAGTTGAATTTGATATCAAACTACAGTATTTGAGAACTAATGTTCATGATGGTAAAAATATTGCTCAATTGTCTCACCAATTCAAAACTTTTTCGGTTACATAGAAGAACCACCTTTGCCAAGCAGCAATGGTCCTGAAGAACACACATCTAAACCACTCTGTGCTACAGAGGAACCTGTCTGCCTATGCCCACTACACCGGGGTAAGTCATCGCCCAATATTCATACATTGAATTAGATGATAAACAACAGATCATATTTATAACCCTTACCATACTGTGTCTATATTATTGAAGTAGCATTCTGCTTAAACCAATGCTATTTGCTGATAGCATTAGCATGATTCTCACACTATAGATTTTTCCATTGAACAAAAATAACAGTAACTAAAAAGCCAATAAAGGTAGTCATTCCTGCTATCAGTAATCTTTCTGCCCCTATGGTAGCGCCAAAGGGAACGAACTTTCTTAGTTAATAATGCTGTAAAAAGTGATCAGTTGACTTAAGATTATTAAGTAAACAGACTTCAGACATAATTGAAAAAATTAAGTTATGAGGAATTGTTAAGTTAAGTTAACTTAATTTTATTAACTCAATGCAAGCAAAGTATGAAATATACCTACACTGTAGATATACTTATTTTAGACTGCTTAAAGAAAAAGGTTCAACGTAATCTAATATAACTGAATGTGTTTGTTTTTCTCCACAGCACAGTAACTGTACCGTTCCAGATTCAGTCACACATCCATTGAAGGAATTTCTCGAACAAATCAAAAGATGCTGCCAACATCTCAATAATGTAACTGTGAAATGACCTTAGACTTACTACTTATGCTATATTTTTGTATTTGCTCATATTTATGTCATATTTATTGTATTTATGAATAAAAATATATGGTGAATTTTTAATTTGAAATGATTCTTAAAAAAAAAAAAACTTCTGCATTTTTTACCTTGTAAAATAATTTAATAATTTAAGGAGGAGTACACAAACAAAAAACAAAATGTAAACATTTTTACATAATACATTATACTAATGGTTTTACTACAGTGCACAATGGAAATACGTTACAATTAGAGTATGCTGAGCTAATGGCAAGGGAAGATGGCATGCACATTCTCACTATAAAAAAATTAAGTAGCATAGCTTGTGTAGATGGAGCTAAAGCAATTGCACGCTGCCAATTTTATAAAACATTAAGATTAGATTGGTTTCTCAATAGCATATTACCTGACGGCAAGCGCATCTCTTGTGTCAGACCTATAAGCTGCTCAACACATGCCAGTACAGCCATCAGTGTCAAGCCGGATATACAGTAACAGTGTTTATGTTAAGGTGAAATGTGCCTTTTGGAGTGCTATCATAATGGACATTTTACCGCAAACTATCCTCACGTAAACCCAGCTTTGGAGCAGCTCTGGAGTTTCACACAGGATTTCTTTTCATCTACACTTAAGTCAAAGTGCCTTTACGTCACAAGAATCGATATTCCCTAAGACATATACTTGACTGGCCTTGAAAATGCACAAAATATGATGGTCTTCATCAGACAAAAGGCTCACTGCAGCAGGGATTCAATCACTGCCTCTGGTTTGGAGGAGCGTTTCCTAAAAAAATGAAATAAAAAATAAATAAAAATTAATACTTTTCATTCATCAAGGGTGCATTAAATTGATCAAAAGTAACAATGAAGACTTTAACATTGATACAAAAAAAATATTTCAAATACATGCTGTTCTTTTGAACTTTCTGTTCATCAATGAATCCTGAAACAAAAAACATCACGGTTTCAAGAAAAATATTAAGCATCACAGCCGTTTTCAATATTGATAATAAGTAATGACAGCTGAATGAATTACATTTTAATATTTAAAGGGAAAATAGTTATTTAAATTGTGATAATATTTCACAATATGACCCTTTTTTTTTTACTGTATTTTGACCAAATAAATACAGCCTTGGGGAGCATAAAATACTTCTTTCAAAAACATAAAAAAACTGAATTATTATAAAATTTGACTGGTAGTGTATAGGGTTAGAATTGTTGCATTGTTCCAAATAAATCGATTCATATTCACAAATAAATTTAAAGAAATTCACAAAAATGTATCAAATTCACAAAATTAAATAGATTAAGATCCACAAATAAATGTAAAGGGATTCACAAAGATGTATAAAATTCACAAATAGTTAAAATGAGATTTGCAAATGAAAAAATATTTACAAATGTTTTATTATTTTACAAACACAACTCTGCCTGGCATTTATTTGTGAACCGCTTTCTGTGCATTTGTAAATCGCTGCACATATTTGTGAATCACTTCTTGTGCATTTGTAAATCCCCTCACGCATCTGTGGATTTTGAAACACTTCTAGCGTCGTCATGCAGACAAATCCACAAATATTGGACTCCACCCACCGTTTACTCAAGCCAATCAGATAACGGCCACATTGAGCAAATAGCAAATATATAAATTGTAATATTACTGTTTTTACTGTCTATTTTAAAAAAAATTCTGTCTGTGGTAACACTTTAAAATAAGTTTTCATTAGTTAACATTAGCTAACAAACTAACAGTGAACAATACTTCTACAGCATTTATTAATGAATATAAACAAAGGTTAATAAGTGCTTATAAAATATGTTGTTAGTTCAAGCAAGTTACAGTATTAACTAATGTTAATGTAAAGTATATAAAGCTGTCGATTTACTATTTATGAATTACTGTTTATGATCAAATAAATGCAGCCTTAAGCATAAGAGACTTCTTTCATAAACATAAAAAAATATATATTACTGATCCCAAACGTTTGAAAGGTAATGTACAAAACGTGAGATTCTAGATCAAACCAAACACTATTGTTAAAGCTTAAATTTTCTTTGGATTATTTAATGGAATAATAATATAACAGTAAAAAAAAGTTTTTGAATCACTTTTCCATAAACATATAATTATATATCATTATAGACAAAGAATATTGAGATATACTTTATGCTTATAGTGCCAATTTCAACAATGTACTAATCAATTACACAGACTCGCTACTATAAGATCAATAACTTATGACATTAACATATGTTTTTATATTGCTTTAACTCATCAAAACAACTTTTTAAAATAAGTTTTACAAGATGCAACTAATTTAAGTCAGTTTAATGAAATTTAAGTACAATCAACTTGTATTTTTAAGGCAGCAACTTTTTTTTTTATATAGTGCTGTACCTTTAAACAACATCTAAAATCATACCGCCTATTTATGCATTCAGGGTTCCTACACATTTTCCATTTCAAAATTCCATACTTTTCCACTCAAATTTCCAGACCACCTTTCAAACGATTTTTAGACCATTTTTAACATAAATGGTCCAGCATTATTTTCGATAAATAGTAGTCATCTATAAATATCTTTATTTTCTCTGTTTTTCATTGTTTTCTCAAAGTGATAACTAGTGCTGCACGATTAATCATATCGCAATCGTAATCGCGATGTCAAGCCTATGCGATTATATGACGCAAAATGCTGCGATTTTATATGAAATAAAAAAATTAGGGCTGTTAACGCAGTATCTGTTATTTTTTGTCATCCTTTGGCTTGCGTTACATGATCCCGCTCTCACTCATGCGAATGCTTAAACCATTCATGCGAGACAAGTCAAAAGAGAGCGCGCTGCCTGTGAATGTCCTGACTGAAAGACGCGCGCCAGTATCGTGCGCATGCACAGACCGCGCGCCAGAATACTGTTCTCTTTCGCGCTTGAACGAACAATAACAGACACAATTATGCCAAAATTTCGTTTGTCTAGTATCTTCATAACATAAGAGCAGTCTTATGATGGACATAAAGAGTTGTGAGAGAATGAGTCGCGTGTGAGATCCGCGTCTCAGCAACGGCTGCTCTTAAAGGGCCAGCAGCCAAAGCTTTCTGTCAGTAAAGTTAATCAAAGAACAAACGGAACAGAGAAAATTACTCACTGCTCTTGACTCAAGAACTTGTTTAGCTTTAATAAGGATTAGTCTATATATAATTTATAATTTATGCAGCGCAGACTGTTTGATAACTTTATTCAATTAATGTATATGTGCTACCTGTTAGACAGGAAGGACACAGGTAAATATGACATTTATTATGGGTTTATGTGAGGATTGTTTGAAGATCACTTAAATTAAAAGCTTATATTAAAAGCTTATATTAAAAGCAAATATTTTTTGAAGCCTAAAAAAAAAAAGTAAAGTAAAAAAAAATAAAAAACAGATAGCTTTCAATTGTAATGATGGAATCGATTGGATGGCTATAATTAATGTTTAAAAGTATGTGTGTTGGGGGGGGGGGGGGGGGGGGTATGGCTTATTGATCATTATAGGTGTTATCAATCATTTAGTTGTTGTTGCTTGTTTGAGTTGAGAAATACACATTTCAGAATTATCACTAATATGTGTGTGCATTTTGCTTTAGAACCAAACAAATTGACTCATGAAACCATTTATTTATTATATCGCAATCGCAATATTGACCTCAATAATCGCAATATGACATTTTCCCCAAATCGTGCAGCCCTAGTGATAACACGTGCTTGCATGATGAGAAGAAACCTAAAAAGCTTTATAACCTGCATATATTCGCCTTTGACAAATGATTTTGATACTGTAAATGTGGTTTGATTTTGCATGATCACCAAACAGCAAAGTACAGTCTGATCTAGATGACTGTTTGCTCCTTTATCTGTTTCTGTGTTGAGTGGCTCACGCACATTAATTTAGAGACTCGCTTATGGTAAAGAATTTATTCAGTCAGTCATGTTCGAAAAATCAAACAATTTATACCATGAAAACTTTATACCGTCAACTTATACCATGAAAACTCTACTTGTAGTGCTGGGTATTGACAAATTTCACAATTTGATTTAGATTCTCAAGAATGTGATTCAAATCAATTCCGATTTCTATTAAATTCCATTCAATATTGATTATTTGCCCCATGTATCAAGTAAAGTATATTGCAAATTTTCAAGAAAAAAGTCTTAACTAATTCTGTATACTGTACAGGGAACCCCAGTTGGTACATTGGAAAACCATTACAATCTGTAATATCATAGTAAAGTTATTAGCCACTCAGGATTTTCACTGGTCACAATTTTGACATCGATACCATGGGGAAAAAACTGCCATTTAGATATTTTTTAATATTATCTCATAATAATCTCATAATTTGGCAGCACATATAATATTAGGCTGTTGTCACTTTAAGACCTGATGCACGGATCCATTATACTGTTACACATGTGTACTCAGACTGCTATTTTGACATTATTTTGTGTGTATTTGACTGTTTAAGCGCAATAAGCAGAAAATAACTCAATTTAGTACTGAGACACAGCTTTGTGTGTGCGCACTTTGAGTGGGAGCATAAAATGGGGGGGGGTGAGTAAAATTATGCGCAAAACATAAAAATACCACGCTGAAATTCTTCCGGAACAAATGAAAAGAGTGAGTGAGGGGAGGCGTTTGTGTGTCAACTCGCTGTCGGAGAGATCATGATGAGAGAGCGGGAAAGCGCAGCTGGTATCGTATATCTATTTTGCGTAAAATTAGTATTGAAAGCGTTTCAGATATTTTAGTATCGATATGTCTTGAAAAATCGATATTGTCTTTTTAAAAGACTACAACTGAAAAATGTATATTATATATAAAATTCAAACCGCCAAAGTGGCTAGTAGACGGGATGACGTGTGTTAATGTCAAGGCCTGGTTATAATAACTTTTTAATCGCATTATTATGTTTCTACTAGTTTTTTTAAATATAAACATTTAAATAGTGGCTGTCATATAAAAAAAAAAAAAAAGAGGATTTATTCACTGTCACGCCATAAAGAGCGCAAAAATTGTATTTATTGTTTGAATTTATAATAAAATGTACAGAATTTGAAAGCTGAGACTTTTTTATATCAAAAGTAACAAAGCTCAAAGCTTATTGCGATTTATTGGATGGGAGAGGCTACAAAGTTTTGTTTATTCATCAACTGAAAACTGCATAGACTAAAAGATTTATTCTTGGGATTTAAGAATTGATATTGGTTCATAAAAAATACGAATAGATTCAAATCGAGAAATGTATATTTTTAAGCCTGTGTGATAGTCCTACATTTATTTTTAGACATTTTTAATTTATATTTTAGAAAACTGAATAGGGTCAATAGTCTGGAAAGACAAATATTTTTCCATACTCGGATTTATTTTTTTCCATACTTTTCCAAACTGCGTAGGAACCCTGTATGCACTAAACTAAACTGAAGGATTATTTAATTGTAAATGTTGTAACATTTATATTGTGACTGTGCCTCCATTGTGCAAAGGTGTGGACCACAAAGTAAAAACTAAAACATTACACCTCACCTACGACTAGTTTTCGGCCTGGACTTTCCGCTCTTTGATGTCCGAGGCCTTTCTAGTTTCATTAGGGACTGTCTCATGCTCTCCTCGGTGTACGCCAGATAAACATGGGAGAGGTCCACTTCAAATGGCTGAGTCACGAAAGAGGGACAGAGGACAAAAAATTAAACATGAAAAGGGAAGCACATGCATCATGTGTGCCTCTGGAAAACATTCGATCTGAACCCACACTTACATCTTTTTCTTTCTTGTCTGACACAGGTGTCTGTTTTCTCATGTTGTTGCCTGTATAGGCCACGCATTTCTAAAAAAAATAAATAAAAAAAAAGCAAATAGTTCAGCTGTATTACATGTTTTCATTGCTCCCAAACATCATGCCAGATTGGAGAGAGTCGCAGAATGAAATGTGTTAAAGAAGCTCACCAGCTGCCACTCTCCAATGTCCTCATTCCAGTGCACATAGTTCTCAATCATCTCCTGTACACAAGACAACAAACAAGTTGTCGTTTGCACATTTTTATAATAGGGAACCTGAAACGCTGAGATAAAAGTAAAGCTAAGCTCAGACACTCTGGATATTCTTTTGGGGACAAAGTCATGTGAATTTCACCTTTTACAGACAGTAAATGCGTAGCGGTTAAAACATCCTCATTATTTCCTCTTTCTTCTTTTCTCAAAATGTCGTCTTTTTGTTTCACAGAAGAAAGAAAGTCTTTCTTTCTTTGAAACGACATGAGGGCGAATAAATGATGACACAGTGGCAATTTTTGGGTGTACTATCCCTTTAGAACTTTCTGTACAGTTTATTTGCCAGCTCAGTTTTGACATTTTTGCCTTTGTAGTGCAAGAGCAGCAGTTCACACTTTATATTATCAGCAAAAATATCAGACTAATCCTGGTAATGGGGAAAATGCAAAAAATTATTTGCATGTTCATTTATGCATGTGCTACGGCCTGAAGCGCTGTTTTAGTGCAGGAGAAAAAATAAGTAATGCCGCCTTTTACAAATATTGTAAAAAAACAAAACAAACAAGTACTGTACAAAATTATACTCTAATTACTGCAGTGGTTATATAAATATACAGTACTGTGCAAAAGTCTTGGGCACGTTAGTATTTTTGTATGTACACTGAATGTATTGTACATTCTTATTTAATGTTAACTAATGTAGATAACAAAATGTTAAAAAAAAAAATAAAAAAAAAATAAGTGTAAAGTGTCCCTGGGGTTCTTTACAAAACAAAGTTTTTTTTTAAATGGTTGGAGCAGATATTGTGGAAAGAGCAGTTAACAAGAGTTCAGCATACATGTGAACTCCTTCAATACTGTTTTAAAAGCATATTGGGAGGTCGGTTGAGCTGTGATCTAGATTTTTTATCTTAATACATTTTTTTTTTCATGGGTCTTTCACTGTTATGACATATAAAATATGTCAACAATAACGAATTAGTAGGAGTGTCCAAACTTTTGACTGGTAGTGCATGTGCACCAGCATAAATATAGACCTGATATTCCTGAGGAATAAAATTATCAATGATGAGCATCTGCAGACGCAGCTCTCGGCTCAGCTGCCGGATGTTTTCCAGCAGACCTTCGATCTCCCTGTGATGCTCTTGCTGCAGATCAGCCATCTGAAACAGAAGAGACAGAGTAGTTCAATATCATGTCAACTATGCTATTTGAAAGAACAGGAACTGTACCGCACCTCAGATTTAGCTGCCATCAACATGGTCCACACTTTCTTCAGTTTCTTGGTCTTGCCTTGAGCCTCTTCTTGTAAACTGGTGTATTTCTCCTCAATGTCCAAGCGCTCTTGCTGTTTTAGAGACATTTGCAAGTGCAACCATGATCCACTGTGAGATAAAACTATACAAAAAAATTGGTCAAGAATGAATCTCCAAAAAGTCTTATCATCATCTTTACCTCCTTTTCTTCCAGTTCTCTTCGGAGCTGCTCAGCCCTCTTCCTCCTCTCCTCCAGTTCATTGTTGGATTCTTCCAGAAGCTTCTCTTGCTCCTCGGCCTTAGCCAGTAAATCAACCCCACCAACAATAACCCTCTTTTCCAGAGCAGACAGCTTCTCAAGTAATAAGTGATGTTCCTGTCTGAGATACAGAAAATAATACAAAGCATGACACCATTGTACTCATACACCTATTATATTAATATCTATGCTAGTGTTTCTCAACCGGTGGGTCGCAAGAACTTCACTATACTGTAAATTACGAGCATGCACCAATAAGTGATATAACTGGTACATCATGTGGTAGCTGGGAAGGATTTGCATGCAGGTATGATGTTTATCCTTTTCATCAAGATTAGTGTCCATTTGTTTTATGAACCGTTCATTTTAAAATTGTGTATTTGCCATGGTAATTGTAGCTTCTGTAACCCTAACAGAAAATACCACTTTATTTTCACTTTGTGTTACTTTCTATATTTTTGATGACTATGGTGGCTTAAACCAACTTACTAATTGTATTGTATTGTATTGTATTCAGAAGACAATAGGAAAATATATCAAAATAGGAATATGCCGCCCCCTGCATCACATATTGACCCCTAATGTTGACTTTTGTTTCTCCTACATTGGTTCTTTATTTGTTTTAAACAGCAGACTTAATATCCATTTCTGGTCATAATTTGGAGACAATGAGCATATGAACCATTTTGCCGTGCTGCTTATATTTATCACGCAGTAAAAATGCCTCTTCCTAGGTTTGCCTGGATCAAATTCACAGCTTAATGACTATGGGAAAATGAGGGTCCCACGACCAAATAAGTTGATAACCACTGATCTATATTAGATTGCGCCGAAATTTGTGCTGGTAGGTTTAGAGATCACCGTTTCGGTTTACAGAGCCAAGATGCCAGCACTTGTTCAATGACTTGTTACACAGTATATCATCTTACTGGGCTTTGAGAAGGTCCTTCTCTCTCTTCTCAAGCTCTGCACGTGCTTTGTTCCTCTCTTCCTCCTCCATGTCCAGTTTGGCCTCCAGCGCCTTCCTTTCCTCCTCTATCTTCGCCTGCATCTCCACCATCTTGTCAGGAGACACCTTCTTCCTTCCTGAGCATGACACATTCAGAAAAGATATAAAAACCTTAGCACAAGAAATAACATCACATCAGAAAAACAACCATTTTGTATCAGCGATCTTACCCAGCTCAAATTCATCCCAGTTTAATTGTAAGCTGACTGACACTACTCGCACAAAGGCACCATAAAGCTATACAGTATTTCATGATTATTTTATCAGTTTATTCTGTATTAAAAGAATAAATAAATAATATTTTATATTAAGAAAATGGATCCTGTATTAGTATTACTAACAAGTTCATGACAGGCTTTGAGACATTCACTGGAGGCTGCAATAAATGTTAACACATTTTTCTCATCCTAAATGTTAAAGCCCCCCTGCAGTTATCCCTTATAAGACATCTTTGATAATCTAGATGACATTTTTTTTCTGTGAAAATGTCCTCATGCCTTAAAATAGCTTGAATTTAACTCTCAGTATACATGGAGCCATGAATATGCGAATTATGAGTGATTATCCTAGGCTCGAGATGACAACACGTGACGTTCTATCTGGAGCTGTTCATGTCCTCGGACTGCGAATGGGTTTCTATGGTGACACTATCAACGCCTAAATAAATCTGCAGCGGTCAGGTGGTACAAGTAGGAGCTCTCAGAAAACCCATCTTACAAGCTGTAATTACGAGCTCTACGAGAACATGAATTCTTTTCACCTCTGTAATTTCAACATTAAGTCCCCGCCTCTACTCAGTCAATAGACTACCTGATCCACTGTAAGGCAAGGCAAAGCACATTTCTTTATTTAGCACATTTCATACACTACAGTAATTCAAAGTGCTTTACCCAAACAGGAATTAAAATAATCGCAAAATAAAAGCAAGGTAAATTAAAACAGTTAAACGAGTAAAAAGATGATACATGGATAAACTCATCTGCAAAACACCGGTGTATCATATTTTTCAGTTTACTTCAGTATCAGCTCCCAGTTTTACTGAGATTTTCCTATGGTGAGTACACTGTGTCTGTAGTAAACGCTGCACAATGGCACGTGGAAATATTGGTTTTATTCAGCCATATATGTTTGAACCAGAAACAGATTCAGAAGAAAAGGAAGAGGGAAATAGGGAGTCGTCTACAAGACGATGTATCAGAATGGTAATGTGTTTTATGTAACACTCTCTACAACAACTTATGGTGCGTTCACACCGGACGCGAATAGCGCGTCAGGCGCGAATGATTTCAATGTTAAGTCAATGCAAAGACGCGTTATGCGCGTAAAAAATTCCTGCGGCGTGAATGAGGTGTAGAGCGCGGCGCGGTAGACAACAAGATGTTGTAGAGAGTGTTACATAAAACACATTACCATTCTGATACATCGTCTTGTAGACGACTCCCTATTATGCCTAATGGCGCGAATTAAGCGTCTGGCGCGTTAAGCGCAAATGATTTAGTTAGTGCTATTTGTGCATTCGTTTGACGCGAATTCGCGTCTGCCCCCCGAGTTGAAAAATCTGAACTTCTGCGTCAATTCGCGCCGCGTTGACCAATCAGGAGCCTGCTTGCTGTCACGTGGTGAAGTATCTGGATGCTGGATGCCTCAATACATCATTTTGCAATATGACAAAATGGAATAAAATTACTATTCTATTCTATTCTGTTCTAATGCAGCAACAAAGCAAATATTTTATCACATAAAAACTTGATTTAAATATACTAGACATATTCATTTTGTATTGAATGCTTTTTATTCCATTTCTAGATTCTATGAAACATTATTATTCTAATGTAAAGACAACCAACATACATAATTATTCTAGACCCGACGGTGTCCGGTCTGTTATATATATTTGACAGATTAGGTTGGTGAGGGCGAGGGTGATCCTCGCTCCGATGCGGGACAACAGGTCATCAAACTGGGAGCGGGACAGGCGGAAGTACCGCTGAAAGCGGCCGTCCTCCAGGCGCTGCTCCTGGAGCGAGGAAATGGTGAAACCTCCGAATGGTCTGGTGGACCCAAATACAGCGACGATGATCTGTACGCCGATGTTCTGCTTTTCAGAGCAAATACAGAGCGGTGACTCTCTCGATAAATGCTCGATCGACATAAAAAAGATGGCCGCCAACAGATTTCGAATCTGACACGCACGTACATTTCGCTTCAAACTTTTGTTTTTACGCGCGTCAGTTTCACTCTTGACACGCGAATTAACACAAAGTGGTCAAGCGTCAAACTAGACGCGGTAGACACGAATTTGACGCGCTATTCACGTCCGGTGTGAACGCACAGTTACACATAATATTGGATAATTACACACATTAATAGATATGATGACTAGGGGTATATTTCAAGAATATTTGCGCTAATGATATTTATAACAAAATTAAAGGCATTTTCCATCCTTTTCCAAAGAGCTAAATGCAAAATGGCAATTTAAGAAATTTCTTTATTACTCGACACGATATTCTTTCCTCGATATCTTACCTAAATGTAGAAAAGGGGGCATTTTCAAACGACATTGGTACGTTTACACAACAGCGACGTACTAAAAATAAAGTTTTTTCCTTTTTAAAAATAACACTTTTTTTCAGCATACAGACGAGGTCGTTGTCAAAACCATCCCAGTTCACACCTATCAGTGAAAATTACTAAAACGCTGTATAAGTCATGCCAGGCCAGTGGGTGGCGATGCCACATTGTAAAGAAACACTACATAGCTATAGACCGAACACGTAACCCGCATGACTTCAGTTTTCACAAATTCACTTTTTTTTCCGTTTACACAGAGATGGAAAAAAACGTGCACATTTGAAACCCGTTTTCAAAAGATTACGTTTTCAGGCTCCTACAACGCCATTGTAATGTAAAAGAATGGCCAAAACAAATAAAAGTTTTCAGTTTTTAGTTAAAAACGGTGTCGTGTAAACAGTCTTTGGTTCACTGCAGTTTTAAGGAGAAACTATTCAGTAATGGCTAATAAATTTGCAAATTGTTTGTCTTAAAGCACATTAAAATCACCACATAGACATAAATAACTAATTTGATTCATTAATTATTAGCTTTTCATCAACTCACAAACCTGCTGTATTTCCTCAAAAACTCCAGTTTGGGAAATCCTACATTAAAACATAGTATATCATCCTCCTCAGCATTTGAGCATCACCCATCTCAAGTCATCTGAACAATCTCACCTTCCTTTCTCAAACACATCCCATTTTAAATTATTTTCAATATAGCCTAAACCCAACACAATTTGGCACGTTTCATACATTTTTGATGGTCAGCAAGAAGCTTTAATGATCTCAGAGCATTTGTGACTGAGAAAGGAGCAGAAAAATAAGATCCTAAAGCTGAGCACTAATGTGCTGATAATAGTTTGCATTATGTGTCTATGGCAAAGTTTTTAAAGTGACATCCACTAATGATGACTCACACTTAATTTGAAGACTTTGGAAAGTTTTTGCTGTGGGACAGTAAAACAGAGTTCTAGAATATATTTCTAGAGTTTGGAGGTTTCAAAAGGTTGGGCTGGTGATGAGATTATGACACGCAAGCACATTGCACATTTTATAAGATAAAAAACACAAGCACATATCATATCATCTAAATGTTTTTTGAAGCAATTGGGTCGGTCGCATTAGGCTGATGCAAAAAAACTGAGGTGCACCAAAAAGGAAGACGATAAGCATGAAGTAATCAGATGCGAGTTTCAGTGAGAAAGGTGGTGCCTGTGAACCATTTATAGAGTTCCTGTCGGTAGAAGTTTAGTGTCCTATATTCAGCCTCTGCTGTGTCACTGATTCAATTTATTACACATCTGTTTTTATGGCAAATAAAATAAAGGCTTGACTGGTGAATAATTTAATTCATGTCATTTATTAAAAGTTATTAGAAGCTGGGTAGATTTTATGATTAGCAGTGGGTGCCACATTGGAGCTTGAGCATTCAAGATTCATTTAAAGGATTAGTTCACTTTAAAAAAAACTTTGTCCATGTCTTTTTTTCTTCAGTTGAAAAGAAATTAAGGGTTTTGATGAAAACATTACAGGATTTTTCTCCATATAAATGGACTTCAATGGATCCCAAACGGTTCAAGGTCCAAATGACAGTTTCAGTGCAGCTTCAAAGGGCTTTAAACGATACCAGACGATGAATAAGGGTCTTATCTAGCGAAACGATCGGTCATTTCAAAAATAAATAAAAAAGTTTACGTTTTATAAGCACAAATTGCTCTGTTCTGTGATGCGCGTTCGTGACGTCACGTAATACGCAATTACGTTGAAAAGGTCACGCTTCTGTCCTGACGAAAATTTTCTTTTAGCTTTTTTAATATTAAAACACCCAGGATACGCACACGAAATGGCCATTTTAAACGATAAACTGACACAAATACATTTGAATATGTGTATATGGTCCTCCTTCCTCACATTTGTAAACACAGACTCGATACTTCCGCGTACGTCGAGCGTGACCTTTTCAACGTGATTGCGTATTACGTGAGTCATGAACAGTCTCACAGTCTATCAGTTGTGCAAAAGACTATATTTGTTTTTCTCTTGCATGTATGTTGTATACATTTATTGTGTTTAAACTCTTTGTCTTTACTATCATTGAGGGAACTTGCTGAAATGTATAGTGAGACAAGTGTTAGTTTTACAGAAAATGGTATGTTCCAATTACCTAAAGTTGTGCAGGAAAATTGTGCATTTATGGGTGTTCAAAAGTGAGGCAGGGGAACCAGAGTGGTTTGTGGCTTAATGCAAAGATTGTTAATGCTGCTTGAGCATGAGAAACTTCAGTCTCCAACAGTTAGTGGGAGAAGATGGTGCTAGTTTTAGTACCTCAACAGTGCTAGTTTCGACAGTTTTTTGTAACCTTTGGTTTTATTTTTGATTTTATCAACTGTTGTATGGACCTTTTGCACTTCCTTGCCTTTAAAGTATTAGACTTCTTTAAGAACGATCTTTAAACAGACGCCTGGTGTCAGACATTTATAATGTTACGAAAGATTTGCATTTCAAATAGATGGTGTTCTTTTGAACTTTTTATTCATCAAAGAATCCTGAAAAAATTAGTCATGGTTTCCACAAAAATATTAAGCAGCACAACTGTTTTCAACATTGATAATAATAATAAATGTTTATTGAGCTGCAAATCAGCATAATTTGTATTTGGGAAAAGTGATTAAGGGAGCACAAAAGGTGGGAATAACTTGCGTTTTCCATGTGCTGCTCCATCCATCTCTCCTCAAAATGCCACAAGGCAAGCTAAGATGCTCTTTGGATGATTCTCAAATCATGCTGGAGAACATCTTGAGTGCTTCTGTCATTAAAGCAGACCAAATACTAAGCCATCCTGAAATTATGTTTATTTTTCAATCCAGCTTTTCACTCAAATTGAGGCTGATGATAGTATCTTATTATAACAAAAATTGCATTCATCTGCATTATCACCAGTGATCCCAGACTGTTGGGCTGCATGTGGGCACAATCAGAGTGTAGAGTCATTGCCAGGCATTAACTGTTTGCACTCATGACGTACAATGAAACTACATCTGCTTGATCTGATGGGTCTAAACAAGCAAACCAAAGCCACATTGATCACTGATATATGTTGTGATAGCCAAACAATTTCAACCGAGATGACGTCAGCGTACATGCAGTGCATCAGAAGGTTTATAGACATAAATTCAAAACGTTTTTATAAATAAACTTGAAAGTTTCACCTCTTCATGTTTGGCAATAAAGCTACATTATCTAATGAGGTCAAAGACAAAAATAACACAGAACGACCTTGACATGTCATCAGCAGAATATGAAGATGATTTTGAAAGGCAACACTTGTGGTAAAAAGTCAAAACCACAGACTGCATCATCTTTCTAAGAGACCTCTCTGACTAACGTTGTCCAGTCATTAAGTGGAAAAGAAAAAGGGGAAATCCATACCTCTTCGTTTCCTGCGTCTCTCTCCTCCCTCACCAACTTCATCTTCACCTTCATCCATGTCATCTGATCCACTGCCGTCAGAGCCAGAGATCTCCTCACCTGAATAGTAGTAGCATATATTTATCAGCACTGAACATGTATAAATACTCTGGCTTTGTGCCAATCCCTAAAGGGACTCTGACTTGCATTCTCTTGATAAGTGCATCTATGATTCCTACAATTCAGTCAAAGAAAGCAAAACATTATGCTGCCTTTCAAAACACCATCTTTGGTCAAATTCTAAAGCAAAATAATGTTTTATGAAAGTTAATAAATATTACTCTTCTTGATATAAATTTAGTGAAAATAGTACAGAAAACATACACAACCGTTCAAAGTTTTTTCTTTGCAAGATATTAACAACAAGGATGCATTAACTTGATCAAAAGTGACAGTAAAGACATGTTACAAAAAAATGTCTAAGCAGTACAACTTTTTACAATATTGATAATAATATTAAATGTTTCTTGAGCAGCAAATCAGCATATTAGAATGATTTCTGAAGGATCATGTGACACTGAAGACTAGAGTAATGAGGCTGAAAATGTAGCTTTGACATCACAGGAATAAATTAGTTTTAAATATATTCAAACTAGGGCCGGGACTTTAACGCGTTAATTAAGATTAATTAATTACAGACTTTAACGCGTTAAGTAACACGATAACTGATTTTAATCGCTTAGTTTTGCACCGCGGAACGTTTCTCACTGTATGAATAACATTCTCATTTTCCACTAGATATTTTCCTATATCTCATCAGCAATTGTGATGTCGGCCCGCTCTGCACCAGCTGACCACTAAGGAGCGAATGTACAGTGAAGTGACATCACTGCCAGATTCAAACTGTGCTTTTGCGCTGTGGATGGCTGAGCCAAAGACGGAAAAACAGCGCTTGTCATTGGCGATCACAACTGTTCAGTGTTTTTAACCACATATTGTTTATTTTAGGTTTTAGACATTTAAATATAATTTATAGCAAAACACATTTATAGTTTGTAAAATACACAATGGTGTCTATGGAAGCAGCAATAACAACCCAGGAAAATATATTTGCCGACGGTTTTTATTAATATCAGACACACAGTGTAAATAACTATAAAGTCAACTCTATTCTACTCCCAGTTCACCGGCCACTTACTTTCATGTATTTCGGGAGAAACTGATGAATTCACGCGCTGTAATAAATCCAACAGACAGGAATCTCTGAACTGCGGCCCAAACACGGAGCCCATCTCACGTTACAGATCAAGATAATTTATAAAGATTTTTTAAACAACAAAAACTCACTTACAAATATTTGAGAATCGGAAAAGAAAAAAGTTGATGACATGGTAAGCAAGTTTTTTAATATTTAGAAATAAAAGCGCTACATCTGTCATGCAGCGCTATTTTGGCTGTGGTGAATCACGTGCCAAGCCTGACGCGTCACCCTGGAAACCTTTTTAAAAAAACAGTTTACAGAAGGTCTTCCTACCTATAGGCTACCTGAATTTCTAAAATGTAGGCCTACTATATTTCTAAATATGCTATTGCTACATTTAATGGCAAAAATTGGACTGGTCTGCTGGACTTGGTTGAACAAAAATAAACAATATTGTGTTGCTTAAGCTTATGTATTCAGTCATTATGGTAGTATACTAAAAATCCATGTGAAAAAAATTACTTCACACTGTTCTCAGGTCAAATATTTATGCGATTAAAATGCGATTAATTTCGATTAATTAATTACAAAGCCTCTAATTAATTAGATTAATTTTTTTAATCGAGTCCCGGCCCTAATTCAAACAGAACAAGTTTTTAAACTGAAAATAAACTTAAATAATATTTCACAATATTACTGTTAAATATAATTTTACCAACATCACCAGCCTTTAACTAATCAACATGCTAACATAAAACTCCATTAGAATCAACTGGGAGTGTTAATTGGGAGTGTTATGCATAGATGAAACGGATGTGTGGTACCTTCTTCCAGTTTTTTCTTGAGCTCTTCAATTTCCTTCTGAAATTGGCGCAACAGTGCATCCTTGGGGTCCTCATTAATTCTGGCCTTATTCTTGATATTTTTGGCACGGTTAGCATAACGGAGAGTACTGATGGTCTCATCGTAGTTGTAATCTGCTGGGCCGATGTTTGCACACTGCAAAGTAAGAGATCATCAAAACAGAATTATACTGTCTGCAGTACTTTGACTGAAATCGCATTCATTTCTACAGAGTTTTAATCATAACTAGTAGAAAAAGCTCATAACTGTGTGCACATCGACTATCGTACCATCATTGTTTTGGAGTTTCCTCCTAGAGAGTCCTGTAACAGTCGGGTGAGTTTTGAGTTCCTGTAGGGCACGTGGGTGCTTTTCCCATCCACTAGTGCAGAGATAACATTTCCCAGGGTGGACAGGGACAGGTTGATTTTTGTGGCTTCTTTAAGACGTTGACCTGTGGCACCTGTTTTTCCTTGTCTTTCAGATCCCTGAGCAATAAAACAATTCAGTAATGGAAAGGAAACCAAAACACTAAAGTTTATCCACATGATGAGGGTCGCTTACCGCAAGGTCGACCAGGTGTAGCTTGCCCATGCGCACATGTTGATTTCCATCTACACCTTTCTCACTGCACTCAATAGTTATGGTGAAGATGGCATGAGAGCGAGAACTGTGCTCGTTCATATTAGTCGCACCTACAGAACCTGGACAAAGACAAACAACACGAATTTTGGCTATCTTTGGGCTTCCTGTCTAGAAAGCACCGAACCCAATGCCAGGTAAAGTTGACTCTAATATTCTCACTTTGGTCAACACATTTTTCTATATTACTATTATGATCAGTTGGGGAAAGTTACTTTTAAAAGTAATGCGTTACAATATTGCGTTACTCCCAAGAAAGTAACTAATTGTGTCATTGTGTTACTTTTTTATGGAACATTACTTTTGCCTGATTCTAACAAAACAGAATCGCAGAAGAATAGGACGCAGAAGAAGAAAGTTCAACACTCTTACTTCAAAAAAAAAAAGTAAACAAACGTGATGTTTATCTAAAGTAATTTTTGTTTTTTAGTATGGTTGAATCAGATCATTGAAGGTCAGCAGCAAAGTCATTGGTTAATAAAGTGAGATTAAATACATAAAGTATATTTGTATTATTTAACATTTGATTATTGCAGGTTTGCGTAATATTCTGAAATTATTCAACCCCCGATTGCAAATCAGACTGCAGAAGTCAATAAAAGTTGCATTTTCAGTTGAATTTGGGGAAACCACTTGAAACATTTGTTGGCTTGAGTCATATCAATTACTTTTGTTTGATTTGTTCATTGTAAACAGCTGAAAGTCTGTACGTTTTGCCAATAAACCTGATTTATAATGAGAGTTGAATAGTTTTGATTACAACTGTACGTAATCTGATTACGTGACTCACATTGCTTGTAATGCGTTACACCCCAAGGCAACACTGATTATTATTACTCATTAAAATTCATTTTAGATTTTTGCAACCGATAAAGAAATAAAGCAGTCATCCATGCTCATGGCAAAACATACCCACGTAAATATTACACATTCATACCAACATTTAAGATCTATTTGAAAGACTTTACTTATCCAACTCTAAATATTACTTTGCATTCCGAAAACAAACTAGTATATTTCATTATTTCATTATTCAATAAAATAATTAATATACACTCACGGTTTTTGTGTCCAAGGGTCATAATCCGGTCCATATCGTCAGCATTGTTTACCACATATCCAGAAAGATCCTTGATATAAACTCCTACATCAGGTCTCTCCTTGACCTGTATTATAAGTTTAGCATTCATTATTTGCAGTTGTGGAGTTGCACAACAAATTGCCTCATTTCAATTATAGCTGTGGTTAAGTCAGACTTATAGCTGTGGTTAAGTCAGAGGTTTTTTTTTTCTCTGAAAGAAATTAATATATTTATTCATCAAGAATGCATTAAATTGATCAAAAGTGACAGTAGACATTTATAATGTTACAAAAACTGTATTTCAAATAAATGCTGTTCTTTTGAACATTTTACATTTATCAAAAAAACACGAAAAAAATTTAACACGGTTTCCACAAAAATATGAAGCAACAAAACTGTTTTCAACATTGATAATAAGAAAAGTTTCTTTAGCAGCAAATCAGCATATTAGAATGATTTCTGAAGGATCATGCGTGAAGACTGGAGTAATGGCAGTATTGCTGTTTTACTGTATTGTTAATCAATTAAATGCAGCCATGGTGAACTTAATTTAAAATAAGACCATTGAAAAGCTGAAAACATCATCAAATTAAATCCAATATAGAGAAATATTTAATAAACAAACCCACAAAGAGCAATTATCAAATTAGTTTGAATTAGCAACTTTGGTTTGATGTGTTTAAATTCAGTGGAAATTGGTGCTGTTTTCTGTAGAATTATGTGGGGGCAGATGTATGCATTAGTGGAGTGCTTCATGAGCTATATTTGGAGAGTCAGATTAATGGCACACCTATTAAGTGCAATGCTGGGGACCCTGCTACTATCCTGCTATCATCTCAAGCTCTCAACTTTCAGATATGCTGACATATGTTGGTTTCTCACCTCCAGCCTCTGCATCTGGTCCTTTCCCAACAGGTCTCGCACCTCCTCATTGTATATTTCCAAATACGAAACTCTTACCAGAAACCTGTGGTCAGATAACACATGTCAGCAGAGTTTATCGTAATACTGTTCACATCTCTGATAACGTTGAGAAGATGCATCGTTAGAAATCATAAATCATGACGAAGTACTCATACCATGTACTTGAGTTAAAGTAAAGATACTCAAGGTAAAATATTACTCAAGTAAAAGTAGAAGTGCTGCCTTTAAACATTCACTTGAGTAAAAGTACAAAAGTATTTGCCTTCAAATGTACTTAAGTATCCAAGTACTTAGATTTTTTTATGGCTATAATGTCCTATTATAATTTGTCACAAAACTTAGTCTACGAGAAGACTATTGTCACTCTTGGTACACCAATCTATTAATAAAATGACATTAATTAGTCATATATATATATATATATATTTGAATTGAATACATTTTTTGTGTGTTTAATTTTGGAGGGAAGGGGACTGTTCCCATAAGGTATAATACATTTACAGTATATACTGTATATATTTCTCGAGCGTCTATGGTCATAATTATTAACATCCTCCTAATGTTATGATACTGTACATTCACATAAACCTGCACAACGCCATTTAATATATACACACACACACACACTTACATTTTATATATATATATATATATATATATATATATATATATATATATATATTCTATGTTATGGGAGCAGCCAATTTCCCTCCAAAATTAAACACAAAAACGTATTAATGCAGTGTTTCTGCTACTCCCCAGAATAAAAATTCTATTATGCGATTCATTTGAGTGTCAATGTAATAAGCAATGTACATTATGCGTAAATATTTACAGATAATTGCTGCAACAATAGCTGCTGCTCTCTGCCACACTTAAAATCATTGGCATCGCGATTTGTTTTGAACTATTGAGAGCTACACGAATCACGTGACCGCGCGGCGGCGAGCCGTCAGAGATTAACCGTCTCTGTCTCAAATGTCACCCTAAGCACTCGCGGTCTTCCTCTGAGTCCGCACTTTCGTGACGTAACGGCACTTTGACTGTCGGGAAGAAGTCTGCTGCGGAGCCCGCATCAGTGCAGACTCGACAAAACTGAGCATCGAGGGCACAAATCGACAAATGGCTAAAATGACAAATGGGACACCTTACGGTCTCACAGACTTAACGGACACGCCCACGCAGCAGCCATTGTAAGTCCACAAGACCGAAAGTGCACATTCGCAACTCTCATATTTAACGGCTCTGGTTCGCACTAGTAGATACCGCTAAGGCAAGTTCAAAACAAAGCGCGCGCACGCTGCACTGTGATAGGTGGCTCGTTTGACCAGTTACGTTTTTATCCACTCATAAATAAAAAGGAACGATTGATTTTGAAAATGTAGTAAAGTAAAAAGTAAGATATTTGACTTTGAACTGTAGTGGAGTTAAAGTAAAAGTCTCCCCAAATTTAAATACTTCAGTAAAGTAGACATGCAACAAAGCTACTTAAGTACAGTAATGAATTACATTTACTTTGTTACTGTTGTCAACCACTGCTGCGCAATAATCAAGGAACTTTGCTGCAGTACCATGGGTGCAGCAGGCGCAATGATATTACACAGCGCCTGAAAATAGTCCCCAGCTATATAACTTCCAAAGTGACCGGCACTAAGTTTCAGGCGCTGCGTAATATCATTGCGCCTGCTACACCCGTGGTACCGCAGCAAAGTTCCTTGATTATTGAGCAGGAATGAGAGTATATTTCCAAGCCATATTGTCCTAGAAAATCGCAACTTTTTATTTTCCGTCGGTCTTAGTACACAATGTAACTACAGAAGAGTCAAGTTTTAAATAGGAAAAATACTGAAACTCTTAGGTCATTTTTTTGAGAGAAGTGCTAGCGGTCTAATCAGACTCAATGATCTATGCTAAGCTATGCTAAAAGTGCAACCGCCAGACCCGGAGATCGGCTGAATGGATTAAAAAACGGTAAAACTCAACTGGAGTTGGAAAATGAGCCTATTTCCAAAAAGACCGTTCCTTTAACCCCTAAACCACAGCACTCAAAAACAATCCCCGTCTCACCTGGTGTCTCCTTCTGCTTTTGCAATGTGGCCAAATACATGAGCAAATGAATTTGGAATGATGCCTCTGAGCTCAGGCACTGCCCTGACACCCTCCATGGTGAACGTTTTCCCTGTGCCTGTCTGACCGTATGCAAATATGGTTCCTGAAAAAAGAAATGAATTATCATTTCATACTTTGCAAAAACAGCCAAATAGATAAAAACCTGGCAATCTATGCAATAAATATTTATATTGTCTTTTACTTACCATTGTAACCCTCTAATACGGAGTCAATGATGGGTCGAGCTGTTAAATTATACACATCCAGCTGTTTGCTATCTTGTCCGAACACTGTGTCGAAGGTGAATGTCTTTGGCGGCTCACTAGTTATATCCAGTTTATTCACAGTAATGGTTCCTCGGATCTCGTCCACAGTGACGGCCTGCTTGTGTGCCATCATCTTCTCCTTCTCGTTGAGGGGTCGACATCTCACCACCACCTTCACGTTATCACTCACCTCCATCTTCTCTGGTTTATCCAGCTTATTACTCTGTACAAAAACAAACCAGTTGAAAAACATTAGGGCGAGACTGTTTGTCAGCACAATGGCAGTCGGCCATAAATATGTGAAAATTCATCATAAAAATATTTGTAAAAAATTTGGATTGTAATCGATTTTGTAAAATCTAAACTATAAATAAAACAAACAGACCATTTATAGTAGGGCTGTGTATTGGCAAGAATCTGGCGATACGATACGCATCACGATACATGGGTCACGATTCGATATATTGCAATATATTTCGATACTGTGCATAAGGCGATATATATATAGGGATTTTTTTTTAAAGTAGGACTATAATTTTAGAAAAAGTAATATTTAAAAAAAGACATGATGTGCATAAAAGTCAAACAAGTTTACTTTAGGTAAACAATTCAGTACACAGAAAATCAAACTGCCAGTTTGGGATTGTGGTTCACAGGTTCTTAGTGAGCAAATGAAATAAACTACCGACTGGGTTATTTTGATTGCACGAGTTTAAGTCATTGGTAATTTGTGCATTTAAACTTGAGCAAGTGTGAGATGTGAGTAGGGATGGGAATTGATACGATTTTATCAATATCAAATCATTCATTTTTGGGCGTAACGTGAAATAAACCAATCAGAGCGTCATATCACATTCCCTTTAAGAGCATGATGAACGAGGTGCGCTTGTTCCATGGCGCAATACTATTATAACGGCGCATTTACCAGGAGTGCTTCAGAATCGGTTCACAGCCAAGGAGATCGATGTTCTCGTCAGGGCCGTAAAAGAAAGAGAAGTGACATTGGAGATGGGACAAACCCACCCAAATTAGCTTCGGTTATACATGCATATAATAATTTGGGTAAATATGTAAGCTTTATGCCTATTTTTCCCATCGTCATGGACACAACAATGATTTCCCTCGTGTTTTAATATTTTTCCTTATAATAATGTATCATTTGCAAAAAGGAAAATGCATCTGTGTAGATGAGAGAATCATCTACAGTGTATGCGCGTTGTTCACACTCTGTATTATGACCAAGCATGCGCACTTAAAATAGCATCTGGATGTACGCTCAACGCGCCAATGACTTTAGACTAGGTTTTTTCTGGTTAGTGGCGCAATTGTTTTCTGGAACTGCAAAATAGCACCAGGGATTGTTTGCGCCGGAACACGCCTCCTTTTTTCCGCTGAACCGCCCAGGGAGCGCAAGTTCATTCTCTAGTTTACCGACGTGCGTCTGTGAGGGGAAAGTCCGCTTTGCGCGGGGGCAAAATACGAATGATACATGCGTCAGTGTACAAAGTCATTTGCGCCGTGTGAAAGCAGCATATGACTGCCCCTTAGTTGTGGCATCATTCATTTCTAACAATGTTGTCCTTAATAAGGTTTACAAACATAATCAGTTAAGAATAAGTTTTAGAAGAAATTGAAATACATTTACTGAATGCTGCAGGGATAACGTTAAAACCCGGAAGACTAATTCGCTACTGGTTCCCTCAAGATTTTTCCAATGGGGTTTTTCAGGTCTAGTAAACATAACTTGACAACACTATATATATATATTTATAGATATAAGCTTATTAAAAACATACCGGTACTCTTTAAAAAAAAATAAAAAAATAACAGCTTCACATTCTTTTTGATATAGGTGTGTATTATTTACGTTGTTGAGCAAAACTTTCCAGTATTGTCAAGTTACATTTATCACAGACCTTATTTTAATCATAAATTGAAAAACCTCATTATAATAGGAAAACCGAAGCTACCTTTGTTAAAGTATCATTTGTATTTATGTCGGATATTACAAAAATGTTGGTAACAAAATACTTTATAATAGGGGAAGACCAATATGCATTAATTCATGCTTAACAAATTCATAGATAATCTTGAGTTAGCATATAGGCCTAATTCATGAAGAAATAAACCATTTATTAATGATTTGCCACATCAGCAACTAATAACGAGTATCTAGATTAAGACATAACAACTCTTATAAATTAAAAGTGTCAATCTTGGATTAATTCCAAATTAATATCTAGTTTTAACCAATAGTGTAAATTGATGTTATAAAACAGACAGTTCCGGTCCTTGATTCTGATTGGTTGAGCCGCGTTCGACTTCGAAGTTGTAAATTACGCTACAAACATATAATGTGACCTCATCACATCACTATTACTTTATAGGCTACAGCATTATTATTATTATAACCTTTTTATAAAAGCAATAGCCCCTTGAAACCATGGTTTATAGTGCATTTATAAAAAGGCATTCCGCATTTGTGACTAATTCATAAAGCGGCATGTGGCAATTACCGTTGACGAGGCTCGAGATGACAACACGTGGCGTTCTACTCAGAGCTGTTCACATCCTCGGACTGGGAATTATGCGTTTCAACACTTACACTATCAACACCTAAATAAATCTGCAACAGTCACATGGTACAAGTAGAAGCTCTCAGAAAACTCCCATCTTACAAGCTGTAATTACGAGCTCTACGAGGACGTGAATGCTTTTTACAAGTTGAAATCTGGTAATTACGGTAATTACAACATGGCGTGCATGCTTCAGTTAATTACCACAATGGGTCGAAGCCATGCATCTCAACTTCCAGCCGTCTGTTTTGAATGAATCACTAGCTAATGATTTGCAAATATATCAATCATCAATGCTGCATGCACACTCACCAGACACTTTACTAGGTACACCTTTCTACCTGCTTGTTTACGCAAATATCTAATCAGCAAATCACATGGCAGCACCATTATGTATTTAACCATGTCGAGATGGTTAAGACGATCAGCTACAGTTCAAAATGCATATTTTATTCAAGTAGTGCAATTCAACAGGATGCAATTTTGTTTCAAAAACATTTGGCATTATTTACGTCCATAGGCTGGTCTGAGAAACTGCTGATCTACTGGGATTTTCAAGCACAACCATCTCTAAGGTTTGTAACAGAGAATGGTCCCAAATAGAAAACTTATCCAGTGAGCGGCAGTTAGGGCTGGGTATCGAGTTCGATTCTTTTTAGGTACCGACCGAATTGTCTCGATACTACCGAGTATCGAAACATGTCTTGATTTTCGGTACCACATTTCGATACCTAAGGGGTTAATCTAGTCAACGTCAGTGAAACAATGAATTTCACGCATGCAGCATGATTGGCTGTGGCGGAAAAACACTAACGTTAGTTTATGCGGTTGCCCAGAGAGACGTGGCTCGTCGCACGTGAGGCTGTAGTGTGTGTGTGTGTGTGTGTCCCAACCCAGATAGATAGAAAATATGTGGAAAAGATCAACAATGTACTGTACCTACCTATGTACCACACTCGATGTCAGAAGCACGCGATCCAATATTTTCGACAAGATAATCACTGCCAAGACCGGCAACACTTGAGAGCGTTTTTCCATCTTCGACTGCAAGAACTGGAGCGCGTCACAAACGAACCGAAACTAAGCGTATAGGATACTTGACTCACAGACACGAGAAATAGGCATATAGACTTAAATATAGGTTAAAATATGTCTACTTTTAAACGAAACAATTAGAAATAAAGAGTCTGATTATAATCCATAGGCGCGCGTCCGTGTTCACTACTGCAGGAATGACGATCGAGTCAACATCGCCATATTCATCTTAATATATATTTTAAATATATCCTATGCTGTTTTTTCCCGACACATCCATAATCATTAGGCTACTTTCGCCACTGCTTGCGGCAAGCTTTATGCGTTGTTGTTGTTTTTTTGTTGTTGTTGTTTCTTAGCGCGAGGTATACTTCGCACCCCAGTAGCCTACCGTAAAACTTCAAATAATAGCCCGGGCTTTTGTTTTCCAAAATCGCCGAACTGCACCGGCTTGTATTTGAGACAGGCGTCTATATGAGACAGGCCTTTATAATTTAGTGTTGAGATGTTGTTCATTGAGATGTTGTTCCTAGAGTCTCTAATCTCTAAAAATCTCCAAATGCTCCACGTGAAACTGCGGTCTTCCGACCTTTTACTATCGTGTCAATAGATTTTGATTAATATGCGTGAGGGAGAGAGATCAAGACAGCGCTCGTGTTGTTTCAAGACGAAAGAGGGCGCGCGCGCGGCCGGGGCGCGCTCTCTCTCTCTCTCGCGCGCGCTCTCTCTGCTCGTTTGCGCCCTGTCAAGAGCAGCAGTTATTCTATTCTACATCATTCACCGACCCGGCCGCCAAAAAGCGGACGATGCGACGGGTTTTAGAGGATTAAATACAACCCGAAACTAAAAAACAGACCCGGCCTCTATTTGAGACCGGCCTTTATTTACCCAAACCTGTCGCCACACCAGGCGTGTAAAAGAGACAGGCGTCTATTTGGGACTCGGCTATTATTTGAAGTTTTACGGTATATTTAATTCAATTCACATTTATTTGTATATAATTTTTCACAAAACATATCGTTTCAAAGCAACTTTACAGAAAATGCATGTGTCTAAATTACAATTTGTGATCTGTTAGAGGTGAGTGACTGTGTGTAATGCATTTCAATTCATTTTCATTGTTTCATTGTTAAACAATGCATTAAGGCAGAAACAATTAGCTAATTGAAGTAAAGAATAGGCCTACATGTTGTTAAATGATTAGGAAACATAGAAAACTTTAGCATTTGTTTTTTTTTAAAGACTCAAAATATGAGTGTAAAAAAGTCAACAAACTGAAAAAAAAGAAAGGTAATGTAATATTGTTAAAACGGATTTCCTAAAATTGGTACCGAAAAAGGTATCGTTCAGGAACCGGTATCGAAGTCAAGGTATCGGTATCGGTATCGGTATCGAAAATTTTGTTACGATACCCAGCCCTAGCGGCAGTTCTGTTGGAGAAAATGCCTCGTTGATTCCAGAGGTCAGAGGAGATTGGCCAGACTGGTTCGAGCTGATAGAAAGGCAATAGTAACTCAAATAACCTCTCATTACAACTAAGGTCTGCAGAAGAGCCTCTCTGAACACACAACACGTCGAAGCTTGAAGCAAAAGGTTACAGCAGCAGAAGACACACAGGTGACACTCCTGTCAGCTAAAAACAGCAAATCGGATCCATTCATTAGGTCTTAAAGCGACAGCAGCCATAGATATCTGCTGCTGTCTATTAATGTTTATCAAACAACAAAACAAAGTTGTTGCTTTAACAAAGATTAATCTATATTACATTTATACAGTGAACACTATAGTGTTATTTTACATTTAATGAACACATTTCTGTACCTGAATCATACTGTTAGAACTTACTTTATTTTTATATACTTTGTCATATTGTATTTATCTATGCTTGTAATTTGTGTATTTGTTCTTATTTTATTACTGACTGTTCAGTAGTCTTTAAAAACATTTGTGCTGTGGTACTGAAGTACCACAAGTCAAGTGGACTTAAAGGGATACTTCACCTCTGGAAAGATGAATATGTAAAATGGGTCATTTATGTAGGAGAAATGTGAAATTATTTTTGAATTTGGAGCTTTCTAGACTGAGAAAAGCCAGAAAATTAATTTTTGGCTTATGTGGATGAAAGACAACAACTCCTAGAATGCACTTGCTTCGCTGCCCTGGGAGGCCACGCCTACCGGTAACAGAGCGCAGTAGTTAAAGGTCCCGTTCTTCGTGATCCCATGTTTCAAACTTAAGTTAGTGTGTAATGTTGTTGTTAGAGTATAAATAATATCTGTAGGGGTGTGACGGTTATGATATAACCGTGAGACCGACGGTTATAGTTGAACACCGTCATTAGAACTCTATAACCGCCAAAACCGTGTTATTAAAATATATTACAGATAAGGTTACACTTTCAGTGTTGGGGAGTAACGGAATACTTGTACCGGCGTTAGGTATTCAGAATACAAATAATGATAAACTGTAGTATCCACAGAACATAAAATATTCATTTTATTTAATTTTTCGTGTTCGCATGTATGAGGAAAAAACAATGTTATGGACGTGAGCGCTCTGAAAGCGGCACTAAAAAGATGCTTTAAAACTTTCACAGAGGCATCAAACAGAAAGCACAAAACCTTTCTTTAAAACGAATTTCGTTTTATATGAATTGTATCTTAATTTTAATCAATGTTTCATCAACCAATTGCCTGGATTTAATAAATAAGAAGTAATAAAAGATAAATATAGCAGACGATAGATAATCACGAAACAGAGGCGCCGGCTCGTGAACTGGAGCTCATCTCGTAAATGAACCGAAACTCAGCGTATAAGGTCGCCTACTCGCCTCACAGTCACAGACATGTCTACTTTTAAACAGAACAATTCAAAACGAAAGAAAACAGACTACAGACTGCTGTCTGCTTATGTAAATGTGCATTTTTCTCTGGCGCGTTCACTACTGCGAAGATCGCTCCCTCAACTCCCTCAACTCGTGCACTTCTTATAACTTACTGTGTTTACTCAGGTCTTACGGTGATTTTCTGAAGTAAAACTGACGCTTCATCTTTTGTGTGATGTACAATAAACTTTATTAAACTCATCCAGTGGCGGATCTACGGGGTGGCAAAGGGTGGCAGCTGCCACCCCTGGGATCAGTCTTGCCACCCCTGTTGCCACCCCATTTATAAATCAGATAATATTTGTATATATAAATATACATAAGTATATTTTATGTTCATAGCCTACACGTTGAAGGCCAAGGAGACCCACCCCAAACTCCTCTAAAACAGAAATCGCCGATTTAGAATCCCCTCCCCCTCACAATGGTTTCACCCATCACCAGCACGGCAGCGACCCCCGCGAAATTTCACCAGTCACGCCGCCAGCAGGGCAGCCTGGGCATGCTCTGCGGTGTATATCTGTCTGCAGTACGCAGTGTCTCGGAGAAGAGAGGCTGATAAGCAGTTAGCAGTGAGTTTAGAGGTAATTAGTTTTAAAAAGTCCATAGCAGACAGTTAACCCTGCAACAACCACATTACGTTATTTACATCCGCAATACTTTGTTGTCTCATTGAATTTTTCTATGATCGTCAGGTCAGATAAGGGTCTAACGTTAGTCTAGCTCTTTGTGTGTGTTTAAACTACTGCTTAGGCCTGTCGCGATAGTCAATCAAATTAATCGCATTGATTCGGCGAGCTTGTTGGAACCGTCTAGTCGAACTGAAAAGAACAATATAAGTTTCAGAATTTTTGGTGGTGTTTTCGCGGAGATATTAGCTGAAAACCATCGGAAGCGCTTCAACCATATTTAGCACGAATAACATGTTTATTAGATGTCCCTCTAGTGGACAGAACGTGTAACAACAACCACATGCTATAGTGGCATTGGCGATCCATAAACCAGTGTAATGCCGTAAATATTAATAATAGGATGAATTTGAGCATTTAATATTCGAATATTAAATAAAATAAGGAATGGAATTCGAATAGTATTATAGAGTTAGATTGACAGCCCTAGAATCTATCACTACTGGTATTTATGTCTGAGCCTAATGTTTAGTATTTTTTGAGACAATTGACTGTTTACACAGACTGTTGATAATGATTACACAGGGTCCACAATTCACAAATTAAGACCCAAACCATCCAAAAACCCAGCTACATCTCTGATTTGACTCCCACTCTGTGTAATGTAGTGAGAACAAAACACATTCAATGAAAACCGTATTTTAAATTATGAATAATGTCCACGGCCCCCCTCCTGAAACCTCATGCCACCCCTTTGCCACCCCGGGAAAAAAATCTCTAGATCCGCCACTGAACTCATCAGTATATGTTTGATCATCATTTGGACCTGGTCTGACACAGCAGACTTGTAGGCTATTAATAAATAATGGATACATACAAGCAGATGACAAATACGTTATAATAACCGTAATTAAACTACTAAACTATACCTGTTCCATCTCTATACACTCAGACTCTGACTCAGTAGGCATTATTGTCCGACTCGAAATGAACACCGTTACTGAGAGTTGCTGATGTTATCATTATTCCATGAGATGAAATTGTCCTAAGAGTCTGAGTGCGAGCTCTTGAAGCTCCGCCCCCTGTGTCGTGCAGCAGGAGCTTATTTGCATTTAAAGGGCACACACTAAAACAGCGCGTTTTTCTGAGTCCTCAAAAAAGACAATTTAAACATGCTGTAAAAAATTATCTGTTGGGTATTTTGAGCTGAAACTTCACAGACACACTCTGGGGACATCAGAGACTCATTTTACATCTTGTGAAAAGGGGCATAGAACGGGACCTTTAAACAACAAGGCAAGGCTACTAGTGAGTCTCCGTGACGAGTCTGCCCAGAGATCACCCAAAATGTCCGGGATTCCGCTTTTGCGTTCTACAGTCTCCATTCATCATGTTTACTGTGGCAAGCAGGACGAGACTGAGGCCCGCGGGAGAACGGCGCGAGGCAGGTGGCGTGATTACTGATGAGCGACACCTGTGAGACGCAGCAGTCTCGTATCTCTCACGGAGGAGCGGGAATTTTATTAGCAATGTTAAAACGCACATTAACCGATCACTTGTTTAGCGTTCATGTAAACACTACATTCAGATTCACCAATCAGAATGAATTCAGTTAGATTGAAGCAAACGGTGTGCATGTAAACAATGAATGGCGAACCCTAACCCTAACCCATTTTGAAAGATCTCGATGCCGGACATGTCCGGGAAAAAGATAATGGTAACCCATAACCCCTACTACTCAACTTTCTCCTACTACTCAGCTTTCTCCACAGAACAAGAGCCTGCTAGCTTAGCTTCCAAAAAAAGACGGCTGACACTATGTGAACATTATGTGAGTGAGATCCCACCCTCTATGGGCGGGTTGAGAACATGTGGGACAGCCCCTACTACTGGCTGTAGTCTTTAGCCTCTGGCTAAAAAATCCTCAAGATGACGCAAAATTAAGATTTTTGCATCATCGGAGGATTTTTTTCTAGACAAAAAATACATAAATCTCTCGTCTCAGGGGGAAATGAGGGTGAAAAGCATGGTAATTTGAAAATACTACAGGTTTTCTACTGATACAAAACGTAATGCTAAATCCTGAAGTGTCCCTTTAAGGCAGTAGCCTAAATGAAAAGCAAAGTTACATTAACCCCACCATTTTTTTTGTTTGTTGTTGATCCGAAAAATTATCCTATCTTTGACTCAAAAACCAATATAATCCAATGATCTTACACCACTAGTTAGAATTTAGCATAAACAACATAAAATAATGGATCCATCCTTCCTTGTATCAATGGTTCAGGCTGCTGGTGATGTAATGGTGGGGGATATTTTCTTGGCACACACTGGGCCGTTTAGTACCAAATGACGACCAAATATGGACCAAAATCTCTGAGGAATGTTTCCAGCACCTCCTTGCCACAAACAAGACAAAAGGGGGCTCCAACTCCATACTAGCAAGGTGTAACGTTACCTAATAAAATGGCCGGTGGGTGTATGCCCACTAAGTTAACGTTAGTTGACAAATAAACTAGTGAAACTGTTAATTGTTTCATAAGAGCTTATTTCCTAAAAGTCACAGAAATAAAAGTCCATAGATAAAGAAAAGACCAAATTAATGTATTTTGACGTGAGCTATGGGTTCTCTAGTAATATTAACCTTTATTGTACAGGTCACCGGTTGCTGATGTCTTAGATAGGTGGGGTCAACGCTGTTGCTAAGCAGCGGATAGGATTGGCCTGTGTCGAGCTAACAGCTAAATCAATCGACAACAAAAAGGCAAATTCATTTGCCGCAGAACATGCATCCCTAGTTATCTGCTGTAAGCGGCTTTTAAAATCATTTTTCCATGAATCCAAACGTGAATCTGACTCGTTGAGAGATCTTAACATCGTAAACCCCCCCCCCCCCCTAAATTTGCTATGATGCTAATAACTAGCAGGCAGCTAGTTTGCTGTGCACAAAAGCACTCTAATCATTAAAAGGGACAAAATCATCACATAAGAATTAAATGCATCATAGAAGTGACCGATAACAACGAGCGCGTGTTAGAAAACGCTGTCAAATAACAGCCCGTGGATATTTACATGAGATTGAGGGTGCAAAGCGAAGGAATGATGGGAAGGTGGGGCATAACAACACACATATTACACAGCGATAAATAAAGATAGGAGATTACAATCTTACCGGCATGTTAAGATGCGGATATATGGCTCTTTATTGAGACCTTAATAAACGCGTTTTCTGAGGAATGACACTCGATGAGCTCATTCGTGTGGATCTTGTGTTTTTCCAGTGCCGATCCCAACCTCAACTTGCCAAGTGTTGCGGTTACTGGACATGCGCGTTGCGCGAGCGGCAATGCGCGCTCCTGATATCACCCGGACATAAACATATTTACGTATATCATTAATGTTTATTTGTCTTCCCAATACAATTCCTTTCATCCAACTGCATAGTAATCTATTCATCCCTTTGCCATCTGAAATGCTTTATCATTATCAGTATTGTCCCTATGTCACTTTTTTTTTTTTTTTTTTACGTGCAACTGATTCACCCCTTCTTTTACCGTCTATGTGATTCACGTGGAGGGGGTGCAAAAGGAGAAATGTGTTTTCATTTTTTAATGCAAACAATAATACCCAGTTCAATTCAATAAAATCCAAAAAGCCCTTTAAGATAAAATTCATGTCTTTTTGTTTTTGTTTATTATTATTAGTTTAATCATTTTCACAAAAATAAAATAAAAAAATACACGGACTGAGAACAGGAAACCTGAAGATTCAGGGTATACGGTATTTGCTATGACATTTTATACAACAAAACATTTCCACCTTTACTACATTGAGACAGAATTTTGTGCGTGAAAAAAGACAATCTTGAGTAAGTCGTCATTAGGCCTCCTTCAATCCAGCAGTCATATACCCGGTTCCACAGACATGGCTTAAGCTAGTCCCAGACTAAAATGCATGTTTGAGCTGTTTTAACTGAAAGCAACTTGCACTGATATATCTTAAAACATGTCAGTGTCATTGTTTTGTCTCAAGATGCACACCAGTAATGTTTTTTTTCTTTCTTTTCTCTAAGGCATGTTTATATAAAAGCCACTTAAATGTCCTAAAATCCTAAAATCTAATCCTGGCTTAATCTAAGCCCTGTCTGTGAAACCAGGCCATAGACTCTTAGGCTACTTCCCAGAATTAACAACCTTCCACACTTCTCACCCTATCCAAAAGTGCAAACAGTGATTCAACATTCAAAAAGGCACATTTTTCAGTCATAACTGACTAATGACGAAGGAAAAGCCTACAGGTTTTTGTGCCAGGTGCGTGTTCAAGGAAAATGATGTGATCTGTCATTATGTTATACACAGGATATTGCTTTAAATTTCGGTATATTGCACAACAGGCTAACGTGACTTGACTCTAAACACAGCACTGGTCGGAGAACAAAGTACACATCAGAGGAAACTGTGGCACTCAAAGGACTTTGTCTAGTATTTCCAGAACGCTGATGTGGAAAAGGCCCGTTTTCCCACTGATCTCCTGAGTCACCAGAAGCCTTCCGTCTGCCCGAGGCCTTTGAACGATGACTATTTCACCTTCCGTCAGCGTGAGCTCTGCGTCCGTTTTAGCGTAGTACCCCTTCATTACCCTATATCTGCAGAAAAATCCATGTGTCAACATCAAAAACAATATCAACGTCTGTCAGAATGCACCAAACACAAAAAGCCAGGATGTGCTACAGCATATCTGAATGCTTCTTCTTGACAGGAAATGTTTTTCAGTTAAAAACAGTTTCGGTGCATTATCTCCAGAGATCTCGTAATAATATCTGCTAACTGACAATTTTCAGGAGGAAGAAAAAGAAAAAAAAATCTGCCACTAATTTCTAGATAATTTTCCCACAGAAGAGCAATTAGATCAGATAACGCCAAATTTCTTCTTAAAGACACACTCAAGAATACCCACCTACTGGAGCCGGACTGGTTGCTGATCAGTACTGGTTTTATATTTAGCGAGAAGCAGTCCATAGCGGCATGATCCTGACCTGTGCTCTTTCTGGCTGCAAGTGCTTTTGTGTCTTTAAGAACTAATGTATTTCCATCCCGACCCAAGATGGCTGAAGGGTTCCAGTGGTCAAGAGCCGAAAGGCCGGACTGGGAACCAGAGATGTGTCCTGTAGATGAGGCGGACGCCATTTTTGATGTTGACTGAGGAGCATCGTGAGTCAGGAACCGCACTGACTTTACAGGCTAAAAGAACAAAAAACTAATTCAGCCAGTAAAACCATGCTTATGTTATTCATTTAAAACTGTGCCTTTAAATATTAGATCCTATTACTCCTTTTTTTTTTACCTTCTCTGCATTGTGCTTATGAGCCTCTGGTTTGACCAGAATGGACTGACGTGCTGTGCCGGCCTCTTTCTGGACAGGGTCCCTGGAGACCGGTGGATGTCCACCAGCAGAGAGCGCTGTTGTTTCATATGCCCAATGCTGCGTCTTAATGGGGTTTGAGAACAATCCGTTTCTCTTTTTGGGAAGAACGGGTGAACGACCGAAAGTATAGATCTGTCCCAAATCCTGAGGAGGAGGCTGAAGGCTTAGGATGGAATGTGAATTGTAGCTTCCGTGGTGAGGCGACCCTAAACGAAAGGTCAAAGCAGAAGTGAATCATTGCATCAGACTGAACAAATATAACTGCTGCAGAAGAAACACAGCCCATGCAAGTTCATGTCTGTATGTCAACTCATATCTAAAAATATATGAAGAGAAAATAATCCATATATCGTTTTTTTCAATCAAAATTAAAGGGATAGTTAAAGTTGATCCAAACCTGTATACGTTTCTTGCTTCTGTTGAACACAAAAGATATTTTGAAGAATATTAGCAATCAAACTGGTGACAGCACCCATTGACTTCCATAGTAGGAAAAATAAATTACAATGGAAGTCAAAGGGTGCTGTCACCTGCTTTATTACATTCTTATATTCAACATTCTTTAAACTATCTTCTTTTGTTTTCAACAGAAGATGGAATATCATACATATTTGGAACAACATGAGTTGTTGAATGATGAGTTGAGTAAATGATTTCCTTTTTGGGTGAACTGAAAATTATGTATGTACACATTTTAATTAGGTACACAAAAAAAATGTACCTGTTTTGTAGAGCGTTTTTGTTTTTGAAAGAAGTCTCTTACGCTCACCAAGGCTGCATTTATTTGATCAAAAATACAGTAAAAAAAAAAAGTTAATATTGTGAAATTTTATGACGAATTAAAATAGCTTCCTCCTAGTTTAATATAAAGTGTAATTTATTCCTGTGATGTAAAGCTTAATTTTCAACATAATCACTCCAGTCTTCAGTGTCACACGTGTTCTTGCTGAGCTTGCGGGTCAGTATATCACAGTTTCCACGAAAATATTAAGCAGTACAAGTGGTTTCAACATTGATAATAATAAGAAATGTTTCTTTATCAACAAATTAGCATATTAGAATGATTTCTGAAGGATCATGTAACTGAAGACTGGAGTAATGCTGAAAATTCTGCTTTGCATCTGTGATAGATTTTAATAGTTAAGATAATAAACTATGTTCCGACTAACCATGATTCTAACTTCTAAACCTTACTTCCCTTTATAGGCCTAACATTCTAACACTTTGAAACACAATGAACTAATATCAATAATGACAAATATCAAACATATACTGCTTGCATTATGTCATGCCATATTGAGTAATCAACTGAACTCTTGACCCTTTCCTATGATTCGAGATAATTTTGCTTATGCCAGTTATAAAGGGAAAAAAGGTTTGGGCTTGCTTTACCAATTGAACCAATGATATGTATTCTTAATGGTATTTTTGATCAAAGCATAAGAGACTTTCAAAAACATTTCAACTTAATTATTTTATTATATTTAATTATATTTTGACTGGTAATTTATATCGACTTACAAGGATGAAATGTGCAAAACACAAATTCGACAAGTTTTTGATTTAGAACAGTTGCAATGGCTAAATGTTGACTTAAGTTGTCACTTATGTTGTCACAGCGTGCTGGGGCTTGTTGGCTCTCACCCCTGTGCGTGGCATGGAAGGCGCGTCTCACTGTGCTCCATCCCTGCTTTCCAACCGGCTGCGGTGCTCTCCCGGGACCGGCAGATGACATCACAGCCATTGTAGCTAATGGGGTGTCGCTGTTTACTCTGTCTAAGGCCAGGACTACAGCCTGCGGCTTGTGTGGGGTGTGTCGTTTTGTTGATAATGTGCTTGTATTAGGAACAGCAGGTTTGGTTTGTTCAAGAAACCTTGCAGAAGTTCTGTGAGAAAGTTAGTATATTACTGTAAACTTGATTATCAAGATAATAGGCGTGTGCTCGTAAAAATAAAAAGGTTCCAATTAGATCTAAAAAGTTCCTCAAAAAAATTTTTGCATTCTCTTGTTATTTAGAAAATGTACAGTGTAAAGAACCCATGCACCAATAAACTGATCTAAAGAGCTTACATCAATATTTTAATAATGAGTTTATCATATTAAACCATGTAAGGAGGTGAAGAAGAGAATGAAAGTAGTGATAAGAGGGGTTTTGTAGAGGTGTTGTTGTAACTGTTTTTCTGCTCACCTGAGTACAGGGGTAACATAATTGGCCGGCAGGATCCCTACTTTTCCTGTTCTGAGAGACAGTCCACGCAACCATCCCTCTTTGAATTTCCCATAAACCCCCACCATTTCACCCTTCCTCAGTTCCAGCTCCTCAGAGCGATGGGGTGTGTATGAATACAGCGCTGCACACCTAAACACATCATACATCAGGTTGAAGAAATATTTCAGCCAAACACCCGAAAAGGAAAATACTGTCATTATTTACTCACTCAAACCCATACTTTTTTTGCTGTATGAGAAATGTAAAGATTCTTCAAAAATGATTTAAAATAAGAAAAGAAAGGGTGAACTGTCACTTTAAACGCTCAAGGAATTAATTCCTAAATAGCCACAAAGAGACACAGTAACTAAAGTTCTTTACAATCTACAAAATGAAAATTTCGCTTCAATGCAAGACAATCTTTTAGGTGTTCTTCAAAGTGACATATGATCTCAAAAGCACTCACACACTGATGGAGAGCTGCTGTGTGGCAGACATCTTGCTCTCTGAGGGTACGGGGGACGCCTGGGGGTTAATCAGTGCCATGGTAATGGCTGGCGGACTTTCACCATTCATTGTCCTGTCCCTCTGTAATAGTTAGAAAGTAACTGGTAATTTTTGTTTCTGGACACAAACATTAACAGCAATGTAATATCTTCAATACAAGTGTTTGAAAACACTTCAATAGATTTGTTGAACTTCAAACATTCGTGCTTATGTTGACCCTTGACAACATGTCTTTTAACATATGAAAACAATGAGTAGTACTTTATTCTTACTTTATAATAACTAATTAACAAAACAAACAAACAAAAAAAGACAAAGAAAAGACAAAACAAGGCCGCAAAAAGATAAGACCAAAAATTTTTTTTTAACTAAACAAGCCTGAAAACAAAACAAGACAAAAACAAAGCAAAACAAAAAGACAAGACCAAAAACAACAGTAAAAACAAAACAAACAAAAGAGACAAAGACACGATAAAACAAAACTACACAACACAAAAAGACAAGACAAAAAAACAAGCCTGAAAACAAAACAAGTCAAAAGCAAAGCAAAACAAAAACAAGAAAATCTGACAAGAACAAAAAATAAATCAAAGACCATGAAGAACTTGAAATATGTGAGTTTAATGACATATTACTATTACTATTATAAAGAGTTACCCAATTAATGATGTAATAATGTAACAGAACTCCTACAATTTTACAGATAAATTATAATTAAGTTTTAAGGTTAATTCAGGAGTCTCTTACATAACCCCAAATGAAATATCTCTGACATCCGTCGCAGAGCTGACCCAGCCTCAGATTCAGATGTTTCCTCACTGATAACAAACGACTGATATTAATGCCACAAGCTCATGGAAGAGTCACATGGACTGTCGGAGAAATACGCCTGGGCAACTGAGTCATGAGTCTTTCTCTTAAACAGATATCCAGTCTAATATTAGTGCAATACAAAAGCAGACGGATCTGTGAATCCTGTAGAGTTTCTGTAACTTTGACAATTTCCACGCCTCTCTTAAACACTTACACCTACAGTATGTCCCATAATTATCTGAGAGAGAGCAGGTGATTACAGCTTAGTTACATCAGCACTGTCACAGAAGACACAGAAGGCTTAGAGAGTACAGCGTCTACAAATGAGCAATACAGCACAGGTGATTCATCCTAGTGAGGCGGTAACATTACCATAAGAAGTGCTGCAATCCAAAATTGTACCTTAAAAGTGCCACAAGAGTACAATAGAGCATTTATTTTAAGAAAGGAAGTTCGGTCCCAGTCTACATCACTGAAAATAAATTGGTGTAGGATTTACTTAGCGATCATGTTCACTCAGAAAGTAAATTTCAGATATAATAACAAATAAACAGCAAGTGACCCATTGACTTAAAGATGACATTTGGATGTAGAAAGACTGAAATAGTTAAAGACACCATTGAAAAAAAAGATTGTTTGTATGCATGTACTTATGAAAAAAGTATGAAAATTGTTAGGTACAATGTACTTATGGTGATGCTGCTTTTGAGGTGGGATACGGGTAAGGTTAGAGACAGGCTATATGGTATGGTAAGGTTAAGTCAAAGGTTAGTTAAGGGAAGAGTCAACAGTGGAATTATAGATGCAATTACAGAAATTAGTTACAGCTGTGATTACATGCAAGTATTTGCTATGCAAGTACAATCTAAAAACATTTATGGACACAGTAAATGCATTGCGTTATTAATTTAATTGTTAGTACATACTATTTAAAGACACTTAATATAAAGTGAACCTTTCCTTTATAACTTTCTTGGAGATGTGCCTTATAAGAAATGTAATTAGTTTGTTAGACTTTACCTATTCAAAATGATCAGGTTTTTGACTAGAGATTTTTTGACGAGAATGTTGCTCTGTTATAACCAACCATGGGAGAGACCCAATGGTTTAGATCACCCATTTGCTTTTATCCTTTTATTTGCAACTTCATATTTAAAGTCTGTCTTGCAAGACAGACATCCAGTTATTTCAACTGTCTTGCAAGACAGACATCCAGTTATTTCAATCAGAATCAACGCGATTGTGAATTTCACGTCTAAGGGCGAAATATGTGAGTTCAAGTTGGTCATTTGAACACAAAGCATTAACCAACAGAAAGCATCTTGGTTTGAAAGTGACTTCTGTGTGAGCTGTGCTTCATACATCTACTGACAAAAGACAAAGGACCTTTTTTTCCCTCAAAGTTTCGGTGAAATTATATGGACTATTTATATGGTACGGCACTTGACCCGGTTCACTTTAATTCTATGGAAAGGAGCAGCCAGCATATTCTGCAATATATCTTCTTTTGTGTTCCATTATAAGCTCATGAAGGGTTTGCACCAACAATGAGTTAATAAATAATGACATAATTTTTCAGAAACAGTGGGCATGTTTCCTATGATTTCACACAGTGTTGCACAATCTGAAGAAAAATCCAGTGTTAACCCCCCCTCTCCCCTCTCCATGATGTGATGTTCTCCTCGCCATCTATTAATGACACAACTGATGGCAGGAGGAGAGAGAGAGTCACTGCTCAGTGGAGAGGAATGAGCCTTTCAACCAGATAAGAGGAAAGTGTTATGTAACCCTATATGAGTCATGAGCTTGTAAAGCTGCAACAGAGAAAGGGGCATTTTTAGCTCTCAGGCACGCTGGCTTCCTCTCATACAGCAAAACATATCACACTGACAGCGGAGAGAAATATTTGTGCACATTTTTTAGGAGAAAACATGAAGAAAGTAACTGCTCATTTGAGGTAAATCACATACATTAGCAGTGATTTCAAAGCATTATGTTTCTAATCAAATCTAATTTGCAACACTGCCAAAATCTTGTGAGATTTTGATTTGTGAGCAGGCACATTTGCATCATGAGCACATTAAGATATTATAAGTATTGTTCCTTTTCTATACAAGAAGGATCACAGATAACCAAAACAAACATTTCCTCACCATTAAAAATGAAGATCTCTGACTCATCATATCTCTCCTTCACCAATAATGAATAGGATGTTAAACTCATGAATTATCATCTAAAAAACACCCAGTGTAGTTAAATCACAGCACTGAATGACAAAAACACACGCATGGCTAACTAATCGCATGTCTGCGTAGCACATAAATAGCCAATCGTCATTCCTACACAAAGAAATGTGATAAAAATACAGCCTCGAACAGGGACTGCTCACCTTAGGCAAGTTTCTGTGAGAGCTCCTCAGACGCGGTTTGTTAAACGTGGTGAGTTGTGGTGTCTTGCTGGAGGAAGGCTGCGCGGTGGAGCTGATGTGAGGTGGCTGCTGGCTCTGGCTGAGAGGAGGATGGTTCAGGCTGTTCAGGAGACTGACATTTGGAGGCCTGGCCGACTTGTGAGACGCTCCAGCGAGCCGCCTGTGGACGTAAGCATCTGCGTTGACCCTGACGGCGCTCCGTGGGTGCGATTCCACCGAGTCCCTCCTCTTGCGTTTCTCCAGAAGCTCGTACGCCGCCGGATTCGGCTACAGCGGAAAGACACAAATCGGGTTAAAAATGAAGCTGAGATGCACAATAAAGACATGCTGGCTCTCATCTGCGTAAGCCACTTTACCTGCTGGGAGTTTAGCCGTAAGAAAAGTGCAAGTTAAAAGCGATTAGTCCCACCTGCTCGCCCCAAACTTCCTAAGAGGCAGCTGGATCTGAGGAACGCACTGTTAAGATGGACTGGTGCAGCACATGTGGGCAGGAGTGACACTCCCCCTCCCTTTTCCCATGATGTGCTGCTCTGCCACCAAAGAAAAAGACAGCATTGCTATGCCTTCACGCCTGGCTGGTCGCCGCTGAGATGCCCGACTGGCGCTGAGAGGGAGGCTGGCTGTTTTATCTGACTAACCTCAGATATAATCCAGTGCACGGATAATGAAAAGCATTCATATCTGGAGCTTGATTTTCCAGCGACACATGAGGTTCACTGGAGCAGCAGTGGCGGAAGAATGCACATCTCAGTCACAGGACTGCTGCGTCAGAGATAGCAAGCTCACTAACCACGTCTAAAAGCCCGTTATCACGCTCCGTAAGTAGCTGCCGACACCACGGGTGCTAAGAGACGAGGGCCTATTGTTCACAATTTAATCGTGACATTAAACAGGGAAAATGATTAACGGAAATTTCAAAGATTGCCAAATAGTGACGAAGATTTCACGTCACAAAGCAGTGAGTGGTGTCATTTTTAATTAGCGTATTATTGCATAAAGGCTTAGAAAGAACAAAATTGTCAAGGAACATCTGGGTTATGTTTAAAATCAAAAGAGAAATAGGATATTTTGCACAACGAAATCTATTTTTAGGGTAATTATAAAAAAATATTGTGCTGTGACATTATTTTCATGACAATTAAGCAAATATCCCTCATTCTCAATGGTCTACAATATTCTCATTACTGTAATTGCTTGAAACGGGGGTCGTCAACAGGGGGTCTGTGGCGGCACTGCAGGGGTCCTGCCACATAATGTTTAATCGTAAACTCCTTTTTGCAGAAGAAAATATAAAAATATGCATTTTAAAATATGAAGTTAACTCCAACCAAAGCTAAAGTTCAGAAGTCCACTACTACATTTAATCATAGATGAAGTCGTTTTTGAGGATATTTAGTGTAGTTTGTCACACTGTCCATAAGTTTTTTGTTAAAAATCTAAAAGTTGCAAAAAAAATTACCAAAAATAAGAAGCTACATTAAGCTACATGCTTCATTATCCCTTCCACAATAAAACTTCAAATGTAATGTACAACTCTATGGACATTTAAATTATTATTTTAATGGCTTTCAATGTAATTTAAGCCTCACAACAAAGTATGTGAATATAGTATTATCATATACTTAAAACAAGTTATTATAGGCCAGGCTTTAAGTCCAACACTAACATTTATACAAAATATAACAGGAAAAGGTTGAAGACCCCTGGTTTAAATTGTAAAGCAGATTTAAAAGTACAATTGAAAGTATCATTGCTGTACTGTCTTTAATTTAAATATATGGTCTTTTTATTAATAAAGACAACATTATTTCCAATATTTTCACATTACAGTAATGAGGGGGAAATCTGCTTAATTTTAAAATAGACTTTCTTTTCTATGTGCAAAATATTTCTTTTTTTGGTAACACTTTTCAATAAGGTTTAATTTGTTAACATTAGTTAATGTAATAACTAAGCACGAGCAATACATTTGTTGTATTTGTTCATCTTTGTTAACGTTAGTTAATATAAATACAATACTTTAAACACAGTTTACTTCACAGTGCATTAAGTAATGTTAAAAAATACAACTTGATTTTAATAATGTATTAGTAAATGTTGAAATTAACATTAACACAGAATAATAAATGCTGTAGAACTGCGGTTCACTATTAGTTCATGTTAACTAAAGTAGTTAACTAATGAAACCTTATTGTAAAATGTTACCCTTTTTTATATTTTGATTTCAGGGGTTAAATATGATCTGTATATTTCTTCAAAGAGATTCTCCATGGTTTGAAATCTAGAATAAAAACGTATTGCCTTACCTCCGTGAGCTGCAAAGGAAAAATCCCAACTTTGTCTCCGAGTTTACCTTCGACCCAATTTTCATTGACTTGTTTAATGAGAGTAATGCTGTCTCCCTGCGGGGGGAAAGAGAGACAGCCGTGTGTTAGGCAGCTGAGGGTGCATGGACGTCCCTGAAGACGTTTACTTGGCTCAAATCACTCTATGCTGCAGGCCCATTACACCCTTAACTCGGCTCCAGACCCATTTGGACCATCTGCTCTCAAAGAAGAAGAAAAAACACTCCAGGAAATGTCCTTTAATGGGAGCTGTGCCTGAGTCAGAACTGTTATATAATTCAAGTCCTGTGGTGTGACTAACAATACTGCTACATAAAAGAGCCCAAAGAAAATAAATGTATTTTCTTCCCAGTTCCCACACTATAAATCACACAAATGGTGCATGTAATACTCAAAATGCTTATGTTTAACATACAATGGCCAAAAGAAGTATATTTTGTCACTTCAGTCACACATAAAAATCAATCAATTTAGCAGATGCCACTTTTGTTAAAGTAATGAAGTTTAAAAAATTTTTTGCATGGATTAAGTGTCCAAATGCTTTTCGTGGCCACTGTACCAACAAAACTGAATTGTGGTAGTACACTGATTAAAGAAGAAGAGATTGACCTTGAAGAAGGTTAAGCATTCCTTGCTGTCGTCTGGATCCAGATTGTTGGCATTGAAGTCATAAAGTGCTCGGCAGAGAGCCAGGGGCTGCTCACTTACGACTCGCACCACGTTGCCTGGAACGAGACCACTGCTCTCTTTGCTTTCCCCATAATACCAGTTATCATCTACTTTCCACCGCAGATAAATTATGTCACCTGACTTCATTGTGATCTCCCCGGGTGCATTTCTCTGGAAGTCATATAAAGCTTGGGCTTGCACCTTAAACAAATAAAAAAGGAAGCCTGTCAAAAACACATATTTTACTCAAATTTTTAAAGAAAACAAATAATGAAGCCATTGTAGGACCATTATATTTTTACATTGTGGCATTATCGGCATGACAATTAAATACATCCAATTCTTATTACTGCAATGCCAAAAACATAATTTTCATTACCGTAATGCACAAAATGATATGACATTTTAATTATTACACTGACTTTACTATATATATGTATATTGTATGTATGTAAATAACACAACACAGCTCTCTTTATTGTATACTATCTCTCTAGTACTTCTAATGCATGGAATGGGAAATGGAGTGCGAAAAGTTTCCCAAGAGCTCAAAAGCATCCCAAGTGTTTAAACAGTTACTGTTTGTGGCTTCCGATGCAATGGCTTTTTTCCCCAACTGAAACTCAAATCCACCGACCTACTTAAACTAAACCAAGGCCCTGTGTGTTTCAGTGGATATTGTTAAACACACACGAGATAATTGAGCTCTTAAACAGGTCGGAAAAGCAAACTGACCTCCCATACATCCCAACACAAAACCCACTGATTTATTTATAAATGCACATTTCATCATAATTTACGCTGCACAGGATTATTGTTCTATCAAAAAACAAACATCATGTTTGATTTGGCAGGACATCAGACACAATGTAATATAATATATTCTAGACAGATTTTTTGGAAATAATTCATATTTTGAGCACTATTATCAGCATAATGATAAATCTACATCACAACATTTTAAAGGTCCCCTGACATGAAATTTTCACTTTCTGAGGTTTTTTAACATTAATATTAGTTCCCCTAGCCTGTATTTGGTCCCCTCGTGTCAAGAAATTTCAGTCGGTGTAAACCGAGTTTTGGCTATCTTTCTCTGCCTGTGAGAAAATGAGATCTCAGACGGGCTGATCTTGAATCTCCCCTATATGACGTCATATAGGGGAAAGTTACCTCCCCTTCTCTGCTTTGCCCGCCCATGAGAAAACGAGCTAGGAAGTACGAACGCGCGCGTGCGATTTTAGTTTATCCTCGAGAGATGTCATGGCGTATGACCGATCGAAGCACAAAAGTTGAATAGAGAGATATAATGGCTTGCAAACGAGCGAAGCATGGCAGTTGATCAGTGTTCGGATGTACAAATGAACACAAAAGTATTTTTTAGTTCCTTCATCCGAGCCTCTGAAGAAACAATGGGTTAATTTTACTTTCTCTGGAAATGCGCCAACACAACTTCCCAAAGTTTTGGATGGTCCAAACATTTCACAGACGACTGTTTCGTTTCCTCAACTTGGGCCAATACAGAGCTGGCCTCGATGAACGAAAATAAATCGATCGAGCTACCAAGCAACAATTCAAGTTCAAGTTCAGACAGGTAACTTAATCTTTCTCTCAAAATCGTTCAATTGAGTTTATCTGGACAACTCGTTATGAAATCAATGACGCACGTGACTGCACTTACTGTATATACATCATCGTGTTTGCATTGGTGAAAGCATTAGAGAGAGTGCAGAAACTGCGTTGTCTCGCGATCAACAGACTGTCATCTGTTTGCTCAATGCTCATCACAGCAACATTTTATGTGATGGGAATAGATCTAAATACTTTAAAAACTTCTCACGATTTGTTAATCTCGATAGCTGTATTAGTAAAAACGTATAATAGCTGTAGTAAAAGTATTCGAGAGAGTTTCACATGTAATACGTAGCTATTTCATATGCACGCATGTCAGCCAATCACCGCAGAGGCCGGTTACACACAGCAGACACGCCCCTTCAAACAGAGTGTTTGGGCTCAGGGCTAAAATCAGGCTAGGAAAAAAGCCTTTTATTTCTAAATTATGACTATTTTTGATCTAAAAAACATACTAACATTATAAGGGCAACCCAGGAAACATTATAAAATAATAAAATAACCCCATGTCAGGGGACCTTTAAAAAAGCTTTTGGTCCCACTTTATAGTAAGTGCATTGTACTGTACTCTCATTTCAATTATTCACTTGATACAATGAACTTATCATTTTTATTTTTACAATGTAAATTTTTTTTTAATACCGTCATGTGATGAATTTCTGTAATTACATCTAACTACAGAGTCGACCCTTCCCTTACCTGTTAACCCACTCTTACCCATACCACCAAACTTGTGCCTAACCACCCGTATCCCAATAGCAGCAAAAGTGTTTTGCAATACAACATAAACAAAGTGCATTGATTTTTCTGATGCAAGTACACAGACGTTTTTTAAAAAAAGTTTCTGCCTTACATTTTAAAGTACAATTAACTTGGGTGTTTATAGTAAGTAATTTGAACTTAAATCACAATAAACTGACTTAAAAAAAAATTGTATAACTTTGACTTAAAATTACAACTTAATTTTGATGAGTTAAAGCAAAGTAAAAACATATGTTGTTGTCATAACGTATTGATCATACATATATATTACAATAATATAAAGTGTGACCAAATCTGAAAGAATTTTAATCCAGAAAGAAAAGAAAAGAAAAGAAAAGAAAAGAAAAGAAAAGAAAAGAAAAGAAAACAAGCCTAAGTCTTGACATGCAGGCAAGACGAACTCAACTGCATGTCACAAAATACACTAACAGCAGCTACAAAAAAAGAAAAGAAGAAAGACAGAGGCTACATTTTAAGTGTGCATTTCAAATCGTTATTCGCACTCTACTGCAAGCAACAAAAGTACATATAGTTTCTTACCCACTGTGTGTCCTGCTTCTGTTTGGGCAGATCTTGACTGTAACTGTCTAAAAGGTTCTCCTGGACTGTAGAGCTCACATATCTGCCGGATCTGTCCCTTGGTGTGCCCAGTGGAACCCGTTCCTGGAGGCTCTCTAGGAGTCTCACTAGCAGCGGATTGGTGGGAAGCTCCTCCACTGACCCTGGAACAGCAGTTCTGCACTCTGGGCAGCACATTTGATGGTGGTGTGATGCCTCGTGCTGCTGAAGGCATGATTTACAAAACGTGTGCTGGCATGGCAAAACCTTGGCAGACACGTCTAAAGGCTCCATACACAAAGGACACTCCAACAGGTCCAAAACAGCCAGTTCCTCCATCATACAGGACTCAATCATACAGCACACTCCTCCTGCACACCTGACACATGATCACACGCTTTATACGTGGGTTACACAATATTCGATAACTATTTTAGCAAATGTACACAATATTATATAATCATTTCTCAAAGTAAACATGTTGCTAATAGCTCGTGCTGTAGGCTACTTCCGTCAACACCTGTTTCTCATTGTAATATGTAAACAGGTGTGAACGCCGAACATGCGAACGACATTTGTATAGGCAGACACGACACGTGTATATTTTTGGCTTATATATCTATATTCTAGCTTAATTACGCTTACATTTCGATACATTTGTGCTGAGAAGCAAGTTTTCATTGAAATCAAGATCGGGCGAGTCGTCAGCACATGACGTCACGTCACGTCTACCTGGATTACACGAAACACGTCCACAGACAAATTGGTTAGATATAAAACTGAACATTGTACTCAAATACAGTTAAATATTCACATACCTTATGGTCACGTAAGAGTAGAAAAACTGAGGGGGGAAAAGTCCTACTGGCGACTGACAGAGCAGGTCTAAACTGGATGTTTGCGGACAGGTGTCATCTTACACCTCAATGTCAACTGAGATTCAGCCGGAGAAAATAATGGACTGAACATGACGGAAAACACTACGGAAACTTCTGGAAATCAAAAATAATGTTTTCATTGCAAAAGTTCATATATAAGTTATTATTTAGTTAATAATTAATCAGTAAATGATGAATTATAGTCAAGAGAGACAGATGGGCTACATTTAGGAAGATAGGCTTACATTTATTTTTTCAGTGAAATTACGCTTAAAGCTTGAGAAAAGTTTGGTCAAACTAAATATTATTTGAGCTGTTTTATTTTCTGGTCATTCTTTATAAAATAGGCTAAAAAGCAAAAAGTTACAAAATTGCAGTTTTGTGTTATTTTACCATTTGCAATAATCGGTTACACTTTATTTGGTAACACTTTATATTACAGTGTCCTTGTTACAAGTTACATGTAGTTACTAATAACTCTAAACCAAACTTAACCCTAACCCTATCGTAAATAGGATACATGTAGTTAATTAATTTTACTCAGTACTTAATTACACTGTAGCAAGAGCACCTTAAAATAAAGTGTAACCCTTTATTTTAAGGGGAGAGTTACATTGTACTTACTCAAATAAGTACTGAGTAATATACTATACATGTAGGCTACTTAGAGTTATGGTTAGGGTTTGGTTTTGGGTTAGTTATTCTTGTAATTATGCATAATGAACTGCAATCACTAAGTAGCCTACATGTTGAAACGTGTAACCATGTCATCCTAAAATAAATTAGTTTCTGTTAATTCATAGCCTAGGTATTGATTAACTTATTTTTTTGTAAATTAATGAAAATGTTTGTTTAATCATTTTTATTGCAATAACTTAAATAATTGGGTTGAATGCTTGAGCTTGACAAATGCAGTCAGAAGAAATAATGTAGATGATTTTCTTGTATTACAATCAAACTGTAAAAAGTGTTTTAGTTGTGAATATTGGTTAAACGGATCATCGAAATTTCAAAATTATGACATTGTGTGAATGACAGGACAACATCAAAGTCAAAGTATTATAGAAAATAATGTTTAAATCAGTCTCACAACAAAAATTTAATTTGCTCCTGTAATGGTTTAAAATATGGGAGTTTTCTGTACTCGTGGAATGCACCATACACTATAAACTAGACACAATCAATTAATTTCATTGCAAGGTCCAATGTTCCAAGTTAATTTTGAAGTAATACTGCCGCCCTCTAGTGGTGAACAAAAGCAATTGGATCATGTTTTATAAAAATTTAGCATTGCCTTGTAATTTCATGTGTCATCTTTCATTGAAACAACCCCATCAGGGAGCTTCTTATATGCCTAGTCATTTCCCCTACATGAATAAGCATATGCTTCAGTCAGACAGATTAATGAGCAGAAGATCTATTGACAGATAAGACAAGACAAGCCTAATGATGATGGGAGTTCTGGTAGTGATGACTACAAGCTTTAGTCAACGCATAAATCATCTCCTACTTTACCCTGCAATGAAAAAATTCAGACATCTGTTTTGAATCTATGGGATTTCAAATTCACACATCCCTTAAACCCCAAAGTCCCGTTAACATCTATACAGTTAAATTATTCATTAATATTGGCTCTGCGTTCTGCACAAGTTCAGGACATTCTCTTAAATGTTTTAAGGGCGCATGAATTTTTTATCTATTTTGTAAGTCTGCAGAATATGGGTGTGGGGGGTGTGGGGGGTGTGTGGGGGGGGGGGGGGGGGGTGAATTTGTGAATTATTGCTATGCGTGGTTTCCAGTGCTCCGTGTCTGATCTATGAATGATCTGTTTTAAGTTTCATGTAATCAGTTTGTATGGTTAGGTTAGGTTAGGTTAACATCCTGACAAAACTCAGAATGAGCCTTTGGCTGCTGTAAAGTTGAGTGTTTGTGATGAGCTGGAGAGTATGCAAAAGTTTCAATGGGCCCTTACTGGGTGTTTGTAATTCTTTGTCCTCTTGTCTGCTAGAGAGGAGAGAAGGAGAAGAGAGCATGCCAGCAGAGGGAGCAGTTTGTATACATGCGGCTGATAAGCCTTTCCTCTCAACTTTTTATTGTTTCCTCTTCACACAAAGATTATCACTGGCTCCTAATAACAGTATTCCATTACTTTTCTCATTTCATTTTTCATTCGGCTGGTTTCGTTGTTTGTTTTCGATCATTCATTGAGATTTGTGCTTTCTCTGCAGTTTGAAGTATAATCAAGTCATCTGAGTTCTGTGGGAATGGGTGTTTATAGACTTCCATTACAGTCCATCAATTATTCATGGGCTGATTATATGGCTATTGTTTCCTGCCATTATTTCTGAGAGTTTACATTTATCAAAATCATCCACCCACATGTAGGCTACACTCTTTCCTTGCTCAGCTCGAAGCGGAAACTACCTTTTGTATCAAAATATTGATATCTTTGCTGTGTAATCCATGCCAGAGAGAGATCAACAGTAAACCTAAACACTGTTAAGGTGTCTCTAATAAGTAGTGTCATTGGCGTTTCCTGCTGGGGGATGTCAATCTGTTGTATCTTCTTTTTCTGGGATACTACAACACCTTCTGTTTGTCTTGCTTCTGGTGTTTTGTTAAATTATGGTTACATCTGTTTGTGCAGCATGTGTGGTTGTGCAGCTCAAGAACCAACCTTTTGCTGCGCAAGACCAACCGGAATAACAACATTTTTTTTGAAGGTTAAAAGTCACTCTTGTATTTGTCACAAAATGTTAAAACAATTCCCACAGATCAAATTGTATACTACAGAGTCAGAAACTGAGTCTGTATAAGATTAGTATAGATAGATACAGTAGATGTCACAATCTAAACGATACTGTAAAAAATGATTGTGATTTTAACGGTAAAAGACCTAAAAAGATCCTACAGTGAAAAACTGTTAATTGGTTAACAGAAAGTTTCCATACTATATACGGTAAATAACTGAGATAGGTCTAATGGTACATTTAATGTAATTTTACTGTAAAATACCATTACATTTACAGTTTTTGAAAGTGAAAAAGAACAACTCTTACAATTTACAGTAAAAAAAATGTAAATTGACATTCCCACAATTCCCTGCGTGACACTTGACATTTGATGTATTTTTGTTGAAATAACTATGTTTCTTCATAGTTTTCTTAGTTTTTTTCAGTTATGTATCAGTTATGTACATTAGGGTTTTATGTTACATTTAATGTTGTTAAATTAATGTTTATTGCATTTTTAAAATTGCATGTGTGTTACCATGATGGTGTTTAATGTTTGAGTGAATGACACTGTGCAGCTTCTATATATTTGTATTAACTTTCTTGTGGAAAGCTGCTCGTGATAAGCTTTGATTGATCTTTGAGTGATCTTTGATTGATCATGTGACTCTCATCACTGCCGTGATTGGTGGATGCCAGTGTATTACAATGATACAAAACAGATATTAATACTGCAATAGATCAGTAAATTAATAAGCAATAATTGTAATGTTGAGTCAGAGGCGTTGAGATCCATTTGCAGTAGTTTATTTATACATGCAATGAAGCAGAGATAGGCAGACATAAACTCTGCAGGTGAAGGGGCAATCCAGAGTTCGTAACGATATACAGGCTAGGGTCAGGGTAGGCAGCAAAGGTTCACAAAACTAGAATCCAGGCAGAGATCAAAGTACCAGATAACTATAGACAGGGAATAACGCTCGGAAATGACAGCTGAGCAAATCAAGACTTCGCAAAGTCACAGTCAAAGACAAAGTCCATATAAAGGGAAGGTAAAGATGAACAGGTGACGGTGATGGGGATAATTAGATAAACCAGGCAGGGATGGGGATGGATAATGATCGGAGGGAGAGATGGGAAATGCAGTCTTAATACTCCGGAGATAGGGAACAGATGAGGCCAGAGGGAGGCGCTGCTGAGCGCTCTGTGACAGAACCCCCCCCCGCGAGCGGCTCCGGAAGCGAGGGCCTGACCGACGACGGGGTCTTCCACGGGACCTTGGTGCGGGTCGATCTGGGTGGTCTTGATGGTAAGTGGAGAATAACGAGGGATCCAGAATATCCTGAGATCTAACCCAGGAGCGTTCTTCAGGACCGCATCCCTCCCAGTCTATGAGATACTGTAGTACCCCGCCGCGGCGTCTGAAATCCAGGGCCGCTCGCACCCGGTATGCCTCTTCGCCGCCGACCTCAATGGGAGGAGCCTGGACTGGGGCGATCTCCTCCTGGACCACCTCTCTCCTGGGAGTAGTAGCGGGTCTGAAATGAGACACATGGAAAGTGGGTGAGATGCGGTAATGAGCTGGTAGTGCCAACCGAAAGGAAACTGGAGTGATCTGGCGGAGAACTTCAAATGGACAGATGAACCGAGGAGAAAGTTTTCTGCAGGGAAGTTTGAGACGAAGATCCCTGGTGGAGAGCCACACCCACTGGCCAGGTTTGTATTGAGGTCCCCTGCGCCTTCTACGATCTGCGTGTTGCTGATAGTGACGGATAGTGCGCTGCAAGTGGACATGGGCGGTGTCCCAGGTGGCCTCGCTGCGCCATAGCCACGCATTTACTGCAGGGAGATCAGATGCTCTCCAGCCCAAGGAAAGAGCGGGGGTTGGAAGCCTAGAACACATTGAAACGGGGTTAATCCTGTGGCTGGTTTCAACAGGGAATTCTGGGCATACTCAGCCCAGACCAAAAAGCGACTCCAGTCGTGTTGATTCTGGTGGCAATAGGTGCGCAGAAAACGGATGAGGTCCTGGTTGAGTCATTCCACCTGACCGTTGGCCTGGGGATGATAACCCGATGTGAGGCTCACGTTGATGTTCAGCTTGGTGCAGAGCTCCCTCCAGACTTTAGATGTAAACTGGGGACCACGGTCAGAAACAATGTCGTCAGGGAGTCCGAAGAGACGAAACACATGATTTAACAGAGCCTCCGCTGTCTGAAGGGCGGTAGGCAATCTTGCCATAGGGATGAAGCGACATGACTTGGAAAAACGGTCTACTACTGAAAGGACTGTAGTGAATCCCTGAGACTGAGGCAGATCAGTAACAAAGTCCACGGCAATGTGAGACCAGGGGCGCTGAGGAATGGGCAGTGGTTGCAATAGACCAGCAGGCTTGAGATGTGAGGATTTGACGGTATTGCAAACAACACATTGGTGGATGAGAGTGATGACGTCGCTTTGTACAGTTGACCACCAGAAACGGTTGGAGACGAGCTGAGTGGTAGCAGCAACGCCAGGATGTCCAGCACTGGGAGTGCAGTGAACCCATTGTAGGACACAATGGCGGAGCTCAAGGGAAACATAGAGACGATCCGCAGGACACTCTGGTGGAGCAGCGTGATTTCGTTGTGAAGCAGTGACCTCCACTATTATATCCCATTGCACGGGTGCCACGACCAGCGTGGAGGGAAGAATAGACTCTGGTTTGGAGGGTTCATTGGGACTGTCGAACAGTCGGGAGAGAGCGTCAGCCTTCCCGTTCTTAGTCCCCGGTCTAAAGGTGATTTTGAAGTTAAATCTGGAGAAGAACAGAGACCAACGGGCTTGACGCACAATCAAACGCTTGGCGGATCTGATGTATTCCAGATTTCTGTGGTCCGTAAGGACAGTGAAGGGCTGACGCGCGCCCTCCAACCAGTGCCTCCACTCACCAAAGGCTGCCTTCATGGCCAGGAGTTCTCGATCGCCCACATCGTAATTACATTCTGCTGAGTTGAGCTTGCGAGAATAGAACACACAGGGGAACATTTTGACCGGGTTGCCATGGCGTTGTGAGAGAATCGCACCCACTCCGGTGTTAGAAGCATCCACTTCCACGATAAATTCCCTCTCTGGATCAGGGTGATGAAGAATGGGAGCTGAGACAAATTTCTCCTTCAGCCGTTCAAATGCAGAAGTGCACTCGGAGGACCACCTGAACCTCCTCCCTCCCCCCTGAAGAAGGGATGTAAGGGGAGCCACGATAATGCTAAAGTTTCGTCTAAATCTGCTATAAAAATTGGCGAACCCCAGAAAGCGTTGCAGCTCCTTCACAGAAGAGGGTTGAGGCCAATCAACCACAGCTTGGACCTTGCAATCATCCATAAGGACCCTCTCGGCGCTGATAATATAGCCCAGGAAAGAGATTTGTGTCTGGTGAAACTCACATTTCTGGATTTTGGCACATAACTGATTGTCGATTAGTCGTTTCAGAACGGCTTGCACATCCCTCACGTGCGCTTCGAAGGTTTCAGAATAGATCAAGATGTCATCAATGTAGACAATGACGTTTTGGTTGAGCATGTCTCTGAAGATCTCGTTGACAAAAGCCTGAAATACGGAAGGACTATTGGACAGTCCGAACAGCATAACTCGATATTCATAATGACCTGAAGTAGTAGAAAACGCCGTCTTCCACTCATCGCCCTTGCATATGCGGATAAGGTTGTAAGCATTCCGTAGGTCAAGTTTAGTGAAATACCGGACTGTGCGAAGCATCTCCAAGGCAGCAGGGACTAAAGGCAGAGGATAGCGATATTTGACCGTCACTTCATTCAGACCCCGAAAGTCAATGCAAGGCCGGAGACCACCGTCCTTCTTCTTCACGAAAAAGAATCCAGCTGAAGCAGGAGATGTAGAGGTAGTAATGAAGCCCTTGGACAGTTGTTCGTCGATGTAAGCTTTCATGGACTCAGTCTCAGGCTGAGATAATGGCACAATCGCCCGCTCGGTGTGGAGGTAGTTGATCAGCTTCTCTCTCGCTGAATGCCAGACTCAAATCATGATAAACTGCTGGTAAATCTTGAAGATTCGATTCCTTAGGGGACGCAGAGCATGTTTCAGGACCTTGGACAGCGGGTATGCAGTTCTTGTGACAAAAAGGAGACCACTGGGAAATCCTCTTCTCTGACCAGGAAATCTGTGGGTTGTGATTCTCCAACCAGGGAAATCCCAGTATCACCGGATGAAGAGGCGAATTGATGGCAAGAAGCTGTATAGTTTCGGACTGCAGAGAACCGATGTTAAGAGTTAGGGGTTGTGTGATGTATTGCACGCTCCCTGTCCCCAGGGGGCGCCCATCCTGCCACTGCCACATGTGAGTCACAAGAGACGAGAGAAAGACGATGAGTTTTGGCAAAAGAAAGATCAACAAAACTTCCTGCCGCTTCTGAATCAATTAAAGCTTTAGTTTGAACACTCTCTCCATTAGAATATAAGGAAACCTCCAAATGAGTGAGTTTAAAGTTGAAATCAGAGGACTCACCTAAATAGGAACTGTTGAAGTGGGTCTCCCCGGAGGTCTCACAGGACAGGAAGCTCTCAAATGACCAGGTTGAGCGCAATACATGCAGATTATTCCGCCTTCTTCTCTCCCGCTCGGCCGGAGTGATATGCGTGACGCCGATCTGCATGGGCTCGGGTTCTGTGCTGACAGAGGGATTAACAGAGAAGTTAGTCATGTACGATGGGCGACGAGCCCGGATGAGGTGGTCGAGTCGGATGGCGAGATCCATGATCTGATTTAAAGTCTTTCCATCATCGCGGCAGGCTAGCTCTCCCTGAAGCTCCGAGATGAGACCCTTTCGGTATAAGAGCTTGAGAGGTTCCTCGGTCCAGCCCGTCTGAGCAGCGAGCGTCCGAAATGTGAGAGTGTAATCAGCCGCCGTGGAGCTTCCCTGGCGTAACGAAAGAAGAAGTTCCCCCGGATCCTTTCCACCCGCCGGATGTTCGAACACCTCTCTGAAGTGAGTAACAAACGTATCATAAGAGAAAGTAGAAAGCTGACCTCCTGACCACATCGCCGTTGCCCACTCCAGCGCCTTTCCAGTGAGGAGCGAACACACAAAAGAGATACGACTGTCGTCGGTGGTGTGTTCCCGTGACTGTTTAAAATAAATCTCACACTGCATCAGAAAAGTGATGGGTGACCCATTGAATTTTTCGGGGAGTGACATATTGGAATTGCTGGAGGAGGTACTCACAACCGGTTGAGGAACAGCAGGTGCAGCGGGTGTTGGAGCCTGATTAGCGGCGTTGAGTACTTGAACAGATTTCACCAGTTCCTCAGTGAGATTAGTTAGTTTAACCAGCTGCTGGCGATGTGTAACCAACTCCGATGCTTGTGAAGAAACTTTGTGGGTTAGGCGGAGAAAATCTGCTGGATCTTGTAGTGGCGAAGTCTTCTGTAATGTTGAGTCAGAGGCGTTGAGATCCATTTGCAGTAGTTTATTCATACATGCAATGAAGCAGAGATAGGCAGACATAAACTGTGCAGGTGAAGGGGCAATCCAGAGTTCGTAACGATATACAGGCTAGGGTCAGGGTAGGCAGCAAAGGTTCACAAAACTAGAGTCCAGGCAGAGATCAAAGTACCAGATAACTATAGACAGGGAATAACGCTCGGAAATGACAGCTGAGCAAATCAAGACTTCGCAAAGTCACAGTCAAAGACAAAGTCCATATAAAGGGAAGGTAAAGATGAACAGGTGACGGTGATGGGGATAATTAGATAAACCAGGCAGGGATGGGGATGGATAATGATCGGAGGGAGAGATGGGAAATGCAGTCTTAATACTCCGGAGATAGGGAACGGATGAGGCCAGAGGGAGGCGCTGCTGAGCGCTCTGTGACAATAACGTTGCTACTGTATTTTTGACTGTAAAGTACTGGCAACCACAGCTGCCGTTTTTTTACCGTAAAAATTACAGGTTTATTTTTTACAGTTATAGATAGATGTATTATTTGTCCCCCCCAAAAAAGTTTTTTTTTAAAAAACACGGATCAAAATATTCAACCCCGTACTATGAAACAATGTTGAAAGTATGTCACATTGGATCAACTTAATTATCCTTGTCTGAATGCCTTGAATCTAATTTGGAATCCAAAATGTTAGCTGTTTCAGTAGCAGGTGGTCCCCTGCCAAACGTCTTTCCCATCCGTCTGCAGAGCACCTGTGTTCTCATTCTGCTTGTGCTCTGGTTCGGCAGTGAATCATTCTCCATTGAGTAATGCATTGTCCCTCTCAGCTCTGGGCATCGACAGCAGAACTCACTGCACATGATTGAAGTAATGACTGAACATGTCACTGGATGCTGATACTCCACCGTGATGAGAACATCAAGCCACTTCAGCCTGGTTCAGTTCTGATATTGTTGTGCATGTCCATTAAAAAAAAAAAGGCCTGTCATCAGTGTGGCATCTGTGATGTTGTGACATTATGCCTGACCTCTAGGCGAGGCATCTAAGGTCCTGCTTGCCTTCTGGACCTGACAGGCCATCATCAGAAATAAACCTCAAGCGCACTCATTACAGAGGACGTTACGTTCATTTGCACAGAAATGATCTGATATGTCCTGGGTGGATGAGTGTAGTAGTGGTGGGTGTGCATGAAACATCCGTGGAGCTTTACATCTGGCAGTGAATACTAAAAATGGGACATGCATACGGCTCAGACTGAAGCCAGCTTTTAATTGAAGAACACATAAACAGCTGTCAGAACAAGCAAAGGACCTAAATATAGGACACACACACACAAACATGCTTGCAAGCCAGCTGCCTCCCTGTTTGTCCTCCCTGAGAACACTCTATTTTCTGGAAAAAAAAAGAAAAAAAAACTGTGAGAGAGGGGGGTTGAGTACAACATAAAGCCAAACTCTCCATCTCTGTGCCTTGGGTTAAGGCTGATTAACTAGGAAAATTAGAAAACCAACCACAATGACCTCCCGCCAAACATATTTTTGAAATAATTGATCTCCTCCAATTCCCTCATGCTTTATTCCCATTGATTTCCAATGAGTGCTATTGGCCCCCAAGGAAAATTCCATCAGTGGTGAATAAGAATGCGGAAAGGGGAATGAGGCTACATTTAACATCAGTGCACAAAAAGGGTCTGTCTGAATGTTCACTGAACTGATAAGACCTTTATTCATTGCAGCACGGCTACTCATAAACAAAGAGAGCGAGGCACAACTCTGCGATGAAAAACAGAGTTCTCTGGCTGATTTAGATTTTCAAAAAAGAAAGAAAAATTCACTTTTTGAGTTGTTTATGCAGCTCATGTGAAATAAACAACGACTTTTCATTATTTCCCGTGACACCATAGGCTGTTTGGTTTCAAAGTGAAACTATAACATGATTACATAGCATCCCACATGTTTGTAAATGGTGAAACTAATTCATATTTGAAACGATACTGGCTGTCGTTCCCGCACTTATCTGCCGGGAAACAAACCAGCTCAATAATCATGGCTTTGATGTGTTTGTGTGTATCTAATTCCAATTCCATACAAAGATTTCATTTTTGAACCCGAGCATCCAGACACAGTTCTTTCGCTTGAAATGTTGTGCCGCAAGTCCCCAGAGTTTTTGTCCTTTTATTAAACACCAGCAACCAAAACCTTTTTATACCTCTGCTGTATGTGATCTGTGTGCAAGCCACTGAAAATCTATTATTATAACAGATCTATGTGCCATATTTCATGCATGAATATCCTTTTTTACGGAATAATGGTATTACTTCTATATCAAATATTTTCCAAATGGAAGTGCATTTTACTTTGTCACTGGACTGACGTTGTAAAAACACTAGGTTTGATTGATGCTTTATGCATAAAGCCTGCAAAAACATGTCTGGCTAAAATCAGAATAAAAGCAATACAACAAATAGCCTTCTACATTGTATAATAATATCTTCTTAATCATAATAATTAAACAATATCACATTGGTAGTGCTAGTTCAAAATATCAGTGTGATGATTCTGCTGTAAATTAACAACAGCCGTGCAAATTTTCATACCATCAGCATTACTGTTATAAAGCTTTTATACAAAAGTTAGAAAACCAAATATTACACTTATAAGTTTGTATATTTATTTTGAGTTTGTCTTTTTTGCTCCACCAAAATTACGCCTATGAATAATCGACAACTGCACAACACACTGTAGCGGCGTTCCTTAATGAATCATTAAGGATGATTTTTTTAGAGTACTGTGAATTCTTTTGTCACATACTGTTTCTCATATTATAGTAGGGAAGTATGTGATTTCGGATCCACCCATAGTCACTTGTTTTGTTCCTGAATGAAGCAGTGTTTTTGAACGAATCAGTTAAAAGAATGATTCAATGATTCACTCATACTGTATATTAGCAGTCACCTGTCACCACCTATTGGTGAATTACAGTACATAACCTGCAGAAATCAAGCGTATAGCGTCAGTTCTGGCAGGTCACGTCAGTCAAGCTCGCATCAGCTGACTCTCAGCTGATCCACATGTACCTAGGGCGCCTATCACCGTATACTTATATAAGCTCCTTCAGTATTATCAGCAGCTATCGCATTTCTCCGGAGCTCATTACCCTCCTCCATCCCCAGCTCCTCCTGTCTCAGTCAGGATTTGGCATTCTGATTCCCCTTGAATCAGAATCAATTCTCGAATTATGTACTTTAAAATCTTGAATTAAATATATTTGCATACATTCATGTTGGTTCTGTTCTGTTTACCCTAAGGGAGGTTATTGCTGCTCTCCATGCTAGGCCTCATGGATGCGCTGGGAGTTCTTACCAATTTAACTACTGTACAATTTAAATACCCTAATAGTATTTTTTTTTCTCCATTAGTGGGCCACTGAGAAAGGTTGGAGAACAGGAACGGTTTCTTATTTGGCAATGTAAAATGGTTCATTGACTTAATGCAAAAAAATAAGGCCTATACATATATGACCCAGTTCTTAAATGACTTGAAATTTATCTTTACATTTAATAGAGGTTGCAAATTTAACAAAACCTTCCATGCTTTTTCATACATAAAGGCTTGAATTTTAAACTCATTCTTACAAATTAGCACCCTGATTCCCACATGGTTGTGATGCTACTTAATGCTGACAGAGTGATGACACCTCTCCATTGAGAGAGGCTGCAGAAGCCAGGCCTGATATGCACAGCACATGAGGTGAAGTGACAGAGAAATAGAACCAAGCCCAGGCTATGGCTGAAAATGAACCACGTATTCACAGTGTGGCAAAATAGCATGAATAAAATGTCGCCTGCACCCTGAGGCAATCCTGAGTGTCTCTCATGGGTCACAAACCACCCCATCATCACGGGACACACCCGGAGCCAGGCTACTCTGCTTTCATTTTTCAATAGTGACAGCATGCCCTCTCTGGAACATGTTAGACAAATACTCCGGTCTGGTGCCATTTAGAACCTGATTTCGTTTTGAGGTCACATATATTTCTTTCCTCTTAAATGCTTCCCTCAAGTAATCAGTTTTCTTCTTGTTTACCCATGGCACCCTGTGGCTCACGTCTCTGTATAGCCTACCAGTAAAGCATGCAAGAGCTACTGAGAAATATCTGCATCTGCAAAACGACCGAAATCAAAACAAGTCAACCAGGCCAGGGGCCAGACTATAGATTTAACTTGTGTTCATTAAGTCCAGCAGGGCTCATAGACTCTCTCAAGGCTCACCTTGCACCATAATGACTGTGGCGCCTCGATCTGATGACTCAGGGAATCTTTTAACAGATAAGGCAGTATTGATGTTGTCCATTGCAATAGATTAAAAGAGTAAGTAATAAGTAAAGCAAACTGTTGCCATGAACTGACGTGACATGTAAATCTAAATTTAGAACTAGATTTTTATATTTTATGAAGAAATGTAAGTGGAAAAAATGGTACGACCGATTGATTGACTGTCCAATGATTCTAGGTGGTCTTGGAAATGATTGGCTGGAGTTTTTCGAGTCCTGCCCGTTCCACAGATGATTAAATTGCTTAATTTTCATTTCAGTGCTTCTAACTCAGTGGCTGTAAGTGGGTTATGAATAGGATTCAAGTGATTTTGAAAAAATTTACAAAAAAGAGAATCCCATACCCCACCTTTAAGTCTTGGTGCGCAATGGTGTGGCATCATTGATTCTTACTGTGAGTGACGACACGCTCCAAGATGGTGTGTGCGAATATGACATCTACATATACGTTGAAAAACAGTACAACAAAAGAGCAGTACGCCTGAATTGCAGAAAACAGCGCGTCAAAAGATTAGTATGTCCGAATCCATAGTATGCAACAAAAAAAAATCTGTATGACAAAAGAGGTGTATGTCCGAATGTATAGTACCGGTATGCGGAAAACAATACATTTAAATTCATAGTATGGGAAAAACAGTATGACAAAAGAGTAGTATGTCTGAATGTACAGAATGCGGAAAACAGTACGAAAAAAGAGTAGTATATCATGATTTATAATATGTGGAAAACAGGATGACAAAAGAGTAGTATGTCCAAATTCAGACATGCTACAGTTGAGACATACTACAGATTTTGGAATTTGCATAATGAACACTTTACTATCGTTGGAATGGCAGTGAAGCGATACAGCTGATGCATGTAGTTTCACATGACAATGACAATATGGTAAATGCTGTACACCTGAATTTCATTTATACTACCCATTTTAATACTATATATATTATAGAACATATTTTTTTAATGGTCACGAAATATGTTTTATATTAAATGTAGTAGCTACTAGACCTTATACAATTAGGTACAGCTCTTATAGGAGATTTTGTGATCCACCAGGCAAAAATAATAAGCCAGACCTTTAAGAACCAACTCTTAACCCTAAATATGAGCAATAATAAAAGTGATGCTTACCAGATTGAACACAGCTAATAAATTGAAGTGCTCTCAGTGAGACTTTGAGTTGCTGTGTGTGGCTCCTCTTTTAAAGAGTGGGCCGAACAGATCACTTAAAGGAGGAAAAGTGCAAGCTTTTATGACAAATGATCTCTCTCTGACCCACACCACACCATCAAGGAGGTAAACATCATCTGTTCTGGCCCTGTTTTCTGATGGGTAGATAATAACTCACATCAGGAGGCTAAATGAAACTCACCGGGAAAAAGGAGGAGCAAATTACTTTGCCTTTCTACTCCTTGACACTCAGTATCAATAGAGATAAATGTGAGGTTGTTCATAAAGCAACTCTCCACAAATATGTTCTCCTGATTACGTGCCACAGCGAATTCTTCTTGATAGCATATCACGTTAGCATCATAAAATATTTTGTTTAAATGCAAATAGTAGCCAATTAGTTTTTAAATGCATTTGACAATTTATTGTAAAATGTGTAATACACTGTAAACATTTTTTTAAAACTTTATCCCACTCCTTTTCAAGCAGCGATTTTTATTTGTTTGATCATCAGTGTTCTTTTGATCATTGTATTATGTTGTACATATTGTACACTTTTTCATTGTATGCTTGTAATAAAAAATAAAAAAAGGGATAGGAAATGAAAATTTGAGCATTATTTACTTACCCTCAAGCCTCCAGTTGTATATGATTTTCTTCTTTCAGACGAATACAATGGGAGTTGTAAAAAATGTCTTAGCTTTTCCAAGATTTATATTGGCAGTGAATGGAGGATGTTATTTTAAAGCCCAAAAAAGTGCATCCATCCATGATAAAAGTTATCTATTCAGCTCCATGGTGTTAATAAAGGCCTTCTGAAGCGACGCAATGTGTTTGTGTAAGAAAAACATCCATATTTAAAACTTTATTAACTAAAATAACTAGCTTCCGGCAGACGGCCTATGCAAGTCGACTTACGCCAAAAGAGTAACACTTGGGGCCCTATCTTGCACCCGGCGCAAATGACTTTGTACACCGACGCATGTATCGTTCCTATTTTGGACCCGCGCAAAGCGGACTTTTCCCTCCATAGACACACGTCGGTTAACTAAGAAATACACTTGCGCTCCCTGGGCGGTTCAGCGCAAAGAGGAGGCGTGTTCCGGCGCAAACTTTTCCCTCATGCTATTTTGCAGTTCCAGAAAACAATTGCGCCACTGACCAGAAAAAACCTAGTCTAAAGTCATTGGCGCGTTGCCCGTACATTCAGATGCTATTTTAAGCGCGCGTACTTGGTCATAATACAGAGTGTGAAAAACGCGCATACACTGTAGATGATTCTCTCATCTACACAGATGCATTTTCCTTTTTGCAAATGATACATTATTATAAGGAAAAATATTAAAACACGAGGGAAATCAAAGCAGCTTCACAGTATTAATATGTTGTGTCCATGACGATGGGAAAAATAGGCATAAAGCTTAGGCCTACATATTTACCCAAATTATTATATTCATGTATAACCGAAGCTAATTTGGGTGGGTTTGTCCCATCCCCAATGCCACTTCTCTTTCTTTTACGGCCCTGACGAGAACATCGATCTCCTCGGCTGTGAACCGATTCTGAAGCGCGCCTGGTAAATGCGCCGTTATAATAGTATTGCGCCATGGAACAAGCGCACCTCGTTCATCATGCTCTTAAAGGGAATGTGATATGACGCTCTGATTGGTTTATTTCACGTTACGCCCAAACCACACCTATGAATAATGAAGCTACTTCAGACCAACCCCTTTTAGATTTGCGCCAGGCGCAAGAGGCATTTATCCCGCCGGGAAAATAGCAACAGCGCCGGGATCCGCCCACAAAGTCACTTGCGCTTTGCGCTTTGACACTTGGGTTTCAGATCGTTAAAATAGGGCCCAAGATGTATGATGTAGGATGTTGAAGTAGCGTAAGCTTTTACGCCTCTCGCGGTTCAAACAAACAGGCAGGGCAAAAAAATCAAGCTCCTCCGACATTTCTCTTTAAAAATTCTCGTTTTCTAATTCGTGACTGGTATTTTGTTTTGCTCTATCCTCTGCGCTTCGGGTTCGTCAATGTGTCATGCGTCGGGTCAAGGGTCACTCTTCCACCCTAAATCGATGCGTAATACGGTCGTCTGCCGGAAGCTAGTTATTTTAGGTGATAAAAGTTTTATTTTTTTTAATTTAACTCAATTAATTGTATTTGTCTGAAAGAAGAAAGTCATAGGGCCCTATCTTGCACTCTTTGCGCTTAACCGCCCCGGGGAGCGCAAGTGTATTTCTTAGTTAACCGACGTGTGTCTGTGGAGGGAAAAGTCCGCTTTGCGCGGGTGCAAAATATGAATGATACATGCGTCGGTGTACAAAGTCAATTGCGCCGGGTGCAAGATAGGGCCCATATACACCTAGGATGGCTTGAGAGTGAGTAAATCATGGGATAATTTTTATTTTTGGGTGAACTATCCCTTTAAGTGTACTGTGAATTAAAATTTAAACTTTTGTGAACTTAAATATCCACGTTGTCACTTAGTACAACTTCACATTTCAAGTTGACTTAACTTAAAATTTTAAGTCAGCAAACTTACTTTTTAAAGTTGAAACAACTATTTTTACAGTGTAATAAAATGTAAAATGAGCATGTTCATATTATTTTTTCATGCTAAAAATTATGTTGTCGAACGTCAGAAATTACTTTATTTCAGCATTGTGACATGATTTTGTGGCTTGATTTTCTGACTTTCTGTAGATTAACTTGCACAGATGAATTGTGTTAAAGGTCCGTTTTGATTTCATCTGGACAGTTACATTAAACCATTTTCTTTCCCACCTTCATATCCTGTAACAGTCGCCTCTTTCTGGCAGTGAAATGCACAGCTCATTGATGTGCACATGCACAAAAGTTAATGAACCAATATGTTGCTGTGGATGACTGTGACAGCTTGTGCATTTTCTCAAAACACTGAGGGAAGATTCCAGACATCAGCTGTCTCATCGTTTCTTGGACTGGCGTATTAATAATCCAAAATACAAATACAGTACAACATAATGACACACTGGAATGAAAATAAATGAATAACCTAATTATCTAATGTTATCTTATGTTATCAAAATTACTTGTAACAAATGATTAGCCTTTCCACAGTAAACAACTAACCACATAATTCAAGATGTTTCACAACAGGGATTTCTTTAATTTAAACAGAGACATTCAATGTTTCCAAATCCTCATGAAATGGTCAATATGTAGACATGGAGATTTTTCTTTTTGTTTCAGATTTAGGAGTGGTTCAACAATATTGGCAGCACACTGTTTCTCTCAAGGCAATGTTTAAAAAGCGTGGAGGAATTTACCTCCAAACCCATCGTTTATCTACACACATACTGAAAGGGTAAAATCAGGGAAATGATTCCAAACTAATTAGCGGTGCTTTAAAAAGCATTTTCACCTTTAGCTATGATTCTAGCGTGCATCTTTAATCACAGCAGGGGAATTGCTCGCTTAGTGATCGGATTTGCTCTCCTCATCTAAAGAAGTGTTAGCCAAATACCACTGGGGAAATGCATGGGTTCATTTGAAAACCCTTTAGCATAGAGAACACATAGAATATTGTGATAAATGAGTTAACTTGATAGTGCGCTGCAAAAAGAAAAGTTTTAGAGTAGTAATTATGATCACACTTTTGGAGAGTGAAAACCATAACAGAATAATAAAAGACTGTACTGATAAGCCTGCGGTGAAGCAGTTATCTGGACTTATTCACCTTTAGTTTCACTTTCATGGACTTTCAGTTTGTTTTAATTCATCACGTGTTCGTTTGTTTGATTTTCGTTGTCATGGACACTCATCAGATCATCATCAATGTGTGCATGTTACACACACATTGCTACTTTCTCTTCATCATTGTGGATTACCTGAGTTTGTTTATAGAACCGTTTTGAACCTTTGCGCTTCCTGTTATCCATTTTATCTATATTTTTATTTTGAGCAACATGAAAGGTGCCGCTGTCGGGGGCGGGGCCAGGGAGTCAAAAGATAATCACATCATCATTAACCTGTTACTACAGGCTGCACTCTGAGAGTAGGGCTGCGAGAAAATATTAAATAAAAAAGAGTGGGGCTGCGGTAAAATAATAAATAAAAAGAGTGTGAGTGCAGGCAGCCTATGAACAGCATCCATATTTCAACCCAGTGCCATACCATGAAAACAGGCCGACCCACTGGGAATTCTCCCGGTGCTCCCGATTAGCTAATCCGGGCCTGCACTTAATGCATGCTATTTGCGATTAGATGTAAGGGAACTCAACACCCATTCGTAGTGCTAACTGACCACAAGAACCTTGATTATATTCAGGAAGCCAAAAGACTAAACCTAGCCTAGTTCCTTTCACATTTTTCACTTTTCTATGACCTATTACCAGGGGTGGACAGTAACGAAGTACTGTAACTTACAGTAACTTTTTTGAGTATCTGTACTTTACTTGAGTATTATTTTTGCTGGAAACTTTTTACTTTACTTCACTACATTTGAAAGACAAATATCGTACTTTTTACTCCACTACATTTCTGTCAAGGTCCTTGAGTAGAAAGTACTAACGTCAGTCAGTGGATGATCTTTTTCATCTCTAAAACGTGATTGTTTTTTTTGCAGGTGACAGACAATCACTCTTGTAGGGTCACGTGTTGTGAAGTCCGGCAATTTTTCATCATTTTCTTTAAACAATAATGAACTGGTGGCAAAATGGATAAAGACAGATCCTCGGCGCAGTGCGCGCATCCATGGCAAATAGGTCTTTCTGTTTTGCTGTTTGTTAAAACAGTATTGCTGTTGGGTAGTTATACCTCTATGGTTGTGTAGCTGGCTTTTAAAGCATGTTGTATTTATAGACCACTTGATTCAAATGTGCATGAATGGATACACATAGATGTGTACTTCTTTTGTTGGGGTGGTAGGAGTGTTAAATAAAATAAAAATTAATATGATTTTGGCTGTCTTTTTTGTCAGTTCAGTTGCTTAATTTCTATAGGTTTTATAACATTCTAAGAGCTCTTAATTCCACAGATACTACTACTACTGGTAGGTGTATTCACTAGGTTGCTTCAGAGGCATGAGGAACTGTAAGAATTACATACAACAATAATAAAACAATGCATTGATATTTACTTTTTACTTTTGATACTTAAGTACTTTTAAAAATGAGTACTTCTGCACTTTTACTTAAGTGAAAATCAGTCTTTACAACTTTTACTTGTAACGGAGTAATATTTGACCAGTAGTATCTGTACTTTCACTCAAGTAAGGAAGTTGTGTACTTTGTCCACCTCTGCCTATTACCCAGAATCTAATACATCAAAGCAGATGCAGTCTCCCGCATGCACACAGACACCTTTGTGCCCTGAGACCACCATCTTGTCTCTGTCATTTGTGGTGTCCCCAGTCCAATTGGTGATTGATGAGGAGGTCATCACGAGAGATCATCATGAGGAGATCATCTGTGCCCAGGAAACCGAACTGACTCCCCCTCAGTGCCCAAAGGGCCGGACGGTGTTCCCTAAGCTCTTCGCAATCGTGTCACCCACTGGGCCCACACTTTACTAAGGTCAGGTCATCAAACCATACTATCCAGCTGGTACAGAACTGGTTCTGGTGTCCCTGGTTCAGATGTCACATCTTTCTTCAAGAATGACTTGATCTGGGCCCAAGTTAATTCTGCTTTGGACTGCTTTAAAACCCTTTGGACATTGTCTTGGATTCAGGGCCCCAGTCCATGTGTCTGGAAGGCTTTCTGCAAACTTCTCAACATCAATGTGAGCCTTACTTCAATCCACTGTGCCTCAACCAGGAGATGGGCAGATTCCAGCTCACCTACTGCAGCCGAAATCAAAGCAACTGGAGTTGTTATCTACACTGGGCAGAGTACGCTCAAAATTCTCTCCACAAAACATCTATTGGTATGACCCCCTTCAGGTGCATTCTGGGATTTCAACCTCCTCTCTTCCTTTGCGGAGCTCTCGTCTGTGGACCACTGAATGTGCTAGAGCAACTCGGTCTGGGACTCTGTGACAGCATCCCTCCCCCAGGAACTCTGCACTTGATACAATGTGTTAAACTGTCATAACTTACTGTGTATTATGCAAAACCCAAACCTCTGTGCAACACTGTATTAACAGTGTACTTACATGGTAACTCCTCAGGAACTGTCCACTTAATATAAAGTGTAAAATGGTCATAACTTACTCTGTAATATGCAATACCCAAACCTCTGTGCAACACTGTATTAACAGTGTACTTACATGGTAACTCCGATTATTTAACTGTTGTGGACTTGATACCGAACTGTCTTAAATCAAATCCTAAGGAAGAGAATTTTTGGTCGAAACGTAAACGCGGACGTAAGGGTGGTATTCGACTCCGCCTAAAGAGGCTGAAAAACAAACTTCCTCTGCCTATTACACTGCTCATCAACGCACAATCACTGAGAGCGAAGATGGACGAGTTATCGGCTAACACCTGCTTCCTGGACGAGTATAGGAGCGCGTGTGTCTTGGCAATCACGAGACTTGGCTGGATAGTAACATCGCGTCCAATGAGGTGGAACCTTCAGGCTTCTCTGCGTTTAGGACCGACCGAGACCCCAACATCACCGGGAAGGCTCACAGAGGCGGAGTCTGTCTCCTCATCAGGGACGTGTGGTGTCGGGTAGTTACGGTGAGAGAGAAACTTTGTACTTCTGACATCGAGCTGCTGTGTGTCTCTCTGCGACCCTTCTATCTGCCAAGGGAGTTTCCTCAAATTTTCCTTACAGTGGTATACATACACCCAAAGGCAAATTTCAACAAAGAATCAGAGATTCTTTTTAATCTCTCACAGAAACTGGAGTCACTTTCACCTGATGCTCCTAAGTTTATTCTGGGAGATTTGAATAACTGTTCCCTTAAAAATTACCTGCGCACATACTATCAGTATGTTAATTGTTTTACTAGGAAAAATAAGACATTAGACATGTGTTATGGAACCGTCAAAGACGCCTACACAGTATCCCAGCTACCACCACTAGGTAGATCACAGTGTGGTTCATCTTCAGCCTGTCTATGAGAGGCTACTGGAGAGGGAGAAGCCTCAAAAAAGATCTGTCAAAGTGTGGAACAATAACAGCATAATGGCTCTGCAGGGGTGTTTTGACTGTACAGCATGGGATGTCTTTAAGAGCCCTGATATTAATGATCATGTTGTAGCAGTGTCTGATTATATTAACTTTTGTGTAGATTCTGTGATACCTACTAAAACCTATAAAGTATTTCCAAATGACAAGCCATGGGTGTCAAACAAACTAAAGAATCTTATAATTCAAAAGAGAAAAGCTTATAGAAACCAGGATGAAACAGTGAGAAGGGACTCACAGAGGCAGATTAAGAGACAAATACAGCTGGATAAGCACAGCTATAAACAAAAGATTGAGGCCACCCTGGCATCAGGTAATCCTAGAGAGATATGGCAAGGAATTAAAATTATGACCAATGTTCCACACAAGGGCAGGGGAAATTCACCACTGGTTTTGCAGAGTAGAGAGGAACTTGATCTGGCTAACCAGCTCAATACATTCTTTTGTCGTTTTGAGAGGGGCAATAGTACAGAAGCAACAACTGGGATACCTCTACCCCTCCCTCTCCTCCCCCTCTCATCTAACTCATCTAACTTCACCATCAAGGAATCAGAAGTCCTCCAGCTTTTTAGAAAATGTAATACTCGGAAAAGCTCAGGACCAGACAACATATGTGGAAGGGTCATAAAACACTGTGCTGAACAGCTAGCACCAGTGTTCACTGACCTCTTTAGATCTTCTTTTAACCTTAACAAGGTCCCAACGCTGTGGAAAACATCTATAATAATACCAGTGCCAAAAATTCAGCGACCCACTGGTCCAAATGACTTTCGACCAATTGCACTAACATCGTTGGTCATGAAGTGCTTTGAGCGTTTAGTGAAGAGGTACATTGTATCTGAAACTCAGCACCTCATGGACCCCTTGCAATTTGCCTATCAGGCCTCCAGGGGAGTTGAAGATGCCATTGGGACACTATTGCACTTATTGCACACTCACCTTGAGAAACCAAAGACCCATGCTAAGATTTTATTAGTGGACTTTTCCTCGGCTTTTAATACTATCCAGCCCAGTATTTTGGCGGATAGATTGGTCTCAGAATTCTCACTTGAACCTGGCTTGATTCTATGGATTGTTGATTTTCTTAGTTGTAGAATCCAGCAAGTCAGAGCAGGAACTTCTCTCTCTGCCAAAATGTCTACTTGCACAGGATCTCCTCAGGGATGTGTTTTATCTCCTTTATTGTTTATTTTATATACTAATTCTTGTACCAGTACTTTACCAAACAGGCACCTTATTAAGTATGCAGACGATACTGCCTTGTTAAGTCTACTATATGATGATGAGGAGGAGCATGGGCCAGTTCTTGACTACTTCTTAAAGTGGTGTGAAAGGTCAAGCCTCTGTCTAAACACCACCAAAACAAAATAAATGTTTATTGATTTTAGAATGATTCAATCACCAAATTCAACTTTTATCAACGGGGAGGCTATACAATCAGTTACAAATGATAAATATCTTGGAATTGTGATTGACCATAAGCTTAAATGGGATCTGTGGTCTGACCTCATCAGTACAAAGACACAACAAAGAATGTATTTTTTAAAGAAACTTTCATCCTTTAAAGGTCCCCTGACATGGGGTTATTTTATTATTTTATAATGTTTCCTGGGTTGCCCTTATAATGTTAGTATGTTTTTTAGATCAAAAATAGTCATAATTTAGAAATAAAAGGCATTTTTCCTGAGCCCAAACGCTCTGTTTGGAGGGGCGTGTCTGCTGTGTGTAACCGGCCTCCGCTGTGATTGGCTAACATGCGTGCATATGAAATAGCTACGTATTACATGTGAAACTCTCTCGAATACTTATACTACAGCTATTATACGTTTTTACTAATACAGCTATCGAGATTAACGAATCGTGAGAAGTTTTTAAAGTATTTAGATCTATTCCCATCACATAAAATGTTGCTGTGATGAGCACTGAGCAGATGACAGTCTGTTGATCGCGAGACAACGCAGTTTCTGCACTCTCTCTAATGCTTTCACCAATGCAAACACGATGATGTATATACAGTAAGAGCTTCGTTGTGCAGTCACGTGCGTCATTGATTTCATAACGAGTTGTCCAGATAAACTCGATTGAACGATTTTGAGAGAAAGATTACCTGTCTGAACTTGAATTGTTGCTTGGTAACGTTAGCTCGACCGATTTATTTTCAGACGTTCATTGAGGCCAGCTCTGTATTGGCCCAAGTTGAGGAAACAGTCGTCGGTGAAATGTTTGGACCATCCAAAACTTTGGGAAGTTGTGTCGGCGCATTTCCACAGAAAATAAAATTAACCCATTGTTTCTTCAGAGGCTCGGATGAAGGAACTAAAAAATACTTTTGTGTTCATTTGTACATCCGAACACTGATCAACTGCCATGCTTCGCTCGTTTGCAAGCCATTATATCTCTCTATTCAACTTGTGTGCTTCAATCGGTCACACGCCATGATATCTCTCGAGGATAAACTAAAATCGTGCGCGCGCGTTCGTACTTCCTAGCTCGTTTTCACATGGGCGGCTCAAATTCTCTGGGCGGGCAAAGCAGAGAAGGGGGAGGTAACTTTCCCCTATATGACGTCATATAGGGGAGATTCAAGATCAGCCCGTCTGAGATCTCGTTTTCTCACAGGCAGAGAAAGATAGCCAAAACTCGGTTTACACCGACTGAAATTTCTTGAGACGAGGGGACCAAATACAGGCTAGGGGAACTAATATTAATGTTAAAAAACCTCAGAAAGTGAAAATTTCATGTCAGGGGACCTTTAATGTTCACAACAAAATGCTGCAGATGTTCTATTGTTCTTTTATTGAAAGCGTTTTGGCTTTCTGCATCACCTGCTGGTTTGGTAATGCTACTGAGGCACAGAAGAAATCTGTAAGAAAAACAGTAACAAAGGCCAGTAAATTATTAGGAATCAAGTTACCAAGTGTGGAATGCATTTACAGAGAAAGAGTAATGAACAAGGCAAAAACCATTGTGGGAGACAAGAGGCACCCCCTTGCCTCTTCATTTGAACTGCTGCCTTCTGGGCGACGATATTGCCTCCCTCTGTTTACCAAAAACAGATCAAAATCTTCATTTGTGCATCAAGCAATTAAGTTTTTAAATATGTAATTTTAATTGGTAGGATACTCAGCTGGTCTGGTATGCCTAATTTAATCGGTAGTAAAGTGCGGGGTACGGGGAAATATGTGTTAAGTGTATTAGTATGTGTCTTTGTATGTTTAAAGGTTCTCTTTTGTTGTATGATGTATGTTGAAATGCCTACTTGATTGCCATGCAAACAAATTTTCCTTACGGGGACAATAAATGTACTTTACTTACTTATCCAAGACATTACTTATCCAAGACATTGCTTTCATAATCATTGGTCAAATTAGCACATTAAATACAAGCTTTTGCTCCCTTCAATCTACAGCATCTCTCTCTTAGTTTCCAAGTCTCATTGCTGAAATGTGTGGCAGATTCTGTTCCCCCACCCCACCCTTTGTGTTTACTCCTTCTGCCTTTGGATTTGGATTTGATTGCCTGGTCAGATTTTTCTCTCTGGTTTTATACTCCTAAACCCTCTTTTGGGTTTGTCCCTGTTAATAAACTCTGCACATGGATACACATGAGTCTCCTGTGTCTTCACCATCACAGCATGCACCACCTAAGATTGCTATTGAGATAAAAAGGAATGCTATTGCTCTCTCTAAGTAACGCATTACCAAAACTAACTAAAAGGACAATTTAGAGTCCTACATTTTTGTACTAAAGAATTAATATGTCTGCTTTTAAACTCTTTGAAGTGTCTTACACCTTAGACTTCCATGCGGTACTGTGGGATGAGTAGAAAATTCTTTCAGCTAAATGACAGTATATCATAGAGCTTAACTTTTGAATGCAAAATATTCCTTTAAATGAGAAAAATGTAGAGTGACTGATCTATTTGGCCCATTAGACTATGACGCATCAATCTCAGACTCTTCTTTCAGTGTTCAAAGGTGGGCCTCGGTGTGATGCAGCCAACATAGTTTATGAGTCACTGTGGCTTCTTCTTCATTTGATGCACATTTTCATAGTGCAAAATGACAAGGTGATGACACTATGTCTAGTTAAGCAAATGAGAACCAATGATGCATGAATAGATTGTGAATTATGAGTGAAAACCATATGCTACACACATCCACGCTGCTACTTGCATCTGTCTCCCATACTGATCAACCAACGGCATGGATAAAACAGATCAAAATTGGTATATTTCAAGAATTCAATTCCCAGGCGCTGATACAGGCGAAGATCACTGTGCTGATAACCCTCACCTCTGTCCATGAAATCATTCTTTCGGCAGCAAACTGATGAATGCGTCACACATGGGCTGTTCCTGATGAGAGCTTCTCTGTGACTGCGCTGCTTCAAGGATAAATATTAACCCTCAGTCAGACTTCAAATAAAAAAATACAGGTAGTTTTAGTTATCAGCTCTCTGTCTCCAAGACATATATCATTTTAGTTTAATTGGTGTATTTTGATAAGGTAAGAATAACTCTTTCTAGTCATATGGAAACAAAGTGTAAAGGATAATAAGTAAATATATAACTTCATTACTTTTGAAGGTGACCTCACGCCTGGTGGATAATAAAACAGGTGAAAATGACATTGTATTCATCCTGTCACGGTAGGGTGTTGCAAGGAAGCGCAAGACAAAGGAGAATACCAGGAAATAGTTTTTAATACAAAAATAACAACAAAGCAGAGGAAACAACCTCTTAACACTGACAACATTGAACAAAGAACTGAAGGAAGACAGGACTTAAATACACAGGAGAACAAAAGAGCTAATTAATTGAGCAAAAGGTGAACGGGGGATTATCACTCAAGGGAACAAACTGGCACACATGGAAATGGGGGCTGTGTTCGAAATCTCTCCACATTCACTATACCCTACATTACTTCACTAATATAATCCACTTGAAGCAGTGAATGAAAACGAGTGAGTGAAATCGGACACTGAGTGCGCCGGTAGGACTGCCACTTTTGCATAGTTTGTCCTTTGCCTTTTAAAAATTATTTGAAACTTAGCAAACTGGCAGCTCCAGTAGTAAAATGAAAAGATTTATCTTGAACTCTGTTATGTATAAACCTTAATTAAACAATTTTTTAATCAATTAAAAGAAAGTTAAACCTGTATGACATTACGCTGTAGCCACATTGGACCAGCGGTTTGGAAAATGGATGGATGGATAAATCTTCTGGCCAGACGACTCTCATAGTGCATTATGGGTATAAAATAACTGCCTCTTTCTAACCGTTGAGCATTTGTTCAGTATATTCACTCGTTATTCACTCGTTATTTTGGGATTGAATGAGTGCAGAGGACGTCCACTATTGTTTCGGTCACCATAAAAATGGCTTTCCTCTAAAATAGTGCCCTATTTAAAGGTTTAGGTCACAGTGATTTCGGACACAGCCTGGGTCACACAGGCAAACAGGCACAGAACTAAAACACAATGAAATATCCAAAACAAAACAGAATATAATATAACTTTTACACATACAGTTTCTAGAGATGGAATGGAAATAAGTTAGAGTGATTGGATGAACATTTTCCCTAGTTCCAATGCAAAGAAATTAAACCTCTGCATTCTGGGAAATAAATCTCCCCTGATATAGGCCTACAAACGTTAATTGATTAAATATGATGATGAAGTATATTAACTATACAAATTTAAATACAAACCGGTAGTATTTCAAATCTATCCATAAGCTTTTTTCAAGACTTTCAAACAAGGCTTTGTGAAGCCTTTGTAAAACATCCCAGCAACTATAAACCACTCTGAACACTTTAGCAACCACAGAACAACAGTTAGCAAACTTGTATCATGGCTCAGTTTGCACGAGCAAGCATTACTCACAATTATTTACGAAAAAAAAAAAATCTAATTTAGAAGTAAGTACCATGTGCCGAGGTTTGGCCAGAACACAAATTCTGTAACATTTTCCAAAAAATATATTCTAAAGTGATTTTTGGTATGTAATTATTTGGAGAACTAACTTGGTATTTTGGCCGTGAAGCATTTCCCACTTCTCACATGTACAAACATTTTAGTTTGTCAATTAGGCAAGAGTGTTTGTATTACAAGACCAGAGGGAGTCCAGGTTATATCCAGACATACGTTTTGTTTCAGCGCATCAACATGTTTCATTTGTCTTTCCAATTTTCTTCACGGTGCACCATAAATTTCACTGTAGCTTGTACCTCTGAGTTGAAAACAGGCCCCGTTTGTACTGCCCTTTGGCAGGGCTGATTAGTAACCCTGGGAAATGATTAATAACCACTGGGATTGCTGGTCAGAATGGCTTAATTGACTTTCTGTAAATTCGGAGGCAGTCCTTGAGAGAAGATTAGGTAATGAGGGGGAAAATGACAAGCCGCAGCAGTAAATCTCTCTTCCTCTTGCCAAGCACGGTAACAGCATGAATGAGAACAGGTTCGCAAGCAGTCACCATCCAACTGTGATGCTGTCGATGGCGGCACAGCTCGTTGACTCCAGGGTAGGCTGTTTATAGGTATCCATGCAGATCTTGCCATCTAACTGTCTCTCTCAGCATTAATCTATAGTTAGAGCCAAGAGAGAGGAAACACAGATGAGCATTGGAATTTTACAAGGCCTGCATCCCTTCCCCCATGACACTTTTGCAGGAGCCAAAGGCACCTCTCTCATTAAGGGCTGCTCACCTGCAGCGCTGGCGCCCGGCTCTGCTGAGGGCGGGTCTCTGGGGAGGACACTGAGAGTCGCGGATAAGAGTCAGGGGCTGCACTGCTGAGCACAGAGAAAATAGAAACCACAGAGAAGAGTGTGGAAGCTCTCTCAGGATTGAATAATGGGCCATGCTCTTTCTTACTGCACCGTGTAGCTGATGGAAGGACATTTTGTTTGTGTCTGAGGTCGAAAGCAGCAGCCTTTCGGCCTCACTGGCCAATCGGTCAATTCAATTTCATTTGTTTTCAAATGAAACTTCATTTGTTTTCATTTGTTTTCAAATTGTTCAATTTCACAGTCTTTCACAATGCAGTCTAAGTGTATTGTGACTGGTGCAAGGAAGATTCCCTAAGATGGAAGGTTGACGTAAGGGAGAAACCTTGGTAGGAACCAAGACTCACTTATTTAAAGGGATAATTTACCCCCCAAAAAATCTGAATTCTGCCATCATTTACTGACATATTTACTGAATATGAAAGAAGATATTTTGAGAAATGTATTTTTTTTCTTCTATTTTTTACACAATGGGCTCCAATTTTGTTTTCCTATAACATTCTTTAAAATGCCTTCTTTTGTGCAGGAGACAGAAAGTCATACAGGTTTGGAACAATGCGTAAATGATTTTGGGTTGATTCAATGATTCAAGGTACAAAATGTTGTGCATAATTCAGTTTAAACACTTGGTTCTGTTTTCAGTTAGCGTGATTAGCCTACGAGCTAAAACACGTTACATCATATAATTATATAAAAAGATACATTTTGTAGTATATGTGTAAATGGAAAGAGTAATACCCAACGCATTCTCATCCCAAGGCGTCATATTCTGACACTTTGACAAAGCGTCTAAATCCAACGCCCATGGAACCCTTTAGCGTCAATATAACACGCAGAGAGATGGGTAGGTTTAGGTATGGTGTAGGGTTAGGGTTAGACCGCTAGGAGGCGCCTTCTGACCCATATATTTCGGCGTCTCATATTGACGCTAAAGGGTGCCATGCGCGTTCGATATAGACGCTTTGGCAAAAGCGTCATTATATTACGCCTTGGGATGAGAACGGGCTGTAATACCATATTATTTCTCTTTAACACCACAACAGAAAGATTTTTATGTAACAATCATACATATTTATATTATATTATATTATATTATATTATATTATATTATATTATATTATATTATATTGTATTGTATTGTATTGTATTATATTTGTCACGGTCTTCGTCTGCACCTTCTGTCTTCATCTGCACTACACTTCTCAGAATCCTCCTTGTCTCCTCACCCGCCCACCTGTTCATCGTCATCATCATCCGTGTCACCTGTCCTCACCTCGTTATAGTTCATTAGTGTCTGTATTTAGTTCTCTCTGTTCAGTCTGTCTTTGTGGGTTGTTAGTTGTATTCAACGTGTGTAATCCTGATGAAGGACTGAATCTTGGTTTCCATGGCACCATACCAAATAATACAAAATAAATACATACAACTTTTGAGAGGTTTAAGGACTAAAATTGTTTCTGTAGAAATGTAGTCATAAATTGAAAATAATGATACTTTCTTTTAACATACATGCACAATTTTTCTTTCAACCAACTTGTTAACCACATGGCCAGGATTTTGGGATTAAATAAACAGTGAAGGATACATGTGGGATTAAATAAACAACCAGATGAATACTGGTTTTGGACATGCCTTGATGCCTACCTTTGTATGGTTAACCTGATTTCATTAAGTACAAGATAAATGGATCGACATCTCTGTTGATCCCGGAACAACATTCCAATCAACCAATCAGATTTGAGGGACAAGTTTACAGTTTATGTCAAGTTGAGGCTTACAATCAGAGTTAGGTGCTTCTACATCAGTGTCATTCATTTCCCTCTGATTTTAGGGATAACTTATGGTTAGAGTTAGGTGTACATTTTCAGACAGCAATGTTGTTCCAGGATCAACAAAATATGTTGATTCAGGAACAGTGTTCGGAAAAAGCAGCATTTTCAAGAGTTTGTAAACAGTATGAGGACCCAAGTGTCTTATGGGTGAAACCGAGGTATGTGCAGTTCCATATTACAAGACCTATGATGTTTCTGAATAATTTTTTTCTTATGACCTGATTATCAGCTCACTTTCTCTCACATGCATTCCTACAAACACATACAAGTTCTTAGTACAAAAAAAATAAATAAGGAAATTAACCTTTAACCCTTACATGCATATACTTCGGGTCTTTAGTGAGTGTATTTTTTCTGCACAACAATAATTGAATCTTTGATGACTGAATAAGTGCAAATCACCTTTTATTTCACAAGGTGGGAATGTCTGATACACAATGATGAAGTGAAGTTTCACTCAAGAAACAAAAAAATAGGAAGAATCATCAGCAAAACGTGAAATGGCTCAGTAATATACTGCAGAGCAAATACTGAACGCAATCAAGTATTAGTGTCCCTGTCACTTAATGGAGGATCTGGTGAAGAAGCTGTCAGCGATCATAATATTGATCTTGAAGATGTTGAAAATGATATGATGTTTGAGAATATGTTTGAGATCGCGAAAATTTTCCATATGCTGAATGCACTGGGAAATGAACTCTGACGAGGACAGTGATGATGGTATAAAACATCTGCTTAAACTGAACCATTCCAAGCTCCAAAAGGTAACAAAATAAGCTTAATTTGATTCTTCAGTAACTGTTACTCTAATATCAGGAGAGTTTCCTGATCAGATAGCCTAATATCGTGACAGGTGGAGATCCATCCGTGTTAAATATAGATATGCGTCACTCGCTAAAGACCCGAATTTGCAATAATGATTGCTGAAACAATCATCCATTAAAAAGCTGGACTGCCAGCTGAAGTCTGAGTTCTTCAATAAACCATTTAAAATGAGTGTTTATTTTCTTCATTTAATGAAGGACTACTGTAAGCAAAAACACACAGTTTTTTTTTTTTATTGAGACCTGAAGGGGTGATGATAACACAGCTCAGCTGGAAAATCAATGCAGCACAACCATGAATCTCGACAACACCCATAAGACATCGGGCAAATTTGTGCTAAACCATATTCTATGACTCTAGTGTGTTGCTATGAAGCAGGATCATCTGCGCTTCATACTGAGATGCTGCAGCTAAAATAAATATTACATAACACACTTTTACATGCTAGAAAAGAACCTGACGTACAGTAATGCATCATTCTAGACAGCATGCCATTAGGATGCTGAATAAAACATCAGTACTATAGAGTATGTGAAAATTTACTTTTTACAGATTTTTGGGCCTCTTTTGACATATTGTGGAGATTATTTCCTATATAAAGCCTGATTGATTATTACTGTAGTATTATACTACAAAGTGACCCCAAACGGTATGTGGATACTAAATGACAATCGATCATTAAACTAATAAATTAATATTAAACTATTGACTTTAAGATGTTGATTATGTTTTTAGAAACAATATATTTCACATTTATTGCAAAATATGCATCTATACACAAATATTTAAAGGGCAAAAAGAGGTCTTTGTACCATTAAATCATCCTGCGAGTTTCATAGCTTAAATGTGCTCCTCATTAGCCTATAAGCAAAGCCTTTATTTAATCAAGCTCCAAAAACGGCTTGTTTTCATATCGGGGACATCTCATATCATATCTGTGACATCACACAGGCAAATACATTTCCAGAGCAAGTTGTTGATGAATAGATATACATCATCGCCCTATAGGCCCGGCCACTGGCTTTCAGTTGCTTAACGCCTGACATTTGCCTGCAACGGATGTGAGCGTCGCTTCAAAAGCAAACAGAACCCATTATAGCCTAATCATCTACGCTGGATAAAGTATACAGATGCGTGTTCGGTTTCTGATATACTCTATACACTTGAGTCTGTGACAACAGGACAAATGGAAAAGTAAAAAGAACATTCGTTTTGACGCGACCAGTTTAACGGTACATTCACACAGGGCGTCGACGCTTGACGGAGGGCGTATCTGAAGCTTGGCGCTGATGTGACCGTCATGAAGATCCGTTTTAGAAGATCCGTTAAATAGACTGGAGCTAAACCAATTAGGGCTTTATAAGTCAGTTGCAATACCTTGTAATTAATACAGGAACTTTATAGGTAACCAATGTAGTTAACATTGCAAACTACTTGTCTTGCCTATAAATTTGATACAGAATTTTGTTTTATTTGATCACAAACGAAATTCACAACGCTTTATCTGTAGAGTGGGAAAGGGATCCTCCATAGGGAGAGGCTAGTTGGTACTTCAGCACTGCATTGTCATCAGGTCCAGGAGAAGCTCCTAGTCAGATCTGGATATGGCCTGGATCCGACAGGCTGCGGGAAAACCTCGGGATAAACAAAGACGCTAAAATGAGTGTAGATGCCATTCTTCTGATGATGTAACGAGTGCATCAGGATTTAAGGGAAGTGTTCCCAGTTCCGGCTGACCTAATCTATGCCGCCTAACATTGAATTATAGAAGTTGATAATGTATTATGTGTATGCTAGGGCAAAGAGGTGTGTCTTTAATCAAGCTTTGAACTGACAGAGTCTATACAGAAATTCTTAATGTCTCTCAACTTTACTTTCTAAGAACAGTTTGATGAAATACAGCAATGTTTGAGTCCGTAGCCGCTGGTCATCTGCTCTTCCTCTTGTCTGACCAGGGGGTGTTACTCACTCTGAACTTCCCTTAGGAGGTTCTGCTATTGATTCTCAAAGAGAGCAGTGTGTCAGTGCACAGGACCACATTTCGGATCCTTCCCATGCCCTTTCATTGATCTGTTTGGGAGTATATTATGGACACGAGGAATAGATGAAGGGGTCATTTTGGTTTTTGAACATGGGGCACATATAGACAAGACTGAAGCGGGATCAAAAGAGAAGGAAGATGTCTAAAGCCTTTGATGCTGATTGAATTATTTCAACTGCAAAATCAATTAAATGAGTCTTGAAGTTGTATATTAGTATGCATGCTGGGTTTTGATGTTTTGCTCGGAACAAAACTATAGAGACGCTAGCTTACCCTGAATATCCCACTAAAAAATATTTGTCAAGAATCTATACATATGAATTAGATGAAGAAAATACAGTTAGAAGAGTATCATGATATGATAATAGCACAACACAAAAATGTTGCCGAAAACCTCACACATCTAAACTTCCTGGCTTCCCCGAGATTTGCAGTGTTTTCTTCAGCATAAAGAACTTGTATTCCAATATCTGAATGATAGTAGGCTACATTTGAAACACATTAGTGTCACCTTTATAAGATGAAGTACATACACTTCTCCTAGTCTATCATGCTTCAGTCCCAAAGCTTCTCTGTTGTAGATTAAATGTAGCAACACTGCAGAATCTTATGGCTAAAAATAGTCAGTTAAAAATGGTATTTGTGATGCATGTATTATATTAACAATTTTCTGTCACAGTGACAGAAAAAAGAGAAAACTAATATATCAGGCAGCAGAAAGCAGAATTACACCGTTACTGAAATCAGCTGGAAGGTGTAGCAAAGAGATTTGTCTGCGGTTTTAGTATTCGATTCAGCAAAGCTCATAATCTGTTAAATTCAGAGAGAAGGTTAAGGTCATCTGCCACATTCGTGAAGAGACAATTTACCTTCTCGCATCATCTTTTATCTGATTTGCATACATATACAAGAAACAAGCAGCTCTTGATTTGTCTGTCAAGGATCCTGTTTAAATGCTGTGCCTACTCTAATGTGAAACCGCATTGCAATGTGTCAGGATTATAACAACTCAAATGAACAAATTGTATTTTAAACCCAGTTCATTTAATGATTAATTGCACATTCAAAACAAAACAAAAATCCTCATATACCCACAAGCGAAATCAAAAGTCTCAGCACAAATGTTCACAATGACAAACAGAAACAGCCTAATATTTCAGTCCGATCCTCCTGATGAATTTCAGCTGGGTTTGGATGAATGGTGTTTGGTGAATAATGTAGATCACATCACAAATTAAATGCATTGATATGAGCCATTACTCTTTATGAGTGAAATAACATGCAATGTCATCTGTCTACCGCAAGAACATACTCACTTGTGCTGTCTTAAGGTGCGGTCACATTAACAAAATGTGTGAAAAAAAAAGGTCCATTGTCATTTGCGTAGATGTAACAGCTCACACAGAAGTCACTTTCAAACCAAGCAGTTTCTGTTGGTCAGTGCAGTAAATTTATGTGACCAACTTGAACACAAGTGTAATCTGCTCCAGATCGTGCAGATTCCTATTGAAATGACTGGATTTCCCTTGTCAAGCAACGGTAAATGTGACCTCACCTTTAAACTCTTTAAATAAAGGGTAGATTTGAGGTAATACTCTCCATCAGCTGAACACAGTATTGGATGATGCAAACCGCATTGACATACAAATCCTACAGTTCTCTGATGTGAATTTGAACGCCGTACAAAAGTGCTGTCCGTGCGCTGACTTTGAGCATTAAAGGGATAGTTCACTCAAAATTTTCACCCTCAAGTCATCCTAGGTGTATATGACATTCTTCTTTCAGACAAATACAATCGGAGTTATATTAAATGTCTTGGCTCTTCCAAGCTTTATAATAGCAGTGAATGGACGTTTCTGTTTTGAAATCCATAAAACTGCATCTATCCATCATAAAGTGCTCCACACGGCTCCGGGGGGTTAATAAAGGCTTTCTGAAGTGAAGTGATACGTTTGTGTAAGAAAAATATCCATATTTAAAACTTTAGAAAGTAAAATAACTAGCTTCCGGCCAAACGAACATACGGATTCCAGTATGTTCCAGTTTAAAGCGCAACTTACGCAACGTGTGAAGTGGGAAGTAGTGTAGTGCATCATGGCGTAGTGTAAATATTTTTATAGTCGCATTACTCGCATAAGTTGCGTTTTACACTTAAGTCGAATCCGTATGTTCGTTTGGCCGGAAGCTAGTTATTTTACTTTATAAAGGTTTAAATATTTATATTTTTCTTACACAAGCACATTGCTTCACTTCAGAAGGTCTTTATACATTGTTACATTATCGAACATTGTTATGTTGTTTTGATTGATACTGTGAAGCTGCTTTGATACAATCTGTATTGTGAAAAGCGCAATATAAATATACTTGACTTGACTTGACTTGACTTTATTAACTCCCCGGAGCCGTGTGGAGCACTTTTATCATGGATAGATGCACTTTAATGGACTTCAAAACAGAAACTGCCATTCACTGCCATAATAAAGACATTTTTTAAGATAACTCCGTTTGTATTCGTCTGAAAGAAGAATGTCATATACACCTAGAAGTACTTGGGTTAGTAAATCATGGGCTAATGGGCTAATTTTCATTTTTGGGTGAACTATCCCTTTAACAGGTAATACACACTTGTGATTCTTTTGTATACATACAATCTGGTTTTTTTTTTATTTCAGAGGTTTGTCTAGACGCTGTGAAATTGGTTTAGAGTTTAATGTCATTGTGCTTGGTAGAAAAACAGGACTGGTCCCTTTAGGAGTCACTTGAGGTTCACTGAATTGTTAATTGTGCATCTTGCTGCATGATTACACAGACGAGCCAATTAAGCCAGAGCAAAGAAGAATTATGATGTCATCTTGTGCGCTGAGAGCTTTGTTGTGTTGCACACTAATAGGCTCAGTGAGCCTGCAGGAAATAATTTCAGAGCTGATATTTTTTCAAGAGCTCCGACTGCCACATGTACTTCCTCTCCGGGAAGCGCACTGGAATTTTAATCCTTCTGAAGTCCTGGATGCATTTCTCCAGCTCCTGTTCTGGGGTCATCTTCTCCTTGCCGGGTTTCCTCTTCCCTGCCATGGCGTCACGTGGCCCCGTGGTCCGCACACGAAGCAGGTCAGTTCTCCTGGGGATTGGGGTCGGACCCTTTTTCACCGGCCGGTCCAAAGTCTGGATGTTGGGCTGGCGGGTGACTGGACGCACGATGACCGTTTCCTGGGGAGAGCTGGCTTCTGATTGGGTCTCGGAACAGGAAGTGGAGAGCTCGTTGAAGGAAGTGCCGCTCTCACCCTCGCGTTCGCTCTTGTGACTCTTGCAGCAGCAGTCGCAGTGAGAAGAAGACCATCCGGATGGGCCACCTTAAAAACACAAAGCCACAAAACCCACAAATGTCAACAGAGCACATATGAGCTAAAAATAAAAACAGTCAAAATGATAACAGAAGTCAAATTGTAAGTCATTTTGGAAGTCAGTGCAATTCTGCTGTAGGTATCAGATTCCAGAGTCTGATCAAGAATCAGGATGTGTGAAACCTGATAACAAAGGTGAAAGAACTGAAGTGAGCAAAGATATTCTTTATTTTTCCCTCAATGCAGTTCAACCAACACAGATATTATAAATACCCCTCTAATGGCACAGATGTTTCTCATTTTACACAAGTCGATGCTCATGCCACCATTTAAGTAGCCCATATAACACGCACCATTTGCTAAAAAAAAATGAAACTCACAAACTTGGAAACAAAAAAGCATCACGTGCTCTTCACACAGTGAAACACATTAAAATGTATGAGTGCAAGCTAGTCGCTTGGCAGTTTGACCTTATCACGTTGACCTTTTCAAAGACATAAAGAATCCATATTTAAATCACCATTTGAACTATATGTATCGATTTGTTTTGTGTTTTGAACAAAGAACTTTGCTAAAACCACAAAGGACTGAGTCCTTGTATCAAAAAGATAACGGTGTCCATGAATCCCTTTTGTTAACTGATGAACGTGCATGCATCAAAACAGCCTATGACTGCATAGAAATATCCAAAGATCAACTTAGCTGAACAGAGTGACAGAACCCCTCCAACCCACTTTTTGTTATACTGGTTAAAACTCTCTTCGCATCATGATAGCAATAAATAATAGAAGTGGTCTAAATCTTAAAACATGATCATATATCTTCTGTGGAAGTCTCAGGACCAAAAGAATTTCATCCAATCATTGCATTCGGTCCGTTACGATGTTCTTCCTGCCTGTCAACCTATGTATTCCCATTCCTCCGCACATCCTGCTCTCGCAGACATCACACGTCATCAGTGCGTTCCGTAAGGTTATGCAGAGTTTTAGACACACAGTCACTGAGAGCCACCAACAAACAGCAGCACCTTTTACAGTTTCTCCATAACCAAAACAACGAGCTAATGTTGCGTTCACACCATGGCATAACCGTAATTAAAAAATGGCAACCCGTGACGTTCATGCTCATGTCATCAGACTCGGATTTACAGTATGCATTTCTATGTTAACACCATCAACGCTGGAATGAACCTGCAGCAGTCAGGTGGTACAAGCAAGACCTCTGTACAAGAAAGTTGTTTAGTTTCATTATTATTGCAATTTTATGTGCTTTGAGATTTGAGGTAATTTAACGCTGTCTCTCGGGATGCTTTGCAGACTCAGCTGTGTTTTGTGTGTTCGTGTGTTTTGAAGGGGGCGTGACTTTGGAGACGCTCTGAAGGCAGGGTGGGATCTCATGCTTTCAAAGCTAGCTCGCTATTGCTAGCCTCTCCGAAATTGCCTTTAGCCTAACTTTAATGGTTGAATGAGATAGAGGCGGAAAAACTGGACTTTAAAAGCTGTATTAGAAAAACATGCTCCTCTTGAATTTCTGTTTATTACTCAGTTTAAATAAATATCTGAAAATCAAACATGTTCTCTTCTTCTTTGAAGCACTCTGTAAAACTCTGAATGGATGACATCTTGTTCACCTTCACTGGGAGACCGCAAACCAACCTCTAGCTATTCGGTTTCCTGGAAGGGCTGTATTGGCCCCATGGATCACCGGCCCTCGAGCCCAGGGGTCTCCTTCAGTTCACGGACATAAATCACTTCCCACTCAAGTGAAAAAACTCTGTGAACATGTCCGGGTCATATTTCAATCAAAATCAAAGCAATTTTTGTAATACATGTGCATCTGTGGCAAAGAAATATATAAAAAAAATATTTTCAAACATGAAAAACCTTTCATGTACAGAAATGATAATTAAAATGATTTTGCATTATGATAATTTGCAATATGCTTACAAAAATGACCTGGACATTACATTGAGAGACTCGCCCACCCAAATCAAAGTATGTGCATGATTGCACATGTGTGTGCTTGTATAAAGAAAATGCTGCATTTTCTACTGTGGTTTTGAGAACATATACCTGTAGTTTGACAGAGGCTCGATAAAATAAGTCTTACTCTCCCAAGGGGTCACCATATCTCCATCTTCCTGTTATTGGTGTTTCTCTTTCTTTAACTCATGTATAGAATTTCTCCCCTTATCCTATCAGCTTGACATACTATTAAAAAGAAGGATCACCAATGAGAAACTGTCTGCATAGAGGGGATGGTATTTTACATCTAAATATCATAATTAGCTAAACACGAATCTCAGAAGCAATAATTTGTGTTCATTGTATCTCCAAAGCAGCTAATTTATCCTGATTAATAACAAAATAATTCAACTGAGTTGCAAATACATTTTACGGAATGCAATAACGGGCTAATTGAAGGCAGTGTGATTGCTAGTGGCTTTCTAATGGGAATCCATGAATCTGACACCAGAATAAGCAGAACATTTCCCTGCATAACAATTAAACCAGGTTTAAACTCTTTCCCCCTGCATCCACTTCTGCTCTCTGTCCATCTCTCATCTTCACCTCTGTTTCCTGCAGCGTATGCAGGGTGAATAGAGAGGCTTTTATTGAAGGATGCAAAATGGATGGTGCAAGCCTGATGGGACCACAAGTCAAGAACGGAGGCGAGCAACAATAACGCTGCCATAAAACTAGATAAGCTGGGTTGAAACTGCTCCCCAGCTAACTGTTGTCCTCATTTATATGAAAACTAACATTTCCCAAACAGTCTGTAAAGATCTCGAGACATTGCATTCCACAATCGTTTCTTATTGGCATTACTGTAAGGGGTAAATATCAAATGGCCTTGGTCAGCAGGACATTAGGCTAATCTGGTGCTGTTTACCATTAATACTCGCCAAGCTTATGGCTGCAGTTTCTATCAGACAAGAAATTGATTGTATTTTGCTGTATCCACCCCATCCTCTGTCTTCTGATCTCCAACCGACTACAGAGAAGAACACGGCTGCCTGGATCATATTGCAGACCCATTACGGTCTGGGCTTGTCTGCGGAGTTAAATCAGTTACCGTATGTGAGTGCATTCTCATGAATTACACAAGCTTGAGAGATGCATTTGGCACCAGGCTTGAGCAGAGACAATCTCATCACAAGGGGCATCCACCCACCAGTGTCTACCCACAATGCATTGTGTCTAAATGCCTGAGAGTGCTTCAGATCTGAATTCTCCTGAGCAGCGTGCCTGGTGTAATGTGTTTGCTAGCACTACAGCGGAGCTCAGACAGCAATCCTAAAAATAGTGTGACACATCTATACATTTCTAATTAACACTCAATCTTCTAATGCTGACATGAAGGAGCTGATGCTAATCATAGGGGTGGCGACTAATGTATTTGTGCTTATGACCTGCAGCTGTAATGCTTCCTGTGTTTGTGTGCATAAAAGTTTGGAGAGATGTTTAACTACTAAATACCATGGTATTAATTATGGATTATGTCTACTGGAAAACCCAAGGCTTAAGAATACAAACCCATTATATCCGGTTCACAAATGAGATTTCTTCAATAATTGTTTTCCCTTAACATCAATGGGATTCAATTGGGAACATAAAGATTTATCCTAAATCTCCTGCTTCTCAGATTTTTCCTCCGTTGAAAAAGACACAAGTAATCTCACATCTCCTCTACTCAGCTGTCAGGTTTATGTTCTGTTTTATGGACCTTTAGTTTGTACTTCCTATGTTAGTTGCCTGTGTTCTTTGTTCCTGCCACTCGTTTGTTTGTATGGCACCTACTCTTTATCCCCAATGTACTTAAGCTCTGAGTTTGCTTCTGTTCATTGTGTGGTATTGACTTTGTTTAACTGACAAAGCCGTTATGTTTGTTTTTGCCAGTGTATTTCTCCTGTGGGATTTCCTTATTTGTTTAAGTTTAAGCTTCAAAAGATCCTCATCTTCTCTTCTTGAGATTTAAGAAGATTTAAACATGGATCTGCTAGCCGTTTGCCTGGGATGATCGCTTCCTTGAGGACCACACCAGAGATTTTTTTTGGACTTCTAACTATCTATCTAACTCACTATCCTGACAGCCCTCTCATTTCTTTTTATTTGGGGGAGTGGGGGGGTGAGGTGGAGGACGATATGCCAGTCCCACGCAGTATTGGGGAAAGATACTTTTAAAAGTAATTCTGTTACTTGGAAAGCAATGTGTTACATTAATTTTGAGTTACTTTCTTACCTGGGCTGTAAATAAGCCTCAGGCTGAAGGAAATGCAAAGTCAGTCAATAGATTGACTGGAAAACAAAGTAATTTGCTTTACTCATTTGAAAAAAGTAACTCAGATATTTTGTTGTAAACTTAAAAGCAATGTGTTACTTTAATGATTTGAAAAAGGTAATCTGATTAAACCCAACTCTCATGTTACTTGTAATACGTAACGCTGCCCAACGCTGGTGATCCCTGCTGGTCAGAACAGTGAAAATGCAACAAAAAACTTGGCCAAACATGCATAAAAACACCTTTTACACACCCATTGCAAATATTTTATTTAAAGTAAAATCTATCAAATGCAAGTAACTAATAATCTAATAAGATTAAATATCAAGGGTCTGTATAAGGGTGTTCTTTTGTCAATTTTCAGGGCTTGTTTTGTTTTTTCCATGCTGCTCAGCTAAACAGGCCAATAAGAGACTATTAACTACTATAACTACTATTATACATTTTATTTATACTAATTCATAATTAAAACGTCCACAAATGTATAAAACTGATCAGAGATCAGGTAAAAACCAATTGTTCAATGGTTACTTGACCAATTGATCAGTGATTCATGGGTTCACAGAGATAATCGTCCAAAGGCGCTGAACCATTTAAATTTCGAAACGTTTCATAACAGTTGTGACTTAACAAAGCCTTGTTTACTGAAATCATGTGACTCTTTGCAGTTTGATACACGCTCCGAACCACTGATTCAAAACAAAATATTTGTAAAAGTTTCGAAGCTTCATCAAGCAGTGCTTCGAAATCACCCATGACTACCCCAAACCTAGAGCCAGAGCCCACAGAAGACCCCTTTCTGTGGAGAGTTCCACCCTGCAGCCAGTGCCAGATTAGTTTGTCCTGGAGCCTGAGCCAGATTACCGGTCTGCCCTGAAGATAGTGCTTGCTATCACGTCCGTCCCAGAGGAGACATCCTGAAGCTGATTCCCACCATCACCTCACCCCTGAGGTTGAATTGTTCCATCGAATCCAAGTTAATGTAATGTAATGGTCCTGGGGTGCGTTTCCCAAAGCCAACTGTGGTCGCAAGTTCTGTCGTTACCTCCCACTCTGCCAAAAATCCATTCTGTTCCTCGACTGGATCCCTTCAGTCACTCAGCTCCTGCTTCAGTGGCTCCAGCCAACTGCTCAGATCCACCTTTGGCTTGCAAGTCTCAGATTTCCTAGCTTCACCTCGACCTCAGAGCCCAGACTTCACCACGGTCAGTCATCCCTCGGGCTCCCCCGTCCCTCTGGCTCCACCTTGGTCCATTTTCGCTCTGGCTTCGCCTCAGACTTTCGGGTCTCAGACAACGCCTCAACCCTCCACTCCTCTGGCTCGCTGGGCTCTCTTTTCCTCCGGTTCCACCATTGTCTGCACTCCCACTGTTGTTGGAGTTGTTGGAAGCTTAGTGATGGTGATGTAGAAGTCAGGCGACTGTATAGTTTATCGTGAAGATTGTTATGATGAACAAAGCTTGTAAGAATCATAAACTTTTGTTGGTCACAGCTTATTTTCAGCATTAATCCAAAAGCGAACCATTGTGATGCGATTGGCACTGCAGCACTATATAGCCATAAGTCAACAGATGTACAAATCAAATAACCTATAAAAGTGGGGCAATACAATTTTCTCTTAGACTGTGTGGATCAGCTTCAAATATAGGGTCTATCTACAAACAGCGAGGAAAAAATAAATATTCTGAGCTCTTGAAAAACGACTGAGTCAAGCCGTCCATTTTGGTATGCCAGGAAAGTCAACCAATCATACTCACCACGACCCTGCAGGCATTTATGGATTTGAGCTATTTCCACACACACACACACACACGCACGCACACGCACACACACACACACACACGGCTCTCAGCCTAGGTTTGCACAAAACAATGATAACCATCAATATTACTGAGATAAAAATAAAAATTCCTTCTGCAGGTATTGGTCTTCCTGCACACTCAGCTTTTGTGGCTCTGGCTTCAGATCATAAAAAAGACAAAAAATTAACGTCTTGGTTTTCAACAGAATGGTTTGATATGGGAAATTAGCAAAAGAATCTCTCTGCACACTTAAGGTTTGTTAATGAGAATGAGACCGCTGATACCGATCCTGAACCATGTGCTATATTCTATGAAAAACTGCAGATCAACGTTAAATCAACATTAATTCAACATGTACGATGTTGATAAACTCAGTGGCCTTACTACAAGAGGTCTGTGTAAATATGCATTGTGCCCATGATTAAAGTCCCTCACTTATGGTTTTGAACTTTGCCTGAGGTTTGATCGTGTTTATGTGCTTTTAATGTACAAAGTAGGCCAATTCTGTTCTTGCGGGGGAGCAGTCATAGAAGACTCATCTTTGCAGATGAAAAGAGCTTGTATCATAAACATTATACACATACACATTTTAGTTATTGAGAAACACTGACCAAAAAGTTGGTGTAGAAACAATTTTCACACATTAATTAATCACAATTAATTACAAAGAAATGGCAAGTAACAATTTTATTAAATGTGAAATTTTTAAGAAGAAAAACTGAAATATTATTTTCTTGCAAAACGAGTGTTTTCTTTTAAAATGTACTCTGATAATCTTTGTTTTATTTACACCTTCGAAAAAGTTATTTTTTAAATATGAAATATTTTTAATGAGGTGTCAGAATGTAAAAAGAGCTGACGGATCATGGGTGGGCTGATTTGAAATGAGGCAGGGTGACAGAAGGGTCCAAAAGTTTTGTGCTTTTTTGCTTTTTTTTAGATTTTCAACTTTCTTTAGTGTGTGATGTTGCTGTTTGAGCATGAAAAATGTCTGCAAAGTTACAATGCACAGTCACTCAAAAGGGATTTATTTTCTGTATCAGTAAGAACTGTTTCTTTCTGAAACCCTGAAACGCCTCAATTGTTGTTTTGAGTTTTCTTCCGGGAACGATTATGTCACAACATCCCTCATTTAAATAATTCCCGACCAATGCATATGCAAAATAAAGGGGGCGAGGACTAGTTAGAATTGTGCTGAAACACGCTCAAAGAGATTGACCAATCACAACACACTGATCTCGACCAATCAGAGCATACTGCATTTTTTCGGAAGGAGGGCTTACCGGAACTAAACGGAGCGTTGCAGAGAGACTGGGAAGAGAGGTGCTGCAACAATGTGAAATATGTAAAAAATATGATGTTTTTGGAACATTCAAGCATTAAAACCTAGTAGGAATCAAGATTTTGAAAAAGGGCTTAATAGATCACCCATTGTTCTAATCTAGGGACAAGTAATGTGAATCCCAGTCTCCAAGTCTGCATTCCAGAGGCTTTGTGCTGGAAGATTACAGGCAATGTGACAATTTCATCCTCTGACTGATGTTGACACGAGCTGCAATCTCTTTCCTTTGTTAAAGGCGGCCATGCGCGTCTTTGGCAAAGAAGTGCCTGACAGACAGATTGGAGAGTCCAGATCATCTCAAAGCAGTCATGATCCCTCTCGAAGAGCTGATGGGGTGGAATAAGACCATAGAAAGAGATGACAGAGAACCTGTCATTACTACAGTGGTTCCTTTTGAGATGTGGAGAAAGAAAAATTTCACAGTGTCATAGAGAAGCACAGTGAAGGAGAGCAGGAATAATATAAAGAAGGGCAACTGCTGTAAAAATTCACATTGTACACTGTAAAAAAAATCTAGTATTTACAACAACAAAAAAATCTTGTAAGCTATGTTGCAAGAATAATTCTGTTAAAAAAATACAGTAAAAATGTAAACATTTATAGAACAACCAATACATTTTACAGTAGAAAACTGTAATGTACAAACAAGAAAACTGCTATTTAAACCGGTAAATTGACCACCACCATAATAATGTATATAATCTATATAGTACAGGAATTTACTGTTACCCTATAAACAGCTTTTTTTCCCTTTAGGGGTTTTATAATATTTTTTGGTTAAAATGACACAAATGTTAATGCGATGTCAAGGCTTTTTTGGGTGAGAGGTTTTTTTTTTGTTTTTGGTCCTTGCAGTGGTACATTTTTGTTAATTCTAATGTATATAGACTAAAAATCCAGAAAATTTTCCTTTTATGTTATCATTAATATTTTGTACACTATAATAATTCTTTAAACCAATTTTATGAGGTGCATCCTGAGATGCTTTTTAAACAGCAGGAAGAAGTACTTGACACATTTCCTTTAGTATGTGGTTCAACACACTAACTAAATAAATAAATAAATAAATAAATTAGCACTGTATTCGATTACAATTTACCCAATTTGATTAAAAAGTCTTAATTAATTGTACATAATATTAACATTTTTTAAACAGATACACTGCCATTCAAATTCATTTTGGATCGTAAGATTTTTTTTTGTTTTTAAAATAAGTCTCTTATGCTCAAGGCTGCATTTACAGTATTTGATTAATAATAATAATACAACTACAAAAAACTATTGTGAAATATTATTACAATTTTAAATAACTGTTTTCTATTTGAATATATTATAAAATGTAATTTATTCCTGTGATGGCAAAGCTGAATTTGCAGTCTTCATTACTCCAGTCTTCAGTGTCACGTGATGCTTCAAAAATCATTATAATATGTTGATTTGCTGCTCAAGAAACATTTATTCTTATTATCAATGTTGAAAAAAACATTTTTTTCACTATTCTTGGATGAATAGAAGATTTTAAAAAACTGAATTTTTCTTCAGTTAGAGCTCGATCTCGATCTCGATCTAAAAATCTTATGTCCATCAGGAATCGATTGGTTTGCTGCTGTGATCTCATGTCCTCACGCCAGTGAACACAGAGAGGAGAAGAGAAGAGATGTCTCTGCGAAGTGATTTTGATTAAAGATTACGAGACACATCCATTTAAAAAAAATAATGATGTGCACAGATAAATAATTTATAGTGTATTAAATACTGCAATGTTCCATTAAAAATAAGAATAGTCAATTATCATTTCATGGTGACTTTAAAGATTACAAGGGCGTACTTTTGGTTTGAACAATGGGGGGTTGAAGTGTGAACCGTTTAGCGGGGTCCAAGGGCATGCTCCCTCATGAGATTTATTTATTTATTTGTTTGTTTGTTTTTTGCTAAATGGTCTTTTGTGGTATCATCCACACAAGCGTAAATAAATAAGCGTAAATGTGTTTGTGTAAGAAAAATATCCATATTTAAAACTTTATCGACTAAAATAACTAGCTTCCGGCAGAGGGCCGTACACAAGTCAACTTATTTTAGTCTAAAAAGTTTTAAATATGGATATTTTTCTTACACAAACGCATCGCTTCGCTTCAGAAGGCCTTTATTAACCCCTCTGAGACGTTTTGAGCACTTTTATCATGGTTGGATAGGCTTTCATGGACTTCCAAAATCGTATACCCGTTGACTCCCATTATAGACCTAATGCACCAGAGAAACGAGGGCATCGCCATCTTTAGAAAATTGTCTTTGAACTTTCGTTTTTGCGGTCGCTCTGTATATTTCTATGACATCGCTGTCGAGGAGTAATTAGCTGGTGAAGTGGATTTACTTATTGTAGAGTTAACGAAAGTTATCACGAGCATTGTAATGTTTATCATAAGCATTGTAAAGCAGATGTCTTAACAAATGCCTGCCGGAACTTTTTTAAATGAGCCGTTCATTCATCTATGCAAGATCGCTGTGAAAATACAGACCGGAAGTCAAAAGACAACGAGCGCAGCGCTGAAAAGGGGCGGGGCTACATAAGGTCTATAAGGCTTGGAAGAGCCAAGACATTTTTTAATATGATCCGATTATATTCGTCTGAAAGAAGAATGTCATATTCACATAGGATGGCTTCAGGGTGAGTAAATCGTGGGCTAATTTTCATTTTTGGGTGAACTATCCCTTTAAGCGCAGAAATCTTGAACACAGTTGATATGGCTGGTTCTGCTGGGAAAACCACTCGCACTGCTTTCTCGCTCTTCTCCATTTACTTTCAATCTCAGGTGGGCCAAGTGACTCTTTCTGTACAGCAGCCTATAGATAGAGATAGGAACAGTCTATATTTGCCCCGTTTCAACTCCCACAGTGGACACAAGATTTGTTTGTTGTGCCAATTCAATAAAGACTGTTCTTCAAGGAAATTGCCAGAATGATCTCTCTCTCTTACCATGGTTTATTTTGACAAGTTTAGTTGTTTTCCCCTTACCTTTTGGGGCAGAGCGTGCACATTTCTGATTCGCTCCCCAATGTTCATTAATTAGCTGATTAGAGTATATAAGGGCTCTGGATTGCATTCGGAGTGCACTCCAACGAGCCGGCCACAACAGTTACCCCCACCCCACAGGGCCAACACTAATATGTGCAATCTGCACTGGACTGGAAACAACTTGACAGGCCGAGTCGTGATGTTGGGTTACATTAAATGCAAAATTATATAGTGTGAGCTACATTTTTGAATGTAGAGATAATTATGCGTGCAGAGTCAACTTCACAGGACGATTCTGCTCCATGATGCAAAAACATGCCATAGATCATCAGTATTTTTAGGCAACAGAGAAGGTGACCTTAAGAAACATCTAATAGATTTTTAATTGGAAAACTTTCAAGCTGTCTTGTGATGTAAATAATTAGCTATACAGTTTTGATCCTTAACGATCAAAAGAATAAAACTCATCCATTTGAAGAGGGATTGTTACTGATAATGATCAACTTTTTTCAAAATATTTCATAAATTATTCTTATTGTATTAACTTTCAGGAGAAGAAACAAGTATTATTTGACATATTCTGGGCTGTTCGTCATTAATGTGCAACATGTGTAGAATTTTAAATATTTAGACTTCAGAGCCTTGACAACAAGATGCAATTTAGGGTCAAAATGGAATGCCAAAACTGATGCAGGCACACACAAAAAAAGAGAGGGAAAAGTCAGTAAATGAGTTCCCGTCTAAATGCAGCTATGTAATGTGGCTATGTGTTATATGTTAATGAATGGCATGATTTGTTTTGCAATTTGTTTTTCTGCCAAACAGAATGCAATGTAACTGTGATCTTTGGCCATAATCACGACTATTAATTCATTCAAAGACAAAACTGAGCAGAAATAATTTAAAGAAATGTCAAGGACAAGCTGCAGCACATTTTTAACTGTAAGAATGTTAATTGATGAAGAACATAAGAAAGAAGATGAGTGAATAAGAGACAAAGACAAATAAGCATTCAAGAAGCTGTAAGGAAAAACTGAGAAAAGCAACCCTATTGACCGCAAATTATATGTTACCAATCATTTGGGCAGTCTAAATTGGTCAAATGTGTCATGTGGTTGATGTTCTGAGAAGTAACAGCACAAATAAGGCAGTGAGGCCTGTAAAAAGCAACTGGTTCATTTACCAGGGGATTCAAGAGTAAACTAATTCAGAAGAGAAACAAGAATCTACCAATCATGCTGTAAACAGTGCAGGGTAAAGTGAAAATATGACATTTCAACCATTATTTGAAATGCATCTAACATTATAATTTTATCTTGTTAACAGTTATTTTAAATGCAACTTTAAATGCAACAAATTTACAATGCACAATTGCCTAACACTGTGTTGGAAAACACATATTAACAGTCATTCATAGTAGCCTATTAGTTTCTTTTTTTTTTTTTTTTTTTTGCTTTAAACTGAAATGATGTGATCATTGACCCACCCTCATATGATTTTTTTCTATGAAAAAGAATGTCCAACCTGCTTCTTCATTTTTCTTTTTCTTCTTTCATCATGAAAATTCATGATGATCACTAGCTGTCAAATTCATTTGTTTGGTTTATTAAAAGAAGTAATAGGTTAGGAATTAAAGCCAGGTCCCCTTTCAGGTTTAAACAAATTTGCACAACTAGATTGTCACATCTCTTACCCTAATATAAAGTAACAACTAATTAGATAAAACGTGTTTTTCTTTTCCTTTGTCATTTCTTATTTCGTTCGTCTATGGGCACCAAGTGAACCAGCTCTCCTGTCCTCTCAATAAAATAATTTCATGACACCCCTGGTGATTCTCAACTTTTGCTTAAATAGTCTGCACAAGGAATAGGCATCACATGAAGTACCAACAAAAACAATCTATTTTATGTGAAGTTTAATGTGAGTATCTGGATTTTTAGGTGATATATGTGATTATTTTTGTGAAGGATAATTTGCATGTGATTGCCCTTGAGATTCTTTGTAATTCTGTGTTTGCTCGTAAATCTTTGAGAAAAGCCATACAATCTTATCTGCCATAAAGTTCAGCAATGGTCTTATATATAAAAATAAATTAATGGTATTTCCCTGTGAAACAAGTATTCACACTTGAACTTGCCAAGCAAGTGCTTTCCTAATGAAAACATACAACGGAAAACTGTTTCTTCACTTGTTACTTAATCTGATTATAATAGAGAACATTTTCTTAATATATTTCATTTATAGCATCTGACTGAGTGGCTCACTAATTCATTGTATTATTTATTCATTTGATTCAGTAAAATACACTGAATTATTCAGGAATGAAACAAATGACCGTCCTTACAAGTGAGTTATTGAATCATTCATTTAATTGATTTGTTCGAAAACACTGATTCATTCTTGAATAAAACACTCATACTGTCTGAGACAACGTTTAATTCTGCTCGGGCTTGGTGGACAAAAAATGTACAAAGCAACTGCATTGTGTTCAAAATGTAAGTTACTCATCATTAAAGTTGCAATGAAATGGAATATCTTTTTTACTGCCATAGTGTGATGTACATCAGAGTGAAACTTTGATTACAGAATTACAGATTACGGATTACAGAAAAATAAAAAAATGTAGGGCGGGGACTTGGTTCAAATCATCGGTTTTTGATTGGATGATACATCTGACATGATTAAAAAAAAAAAAAAAAAAAGAAGAAGAAAGAAACATCCACAGATGTATAGTTCACAATAGGATCAATGCATTTAGAAAAAAATAGATAGGGAATTTACAATTCATGCTGATTTTAACTTCTTGTTTATTGAACTGTTGAGTAAAGCCATATCGCTGTCGGTCTGAATTACAATTTAGCATGACTCCTCATACCTTTATGTAGGCTATATCTTGATTTGTCATAAGTTTTTCCATTATGTGTATGGGAGGGGCTGAATGCTGCAGTAATTATACTGATGACAGAGAACAAATCATTAAGCAGCCATATGTCCATATTCGCCCCAAAAAATCTCGTGACTGTCCTCCAGAAGCTCTCCGTTCCAGGCCCACTCTTTTTAGGTTTTCCAAGGGGACTCGTTTGGAATTAAGCACAAAGTGATTTTTAATTGGCCATATGCTTCAACATCTCTCTCATTTAAGACAAAAGCAAGTCAAATGAACTACTAATGAAGGCAGCGCTGGAGAACAATTATATCCAAAAGGTGCACATGTATTTAAATAAAGAGAGAGAAAATAAGAGAGGAGGGGGGATGACATGAGCATCACTCTGGTAGATTACTGAAATATTCATATGCCACACTCTCTTCATATTCCTGAGAGCTATAGCCTACTTGAGGGAATTCTTCACATCTGCATTGCCTCAAAAGCTTCTCTCTCTCTCTCTTCTATCAATGGTCTTACTGGAAAAACTCAGTTCAGACTAGGCTACTAATACTTGAACGGATGTGCATTTGTCGCCTACAGAATTGAGCACAATTTAGTTTGAGGCAGATTATAGAATTGATCAGGATAGAATTGAACAAACTATGTACGCCGCCTAGTGGATCCGGCTGAGAAAAGTGCATCTTACTCAAATTCACTTTATCCTACATTTTATTTGGATTTTAGAAATTGGAGCACTATTATTTTTTATTCTGATTGACCAGTCGTAGTATTCAGTGGTCAAACATTTCTGAATAGCTACTGAAGAAAATTATTCGATTTTGCCTTTAATCGATCATTGTTTATGTAATTAATAATTGACAACAATCGATTATGATTTAGAGGTAGTGACAAATGCAATTGTTGTTTGCTGTACTTACGGTAGAAGACATACTCCGTGTTGTTGGCCCAGTTTCTGTCATCTGTATGTCTGTTGTGAGGAGATGTGGTGAGTGATGAATTGCACGCGACGATGTGGAATCCGCTCTCCGCGAGCATATCAAACGCTCGCTCCAGGTGGCGAAACTTCAGTGAAAACTGAGAAGTGTATCGCTCTGGTGCCCTGTCAGGATCCCGGCTCTCGTTTAACGTGTCCCCAAACACTTCTTTAGCTAGACCGACCCTTCCGCAAATAAAGATTTTGGGTATTCCTCGAGCTTTTGGATCAGCGTCCCTCCCGAGGGCACACGAGCTCTTGTATCCCACCGTGATGAAGCCGTAGCACCTATCGCGCGCGTCCAGGTAAGATGCAGGGAACAGTCTCTGGTCGCTTCCCTGTGATTCTTCGTCAAAATCATTGTGAATGTAATCATCTGGTGTCAGGATTTTGACGAGGTCGGGCAGCTGGAAGAACTCAGCCTCCCGTTTCAGCCTCCCTTTCTCCGGGAAATAATCCGGCAGGACGACGTTCTTATCGCGGAGATAGTCCAAAACATATCGAAACAGAAATCCGTCCCTGTCAATGAAGTAGCGTCCCTTGATGTCCTGCGCGAGGTCGTTGGAAATGTCCTTTTTAGGGGAGAATAATTTCCCCAGCAGTGAGTTTGGCACGCTGGTGAGGGTGGCATGGCGTGTGTAATACACCTGTCCACCTACATTGAGCTCAATCACATCAGAAGAGCAACTCTGAGCACATCCACTGTCCTTGGGCGTTTGATAAGTCCTGCAATTTTCAGTCAGGGCCATTTTGACGTTGCACACTTCAAAAAATGCAAAAGCGAATATGCAAAAGTTTTTGATTTCTGTTTAGTGAGCAAAAAGTCAAGAGAAACATAACCTGCACACTCTTTAACAGACGTTCACAGTCCATTGTGTTATGTACAGCATCTCTGAGGACCTGCAGACTGTTTATGAAAGTATAAATGTATCAAAATGACACAGTGAGACTGTTAGGCTTCTCCCACTAATCTATCTGCCAGATTATATTTCTGAACACACATTTCCAGTTATTTATAATAATGTAGAAATAGGAGAGCTCTCACCCAAGGGAACCAATTGTGCAGCTCCAAAAATAAGTTCTGCTTATAAAAAATGAAAAACCGCACCAACCAAGACAGCTTCAACTTCCTTCAGAAGAGTGCTTCTCTCTCATGAAATCTGGTCCGTCCGGAACAGTTAGTCTACATGTACCTGGCTCCCACCCAGCGTTTCATTAAAAGGATCTCGAGTTGAAAAGGAGGGTGCGTTGGGAAGTTTGAGCATCCTTACTCTCCAGAGCATCAGCAGCGTAGTGCGAATGAATGCAGCGTGCTGAGAGAGGCTTTGGACGGGGGAGGGAGACCATTCTTAGGGAGATGAGCCTTACATCATCTTAAAGGAAAATGACAGCTGGAAAGATACATGCATTGCACCCTTCTTCTCCAGATTTCCAAATATGCTCATGCAATTATTGTGCTAGAAAAGAACATGAATTGGTAAGGCACTGTACGTTTTCATCTCAGAACTTCATTGATTTATTAGGTTGAGCTCAAATCCCACATGCCTTTCCAGAGATTAGCTTTGGGATGTTTTAGGGAAACTCAGTGTTTGTTATGGTTTCAGGACCATGGACAGATCCCCACAAACTTGGTTCCAGGTGGCTTACTAGGCAGCTAACATATATTTTACAGTCATTTGAGCGTTATATGATATCCGATAGTGCATTGGCTGTATGTAATGCAGCTATATTTCTTGTCACTATTGCAACTCAGCAAGATTTCAGTTTCGACTGGTTTTGCGTTTTCAGAATGTTTTGTAAAATCCCCTATGAATTTACATCACAGATTTAATGCCATTTTATTGACTTATCCTCACAATATAATGTGCACACAGAGGATTCTTTGAGTTAGAGAACATGTTTATTTAGGCATGCAAACCTTTGGCATTGTGTGCTGATCTTGTTTCAAGGAATTTGTGAGCTCAGCTTCACTGAGCGATGGCTTTGAGGCTGTGGTCACGCTTACCCTGCTAATTTTGTGTATTCTGCTGAAAAAAGTGTTGCTAGGCACCGACAGGAGAAACTGTGAGTGGGATTCAGATGGCAAATGCTCTGCTGTTTTCTTTTTATCTGCAATAATGTTTCATTATAAAGGACCCGCAAATTGATGCATTGATACGTACAGGAATACCGGCATGAACATAATGATATCTTCTGAATTCGAGATGAAGTTTCTTCCCTCTTGGGGACTGCTAAAAATACTCAATTCTCAGATGACATGAATCATTTAACTATAGGCTGCCAGCATGTACACTGTCGGTTTGATTTTATTTAGTCCTCGTTTTTAAAGCAGGTAAGACTTGGTGCATGATGACATGCAAAGTTGAAGAGATGCCTGCAGCCACTGCCTTTAAAACACTTAAATAATGCAGGACAACTCTTAAGGTACCATCAACCTTTACTCATTCAGCCCTGTCTGGATGAGTATTTCCAATCACTGCAATATGTATAAAATGTCAATTAAGAAATGCAATAAATCAAGTAAAAATTTCCATTACTTTGCAAACAAAAATTTACATTCATCCACCGATTCATGTAAAGCTTAGATGTTGCGTTACAGATAATCCATGTATAAACACATATTATCTTTTCATTACTTGGATTACTGGTCAAACTGTGTGGTCTTCATCCATCCATAAGTATAACGCATACACTTCTCTGGAGGAGGGAGCCGTCATAGCTGTGCAGCAATCCATTGACCTAGATTTTTAGTATTCTCTGGATTTCAGCCACCCCTGCCTCAGAGAGGAGCCATTTATGTGGATTTGGATGTTTCTGCATGTGGAGGGCCTTCGTGCTTAATGGAAGCAGAAGAGTGCCATTATTGCAATTACTTATTTTTCAGCTCCATGGTGTGCCTTTTGAGAGTGAGGATTCGATCCTTTTTCTTGCGGTAAACATATTGTGATATTGTGAACATATTGTTTCATTTCATTCCTGACACTTTCTAAAATAAAGTTATGTACGCCTCCACCCATTTTACATGAAAATGGAAACTTAACTTAACAGACCACTGCATTTCTGTAAGCAAGTCCACTGAAGGCAAGTTTGAAGAACCCAAGTGCAGCATTTATTCAAAACAAGATCAAACATAAAACAAATTCATGAACTCAAAACATGAACGCTTACAAACTGTGGTTACACAAACTATAATGGCATATGGCAAACATGAGGGCTTAAAAACTCAAGACTAATGACAAGGGACACCTGTGAACATAAGACAATAAACCAATGACAACATGACACATTCACATGGGGAACACATGGCAGGATCACATGACTATAACGGGATCACATGACAGGAAACAAGAACATGAATCAAAACCAAAACATGACAATTTCCTGCATCTGCTGTTTCTCCATATGCATGTGTTAGTTGTGTTATTTTAGCATCATACAGTTTTATTAATATGTTGAATGTACTAAAAATGAAAAAAAAAAATTCCTTAGCATTTTTGATATAGGCTACAGACGACAACGTTCTCGAAACGATCCCTGTTCGCATGAATCTGTTGGATCCTCCGCGAGAAAACCCCCCAACTAAAAACGCTGCATTATTCATGCCATGCCAGTAGGCGATGTCACTTTGTAAAGAAACACTACATGTATGCCTACAAACTTGTGAGCATAACCTTGCCGTTTTCACAAAATCAAAACCAAAAAGTTTTTGTAGGTCTTTACATGAAGACGAACAATATTGTTTTCAAAAACTTGCAATAAAATGGATGTCCAGCTGATGGTTAACAGCACATCATGCCTGAGTTGTGTTTATCAGTATACAGTGATCACGAAAGAGTGAAATACAAATAGTACTAAAGTCACGAAATGCAAAACAATGCAGGTTCAACTAATCATCTTGTTATGAATGTCACTTTAATTCTATTCTGTGGATGAATTATCTTATGAATTATCATAACATGAAATGTTCCTATTTACAGTGTGTTTTTTGCAGCGGACATTAGTGCGTCTCTTTCTCCTAAGGGGTCGTTGCCCTGAAAAACGTTGAAAGACCCCTGATAGATATATAAAAAGTCCATTAAAACAGCTGTTTATTTGTGATGCTGGCCTCTTCAGATCCCCCCACAAATTTTCTATCAAATTCAGGTCTGGGATCTGGCTGGGCCATTCCAAAACGTTCATCTTTCTTTGCTGAAGCCATTCTTTCGTTGATTTAGACGAGTGTTTTGGATCATTGTCATGCTGAAAGTTCTCTTAATTTTCATCTTTTTAGCAGAAGCCAGAAGGTTATGTGCCAAAAGTGACTACTTGGATACTATAAAATTGATGATTCCCTCCACCTTCACTAAAGCCCCTGCAATTCCGACTGAAGAAAAGCAGCCCTAAAGCATGATACTGCCCCCACTAGGCTCCACAGTGTGGTGTTCTTGTGCTAATGTGAGTTTTTGCTCAGTACTAGAGCTGCCAGAAAGAGCTGCAACTCTGTTTCAGTTTGCTGTAGGCCTCTTGACAGCCTCCATGGCCGATTTCTCTTTGTCTTCTCATCAATTTTGAAGGGATAGCCTATACTGTTCTTGTCAATAACACTGTTGTGCCAAACTTTCTCCCCTTGTTGATTACTGTCAGTTTGTTCCATTCTAATGCATGCAGCAAGATGTCAGAAAAATCTTACAAGAACTGCTGAGATTTATTTGGAGTTATCAGAATTGCTTCAGGTGAAGACAGGCGTCCGTTTTCAGATGAGCGTAATGATTTGTTTATTCTCAATTGTATATACATTTATTTCATACATTTTGAGGGTTTTTTAATCTTTCTTCTGGTGTTCAGTGGCATTGCACAGGTTGTCTTTTTTTCATTCACTTTAAAAAGGGATCAGTTGACTTAACTTAATAATTGCCATAAAAATGTAAGTATAAACTTCATGCATAATTGAACAAAAATAAGTTATGTGAACTTGACAATTCCAAGTTACTCTGGCAAGTAAAAGTTATTGAAACTAAATAAAATGTGTTATTACTTTATAACAACATTTATAAATAAAAATTAAGTAACCACAACTTATTATGTGTACTTATAATTCACTGATTGATTTGATGTCATCTCATTTGATTAATTTCTTTGAAAGTCTTAACAAAAAATGTAGGCTACTACAATTCTTAAAAAATACAAAATTGCTCAAACCAGTTTATTCCGCTTTCATAAACTGCAAAAACTTTTCTTTGAGAATAGATGACATTTTAAATTGTCAATATAATTACATTTGATTTCAATGTATTCAGAAAAGCTAAAACTATTCAAAGCGACAACATTCCCCTTTAAAGCACTTTTTCACATTAAAACTCAAAAGGTTCTGCCGATGCTGTAAAATACACATTTTTCTCTCTACACATTGAAATGTGTTCCTCATACCTGCAGGGTAGTCTATAGGTGCCAAATATTTATATTTGTTTCATTTTTTTATGTAACAAAAAACATTTTTAACAGTGGTGTGATTCTTTTTATATCAGCTGTACATAATTTGGTGTTTATTTCAACAATAACCTAGCAGCACTTTAGTAGAGTCACATGATATTTTGAAGAGTCATTAAAGTGAACATAAAGTGAGTATTTCATTAGTGTAACCCAATGTAGATTCATTCAAGACTTTTTAAATAAATTCTGTTTACATTTTATTTATTTACTTAAACATGTAATTACTGACAGCACATCATTGCTGAATGTTTGGTTGGTTGTTGACAATGAATTGTAGAACTGCCACATCAGAAAATATCTGGAATAAACATAACCTGGTTTGTCTGTTGTGACCATGCCATTTAAAACATAAAATAGTTTGAAAATAGTATTGCATTCTCAGCTTACATTTGTTAATATTTATCCTGAACAACTTTACACTCTCTTTATCTAATTTATTTTTTTTAAACGTATGTAAAAAACAAAACAAATATTTCTAGGAAATATTAAGTATATGGACTAAATATTGCGAGAAGATGCATAAGACAATCTGATCAATAATAAATGCACAGAAACTAAATAAAGCTAAGCTAGGAAATTGTGCTTGAAACACAAACTTAATAGGCCTAATATTTAATAGGCCTAGTCATTTACTTTGTTCATGAACTAATGATCATTTATGTATTATATGAGTCGACGACATGCACATTTTTGTGTCCAAGTGCATTTTTTCCTTTTAAAATAATTTGATAAATGTATTCTTTATTCACTTCATTCTATAAAACCTATTAACCTATTTGAATTCAGTTTTAGTATAGGTACATTTAAATAATACAATATTATTTTATGTTTTGTTATCTTCAAGCCCCAAAATGGCAGGTGCTGCAACTGCCTGAACAAACGAACAGACTAAGGCAACTACACTGTAAAAAAATCGTTTTTTAAAGTTTATTCAACTATTTAACAAACAAAAGTTTGTACAACTAATGACCCTAAGTTGAGAAAACTCAAAAATGTCCTGCAGCTGGTTGCTTTAAACTTTTAAGTTTTCTCAATTTTTTTTTTTTTTTACAGTGTAGCCTAGTGTTTTAATAGGCTAATAAAAATTAAAAACGAAATACTATGGCATAATTTTTTGTTTGAAACCTTTCATTCAAACAAATTTCTGGTGAGATAATTGAAACGTTGTCCGGCTATTTGTATGGGTGGGTTTTATTATGAAATGACAAAACAGTAAACATTATAATTCATCATCCAGAGGACACCAACGGATCCTTGAGGCAATGAAAAGGTTTGTAGATCTCTCTCAAATATAGGCTGCATATTATACATCCATTTGGTTGTACAGCCTATGACATGAAAGCATGCTTTTACATGATAACATGAAACAACAACAACAAAAAGAATGTAAACACTTTGAAATATTATTTAACAACTGAAACTTGTTTAAACACATTATGACTAAAACAATATGCATTACATAAGTAACAATATATAAAAAACACCTTTTTGAAGCTTTATTTGTCCATGAAACATGTAATAATGTTAAAGTTATACAGCGTCGCCAATGTGTGATGTATGAATGAGAGAAACAGAAGAACAACAGAAATAGAAGCAGTGAAGAGAGATAAGGCAGTGTGTGTGTGTGTGTGTGTTTTATGATGGTGATATCACCGAGGCTACTGTCATCTCACCCAGTGTGAAGTCACTGTAATAAGAGGCGAGATGTAATAACTCGACACTGCCAATAGGTCGCACTGCATGTTGTAAACAGTGTCGCCACGGACCTCTACTGTAATCTCCATTTTGAATGTTTTTATGGTTTAGGGTTTTATGGCACGCCTCTTTTCTCATGGCCGAAAATGAGAAAATTGCCTGGATTACCCAGATGGGGTTATGAATTCGGACTAAAACGCTGGACGATATCCGACCCGCGACCTTTTTCACGCAGTTCGCGATTTGTCTTGCTCTTCTGAAACGACCTCAGACTGCGGTGAAGGCTCATGTTGTTGCTAATCGCTTTCAGCAGAAACCTCTACACAAAAACAATGTCAGATGATGCAACAGATCAAATCAGGAACGTAAATATCAAAAGGTAAGTTACGTATTTCCATATTGTTTCTTGTTAATTGTGCACCTGGATACTAATATACGCGTTCATAGCGTAAACGGATAACGTTAGCAACTAACTTAGTTTTAAATTAGTAGCCTAACTGTCGTTTCTACACTCTGACTGATCTCGCGACTTGTTTTTTCACGCCATAAACAGTTCTTGCTGTCCTGTTAGGGCGATGTATGCGGTGTTTTGGCTGTTGCATAGCTAATTGCACGTTATTTATGGGTTCAGAGTTGAAATTTGAAGTGATTGACTCTTCTGTCTGCTGTGGGTTAGCAGTGGGTGTGAGTAGGCCTCAGTGCGTGTCACACTGAGTGATCCGCGCGCGCTCGTGCTGCTGCTGCTACAAGAGCGCGAGACTTAATGTGACACATTTGGATTTTTATCTGTTTATTAAAATAATAGTCTAAAAGATGTAAGCTCTATGCATTCAGCTGCAGATGATGAGGCGTTTTGGACAAAATAGTGTTTATAAAGTTAAAAATAGAGATATATTATGAGGTACTTATTTTAAAAACATCTACTTTAATACGTTTAATAATTAGGCTACTGTGTGCAAGTAAGTTAAGTACGAGACGTATATTTGTCCAACGGTGTTACTGTTATTTTAATACATTTAAATATAGATAACTCATCCAATGTCAAAATATATCATTTCAAAGCATAACGTTACATAGTTACAGTTTATGTGGTGTTTATGCAGAACTGTCCAACTTCTCGCGGGTCTTTTGTTTGTTTAATTTTTTATGACGTCATGCAATAGTGCTATTGTTTTGGCTAATATTCCACAGTTTTGCTGATTTACGAGTAAATGTGAGCAACTATGCTATTTTAAAATCAGAATGAGATTTATTGTCAAGTATTCTTGCTTACACACATGAGGGTTGTGCCTTGGTAAAGCTTGTAGGCCCTCAATACGCAGAAAAAAATCAAGACAGAATAATATTAATAAGTGAATATACAGTACCGGTTAAAAGTTACTAATTTTAATGTTTTTGAAAGAAGTATCATATGCTCATCAAGCCTGCAATTATTTGATTAAAAAAATACAGAAAAATCATTAATATTGTGAAATATTATTATAATTTAAAATAATGGTTTTGTAGTTTAATATATTTTCAAATATAATTTATTTCTGTGATGCAAAGCTGAATTTTCAGCATCATTACTCCAGTCTTCAGTGTCACATGATCCATCAGAAATCCAATATGCTGATTTTATTAATGTTGGAATAGTTTTTTGGAACCTGTGATACTTTTTCCAGGATTCATTTATGAATAAAAAGTTTTAAAAAAATCTTTCCTAATACTTTTTATGAATTGACCTAATCCTTGCTGAATAAAAGTATTAATTTATATATAAATTTTTTTTTTAAATGCCTGACACCAAACTCCTGAATGGTAGTGTATATTGTAATTTGTTACAAAAGATTTCTATTTTGAACAATTGCTGTTCTTTTTAACTTTTTTATCAAAGAATCCCGAAAAAAGTATCACAGATTATAAAAAATATTAAGCAGCACTGTTTCCAATATTATAATGATTTCTGAAAATGTTAAATTTTTGTCTTTTTGATCTCTTTTAATCACGTTTTGTTTTTATGTTACTAACAGTAAACTATGCTTTTTTTTAGTGATGGTTTTTATGGTGTATTAGAAAATATAAGTGTTTTGATGTGTTTTACCACAGTAATGCAAGATGGATCAAGGAGGACTGAAGAACGGCGCCAAGAGAGATGAGCGTTTGAATACATTGGATTACAGCAACAGCCCAGTTGAGGGAATTTTACGAAGCGGAATACAAAGCGCCATGTCTGTCGCTCCCACGTCCATGGTTCCTCAACCCAGTCCACTGATGCAGCCAGTTTCCGCGGACCTTCCCAATGGCCTTAGCAATTCACCCACTCTGGAGGAGCACACCACCTCCACTCTTGGCTTCTTTATGGAAGATTCAGAACTCAAAGCGGTTGGGAAGGAGCAGAGGGCTCAACAACAACAGGCCCTGTGCTCTTTCACTTTGGGGGACAGCTTCTCAGGTCTGGAGGCCAGCATTGCAGACCTCAATAGCTCCTCCCCTTCAATGGACTCCATGATCGGTGGAGTCGACCCCAATCTCTTTCCTTTAAAAACAGAGCAATTTTCTCCCATGGATAAATGCGATATGGACCTTGACCAAGATTCCTTTGGTCCAATGGGGAAAGATGTTGATGTTGGCAATCATAAGCTCTTTAGTGATAACACTCTGGACCTCCTGCAGGACTTTGAGTTGGACGGATCGCCCTCTGATTTCTATGTGGCAGATGACGCGTTCCTCTCCACCATAGGTGAAGATGCTCTGCTCGGAGACATGTCGACAAATACAGAGAGGGACTCAAAGGCCACGATCTCGGTGAACAGCACCCTCAATGGCACAAGCACTTCCAGCACCACCACCAGCCTGGCCACTGTGAAAGTAGAGAAGGACTCTATAATCCAGCTGTGTACTCCAGGGGTCATCAAAAAGGAGAACGTCGGTGGGACTAACTACTGTCAGATTGGTCTCCACAGCACACCTATTAACATTTGCGGTGTCACCACTTCAAGTGGACAGAGCTTTCTCTTTGGGGCCGGCCCGTCCACAGCTGCTGTCGGTCAGCAGAAAGATCAGAAACCTATCTTTAACGTGTACACCCCTCTGACCTCTTCAGAAGACAGTTGGAGCAGGGGCCAGGGCTTTGGGAACGCAAGCGGAATGCAACAGAGGGCCAGCGAATGCTTTTCCAAAAACTACACAAGCCCCTATGCCAGGTAAGCCATGAAAGCCACCAGGATGGTCAGTGCTTCAGTTACGGATGAGAATGGCCAGTGCCATGGGATTTTTTTAATTTGTGCCTGGAAAAGTCTTAGAAATGACTTAAAATCTTAAGAAATCATGGAAGAATCATAGAAATGTCTGTAGTGATTATAAATGTATCTTGGTGTGCTGAGCTCTAAACTACTTTATAGGCATCCCGGCACCATCTGCACTGCTGAGAGCGGCATATGTGATGAATAGATCACATTGTGATGTGTAGATTACATAGATGAAAATGTAAATATGTGCCACATGTTTTCCTCTCAATAATTCAATAAACGCACAACAGAAATGACAGTGGTGAGAAAACAGCACTTAAGAGAGCATCCGATCATACCTATGTGACTGTTTACACAATTTGGCACTCCAGTTGTCTCTCGTAGCCAGACCTTCAGACTGATGGCAGAAGGTCTGGACTCCATCGCAGCTTCACTGGCCAAGGACCGCTCAAGCAGACGTTTGACTGACGTGTAATGCAAAAAAATCACAGTTCGTTTTGTTCCGCGTCATTTTTAGGGGTGTGAAAATGTAAAGTCGATGTCCCTATGATAACAGACCAGCGTGCATCTAATAAATTATTAATTCAAGAACATTGTGCAAGTTTACTGCAACAATGGAGCCGCAAACTTCACATACTTTTGATAATCCAACATTTAGTCGATCCTGGTAAGCGCTTATTGTCACAGTTGTAAACATGACCACTTTCTTCTTCCATGAGGGGGTTTGGCGTCACAATGGATTTGTTTCCAATCAGTTTTATAAAATCCTGAAGTGTTTCCAGTTAAGTGTGCCATATGCATCATCAGACGTTCAGCCAACGAGGCTGAGACTAGCACTCCCCAGTGACATCACGCCATGTTTTTTTTATATAGCACATATATAATAGACTGCTTTAAAGCAGCTTTACAGTATTAAACTTGAAAAACAGCTTTTCAAGCTTGTCGCTTTTGATTAGAATTACAACATTTTCTACTATAAAGCTGCTCTCCATTGTAGTGTTGTCACGATAGAATTTCTAACTTCGATACGATACCTTGAAAAATATCGATAGTCAATATAATTTTCGATACCAAGCTTACAATTAATGCAATTAAAGTTACAAAAGTTATTCAGTCAAGAGCAGTGAGTGATTTTCTCTTTCTCTTTTTTTCTTTGACGAACATGACAGAAAGCAGCAGGTTTATTAGGCTGCTGCCACTTTAAAGCACTTTTTTTGTTTAAGCTCCATCATGGAAGAATCATAGAAGACGTATAGTAGGCCTACAGACTCTATTTGTACAAATTGCTGCATTCATTTAATTCTGAATTTTGTACACATAAGTGAGCTCCACGTCCACGACTAACTTGGAGCAACACCGCTTGCTTGACAGCAAGTCCCATCATTCCGCTTATCACTGCGTCATAAACCTACGCCTTTGTTATTGTAAGAGGTTAGCGACCCCTAGCAGCGAAAAAAATTACATATTGTACCTTTAATGCAAATTAGAAATTCCCCTTATTATGTCGAAATGACAAGTTATTACAGTATGTCGAAATAACAGATATTATGTCGAAATAATGACTTGTGTTGAAATAATGATATATGAGATATTATGTCGAAATAACAAGATATTATGTTGAAATAACAAGATATTATATTGAAGTAACGAGATATTATGTTGAAATAACAAGATATTATGTTGAAATAACGACTGAATATCTCGAAATAAGAAGACAAGTTTTCTCGGAATCACCACGGACCAATGGTGGTACGAAGATGTTTACCTTCTGTAGTGTATTTCTGGGAAGTTCGTTTCCTGAAACAACCTCCAAAAAAACTTAGTTTTGGCCTGATTTTGTTCGAAATGAGGCCACACCAGTTAGTTATTTGATTTCACCTGAAGGATATCGGGGCCTTAAAGGGTAACTAAACCCCTGGTCAGAGCCTGACTCCACCCACTAGCAATATTTGAAAAATGCTGGAAAAGTGGGCAGACCCCACTTAGGAAATAAATGCTCTAACCTGATCGTTTTCAATACTCGCAAATTTCAACTCCTACAGTGGTTTTGACGAAACAAGATGTATTTAATACTGCCAAGGGCGTGGTAGCTCGTACCACGGGCGTGGTGAGCTGGAGCCTGCTTACGTCACCTGCAACCACTCACGTCAAGTACCACCGCAAACATCCAATAGGAAAATCCAACTGCAGTAGCCACAGTTCAACCTGAAGAGGGCAGCACTCAGACGCTTTTACACCATATATTGTAGAATTAAAACACTTTATACCCAAATGTCAAAAAAGGTTACTCGAATCAGTGAACAGCATTAATAAAGCCCCATTCTTACAGATCATTAACTAAAAAAGTTGGTTTAGGATTTAGTTACCCTTTAATGAATGGAGAAACAGATTTCAGTTTTAGTTCTTTTTATTCGTTTTTTCATAATACTGCTTAGGTTTAATTAATTAGGCTAGTTCTTTGATTTAATTAGTTTAATTTTAGTTTTAGGTTTTTTATTTATTTACAGTTAGTAATTTTAGTTCTCAAACTTAAACTTATTTCAGCTATTTGCCAAGACAACATTTCTAATTTTCTAATATTTAGATTTTATTTGATTGCAGCTTAATTTAAATTAATAATAAAAAAAGGTTTTAGTTAACAATAAAAACATAAAAGTATGGGCAGGGAACCACACTCAGTTATCCCTAAAATAAATTATATTTTAGTAGTTTTGGCACAAACATATATTCAGTATTGAAGAGGAAAAGAATGCACACAGTAAGAATTACATTTTGAGAGTATCTTTTCTGGGAATAAATAACCATGCCGTGCATTTCCTCCAGTAAGAAACAGCCATGAAATGGAGGTCAGGCCAGAAAAAAACCCAGCGCTGATTTTTAAAGACAGTGCTGCTCCCTAAATTGGCCTAAAAGTTACTGTACCGTTATTGCTTTGTTACAGTTTTACCCAAAGTATTAAACTACTTAAAAATGCTGTAAAGTCAATGCAAGCCAAGAATACAACACCTGACACTGAACATTCAGACAGAACTGCACCATTTTCTTTTTTAACAGTCATGTTCCATCATGTTTTTTTTACTGCTATCTCTCCTCAACTATTTTCAAACCCTGACTTGTGTGAGCATAAATTGTAATCAAATGAAATGTGCTCCGAGGGCATGATAGTAGGGCAGAACTTCTTTGGATGCAATCTGTTAATGTGCTTCTTTTGCTAAATGAAAACCGTTTTGTGTTTACTGGAAGTCTGAAGATGACTAGTTATCAAGGAGTTATGTAACTGACACACATAGCTGAGTGATCTCCACAAAGCAGGTCTCTGCAGCTCGACCCGAAACCTGCTCATCCAAAACTGCAGCAGTTTGATTGATTGCCAATGATGTGTCAAGCATAGAGTCTTTGAGGAAGTGTCTGCATATTTGTCATGTGAACGGGCCATTAGTGACACACCCACATAGGCCAGCTTTTGCTAAATGCTTAAAATAAACGCAAAGATTGTTTTTCTAATGTCAGAGTCATTGGGTTCAGATTAGGGATGTACAGGAGTACTCGGGTGTGACAGTGACGACCGATTATGAAAATGATGTTTGCTGTAACTTATAAAAATATATTTCTTTTTTCTGATACAGTTAATTGTAAGATCTGACAGTCTGCCATATAATGTTATAAAAAGAACATTATAGGATGTTGTGAAATCTTTGTGCTTTATTTGCCCTTGTTTCAGTGCGTTACACGGGAAGAGCGCATCTCCAACGGGAGTAACACTTTCTGGCTAGCACGTAACCGTTCAAGTTCACTCACATTTACATCCTTTTGTGCTGATACAAGTACTGTTACGTTTATGCTGTTGATATCTAGGATATCTGATTAATCTCCTATGCGTCATAGAACGGGCTTCAGTTTACTGGTGTTCATTCACTCTTCAGCTTCACCTCATGCAACTATTCTGTCTAGATGTTTCTTTTTTTAAATATGAATGCATTGTTACAGAATCATGCAGGACATGCAGGTAAAAAAAAATAGTAGGCGAAATCGTTCAAACGATTTACTATTTCGCTGCCTTGATTTGCTTTATCGTGCACGCGTTTTATATATCGAGGAAACAAATTAGTAAATCGTCCACGATTTAGCAAATCGAGGGAACGAAATAGTAAATCGTGCACACGATAAAAATCTTTATTTGTCAGCATTAATTTTCGTAACAGTGTTTTCATTATCGCCATGATGGACAATTTGACATAAAATTAGATATGTTGCCTACACCACTAAATGAAATATAATAAATTTAAGTTGAAGTACTAAAATGACTAAAAATTATATAAAAATATAAAATAAAGCTAAATAAAAGTATTTAAAACAAACTAAATCTAATTAAAAAGGATATTGCACATAAAACCTCATTTGAAATATACTAAATTCATTGATTTGACAAATAATCTTTCTCCAGGAGGGCCACTTTCCTGCACAGTTTAGCTCCAACACACAGTGTAAAAAAAGTTTTGTGCAATTTTACAGTAAAAAAAAAAGCTAGCTGTGGTTACCACAAATTTACCGTAAAAAATACGGAAGCAACATTTTAGGTTTTACAGAAAAAAAACAACGTATTACATTAACTGATATAGGGCCCTATTTTAATGATCTGAAACGCAAGTATCAAGAGCGAAGCGCAAGTAACTTTGTGGGCGAGTCTTGGGCACTGTTGCTATTTTACCGGCGGGATAAATGACTCTTGCGCCCGATGCAAGTTTAAAAGGGGTTGGTCTGAAGTAGCTTCATTATTCATAGGTGTGGTTTGGGCGTAACGTGAAATAAACCAATCAGAGCGTCATATCACGTTCCCTTTAAGAGCATGATGAACGAGGTGCGCTTGTTCCATGGCGCAATACTAATATAACGGCGCATTTACCAGGAGCGCTTCAGAATCGGTTCACAGCCGAGGAGATCGATGTTCTCGTCAGGGCCGTAAAAGAAAGAGAAGTGACATTGGAGATGGGACAAACCCACCCAAATTAGCTTCGGTTATACATGCATATAATAATTTGGGTAAATATGTAGGCCTAAGCTTTATGCCTATTTTTCCCATCGTCATGGACACACACAACAATGATTTACCTCATGTTTTAATATTTTTCCTTATAATAATGTATCATTTGCAAAAAGGAAAATGCATCTGTGTAGATGAGAGAATCATCATAGCGTTGTTCACACTCTGTATTATGACCAAGCATGCGCGCTTAAAATAGCATCTGGATGTACGCTCACCGCGCCACTGACTTTAGACTAGGTTTTTTCTGGTTAGTGGCGCAATTGTTTTCTGGAACTGCAAAATAGCACCAGGGATTGTTTGCGCCGGAACACGCCTCCTTTTTTCCGCTGAACCGCCCAGGGATCGCAAGTTCATTCTCTAGTTTACCGACGTGCGTCTGTGGAGGGAAAAGCCCGCTTTGCGTGGGTGCAAAATACGAATGATACATGCGTCGGTGTACAAAGTCATTTGTGCCGGGTGCAAGATAGGGCCCATAATGTTAATATACACTTTGTATACTCTGTAATATACTGAAAACCACCAAAAACAGGTGGTAATGAGAAAGTCACATGATGAATCAAAGCTCATCACAAGCAGCTTTGCCACAAGCTGAAGTGAATGCTAATATATTGGTGCACAGTGTCATTCACACAACTACTAAACACCATCATTGTAACACACATCACTCTAAAATAATGCAGTAAGCAGAGGTGTAAAGTCCAGGGGTCAGAAAGTAAAAGTCCTGCCATATGTTTATTCCACCCTTGAACTCAGCCAGCTAATTGCACTAATTAGTTAGTTGCAGTAATCTCCTGGCTGAAAAACTGCTAATTAGCAAATCCAGGTGATTGGAACAAAATACTGAGGAGGACTTTTACTTTTTGAACCTGGACGATATCACGATGCGTTGCATTCTCACTTTTCAATATTACAGCACATATACCTACATTTTCGTAAAATACAAGTCATATATATATGAACTCCCTTTTTATTTTATCTGCTCCCAAGAAAGTCCACTTCCTGAATGTAGCAAACACCAAACACAACTCAAGTCAGAACACAGCGAATGACAGGACCATTTAGAACAAACACTAGTAAATACTAAAAGCGCATGAAACTGTCAAGTGTACTTAAGTTACAATAACGCTCACACACACTCACATACACACACGCTCGCAGTCGCTGCCTCGTTTACACCCTGTAAATTTTAAAATGGTGGGTTCCAGGGCCTTATGCCGGGTTTCATAATTACCGAGATCACAATATGGAGTTTGCTAGGGGGTTTCCCGAAAAGATTTTGCTTCCTCTGATGATCAACATTCAGCAGCTTCTTTCAAAATAAAGCCCGCCTCCTTTGATTTGATTGGTCATCTTAAACATTTTGACATTGATGAGATGTGTAAGACTGCTGACAGCTCAGATGAGAAGGTCGTAATCTTTGCATTGTGCGATATTTATGCAGCACTAAAGTAAAGTTAATATTAGGCAATTATTTCACATGTATTATATACTCCTCTGGACTTCAATGGTGGGTATGGCCCTGGCGGGTGCATTTTTTATTACTCGCTTTTGTGCTCACGCTAGCGAGAAGCGTGTATGTGACGAATGATGTCAGAGAAACGTCAGTAGGCTATAATCGATTATGGTCTATTACTACTACTATACTAACACCCCTAGTGTTAACCAATTAAAAGGTTTTTACCGTAGCATTTTACAGTCTTTTACTGTTAACATTTTATTCAGTGCACCTGCTTGGAAGTTTCTAAAGATTGTGAAGACCTTGATTAGCTGGCCCTCCTGGATCAAGATCGGACATACCTGAGTCACAGCAATAAGAGCAAATAACTAGATTCGTAAAGTAACCATTGAGTGATGTTGAGATGCTCTCAAGGATGAACTTGACCTTCAGCCTCCACATCTTGGTCAAAAGTTGCAAACACCCAGTTTTTCACAATCAAGTTCACAATAATTTCTGATGGCTAAAACCAAGAGCTGTCCTACATTTCTTTACTCATTGTATACCGTTTCACTTCGATATTTTTTTACACGGAATTGTTTTTTAGGAACGTCACAATAGGAAAGTGCACCTTAAAATCATCTAGGCTAAGTAGTTAGGGATTCTGGATAGAAAATAGTCAGTGGTTCAGCCATGGAGAGCAGGAACAGATGGTGAAACACAAGAGAGGTTTCATCTTTAATTTACATGTAGACTCAATTATCAGGCCTTTGTGGTCTGCAGGTTTTGAGTGGGAGTTGAGGTTGTTTGTGATTGTGTCCCAACCTGCGTGACATTTAATGGCTTGCAGCCAGCTTAGACAGGAGCTGTCTCTCTCTCTCTCTCTCTCTCTCTGTCTCTCTCTCTCTCTCTTTCTCTGTCTCTCTCTGTGTGTCTCTCTCTCTCTCTCTCTCTCTCTCTCTCTCTCTGTTTGTTGGTCCTCCACTTTCTCTCCTGTGTGCACGCTATGCGGTAAACACGGTTGGTGTCAGGTCTGTGGCGCCACATTTCTCACGCAAACATGCAGTCGATTCACACCCCTTTTGTTTTGCGGCATTTTTTTCTATCTCTTTTCCTATGTGACTCCATCTTAAATTATGCTCTAATTAAGCCAAACCCTTTGATTTAAAGTGACTCAGACATTCTTCCTAAAAGTTTTGCTCAAAACGTTCTTGGCTTTCTATGAGTCAATATTGATGGCACTCTCAGGCAGCTGTGAATAAGTAGCTTGTTTTCTCTTTCTCCTCCAAGTCTCTCTCTCCTCTGTTCTCCTCCCTCCAGCACATACCCACTGAGTATTTTTAACTCTGCATAACCAGCCCCACAATGAGGACCTTTGGACTAGTTAAAATAGAGATTTTCTGAAAAAGAAAAAAACAGCCCCAAAAGTAAAACAGACTTTGTGCATTAAAGTGCTCTGAACCTAAAGAAAATCAGCTGTATATTACTCAAATGCAGTCACACAAGGTGCTTTTACTTCCATGGCCAGATGCAATCTGATTACACTTGTAGCTGAACAGAGATACTCCAGACAGAGGACCACTGCATACCAATTTGCATGCTGTCCATCTTAAATACTAGTTTTCAAAATTAGAATTAGTATGTCCCAAATCGTAGTATGTTGAAATGAGTTTTCCAAAGGTACCCGGATGGTCAACTTTTTCCGGTTAGAATCCGAAGTGCAGATCCGTACACATTCTAACGGCTAATCTTGCCCACAATAGGGCTGGGTAATAAATATCGATTTCTCGATATTAATCAATTCTCATTTTTACGAACCGATATCGATTCTTAAATCTCAAGAATCGATTAGTCATCCTGTTTCATTTGAATGAATGGAACATTGTAGCGCGCATCCAAAACATCGCAATAATCAACGCATCCTCATCCCAAGGCGTCATATTCTGACACTTTGACAAAGCGTCTAAAGCCAACGCCCATGGAACCCTTTAGCGTCAATATAACACGCAGAGAGATGGGTAGGTTTAGGTATGGTGTAGGGTTAGGGTTAGACCAATAGGAGGCGCCTTCTGACCCATATATATCGGCGTCTCATATTGACGCTAAAGGGTACCATGCGCGTTCGATATAGACGCTTTGGCAAAAGCGTCATTATATTACGCCTTGGGATGAGAACGGGCTGCAATAATCTTTGTCCTTTGTCACTATTGATATGAAACAGTCTAAATTTTCAAATTACGTCCATTTTCTTTCGAAATTCAAAAACATAAATACCGTTTTGGCGCTGTGGCGAGATCGCTCTCGCGCAGCTCAAGAGAAGCAGCAGCGCGGGGCGCTTCCGCCTTAATAATACCAGTTACAGCGCGAAATAAACATGAATGAGCATCTGAAAGTGTGTTAAAAGATAGAGTACAACTTATCGAAATCCGTATCATGTCACATTGATTCGCTCAATCAGTGTTTCAACCGTGGAAAGACTAGCAAGTTTTTATGACAGCCACCATTTAAATGTTTAGGCTATATTTCATATAATCTTCTTATTATAAAAATAAATAAATTTGTAATTTAAAGTCCCTGTAAAGGCAATTAAAAAAAATTTCTAAACACATTATAAATGTTAGAAATGTATTGCTAGCATATTACAAAGACTGAACTGTGAAGTAGTGTTTGTATAGCTACAAAACAGTTCATTATTACCTTCATATTAGGCTTAAGCCTAGTAGGCTACAACTAGACTCCCATAGTTTACAGAATTAGTTAAGAGATTTGATTTCCTTGAGAAAATTTGCCATTTATTGTAACTGATATCCAAAATAATCAATATTGAATCGAATCGAATCGTAATCGAAATCGAATCGAATTGCAAGCTTGTGAATCGAAATCGAATCGAATTGTGAAATTTGAGTCAATACCCAGCCCTAGCCCACAACCCATTGCGTTTTGGATGAGGATTCGATTAGACCTACAAATATGAATAAAAAGTGTTAGACTACAAACATGGTGGATGTGCAAGTCCGACGGTTAATTAGAGAGGTTTAGGCTATGTTTACACGGAAACGATCTGAAGAGAAAACGCAAAAGTGGCGTTGCATTATCACTTTTTATTCTGCGTTTAGACAAGCGTTATATGGGGGAAATCTGCGTGCATATGGTGACGCAAAGGTGTGTGAAATTGGATGTAGTGTGCACTCCAGGCGGCTAGGTGACAATGTGAAGCACTGCCACACAACAACACCAATATCTGAGAATATTTTGTACAACTGCTGAAAAGACTAGTACGTTTATCAGCGCTGCTAGGGCAACTTGGAGGTCCGACATATGGAAATAATCCGACATGTTGGTTGTTATTTTCCTGTACTGGCGTATGCCTGTGACGTAAACGCGCACGCGACGAGAGCCACCGTGAGCAGATTTGCGTTTTTACTGTTTAGACGGGAACGCGGCGGTGGAGCGTTTTTAAGATTTCCACTCTGGAGGGTGGTTTCACTTTTTTGCGTTTTTAAGCCCCAAAAACGCCGTCGCCGTGTAAACGAAAGGCACATCTGATCAAATATTTTTACGTTTTCACCCGCGAGCGTTCTCGTGTAAACAGGGCCTTAGATAAAGGGGGTTGAGTGATTAATTATCAGTGTCTAACCTGACTAAAATATATTTATTCAATGTTATCCATATTATCTACAACAGCAGTATGAACTTTTGTAATGATACGTTTGGTCATTAACTTTTAATTGCAAATTGTAAACACATGTGGAGAGTCTTTCTGCATGAAAGACCGACGACTGGCAGATCAACGTACTACTACATTTCTCTCCAAAACAGTAGAAAATGTAATTAAATTAAATGTGGAGGATGTCCCAAAGCTTGCCTACTATTCTGCTACACTCAAAAGTATATTTTTCCTCACAAAAATAGTATTTTTTTGGCCATAGTATAAGTAGGCGAATTGGGATGCAGCAGAGATTTATGCAGTGACAGTTCTTTACTCTTCTAGCTCACACTTCTCCACAACTAATGCCATTAAAAAAAGAAATACTTCTTGAGTAGAAAATCTGCATATTAGAATGATTTCTGAAGCATCACGTGACACTGAAGACTGGAGTATTGATGCTGGAAATTCAGTTTGCCATCACAAAAAAAAATTTTAAATTGAAAACACTCATCTATTTTTGGTCAAATAAATGCCAAGTGGCATTCAAAAACATTAAAATCTTACAGATCCCAAAAGATTGTGAAGTACTGATATAGAATATGAGATATGATTGCAGATTGGATATGGAATGTCATCTGGCTTATGGTTTTATTCTCCACGTGGACAAAGCCAAGAAATGATTGAGACACTGTGAAATTTAATAAGCTCATTTTTAAATGACAGTTTTTGTTATCTTCAGTCGAATCGTTGGTGTTTGAAGAAGTCGTGGGTGTTTGAATCGAGAGTGCGATCTTTTAACATGCAGCTCTACACTATTGTTTGTTGAGTCTCTTAAAGTAGCTTTTAATCCTGGTTTCTGCTTGTAACATATTAAGTAGCATAAAACAAATATCAATGCAATTATATTCCATCTTTTTTTATTAAGTGTATAACACCACTGCTAATTAAAAAAGTTCTGAATGCTGATTAGTCAATACAATATTCCAGCTGTTCTAAAATACAATATAGTAACAGATTTAACTGGTTTCTGTTACCAAAAACCTTCCAAAAACTTCCCAGACCACTTCACTGAAAGCTACGTCAGCTAATGGGAAGGTATTTCACAGAATCTCTGCATTAGGACAGTATCCCTCTCTCTCTCTCTCTCTCTCTCTCTCTCTCTCTCTCTCTCTCTCTCTCTCTCTCTCTCTCTCTCTCTCTCTCTCTCTCTCTCTCTCTCTCTCTCTCTCTCTCTCTCCCCTCTCTCTCTCTCTCTCTCTCCCCCTCTCTCTCTCCCTCTCCCTCTCCCTCTCTCCCTCTCTCTCTCTCACTCACTCACTGTCTCGGTTCCTGTAGGTCCTGTAGAGCAGAAATCTTGACAGTCAGCAAAAGTGGATAATGGATGTATATCACCTATGTTATAAGTGCTTTTGCACACAGAGATCAGGCTGCCTGAAACACTCTGAGTGCCATTGGGTTGACCTACTTTCTCTTCTACAACACAGCTGGGCAGCGCAGAGCTTAACCCGCGTCTACACTGCAGGCCTGCGGCGCGACTCAACAAAACTTAAACACCCCCGTTGTAATTAATAAAAGAGTCTAAACTGCATGCGTGCAAAGACCTGAAGGACAAACCAAAGTATAATGTAATGAAAGAATATGCTTGCTACATATTGTGGCCTTGTGCCTACTGCCGAATCACAGCCGTTCTGATATTGAGTACAACAGTTCGAACGGTTTCCTCTTGGTGCGTGACAGTTCCATTCAGAATTCAAATCATGTAACTGTATGTCGGGTTGAGCAAACCAGTGTGGTTAGACTGGTTTCAAAGTAAATGCGACTCACATTTTAATTATTTTACAAACAGGATGAGTCATCTGTGCAAAAAAGGAAAAAAATATGGCGCTTCTCATGTCGTGATTAAATATTATTAGAACGATTTATCACGTGCTGGTAGTTTTATTTTAAGAATCGGTGCGTTTAAAATGCAGTGTTTGTACTTACGGCCTGATCCATGAGGCCGTAATCTTATCAGAACTTATTCAAGGCTTTGAAAAGAATGTCAGAAGCAGCGGTGGCACGCTGAACTTCCTCTTTCTGTTTTCATGTGTTTCTCCTCAGGGTAAGAGCCATTTCCCCTTTTTTATTGCTGCTTTTGCTCTCCAATCCTGGGAGACTAAAGACTTTAGCCAAGAATTAGGCATTTCCATCAAATAAACGGGCGATTAAAACTCATGAACTTTTGCAAAATGTCATTATGTTCCATTTAAGGTATAATGAAGGTATTTAAACAAATAGACTAATCTAGCATCCGACAATTAAAAAGTTGCCCCATAAACAAATTTAATGTGAGATTGTCACAGCCCACTGTGATCACTAGAAGGCAGGGCCTGAGGAGATCGATCAAAACATCACTAGATATGTAATGTGGAGGAAGTCACGTGTTTTGTGGACATCAACTGCAGTCTATAAATAAGTAAACAGAAGATGGAAAGAGTGGGATTTTAGCCACAGATGTCTCATCATTTGCAAATACATATTCTTTCCCATTATTGCAAGGTCAGGCTGTTTGACTTTGGCATGAAATGAAAATTCACCATCTATTTTCTAGATTTGTATAGATCATAGTAAACTATTCATCCATGCATGTTTTTGAAAGTTAAATGCCGTTTAAAATTAAGAGCTCCTACCCATGTAGCAGAGTAAAAAAAAGTCTTTGCATTGACTTTAAAGTGGACTCAAACCTGTTTGTAGTTGTGATAAAGCGTCTACATTCACACTGATGTTGCAGAAAGACAAACAATTAGAATATAATAATACTACTTTTAATTAGTATCCCTAAAGCAGTAATATTTTGGGTAATGCTTTAGTTTAGGGTCCAATACTCACTATTAACTAGTTGCATATTAGCTTACATATTACTATGATATTGGCTGTTTATTAGTATTTTTAAAGCACATATTAATTCCTTATTCTACATATCTTAATCCTACCCAACACCTAAACTTAACAACTACCTTACTAACTATTCATAAGCTGTACTTAAGCACTGTCCAAAAAAAAATGTAAGCTTGTACAGCAAAAAAAATCTTAGTACTAATTACTAATCAGTTTGACTCTTGGCTTTTGGTGTGAGTTTGTGGTCTTTGTAACAGTGTTTAGAAAAACACATAATTTGTTGCTAAGAAAGAAAGAAACCAAGATGATCAAGTTTTCAGTCTCATGAACTAGAATCACATATTCTACATAGAATCCCTTATCTTATTTCTGACCAAAAGTGATTATTTTTTATTAATATTTTACCAGCAAAACATTCTTGCAGCAGTTTTTGATTTTAAAATACATTATGGAGAAAAAGTATTTTGACACACACACAGACATAAAGAATCAGCATATGAATCTCAACAATGGTGACACAGATTCATATGCTGATTCTTGATGTCTGTGTGTGTGTTAAAATACTTTTTTGCTGTCTGTCTGTGTGTGTGTGTGTGTGTGTGTGTCTAAAAAAAATTCCCACAATGTATGTAAAAATCTAAATTCAGAATGTCTGATCTGTTGCATAAAAGTTTTGTTGGTAAATCTAATATATTATTCACAAATAATACATTTTTTGATCAGGAATAAGAGTAGTGATCTATTCTCTTTATGATCTCTATCTGATCATTTTTTATGACTTTCTTTGCAACAAATTATGAGTTTTGCTAAACACTGTTAAAAAGACCACAAACTCACATTAAATGCCAAGAGTCAAACTGACCAACTCAAGGAAACGCTCATCACCAAAACATTGTGACCAAACATTTTCAGTAAAAAAGCTACATCTGAACCTGTTTATTCTTAATAAGAACTTCTGTTTCCAATAGACAAAAAATGTTGAATTGGTTCAACTACAAAAGATTTGTTACAGAACAGTTCTACAGCATCTCTCCAGAAAACAAATAATGTCAAGTTGACTCAACTAAACGTTTTTGTGTGTGTGTGTGTGTGTGTGTGTGTGTGTGTGTGTGTGTGTGTGTGTGTGTGTGTGTGTGTGTATGTGTGTGCGTGTGTGTGTCACTCAGAGACAACTTATTTTCAGTTTGTATAACTGTTATTTTCAAAAGTTGAGTCAACAAGAAAAAGCTAGGGGAAATTAGTACTTAAGATTTTTTTAGTTGTACGAGATTTTTACGGTGTGGAATTTTGCTGAACCAACACAACAAAATCAGTCATTTCAACTTTTGTTGTGTTTTTTACAGTGAAGTTTATTGAGGCAAAAGTCATAGTTAATAGTCAGTCAATAGTGAGAATTGGGTCCTAATCTAAAGTGTGGCCATATTTTGTAAAAAAAAAAAAAAAAAAAAAAAAGCACTTTAAAATCATTTTAAATGAAAGATGATTATTTCATTGTAAGTATATTTTACTTCACACTAGTAGGGAAATTACAATACTTTTGTCTTAATTTCCTCACGTGCAAGAGATAAACCCTTGAGTTTTTATTTTGGAAGAAAACATCAGTTGAGCTTTTATTTTAGCAGAAAACTGCTGTTTCTGTGAAACAGGTTTACAAATGAGTCTCCGTACATTACAAATCTAGTGTAAGGCTGTAATCATATGTCCACAAAAATGTGAGTAATGAAAATAATTCATAACTGGTACCTGTTGCATTCCCAAAATGCATGTTAAATGGACAGCTTATGCAGAGAGTTGCTGCATTCACTGTGAACTGAGCCATTCTGAGACACTGAAATCACTAGATCACGAGCTGATCGCATGAGCAAAGTGTGCACTCCCTTTTGAAACATTGCAGCACAACAGACTTCTTTAATTAAATCACAGGTTGGTGCGCTAGGCCTTATTGCACTTTCGGTTTTAGTTTGTTTGATAAATACATTACATGTTATTATGAGAAGAGTAAAAAATTTTTTGGTTCATTATGAAACTGTGGCGGGACAGATTAGACAGTGGCTGGCCAACCAGAGTGTAGGTAATTACTGGGAAACACGGCTTGTAATGGTTTAATCGAAAATGTTATAACTGGATCTTTCATTGAAAACGACAGACTTCTGTCTGGTGACGCATGCAGGACTTTTCCAATCATTTAGTCACTGAAACCCATCCCTGCAAACTCACGTTCACGTCACGTTTGAGGCCACGCCCACTTCTCAACATCCAATCAACTACTGATGCACAGAACCCCCACCAAGTTTTTTTTGATAATCTGTTTCACTCACATTTGCTTCTCAGAACAGAAGAAAAAATCTGTCACTACTTCTGTTTTATTGTGACTTTAATAGTTTTTTACCCCTTCAGAAAACGAATGTAGCTCCACATCCACCCTAATAATCCTAAATTATAGAGAACAGGTTAAGCCTGAAAGACACAACTCGATGCTATTAAATGTAACTGCAAGCATGCATGACCATTTAACACTAGCTCAATAAAGTGTTAAAAAAAACACCCTTTTAAAAGGCAATAAAATGCATCCCGATAAGAGTAAATGTGAGTGTACTTTATATGTTGCATACATGTAGTACCTTTAGTAATATCAATAAATTACTTTAAATGACAGGTATCTTATTTGATTATTTATTTGGAATTTGATGGACACAAACCAAAAGATAAGGTTATTGATAACAAAGCAATAAATCCGGCATCTGTACAAAAACAACTTCACATTATGTAACATGTGAATCATAAACACTTAAATCAGCAAAACTAATATTACATATCAGCTGGGTCCTGTATTAATGCTGCAATTTAATGCTGTATAAATGCTGTATTAATGTGACATTGCTTAACAACTTTAAACGAAAGAAGTTTCGGCAGTTTCGCTTTGTGTCAAACAAAATCTGCTTTGTCTTAACTTGTATTGGACACGTCTCGTTCTGTATCTTCACATTACTCCATGTTTCTTTGTTTCTCTCACGTGTGTGAATACAGTAAAGCAGTCTTGACCACTCATCGTCATGCAAATATAGAAACTGTAGTCCAAATGATTAACAAAATCTGCACCAGTTGGGTCACAGGTATGCTCCTGTGTAATTATAGCCTGAAAAATTTTCTACGCAGTACATCATAATGATACCACAGCTGTTAATAACGTGGCATTTGTACACTGAGCTACATCGCTGAGTGCTGATGTTATAAAAGCAGATGTTATCTGTTCTTGCATGGAAACATGTTCGTGCTGTCTAAAGAGGATATGCAACTGTACTCTCCTCCTTTTTGCTTTGCTTCACTTGATGGATTTGCATGCTAGCCACTGTTTATTTTATTTCTACTACGCTGTGAAGGCCTACTTGTATTCTGTCTTTTTCTCACGCTGAATGCATGTAGGCGTTGCAAATGTGGCTTCATGCAGCCAGTGTGGAGGTGGAGTGTTTTGGCTACATTCAGCAGTCGCCCCCTGGTGGCCAAGTCTTTATTATGTTTCGTAATCATTACACTGGCTTCTAACTTCTTATGATAAATATATTTCAATGAAAATTTTGTTTTCAGTGATAAATAAATGAATTTGTATAGCTGATGATTGGTTCTTGTCATTCCCATTGAACGTTGGTAATTATTGTTTCAAATCTATGAACAATATTTTTTCCTGTGCATTTATATACATATGTTCTTGTGTGTTTCAGGCCTGAAGACAGCACTGCCACAACCTCGGCTGTTGGAAAGTCCGGCACCGGCATACACAAGATCTGTCTGGTGTGCTCGGATGAAGCTTCGGGCTGCCATTATGGAGTCCTCACCTGTGGAAGCTGTAAAGTATTCTTTAAGAGAGCAGTTGAAGGTGAGGAAGTCCTGATACATCTGTATCCTTGTTTTATTTAAACATGGGCGTTTAAACATGCTGTAAAAAATGATCTGTTGGGTATTTTGAGCTAAAACTTTACATACACACTCTGGGGACATCAGAGACTTATTTTACATCTTGTGAAAAGGGGCACAATAGGTGCCCTTTCAGTGCAAACTGAATGTAATGTTTTTGTACATATTGCAAATAAATTAAAATTTATTATAATTTAAATTATATTAAAAGCAACCAGCTGAGCTTTTTAAACCACTCAAGTAGTACTTGTATAATCATATGTAATGTTATAATTACTAATATTGTCTTGTAATGTTAATATTACTAATATGTAAATATTGTTTAATTATATTACAATATGAGTATTTTTATTTCACGATAATGATACATATCACGTTTTAGTTACTTGGCTTAAATAGGGTTATTATATAAAAAACGTTCTGATACCATTGAAATTTCATAATTCTTGTCATAAATTTCTATTTATTTTAAATAAAAAAAACTACTAGCAAAAAGTAAAAAAAAAAACAAAAAAAACTCAAGCTTACTGAAGAAAAGTAAACAGTGATGCAATAAGAACAAGAAAACTAATTACACAAAACTCACCACATGGTGAAATTTTGAGACCATATTGAAGCTGGGTCCAAGCCCTTTCCAAATCAGTTTTTATTTATTTTATCGTTTGTCTGTAACAAAAGTTGTGGTTATCTGAAGTCGGCTGATCACTGCGATTTTCAGAAACGGAATTTTGAGAAAAAACGATTTAATTAACTGGCGCTCTTTTTTTATTGCCTTTTTTCATATCACATATTTTAGTAATCATCATAGGTTAGGTATCATTCGAAAGCTTACGAACTCAAAATTCATCCTGTGAAAACCGTTTTGAAATTGGACGATTGAGAGGCAAGCAAGATCTTTTAAGCGAGCAGCTTCAGACTCTGTTGTTCTCTTGTGCTCCGCAACACACCACACGATAATGCTGGATAAAAAATTAATACATAAAAGCTTGCGTGCCGTTGTAGTAGTTTACACAGGACTGGCGGGACTTTTATTCTGTTATGTGGTTTATTTTTATAGATGAACTGTCTTTGTAGTGTTAAGAGAAGGAGAGCTAAACGGGAGATATTGTTTTTTTGCACCTCCGCTCCGCTGTGCGTGTTCTTAAAGAGAAACACAGTATTTTCAGCTGGACACTATAAATTGCTATTTTTCTGCACTAAACTAGTGAATTTTCCCAAGATATATTCAGAGATGATAAACAAGATGTTATAGGATAATAATTGATTGAAAACCCAATTTTGACAAAAAACTGACATTCAATCTATTTATAGACCTTACTGAAAACGTACCAGCGCGACATCCGACGGGTTTTCCCAGATCGCATCACATTTAGTAAAACAAACTACAATAGAACAGAAACAAATTTAATAGACCTACCTAAAAATATCATCTTAATGCACTAGAAATAAGAAATACTACAGAGGTTTCATAAAATAATCAAATGTATATAAAAAAACACTGCATTATCTGTTTAAATAAAATATACATTTATTCTTATTAAACTTTCAAAAGTGATTAAATCAAGCAGTGAGAGATTTTCTTTCTTTTTGACATTAATGACACAGATGGCAGCAGGGATTCAATATACTGATTGAAGAGCACCCTCAGTTGATAATAGAGATGCACATATAATATATCGGCCACTATATCGGTATCAGCCAATAAGAAAATTTGGCCAATGTATTAAAGCCAATAAATAATGGATTATTTCCTTCAGCTGAGACACTTCAGATGCGCACTGTTTGACATGATTTGTGTGAAATATGATTGGAAACACTTATAATAAAGTTAAATGCAACATGTGCAGTGTTATAATCGGACGATATTTGGCATTTTTAAAATATCGTCATCGGCCGATCAGCTTCACAGGACACGTGATCGAAAAACTTGAAATCCTTCATTTTAAAATATGTTGTGCTATATCCAGATGCCCACAGTGTCATATTCATATTCACTGTGTGCTGTATGTAAAATTAGCGTTAGGTTACCTTGTCAAGTCAAAGTAAAAAAAAAGTCTTTATTTGGAAAAATATGATTACCAGTGCATGAAATTACCAGATTACTGAGTGCCCTGTTACAGTGTTTAATTCCTTTTTATTCACATATTCATGTATTTTAAACAATTACTTTATTTGTGAAAAATAGGATTGCAGATTCAAGATGTTGCCATTTTTTTCTTATTTATTTCTAATCTATTAAATATTGATTTAAAATAAATATAAAGTATATATATATTGGCCACCCTGCTCTCTAAGATATCGGCATCGGCCATCAAACAATATCGGTCGACCATTAGTTAAGAAACAGTTATGAAAGTATACTCAAGTTTTATTTTTAATCGTTTTAAGTACACTACAATACAAGATGGTGGTGGTAACAAAAATATGAGATATTCTTTGGCTCTGTCCTTCTTTACCTGATTAGGTAGAGTTAGAGACCACGTCCTTCCAACATGATCTGACTTCTCACTGCATGTCTATCTCAAATGACTCATACTGTGTCATTCACCGGTCAAAGCGTCTTTTATTCTGTGGGTGTTGAAATGTGTCTCTGCTTGACAGAGGAAATGCATTTGAATAATATGCAGACAAATAACTTGAAAAGGATTTTACAAGAAATTCTGTTCATTAGCATATATTTTAGGGGCAGAAATGCTCATTGTGCATATTTGTTCATTTAAAAAAGCAGCAAATTCATGCAGTGGATTTTAGGACAGTGTTTGACAGTTCCTGTGCATGATGAGGGATTTTTGAGAGACATCATGTCTAATCCACACTACACTTGATTCTCATAGGGCAACACAATTACCTGTGCGCTGGACGGAACGATTGCATCATTGACAAAATCCGCCGGAAGAACTGCCCTGCCTGTCGTTTCCGCAAATGCCTCATGGCAGGCATGAACCTAGAGGGTAACACGAAATGTTGCACTTATTACATAATTATACCAGTGTGTACCCAAATGTCAGTCTAGATTTATAACACATGCAAAGTTTAATTATGGGAAATGCATAAAGTTTGAGAACTGACTATTGTAAACTTTCCTCATTCACTGCTCAGCCCGTAAAACCAAGAAGGGGCGTCAAACAGGCAAGGTAATCCAGCAGCCGACGATTCCAGAGTGCAATCTTCCCCCACTGCCCGAGGCCCGTGCACTGGTACCCAAACCCATGCCTCAGCTGGTGCCCACCATGCTGTCACTACTAAAGGCCATTGAGCCGGACACCATCTATGCCGGATACGACAGCACCATACCTGACACGTCCACCCGCCTCATGACCACTCTGAACAGGCTGGGCGGCCGGCAAGTCATCTCTGCGGTCAAATGGGCCAAAGCTCTGCCAGGTACAACTTAGGAGTCTTCAGAAGGTCCGGTGGAAGAGCACAGAACATACTAAAAACCTCTATTTTGCCCTTTTTAGGCTTCCGGAACCTTCACCTGGACGATCAGATGACCCTCCTGCAAAGTTCCTGGCTGTTCCTCATGTCTTTTGGACTAGGCTGGAGATCATACCAGCAGTGTAATGGTAACATGCTGTGTTTCGCACCGGACCTAGTGATCAATGAGTATGTATCTCATTTAACAGGCCATGTGTTTTTAACAAAGCAATAAGCACCAATGTTGAGCAAGACTGGAACTATCCGTTTTATAGTAACATCTTTTACTTTGGTTTAACTGCCCATATATGCACAAATAAGAGTTATTTGTCTCTGTCCACAGAGAGAGGATGAAGTTGCCATACATGAATGATCAGTGTGAACAGATGCTGAAGATCTCCAATGAGTTTGTGAGACTGCAAGTGTCCAATGAGGAGTACCTGTGCATGAAAGTCCTTCTGCTCCTGAGCACAGGTGAGCTACTTTATAAGCCATTGATCCACAATATATATGGTTTCAGGTTCCCTGAGAAACCAGATGTATTCAATTGGTGTCAAATGAGCAACATAATTGAACCTTTTTATGTTTCTGTGGTTTCGCAGTACCGAAGGATGGTTTGAAGAGCCAGTCAGTATTCGATGAGCTACGAATGTCTTACATTAAAGAACTGGGAAAGGCCATTGTGAAGAGAGAGGAGAACTCCAGCCAGAACTGGCAGCGATTCTATCAGCTCACTAAGCTACTGGACTCCATGCACGATGTAATGCAGTTTATCCTAAATAATGCACATAGAAAAGTATGGCTCTGCTCCAAACCCTAGTGAGCTGCCTGGCTGTCTACTGTCTACATAGGTGGCTGCTTTCTAAGGCAGTATCCGAACCGAGATGGACTAATATAGAACACTGTGCGTCTTACTAACACCGCTCGGAAGACTCGATTCAGCAGTTTATACCAGTAGAGCATTGCATGTTCCTTGTAGAGAACCAAGTGAAAGAAGCAACCGAGATGGGCTAATCTGTGTGCACGATGAGGTGGACATAACCAGCGGCCGTTGCCAGCTCCTTTTCGGAAGCTGGGAATGTTGTCCGTTGCTCTGATCGGTTGTAGGTCTATCCAATTGAGTGCAGAGACATTTTTTTCTTGGTTCGGTTGAAACACGCCCCATAATCACAGCCCAATGGAGCAGTATCAGACTCACATTCTGACTAGAATCAGAGTATGACAACGTCAGGCTAGCTTTATACTATATATTATAGTATAATAAGTTTTAATTGATATTTTCAGCATTAAATGAAATACAGTAATTCTTTAATGTTGTACGCCATGGATTGGATTTTTTTCACTGAATTTTTGCTAATGCTTTTTGGGATTCGCTTCACTGCAAAGTACATATGCTATGTAGAAGAGGTATCATATAAAGCAGCATGCAATATTTATGCTTGCTTTTTGAAACAGCCTTCACATCTGGAGTTTGCCTGTGATGCAGCTGCTGAGCCAACTCACTAGGTTTTGAAACAGAGCAAATGTCCATTGTTTATCTTTTTGTTGCATTAATGATCATTTTAGATGATCAACAACATGAATTCATAATGGGCCCTATTTTTTTATGTGCCTTTCATTGTGACGTTCGTCAGCGCATAATGGTCTGATAAGAAAACCAAGGTTGCATTTATTTGATCAAAAATGCAACAAATTTTAGTGTAATTTATTCCTGTGATGCAAAGCTGAATTTCCAGCATCATTACTCCAGTCTTCATATGATTCGCTGCTCAAAAGCCATTTATTTTTACTATCAATGTTGAAAACAGCTGTGCTGCTTAATATTTTTGTGAAAACCGCTACATCTTTAGACACTTTTAATGCATCCTTGCAGAATAAAAGTAGTAATTTCTTTCAAAATGTATCAGCTTCCTCCTCTTCTAAAATAACTCTTCATTTGATGAAACCGAGACATTAAAAAAAAGATATTAACCAATGCTATCACTCGGAAATACAAGTAGAATGCATTACAAATGCTGTTTACAAAGTTTGAATCTCTAACCCCTCTGTCTCTTCAGATGGTGGGTGGACTCCTGAACTTCTGTTTCTTCACGTTTGTGAATAAATCCCTCAGCGTGGAGTTTCCCGAAATGCTTGCGGAGATCATCAGCAATCAGTTACCAAAATTCAAAGCCGGGAGTGTCAAGGCGCTGCTCTTTCACCAGAAGTGAATCACCTCCCAGCAGCAGGACACAATGCCTTAAACATCCACCCCATCCCCACTCCCACTCCACCCGAGACAGCAGAGGGAGGCAGAGCAGAGCGAGAGGGAGGCGCAGGGAGGGTGAGGGGCGGGACAGTATGCAACCCAGCACAGAACTCCACGATTGACCAGAATACAGTGGAGTCGGAGGAAGAGACGGGTTATTAGAGAGGTTCTAAAAAGCTAACAAATGGCTGAACTGTTGAAATTACGTAACCGTGAATCTCAGAGATAGGTTATCCCATACATGTCGTCTCAGGTGTTTGACTCCCAGCATCAAGGATCAGTAGGAGACATCGAATTGTCTAAGATCACTAACTATGTAGAGTTCCTCACATCACATTTTTATTTTTGGAGCAGATGCAACATCACAGCACTTACAGTCCAGTATGCGCAAATTATATTGTTTCTTTTACGTCAGATTATCTTCAGATATCATACTTTTTAACTTCGGATCATAACAGTTTCAAATATGTACAGAGATAATGGCTTCAGCTTGGTTTGAGAAAATTAAATGCGTTTTGTATAACAACAACATATCTTCACTGTTTTAAAACAAGTCATGTCGTTAACAGAATTACATATATACAGAAAAAGGGAAAATATGTGCCTTTTTTTTTATAGCTTGTTTCCTTTTTAGCCGTTCTCTTGACTCGTCCGCACCAGACATCTGGCACCCATTGTGTTAGGACTTCTTCATAGTTGATTGTACTTTTATACCCACTTGCACTTGTAATTTTAATAATGGCTGTTTTTATTTTTTTGGCAGCTTTATAATCAGTAGAAGTGATCCTTATTGATAAGACATGGAGATGCATCTAACGATTATTTTTACACTGATTGGTCAGTCGAGAAATGCAAATCTAGCACTTTCACTCCTTGTAAATGCTTTAAAGGGGCTGGTTTAGGTTTGTTCGGCATAAAGATGTATTCATCATGTCAAAGAAAGCCATTTATTATTAATTTCACCTGTTAATTCATATAGGAATTATGCAATGTGAAACATTTTTGTCGGTTTTGTTTTTGTGTGTCGTAATTGTTCCTTTATTGTCGCTGGCTTACATAGTAATGCCACTGTATACAACCAAAACAAAGGATGCAGATTACAGTACCTATAACCTTCTGAATTCATACAAACAGATGTTTTTAATTGTCAGATACAGTACAATCATGCTCAGCTACACCAAACATCAACTCAGGCCCATTTCATTTATATTTGCAGCACTTCTCAGATTCTTTAGATTCTGTACAGCGGCGTATGTTTTTAACCTTTTTTTTTTTTTTTTTAAATCAGGTCTAGACTAATCCGTAAAACTAACCTTGGCTGTCTGATGGTTCATTCAGTCAAACTGGCGCAGGAGCCTGGTTAACTCTGGGAATTTCTACTCACCTGTATTGTTGCAATCTGTTATTTCTGTGCCAAACATATACTGCTTTCAATTTGTACAATCTAAAACTGTGCTTGTCCTAACAGCTGTCAAAGGTATATGTATTTAAGAGAGGGAAAAGAGAAGATCGGAATATTTTAAATTTATTCTGTGGAAGCTTAATAAATCTTAATACATCAAGCTGCTAAGCATTGCTTTATGTGGTACAGATATAGAGATCAACACTTATTTTCAAATTTTAATCAATATCTGAGCAGCACTTTTCACTTTGCTCTTCTGTTCCTACAGATATATATGATACAAATAAACAGATGTATTTACATGAACTTTTGCAACATGTCTAATAAAATGTTCTTAGACCCTATAGAATGAGGAGTGGCCTGTTATGTTGGGGTGGGGTTTAACTTCATGCAGTGATTCAGGCTGCCTTGTCAGCCATTTCAACACGTGCTTGGTTGTCTTCTCTCTTATGTGGTGAGACTCAGTTAACAAAGAGGTACGCAATAATCAATAAAATTATATATATTTTTGTGTAACAATACACTCGTCACGATTCGGTTTGATACTGATCTCACAATATGATACTCTGACAATATTACTCTGACAACAAAACTAAAATGGAGTTAAAATGGTCTGTTTTTTTATTACTTCTAACACGTGCAAGTAATTACAAAAAAAAACAGTTAAATAAACAGTTAAAAAATTAATTTTATTTTTATTTATTTATATTAAAAATAGTGATCTTGAAATAGTGAAATAGGAATCTATGTGATCTTCTTACCATATTTAAAGGGCACCTATTATGGAATTTTGAAAATTACCTTTCATGTAGTGTGTAACATACACTCACCTAAAGGATTATTAGGAACACCATACTAATACTGTGTTTGACCCCCTTTCGCCTTCAGAACTGCCTTAATTCTATGTGGCATTGATTCAACAAGGTGCTGAAAGCATTCTTTAGAAATGTTGGCCCATATTGATAGGATAGCATCTTGCAGGGGATGGAGATTTGTGGGATGCACATCAAGGGCACGAAGCTCCCGTTCCACCACATCCCAAAGATGCTCTATTGGGTTGAGATCTGGTGACTGTGGGGGCCATTTTAGTACAGTGAACTCATTGTCATGTTAACAAAACCAATTTGAAATGATTCAAGCTTTGTGACATGGTGCTTTATACTGCTGGAAGTAGCCATCAGAGGATGGGTACATGGTGGCCATAAAGGGATGGACATGGTCAGAAACAATGCTCAGGTAGGCCGTGGCATTTAAACGATGCCCAATTGGCACGAAGGGGCCTAAAGTTTGCCAAGAAAACATCCCCCACACCATTACACCACCACCACCAGCCTGCACAGTGGTAACAACGCATGATGGATCCATTTTCTCATTCTGTTTACGCCAAATTCTGACTCTACCATCTGAATGTCTCAACAGAAATCGAGACTCATCAGACCAGGCAACATTTTTCCAGTCTTCAACTGTCCAATTTTGGTGAGCTCTTGTCAATTGTAGCCTCTTTTTCCTATTTGTAGTGGAGATGAGTGGTACCCGGTGGGGTCTTCTGCTGTTGTAGCCCATCCGCCTCAAGGTTGTGCGTGTTGTGGCTTCACAAATGCTTTGCTGCATACCTCGGTTGTAACGAGTGGTTATTTCAGTCAAAGTTGCTCTTCTATCAGCTTGAATCAGTCGGCCCATTCTCCTCTGACCTCTAGCATCAACAAGGCATTTTCGCCCACAGGACTGCCGCATACTGGATGTTTTTCCCTTTTCACACCATTCTTTGTAAACCCTAGAAATGGTTGTGCGTGAAAATCCCAGTAACTGAGCAGATTGTGCAATACTCAGCCCGTCTGGCACCAACAACCATGCCACGCTCAAAATTGCTTAAATCAACTTTCTTTCCCATTCTGACATTCAGTTTGGAGTTCAGGAGATTGTCTTGACCAGGACCACACCCCTAAATGCATTGAAGCAACTGCCATGTGATTGGTTGATTAGATAATTGCATTAATGAGATATTGAACAGGTGTTCCTAATAATCCTTTAGGTGAGTGTAGATCTAAGTGAACGAAAACATCCTGCAAAGTTTTAAATATGAATGTTCACCGTATACAAAGTTATTGTCTCTCAAAAGTAAGAGTCAACTCTGAGTCGCTGATATGAATCGATAGACAAACAATGCTTTTTCTCTATCTAGATGACGTCAACTTGACAAGTTATTTGAATAAGATACGCCCACTTATTGCGCTCGTAGACGCCAGGGAAACCTTGAAAACATCATGGCGACGAGACGCTGTGTTCTGAAGTGCGACGCAAAAGCAAACTTTTTTCATCTGCCCAGGGAGGAGCATTTGAAGACTAAGTGGCTACAGTTCATACAACTATACCACAGAGGTATAGCCTGAACTTTGTGCTTTTTTCGTGTCAATTTGAAGATGATTGCTTCACAAACATCAATGCTATCAAATAACGTTATGGATTGGCGAGCCGGCTGATATTGAAGGAAGGTTAAGTTTATTTGGATCACCTTCCTCCTATGAATCACAGCCTGTAAGTATTATTAATATTAATAATTGTTGCTTTTATCTTTTATGTAGCATGCTCAATAATTATTTTGTGTGTTGTGTACGCACAGCTTCTATAGTCTTCAATGTCAATTGTATTGACATATGAAATATGTGAAGTGTTTGTCGTTGTTATTGGAGTTGTCATAAAGAATAGAGCAATACCTCGTAGTACTACATTATCAATATGTTTATGCGTTGGGCTAACGCAAACAAAGACTGAATGTGCTTTTACCACTGAACTTTGGGCTATGGTCGCTAATATAACTCAACTTAAATTCCTTCTCTTATTTAGATTTTTTTTTACTACAAAGCGGTGCACTATAGGCTAATCATTATTACATTTTTTTTTACATTTATTAATTTAGCTGACGCTTTTATCCAAAGCGACTTACAGTTGCTATACATGTCAGACGTCGCACGCCTCTGTAACAACTAGGGGTTAAGTGTCTTGCTCTTAAAATACTTTTTTTATGTATTTCATTTTATTTCGCATATATTAACTTTCATCACCAGGCTTAATAGGATCATAGACATATAAAATACAAATAGTACTACCAAATTGCCTATCAAAGTTTAAGGAAATTGTGACACGTGACGTGACATCCTATTGACCCTGTTAACATTTCCGGGTTTCTCAGAAGTGGAAGTAAGCTTCAATAGCAGTGAATGAGAGACTAAATATATTTTTTGTGTTCCCATTTGCTCAAATAGAAAAAGAAAAACGTCACAACGGCGTCTTCACAACTTTCGAAAAGAGTAAAAAAATAGAGAGAGATTGATAATGGCAGTTGGAAGAGAGAAATATGTCAACTTTGTCACAGCCTTTATTAGAAACAACCTCACAGCAGCGTTAACTATTTTTTTGTAATATAATACAAATACATGATATTATAGGCGTAATGATCTTTTATTATGACAGTATGTGGCAACATGTAGGCCTTTTAGAAATTATTTAGAAATTACAAATTACAAATTACTTGTAATTTAATTAAATACTTTTTTCACGGCAGTATTTTATTCAAATACATTTGATAAGTAAGTATTTAAGTATAAGTATAAGTAAGTGTCATTTGTAATTAAATACTTTTTGATGTATTTGTGCCCATCTCTGCTCACACCAAAGGCATGTGTCTTATCCACTGCGCACCACCCCCTATTATAACACAATGTAATTGATAAAAGCATTGTACACTGTACTCCGTGTTAACCAACTGACTGGGTCATCTGACCAATCACCGCAGATTAGCGTCACGCAAAGGCGGGGTTTGGAAAAATGAGTCGTTGAACGATTCATATGGGAGTCACTGAGCAAATCAGGTCAAAATAAATGCATATTATAAAAAACAAAAGTGTTTTTTGTCATTGCATGCTTGTAAAACTGTTGTTAGGGACTCCCAAAACAATTTTAGGAACATTTTAAATGCCATAATAGGTGCCATAACATCTAATGCTAAATTAAATCTCTCTAAACTTTCATTTTGGGCGAACTAGCCACAAGTAACGCAAGGTATGTAATCAGATTACTTTTACACACTCACACAGGTGAGCAAATGTAGGCTACATAAAACAATGAGAGACAGTGTAGTGAAAGAATTCTCTGATAACCGAGGCACTCCTTGATTAAAATGTCTTTATTACAAAAATGACATGTCCTAAACGGACAACTTTAAAACACCCACGCGTAGCGGCATGGAGCTTTCTTCAGGGCATAGTGAAGCAGATAGAAATATGATCTTTATAATGACAAAGACACACAGGTAGAAGCAAACACACAGGTGCTGGCAATCAGTGTTAAGGGTCTACAGGTAATTGCTAAGACACGCCCCTCACACGGTTCCCAGCACTAAACCTATCAAATGATGTTTTATTAACAAGGTTCGGGAGGAGCAGGAGCAGATAATTAACCCAATCAGCACAAGTGGAGTTCAATCTGTAATCAACTCAGAATAGGATAAATAACAGCAGAACCCACCGTTGTTCCTTGACAGTTTATCAGCATCCCTCCTCCACCCCATCTCCTCACTTTAGTTCCATCTCCTCACTTCTAGTTCCATCTACTCTTACCAACGGGGGGAGTACTCTGGGTTCGGGCAGAAATTCCGAGCTCGGAGCCCTCCACCCGGACAGGACGCCAAGTACGCATAACCTTAACCATGATAATTATATGTAGATGTGAACTCATGAATCACAATGATAAACAGAAACACAGGCAACAAATAGCATGCATATATATTCATGCATACATTGCTAGGGCACGCCTCTCACATGGTTCTCAGCAACGAATCTGTTGATCATAATAACAAACGAAAAACATACAAGCAACAAAATAGCATGCATATACACTCATGCACATATTGATAGGACACACCTCTCACATGATTCACAGCACTAAAGTTGTTGGTCACATTGTAAGTAAAAACAAGCAACAGGTAGCACGCATATATTCATGCATACATATGCATACACATTCATGCATACACATATCCAATACATATGAAAAATAGGGAATCACAAGAAAACCAATATTACAGAGTCACAGAAAAGGTCTATAATCTATCTCCTCATTTAATCCTGGATAGTCCATTGCTTTAAAACTCCATATCCAAAAGGTTTCACGTTGCAATAACCGTTTTAAAATGTCACCTCCACGTATTGATTTTTTAATAATTTCAATGCCCTGAATTCTCAAAGATGATGGGTCACTATGGTGTATTTCTTTATAGTGTTTGGCCATAGAGTAATCATCGTTGTTGACTCGGATTGCGTATTTGTGTTCATAAAACCGCTCTTTTAGTTTTCTTTTAGTTCTGCCCACATAGAAACACCCACATGGGCATTGTAGGCGGTAGACCACATATTCAGAGTTGCAGTTAATAAAACCATTCGTCTTAAATTCTCTCTGCGTTCTCAAATCACAAAAAATCTTACTCTGAATGACACCCTCACAATGACTGCAAGACCCACACCTATAGGTCCCCCACAATCCTTTTTCTAGCCATGTTTTTTGTTTAGGACCTGGAAGGTAGCTTCTTACAAGTTTGTCCCTTATGGATGGTGCCTTCTTGAACACAGTCATAGGCGGCTCTGGAAAAATGTTTTTCAGAATAGGATCACTTTGAATTAACCCCCAATTGGACTTAATTATTTGTTTCATTTCAAAAGCACTACTACTATATTGGGTAACAAAGACAGGTCTGGAGTTGTTTTGAGCCATGTCTTTCCTCCTCTTTTTCTTTTTTAGTAGTAGGTCAGAGCGTGTTACGGAGCGTGCTTTTATTATTGCTTTTTCTATTATCATTGGTGAGTAGCCCCTAGCCCTGAACCTTAATGTCATATCTTGAGCCTGCATTTCGAAATCAGAATCTTTGTTACAGATGCGTCTAAGACGCTGAAATTGTCCAAATGGAATGTTATCTTTCAGGCTCCTTGGATGGAAGCTATCAGCCCTCAATAAAGTATTTCTATCTGTGCTCTTCCTATTTATTGTTGTGTACAAGAGGTTATTATCATCTATGGAGATAGTCAAATCCAAAAAATGTATAGATGTTTTTGAATGTTCAATTGACAGTTTTATATTTGGGTTAGTTGTATTGATGTACTCATGAAACTGCAAAAGTTCTTCCTCATTCCCAGACCAAACAAAGAGAATATAATCGATAAAGCGTCCCCAAAATATTATCCTATCACAGAATTTGTTACTAGATCGATTATATATGTATTGCTCTTCCCAGTGACCTAAAAATAAATTGGCATAATTAGGAGCAAAACATGCACCCATCGCTGTGCCCTTAAGCTGTCTAAAGAAATTGTCTTGGAAGAGGAACACATTATTGTGTAAAATCCATTCTGTGAGAGAAAGTAAAAAAATGGTTGGGCGGTGACGTCTCTGACCTATGTACCAAATAATGTTGTAAGGCTAGGCCTTCCTGGTGTTTAATATTGGTATATAGGGAGGCTACATTCTAAAGTCACCAAATAACAATTTTTTACATCTGTGATATTCATAAGTTTACATAACACATCAGTAGTGTCTTCAATAAAAGAAGGGAGATCCCGCACTAAAGGTTTTATAAAAAAGTCCACAAATTGGGAGCAGGGCTCTGTCAAAGATCCATTGCCTGAGATAATGGGTCTACCCTCAGGTTGTTCTAAATTCTTATGGATCTTAGGCAACATGTAGAAACATGGAGAATATCAGAGAATTCTTTTTCTACACTGTCTCTTAGATGTTCTACCTTGGACCGAAGAGCACCCAAATCAAACTCAAAAGGAATTGAGCACGCCATTCATCTTGAATCACGTACATAAAACAATGTTATAGCTCAACATGATGAAAGGTTATATGATCAGTATGTTATTCTAATGTTGATCTATCTTACTGCTAGTCTCATGCAGACAAACTAACACATAGAATAACATTATAACTTTCAACACACTCAAATGCGGTTTAGTTTGATAGTGTAGACCAAGTGAAACAGCGCTGCGTTAACGTTACCTCACAAGTTTCATTCCTCTAATAAACTGACCTGTGTGAGTAATTCAGCACTTGCGGGTAGTTCGGGAGAATGAAATGTCCTTATTCCTTTATATCCGCAGTTATCGCGTGTGGCACTGATATCTGTCTCTCGTTAGCAATCGTGTCCTGCTTCATACCACAGTCATGTTAAAAACATCAATGTATCATCCATAAACATTATTAGATCCTTAAAGGTGCCCTATGTCAAAAAATCAATTCATACTCCACATATTCCATACCAGATGGGGGCAGTATACCAGAAATTCCTCATACATAATATCGACCAATCGTTTTTTTGAACTCTTCCCTGACCTGAAATGTAGTAGTGGGCTGTAAGTCCTTTTTTGTCCTTTACACGATTGACATCAGGTTCAAGTACGCCCACAAGCCGTGCGAGTTATTCGTGTGTTGCAGTTTGGCTGGTGGTTATGTATGTTGCCCGCATACCGCCTCCCATGGCTGAAACTGGTATTATGACACCGGCCGGGCCGGGGCTAGTAATTTAGCATGCTAATTCAGGTTTATATCTCGGCAGCACTATAACTTGTCATTTTTTTAATGACATCATCGCACTTATTTCTTCTCATTCTTTTGATGCGTGTAGCTCATTTTTTGGATATTTGTACCTCAATTTTTACATATGGCCAGGCCCGTCGGAACAGGACAGGCAAACCAAGCAATTGCTTGGGGCCCCGAGCTGGACTGGGGCCCCAAGACAACGACTGTTTAAGAATAAAATGCAACGACACACTGTGAGCGCTCCTTTGATAGTCAATGCAGTAAAGTCCAATGACACTGTTATCGGAATCCCCCTCAAGGGGGCCCCCTCAGTAGTCACTGACAGCAGCCAGCCAACCACGCGATCTCTGCTGCCGGCAAATACAAACCTCCTCGGCAGTCATCATGAAGCGGAATTATGCTTCAGGAAGCCAGAAAAGAAAGAAGAGAAAGGAAGAGGAGGATAAGAAAAATACCAGATAGTGGTAAAGTGATAAATTACACTGCATAAAAATAGCTCTACTTGTCAAATGGTGTAATTTTGCAGCAGGTAAGTTAACGTTAGGCTAGCAAAAATATGTTTATGTTAGCTAACGTTACCTGCGCCTGACGGCAAATGCTGCTTGTAACGAACAGTTAGTGCAATTTTTTTTTCGAACGGACGTAATATGATTAACGTTACATACTGTAATATGTTTTTTAACGGTTTTTTTATTCATATAAATTGGGGGGGGGGGGGGGGGGGGGCTCCATGTCTATTTTGCTTGGGGCCCCCAAATTCCTTCAAACGGCCCTGCATATGGCACCTTTAAGCATGACGACAAGTTCCATAATTCCGCTTGTGCGCCATCAACCAACCTACTCCTTTGTTACTGTAAGAGGTTAGCAACTCCTAGCGGTGTAAAAAATTACATATTGTAGCTTTAAGAGAACTTCTGGCCACTTCCTATTAAGTCCTATTGTACCGAATTTTGGTTGTAGTTCCACCAGAGTTCCACTGGGGGCGATCACCCATGAGTGCAAAATGAATGGGAGTCTATGGAGCTAGACAGCTAAATTTGTCTCTTTCACCTGATTGCTGTTGAGAAATCTCAGATTTGATAGTAGGTTTTGCAAGTTCAACATGGGTTATAGGTTGAAAGTTGAATGATCGAGTACTTATGTCCTTTCGATTTCTTACAGGTTGTGTTGTTGTCCATAACATGCTAGCTTTCTGCTAATGAATGCTGATTGGTCAGTGAAGGACTGATTACGACCAGAGATACCGCTTGATGGCATCGTGGTATCCGAAGCGGGACCAGAAGAATAAGGCTTGGTCTATTAAAACAAAAAAACAAAAACTCTTCTAGCACGTGTATTTACCTCTCATCTGTGTTGTCGATGCTTCGAGAGAAAAGAAAGTGCAGAGCGCAAAAGTACAAAAGTGACTGAAGGATTGCCGTAACGATCATACGATTTGTATGACGTCATTGACATTTTAAAAGACTTTTGAAGCAAATAAGTGACTCTAAAAAATCTAACACCCAGCAATGTGTAATTTCTGTTAGGTTTGTTTGAGCTGCGCCCTCTACTGTACAGGCGTGAATTTGCATTTCCTTTAGTCTGAGGCTTATTTGTAAAAATTATAACTTTTTTTTTTATTAAAAAAACAAACAAACAAGTAAAAAAAAAAGTAATGCAAAAGTAAACCAACGCATTACTTTCCATAAAAAGTAACTAAATAACGCATTTAGTTTTTTTTTAGGGAGTAACGTAATATTGTAACATTACTTTTAAAAGTCTCTTTCCCAACACTGCTATCCACAATGCATATTGCTGCATTTGTGTATTGCGATATATGGTGATGTGATATAGTTACATCCTTATTTTTTTAGAATTCTAAAAAATTCAGCTTTTTATATTTAAATTTGGACATAGTTAAAAAGATAAAAGTTGCAATGGCATGTCCCAGATGTCTACTATTTTGAATTTAAACAGGTTGCACACATTAAAATCCATCTCCATCACAATTTAGGCTTACTAGTCTTGAATTAGTAATATTCCCCTTAAGACTATAATATATATAGAGTTTGGTTTAGGGTTAGTCACAGGTATTTATGCATAATTTACTCCTATTACTAGAGTAAATACATGTAACGTGTAACAAGGAAAATGTCAAATAAAATGTTATATAGTGCTATAGTGGTCGAAAATTATAGTGTAACTAACCAGCATGCAGTAAGCCATTTTATAAAGAAAATGGAGGTTAAATGGAGTAACCCTAACTTCCCTGGGAATGATTTGATATGTGAAATAGTCAAGGCAAGTCTTGAGTCCCGGTAAATAAATACAAACAGTTCCGTCCCCTGCAGCGTCAGCATTATTAACCGTGTCTCAAACCTGCTGAGCTGCCTATCTAGACAGCATTTTCGACCATCGTATGCACGTTCCGGGCCAGCTGCCCTGAAAAGCTGCAAGCAAGCAACTCGCTAGGTTTGAGTCACGGTCATTTTCTTTTTTCAAACAGGGTTGAGCTCAGAATAGATAATTGAATAGTAGGCATGACCGAGGCCGATATTGCAGTGAAATTCAACCCGCCCGACTATAAGAAGCTCGCGCGACTGTACTGTATGAATGGAGGATATCACCTTCAGATCCTGGCGGACGGGACAGTAGCTGGAGCTCGAGAGGAAAACATCTACAGTGAGTAATGCTGCATGTTTGTGACTCACACAGCGTTATTATAATAGCGTTCTGATAACGTGTTTATCTCCAGTAAACTGCAGTTTTATGGGAGCCAAATAAGAGCCGCCGTGTGCTGATGGATACGCTTATCACTCAGATTCCCAACTGAATGATAATAATAAAGTACAGAAAAGAATAATAACCCAGTAAACACAGAACGTTCCCCTAACGTTCCCATATGGTTCCCATTTGGTTATTTTTTTGGGAACCAAATAAGAACGTTCTAGGAACGTTCCCTGTAGGTTTTTTGTTTAATAACCTAAAGAGAACCTTCCCAGAACGTTCCCTGCAGGTTATTTTTAGGTTTAATTTTATAACCTAAAGAGAACCTTCCCAGAACGTTCCCTGCAGGTTATTTTTAGGTTTCATTTTATAACCTAAAGAGAACGTTCCAGGAACGTTCCCTGCAGGTTATTTTTAGGTTTAATTTTATAACCTAAAGAGAACGTTACGGGAACGTTCCCTGCAGGTTATTTTTAGGTTTAATTTTGTAACCTAAAGAGAACCTTCCCAGAACGTTCCCTGCTGGTTATTTTTAGGTTTAATTTTATAACCTAAAGAGAACGTTACGGGAACGTTCCCTGCTGGTTATTTTTAGGTGTAATTTTATAACCTAAAGAAAACTCTCTGTGAAAGTTCCATGCAGGTCATTATTTTAATATCACTTACCCTTAACAGGCTCATATTTAATATTTATAGGGTTTCCTTACCATTTTTCTGGAATGTTTCAGGTGTTTAAGTAATTTACTACTCAACTGATGACTTGAATCAGGTTTGTTATACCTATATCATAAATTATAATATAGAAATTATATAAATATTAAAGATTTTTCATGGTTTATTTTGAAATATCTTTCATTATGGTTTACAATTACACACATTGTTGAGCAGAAATCTATTTGGCAAGACTGAACAAAACACAATTTCACTACAGAGTTAAACAGTTTTATTAAAACAAACAACACATGAGAACAGGAATAATACAATAAATAAAAAAATGACTCTGTTGTTCCTCAGGGGACACCAACCCCAACTGCTGAATACAGGGTAAACATTATTGTGCATCATTCACCTGTCACCCATCTGTGTCCTTCATGTAATACAGCCTCCTCCCAAATCAGCCAAATGAGAAACTGAGGAATAGATGAACACTTGCAAAAGTAGAGACTGGATTAAAAATACAAAAAATACATCTAGGTTGGAATGGATGGATGTGAAAATGGTTTAGCTCCTAAGGTTATTTGCCAGTGGTAAGCAAGTAGCTATATTGTTGTGATAAATGCAAACAGAAGGACATAGGTGTTGGAGCGACCCTGTGGTGGATAACCTCACTTTGCACCATTGAGGCTAGCAAAGCAATGTAGCCAAAGGACTACATGTATCAAACCTGACAGGGGAAAAGAACTGACCTGTGCTAGTTTGCTCTTTATACACTGGCAGCCAATGTATACCATGTGACCAATATAACCCAGTTGTAAGTCAGAGTCAATAAGATTAATTTGAATGTGATTTTTACAAGTTGATTTACCATTACATCATGTAATACAATATATAACAATTACAAGTGATCCATAAGTGTTTTAATTTTTATAATCTTAACATTATTCACCTCAGAATGCTATTTCATTTTACTTCACCATCATGGTTCACTGTAAGGTTGTTAAATGTGGAGTGCCACTCCCCCAGAAGTGATGTCATAGCCACAGAATCTCTTTTTTTTGTTGCCAGTATTCACCCTATATTTGACTTCACAATTCCAGGTTTCTCAAAAGCAGGAAATCACACTTGTAAACTTGTATAGCAGAAGAAAAAAAAACATTTAACTTGTCTTCGATCACTTTTGACTGAAAAGTTTTGTCTTGAATTTTTAAAAAACATAACTCCATCAGAATGGTATGGACGGGATCTAGTGTTTACACCATGAAATTACATGTTTTATTAAAATAGTACAAGAAGTTTATATTTTTATGGACGATCTTATAGTTGAACACCTCCAGAGGGACAATGCAAAAAGAGCAGCAATATCCTTGACAACCATCAATGTCCTAAAGACTTTTACGTGTTTTTTATCTTTGCCTTTGGAAATGTTTGTCTTTCTATCATACTACTTACTTCTCAACCATTTGCACATCAAAACCAAATGCTTCCACCATAAAGGCTCACATACATTGATAGAGTAACTCGCGTCTGTGGGCTAGCTGGTTCTTCGCTTGCATCCTACATAGACCTACATAGTCAAACAGGATTAACTAGTAGACAGTTAGTTTGGTTTTGCACTTTTCCATGGACACTCAGAAAAGTAAATGTTTAACTAAACTCTGGTACTTGTGTTGTATTTCATCTGCCTCTGGTAAAGAAAGTGTTAAGTAAAACCCTTTCTGCTCTTTCTTGTCAGATATCCCGTTTATCTGTTGTACACACACTTGTGTGTGTGTGTGTTGGACTGAGTATGTATATGCCTCATTCAACTACGCCACTGCTGAATGCAGATAGAGGAAACCAGCTTTCAGCCATCTGTGCCTTTCCTATAATGCTGATACTTGGTCCTTCCAAATGAGAAAATCTTTAAACAGATGAACACCTGTAAAACAATGATAGAATAGTAAATTAATAATGGTTATAATAATAATCATCATCCTCATCATCTACAAGCAAAATAACAGGGGCCTGTTCTTTATACGTGGATTACATTAGGATTAGTTAACAGTATTTTACTGTTGATGCTTTGAGATGATCCAGGATCGTTATGTTCTTCGAAGTCAGCAAACTCAAACTTGCTCAGGAGCAAACAAGATTAGAATGAAGATCAGTTACTTTCTTAACATAGCACCCTACAGAACCAGGGAAATGAATAATTAAAAATATAAATGCAGTAGTCCATAATAATACAGCCGATATTACTCATTGAGAGATTTATTCGTGAGGGAATAATTATACTAATTTTATTGGAGCCTTACACATATTAAATACTGTAATAAATTTGTTCCTGGTGCTTTAGAAATGAGAATTGCTTATTGATTACAGTAGACTTTACTCTTGGCACTGAAAAAAAAAGATTGTAATGCCTGTTCAATTACACAAATTTGTGAAAATTTTAAATAATTAGGAATCGTGTAACAGTCACTTATACATATTATTTATCTATTAGACATTTTATATAATTTTGCCTAGTTTGCCATTTCCTTTTTTAATTATGATGTTGTTATGTAGCTGTCTTGATGCCAGCCAATCGCTGCATTGCTGATCATGGTTTAAACGTTTAAGTATTGATACATCAATACAAATGGGGTTTCTGGGCTACTGACTTACCCAGCATCAGGAGAATGAGGACATCCCAATCCCTTCTTGATTGACATTGGACATGGTAGAGCAGTTCCCGATTGACTACATGCACCAAGCCTGCTGGGTGTAATAAAAAAAAACGTCTCGGTTACTAATGTAACCCTCGTTCCCTGAGGGAGGGAACGGGAGACGCAACGTCGACGTGACGACGAAATTGGGATCACTTCAGGGAGCCCTATCAACTTCGAGTATCTATAGAACAAGCCAATGAACGTTGGCGTGCGTGAAGCGTCACGCGCCCCCGCCCCGCAGCGCGGGTATAAACAGGAAGCGGGCGCACGCACACATTGTTTTTCGCTGAGGAGCCGAGCTTTAAGACGGCCGTACAGCGATGGTCAGCAACCGTGGCGAAGGGACGTTGCGTCTCCCGTTCCCTCCCTCAGGGAACGAGGGTTACATTAGTAACCGAGACGTTCCCTTTCGGTCGCTCACGTTCGACGCAACGTCGACGTGACGACGAAATTGGGATCCCATGGAAAACGCCACGGTAGCTGCCACATCCAGCGCCCTACGGAAGACTCTCAGACCCCCAACTGGCTAGGGCGGAAGACCTGCGTAGAGGGAGTTCGGACTGCTGTTCCGTTACAACCCACACAGTGGAACTCTTGGATGACACTGGGAAAGCGAACCCCTCCAGGGGAGAGGGACGCTGCGGAGCCACATCCTGCCCGAAGGGAGGTAACATGTGGAGAATACACATATGGACTGTCCGAAGGGGCAGTGCAACATATGGAATGTCACTGGGGTGGCTCCAGCCCGAGAAGGGGGAGGCAGCACCAGACAGTGACGGCAGAGCGGACTCTGCCAAGGGAAGACACGGGCTCACCGCAGGGAGCTGATCGTGGAAGAATACGCATATGGGATCGCCGCAGGGATCACCACATATGGAACCCAGTCTAGCACAAGTTACACAAGCATACGAGCGCTAGACCTGGCGTCGGACGCTCCGCAACGTCCGACTGCCGAAGGGGTGCGGAGGAACTCAACAGGGTTCGCCTAGAGGGGAACTCGACTGGAGCAAAGAAGCGCACGTATCCGCTCCATGTGGAGGGGAGTGGCGCAGCAAGCCGACACAAGAGCGGGAACTTCGGTGTTACCGGCTGGTTGAAGCGAGCACACAGGAAGAAACCGGCTCAACACGTAGGCTATAAAACCTAGCGAACGTGTTAGGTGTCGCCCAGCCCGCAGCTCTACGGATGTCTGTCAGCGAGGCGCCGTGTGCCAGCGCCCAGGAAGAAGCGACACCCCGAGTGGAGTGGGCTCTCAAATTGGGCGGGCAAGGCACGCCTTGAACTTCATAGGCCAAGGCGATGGCATCCACTATCCAGTGGGCCATCCTCTGCTTGGAGACAGCCTTCCCTTTCTGCTGGCCTCCGTAACAGACGAAGAGCTGATCTGAGGTCCTGAGGCTTTGCGTTCTGTCCACGTACAGACGCAGAGCGCGAACGGGACAGAGAAAAGCCAGGGCTGGGTCTGCCTCCTCCGAAGGCAGCGCTTGCAGGTTCACCACCTGGTCCCGGAAGGGAGTGGTGGGAACCTTGGGCACATATCCGGGCCGGGGTCTCAGGATCACGTGAGAGTTAGCCGGGCCGAATTTCAGGCACGATTCGTCGACCGAAAATGCATGCAGGTCCCCTACCCTCTTGATGGAGGCCAATGCAACCAGGAGTACTGTTTTACAAGACAGAATTTTTAACTCTGCTGACTGAAAAGGCTCCAAGGGTGGTCTCTGAAGTGCCGAAAGGACCAGAGACAAATCCCAAGAGGGTATAGAGAGTGGGCGAGGAGGATTCAGTCTCCTCGCCCCCCTCAGGAACCTGACGATCAGGTCGTGCTTCCCCATTGACTTACCTTCAACTGCATCGTGATGTGCGGCGATAGCGGCAACATACTTTAAGGGTGGAGGGAGACAGCCTTCGCTCCAACCCATCTTGCAGGAAGGAAAGCACGGCTCTGATCGAGCAAGATCGGGGGTTCTCCTCGTGAGAGGAAGACCAGTCAACGAACAGGTTCCACTTCAACGCATAGAGGCGCCTCATAGAGGGGGCTCTAGCGGAAGTGATGGTGTCAACTACCGCTTGGGGTAGGTCACCTAGAACCTCCGCATCCCGTCCAGGGACCAGACATGGAGTTTCCAGAGGTCCGGACGCGGGTGCCACAGGGTGCCCCGTCTCTGAGAGAGCAGGTCCTCTCTCAGAGGAATGGGCCAGGGAGGAGCTGTCGCGAGGAGCACCAGTTCCGGGAACCAGGTCCGGTTGGGCCAGTACGGCACAACTAACAAGACCTGCTCCTCGTCCTCCCTGACTTTGCACAAGTCTGTGCAAGAAGGCTCACTGGGGGAAACGCACACTTGCGTAGGCCCGGGGGCCAGCTGAGTGCCAGAGCATCCGTGCCGAGGATCCCCTCGGTCAGGGAGTAGAACAACTGGCAGTGAGACGTGTCCGGGGCGGCAAACAGATCTACCTGTGCGGTCCCGAAGCGCTTGAAGATCAGCTGGACCACCTGGGAATGGAGTCGCCATTCTCCTGGTAGCACCTGCTGCCGTGAGCTCAACGGCTGCACAGTAGAGCAGGCCCAGAATAACATGGCACGAAGCGACCTCAGATGCTTCTGACTCCAAAGGAGGAGATGGCGGGCGAGTTGTAACATGCGGCGGAAGCGTAGACCAGTTTCTTTATGACGGTTGATGTACGCAACGGTCGCAGTGCTGTCCGTACGGACCAGAACATGCTTGCCTAGTAGCAGCGTTTTGAAGCGGCCCAGCGCAAGATGAACTGCTAACAACTCGAGGCAGTTGATGTGCCAATGCAGTTGAGGCCCCGTCCACAGACCTGAAGCTGCATGCCCGTTGTACGTGGCCCCCCAGCCGGTGGCAGAGGCATCCGTGGAGACCACAGAATGCCTGGACACTTGTTCCAGGGGAACACCTGCCCTCAGGAACAAAGGGTCTGACCACAGGCTGAGAGTTTGGCGACAGTGCGGGATTACTTGGACCCGGCACAAGCCGCTCTGCCACGGCCATCTCGGGACTCGATCGTGAAGCCAGTGTTGGAGCGGTCTCATATGAAGCAATCTGAGCGGCGTAACCGCGGCTACAGATGCCATATGCCCCAGGAGCCTCTGAAAAAGTTCAGTGGTGCCGCTGTTCTGCGTGAGAGAGTGCTCACGCAGTTCAACACTGACTGGACGCGGGCCTTCGTGAGGCGCGCTGTCATGTTGATCGAGTCCAGCTCCATACCGAGAAAAGAGATCCTCTGCCCGGGGGTGAGTTTGCTCTTTTCCCAGTTGACCCGAAGCCCTAGGAGGCTGAGGTGACTGAGCACCATGTCCCTGTGTTCGCACAACTGCTCTCTCGACTGGGCGAGAATAAGCCAGTCGTTGAGGTAGTTGAGAATGCGAACGCCAAGCTCGCACATTGGGAGCAATGGCCGCGACTTCCGTGAAGACACGGGGCGACAGGGCTAGCCCGAAGGGTAAGACTTGTACTGATATGCCTGACCCTCGAACGCAAAGCGAAGAAACGGTCTGTGTCGAGGGAGAATCGAGACATGAAAGTACGCGTCCTTCAGGTCGATCGCTGCAAACCAATCTTGGGGACGGATGCATTTGAAAATGCGTTTCTGCGTAAGCATCTTGAACGGCAGCCTGTGAAGGGACCGATTCAGGACACGCAGGTCCAAGATAGGTCGTAACCCACCTCTTTTATTGGGTGCAAGAAGTACGGGCTGAGAAGCCGGTCTTCATATCGGCTGGAGGGGCCGGCTCGATTGCGTCCTTCGCCAGTAGGACTGCAATCGCTACCCGGTGAAGGCCGGGGGACGCCGAGCGAACTGAATCGCATAGCCGAGTCTGACGACACGGATGAGCCAGCGAGACAGGCTGGGAAGCACTTACCAGGCTCCCAGACACCGTGCAAGCGGGACCAACGGCACGACAGACGTACCCGAGGTGGGGCAGCGTGGTGGAATGCAGGGACCCGACTCGGACGGCATAGCGGCCCGAAGTGGGGTCTGAGTGTACAACACTAACCTGACTCCACCGATCGGCAGGGGATGAGTGAGACGGCATAGGCGCGGCCTCGAGCACATCAAGCTACCGCTGGCGAAGCAAGAGGGGGCAGAGGGTGGCAAGGCATAGCGTCGCACACCGCCAACCTCGCTCTCTTGGGACCCAGAGAAGAGAAGCTGCTTTGCTGAGAATTTGGTACCGCTGGTGAGACGCCAGTGGCGGAACAGAATGATTCAACGAAAGTTATCCACCCGGCCCTCCTCCGGGGGAGAGCAGCTGACTCTGGGTCGCCCGTCTCAGGGCTGAGACGGGTGGTGCCGTCGACCTGCGAAAGCTCAACGTCACAGTAGAGCTGGCTGTGGCGGAGTTTTTTTTTTTTTGCAGGGGACTGACACCCTTGGCGACAAACAGACTGAGGGCCCACCAGTGACTCAGGGAGCACATTGTGGTAAGCTTTTAGTTACCTCAGCCTGCTTTTGAACTGGGGAGAACCGCTGGGCACCGTCTCCAACAGTGTCGCCGAAGGCCACCTCACTAGATGGGGGCATCGCGAAAACGAACTTTGGCGATGCCTCACACCAATGCAAGGTTAGCCAGGGGGCGCTTCTGGACCACTAGGGTGGACATCATCTGGCCGAGGGCCAGCGCTGTGACTTTAACACGGTCAGTCACCAGGCGCAGCTCAACCCCGACTCAGAACTACCCTCATGCATTATGACTGTTTGGTCACATGCAGGGAAGAGGCGGTCTGCAGTAGCACCACCATCCCACTACTGAGGGTAGTGAGAGAGGAAAAAACTTTCTGCAGCTTTTGGCACTAATGACACGCCATATTGGCACCAAAATGCTTTCATACTGCAAAAGGGTTTTTCACACACATCCGGGAAGGCATGGGGCGGGGCAAGGCGATTATGCGTTGCACTGCGCCCTCAGCGTAACCGGGAAAGCATGGCTGTCAAGTCTGAATCTGATTCAGCATGAGCATGCGCACCATTATAATGGGAGCTCAGCATCATCATTTCCAGAGCCTAACAGCACTCTCTCTGATGCAGCGATCGACGTCTAATCCTCCCCTGTAGCCCTGAATGAAACGCTAGGTCCATCATGAGAAAGACCAGCATCCCATCCAAAGCTGCCAGGCATGTGAGACAATGAATGTGGCCATCAACTTGACGGCACACAGCACGATCAGCGTGCTGACATGATTAAGTTCTCACAGGAGAATATAACCACCCACAAACAGAGTCTCACATGTCTGCGATGCGATAGAGGAGTGAGGGGCCCACACGGATTGGTTACCGGGCGGGGAAGCCCTCACTATAACCCTCTGGTCACCCTGGCTATACGCAGAAGTAGCCTTTTTCTGGTGCACCAGAAAAAGAACTAGATCGGGGCATAGACGAGGGGACTCCACCTCGTTTGAGGCACTCGAGTCTCGACCGCGCATCTAGAGCTCCGAACGACGCGCGCTGGGTTGCCGTGACAACCCGCGCTGTCAGCTGGCAGCTCGACGGCACACGGCACGCTGAACACTTAAACCTTAATGAGAAAGGCAAGACGAACAACGTGCCGACGTGGTCATGCTCTCAAAAGAGAGCATAAGCCACCCACGAGCACAGTTTCAACACACTTAAGCCCAGGCATGTGAAACAGAGATCGTGGCCGTCATATGAGGATAGGAAACGACCGCATCCAGAAACACACGGTTGAATGACGTCTTGAAAAAGACGCAGTGTCAAACCGTGTATGCTCTTTTAGGAAAAACTGCTCTCTCTGGTGCTGAAGCACCCAGGGATGACCGCGGCTACACAACAGGACGATAGTGCAAGCCTGATGTGAGCACTCACATTCTCATTGAAGGCGCAACATTCTGAGCTGTGAAAACAGCTGTTTTGCCGGCTCACTGTGAGATCGCGGCCAGCGCTGTCTGTGCTGTCACGCCAACACCAGCTTGAAGAGGCGTTCTCCTGAAGAGCAGACTTGTTTTCTTCTTTAGAAGTTCAATACTGTCAGAAGATTGTAGAGCAGGAACAGTAGAAACGCTCGGCTCCGAAGTGAAAGACAATGTGTGCGTGCGCCCGCTTCCTGTTTATACCCGCGCTGCGGGGCGGGGGCGCGTGACGCTTCACGCACGCCAACGTTCATTGGCTTGTTCTATAGATACTCGAAGTTGATAGGGCTCCCTGAAGTGATCCCAATTTCGTCGTCACGTCGACGTTGCGTCGAACGTGAGCGACCGAAAGGGAACTCAATTTAGCATATGTTATGTATTTTTCAGGCCATTAACTAAAACGTAACAATTAATTCTTAGAATTAATCAGTATAGGTGAGTACAACTGAGGTGCCCTTGCCATTTACCCCCCTAAAGTCATTTTTACCCCTTGTATTTGGCTTCATCTCAAATGAAAATAGTACAAAAAAATATTGTAACACCACAAAATGTTTGATTACTTATTAAATATTTAGCCTTTAATATAATGTCATGGGTTTCTTCATGTATGTTTTTCACACACACAAAAAGAAAGTCAAAGTCAATATTAGGCCATTTATAGATGTACTGGAAACATTTATTTAAAACTGTGGTGGATGTCCCTGCATGGTTCTGCTGTACTTTGGTTCATTCTAAAACCTGTAGTAAATTTCATGTATTCATATTGTCAATGTATACCTGCAAATACTGCACACAAAAAAAAAAAAAAACACTTGCAGGACTCTTGTTTTTTTATTTATTTTTTATTTTAAGGAAAACGGTTTTCATTCGCACCTAATTACATATGAATGCATCTTGCACTTTCCTTACGTTTCTTACATGTTTGTAGCACATTATCATATTATGATAAAACCATACATTTCCACATATTATTTCATATCATACTTCTTACCTTTAAAACATTTGCACATCAAGAACATCAAATGCTGCCACGAAGAGGTCGCGTGCTTCCGTGCAGTTCTTCTCTTTCAGCATGGCTTTTGGCGACTCGCATATCGCCACCTATGGGTTGTTGAATATTAAATTATGTTATGTGTATTTATTTTTCCATCCCCAGGTACCCGGCACTGCCTGCACAACTTAATTTGAGTAGTTAATCAATTACGTAAATCTAACCAATTTTATTTTTATATTCTAAAGTTAATATCACTTTTATTTTATTATTAAAAAAAATAATAATAATAATAATATATAAATAAAAATATAATATCCTGTCACAATTGACATTCTTCGCGTGCCAAGCCCACGTCACCTCCAGCGGGCATATATAAGCAAGGGTATGACCATCGCACCCAGAACCCGATTTTTCCCTGTGAGTGGACATCCCATACTACCAACTTTTCCGAGGTAAAGTACTTTTTACTTAACCGATTTAACGTTAGGTATATTACTTTTACAAACATATACGAGCCCCCTACAAATGTAAATTACACTTAAAACTTTGAAGAAAGTAAATAAAATCTAATTGTAGCATATTATAGGTGGGCGGGCCTACTCAGGGTAGCCAGATAAATAACTAAGATAAATAACTGTCACCTTCACTTATTGCAGATATGAACATATTACATTGTCATAAAACTGATTAACTGTTCTTTCACGGAAATGTACTACTAATTTTCACATAAACAATGGTTTTCCGTTTTTTTTTCCTCAATAACTTAATCACCACAAATAAATACCGTAAAATGTCGTTACGTCTGTGTGACGTCATTTGGGAAATCCGCATAGACAGGAAATCCGCTCAGATTGAAATAAACTTTTTTCATCAGTCATGTCTGTGATGTTAACGTTTATTTCAGTGATGTCTGTGGTGTTATATCGCTACTTTAAATAATTATATAATTGTTTGTTAATAATAATATAGTTACTTTTTATGGAAAGAGCGTTGTCTCACAGGCTTGGCTGGGAGCGCGTTACACCCGGTTACACCTAAAGAGAGAGAGAGAGAGAGAGAGAGAGAGAGAGAGAGAGAGACGCGTCTTGTAAAGATGAGATCAGATTTATAATGAAATCGGCCATCCATCAGTCATTTTATTAATGTTATTAATACCACTACGTTTATTTAAATATGTAATAATATTAATATCGTTTCATTTATAATAATAATAATAATAATACAAATATTTTCAAGAATGAAAATGTATTTTACTGACTTAATATGCTTTCTTTGTGGGTTGTAAAGTCGCATCAGATATATTCATATATCAATAAATCAAGAGACTTTATTAACTTTTGGAATTTATACCATGAAAATAATTATTCTCTTCTCTCTTTTTCAGCATCAATTGCCATCTGATTTTTGTAAGTGATAAATCTAGCAGTCATCCTGATTAGTCAAAAATAATTTCCGAAATGTAATCAATTTTAATTCGTATACATCGCACTCATATTCAGACATGTTTCTACTTTATCTCCCTTTTCCATATGTGTCAACAGCAGCTACTACACCCCAAAGGCTCTTTTAAGAGCCCTAGCAGAGAGCGACTTTGGCTTTGTAAGTATGTTTTGAATGCCTGTCACTATATAAAGGTTATAAGTCAGATGTTGGGCTGGGGACTGATATATTTCATGATTCAATTTTATTCACAAGCTCTCGAATTTTCTAATCTTGTTTTGATTTATGATACCATCGGCAGCATTAAACCAACCTAAACCAACCCAATCTGATGATGATCTTTTTTTAATTTATTAGATTTTACATCGTTCTCAACTGCCTCCTCCTCAAAGTTATTTTATTTCAAGGTAAGAAATATTCTTTAGCTTCACTTCAAGGTTTGTTCATTATTTTTTATTATTTATGAAGTCATCTAAGACTTTTTAGTAAGTTAATGTGTTTTTTATTATGGATTACCTATCTGGCCATATGCTAAATTCACAGACATAAACTATGTTGATGTTGATATTGTCTACGCTAACAGAAGGTTTCCATAATAAGTTGAATACTAATCATTCTCTACTTTCCCCTACCATTTCCCCCCAGCCTCTGGACCCATCAGTGCCCAGGCTTCAGCAAGCACTGTGTGCTCAGTTGCTCTGGTCTCCACAGTTTAGCGAAAGGTAAGTGCTATGTGAACAAGTAATACACTTGAAACAACATTTCTCTGTCTTGCAGTCTTCATTTGTGATGTGGAGGCAAACTATAACACACACTTTGATTCTTTCCACATTTTTATGTTTTAGAGATTGAATTAAAATCAAATATTAACATTACTGCCCTAACTATCACTGAATAGGATGTGTACTTCATAAATATTTTAAATAGTATGCAAATATAAGGTAACTAAAAACATATATGTAAATCGAAGAGTCTGGATGTCATCTAGTGAAAAAATTTTTTTTAGAAACTTTCATTTTCCAAAACTGTAAAAGGTTGTAATAGGTTATATAAAAATAAAAAAATAATTATGATTATTACATTTAGCCTACATATTTAGAAGATGCTTTTATCCAAAACGACTTACAAAAAGAGGAATACAGCAATTAGTCAAATGTCAGTCATAATACAGGTTAGGCAATAATTTTTATTGTGTATTAAGTGGAATACATCAAATTGTCATATACTGCGTCTGCATGCTTCAAGTGATTCTCAATTGTAGCAGGTATGGGGTGGAAAAGGCCTATGATTTAATATGAATGACGTGCATCAAAATCTTTTGTGATAATCTTAGCACTTTATTATTATTGTCTAACCTGTATTAGTACCTATTTTATCCAAAACTGTAAAAGGTTAGGTTATAGACTAATAGAGAAGGGTCTGACTGCAGAGCCGCAGAGCCACAGTTTCACCCCAGCAGTTTCACCCCGCGCATGCGCAGTTTTACTACGTTATGGCTATAATGAACTAACGTAACCTGTATCTAGGCTTATACTATAATATTCTTTACTAACAAAAATTATAGTTTTTAGTTATATCGAACCTACAGTCAGACGATTGTCCTTAACAGATATAATTTTGACTCCTGTTGTGTTAATTTCATATTTTGTGTTCCCGGACCAAAAAGGACCACACTATTATATCAGATTATAGATTCATAATATTACATATTATCAGCTATTTTTGTGATAGATTTTTTATTAATGTTTTGTGAACAATTCTATTTTATATTTATAGCCTGTACGTTAAGCTCATAAAAAGCTTTTTTAGCATAATGTATAAATGAAGAGTTCAGATGCAAAAGCCTCTAAGTGCCATTTGAAATTTTCTTCTAGAATGATAATTTTGATCAAGCTTGTATATTTAAGTTCAGTAATTTCACTTAAATGACAATTAATAGGTAATCTTCATTGCCATTTAAGTGAAATTACTGAACTTAAATATACAAGCTAAACTTATACCACGGGCTGTTTAAATACTCGATTCTGATTGGCTGGAAGGTGTGCAGTAAAACCTTTTTTTACAGTCTATGAGTAAAACCGTTTAATGCACAGGTAAGATTAAACCATTAGATCAAATCATTAGATCGTTTTAGGACAGAACAATGTGACAGCGCATGCGCGGGTAAAACTGTTGTGGTGAAACTGCTGGGGTAAAACTGTGGCTCTGCGGCTCTGCTAACAGATATTATTGATGTAGGCTAATAAGCCTATGCAAATAAAGCATTGATACATTATTATTTTATTTAAAATTATTTTCTTTTATTATTTTATGACAAACATATTACTGTATTACTAAGTGAAGTCATTTATAGTTATAAACTCTAACTCTAATAATAATAATTATTATTATTATTAGCCTACATTTTAGGCTACATATTTAGAAGACGCTTTTGTCCAAAACTTACAAAAAAAGGAACAAAGCAATTCGTCAAATATAAGTCACGTTAGATTTTGACGCTCATCATTCATATTAAAACGTCTATTTCAACATATTCGTGGAGCACGCACTGCATGGAGGCGCCGGCGAGATCACTTGCATTTTCCTATCAACAGTGGAAACAACTTAAAATACTCCATAATTTCTGGTCATACAGAAAATAATAATACATTTTATTTGTGTTAAATCACAATAACAAGAAAACAATGTGCTTATGTAAAATAACTTTCATGGTCTCCGTGACATGGAGCGCGTCTCATAAATTAACGGAAAAACAGTGTAGCCTCACAGACATAAAAATACCTCGGCTATATAAAGCTCAAATGTCCATGTCATGGGTCGAAAGCCCCACTAAAGCAAACAAACAAATGAAACATTTTCAACCTAAAATGAACATCTAAAACTCTGTTAATCTCAATAAGAACTTTGAGCGATTCACTGTGCCAATTAATGTCCACATACTTTTGGCCAAGTGTAGGCCTAGGTACAGTGAAATATTGCATGATGTGTCATTACCACATTTTCATCAAGTTCATTATTTTGAATTTAGAATGGATTCGAAATCAAAGAGGCAACGCTACACAAGGCAGTGGAAATATGCACGTAGATCATTGGATGAAAGGTTTATTGGAGAGGAATCATCAGAATCATCAGATCATCCAATAACACCTCATCCAATAACACCTCCACCAATAACACCTCCACCAATAACACCTCAACACATCAATTACATCGATGAAGATATCTCAAGTGTTATTGAAAGCATAGAAATGAGTGTCAGTGGGCAGAGCTGCAGTTCGGGACCTGACCATGTGGACGATGGTCTCAGTGAGGGAAAGTGCATTTCAGAAACTGAGAGTGAAAACGAAATGGCCTCAACTTCACTCACAACATTCCTACAAGAATGGGCAACAAAACACTTAATCAAACATAATGCCATTGATGATCTCCTTAAAGGACTTAAACAAAATGGACACTCAGACCTCCCATCAACAGCAAGGACATTGCTGAAAACTCCAAGAATCGTTAAATCGGTGGTAAAGTCTGGGATGGAGTGTGTCCACTTTAATTTAAGAGAGAGCCTTCATGAGCAGCTGCAGCGCTATCCAAGGGAGATAATGGAAGGAGTTAGCACATTGGAGCTATCATTTAATATAGATGGCCTGCCCATTTTTAAAAGCAGCAGGACACATCTTTGGCCCATCCTCTGTGCCATTCACCTGCCACCCATCAGTGTCTTTCCTGTAACACTGACACTCGGTCCCACCAAACCAACCAATCTGGATTTTGCTGAGGAAGCAATAAAGGACATTCAGGAAATACTCGACAATGGTTTGGATGGAAAAGAAATAAAAATCAGATGTGTTGTGTGTGACGCACCCGCTAGAGCCATGGTAAAAAAGATCAAACAGTATTCCGGGTATTATGGGTGCGACAAGTGCACACAGAAGGGCACATGGGTTTCTGGGCGAGTGACTTACCCAGAGGTGGACAACCTCACTCTACGCACCAATGACACATACCGTGGTGAAATGACAAGACGTCAGGAGAATGAGGACATTCCAATGTCTCCGTTTTTGAGCCTCCCATTGGACATGGTAGAGCAGTTTCCGATTGACTATATGCATCAAGCCTGCCTGGGTGTAATGAAAAAACTCATCAATCTGCTATATTGCTTCACAGACTATCGCACAAAAGTCTTGCAAAAACTGCAAGAGATTTCAGAGAACCAGCAAGACATCCTGGCCTTGCAAAGAAGTTTGCTGGCTGCTGTGGCTGTGACAGTGATAGAGGAAGGGGAGGATGTCCTGGAAAATGGACCATGCCAGACTGTAGAAGAACTACAAAGTCTTTCCACAGAACTGGGCACTAAAGAAAAAAGGACCAAGCTGGTAATACATCTGCAAGACACTTAAATGCACACCTATATCTCTACCGGAAAGATGATGATATTTTGCAAAAATTCATACTTTTCTGTGTGGTAGCTTTACAACTAGTGTTGGGTTATTCACAAAACACACATAGCACAATCGCACACAGCTGTGTTTTAAGGGCTATAAGAGTCGCTGTCCATTTATAAATATGTCCGGTAATTTTTTAATCTTTATACTTAGCTAATATCCTTCAAACCACACATCCCACCACACACCACACCACACACCACCCAACACCACACACCACACGCACACCCAACACCACACACCCCACCACACACCCAACACCACACACCCCACCACACACCCAACACCACACACCCCACCACACACAAAACACCACACACCACCCAACACCACACACCACACGCACACCCAACACCACACACCCCACCACACACAAAACACCACACACCACCCAACACCACACACCACACACACACCCAACACCACACACCCCACCACACCACACATCACACACACACCCAACACCACACACCCAACACCGCACACCCCACCACACACCACCCAACACCACACACCCCACCACGCACACACACCGCAACACACACCCCACGCACGCACACCCAACACCACACACCCCACCACACACCACACACACACCACCCAACACCACACACCCCACCACGCACACCCCACACGCACACACACCGCAACACACACCCCACGAACGCACACAAAACACCACACGCACACAAACCACACACCCCACACAAAACACCACACCCCACACAAAACACCACACATCCCACACGCACACAAAACACCACACATGCACACAAAATACCACACACCCCACAACACACAAGCACACAAAACACCACACACGCCCCACAAGCACACAAAACACCACACACCCCACTCACATCACACATCACACACCCCACACACCAACACACCCCACACAAGCCCCACACACTCACATCACACACCACATTCACCCCACATGCACACCCAACACCACACACTCCACACACACACCCACACACACACACCCCAGGCACCCTACACACACACCCCCCACATGCACGCACGCCACACACCCCGCATATTTTACACAGTCTTTTTGGTTTTACAGATCTGTATAGAACAAATCTCAGTAGTCTTACTAATGTAGGAGCGAGAGTGAATGAACGCACAGCGCGCGCGTTAGTGCAGTTTACAGACACTATTCAATAATGCTATTAGAACAAAGTACTTTAAATGACTTACTACATCTGAATCAGTGTGCTCCTCGAAATGAAACAGGTAACTGAGGTAACTTTTCCAGGATTTATTCCTCACTGGCTGCGCTGCAAGACGAAAGGTTAGGGCTGCTGATGTGGGCGTTATATGGCTTGCCTCAACATTAGCGTTTGAATAGCGCGCGCTCTCAGTGGGCACATTAACACGTCACGCTATAATTAGGTGAAAGGGAAAAGACCGGCATCTCTCTGTTTTCATACAGATTACATCAACTGAGAATAGTTGCTTTTTTATATAAATTACTTCATTTAAAAGAAGAGAATTTCAGCTTCATAAAGAGAAATCTTTCGTGTCTCTGTGACAAGTAGCCTATTTACTGAGTTACAGTTAATTTTTCTGAAAGCGCACTCTGTTTATTTTATTTATTTTATAAGTCAAGTTATGTTAATAAGAGTGTACACACAAAAAAGAAGACCCTCTATAGTTTATAATCCTGTATTGATTTTATTTATATATGTGAAGAAAAAAAATAGCAAAACGCGGCGGCGCGTGAGCCGACCTCTGGCTTAATACATCGACATTGGCCTCAACATTACCATTCAAACAAAATGGCATTATTCTAAATAACAGTGTTTAATTATCACTCTTTGTGATTGTTTTTTTGTTTTTTTTTAACAGATGAACTACCTGCGATCCCTGGGAGGAACAAATCCAGGGGCATCCGTGCGCAAAATGTTGCGCAAGGTTGCATCAAACCAAGTATTGAGTGTCTTCAGTTTAAAGGGAAAAAAAGGCAAACTAGCCTTTAAAGACTTGACCATCTGTGATTTAATTATAGGCAAGGCTTTTTTTCATTTTTTTTCAACTGGTTATCAATCAATGTAGAGTTGGTAAAAGCAGCAGTTTTGTATTTTGCACTTTGGAAAAAAATACATATTTCTGGTCACAAAATACAGTATTTAAAATAATTCCATACCTCAAATCTAACTAAATTTTTTTTGCATAATCAATTTGTATATTCTAGGAGCAACGCAAAAAATGTTCAAGACGTTAAAGGCAACTGACGTGGAAGACCTTATTTCAATGGTTTTAAAATTTGCCCCACACAGGCATTTAAAATGGTAAGTAATAATGTCAAAAAAATTGTTTTGAGATGATCAATAGTAGGCTTAAGTCAATACAACGTCATCTAGTGATCAGATAGAATTAAAGAATTGGTGGTAGATACACCATCATTGCCAATTACAGGCTTTTTACTCAGTACTCTCAATGTGACATTTAATTTAGGCCTATATCTGTACAACTAAAATTGTAACTTTGTAAGTATCAGTACTACCTGACTTAATTAATTTTTATAAAAGCCATATCATAACCTCAGTGCATATCAGTCCACAAGGCATTGACAAAACTGCAATGGACGAAATATAGCGTATTACACGTTAATTTCTATCTGACTCGTGTACATTTTGTTTCTTTGTTTTTGATTTTCAGATGATGGTGAAGAGAAGATCTGTTTTTTTGTTGTTGTTTTTTTTTACATTTCATTATATGAATGTTTAAATAGTTTTTCATTGATAATAGTTATGAGATATTCACATTTATTCACATTTATAAACTTGTATTATTATAATCTTCTAAAGTCTTAGAATTTTTATGTTTTCATGTTCATTATTATTTTTTATTATTTTTTATTTAATTTTGTAATACATGTTGTTTATAAAAATAAATGTTCATGGCTTTTATATGTATATACATTTTTTTTGCATACATTCAATTTATTGTAATAATTTTATATTCATATAATCAATTGTTTTAATTTTTTAAAATAATATTACTGTTCAGGTCAAGGTGAACAATAAACAATGTCAATAGTTTCTCATGATATTTAATTAGTATATGATCATATATGTCCTATTTACATTGATTAAATTATTACAGGCTAATCTCTTCAGTTTTAGAATATTAATCTTCATGGTTATCTTCATGGTTTCAAACAATGCAATTTTGTAAAATATGTTGTTTAAAATGTATGTGCATGGCTTTTCGTGGCATATAAATTTTGTGGATACATTACATTTATTGTAATAATATTATATTCATACGATTCTTATGTTTTGAAAAAAATAAACAACATAGAAGATATTTTTTGTAGACTTATTTGTGTACTGGCATATCAGGATGTAGAGGTTAGGAGAACGTTCCGGGAACCATCCGGGAACGTTCCGGGATCCATCAGGGAACGTTCCGGGAACCATCAGGGAACGTTTCGGGAACGTTCCGAGAACGTTCCGGAAAAGTTCCCGGAACGTTCCCCTAACCTAAAGGGAACGTTCTATTAACGTAAAGAAAACTTTCCTAGCTAACCAACAGGGAACGTTAGAAATGTTTGTTCTGGGAACGTTCTGGGAACGTTCTGGGAACCTGAAAGTAACGTTCTGGGAACGTTCTGGGAACCAAAAATTGTTAACTGGGAAAGTAGGCAACAAACATTCATAGTAGCATGTGTTTATTAATGCATAATTAAGAATGATCATACAGCTAATTTAATCTAATTTATACTTTGTCCAGAAATATTATTTTTTCCTTTTTAAAAATAACAGAACTAACTTATGTTTATTACATGGTTAACTTACAATAGGTTAAATGGGTCATTTGAGGCTTTAGAATTTTTTCTTTAGTGTGAAGCCTAATATCTGTTTACATGTAGCCTACAAGATCTGCAAAGTTAGGCTACTCATAGTCTCCCAAACATGGATTTATTCTATCTAAAAGTAACACTGATCCAGGTATTATTTTCGCAGTGTGACACACAAAAAAAAAAGAAGTCAAGGCTTCAGTAGTGTTGTCGTGGAGACGCTGTGTGTTTGTATGTGAATGCATCGCCGATTGCGCTTTGGCCTTGCAAAAACGGATGATAATAGGAATCAGAGGTTAAAGCTCCCTGAGCAGTAACCCAAACGTTTGCTTATGCACAGCGCATTTTACAGAGGACAGCTTAGTACAACGTGTAATTCTATAGTCTTTAGTAGCCTACGCAGGCTAAAGACTAAAATTACCACAGTAAAACATGCTGCTCAAGTCGTGCCTCTAATGTTGGTTCCGATCGATATAGGCTTGATCGTCCGCATTTTCAGAATATGACTCGAACTGATACAATAAAACGATAACGTTATTATTAACTGTGTTTACAAATGCTTCAATTAGAAGTCTTGGAAGTTGAAGTTAAAGTTACATTTCCGACACACGCTTGAGGTGTTTTTTTGGGCCAATCACAATTAACGCACTGGGTCAGCTGGCCAATCAGAGCACTCTGAGCTTTTCAGAGGGAGGGTCTTTGTAGAAATCAAATCAGCGTTTCATACAGACGGGGAATAGAGGAGCTGCAATAATGTACAGTAGGCTATGTGAAAAATAATGTGTTTTTGAACATTAAAGCATGTTAATCTATTCTATTACAACCAATAATCAAAATAATGAACTTTTAAAATAGTATCATGGCACGGCTAAAGTAGCCTAGTTCCAGCCAGGTCTTGACCGCATTACATGTGTCGGCCAATAATGAACCGGCGTTCTGCCGTTGAACATGGAAGCACTGCATTGTAAGAAATTTGTTGAATAAAGTAGTTGTTTTGGGGGGGTTTGTGCACAAAAAGTATTCTTGTCGCTTCATAAAAATAAGGTTGAACCACTGTAGTAACATGGAATTTTTAATCTATGTCTTTACTACCTTTCGGGGCCTTGAAAGTGGTAATTAAATTACCACTTAAACCCAAAGTTTGGATTTCATCAAAAAATATCTGAAGATGAATGAAGGTCTTATGGGTTTGGATCAGCATGAGGGTAATTAATGACAGAAATGTCATTTTTGGGTGACCTAACCCTTTCAGTTATTTCAAAGGTCCTTACAACATAACAGCAAAAATAACCTAAACTCACAAGGACACTGACTAAGCAAATAAATATAGTAAACAATATTATAAAAATGAATTATTTCCATGTTTTTGACCTAAAATTAAATGTTATAACGGTATATAACTTATTACTTTAAATTCCCTCATAACACAAAATATTAAATAAAAAATATAATCGAATAAAAATATGGGAGTATGAGTGTGTCCTCTAAATGAGAGGCACCAGAGGGATATGCATACTGTATAAATAATGCCACATTTCAGTGGCTCATATATGTTAAAAAGACATCTCTATTTTACATAATCCATGTACATAAACCTGTAATCTGAAATAAAAAAAATGGAGATTGCTATAAAACATGGTTCTAATCTTGTTAATCATCTGACTTCATCCTCGAAAACATTTGTCCTTGATTTTCTGTTCCTTGTATCACGGGATGCTGGTATGTGGGACACTCTTCTGGAATCTGCCATTGTTCTGTATCACTTTCAATAATCCTCCCACATGTTTCTCTGTGTGTGGTTTTAAAGGCATACTGCGCATAAAAGCAACAAGTCCAGGAGTGGTGGTCATTGAAGGAACAGAGGCAGGACTTTACCTCTCTATGAATGAAGATGGCAAGCTGTATGCTTCAGTAAGTATGAAGAAACATTTCTTATACAAAGAGATGCATCAGCATTTGCACGACTATTATGTGTGCTTTTCTGTGTCTGCAGTCATTAGTAACGGATGAAAGTTTTTTCTTGGAGAGGATGGAGGAAAACCACTACAACACATATCAGTCTCAAAAGCATGGTGAAAACTGGTATGTCGGAATAAAAAAGAATGGAAAAATGAAACGTGGCCCAAGGACACACATTGGGCAGAAAGCTATTTTCTTTCTCCCACGACAGGTGGCCCAGGCAAAGGACTGAAACCTGATAATGTAATCACATAGCATAACCATAATCCACTGTCAAGTCACATGCTTACTCTACTAACTACACATAAACCGCTTCTAACTCGCTATGGCAAAAAAAGTGCGTTCACGCCATTTTGAAATTACCGTAATTATGAGATTTCCGTTTGTAAAAAGTGTTCACTTCCTCGTAATTACAGCGTGTAAAATGAGTTTCCTGAGAGCTCCTACTTGTACTGTGACCACTACATATTTATTTAGGTGTTGATAGTGTTGAAACCATAGACTGTAAAAGGTTGATTCCCAGTCCGATGATGTGAACAGCTGAGTAGAACCTCATCATGTGTTGTCCGCTCAAAATTACGGTAATGACATGGCGTGAAAGCAGCATGATATAAATACATGCAGACAGAAGTTTGCCAACTCTTGGATGAAAACATGTTCAAATTCACAAATATGCACTGACCAAAAAACAACATACTGTAATAACTGATTTTTATTTTGTATTTGTGTAGTGATTCTTTAGTTAGAACAATCTCAATTTTGCCGTTTCATGTTTTTTCTTATTCGTACTCGTGTCTGATCGTATTAGTTTTTTCTTTTTTCAACAACACAGTAATATCACGATTATAGTGCTGTGTCATTGAACTACTGGATCATGTTAAACAATAAATCTGTGAGGTGTGCCGAGTCATGGAAATATACATTTATTTATGTAGTTATAACTGTTAATTAATGAATGGTGAACATTACTACAATTAGATATGACAATACTGTAAAAAGCTGCTGCCTTAAACATCCAAGTTGATGAAAAAAAAGTTAAATCTTGTATGACTAATAAAAACTTATTTTGATGAGATGACAAAAAATGTTGTCATATTTTGATTTTTTTTTACAGTGACACCTAAAGAACGGATTATTGTTGATCTTAACTAACACACATAATAGATTTATATTTAATTGATTTATATATAAAATATAATACATTTATATGTAAAAGTCTGTAAACCGAGGATGTAAAAATGATGTGAAATAATGAAATTAAAAAAACACTGTGGCAATGATAGTGTTTAAACATTATGTGAGAAATAACAATGTTCAAAAGCCAATTAGATAAAAATAAAAAAAACTTCTATTCAGCTAGGACACATTCAGTTGATCAAAGGAGACGGAGACAGTAATAACATTTACAAAAGATATCCATTTCAAATGCTATGCTATGCTTCAAAATCCAGATTTTTTTATATTGAATGATTTCTTAAGGATCATGTGACACTGAATCACTGGAGTAATGATGCTGAAAATTCAGCTTTGCATCACACGTATAAATTATATATTTTAAATATATTCAAAAGAAAACTATGGAAGCTTGTTTCCACCAAGGATTAAAAAAAGTAACTGCGACTATCCCTTTTTTAAATTCTTTAATTATTTTGTTTCCTCACAATTGAAAGCTTAAATCCAATAGTTGCAAGACAGAATTGCAAGTTATAAACGAGAACATATTTTTTCCCCTTAGAATTAAGGCATAAACTCACATTTGCGAGAAAAAAGTCATAATTGTGAGATAAAAAGTTGCAGCTATCTTTTTTTATTCCATGGCGGAAACAAGCTTCCATAAATAAGTTCTTTTAAATTGTAATACTTTTCCACAATATCACTGTTCTTACTGTATTTTTGATCAAATAAACGCAGCCTTGTTGAGCATACGAGACTTCATTCTAAAACATTCAAAACTGGTGATAACTCACAAATGCACCAAGTGATCTGCGTTGCCATAGATGTTACATTTATTAAAAGTTGCAGGTGTAAAACATACAAATCACAAACAACATATTGTGAAGCACTATCTCATACTGAAGTCTTCGATGAAAACAAAGATCAATGAATCATCTACTGCTACATTTGGCATCATAAAACATTCTATTATTCACACCAGATCATGATTGATTAAGCGCATTACACAATCAGGTGTGCTTGAATGCTGAATCAGTTTGCCGTTTATATTGAACTGCTATGAATCTAGGCTTAGCTTTTATTTAATGAGTATTTTGGTCCTTTTTTGACAGTAATCTGAAACGGGCTTACATAATCTCGAATAAACTTTGCCCTAATATGCTCTTGGCTTTACAAGGACCTGGCAGTTCCTCGGTGTTGTTTTGTTTATATCTTAAAAGTGCATCTTTATAACGTTTAATATCACTCTTCTCGTATACTGTATATACATACTCTTTCTAGTACACAAAAGAAAGTTCAGTTACTAGATTTACTCACAAAGTAAAATTACAACCCCCCTCCCTTGTTCCCTAATTAAAAGAAAACCCACAGAAACAAACAGTGACTGGGAATTTGACAAAAACAGATTCTCTGATGGCAAGACTGCTAATTGGAACTTGAAATGCCAAAAACATGCAAATGTAAGCAAGTTCAAACTCCATAATGAATGCATACTGTACGTCTACACTTTCATTAAGCACTGATAAACGGTTGAATCCTTTAGTAAAAAAAAATGTAATTAGTTGCATTGCGCAAACAACTGAGAAATGCAAGGGCGTCTGAAGCAGATGTACTCTTCTTTGTTGTCCTGAAGATTCAAAAAAGCTGTGGGTGGCTCTCTGACTTTGCCGTTTTGTTCATTTCGCAATTATCCTGAGATTTTTTTTATCTATTCCCAAAAATCAGAAAGAGAAGATACTTCACCTTCATGTTAATATCATATCCACAATCATTTAGATCACAGAAAGGTTGTCTTTTAATTTGTTTCCCCCTAATACAAAGCTTACACATAAACTCAGCTAAAAGCCAGTATATAGTTTCTTATGATTTACCTAATAGATAAAAAGAACGCGGGTTCGAGGAAGGGTGGACATGGAATGATCTGCCATGTTGCGAACTCTGGAGTAGTTAACAAATCCCCGGAAGAAGAGCAGAAATCCTGGGTGTATTCAAAATAACATATTAGTTGTAAGGACGTATTCAATTTTATATTCATTTATATACACTAAATGTGCAAATATACACTCACCTACAACAAGGAAAACCCACCACAGCCAGTACTGGCCATCAAAATATCCAGGGAAGTAGGTAGAAAACTGTTTAATCACATAAAGAAAAGGTTGAGTGCTCATTCTCTGTTACATTGCAATAAAAACACTAATACAATAAACAAACAGCTTTAAATATTAATCTACTGCCACGATTTATGACGATGGTAGCACTTTACAATAAGGATCCATTTGTTAACATTATAGTTAACATGAACTAACAAATGAACAATACTTCTGTTTATCTCAACATTTACCATTTGTTAACATTATAGTTAACATGAACTAACAAATGAACAATCCTTCTGTTTATCTCAACATTTACTATTAACAAAAACTGTCTTGATTTTGTTTTTGGGGCCTACAAGAATAGGTCTTCATGCTTGAATGTAAAAAAATATATATATATATTTTTCACATAGTTGCAGCATCTCTCTCCCCAGTCTGTCAGTAACACTCGGTTTAGTTCAGGGGTGGAAACTCAGGGTGACAGGCTTACAGGCTTAATGCTAAACGTCACATGAACAACAAACAGGGACACTAGTCTGATCGCATCTGCTCGTCTGAGAAAGTGTTAACAGCAGTACAAACTGACGCCGAGATCTATGGATTTTTAAGATAAGCAGCTAACCTAGCTAGTTCTACTTACTTTTGGCATTATATTTGATATCTAAATGTCAGTGAGAAGAAGAAATATAAAAAACATTTAGTTATCAATCTGCATATGCAATGTTTTATGCTCATGTTTGCTCGCTCCTTTGAAGGCATCTTGAGTAAAACAGCTAATGAAGCACATACAAAAGACTGGAAGCGATGAGATTTGTTTTACTGCGCTTAACCCCAATTAAACGAAGTCCTTCAGGCTTATTTGGAAACTCCAGGTATGTGTGTTGGAACAGGGTTGGGACTAAACTCTGAGCTTCGCACCCCTGGTATAGATCTGAACTCTATGTGCTCTGATTGGTTGGCTGGACCACTGCGTTGTGATTGGTCAACTACTTTGAGAGCGTTTCAGAAATGTCATGTCCCTTACCATAACGGTGCGTTACAACACACTACTAACGCAACTCAACCAGGCCTCACCACCTTTATTTTGCATGTGCCTTGGGTGGAATTATTTAAATAAGGAATATTGTGACCTGTTCATTCCCGGAAGTGCTTTGAAACTTTGCAGAGCTTTTTCGTGCTCAAACAGCAATATTACAAACTAAAACACATAATAGCTCCTCTTTAACAGTTAATGCACTGTGCACTAACATGAACATGGACATTTTTATTCACTAACATTAACACAATATAAAATACATAATAAACACAATTAAAAAAACATTGCTCATTGTTAGTAACTAATGTTAACAAATGAGACCTTATTGTAAAGTGCTACCATTATGATGTAATGAATGTAAGATTTATATGATATAGGCCTGGTTTCACAGACAGGGCTTAGATTAAGCCAGGATTAGGACATTTAAGAAGCTTTTATAAACATGTATTAGAAACAAATATTACTGGTGTGCGTCTTGTGGCAAAACAATGGCACTAACATATTTTAAGATATGTCAGCGCAAGTTGCTTTCAGTTTCATGCATTTTAGTCTGAGACTAGCTTAAGCCTTGTCTGTGAAACCGGCCAATAGTATCCTGTCATACCCTGACAATCAGGACCCATTTGACCAGGGACAGTCCAAACCCAGAGATGGCTCCATAGCGCCCGGCCGCAGACGTGGTCAGACAGAAGGACAGGAAGAAGCCAATCCAGTTGAAGAGGAATGCCACTGATGGGGCAAAGAAATGAACAGCTATTAATGTATCTGCTGCACTTCTGTGTCCAAGTGTCGAATTGGTCCCAATTATTCATCCATTTCACACTACCAAAGTGTATCTCAGTCCTATTCGGACGGTAATTGTTTTTCACTATTTCAATTCAATTCAATTCTTGTGATTTGATTCAAATCTTGTTTCATTAATCATTAAAACCTATATATTAAATATATATCACACTTATTTAGCAAAATACTCCTCTCTATAGATATATTTTCTAGCCAACTAACGTGCTATGGTCATTAAATGGTTTTCCTGAGGTAAATGTAACGTTATGTGACATATTGTGCTCCAACTATTTTATTTAGCTCTTCCGCGGTTGAAAAACACTGATTGATCGATATTATGCATGAGGCATATACATTTTGGTAAGGTTTACTGTATCTTTCAACATACCTATTCCTGTTTATTAACTAGTAGTAAAGAGCAAGAGATGATCGGTTCACGTGCCGCTTGAACTGAACTGAGGCGCTACAGCTATTTATTGTTTGAATTTTGTAATAAAATTGACAGAATCTGAGAGCTGAGAATTTATTTCATATCAAGAGTAACCTGCTCTGTCTTGTCTGTCAGTGTCAGTCTCCTCTTTGCTTGGTGATTTTTCTCTCTTTTTTACTGTGAGTGACACCAGCATATGAAATGTTGACCGTTCCAAGATGGCGGATGCATCAATGTGTCTAGAGTAGGGCTGTCACTTTTTATTCGATATTCGAATATGCATTCGAACATGACGTGAAATATCCGTGTTAGAACTATAAATAAACTATCCGGTTTTTAAAGTGCCATGTTTAGCGCATTTTTTACAGTCTATGATTAGACCGTTTGTTTTTTTATTTTATTGTTTGCCATCTCATCCAGGAGTGGGCGCTCTAAACGTATTGTAGCGTCGGCCCATGACCAAATCAAGCGAATAATTGCCAATAGTCTCCCTGTTTTGAAAATGGAAGACAACGCACAGAACGGCCAGCCTGAGTGGAGAATTACGACCCCAACTCATCTAAAAAGTAGTGTCTGGAAATATTTTGGGTTCTACACCGTAGATACCACTTCTCTCAACATTGACGCGCAAATACCTGTGTGCGCGCGCGCTCCGAGCACGTTCTCCACCGCGGGGAACATCGCCAATAAAAAGAGAGCCGCACTTGAAATTCGCTCGTAGAAATTCGAATATATTCGAATACATTGCTTGATATCCGATAACCGTTCGAATTTGATTTTTCTCAAAAGTGACAGCCCTAGTCTAGAGCGGTCTAATGTGACATCTACGCATACATATCTACAGTGAGTATTGTGCACTCTTACTGAAAAACGTAAGCATGAATATCCCGTCATTGCCAACGCGCAGTTGATCCGTATCGTCAAAGCTCTCCCTGGCAATGAAGTCCTCTTCCTGTAGTGGATGTACAAGTAAAGATGTGTCAAAAGAGTGGGTTTCTTTTTTACCTGTAATTAATTACCCCTAAAATAATCACAAACCCTCACCCGGTCAGTGACTAGTGGGACAGTGGACTCTGCTTTGCTCCTCTCGGCCTCATCGTACGATGGGAGTGTTGTGGCAACATTGTATGAGGGGGGTTTAGGGAACACGTCATCCTCTTTGTACTCAAAAAAAGCTACAAGAAACAAATGAATCAGACACAGAGTAGAAGGTTATGAATAACGACACATGAGTTATTTCTGGCCTGTCAGGACAGGCAGTGGCTACATTTACACACTTCTGTTACCTGCGTTACTTGCTGCAATGCTGCTGTACGGTGGAGGTGCATCAGCGGCCTGTTGAAACACCTCCCCTGACTCCTCCTCATTATTCAACTACAGAACAAACCACAAACAAGCTGGTGATATTTGGAAAAGGGAAATTATATTATATCAACATTCATTTTGATATAGCCTAATATGAATGTAGCATTTTAATACCAAACAAACAATAATATTAATAATGAAATGATATACAGGTGAAACTCGAAAAAAAATTATATCGTGCAAAAGTTATAATTTTGATGATTATGGCTTACTAAAACCCCAAATTCAAATGTCAGAAAATTAGAATATTACATGAAATCAATAATAAAAAAAAGGATTTTAAATACAGAAATGTCGGCCCTCTGAAAAGTATAATCATGCATATGTATATAGTTATATATACTAAATATATTAGATTCACCTTTTAATTTTAATTACTGAAATACATAAACTTTTGCACGATATTCACATTTTTCAAGTTTCACCTGTATTAGGGCTGTCGATTTAACGCGTTAATTTAATCAATTAATTATGTAAATGATTTAACGCACCCACCCCAGACCTACGTAATTCATAAAGTTGATTGGTGACAACCGTAATGCAGGGCAAAAACTCACGTGATGTATTGTAGCCTATTATAGAATTCTGTTTATGGCCCTATAATTCAAGATATCAGGGCAAAAATGCCTCTGTATGTTTTTTCATCTCATATTTAAATCATTTGATATAGTTAAGCAATATTGCACGTGCAAGGCGTAATATCATACGAGTGCCGTTTTTGTCCTGAATAGCACGATTTCAAATGTGATATTGATTGTATACAACAGTCCGAGCAACACACAGCAAAACTGTTGTGCGTCACCGAGCAACACACAGCAGAGTTTCGTTTATAAATGAATCCGCGTTTAGAATTAATTAATCAGGTGAACCAATAATTCAATGGTCCATTCAGACATTTACTACATTCCTGAATGAATCAGCCGTTTGAACAAATCGAATGAATGACACGTGACGTTCTATTCGGAGCTGTTCACTTCACATCCTTTGACTGGGAATTATGGCAACACGCTAAACGCGTCTCATAAAGTTGATCCTGCTGCTAGCTCATGGACAGCTAATACTCACGCTCTTCGTCTCTGCAAGATTCGGATGGGAATTATTTCGATTTCTCTCGACACAGCTACTAGAAGACAGACAGGTTGCTCACGTGACATCTACATCGTCAAGCTCAGTTTGAGCCTGCGCAGTACGCTCAGCCATCAAGAAGTGAGTGCTTCTAATGGGCTTCACTTTTCTCAGTTGAAATCATAGACAGTAACAGAAATGGACACAGCGACCCCATAGACTTCAACGGAGAAAAGTGAAGTCAATTAGAAGCACTCACTTCCTGATTGCCAAGCGTACTGCGCAGGCTCAAACTGAGCTTGACGACGTAGATGTGACGTAAGACACCTGTCTGACAGTGGTACGTCTCCTACTAGCTGTGCCAAGAGAAATCTGAATTCCTCAAAACGTTGTTTGAAAATATTTTGTCCCGTTACTTTTATGGACTCTCTATGGGCTTCTCCCTTGACTTTATCGAACTTTATGCCTCCTCGTCCCCCCAATTGCCTCATAGACAGTAAAAGATTGCCCACGAGCTTATCCTCCTATCTGTTCTGTAATTTTTCTACTGTGCGACAGAGAGTCACGTGTTATGACGCAATCGTTAGCCTATTTTTATAAAAACTGCTTCTACGAGCCCATAACGTAAGATACAAGGTAATGGAGCCCTTTATACATTGTCGTGTTTCCTTAGAAATAAACAATGGACAAATGGAGTCTTTAAATGCCGCAGATGTAAAGTTATTCGCTGTCAAAGTGACACAAAAATGAATGGGAGTCAATGGGATGCTAACAGCAGGTGAAGGCTTGTTAGCCAATGGCGGCCCCCTGGCAGACTTCAGTTTCCGGCTGGTGGATTACCCCCTTGGTTGAAATCTATGGGGTCGCTGTGTCCATTTCTTTTACTGTCTATGGTCGGAACTGAAATTTAAAAAATGTGACGCTTTGAGCGCTGTTGAGCGGAGTCGTAAACACAGTCAGATCAGTATTATAGGTGTAAGTGATTCAGGATAAGACAAAAACACAGTTTGTATGGATTCATGATGTACTCGGTTATTATTATAAATAATAAATAAAAAACTTATTATAAATTTCGAACACACAAAAAAAAGCCATGGACTGCAGCTTTAAATTAACTTTATAACAAAAAAAAACCAGCTCTACCAAATCATGTGCTGGCGCCACCATCTATAGAACTTGGTGGCACTGGTGCTTCTACATTAATTTGGAGTTTGTGAAATGATTACAATATACAAATATAGGCCTATATATAAAATTTTAATGCTAGGTACGATTAATTACAGAAAAATGTGCGATTTTTTTTTAATCGATTGACAGCACTAATATATTTTGAAATATATATATTTTTTCCAGTTTTTATAAAATTATCTAAAAAGATTATTATAATACATTGTCTATCTGAAAAATAAATAAATAAATATATATATATATATATACACATTTACATTTTTTCCACAAAGGTTCTCACATATCGCTCATATTTTCCTCTCTAGTTTTGTAGTCCCGGTTTTGTTGAGTGAGTCTCTCATTTTATATTTTAACATTTAATACGTAGTCATACTTTTATATTATACGAGTCATATAATATAATAGAAAAATAGGTAAATGTGAAAATAAATATGTCACCAAATGATTTAGATTTAATATGGGGTCATCACCTCGGTCTTTTGTAAGCCATGAACTATAACACTGTAACATGAAATTAAATATAAGTTAGCTGCTCGCTACAACACTAAATCAGAATGACAACCTTAATTCGCGATAAAGTACAGACTACATTGTATGAATATTCTATAATTAATCATCTAAAACTCCTCGTTTTCCGGTTTGTTGTTTGTGTAAACGAAGGCCGCTGAAGGAGCGGCTAACCAGCTAATTAGTCGAACTGGGATTACGACCTCTATTCGGAAAAAAATACAATTCAGAGTCTGAGAAATTATCACAACCGATTCGACTCGATATACGTTCATAAAACCATCAACCTAAGTTACAGAAGGGGTGAAAAAAACTCGCTCAAAAAAACAAACAAATGATCTTGATCATGTATTACCTGCTGATATCCACTCCTCTGAGCTGTCATTCTTCTGCGTCGATCTGTTCACTTAATCAGTCATATACCGTAACAAAGATTACTAGTTTACCGTACCTTTTACTTGATATCACAATTTGACTATTCCTTAATTTAAATGTTCGTATGAATCCAGATAGACAGCACTAGGCTAATCTATAGCCCAAACAATGGCGACTGCTCATGCTCAGTCGGGTTTCGTGTCAGCCTCTCCTGTCTCTGTCTCAAAACCTGGTCTGCTGCCTACCTAGACAGCGTTCAGTCATAGACGCGCTTCGAGCAGACTCAGCTCAGCTGCCTAAGTAGGCAGCTCACTATGTTTTAACACAGTCCATGCAATGGGTGTATTTATGTCAGTGCAAAGATTAATGTTATATAACCAATTAAAAGAGTTTCCGAAAGTAAGTTTGCCAAACTACTGAACTAAAGGTACACCTTTGAACTTTTGTACAACTCTTGTCTTTAGAATGGCTAAAGGGAGACAATAATATATTCCTAAATACAACACAGACATAGTTGAGCCTGTTGTCTGCCATAGTCAGTGCCAAACAGTATAAACTCTCTGTTTCTACAAGTGTAATCTTTTGTGTCCTCTAATATTTGTCTCTGGTGCATTTCCCAACCATTGTGAATCAGTTATTTTTGCTCAGTTAATTTTTTTGCAATACAATATAAACAATAGCTGATAAAAGTCGTATGAAAATTTGAAATGTAGCAATATGAAATTTAATAAGTACTCAAATTTACTAAAACTAATATTACTTTTTTCAGGTAGGTCTAACAGTAATTTTAAAGCTGCAGTCCGTAACCTTTTTGGGTTAAAAATGTATCCAAAATATTTTTTTTTAGCAAGTAGGCTACATAACAAGCAAGTGTTCAAAACTATCTGCTTGCCTTAGCTCCAGGGGCATAGAATTTAGTAGGGACGCTAGGGACGTGTCCCTACCAATATCCAATGACCATTGATTTGTCCCTAGCAATAATTTAGTTAAAAAAATAAAATAAATAAATAAATATTTATATACACTCACCGGCCACTTTATTAGGTACCCCATGCTAGTAACGGGTTGGACCCCCTTTTGCCTTCAGAACTGCCTCAATTCTTCGTGGCATAGATTCAACAAGGTGCTGGAAGCATTCCTCAGGGAGTTTGGTCCATATTGACATGATGGCATCACACAGTTGCCGCAGATTTGTCGGCTGCACATCCATGATGCGAATCTCCCGTTCCACCACATCCCAAAGATGCTCTATTGAATTGAGATCTGGTGACTGTGGAGGCCATTTGAGTACAGCGAACTCATTGTCATGTTCAAGAAACCAGTCTGAGATGATTCCAGCTTTATGACATGGCGCATTATCCTGCTGAAAGTAGCCATCAGAAGTTGGGTACATTGTGGTCATAAAGGGATGGACATGGTCAGCAACAATACTCAGGTAGGCTGTGGCGTTGCAACGATGCTCAATTGGTACCAAGGGGCCCAAAGAGTGCCAAGAAAATATTCCCCACACCATGACACCACCACCACCAGCCTGAACCGTTGATACAAGGCAGGATGGATCCATGCTTTCATGTTGTAGACGCCAAATTCTGACCCTACCATCCGAATGTCGCAGCAGAAATCCAGACTCATCAGACCAGGCAACGTTTTTCCAATCTTCTATTGTCCAATTTCGATGAGCTTGTGCAAATTGTAGCCTCAGTTTCCTGTTCTTAGCTGAAAGGAGTGGCACCCGGTGTGGTCTTCTGCTGCTGTAGCCCATCTGCCTCAAAGTTCGACGTACTGTGCGTTCAGAGATGCTCTTCTGCCCACCTTGGTTGTAACGGGTGGTTATTTGAGTCACTGTTGCCCTTCTATCAGCTCGAACCAGTCTGGCCATTCTCCTCTGACCTCTGGCATCAACAAGGCATTTCCGCCCACAGAACTGCCGCTCACTGGATGTTTTTTCTTTTTCGGACCATTCTCTGTAAACCCTAGAGATGGTTGTGCGTGAAAATCCCAGTAGATTAGCAGTTTCTGAAATACTCAGACCAGCCCTTCTGGCACCAACAATCATGCCACGTTCAAAGTCACTCAAATCACCTTTCTTCCCCATACTGATGCTCGGTTTGAACTGCAGGAGATTGTCTTGACCATGTCTACATGCCTAAATGCACTGAGTTGCCGCCATGTGATTGGCTGCTTAGAAATTAAGTGTTAAGGAGCAGTTGGACAGGTGTACCTAATAAAGTGGCCGGTGAGTGTATAAAAACCAATTTTATATATACATTTAAATATATTTTTATATAAAACCACTCTTACAAGAGCATTATGTGAAAAAGGTGCAATTCCCTTTTTCCCCGATCCTACATCGCTAATCCGATTGGCTTGCTTTTTCTTTCTAACTTGTGAGAGGCTGTAGCTTAAAGGTGCATTGCGCAACATTTCATGTTAAAAATACCCGTTTTTCTAACCCATACATACTTAAACAATTGCCTGATGGGCTGAATGAGCCCTTCTCTGATCACTGCGATTGCCTCTATAATCTTGTACAGGGATTCGGGACGGAATTTGAGACTGGGCGTGACGTCACGCTTACCTGGCTATGTCTGGCAGGTTTGTGCATAGACATCATGATGTCTATGGGTTTGTGTATTTGCCGCCATTCTCCATATCAGCGAAGACAACTCGAGCACAAAACTTTAGTCAACTTTCGACAAAAGTAGAAGATGGATTAAAAGAGACCGGCTTGTAGTTCATTCCAGTTGCAGTTTCGCTTGTCGCCAGAGGGGGCATAGTTCTGCAAAAACTCAGAGACTTGAGCAATGCACCTTTAATTTGGTTGTGAGAAGCGGCAAAGTTCCTCCAAAACCTAAAGCGGTAAGTGAGGGAGAAATCAACAGCTCTGTGAACAAAAATTCGGGACAAATCACGTCACATATTGATTCTGGGACAGTGCAGTTTTTTTCAATGTATAGCCTATGGGACATTCTACCAGAAACGTACATTATCTGTCCTTGAATTGTTACAGTGAAAAAAAAAAGGTTTTTCATCCAAAAATTTCTAAAACTGGCTCATGGTTGATTTCTGTGAGTTGTTCTGCAAAGGAATATGTCATTCATTAGGTTCTCAGATTTTTTTTTCTTTATTAAAAACACTTTTGAAAATGACAAATCCTGGTCATGTCCTTGTCCTCAGCCAAATTGGGGCTACAGCTTTCATAGTTTTGTTATGCTAAAGAGTGTTATTTAGAAAAAAAATCCATAAATAACAAGTTTAAGCTGTTATCGTTCACATCAATTGATCAAAAACATGAAATTATATTTAAATTCTACAAATAAATACTATTTTACAACTGTCCCCATGTTTTTGGTCAGTCCTGTCACGTTTCATAAAACTCTACATAAAATGTGTGAAATACATCTTTAAGAATATGACTCAGAAGAAGTGACATCATTTGACCCAGATGAAGCTGACATTGATCAAGGCTGAATTCTGTCATTGAATTGTATGATTTTAAGCTTGTTTTTGTATGGGTTTTTTTTTTGGAAGAAGAGCTAAAGGGTCACGATAAAACATCCCAGACAATAATGAAAATGTTATAAATCCAAAACATGTCTAAAAAGGTTACTGAAATTCCTTGCTTGCATGTTAACAGTTTTTATGCTAGCAGACTGAGTAATGGCAGTTTAAAATGGCCGACCACCAGGCCCTGTCACATCAGGCCCTGTCACATTCCCGTGTGACAGGGCCTGACAGTCCTGTGACACGGCCTTACAAATGAATGTTATTGTGCTTTTTTATTACCTTTATTGCATATAATATGTATTTAGGAGTTTAATAGTAGTCTGGACTCCTGTGGTTTAGGAGTGTGTTTATGGGAATTTTTTTGCATTCTTCTAGAAGCGCATTAGAGAGGTCAGGCACTGATGTTGGACGAGAAGCTCTCAGTCTCCGCTCCAATTCATCCCAGAGCTGTTCTCTCGGGTTGAGCTCAGGGACTCTGTGCAGCCAGTCCAGTTCCTGCACACCAAACTCCTCATCCATGTCTTTATGGACCTGCTTTGTGCACTGGAGCGCAGTCATGCTGGAACAGGAACATCCCCAAACTGTTCCCACAAAATTGGGAGCATGAAATTATCCAAGATGTCTTGGTATCCTGAAGCGTTAGGAGTTCCTTTCACTAGAACTAAGGGACCTAATACACATTAAATCACGCAATGCTGATGTTGTTAACATTAACAATTTAAGAACAAAATATAATTTTGCACGGTTTGACGTGATATGATAAGCGATCGTTAGATTTAATCAGCACGATTTACTGCAATGCTTTTTGGTTGGTCAGAACAAAAGTGTATGTTACTTACTTGTTCAGATTACATTTTCCAGTCTTAATTCTTATGTTGGTCATACTTCCACGATACTTCCATGACTGACTGGCAGATTTCAAACAGAGATGGCGACAAAGAGCAAAAACTACAGACTGCAGCTTTAAGATACAGAAATTTAATAATCAAATCTAAAATATCATTGCATATTAGGGCTGGGCGATATGGCCAAAAAATCTTATTCGTTTTTCAAATATAAATGACAAAATTGGTTGGTGATTATTAGTTGGCGTTACAACCGTCCCAGTATCACATTCACCAACTATGTTTTCATCTCATGTGAGCTAGCTTGACTGCTAGTTTGACACTTGTTAGCCATTTCTATATTTAGTTTACAAAACAGTGATTCTAATAGTACTTGTTTGAATTCATAGACATTTGATCTTATAACAGCATCCAAAAAAAGTACATCAGAAAGAAAAGTTTTTTTTTTTTTTTTTTAAAAACAACCTTTTGTCAATAACTCCATCAGGAAGTTTTAAATGTGGCTCCCTTTTTGGTAAGAATTGAGGGAAACTAACATAGACAGTATAAGAAGTGGACAGAGCCATCTCATTGGAACTCAGTTGAGACAGTTGAAGCCCATTTCTTGCGATTTTTTTGCACTTCCGTTCCTGACGCGCAGACTCAAACCGACTCAAACTTAGCTTGATGACGTAAGCACCCTGTCTGACAGATGTAAATATTCTAGTAGCTGTGCGTGAAAACTGCCAACGTTGATCTTGCAGAGACGGCGAGCTTGAGCAAAGAGTTCTTTGGCGTGAGTGAGCAGGAGTAAGTAATTTGTATAGTATTTATTTTAAAATGTAACGCCAGTACGCCATATTAAGTTATTGATTGCCTTGATTGCCTGCATTGATTGCCTGTGAGCTTCTCCTACTGTCTGTACGGTAATTTCTCTACTGTGCGACAGAGCGTCGAGTGGTTATGACGCAATCGTTAGCCTATTTTTACAAAAACTGTTTCTATGGGGCCATAATGTAACATAGAAGGTAATGGAGCCCTTTATACATTGTCGTGTTTCTTTAGAAATAAATAATGGACAAATGGAGTCTTTAAACGCCTCAGATGTAAAGTTATTCGCTGTCAAAGTGACGCGAAAATGAATGGGAGTCAATGGGAATGCTAACGCAAGTGAAGTTCTGCTACAAGATTGCGGCTCCCGCGAGGCTTCAACTTCCGGTCGATGGATTACCCCCTTGGAAACTAACTGAGCATGTCATGAGCATCATCACTCTAGGTTGTTTCTGATTGTAGGAATTTAAGATGTTACAACCGTCCCCTGTTACAACTGTCCCTGGTCTCCCATACACTACACATGCTTTGTCTTTCTGTTTACATTCACTTAAAGGTGACATATGGCCCTTTTCACTAGATGTAATATATTTCTATGGTGTCCCCAGAATGTGTCTGTGAAATTTTAGCGCAGAATACACCCAGATCATTTATTATAGCTTGTCAAAGTTGCCCCTTTTGGGGGGTGAGCAAAAACGCGCCGTTTTGGTGTGTCCCTTTAAATGCAAATGAGCTACTGCTCCCCGCCTCCGAACGATCCTGTACAGGAGCTTGGGATATTTCGTCAATGACAAAACAGACGAATTTCAGTCAAATTTCAGAAATAACAGTGGAGTGCAGCCTTATGGAGAGACTCAGGAAGAGGTTGCGACTTTTAGACGTACCTGGACGTTTCTGAAGGGTTAGTCAATACATTTAGCCTAAGTAGTTGTTGTGGAGTTACATTGATTCATCTCATTGACTTGCATGTGCCGTCATTAACTTTTACACAAGTTGACAAAGTTCCTTGAGGTCTTTATAAGACAGCTGTGACATTTTTTGGTCAAACAGTGTTCTGTGCAGCAACGACAAAACAGTTTGCATGCTTTGCTCAAACTTTTACCATTGCATTAGAACAGGTACACTGTTGTCTTGCGAAAACCAAATGACGGCGCCTTGGGTGGAAATTTACAGATTAAGGGGCGGTAATATTATAATAATATCCCCTTCCTACGTCAGATGGGGAACAATCTGATCATCTCATGTTTTGACATGCTTTGAGAGAAAGGCTTACCAAACCAAAGTTACTGGGTTGTCACTTTTCACGTTTTCCGGGAACGGGAACCCGATTATAAACATGGAAAAAGTTAGATTTTCATTATATGTCCCCTTTAAGACGTAAAACTGCAAGGATAATCACCAAGAGCAGCATGTTGACATCATTTTTGTGTGAATTTTACCGTTCAAGTAACTAATACTAATAAAATTAAGAAAAAAAAAGCATAACAGAATACTCCAGCCATCAAAATGTGTTTATATTTACAAAATAACCTTAAGTTGGTCAGTGAAAACTTTGAAAATACTTTCTTTGTACTTTAGCCAGTTAAATTAAGATGAAAGAGATAAATCACAGATTTTACAAAATGTCCCAAATTTTCTGGATTTGGGGTTGTTAAACCAACTAAAATAAACTTGCTAAGTGTACCATATCATCAGTCCACTCTCTATATTTGAGGCCAAATAAATACATTTAATTTTTATTTATTCATAAGTGGTTTATTTGTTCTTATACTACAGGGCTGTTGAATGCTTGATTCTGATTGGTTGAGAACGTTCTAAGGTGTGCAATTATTTTCAGGGAAACGGCTAAAGTAGTTCCAGCAGGTCTTGACCGCATTACAGTTCCATATCACTTCGCATAGTCAACTGTAATAACGGAAAATAGGATACAATTCATAACAAGAAAAACATGTAGCCACATGCGCTTGGTCTGCCATTTTCGATGTCTAACTTCACAATCATTGGAAACATGCAGTTTAATTTGAATAAATGTAGTCCTCCTATCTATAATCAATAGAAAATTAAACTGAATAGGCCTATATAAATAAATTGATAGTCCTGATGGGTTTTCGTAATTAGGCTAAATAGGCTATAACAAATAAATAATTATAGGCCTAAACTTGTTAAAAGGACGTTGTGTTTAATTTATTAGGCTAGTCTATCAATATTAGAAGAAAAATTTAATTAATAAATAAATAATATTGACGCATGCCTCTCTCTCTCTCTCTCTCTCTAATAACTGAATTAATAACTGCATAAAGCCAGGGACACACTTATACTGTAAGGCCGGTTATGAATGTAGTTTATTGATCATGCCCAAACTCGTGTTCAGCGCGTTCAGTCTGTGATCACAGTCTGGGTTTAAAATCTGCTGCAGTCGATGGAAACAGTCAGAGTGTTTCAGCCAGTCATTGAGTGTCCCCAGCATTAGTCTGCTTCTCTGCTATCAAACCTCCGTTACTAACTCTAAAATGACGTTTTGGAATTAGCAACGGAGGCATGGGATTAGATGCGCAGGAAATTAGTCCTACATACAAGAGCGTTTTAATGACAAAAACTTTACAAACGTCTTGAAATACATAATTTGAACAATGTTTCGAGGTGTGGTAACTGTAGTATAAGCGGAATAATTGACTTTAGGCCGTTGAATTATTAGAAAAATAATGCACACCGAGGTGTAACGGCCACTCCGCTTCACGTCGTGACCGCATTACCACCTCGGGTGTGCATTATTTTTCTAATAATTCAACGGCCTGTCGTCAATTATTCCTTACATATTCAAGGAATAAGGATTACCAATATACCATGTGTATGAGATGTTTAATAAAAGAAAAAAGAAAAACAGGCAAAGGAGCACAATTTGAGGCAAATACACAAGCACATATCTGCTGCGTCTCCAATCTTCACGTCAGTATCAGACTATGGCTCTTCCACCATCTTGTTGTGCACATGCATCATCCCTAAAACATTAGCAAATGGATTATGTCATTTTCTTGCATACACAATATTCATGCATTCACTTTATTCCCTCAGCAGAGAAAGAAAGAGATCTTTTCTTTGTTACCTTTGAAATACTTGACTGTTTTGACCTTGAGCTCATGTGTGGCATCTTCATCACACACAAACACAGTCTGCGGGTGCTGCTGGAACGCTGACACAGTCCACATGTGATTCACTCCCTCTTCTATGGCTTTATAGAGGGCAAACGCTTTATGCGAGCCAGTAATAAGGATCATGACCTAAAAATTTCATATAATCAAGTTATTATTGTTCCAGATCAGCCCACAACTGAAATTCTTTACCTTGGTGATGCTGTTGAATCTGTTGCTATTTCTGGCATAAAGGCTTATAATAGTGTGTGCTTTCCAAAACACACACAAGTTGCTTGTTTTTATTCATTTAGCATATTGTGATATTTTATTAATAATGCATATTTTAAGTATCAGCTTATTTTAAAAATGGCAGAACATAGTTATGCAATTGTTTTTGCAAACTGTACACTATATATAACTAGCTTACAATAAATGTTCAAAGCCAGAAATATATAATTTTGGCAATAAAGATGAGCCATTTTATAGCAGCAGCAGGAGTGGCTGACATTTATATGTATTTAACGTGCATCAGGAAAAGTACATAAAGATTCTGAGATATGAATATTTGTACCTCTCGAGCGTCCATCACTGTGCCAACACCAACCGTGAGGGCCATGGTGGGGACTTTAGAGAGATCGCCATCAAAGAAACGCGCGTTAGCCAGAATCGTGTCCATAGCCAAGGTCTTAACACGCGTTCGGGACACAAGACTGGAACCAGGCTCATTGAACGCGATGTGACCGTCAGGTCCAATACCTGCAACGCGAATACAAGGCAGAGCTATTTAATGGTGCCATTCACAGGTCAAAGTTCATTTTACTGTCTTACCGCCAACAAAAAGTTCGATTCCTCCAGCAGCTTTGATTTTGGCTTCAAAGTCCTGACATTCCTTCTCTAGATTGGATGTGTTTCCATCAAGGATGTGAGCGTTCTCTGCTCGGATGTCGATATGCTTGAAGAAGTTATTCCACATGAATGAATGGTAACTTTCAGGATGGTCTCTAGGAAGTCCTGTAAAGACAACAACCATTTGTACTTAGTTCAGTGTTAACTAAATACAGTATATGACAGGCAGTTCAACCCTTGATCCCTCAAGCATAAATGACCGGTCACATACCTACATACTCATCCATATTAAACGTTTTCACATATTGAAACGATACTTCTCCCTTCTTGTGATACTCGATCAGTTTCTTGTAGCATCCAAGCGGAGTGCTTCCTGCAATACACACACAATCAGAATAGGCCTGCATTTCAATTGAATGTGTATTATACAAAGTGATTTTTTCCCCCCGACTACCTGTTGGAAGACCTAGAGTGAAGAACCGGTCAGGACCCGGATTAAACTTCCTTATCCTGTTCCTGATGTATTTGGCAGTCCATTCGCTGACCTGGTCATAGTCATTGAGTATGATGAGCTTCATGGCTTCACCTGTGCCTGAGAGATTCAGGTAAATCGATGAGGCGCTGCCTGCTTTCTTCAGACTTTAGACCCTAAGTTAGAATAGGACGGAAGTGCAGTTGAAGCAATCAACACCTCATATCCAGCAGTTGGAGTTTGTTAAAACACAACTGTACACTGCAAACACGACGGATTATTGAGGGCCGTTTTTCGCGTCGCTCTCAGTAAGCTATACACTTGCTTACAATGCTCTGAATAACTATTGGTAAATAGAACCCGTGACTAGAAAATTGCGAGGACACTGGGAATAATAATAAATATGAAACGAGATTATAGTCATGACACACAGAGGTGTTCGTATTTAGTGAAACACTTACCAGATCATATGTTTGTAAGTTGCAGTCACTCTTCCAGCAGCACAGAGGAACACGATCATGTGACTGAGAGGAAATGTAGCGGAGTTTGCAGATCTCACTCAGGACTTGATTTTTTTTTTCAATGGAAAATACTAATGCGTCGCAAAATTGCAATTCAGCAAGATTTGTTCACTTGTTAATCCACAAATGTATGACACGTTATAAGTACTCTTCCCTGCAAAAAAAGTAAAAAAATAAAATAAAACAAACAAACAAAAAAAAAAATATTTTTTTTTATAAAATAATAAATAATTTAAATTTGGCCTGTGAAATACGGAAGCTCGTTTCCTCCACGGAATAATAACCACTGAGGTAGGACAGGCCATCACCCACTCACAAAAAAAAAACAACCTAATCTGTGATTTGCAAATGCAAACAGGGTGCTGAATGTAAAATAAAGCATATTACCAAAATGTGAAAATTTTTGTAACACTTCACCCAATAGTTGAAGCAAACTACACTACAGTAATTCTACAATATAAACGTGCACAAACTGAATGTTTCGATCCGTATTTATTGAAACAACAGTTGACAGAACCAGCATAACAGAAACTCAATCATGGGCAAACAGAATGGTTCTCAATCAGAAGTCTTACAGCATTATGATTTCGGTTTTTCTTAATATAAAAGGACATGCAAATGTATTCTCTCATTGCCAGAGTCACCCTGCTGCGAGGATGATGATTTAGCGTTAGCAGTCACTGGAAATATAAGTTAACATTAACAAAACATTATGTCACATAACATAACGTGTAACGTTAACATAACATTACACAGCGCGGTTAATCGAGGTCCATGCCAGGCTTGGCGTCTGTGGAGTCTGCACTGTCAGCAGAAGTAGCTTGCTCTGTGCCACCGGGCTGGGCTTCAGGGTTTTCCTGCGTATTGACCGGCCCGTTGGGTTCTGCGGGGTTCTCTTCTTTTGGCAAGTCCACTTTGGGCTTGGGTTTGGTCACAATGGGATTGCAAGTGGAGAACAGCTCCTATGGAAAACAGGAAGAGATTTAATACAAATGTATCAAAATGTGTATTGTGTCAGAAACCTGGAACAGTTATGGTATCAAATGCCAATACCATAGTACTTTTAATGCACCATAGTACTAAATGACATCTGAATGCTAACATACTTATGCTCTAGACAAAAAAAAAAAAAGTCAATATAACTGACTGACCCGTGTTTTGGCCTGTATCTCTGATATTTTCACCACAGGCTCCACGGCGAGACTCTGTTTACTCTGCTGGTTCATTTTACTGTTCAACCAGATCATGACATCATTCACCATCCTGTCCACCTTCTGAACCTCTGCCTCATCCAGATGATCATACTGCTCTTCCTGTAATTCAAAAAGACATGTCAAATCCATTGTGCACTAACCAAGTGTAAATTTGTACCTTATGCAACATTAATCCAACACAACCTCACCTTGGTTTTGTAGGCCTCTACAATCTTCATGTATTGCTGCAACTGTCTGCCCAGCTCTTCAAAAGCTCTGGGTCTCTCCTCAAATTCAGTGTATCTCTCTTGAATGGGTTGGCCGAGATTCTGCAAGAATGTTTTTGATACATTAATAGGCATTAATCGATTGTAAACATTACACAGGTATAATTAGTAATGTCAGTAGTAATCGTACTTTGCACTTAGGCGATACAATTTGCAGTTTTCCCTCCTTTTGCATCTCGCTTTTAAATCACTAATTCGATTCATTAGCGAATTCTATTCATAACTGTGCGGAGTTGAGCTTCCATAGGAATTTACTGAAACCGCTCGCTCTGCTCCGCACCAGTGGACTTATGAATGCCCATGCCCATTTTATATTCAAATTTGCTGCATTTCGGGGGTAGCAATTGCAATAATGGCCTATTTTGGATCCAAAACTGTGAATTCTGCAGAAAGGGTTGCATCCTGCAGAAAGGTTTGCATCCTTGTCTATAATTGCAGTGTTGACCCTTCCCTTACCACCAAACCTGACCCTAGCCTTACCCATAGTAGCACAAGTGTTTTACAATACGAACAGGAACACAGTAAGCACATTATTCTTATTTTTGATGCAAGTACATAGTAGCTAAATACACCTAATATAAAGTGTAGGCTTGTATATAATTTTACATCTTACATCATAAATTATAGACATCAAAAGACATTCGGTACCTTCAGCTCAACAAGTTTGTCGATGTATACTTGTTTAGACTGGTCTTCACCATCCTCATACAGCCAGACCTCAGTGTCCTCTAGTTTTAATGAGAGAGCATCTCTGTCCTGAAGAGAAAACACCACTGTTGTTATTTGTAATTAAAACTATACAATTTATTTTTGGTTAATTTAAATAAAGCTGAAATAAAATAAATACATGATGATAATTATAACTATTGTTATCATATGATACACTACTACTACAAAAATAAAACCTAAATTCTGAAAATATATATAAAAAAAAAGCTAATTCAAAATTACTATAACCGCATATAAATACTAAAATAACACCGTCAAGCACTGAGATCTTCATATCAATGCATTTTTAAAACTTCCACAATAATAACAAAAAATTTAAATAACAGAAATCTGTGATTTCTAAGTTATAGCGATATAAAACATCAATATATGGCAAAAATAATAGCAGGTCATTCACAGGATTCCCACACCTGAACAATCAATGTCTAGAGATTTTCCAATCTTTTTGTAATCACTGGACAAGGATTTCAAAACGGTTTCATGCAGATATTTCACTAATAAAGAGCAAATTCTAGTTAATAAATATTTTGTATAGAGTTTCATGAGAAACTCTTCCGATGGACACCATGCATTTAGATTTCAAGCCATGCGACTGTTCTCACACTCTCACTGACGAACTTCTCGAATATCCCGTGCAGTTTGTCCCTCATCTCGTACACGTACTCCTCCACATAGTTCTTGGCATCGTTGCGCTCCTTCTCAAGCTTGTCCTGCATGATCATCTTTCCCTGAGGAAAAGCAATTTCACAGTAGATTTAACTCAATGTTAAAAAAACACGTCCCCCTTAATCCAGCTTCAGCCGCACAGAAAGCATACCTCGCTCTCCACGAAGAGATTGAGCATGTCATTGGCTAGCTGCCACTGTGGGTTGTTTTCAATGGGCAGCTCCAGGACCTTTGTTTTCACTTTAGGCTTCTTGGCTTGTGGAGGCTGATCCGATTTCTTCTCCTGTTTGCCTTCCTCTGCTGATGTCTGAACATATCCATGGAGAGAACCATTATAAAGACACGTTCACAACAACTATAACGATAATCTCAAGTTCTTTAAAGCAGGATGGATTCTGATTGGTTTTCAATGTTTTTTCTGCTGAAAAAAAGAACTGAATTAGCCTGATTCCACTGACATCCTTCCTTTCTGCCGTTATCATTATAGTTGTGGTGTGGACACTACTATTCTTAGATAATTTTTTTTTTTAACTATATCTTCATTGTTATTGCTATAGTGATCATCCTTGGTGTGAATGGGCCTTTAGTTATGTGATGGGCGTCTGAACGGTAATTTGATAAATGACTTATCATTGATATCGATATGACAATATAAAAGCCTCAGGAAAAACTGCCACGAACGCCCACAATTAATGTCTGTACCTACAAACTTCTGAAAAATTATTTGCCAAGTCTCTGAAACCTCCTCCTATAAAACTATATAATATTTTAGAAATAAAAATGGTACAAATAAGTTATTGTTAATATTTTATTTGTATTTAGCCTTCATACAAACAAGAATGATGTGAAAATCACCATCAAACAAACATAAGTTTGCTTATTAATATCTTTAACAAACAAACTCAGCTTATTAATATCTTTAACTTTAAGCTATAGGCTAACACAGGTTGATTATATTATTCTTATAGATTGAAAAAAGTGTTTCAGCCAGGATAGAGAATATGAAAAGTGCTCACAGTTGCTGCAAAAAAAAAAAGAGCAACAACAAAAAAACATGTTGCTGAGGGACATTTTGAGTGTTGATGACACCCTGAATTCATTCTGTGTTTACATGAACGCTAAACAAGTGATCGGGTTGATGTGCTGTTTATGTCACAAGCTTCAAATCAGAATAGATTTTTTGACATGCGCACACTGCACACATATAGTTTCCAGCTGTTTGCACATAATTACTCTATTCGCCGAATCCGCCATTTTTGTCCGACAAAGCGGTCAGGAGAGTTAACTTACGAGCCGAGGATTTGAACTTGAAAAGCGGAGTGCACTGACGTCTTTCCGTGGTTACAACAACATTCCCTTTTATGATCATTCATCATGTTTATCTGATGCTTTAAATTAACTAGAAGGAAGAGATGATCGGTTCACGAGCAGCTTTAACTGAGGCTCTACAGCGATCTGTCAGACACAGTAAAGAGCCACAAAAGCCTGTCTGTCAGCGTGTTGTCAGCGTCCTCTTTGCTCCGCGATGTATTTTTCACTGCGTGAGAACATGGTGTGTGTGTGTGTGTGTGAGCGACGTTGCTTTTCGGACATAGCAACAGTAACTAAAGGGGGCGGGTCTTCGCGAACGGTCAATTTGGAGACAAAGAAGATAATGAATGGTTGTGCCGTGCTGCTTATATTTATCACGCAGTAAAAATGAAAACGTAAACGTAGCCCATGCCTGTAATGTATTTCGATATATCGGAAATGTGTTTAAAAATAAAATCACCGTTATTGAAAAAAATCATATTGCGATATATATTGATATTGAATTATTGTCCAGCTCTACTATTGGCAGATCCCATTTTACCTCCATTTCTTCCGTTCCAGCTTTTTTCTCTCCATCTTCCTGATCTCCATTTCCAGAAGTCTTTTGTTCTTCTTGATCAACCTGCATTTTGTTCTGTGAATGATTGCAAACACATGGCAACTTTACCCATGATGTAGAGCTGAGCAGTGTGAATGCACTAACAACATGGAGTAATACAAAAATACAGGATCAGAGAGAGGGTGTATGGACAGTAATATCCTGAAGCAATACCTCATTTTCTTTTTCTGTGCTCTGCTCTGTGTCCATGCTCTCCTCTTCCTCCTCAGATTTCTGCACCTCCACTAGCGAGGCACTGGACACACTGAAGATGCCATGGATGTTCACTCGCACCTTCACCTTAACCTTTGAACTCTCGCCTGAGGCCTGGGGAACCACCTTCTGGACAACGTACTGGCCTGCATGACAGAGTTAGTGTACATGTTAACATACAGTCTGTATTCATGACAACTTTTACAATATTGTACAGCAAATATAAGCTATGAAAAGCAAAAAGCATTTGCAGGCCAAGAATATTTGCCACCTCAATTACTGGCCAAACAAATACATGTATTTTTTGCATTTCCTTTAATACATTTAGTTTCAATAGCAACAGAATTGTTGATCTCCTGTTTCTTCCGGTTTTCACCAGAGTATTCAGTTATGCCATTTTGATTAAACATTAATATTGTGACATCACAACATTGTTGTTTTGCACGATTTTTTTCACATAGCAGAAAATAGACTTAAAATACTCTGTCAGTTTTGGTAATACAGACTTAAGAAATATGAAAAAATAAACTGTTAAATGTCTACTTTTTTATGTGTCCACTTACAATCGAAATAAAACATTGTGCTTTTGTAAAATAAATAAAATAAACAGGGTGTGCTTTCTGTCACTCCGTCTCCGTGAACTTTTTTTCTGGAGCACGTCTCTAAACTTAAACAAAACTCAGCGAATACTCTTCACCCAGGCATGAGCAATATATCTTTATAATCATTTAAGTGTGTACTTTTAAATCATCTAATTCAAAACTAAAACAAATATTTTCTGTTTATGTAATCTATTTAAAAAGAGAGAGATGTCAGTCATTCTCATTTCAGCTCATTATCTTTTAATGTGAACACCCCTGGAGAGCGCACGCTATTCAAATACTTTTGGCTTTGGCCATTTAAGGCCTACTACTGTACTTTTCTAACTGTTGTACAATGTTCGCAAAATACAGTGACTTGGTCTCAAGTGAGTTAGATGTTGAGAATACTTAGGGTTGGCTTATTCATAGTGTGAATTCAGGACACAATTGTATCCTTTATATAAAAAATTATTTTTATACAAATATTTTTTTTTCTTCTGAAAATCTGATGACATATTTTGCACAAAGGTAAAGGTGCCCAATATCAGTCATTTCTGAAAATAAATTACTAAAGTAAAAAAAAAAAAATTTGTTTTAGAAAATAGCTCTTTATTTGATTATCATAAAAATGTGTTTTCTATACAGAGATATCGACATCGGTAAATATCGATATTGGCCATAACAGCAACATTAATATCGGTTATCGGTATCGGCCACAATTTTCACATCGGTGCATCACTATGCGATATGCAATAACTTGTTAAATAATGTGATATGCAATACAATAATGCTTTAAGTGTGTAAAATAAAGGTAAATTCTATTGAAATATATTTTAAAACTGAAAATGATCGGGATTATGCGCTGTCCGAGAGGCAGCTTCCTGTGCGAGAGTACATCCCTTATTGCATTCAATAACATGAAGCATGTCACATGTATGTAATAGTCATATCAATAGTCTATTCTCTGCTGTCTGCTTTTCGTAATCTTTCCAAGTATTAAAATCATCAATTTATCTTAAGCCATTGCTATATGGATATCACAATATGTACATTTGCAATATTTAGATAATTTTGATAAATCGTGCAGCCCTAGTCTGTCTGAATACTCGATTCTGATTGGCTGAAAGGTGTGTATTAAAACAGTTTAAGGCACAGGTAGTTCCAGTCAGTTTAATCACTGTTCTACATTGATGCACACACACACCACTCGCACAGAGATCGGAGATTGGCTCTGCGCACACACAGAAACATTCAGGAGCACAGAAACTCATCAACCCTGCCCCGCTACTTTTATTAATAGAACAGCTTCACTACTCAATCGCTCCATTATATTTCTCAGAAACAAGGAGCTAATGAAGTTTTGAAGTAATTAAACTCGCAGCTTTATTGTCACAGCTCTCATTTCTCTCTTTCTTGATAATTAAATCAAATAAATGCTATAATTCCTTCATTCAAACAAAATATTTACTGCACAGCTAGCCATGGATTATCCCTTATTTACTCACATAAGTTGTTTTTACTCATATAAGTACTTGGCGAGTGTTCCTTTTGGATGTGTTTTTGTGTGCTTACCTATTGTGGGATCTGGATAAGGGAGCTCTTTAGGGCAGTTGTAATACGCATCCAAGGAGAATGGCTCTCTCCGGTAAAATGTCAACACTTTGGAGAAAGGCGCTGCATGGTTCTTTGGGAACACCTCACAGTCGCTGAAATGGAAACCGGAAAAGCATTCTAAATAAAATCGTGTATATTATCAAACTAACAAACTTGATCAGAATCTCTGAATGTCACAGCTGCTTGTACCTGACTCCATCTTCAGCTGCAGAATTCCATTTCAGAGAGATGGGAAACGGAACCACGTCTGTTATGGAGATCTCACGGACTTTAAATGCAGGGGAGAGGATAGCGCACTGTGAAAACAGGAAACTGAGCCAATGAACGGGTCGAAGAACACTGACAGGTCACAAATGCTATCAAATACAGTCTTGTTAAACTATTAGCATGGCTTCAGTCAGCAGAAGAACCTGACCTGGAGGGCACATCCTCTGGCCACGGCCTCATCTGCATTCAGCGTCGTGCTGGGCTCCTTCCCAAAGAACTTGCCGATTCTTTCTTTAATGGCCGGCATTCTGGAGGCACCGCCCACTATTTCTACAGCATGGATGTCATCTTTTTTCAGATCTGCACAGGAGGAGGTGACAGACAGACAGGGTTAATAAATGATTTATATGACGTACACTGTTATTATCCAAGAAAGGGTCATTACTTACGAGCTTGTTCCAATAAACTGCGCAAGGGAGGTTCCACTCTGGCTAAAATATCAGCACACATCTCTTCAAACTGAGCCCTGCCACAGGAATAAAACAATAAAGCTCAGACTTAACTACTGACAGGATAACATCTCTGATAAAGGACATGAATGAATGAATGTGCAACAGTATAACAGGTTGTGAATGTAGAGGAAGGGAGTTGCAAAAAAAACTCACATTGACTCGTTCTGCAAAAATGTTTTAACTCATTCCAAACATGACTGTACGACTCAAATCTCATTTGCATGCTAGTGGGTTTTGACTCAAGACTGAATATGCAAATGAGAAGAGATATGAGCAGTGGACAAGATTCAAGAATTTTAAAAGCATAGGTCACCAAAAAATTCTAATTCTGTCCTCTTTCCAAATCAATATAAGTCTTTTATTCATCTTTCAAACACTAATGAATATATATATATATTTTTTTTACCTAAAGAATACAATCTTTAATGGAGTCAGATTAATTATATTGAAGTCAGATAACTTTATCATTATCTGAATTATGCAGGTATTCTTTAACTACTTTTTGTTCTGATTATTGGTTCAAAATAGCTGCGTAAGCTTCCAGCATCACATAATGAATTGATTTAATGTAGGCTTTTATTCACATGTATGGTTAACAGAAGTGCAAACATACTCTCTCTAGAACACTTGGATTAAACCACTCGATTAATATGGATTACGTTTACAATGTCTTTATGAACTTATTGAAGCGTCAAAGTTTTAGTTATCTGGACTTTCAAAGAAGGGGCAGGAATCTCTCAGATTTCATTAAAAATATCTTCATCCTGTGTTTCGAAGATGAACGAAAGTCTTATGGGTGTGGAACGACATGAGGGTGAGTAAATGATGACAGAATTTTCATTTTTGGGTGAACTATCCTCTCAAGACTAGGGGTGTGCGATATTGACAAAAAAAACCTACATCTCGATATTTTCTGGGATTTATCGATAACGAAAATTAGACGATATTTTGATGAGTGATTTTATTGTGTTGATACCTTTTGCAGGTTTAGGACTGCAATGGACAGCCGACTCCTAACGTTTTTGATATTCTTCACATTATATGGTGGTCAGTTTGCAGCAGTGACAGAAATCATCTTTTCCAATAATATGAAATAGACTAAACCTTTAAATTAACCTATTATGGGCATTTTTTCCATTATAAAGGCATTTTTTTACCTAATAAGATGCATCCATAATCCCCCCCCCCCCCAAAATTCTTACATTAAATCAAATTCTTTTAGAATAATATAAGACAATAGGACTGTTAACAATCAAATGAAATCAGTACCAACAAAATTGATCTTTGCAATGCAGAGGAAACAGAAGCTGCATGTGAAGTGGCATTTAGATGCACAGACTTTAATGCAGATCAGAGGGACATGAATGCATTTAATCTGCCGTTACAAAAGAGGAAATAATGTATTTGTTGTTTCAAACATAAAACGTTGAATGTTGATATTATAAATTATTTAAATAATGAAAAGATACTTTAATTATTAAATTAAATCCCCCAGTAGGTGATAGCAAGTCACTATTAATGAGTGAGTCATTGAGTTTCAACCGATTCATTCATACAGCTGATTCATTAATGAACGAAGCATTTGAGTGAGTCATTCGTTCATTCAGTCACGAAACTGGCGAAATTTGGCAAAAAAACAACAGGCAATACTGTGTCTATAATGCAAGTCACTTAATATTAATTTTTTGTTTATTGAACTGTAGTATAAAATATCACATTTGTAATCGTGAAAAAAGCGTCACTCTTCGTGTGATATTGAACTATATTAAATTATATAAAAGACATACAGAGGTATTTCCCCCCATTCTCTTAAATATTGAAAGCATTATAAATGCATTTTAATAAACTAAAATCACGATGAAAGAGTGCACGAGCCCAAGCACACTAGTCTAACGTAACTCTACTTCTAGAAAATGAAGTACAAAGAAATGTGCATCAGATGTGCTTTGCTTTTTTATGTTTTTAATTAATTTATGAACCCTGCAAACTTGATCGTTACATATTACATTGTTATATTATAATGCCATCATAGTCTGTGCAAGCAATCAGCTTGCTGACAATTTCACTGCTAAATACCTTTTAGTATTGTGGTATTCCGCCATGTTTCTCACTGATACGCCCCCAACTCGTACAGATCGGGGCTTAAAGAAAACCCAGAGCTTCCCACTGGTATTTACGACATTGTGGTGGCGTTATGCGTGTTCATAAATACAATCTTTATGACATGACTTGAATGCACCATAACTTACTAGACTACATCACGTGGTCGTGTGCTCTCCAGGGGGACATGTTAAAACAACAATCACGATATTATCGAAGACGATATCGCACACCCCTACTCGAGACTTAATGTAGCACACAAATCATGTGGATTACTTTTCATTTTATGATGCTTTTTGGACCCTGACAGCCCCTTGACTTAAGAAAAAGAGCAGACTTTGCAAGTGATTTCTTCATTGAATAACTCTGTACCTGTTGAGTTTGCTTGAAACATCAATGTCGTTCATGAAACACTCGATGTTCAGTGGCAGGTCTGAGGAGTTGGCGCTCATCAGCTTCTTGAGCTTTTCACATTCCTGATAGAGTCGCACCAGAGCTCTGGGCTTGGTCTTCACATCCAGTTTGTACTTCACTGCAAACTCGTCACAAAAATGTTTGACCAGCTTCTCATCAAAGTATTTTCCTCCCATTTCAGCATCGAAGGCTGTAGCGAGAATCTGACCAGGCAGAAAAAACAATCCGTCAATGATTTCACATACTATTCATGACCACATTTCGAGGGTATAAATGTCCTTGGTACGCACCTTGAGCTTGCCTTTATTAAAGGCGCACACAGAGACCTGGTAGCCTGAATGGCCAATATCCACAAACACCACCGTCTTTGGCTTTTCCTCAGGAGTGGGAAGATCCTGCTTGTAGATCCCATATGCCAGAGCAACTGCGTGGAAAAACAACAGGTGTAATTTAAGAGTGGAAAACTGGTGTGCTGCAAGTGAAACGGCACATTAAACCACGAACAACTCACCAGCAGTGGTTTCATTCATGAGTCTCAGACAGTTGAGTCCTGCAATCTGAGCTGCGTCGATGACGGATCTCCTCTCAGAATCCGTGTAGAAGCAGGGGACCTTAGAAGCAGGGATTTTAAAAAGCATTCACTTAGGAAAGTGATATCAGAGTATTCATGATCTCTAAGGTGGATGTCTGTCTCCTAGGGCTGAAACAACTAATCGATTTAATCGATTAAAATCGATTATTAAAATAGTTGTCAACTAATTTAGTCATCGATTAGTTGCTAAATAACTTTTATTTGCCGTAAGCGGCTCATTTCGGAAATATTTTAAATCTGCGATGACCAAAGTGTGGCAGTAATGAGCCACCGGAGGTTTTACTCAGCCAGTACAGCAGGAGAAGTAGCGAATAGCCAATAGCTGGCCTCGTTTTATGTCACGTGCTTCCCGCACAGCGGCTCTGCCTGCGTCTCTCTCTGGCTCTGCAGCATTCAGCGAGATGGCGGAGGCAGGCGGCAGTGGAGTAAGCTCGAGAAAGAAAAAAGCGGAAGATAAAACTAATCGAACGAAGTCATCCAAAGTGTGGGAGCACTTTACTTTGAGCCTTCAAAAAAGAAGAGTAACATGTAAACTAGGGGTGGAACGGTACAATATTCGTATTGAACCGAAACGGTACGGGCGTCACGGTTCGGTGCACGAATTTGCACGGAGAATACACGGTATAAAAATAAATAAAACTCTATTCGCGTTTGGTGTGAACGCAGCATAATGAACAGGCTGCGATGTCAAGATTGCAATGCTGGAGTGTGTGTGCGCGCGCGCGAGAGAGAGAGGCGCGGGCGCGATCGAACTGTGTGTGTGTGTGTGTGTGTGTGTGTGAGAGAGGGGGGCGCGGGCGCGATCGAACTGTGTGTGTGTGTGTGTGAGAGAGAGAGGGAGAGAGGCGGGCGCGATCGAACTGTGTGTCTGTGTGTGTGTGAGAGAGAGAGAGAGAGAGAGAGAGAGAGAGGCGCGGGCGCGATCGAACTGTGTGTGTGTGTGTGTCTGTGTGTGAGAGAGGGGGGCGCGGGCGCGATCGAACTGTGTGTGTGTGTGCGTGAGAGAGAGAGGGAGAGAGGCGGGCGCGATCGAACTGTGTGTCTGTGTGTGTGTGAGAGAGAGAGAGAGAGAGAGGCGCGGGCGCGATCGAACTGTGTGTCTGTGTGAGAGAGGGGGGCGCGGGCGCGATCGAACTGTGTGTGTGAGAGGGAGAGAGGCGGGCGCGATCGAACTGTGTGTGTGTGTGTGTGTGAGAGAAATGCGCGGGCGCGATCGAACAGTGGAAACATAAAAACATACTCCGTCATTTTGTTCATACAGGGTAAAGTATGAACAAAACAAGATAAACAAGAAATAATAAAATGCAATTTACTGCAATTTTATTCTGTTTTATTCTTATTCTTCGTGAAAATATGTTCTGAACGATTCCTTAAGCTTTGTTCGGGATGTTAAACTACTTTAGGAGCCCTAAGGACTGCCATGGTGAAAACATTATTTGAAATCTTGTGAAATTTGCTAGAGTACAGTGTTTTGATTGCAGAAGAGCTTGACAAAGGATTACTAACACATAATAAAACACAACTCCAGGTATGTTTTTGATGAGGATGATATGACAATGCAAAATGGTTAAAATCTCTAAAAAGTCTATGCTGAATGATAAAGACCCTTTGTTAATAATTTACTTTGGAAAAAATGGGAAAAACTAAAATATAAGTACATAAACCGATTAATCGATTAATCGTAAAAATAATCGACTGATTAATCGATTATCAAAATAATCGTTAGTTGCAGCCCTACTGTCTCCAATAACTCATTTACAGAAAATGGACTGAGGGAAAAAAATGACCATAGATCATTCACCAAATCCACCAATTATATGTAGCATAACTGCATCTTTCAGCTGATCTTATGAGATATTAAGCCCGTTTCGGATGGGACTAGCAGGAAGATAGTGGTTCAAAGATTTTAATCCCATCCAAAACTGCACAAAACCTGTAAAAATTCTAGGCTACGTCTACACTAACCCAAACACATTAGAAAACACATCTTTTTTGGCATGTTTTGGATTTTTGTTATGATTTTAGCATTTACCGACGTTTCAGTGTGGATGTGAAACGTTTGGAAAATGCAAGTGTGGATGGAAGGTATTTCTAAACAAAAATGCCATTTTCAAATGCATCTGGATTTATGTAGAAATATCCTCACTGTTTTTCAGAAAACTCTATTGTCTTCTGAGAAATGGAATCCCATCCAGAGGTGAATGTCTGTAATTGAGAACCCAACGGTTCTCCTCATACGTTTTTTGACTAACCTGACCAACGGTTTGCACACGTTGCACCTTTCAATATGAACGGCGTTGGGCGAAAAAGTAATATAATATTAATATAGAATTAAGGAAAGTCAAATCACGGAAATTACTAAGACTAGCCATTTTATTATCAGCGTCAAGACACACATCTATAGTCTTCTCTGCTCAGTCATGTGAGTTATTATAAGCAGCCACTTCTATAAACAAAATGTAATAAACTAAATCTACATAAAAAATAATAAATTAAACGACATATACATCATACGTGATGCACGCAACCACATCACATGATCTCCTGTAACGTAATGCCCACATCTAGAAAAGAACTGTAACCCAAGCGTCGTTCAGAAAACTAGTCACGTCCGAATAGGGCTTTAATGATTTTTAAACTCACAGAGATGACACAGTCTGCGACAGGCTTCTTGAGGGCACTCTCAGCAGTCTCCTTCAGTTTGGTGAGGAGCATCGCAGTGACCTGTTCAATGCTGAACACCTTCTCCTCCTCCATGTACATCACCTACAACATCAGAGACAATACGACTGCTAAAGGACCGAAACAGCTCACAAACATTCATTGCACAACAGAACTCTGTGCTTGGCTTTACAAGAAGGCTTTGCTGCCAAAACTAGACCTTTAAACAATGCTGGCACAGATCCGTCATCTCACAACATGTTGTGTTTGCACATGGCAATTGAATCTCGGTTTGCTTGATCACGAATTTCAGCTACCTTTATGCCCGTTGTGCCCGACGGCACCGATGCAAGGTCATAAACGAGACTGGACTTCATGTTCTGGACATATGGATCTGAGAATGCCCGACCATGGAAACGCTTGAATCCTTGGACAGTGTTTTTGCAGTTGGTGACCATCTGTGTTTCAAAGGAGACAAAAAACGTGCATGATTACGAACATGAAGACTGTGTGAAGGCAGCTTTAAAGGATACATGTAAAAAAATATATAAAAAAAATCCTGTCTTTTAAGAAAAACATCACATACCTGGCTTTTTGCTGCAGCTCCAATAGATCGATTTCGTGGTCCAAAAGACACACATGCTCTGTAGTGAAACACAAATAGCCAAACATTATAACAAATGTCTGTCCTGGTAATATATATATCAGCTTGTGATGCAAAGCTTTAAAATTTTTCAGCATCATTACTCCAGTCTTCAGTGTCACATGATCCCTCAGAAATCATTCTAATATGATGATTTTGGAACCTATGACACTTTTTCAGGATTCATTGCTGTTTAAAGATAAAAATATATATATTTTTTTATTTAACTTAACATCCTTGCTGAATAAAAGTATTAATTTCCTTTACAAAAAAAAAAAAAGAAACAAAATTACTGACCCCAAATTTTTGAACGGTAGTGTATATTGTAACAAAATATTTCTATTTTAAATACATGCTATTCTTTTTCAACTTTTTAATCATTAAAGAATCCTGATCATAGGTTCGTTATAAAAAAATACTAAGCAAAACAACTGTTTCCAACATTGATAATAAATTAGATCATAATTCATCTTTAAAAGATCTTTAAAAGTATATTAAAAAAAGAAAACCATTATTCTCCTCATTTGATAAAATAAAATGCTTGATGAGCATAAGGGACTCCTTTCAAAAACATTAAAAAAAAGAAGTAATATTTCCAAACTTTTGACCAGTACATATATTATATATTAATTTATTATCATAACTTATGTTAGACGCAATTAATCGATTTGACAGTACTGATATTATATATGGAAATAAGCATTAAAAATGCATAAAAAATTGTCGATCTAAATACAATACAATAAAAGAACATATAACCAATATAACAAACATTTTAATAATGAAGTGATACAGGTTCAGTGTAACAGCCTGCTGTTTTCTGTTCTGAATCTACATTAATCAGATAGTACCATTTATACACATAATAGTATGATAATACCATAGTGTTTTTTTTTTGTTGTTTTTTAAGTAAGTTACCATTGAATATTGCAATCACGCAGCAGCATTAGGGAGGCTCCACTGTCAGATCAATGTCCGTCACAGATAGAGAGCCAGTTAACTGCAGATTTCCACTGGCACACAGCTCAGGTAAAGGTTGGCGTGATCATTACTCTGTATGTATTTGTGTTATGGATGAGTAAATAAAGCAGACTCACGGTGTGCATCGGTCGCTGTATTCATTGGCCACAGTCTCGATTCCTCCGGCTCGAGCTACCGCTACATAGCAGTTCAGAAAACCCACGTCAAAACCCACTACTGACATCTTAAAAACAATCTGATTACTCAAATACAATAAGCCCGAACACAAATGTGGACTATATGATCGATCTGTAAAATGTGAGGAGTAAATAAGACGGTTTTAATTCATTATTCTACTATAACTTCTTGGAGGAATGAGGCTGCGGATGATAAACGCCGCTCATGAAAAAACAGGACCGCTTCCGGTTCAATGCGGAGCTAAAAGGTCCAACTCAAAGGTTCTCGTCTGAATCCCTTTGAATTTTACTGGTGTTTCGGATTTTTTAGTTGTACTTCTAGTGTGTGTGTTTGTACTGTACATTTAGTAATGCATAGAAAATTCGTTTAAATATTAAACATGAAATGTTTAAATATTTATATATATTCTTTACACATTTATTTGAAATATTTATTTAGGTATTCTTAGCACATAGTAAGCTAATCATCTTTTTTTTTTCTCTAAGAGTGATCTTGCCTTTTTAATTGTCATACACGTTACGTACATATTACATAAAATATAGATGTGTCTTATTTGATAAAGTTAGACTGACATACCGGTGTTTACGCAACTGTCCCCTAATATTACACAATACTATAAACTAAAAAAGCTCTTGATTTAAGCTTGACAAATTTATCTCAATTAGGGAAGGGCTGTCAGGCTTTTTCTTTGAAATTTAACTTATTTGTGACGGCGCTGACCCGGATGTTCTCTCACGCGCGTCGCAGCTGTCTCGTGATGAGGTCTTCGTGCTGTATTCTCACTCGCTCAAAAACAATAGTACTGAGATTATCCAGAGATGCACTCCACAGAAGGCTTCCACGCGTCATCAGTAATCACTGTCAGGCTTTGCGATGCTTTTGCACAGACCATCCACAGAGCTCGAAACCATATTACATCACAACTCCCATCTTCTATGTCAATGCATCTCCTCACATTGGTCATGTGTATTCAGCTGTCACTGCAGACTGTCTGCACAGATTCAAAATCTTACAGGGATACAACTCCAGATTTGCCACAGGTACGTTTCATACATTGTCTAATTGTATTGTATTGCATTCATGACTTAAAAAAAGTTGAATTCTTTACATCAGGGGCTAGTTGCATTTTTGATGAGACTCTTATAAGTTATCTTTTTTTTTTTTTTAAGACTGTTCGTGTTCATAACTTTGGTTTTACGTCAGTTACATTAAAGCATAGATTGGTTTAATAATTTAATACCGAAAGTAAGACTGGTTACTAACTGCTAGTTGGTCAGAAGTTCTCAAAGGGAGTTCACCCACAAAATCATCATTTACTCACCCTCATGTCGTTCCAAACCCCTAAGACTTTCGTTTATCTTCAGAACACAAATGAAGATCTTTTTGATAAAAAAATGAGAGATTTCTGTCCCTCCATTGGCAGCTTCGCAACTACCACTTTGATGCTTTAAAAAGTGTATAAAGCCATTGTAAAACTAATCCATAATGAATTGAGCAGTTAGTCCACATTTTCTGAAGAGACTTGATCATTTTATATGATGAACATTTTTAATTTAGGCTATTATTCACATTTAAACAATGATCAGCAAATCGAAACTGCTTGACGTACGAGAACAAACCTTATTGGTTCTTGCAGAAGCTTAAATGTGCTGAGTAACACGAGAATGAACCTCATTGGTTCTTGCAGAAGCTCAAACATGCTGCGTAACATGAGAATGAACCTCATTGGTTCTTCCTGAAGCTATTCACCAGATGCTGTATAGGTCATACAAGTTTGACTAATGCTTTTTTGCTTAAAGGTGAAACTCAACTTTATGCATGTTTTGTAATATTCCCCTAGCTCTCTGTTAAACACATTTTATTGGACTGTCCTGGGTATAATACAAGGAATTTCACTTAAGGACTTATGATAAAAAATCCAAACCCTTTTCAGGTATATTCTTACTAAATATGTTAATTTAAAAGAATTAGTATAATATGACTTGTTTGTTTGCTTGGTTTTATGTTATTTATATGATATTTGTATTTTTGTAATTGAAAATTTTCCATGAAAATAGCCTTAGATGCTGACATGGTATTAAATAAAACTATCTATCTATCTTGCTGAAGCTCAAACGTGCTTCTAACACGAGAATAAACCTCATTGGTTCTCGCACGTCAAGCGAATATACTTGAGCTTCTGTTAACTACATGTGATGTGTGAGTTGATGAATGTTTATATGCGAGTAAAAGCCTGAATACAATCTGTTCATAAGCGACCGTGTCTCTTTAGAAAATTTGGACTAATCCACTCTATTCATATGGATTAGTTTTACGATCTCTTTATGAACTTTTTGAAGCGTCAAAGTGTCAGTTGCTTAGTTGTCAATGGAGGGACCGAAAGCTCTCAAATTTCATCAAAAAGATTTTCATTTGTATTTTGAAGATAAATGAAAATCTTACAGGTTTAGATCAACATGAGGGTGAGTTAATTATGACAGAATTTTCATTTTTGGTTGATCTATCCCTTTACCATTATGAGTGTTTATGCAATGGGCCCCAGAGATCAGTGTGTTGAAGTTAGGTTGTTTGTTTGTGCCCTGCAGGTACGGATGAACATGGTCTTAAAATCCAACAAGCTGCGAGCAATGCTGGTAAAGACCCTCTGAACTTCTGCACTGAGGTATCCGAGAGTTTTAAGCATGTTTTCCAAAGATGTGGTATTTTATACACTGACTACATCCGGACAACGGAGAAAAGACATCGACAGGCTGTTGAACACTTCTGGACTGTTCTCCATAGCAAAGGCTTCATCTACAAAGGCACTTATGAAGGCTGGTACTCCACTCCAGATGAAAGTTTTCTTACACCAACTCAAGTCACTGACAGAACAGACTCCGAGGGAAGACAGATCAAAGTATCCACTGAGAGCGGCCACAAGGTACCATCCATCCTGTCCTTGAATTAAAGCCTATGCTTCTCTGTCAGTGGTTTGCACCGACAGACATATAAAATGAATATATATATATATTTAATAAATATAGAAATTATATAAATAAATGAATAATACAATTATATTAAACTAGATATAAATTAAAATGCATCTAACTGTACAGAAAGAAATTGAGTAGAAACAAATAAAAAGTAACACTATTTTCCAAATAATATTTTACATTGGGGTCAATGACGAAAATGTTTTTTAAATATATTTCCAAAATGTATGTAATGCATATTTTTGAGTCAGGAACCATGTGTGTGTGTGTGTTGTGTAAACAAGTTTCAAGTGTTTAATTTTGTGAAATTTTTGTCAGGTGGTACAACTGGCTGTACACACAAATACACACATACTCATAATTTTAGTGTGAAATCTTATCCATTAGAGTGTCTACAGTTCCTTATAACATTATATTTTTGTGGCTGTGTATTTTATCATATTAATTTATAATTATTACATTCTAGTGGGCAGGTATTTAGTATCTTTAGCATCCGATTTTTCTTTTAAAGATAGAAAAATAATCATACGCAAGTATACAAATAAATGCATTCAATACAATAAATATTCACAATCTAGGTTTCAGCCATTTGTTCCATTTGACCTATTATTTGTTGGTTTAAAGGTGCCGTAGGTGATTCTCCTCAGAACGTTTTTTTGTTATGCTGGTTGTAAGTCTCCTATCCTCCTGATAGCAATCACTCTAAGCGGTCAAAATGTATTTTTATAAATTTGTATGTGGAAGGCATAGGACCATAAAATGTTCGTTCAATCGTTGCGTCCGGTCCAAACGGTCCTATAGCATGTTATCTGTCATGTTATTGGAGCCAAGCAGACTCATCGTGAAAACCCTGTCCTGCAAGAAATAATATTACACAATGACAAGTTTTGCTAGCTAAACAAACCGAAAACTTGCTGCATCTAATTCTGTTTCTAAGAATTTGTTTACGTTTGGTTTTGTAGTTTTACTAACTGTACTAACTATAAAGTTTTCTCACTGGTGATTGACACATGATATTGGTATTGCAGTAACGTTGTCTCCAGTCGTTCATGCTTTCAGGAGGCGATTTGCAGGGAGGGATAGGACGTTCGCTTTTATTGTTATCAGGCTAAAGTTAGCATTTTCCCAGATGTCCTACAGCACCTTTAAATAAAGAATTTACATTGTTGCACCCAGGGCTTTGCTCACCAGCCACTGTGGCTAGTGGTTTTCCAAAGTTATTAGCCACTGAGCAGTAATAACTTTCACTAACCACAATAGGCTTTATGCACAGCTTCACTACTTCCTGAACTTCAACCAGCTCCTTTGTTTCCTGTCTGCCATTATTGGACAAACTGATTAATCCAGGTGTGCCTGGCCTCAGTAACAATAATCAGGCACACCTGGATTAATCAGTTTGTCCAATAATGGCAGACAGGAAACAAGGAGCTGGCTGAAGTTCAGGAAGTAGTGAAGCTGTGCATAAAGCCTATTTTGACATCGATACAATGTGGAAAAAAACTGCCATATAGATATTTTTTATATTATCTCATAATTTGGCAGCAGGTATATCAGGCTGCTGTCACTTTAAGACCTGACACACGGATCCATTATACTGTTACACATGCATTTTCTTTTTCAACTGTTTACATTCACTTAAAACATAACTGACTGTATTCATGAGAATACTCGCCATGTACAATTTTATGTGTATTTGACTGTTTAAGTGCAATAAGCAAAGAAAAAGAACTACATTTTGTACTGAGAGGCGGCTTTGTGTGCGCACTGAGTGTGAAAACACAATCTGCAGGAATGAGTAAAAGTATGTGCAATATGCACAATCCACCGTTGAAATTCAAGCCCTGTAACAACATCAATATTCATCCACAGCAAATAAAAAGAGTGGGTGAGGGGAGGCGGGTTTGTGTGTAACTCGCTGTAGGAGAGATTATGAGAGAGCAAGAAATCTATTCTGTGGAAAATTAGTATTGGAAGCGTTTCAGATATTTCAGTATTGATATGTATTAAAAAAATCTATATTTTTGACAACACTATTGTACTAGTTTATTATTTCAGATGCCTTTTTTTTTTTTTTACTACAATTGTAAAATGTGTTTATGATATATAAAATTCAACCCGCCAAAGTGTCTAGTAGGAGTGACTGTTATACATCACTGCTGAAATCCACTGGCAGTGTTAATGTCAAGCCCTGGATGCTCCACCTGGTATCTGACCAGTTCAATTACACATACAAATAAAATACAAATACAAGTGTTTTAGTCAACAGTCTTTATTAAAGAAAAAGTAGTAAATTAATCAGAAACAATAAATGACATCACAATCGGAATCTTGGACCTGGAATGGTGTAATTGTTCGATTGTGGACTAACCAAAGTCATGTTTTATATCGATACAGAAAGATACAGGATTAAAATATCCCAAAACCATTTTTTTACATTACATTGTAAAAAACTTACATTATCCCAAAATGTTTCCAAGAATGTTTAAATCCAGAGAAATAAGCAATTTTAACCAGGACACGGATCGTGTTCGTGCGCCGCCTGTCAATGACATCATACCCGTGTTGCCCTCGATTTCCGGTTATATTTTTTATTCTGTAGAAACCATGGAAACACCAAAGACGCTTTAATATATTATGTTTTATTAAAAAATGTGAGCTACTGTTTGGATATATTCATCAACAGAAAATGAATGTTATAGCTCAACACAGTTAGTCCTTTTGTTTAAATCTCGTTTTCTCAAATTTACCGCGAGTACCATGTTTCACCATGCCTAATATCGATCTAGCTCACTGCAGTGTGCAACAAGTGTCTCAAATAGTAGCGAACACAGAGTAGCATTATAACATAACTTTGAACACACTCATATGTATTTAATATGATAAAACGGCACTGCGTTAACTTACCCCACATACTCCTGACTGGAAGAAGCAGAAGCGGATCATTTTAATGCGCTCCATGTCCAACTACTTACATTTAAATGAATAATTTGGTAAAATGCTCTTATTGTAGACATATACATGTTTTACATGATTATATTAAAAAAGCCTGTATAATTACACTGTTGACCATTTCCTTACCCAGTTTTGCAAAACATGAACAAGTGCATTATATCTAACAATGTTTTAACGAGAATACAGTAGTTAGACACTTAATATAAAGTGACCAATTATTCTTTACTTGATATGATAGTGGCATCTAAAATTATTCAAAAAACCTTGAACATATTTGAAAGTGTAAAACATCTTTAACTTAAAACAAACATTTTAAAACAATTTAAATATAGAATAATATTAAACAATCTAAATATGAAGTAAAAACAAAACTTTAAGGCTAAATATCTGTTAGTTGCACCACCTGACTTTTGCAACTAGTTTTACATTGAATAGGCATTGAATTAGATGCCTGTATTAGCTTTTGCCTATGCTAGCAAGCTCATACATTACATTTTTAAATACAATAAAGAATTTTATGATAAAATAGTTGTACCACTGGACATGAAAAGTGTAAAAACCTACCCATACGTGAAAGTAGCTATTTTGATCAGTATTTGAGAGAGATCTACAAACCTTTTCTCTCCTCCACAATGATCAGTTGGACTTCTCTGGATGATACATTATCATGTTTACTGTTATTACCTTGTCAATTAATAAATTAAAAAAACTCATGTTTGCAGTTGTGCCACCCTGACATTTGAGAAAATACAAATTCCCAGACAAAAGCTTTTCAAACAGCTTTAAAACTACTGATATTTATAAAATGTTTATATGAAAGGTTTCAAACATAAATGTATGCCTTAGTATTTTATTTTGAATTTCTTATTAAAACACCATTTTAAATGGTTCATTTGTGTGGACGGTTGTGCCACCTGACATTTTGGGGGTTCAAGATACCAAAACATAAAATAATATTTATAATTTGAGAGTATTGAAAATGAATTAAGACTTAAGTTTTATAGAATAAAGTGATGCATGTCATGAATCTATCAAATTATTTTAAAAAGGAAATAATGCACTTGGACAAAAATATGCATGTCATGTCATTGGCCCATTGGTATACTTTAGTATACAGTACACTGATTTAAGAGTTTATTAAAACATGTAGCTGCCTTTTCAATTTTAGGATGGGTGTCCATCTCATGACCCTGATCTAAAATACACCCACTGGTTGCCAGATGTTCTTTTTTCTTTTTCTACTGGCTGAATATTTGGAAACACAATTTCAGTAGATTTTTGGAAGACTGTCATCTGTTAGATAGGCATGCATGCGCAGTTATCGGCCAGTAATCTTTAAAATAGTCATAGTATTCGGTTAAATCTCTAATATACCAGTCTATTACTAGTGTAGACATACAAGACCTAACCAATCTTCTGAAGTTCTTCAAAGTGGAATAAGATCATTTCTCTATCCTCATTGACAGGTGGAGTGGATGAAAGAGGACAATTACATGTTCCGCCTATCGGATTTCCGCACCAAATTGCTTCATTGGCTTCGATTAAACCCAAATATCATCCAGCCTGCTAAGTTTCATCACTTGGTTCTTCAGTGGCTGGAGGACGATATCCCAGACCTGTCGGTCTCTCGCCAGAAAAGCCGCCTCCAGTGGGGTATTTCGGTCCCTGGAGATCCGGAACACATCATCTACGTGTGGTTGGATGCTCTGGTGAACTATTTGACCGTTGTTGGTTACCCACAGAATCACTCCCAGTGGTGGACAGTTGTCCATCATGTTGTCGGTAAGGACATTCTTAAGTTTCACGCGATATACTGGCCGGCATTTCTCTTGGCTGCAGGATTACCTCTTCCTCAGACCATATTTGTGCACTCTCACTGGACGGTGGAGGGAAAGAAAATGTCCAAGAGTCTTGGAAACGTGATCAACCCATTGGACGCCATGGAGAAGTTCACCGTGGACGGCCTGCGCTACTTCCTTCTGAGACAAGGGGTTCCTGACTCGGACTGCGACTATTATGACGATAAAGTCATAAAGATGTGCAACAGCGAGTTGGCGGATGCTCTCGGTGGGCTTTTAAACCGCTGCACTGCGCCCTCACTCAACCCCACGCAGGTGTATCCTCAGTTCTGCAACTCCTGCTTCCCAAAGGAACCATCTGAAGGGCTCCGTGGAAAAGCTGTCTCGGAAGACTACAGAATGGTGGAGGCCGTATCTGCGCTTCCAGTCTTAGTTGAGCAGCACTTTGAGAATCTACACATATATAAAGCACTGGAGGCCATTAGCGCATGCGTGCGGATGACCAATACGTTTGTTCAAAGGCATGCTCCGTGGAAGCTGGACCGGAACAATCCTGGAGACCAGCAGTGGCTTGACACCATCCTTCACGTGTCTTTAGAGTGCCTCAGGATGTATGGGATACTCCTGCAACCCGTGGTGCCAGATCTTGCAGACAGAATTTTATCTAGGTTGGGAGTCATGCCTGAGGAGAGAAGCTGGGATTCTCTCAACTTACTGATGAAATGTGAAGGAAGAGACTGTGGTTTAGAAGGAAGAGCGCTGGGTCCCGACTTGGGAGTGTTGTTTAATCGCCTTGAGAGGAGCCAAGTGAAAGGGAGGACTCCCAAAATGGCAACACAACACAAGCCAAAATCTTAATGCATACTTGAGCTTACTTAACTTAGTAATTCTATAGTAATAACCGTGGTGAATTATGGTGTTGGGGTACTATGGATTGAGATTAAAATCATAGAATTTTTGAGCAAACAATGATTTAAAGGGATAGTTCCCCCCAAAATGAAAATTCTGTAATTACTCACCCTCATGTCGATGAAACCCGCAAGACCTTCGTTCATCTTCAGAACTCAAATTAAGATCTTTTTGACGAAATTTGAGATTTCTTTTCCCCCAATTGAGCGGATTAGTCCAAATTTTCTGAAGAGACACGATAGCTTGATTGAATTTAGCCTAAACTAAATCTGTTCATATAAAGTGATCAAGTCTCTTCAGAAAATTTGGACTAAACCACTCACTTCATATGGATTAGTTTTACGATCTCTTTTTGAAGCATCAAAGTTGTAGTTGTGTAGCTGTCAATGGAGGGACAGAGATCTCGGATTTCAGAAGAGTGAGTACATGACAAAATATTTTTTGGGGGTAAAATATCCCTTTAAGGTCACACTCTATTTCGACAATGTAAGACAAGGCTTAAAAAGTGACATGATTTTTTTTAATGAGAAATACACGAAACTGAAAAATTGTACAAATTGAAATAAAATAAAAAAAAGTTGCAATATTTTTATAATTTCCTGTACTTCTTTTTACATAAACTCTTTCACTTTTCACCTTAATGTTTCACAGAACAAAGCTTCTATGACTTTCAGAAATGCATGTCTGAACAACAATGTTTGACTCTACTTTAGATACAGCCCTGTGGGCTTCTTTCAGGAGCAGGGTTCCTCATCTCAAAGGTCCGCTTGTGGACACAAAATCATTCTTTACCACCGCTGAAATCCATTCACTCTCAGTAATATGAGTTGGTGTTCTGTCCAGGTTGAGTATCTGAAAAAAAAAATGAAAAAAAAAATTAGTACAGAAAATTAATACAATTGTATATATATATTTTTTTGCATTATAAGAATGCAATACATACATTATTACACTAAGGATAAAACAAAATGTATGAATTTAGAACATATTAAAGTAAATACTAATGTTAGAGCTACTTCAAAAGCATCTCTTAAAGCCCAAAGTATACTCCATTTTTCACACGTACACTAGGGTATGCATACAGTTTGCCTGAATTAAATTTCGTAATCAGCAGTTGCTCAGCTGGCACATGCACCTGTTTTTTTTTGGACAATCGGTTGGTCCACCAGGTGGCAACAATGGCCCAGCCCAATGTCTTACACTAAAAAACAAAAAAACACTGAACAACAACAATCTGTGGGAGACCACAATAACAATAGACGGCCATGTTGACGAGCACTTAAACGAGAACAAAGACAATGGTCTCAATCACTAAGCATGCATACTCACAAATGAGTGCATGAAATCTGTGTACGAATGTTTTCACAAATAATACATAATTTTTTAATTGACAGAAAAATAGGAATGACTAAAACCACACATACACAAAAATCACTTATAATAAGCGCCTTATAATAGTGTTAAGATAAAATGTTATACATAGATATATCATAAATATATTTAATCATATACAATAAAAGAAAAAATATGCTGGACTATATCTTGGACTGTGAGGTTTCCCTGTATAAGAAGCAGATACGCCTATATAGATCTGGCTAATAAAATGATCTGTATTAAAGTTTGTGTTTCAACTAGTTTCAAGGATTTGCTTCAGGCAAGATTGCATAACTAACCTTGGGCACGTGGTCGCTCGTTTAGAATATTACAAATTCATGAAATGAGTGTTGTGAGTTCAGACGGAAATTTTACAAGAGCAATTTTTTTTTTACGAATATGAAAGTTAGTCCACACAATTAGTGAACGAGACCCATTTTTAAAACTGCTTAACTTCTGGAGATAAAAAAAACGCAGACACTTGCTAAAGCCGAAACTTTCTAGTGTGCATATGTCGACCGTGCATGCTAACAAATGGAGTACACTTTGAAAGGCTGTACGTATGCGCTAAAAAGCGTTGACTTCAAAACTGTACTGTGTTCTTATTTGTCTGTTTTGCAATTACCTTAACTGGCAGTTAAACAGTTAAAGGTATAAGTGTGTGATGACCAAGATTTTTTTTTTTTTTTTCAAAGGGGTGTCTGACTGTGCCGTGACTATATTGCAGTTATTTTCATGCATTTATAGCAAGAAATGACCAGTATTTATGTTGATATTGGAAAGCCTTTTATGAAGGCAGTGTATATGCAACAAACATATGAGCAGTGTATCACGGCAGTTTGAAACCGAGTAATGTAAAGACTGAAGCATACTTGAGAGCTGCTGCTGGAGCTGTCGGACCAGTGCTGCAGTCTGCTGCTGCTGCTGGGTCTGCTGCATGCCTTGCCGTGGGAACTGTGACCAAATCAAATGACACAGACGTAAACCAATAAGCCACAAGATGCTGCTACAACAGTTTTAGAATGAGCACTTTCCCACCCTTTTTGTTTTTCAGTATGAGTTTTAAAAGTTATGGCTCCAGGTCTTACCATGGGCTGCTGCGGGGGCAGAGGCTGCATGCCCAGGGCCTGAGCGGGAGGCTGGGCTGATGCCTGCTGCTGCTGCTGCTGCTGCTGAACCTGCTGCTGCTGCTGAACCTGCTGTTGCTGCTGAACCTGCTGCTGCTGTTGTTGTTGTTGTTGTTGCTGCTGCTGCTGTTGCTGCTGCACTTGTTGTTGCACTTGTTGTTGAACCTGCTGCTGCTGCACCTGCTGCTGTGAAGACACAAATACAATGACATTACCTGTCACTACTAGTCACTGTAGTCACTAGAAAGCTAACAAGTATGCATTATGCAGGGCTCGACATTAAGCCTTTTCATTCTCTTGTCCACTGAGTAAAAAAAGTTGCTTGTCCAGAATCTTTTTTTTTTATTATAAATATAATTTATTATATTTAGAATAAGATGACACTATAGGGCTGTTACCTTAGGTAGGGCTGATCAAATTAAATAATTTACACTGAAAAAATTACAATTGCATTAAATAATGTTATTAGATTGTTTTAAATATACAAATAAGAAACGTTGGAAAGAATGATCATTTTAAAACATAACACTAAATCACCAGGAGACCGTCTTAATGAGCGAGTCTTTGATTCATTCGTTCAAACGACTCAACCGATTTGTTCAAAACGCTGAATCATTCAGTAATGAAAACACGGTGTTCCTGTGAGATGCTCTATGGTTCTGCTGTGATCTTTGTTTGGAACTATTTTCGCTGCTGAAACAGAACAAAAACAGTCAATATTGCATCTAAAATGTAAGTGACTTAATTTGAACGGTTTATTGAAATGTTGTATGAAATCAATGTCACATTTTCAATCGTGATGTTTTCAGGAAAACAGCACTCGTGTGAGGTTGCCTGAAATGTATCATATGTTAAAAATATTAAAACTCAGTATGTTATGTGCATGTTAAGCATGTTAACTGATTTTTTGTGTGTGTGTGTGTGAGATGCACTCATTTATTTTTATTTTTTTTATTTTTTATTATCCACTATCGATCACAACTTAAAATAAATGTAATAAAATCAGAATCATTCTCTCGGTTTAGTGATTCCCTAGTTATTTTTTTGTTATTGGCGTTTAATCAGGCTACTTGTCCGGTCGGCCAAGTAAAATTCTCTTAAAAAAATCCACTTGTCCCAGAAAAGCAGACAAATGTCGAGCCCTGCATTGTTTTCTCTTGTTGCGCAGAATAACCTGAAATGTGCAGAATACACCCAAACATACTGTATCCCACAATGCAATGTGATTGACTTTGGGTGTGTGTGTGCGCATGTACGTACTCTGAGAGCTGGATGCTGTCTTATCAGCTGCTGTTGTTGCTGCTGAGCTTGCTGCTGCTGGTCCATCATCGGATTAGGCCTCATGTTGGGATGCATCCCCTGCTGTCCCATGTGACCTGGAGCCAGCCCGTGCATCATAGGCGCCTGCTGCATGGACTGATGGGAGAATCTGAGACAGACGGTGAAAGTTAGTTAAGTTGAATTTTTTATTTCATTTATGTATTTATTTTTATTGTATAGTGTTATTAATGCTTTGGCAATGTAAAGATTTCTTTCACCATGCCAATAAAGCTATTTGAATTCTTTAAATCTTTGGTGAAAGTTAAGATGATTTGCTTTACACTGCTCCAAATTAGGGTTTTGCAGTATAATGTTACTGAAGTATGGCAGTACTGAAAATGTATGAGGTGCTAAGAATTTTAAAGCGGTCTGTGACGGACCTTTGTGTGTTCTGCATTGTGTGTCCGTATGTTCCGGGAGCCTGCTGATGCACATAGCCACTCGGCCTCTGCTGCATTGGCCTAAGAGAATCCACCATGCCTGGGTTGGTGCCAGGATGTCCTCCCTGGAAGACCTGGTTACCGTACGAGGAAGGAACTATTCCAGCGGTCTGAGAGGGGTGTGGCTGAATCCCCATGTGTGAGCCGTAGGGGGTGTAGCCATGGGACATGTTCTAGAGAGAGAAACGTGACATTACTAGGTTGTTATCTCTGGGTTTCAGTGAATGTTGAACAGTAAATCAACACTGCAGATGTGCCAAGTGTGTAAAAGCACAAGAACTTGCCTGTGTCGGCTGCATTGGTGGATACTGTTGATTAGGTGCCACTTGTCTAATCTGCTGTCCAATTAAATGATTATGATTCCCCTGAAAAGACCAACAAACAAACATACATGCCTCTCCTTTTTCCAATTATTCTGAATTTAACTTTCACAATCACTAGAAGACAAAACCTACACAGTTCTTGCACGTGCCGCTAGGATGTTGCAACGTGGTTGCTAGAGCATGCTGTGAGCAATTGAGTATTGTTTCTAGATGGTCACTAGCTGGCTGTTTGTCAAGTCGTGACGTATCGACCTTCCAATAATACTATCTCCTGGTCCAAGCCTCTACTTTCAAGTGAAAAAACCTCTCTCAATTCTCAAGTCATTTATGAACACTTCATTTATCGCACACCTTCAACCTAAACTTTCAACAACTCATGGTGAACACTACAGTCTCTAGGCTCACTGTGGCCTCTGCCGTCAGTCTGAAGGTCTGGCTACGCGAGACTAAGGTTCACTGTGTGTACCAGCCACCAATATTTGAATGATTCAGAAAAGATCAGTCACTGTCTGGCCAAACTGAGTTTTAGCTATGGAGATAAAGGTTAGATTATGATTTTTCGCTAGTTGAACAGCACACTGTGAGTGTATATTAGCATTAACACCATTTGTTGTTTGCTTTTGGGATCTGAAGAAGTGTTTGGACCCAGAAACTGGTCAAGTCGAAAGAGCCCAACACCAAGTCATTTTGACACCTAAATATGTGTGAATAAACTAATTACATGACACTTAGTATAAAATAAAAGTATATGGAACTAGGACTGGAACTAATAATTATTTTTACAAATTATTAACCCATTGATTTTTTGATGTTCTTGCGATTCTTTTATCCCTGGTTAATCTATTGTTTATTTTCTGAATAGTCGATTAATCCTTTGGTTACTTAGGTTAGTTACTATTTATTGGTAAATAACCAATGTATGAACTTTAACTACAACTACAATTTACATATATTAAAAGATTTATTTATTTAAAAACACCACGTTATGTAGAGAAATTAAAACAGTAGTTACGTACCGATCATGATTTTTGATGGACGAATCAGATTTTTTTACAAGCAAATTCACCAATTCCAATGCCGGTAGCAGATTTTAGCAAATGTATTACAAGACTTACAGCAAATACAGAATGGTCTGAGTTTAGCTTTGTGAAATTATCATGTTACATAAGACACACCTGCACACAAAAATAGCAGACAGACTGAATGAAAATGCAAGTGGCGCTTATGGAAAAGAAGCGTTTCTTTGGGGACCGCTATAAACAAAGCAGCTGCGCTTATAAACACTACTACGGAGGGAAGATGAAAAAAGGAAACGCCATCGAAACTATTCTGAAGACAGTCAGTTCCCTTCAGAGATGCATCTTTTACCCCCACCCTCAATTCAATATATATATATTTTTCCTCCTATATTTTAAGCATCATTAACAGTGAGCTTGCAGCTCTTTACGTCTGTCTTCAGCGTGTCCCGTGTCTGGCCTGTGTTAATGTCCTGTTTACAGACTTCGTAATATTTCACACAAATTACATTTCGGTTAATTACTGTAATGCAGTTTTTGTGCAAGTCAGGAATATAGATTAGCCAAAATGAAACAAAAAATGTGTTTAAATTTAGTTTAAATTATGTTAAAATTTTAATTTATGGCCGGTCGACGGTGCAGATGCTTCTATGCATAGAAGTTGTGTTGCCGTTTCGGTTTTACTGAGTGTGCAGAGCACTATTTTATTCGGATTTACTCCAGATATTTTTGTAATGGCTGATTTTCAGCATGCCCAGTAGCCACCATCATTGGGGAACATAAATAGTGCAATGAATCGTCACATTCCAGGCAAATTAACTACTTTATGTAATAGACATAATCGATTGTATTGATGCGTTGTTCCAGCCCTAGATGAAGCAATCATACAAAATACTGTGTTTTTGGTCTGGGGTCTTGATTAGTAAAACCAGACTCACCAGTCTGACCTGTAGCTGATGACGGAGAATCTGCCCCTGAGGCATGCTGGGTGGGGGTTTATAGGTCAACTGGTACTGCTTGTCCATTCCCATCATGCCGCCCATGCCAGCAGCCTGCATATTAGTCATAGAGTAGGGACGTGGAGGAATTTTGGTCATAGGAGTCCTGGGACGGAAAGGGGGCTCCAAACCGGGGCCTCCTTAAGGGGGAAAATGTGGAAGATGATTGAAGCATAAAAGAAAAAGAAAAAGTAGAAGATGTCCATGTAATGTGTTTGAGATGTTTAGGCATGCTGGGATATGTGCTGACCTGGTGGTAGAGGCTGGTTTTGGGCATATATCATTGGAGGCCGGTAGCCCATCGGAAAAGGCATGTTTGATTGGCCCATGCCCATGTCCATGGGTGGCGTGTACTGCATGACTCCTGGGTTGTGCGTCTTGCAGTCCTAGACCAGAGGTACCAATCAAACATCTTGATTTCCATCTTGATTTCTATTTATAGCTTTTCAATATACATATATATTTTTTGTACCTCTTGTTTATTTGGTTTCTTTTTCTTCTTCTTCTTATTGTCAGGTGCGACACTGTTGACGCTCTTCTCCTGCTTCCCTGTTTCCACCTTCTTGTCTGGCTCAGGAGCCACAGGTGTAGGTGGCTCCTCCTCCTCTTGGGGCAGGTTGAGGGGCGCCAGATAGTAACTGCGTTGTTTTGGCTTTATGTGGGTGTGGTAAAGCAGGAGCCGCTGCTGCTCCTCAAACTTTGTGACTTTACGATCGACCCTCACGGTTCCGAACCAGCCCCAGGAGAGCGGAGCAGAGTGCTTCAGCCCCTCAAACACATCCCATGGAGAAATCTTCTGCTTAGTCGACACCTGAAGACCCTGTGTGCGAGACATCACAAAACGAAAGCAAAGGTAACTGAATGGCCAGCAGCTGAGCAGCACTACAACACCAAAGAGGCTTGCTACTTACCTCTTTTTCAAATCCAGCAATTTTGTTGCCCTTTGTGTCAATGAGCGATCCCTGGGGCTCACATGTGATGACATCACGTGTCTGCTTGGGTAGAGGTAGCAACTGACGCACTTTCTCCAAGCTCTCGGACTGACGGTCACCGAGTTCTTTCTGCAGGACAAAACAAGCTTACATTTTCGGAAGAAAAAGTGAGCAGCGCTTGCAAAACGTCTTATTACAGTTTCCAAGCTGTTCTGAGTTTTAGTTAACTACCTTTCAAAAACATTTTTTTACATGTTTTTGAAAGAGCATTCTTACATGCTCAACAAGGCTGCATTTATTTGATCAAAAATACAATTTCACAATGTAACCATTTTATTCAAATATCTTTTCAAATGTAATTTATTCCTGTGATGGTAAAGCTGAATTTTCAGCATCATTACTCCAGTCTTCAGTGTCACATTATCCTTCAGAAATCATTATAATACGCTGATTTAATGCTCAAGAAACATTTCTGATTATTATCATTGTTGAAAACCATTGTGCTGCTTAATATTTTTGTGGAAACAGCATTAAAAAAATTTGTAACACTATAAATGACTTGTCACTTTTGATGAATTTAATGTGTCCTTACTGAGTGCAAGTATGGTAGTGTAGTTTCTGCTATTTTGAGCGAAGTCAGAAAATGAGTGATCACTTAGAAAAGCAGTAGCATGCACCTCTCCTTATGCTGCATGTTTCTGCGGTATTGCTCATGTTAATCCTTTAGGGTTATGGCTTTAGAATCAATCCAAAGTCAAAAGAAAGATATAATAATAGCAATGCTTATGAAACACCTTGACTGTTTTTCAATGTGAGGCTTTTTTTAAACGGCATCAGTATTCGTCTCACCCTGAGCTTCTTGACCAGGTTCATGTAGGCCCTCTTGTTCTCCTCCATACTGCCCTGAGAGATGCTGGACATGTCAGCCGCCAAAGTGCCGTTAATCAACACGCTCAGCATGTCTAACACCGTAGTGAAGAGCTCACTAATGGAAAAGAACAAACATCTTTTCAAATCAGATGGTATAGCAAAGACGATCAGTGGCAGTGAATGAGGGGTGTCAGATCTCACTTGTTTGACTGCATGTCCACTGTACCACTGCTGATGATGTCCAGCAGAAGCACCGCCCACTCTGTCGTCTGCTGTGTGCTACGCTGTACCGTATCAAACATCCCGCCCACCTAGACCATGTGACAAGAAATTGAAAAAATAAATAAAAATTAGTTCAGTGCAGTTTAACCAGATCTTATTGACATTCATTTGTCTTTTAACCTCAGGCACACAATACAAGGAAATGAAATTGATGAGAGGAAGATCAACACAGAGATTATACTTGTTTTGTCAGCTTAAAAGCAGATTATGTATGAGAGAAAGAGATAACAGTTGCACACCAGATTGAGCCTCAGCTTCAAGGCCTCGTGCATCATCTGCTTGGCTTTGCAGTCGTCCTGGTACTGGTCCTCACGCCAGTTAGTCACAATCTGATGGGGGAATACATTGTATCAGTCCAAAGAGACGTGGAGCACTCAGTGTTTTTGAGGGGTGTTGATGAGGTACCTGCTGGACTTGGCTGTAGAGGGAAGTCAGGAGACCCTCTCTCTGCTCATCTTGTCCCTTGAGACACGTCAGCACCAGAGACAGGAAGGGCTGCTGGCTCAAGAGAGACATACTGAAAGAGAAAGGAAAACGAACAAAACGGTGATCCTCGATAACTCAATTACACATGTTCATTATCATGATAAACTGCATTACTGAACATGCCTAGACTCCAAGAACAAAACAAAATTAATAGCACACACAAATATAGAGTGAAAGAGAGCATTTTTAATTCGCGTAAACCTATAATTAATTCATTTCTTATTTAGTGCTACAAATTATTGATATAAAGTTGCAATCAAAGTTGGGGGGGGGGGGGGGGGGGTGTTGTTAAAAGAAATTAATGTTCAACGAGTATGCATTAAATTGGTCAAAAGAGACAGTAAAGACATTATAAATGTTACAAAAGATTTCTGTCTGAAAAAGTATTATGTTCCTTTGACGGTTGAAATGTTGCAGCAGCTTTGAAGTCTGTGCTAAAAATTTAGTACCTCTTTTGTTTCTGCCGATCTCTTTCTTTTCGCGAGGAGGGTCCCAGGTGCTGTCCCTTCTCCAGCTCTTCACCTGCGGCCTTCAGCACGTGACCCTGCACTGAGGTGTGCAGCTTACCAATCAGAGGGGCCACTAACCAGACACCCGAACGCTCAGAGGAACTGAACCAAACACAAACAGTAACAACAGTATTTGAGAAACACTCTTTGAGAAATCTTTTTCCCCCAGATTAGACATTGATAGGAACATTGATTTACGTGGTTTGAAAGCAAGAAGCGACTACAAACTAATGGTAACAGGGTTCCTGCACACTTTTTAAAGTCAAATTTAAGGCTTTTTAAGACCTGAATAAATCAAAATTAATACTGTAGAATAGGATGCGTAATATTGACAAAAATATAGGCTATCTCAATATTTTCAAAGTTTTATTGATAATTATTGTGTCAATGTTTTTGTACTGGTACCATGGCTGGTTTAGGCCTGTTGTTGACAGCAGACTCACTTTTTTAACTGTGTTTTAGCTGTGTTGTTTGTTTACCTTTTTACTTCCTTTTGAACCTCTGTACAGCATTTTGGTCAGTCGTGTGGCTGTTGTATAAGTGCTATACAAATAAACTAAACTTGACAAATTAACTTTATTAAGGGGCAATATTTGCCACCTTAAATTGATTTCCAGGGGCATTTTCACCTATATGGACATTTTTTCTAAACTTATTTAGAGATATGCATCACTTTTTATGTCAAATTCTAACATTCCAATTAAATTATATTAGAATAATAACATATTACCACTGTTACCAGTCAAATTAAATAATTAAAATCAAAATCCATCTTTGCAGTGCAGAGGTGACACAAAAGCGGCATCAGAACTGAATTTATATATTTACACTCCATTTACAATTGCATAAATAAAGCTATGAGATTAGTTTTTTTACTTACTTAAATATGAAACTATTTCTAATTTTAACATTTTAATTAAAGGGTACCGGTACTTTAAATATAAAACTTAAACCGCCAGTAGGTGGCGGCAATGTCTTAAGTGAGTTGAGAGAGCCGTTTGAGCAAATCGGTTGAATGAAATGACTGATTCATTCGGGAAAAACAAGTGATTGTTCATTGAATCGTTAAAATGATTCTTTCAAAACGGTCAAAAAAAATCTTCGCTGTCTGTTGAGACTGCTACGGTAAGGTTTCAGTTTTAAATTCTCGTCGGCGAAATAAAGGGGAAACAAACAATTTTCACAATATTGTGTCTAAAAAGTAACTCACAATGTTAACTTGTTCATTTAACTGTTGTATAAAATAGATATCACATTTGCAATTGTTCACATGAAAACGTCACTCTTGCTCATGAGATATTTTAATATATAGGCTAGTAAATAGACAAAAAACTTATTTGGGGACATAGCCTACTATAACTGCACTGACACATCACGCATGAAAGCAAGCATGAGAGCGATGCGATGTCAGCTCGCAGTGCCTCGTCCATAGTTAAAATAAAACAATGATTACAATATCATCATAGACGATACATAGCGCACACTCCTTAGCACATAAAGAATGAACTTACAACTGAACTGACATTTATTACCAACGTTCTTCTACCTGTACTCTCGCGTCCAGGAGACTGACGCGAATGACGCAAATTGTCATGTAAACAAGCAAATCCATAAAGATAGAATAATAAAAAAGAATACGTACGCCAATTAGATCGTTTTAATTTTGAAAGCATTTAGATATGTCTAAGCCAAAGTGTCATAAAAAAAATTAAGACCTTTCATAAGAAAAAATAAGACTTTTAAAGACTTTTTAATGGTCTTAAATATAAAAAATCTCATTTAAGACTTTTTAAGACTTTAAGGACCCGCGGGAACCCTGAAGTAAATATGAGCACAGGCAGAAAGCAGTGATTGGGGTCACCCACCTGAGGACAGGTTTCAGTTTGCTGGCACTGTTGCTATTGGAGACGGAGCCGCCAGAGACAGCGGAGCCATTCCAGGTGGGATTACTAGAGTTCATCTCAGCAGACTTCTGGAAAACTTCTATGGTGGCCTTGGCTATGTTTTCCTGAAGAGCATACAGCTCCTGTAAAGAGTTGGTTCAAATGTACCAGGAAAATTATGAACCTTAAAGAAAGGACGAGAAATCATCAAGCAGAGTTGTACTCGACAAGCACTTACGTTAGTTGAGCTTAGATTAGTTGAGTTTGAATTAGGCGAGCATTGCTTGATCATGAGCTGTAGCTCGAGAGACGACTGTCTCATGGTCCACTGGTCCATGTTCTGAAAGCAGAAAAACAGACGGAATATGGAAAGAATGCATTTAAAAGGAATCAAAGCAGAGCTTAAGAGCCCAGCTGGATATTAATTGCAATGATGGACCCCTGTCTTCACAGTCTATGAAGATGAAAACCAATCCAGAATAATGAGCTGCTGTGAGACCCACAAATCATTAATGGCTTAAAGGCTAAAGGGTGTGAAATAAATAATTAAGCCTGAGGAAATGACTGTCTGTTCACTCTCTGCTGCTCTTGCGTTGCTGACAGCTAGAACAGAACAGAGCAGGCTGGTGTCTAAAACACCAAACCACATGGTTTGTCTTCATGTATGCAGACCTAGTCTGCTGGGTTTTAAAGTGTATTTTCTGCACCTACAGCATCACCTAATGGAATAGCAAAAACAAGTACTGTTTTCAGAACACTCCTTAAAAATATGTAGAAACATGGCATATTACAGTGTTTCCCACAGGATTCTGGGAGTTTATGCTGGGTGGATTCTAGACTATCTAAAGAGCATCTAGAAATGTATTACTATTGATATACAATCACATAAGTATATTCATTATTTTATTAGTTTGGAGTAAAAACATGTTACTGAATATTGTCTTTTGTTGGACAAGAGGTTCATAAATGCTTCATGTTTGGAAAGATGGGTGTTGCTTCATCAAATGCACGTTATAAGCGACTCAAACTTGCAGTGCTTCCAGATGGAGCAGCATTTACTACTGATCACACAGCCGTAATTAATTTGTTTACAAAGCCAAATTAGTTTAAGAGCGATTTCGGTTTAATTGCGATTAATTGTGCAGCCCTAATACAAATCCAGTGAAACGCTGTAAACATCCGTCCAAATTAATTTAGAAATTATGCAACTGTAAAAAAAAAAAAAAAAAAAAATGGGGTGGTGATGGCGCAGTGGATAAGACACATGCCTTTGGTGTGAGAGACCCGGGTTCGAATCCACTGTGAGTCACCAATGTGTCCCTGAGCATGACACTTAACCCCTTGTTGCTCCAGAGGCGTGCGACCTCTGACATATATAGCAATTGTAAGTCGCTTTGGATAAAAGCGTCAGCTAAATGAATAAATGTAAAATAAAAAGTGACCCTGGTGCACATTGCATTCCAACATGCATCTTAAAACTTTTTTTTTTTTAAAACACAGCTCATGCAGAGATAGAGTTGGCTCCATTTACTGTGAACTGAGCCTACTAATTAAATTCAATTACAGCCTTTTGTGATTTTTGAGAGTACACAAGCGATATCGCAATTTAGATTTTAATTTGATTGACATACACACTTTACCAAAGCAACAGCGCAAAACACAAAGTTAGAGATCTTTTATATTATAAAATGTAAAAATACTTTTGGGGCATTAAATATTTATATAATGCAGTGTTTCCTGATTAAAGTAATATTTAAATGAATGTTTTAGACGTTAACCCCAACAATAGAGTTGGGAATATCTAAAAATTCACTCTATACTACTACAAAAAGTTCAGTCCACAGCAGATGTTATCATGGGGTCATGTGAGAGCGTGTGACCTGCAGGATGCGTTTGATGCGCTGTCTCTGAGGATTCTCGCCCTCCTCGCTGTCCAGCTGCCTGTGTGGGTAACAGATGAGCTGTAGTAACCGCTGAGCCTGGATGTTCCCCAGCACTGGATCCTGCAGTGCACTGCTGTCCTCCGACAGAGACTTCAGACACCGCTCGCCGACCCACTCCTGAAAGACAGAGAAATCAGAAAAATGGAATGTAAACTTCTTAAATGAAGAGAAGTGTTTCATTGTTTTCTACAAATGGAAATGAGTAGTATGTTGCAAATCTTGATCACTTTTGGAGCGTTCGTTCATTACAGTGACGGAATCACAATTTGGAGTAATACAGGGTTGCTGCATACTTTTTAATATCTCAATATTATATCTCAATATTTTCAAAGTTCTGTTGATAATAATTAGATGATATTTTACTGATTGTGTTTTTGTGCTGGTACCATGGCTGGTTTAGGCCTGTTGTTGACAGCTGACTCAAAGATATTCATATTTTTCATATTCTATACGGTGGTCAGTTCACAGCAGTGATAGAAATTAACATTTTTATTAAGGGGCAATATTTGCCACCTTAAATTGATTTCCAGGGGCATTTTCACCTATATATGACATTTTTTTCTAAACTTATTAGATGAATGCATCACCTTTTATGTCAAATTCTAACATTCAAATTAAATTATATTAGAATAATAACACCGTACCACTGTTACCAGTCAAATTAAATCATTAAAACAAAATCCATCTTTGCGGTGCAGATGTGCATTAAATATATTTACACTGCGTTTATAATTACATAATGCTAAGAGATGGATTTCAGTCTCACACACAAAAAAAGAAAAGAAATTCTTGTTGGCTAAATAAAGGGAAAATAAACAATATTGACAATATTGTGTCTAAAATGTAACTCACAATGCTAACTTATTGTTAATTTAACTGTTGCATAAAATAAATATCACATTTGCAATTGTGCACGGGAAAACGGCACTCTTGCTCATGTGATATTGTAATATAACAACATAATATGATGTAAATATTAGACAAAAACTCATTTGGGAACATACTTATAACTGCACACATCATGCAGTGAAAGCACGAGTGATAAATGCAATGTCAGCTCGCCTCGCAGTGCCTCGTACTTAGTTAAAACAATGATTACAATATCATCACAGACAATACATATCGCACACCCTTACGCACATGAAGAATGAACTGACATTACCCATTTCCTTCTCTCCTCCTTTCGCATGCAGGAGACAGACGTAATATGCTGCCGTAAATTATGCGAATCGTCACATGAACAAGCAAACCCACAGAGAAATAAAAAAATAAAATGTACGCTAATAAGATTTAGATGCGTCTAAATCAAAGTGTCATCTAAAATGTAAGACTTTTTATGGGCTTAATCTAATTTAAGACTTAAGGATCCGCGGGAACCCTGGTAATAGTGAGACGCATTTCCACAAGATCTGGAAGATCACATCTTCATTTTTAAGCTAGCGTTTAGGACGTCACTCAAGAATGTCTTTCTTTGCCAAGGAAATTATTTTCAAAACTTCATTCTGTTTATTTTATAATACAGATTATAATAGCTAAAATCTTTCCATGGATGAGAGTCTGATCCTCTTAAAATCATCACCTGCTGGCAGATGCTCTTCAGCACATACTTGGCGTAAACCACCAGACTGGCTGTTTCAATAGAAACGTTACGTCCACCAGATTTTTTGGAGCCCATGTCATCCTCTCCAATGTCGTCCAAGCCAGCAGGATGGGAGAAGCCAGAACCCTTCAGCTCAGCATCTCCTGGAAAAATAAACACAAAGTCACACTTTTAGGCACCCATAAATTCTGTATGCATAAACATCTAACTAACTGCCAGCTGGATTCCCATTAGTTTGGCTTTATTTTCCTTTACCAAAAGTCTTTTGTGGTTCTCGTTTTGCTCTCTGATCACTGGATACAGTTAAAGCTTCTGTATGATCACCAAGACGTGTTATTCTTCCTGTTTGATTGGCTAAAAACATGAATGCACAACTAAAAGGTATCCAAAATCTCACCCAGCATGAAAACGGCCTTTAACACGGCAAACACGGCCCCGACCACAATGCTGTTCTGAGAAGCAGCCAGCAAGTGTCGGTCGCAGGACGATCTGATGCCCACTGTGGATTTGTCTGTGGGCAGAAATGTAATTCTCAGTTTTGTGGATATATATAGCAATTGTGTCAAGTTGTTCAGGTGGGATGTGTAGGGGGGAGTGTGTGTTCTGCGTTACCTGATTTGGTGCCGTCTTGTGGACAGGGGTTGCGCTGTGGGGTTCTGAACAGATGAAGCAGGATCCTGCAGGTCAGTCGGGCTCCAGGCTCAGAGTCCTGCTCACTACAGGCTGCACACAAACATGAACATGTCACAACCATAGTCTTCCATAAAAAGCCACTAGCCTCAGAATGTGACCTCATCATTTCTCACAGCTGCATGGAGGCAGATCCCAATACTACACACACCACACAGACAGACCACCGGTGACTCATATGAGCTGGATAAATAAACACCCTGGCAAAAGAATCCTTTTAAGTTCCCAGAAAGATCCTCAGACTTAATTTAGTGTTAGTTCAAACAAACACAAAAATGCTGTCATGAATTACACCCTCATGTTGTTCCAAATTGAATGACACCACTGTTGAACTGTTGAAGGCACGTAGAAGGAAGATGCATAGAGCTCATCAAATATGGTAAATGGAAGCTCAAACGTGCTTGCTTGACGCGCAAAGAACAAACCTCATTGGTTCTCGTGCATCAAGCAAGAACATTTAGCTTCCGTTAACTATATTTGAAGAGCTCTTCTATGTGTCTTGATCAATGTGTATAAGTGAATAAAAGCTGGAATTAAGGGTCAACTCACACTAAGCAATTTGAACTGTGCCCGAGCACAGTTTTGTTTGAGCACGGTTAGATCGGGCTCGGGCATTGTACGCATGTAGTGTGATCGCTAACCACTCCCTAAATCTGCTCATGGATCTGCACCACTTGATTCATATGGATTTCTCTTACTTTAAGTCAAAGTCTTGGTTGCGTAGACTTTCAACGGACGGACAAAAGAATGATGAAAGAGTATTAAAAAATACCTTCATTGGTGATACAAAGATGAATGAAAGTCTTTGGGTTTGGAATGACATGACAGTAAGTAAATTATGACAATATTTAATTTTAGGTGAACTATTCCTCTAAACTCTCACACAAAGTTATCATATGGCTTCAGAAGACTTGAAACCTAGCGCCCAAACTATATGGACTCTTTTAATGAATTCCGATTTGAGTTTAGCAGCCCATGTTTCCATTATGAAAAACAGCACTGTGCACATACTTCAAAAAATTCACGGAAGAAGTCAAACAGGTTTGTAATGATATTAGGGTGAGTAAACAACGCCAGAATACATTTTGTGAAAATGATCCCTCTAAAGAAAACAAAGAAAAAGTATGTGTTCCCAGCATCCTTCGGTCTTTCACGGCCACCCTGAATAGCTCCTTGTGCAGTGAGCCAATCAGGGACAGACAGAGAGAGAGTCTGAGGGCAGTGGAAACAGCTCTCTGGCTCTAGGACACACAGCAGTGCAGCTAAAGATAGAGCTTCCCAGTGTGAAATGTGGAGACATCAAACTGGCAGGCAGTTAATACTGACATCTCTCTCTTATAGAAGTGTGAAAAACTAAACGCCTGCACTTCCAAGAGTGAGGCATGCAGTGAATGAGCATCTGTATGGTAGGTGGCTGTGGAAAACTGGGAGCTTGTGGAGACCCGTACCTGCGTTCAGGAGGGAGGGGATGGCCACGCAGCGCACCAGATCCTCCAGCAACAAACACTGCCGAGCTATCAGGATGGCAACGAAAGTCGCCAGTGAGTCATGGAAAGAAAGATCACTCACCTGCCAAAGACAAAACGCATACAATCATCACCAAGAACATCTAGTAGTCATTCTAGTCGACTAGACATTTCATCCTGTGCAACAGAGACACATCTAGTTGACAAAGTAAGTCTACAAGACCTCATAACTGAGTATCTTCATTAGGCATGCCACAAAACATGACCAAAATCTTTCTATTACAATGATAGCACAAATATGCACAAACAGCAGACAACATACTAAGGTGTGGTGACATTTCCTGTTTTCACATTCATCCAGTCATTTCAATAGGAATACAAGCAAACAGAAATGCCAAATGAGGGTGAAATATTTCCACACGCAGAATTTACAACAAGATCAAATTGATCAAGCAAATTTGCTGCACTGACAAACAGAAAGCTGCTTAGTTCTCTGTGAACTGGGATTAATTCATCACTCCTTTTTTGCCTGAAATGTTGCTGTGAATGCGCCTTTTTACACAACAGATATAACGACTCACGTCAACGTTGCAGAGTAGATCGTTAAAGCCGCAGTTGCCGTTGTTGGAAGAGCAGCAGAGCGCCTTGAGAACTCCCAACCACTCAGCACTGAGAGAGCGACAGTACGCCGTCAGCTCCGCACACAGGATACCGATATCATTCACTCTGAAACAAAACACACAACATTTGCTCAACATAGTAGAGATGCCATGCAGCTGTTCTGCTATTACTGAAGATGCTTATGGAGGATTAGGCCGGCGACACACTGGCTGGGTGGCGTGAGCTTGGCGTTTCTGTTGTGTGGCGGTTGCGTGGCGTTTATGTTTTTGCACACCAGAAACGTGTCTGACGCAGAGCTGAAAAAAGTCGCGTGATTTGGATCACCCTTGTTCGACATACGGGGAGAGTTGAGGAAGGCCTATACTTCATGTTCATATAGCCTACTGATACAGCGAAGACAACGTTGGCAGTATGTGTGCTTTTGTTTTATTATTATTTTTTAATACAACTATTTGTGTTTAATTTATTTTGATTCAATTCATTTATTTTGATTTAATTTATTTATATTTTCAATTTTATTGCTTCAACATATTTCCGTTAGTTGACAGGGCAACATTTCTAATTTCCGTTTAGTATCTAAATGTAACCCTAACCCTTCAGCTTTATTTGAATGAACGACAACGTTTTTGAATGGTTTCAGTTACTGGTAATAATGCCAACCTCTCAGGATCACGATGGTCCATGCACACGTCCATGAGCACGTTACACACAAAGCTGTAGCGGTTAGCTGGGCTGTCGTTGAGGGTCTTTCCCACCATGGAATGGTTGATATTGTGTGCGGTAGGATTAGTGATGGCATCGATCATGACGATTTGATCCCACAGCATGTTGGAGTCTGATGGGTCGATGTTATAGTAGATGGAATTCTTTACCTTTGAGCAGAACTCACTGTGGGAATTCACACAGAACCAGAAACCATTAGAGAGGAATGCCACCAAAACCAACAGGAATATGGAGATATATTTAAAAATACTCACAGTTCATTGCTCTCACCTGAAAATCTCTCCAAACTTGCTCTTTAGGTGACTGCAGGAGGTATAGAGGTCGTAGAGATAGGCCAGGATACAGCGTTCAGCCGAGGAACAGTCTGCAGGATTCACGCCAGACTTGACTACAATCCGCAGCCTGCCGAGCACCATACGATACATTCATCACTGACCAAACAGCTTAACATCTTTCCAATAGATGTCTTTGCACTGTTCCATCGAGCACAGTAGACATTAATATGACATACCCATCAAAGACCTGTGCGGTCTGGTCAGGGTTGAGGATGAGGCAGGAGTGGTACCTCCGCAGAACGGCCACGATACACAGACAGAGACCTGTAGTGTAACTGCCTGCTAGGTTGGAGGATTTCAGCAGGAGTTCTGCTTCCACCAGACTCAATTCATTCAGCAGCTACATGAGCAACACACAATGAGGTTAAATCACCAATATACAAAGCAGTATTAAATTAACGAAAGGAGACAATTTAAGGCCCTGACATAATTCAAGCAGAATCGAAGAATGAACCGATGAACTTCAAACAAAATCAGGCCAAATCAGTTTGTTTCTGGGATTCAAAACAGCTTGCCAACGCGAACTTTCCGGAAAAGTTTGCTCTGGCTGGTAGACACTGGTTGAGCAGCAAATCAACACATTATTATCATTTATGAAGGATCACGTGACACTGAAGTCTGGAGTAATGATGCTGAATATTCAGCTTTGACATCACTGAAATAATAAAAATATATTCAAATAGAAAATTTGTAATACTAGTTCACAATATTACTATTTTTATTTTATCAAATAAATTAAGCATTGGTGAGACTTTTTTTTTTTTTTTTCAGGTACTGTACAATATCAAACAGGATCAGCTCTCATACCTGTATAGCAAAGTCAATGAGGCCACTTATATTGAGAGAGTACTCCATGAGGTCGAAGATGAACTGGATGTGCTGGACCAGTGGGAGGTGATAGGACATCCCTAAGGCAAAGCTGGTGATCTGCTCCAGAACATTCCTGGACACCTGTGAGATCCCAGACACACCAGTATAGCCTAATTTAAGACTGCTTGATAATCATCATAATAGATTATTTTGGTCAATATTGAAATCATTATCATTCACCACAATGCTTTAACATGTTTAATCAGTAAGTAGGTTTTTCATGCAAGCCTAACATTTGATTAATCGGACAGCGCTAGCCTATTTGAACATCTGAAAGTACATAAAAGCAAGTGAGATTACATGATTTACAAAGAATAATGATTTAAATCAGTAAAGGCATATTCAGTCTGGAGGAGTTGATGCTAGTCAGTCTGCATATATTGGGCAGTCGGAGTTGACAGATTTATCAGAAAATCGCATTGTGTATGATGGGCACAGAACTTTTAGCCTGACACTATGAATCAGCCCTGTCAGAGGATATCAACCTTTTGATATTTTGAGCCGATTCTAGAACACTGGGAATTTTGTGTGAGGGTGAAAAACTTCCTAAGGCAGATTTTAATCTCATTCAAGTCACGCAACTTCACCACGTTGACCAACAGAAAGCAGCTTGGTTTGAAAGTGACTTCTGTTTGAGTGTTGCTATATGCATTGCTATGCTATTGACAACAGACCTAGTTTGTCCGTGAAATGTCACCAAAATTTTGCTGATGTGACCAAACATTTAGAGTAAGAGAAGGGGTGAAAAATGCAACTGCTTTTGGTGCAAAAAACTTGAATAAACATTATTAGTGCTACAAAAGGGTAGAATATGTCCCCATTTAATGGAATTATGCCTCTAAAGCCTCAAGTATACTTTGTTTTCCACATTCCAAAGTGTATTTTGGGCTTAAGACACAAACCTGGGGGAAAAACAAACAGGCCACAGTTGTTCATTCATTTAATTCAGGCTGACCTGAGAGGTGACCTGGTGCTGGTCAAAGTGTGAGAGGTGCTGGAATTTAGAAAAAATGTCTTCAGCAGTGGGAAAGGCCTCGGGTTTACTCCTCTTCCTCTTCTGGCCTTCCTCACCTCCTGAGGAAAGACAACAAAAGACAAAAATCAATGAATTCACCGCACACGAGAGAGACCACGTGCCATCAATAGGCTATGAGCCTTAAAAGAATATCAGAAAGATGAAACACAGAGATTGCTATCAAGTTTAAAGTGCATCATCAAGCATCCATCAGTCAACCACTGAGGTCAAACGTTTTTTTTTTTTTTAATGAAAATCAGCTGGATGGGTGATTTATTCACGACGGGTCAGTGTTCTGTGCCGTGCTTGAAATAGTAATAGCTGTGGGTTGAGCAGTTTAATGTCAGGACCAAGGCAGCACTTAAGTCTGCTGCGAGGGAAATAATGGGATGTTCAATTACACCTCTATTAAAAACTAAAAGCAAAAGCAGGGCTGCTCTTTCTGACCGAGTCGGCAGCTAAGCTTGAATATAATAAGTCAATGATTGCTATTAGCATTGAAATGGGGCTACAGCTATGAATATTTAGAGGTTCAGTGCAATGAAAGGCTGTTAATAACAGAGCAGAATGGAAAATAGACTAATGAAATTGAGCATTAATGAAGAACGGTCTCTATGAGAAGAGACGGACATCCAAATGTTTCACTCCAGAGCCAATAGGTGAAGCTAAAGTACATAATCAGTCAAGATCGATTGTGACAAATAATTTGTGCTAAATTCCATAGCAATCATCTTCAGAGATTTCTGTTTTCAGGCACCCAAAACGCCTTTGTCGTGTACATGAACAGCCAAACCGCATAAAAAGTTTTAAGTTTTTAGTTGAAAACGGTGTTGTGTGAACAGCCCATGATATAGTTACTCATCAAAATCTGTTAATAACTAAACGGTTGGTTTGAGTTGTGTTCATTGCCACACCTGTCTCTGCTGTACTCTTGCGGTTGAGAACCTTCAGGATGTCTTTGGTGATCTTCTTGATGGCGTGGCGAGCTTCATCTCGCTGCTTGCCAACTCCATAGAGAACCACCAGACGCTGGTTACACTCATGACTTGCGTTCTCCTCCTGAACAACAATCAATTTAGTTAGAATATTAGTCATGTGGACTACAGGTCAAAAGTTTGGGGTTGGTAAGATTTTGTATGTTTTTGAAAGAAGTCTCTTATACACACCAAGGCAATTATTTGATCAACCAAAAATTGACAATTTGTTTTTGCCAAAACAAACTCAGTGTGCTCACCTGAGGAATGGGGAAGTGGGTGGCGTACTGTATGTGGCGAGGCTGCTCGTAAACCAGGGGGAAGGCCGGGTCCATGCCCTTATCCTTGGCAGTGTTTTTGCTCTCCTGCTCTTGAGCAGATTTCTCCGGGGAAGGGCTTCCCTTCGACTCACAGTGCATTGGAGGAGAGAACATCTGCTGAAGGTTCAGACAATGAGTGCGTTTACATGCACGTTCTTAATATGATTAAGCTTAATAAACGGACCACGCACATGATCATGTAAACACGTTAACCCGCTTTATTTCTTTATCGGAGTAAGGTCAGAAATGGCTTAAGCATCAGTCACAGCCAGATTTTTGGCCCTTGCGCTGATTTCACCCAGCATGTAAATGCATGAACCTGCTTTCTGTCGGCTTAATGAAATCTGCACGTGTTATATGTGATAGGAACGTGTCCTTACTGTGAATGGAAATATATCGGAAACTCAGACACTTTCTTGACCCAAAACAATTATAAAAGTGCTCTCATCTTGTGCAGAAGAAGTGGTACAATCAAAATCCTGCATCTGTAACTGCATGAGAGGATAATTTATTAGCCGTAAGTTTCACACTGACACGTTGCAATACTCTTCTTCGGTTTTTAATGCTTTATTTAACATTACAACCGACATAAATGAAATACTCACTACCGGGAAATTACCTGATTTATTAAAAAAAAGTCTTGAAAATGTGGTTTGCATGTAAACCCAGAAAACAGATTATTTCAATAAGCTGACTTTTGAGAGTTATCAGCGTACTGGTGTGCATGTAAACGTGCTCAATGATGCATTTAATAATTGACCTTGGTTAGTAAACATCGGTTACCATCACTATTACAAAATAGACATGTTTTGTGAAACACTCTCCAACCTCATCAAAGTTAGCGCTTGAGTTGTGATCCATCTCCATCGACTCTGACATACCAGTATCCTAAAAAAACAACAAATGAAAGCATTATAGTAAGACTAAATTCTAAAACCAATTCTATTACACTGTGACTGAAAAACAAATAAGCTACTTGCCTCGATTTTAACACCGCTTCCTGCATCCTGCTCTTTGCGCTCTGATTCGTCAGAGGGCTCGTCGCTGGGGGAACGTGGGCGGGGCAGATGGGAATCGGAGGCCAGGTCACCCCGGGAGATGAGGGTGCACATGTAGATGTTGTGTGAGAAGACGTCATGACGGATGAGCTCGCAGAAGAGCAGCACAAGATTAGAGAACTCCACTCGCTCGCTCTCGTTCCCGGGCTCAGCTTCACAGACACAGAGACAAAGATTAAGTTCATTTAAAACATTTAAAGCCAGAAATGGAACCAAGTTAAAAACTTCCCAACGGACACTGATATATTGACTCACTGAGAACAGGGGCCTGAGTGTCCAGGAACTGCAGTAGGACGTCCTGGAAGACAGGCAGTGTGGCAGTAGACAGAGACCCTGATGACACAGAGCCTTTCTCATCTACGACCTCTGACTCTCCACACCTCTAAAAACACACACAGAATCTGTCAACGGTGAACTGTGCAGTTGGATATTATTAAACTATTTTTATAATGTAGAAAAATGTTGAGTGTTTTTGGTTCCCAACAGCACCTCTGCCTCAATCTCCGTCTGTCTCTTCTCCAGGAGTTTGGCCACCACCATGGCTCTGTGCGGCCCTGACCTTTTACAGGAAACAGCCCACTCACACAGCAGGGTCACCACCGCATCGTCGTCTGGACTCATCTACAGTTACCAGCACATTACACAACGTTAAACATCAAACTGAGGATAGGCGGTTCAAAAGATCAGCATTTATTTTAAGCAGAAATCTTTTGTAATGTTACAAATGTATTTGGTGTCACTTCTGATCAATTTAATGCATCCTCAAAAGTATTAATTTCTCTCTCTCAAATTTTTTTTTTAAATACTGACCCCAATATTTGAACTGTAGTGTAGCTTGTTCAGTGTGACCACATAAAAACAAATGAGAAAACACCATTGTCTTTACCTCGTGTCCATCTTTGCTCTGACCCGAGCCAAAGATCCGGTTATACAGCGAGTCCAGGGAATTGCTAAAGTCAGACTTCTCAAAGCTGTGGTTATCCAAAACCTCCAATGTGTGCAGAACCCGGCTAATAGTGAAACCTATCGGGATAATACATTTAACAGGCTGTACCAAAATAAAATAAGTCCAGTCCATACTGAACAGCTCATTCATGCCCACCTGCTGTGGTTTCCTGACACTTGTCGAAAGACCAGCGGAACTCCACAGCCTGTCCTCTCTCTTTCACCTGGTCTTCAATCTCCCTCACCTTGGCCCGAACCTGAGAAACATCACATTCCTTTAGACAAACTCACCAGATCAAGTGCCAGAGGATCAGATGATGTGAAATCAACTGAAATCAAACCTGCTGGTTAAAGGTGCTGGTGCCCCCCGGCATGGGCAGGTTAGAGGGGGCGATTGGCAAGAGGTCTAACGGGGAGCCGGTCTTATTACGGCTATCTGTCAGTGAGTAGTGCCAGACCAGAGCGCTGGGGCAACACAACACGATACTCTACACAGAGACAAACTGACATCAATAAACAGGAAGACAGGAATCAGAGGAATGAAGCTGGAATGACACAAGACAGTACCTGCAGCATGCAGCTGAGTCCAAACACCACGGGCCTGTGCTGGGGGCAGATGTAGAAGTCTGTGAAGGGGGTCTGGGGCTGGTTGCCCCCTGAAGGCTGGGAGGTGGGGGTGGGGGGCAGAGCGTTCCCTTGCTGTGCTGAAATGCTGTGGGCCGGGTGCCCGCCTGGGCCCGGGCCGAGACTGCCATCGCTAAGCAGCAAATTGAGCCGGCGTGTGCAGAAATACGCCAGCCGTCTAGATAAATAGGCTGACTGCACAAACTCCCCAGAATACTGAATGAAATAAAGACAAGGTGTCAAAATAATCACACTCCATTCAGGAAATGACTGTCAAGACAGACCAAAGCTTTTATGGAGTCTTTGCCTTGATTTCAGGAGAAAAATCTGCAGAATTGTGTGGAAATTGCAGTAAATTGTGTTGAACTGACCTGTAACAGGAGCGGCAGCAGCAATCGCAGAAGCTCGTCTTCTCCAGGTCTGATCTTCTCAAAACACTCCAGCACCCAGGTGAGAAACTCATGTCTGTCTAACATGCCATCCTATGTACACATACACACAATAAATAATCCCATCCAAAAAAAAAAAAAAAAAAGTCAAATGAATTATTTACACCTCATATTTTTGCTCTATTCAAAAACAATCAGAACATATCATATATACACTACCATTCAAAGTTTGGGTCTTTTTTAAATAAATTAATAATTTTATTCATAACAGACTTTTATAATGTTAGAAAAGGTTTCTATTTCAATTAAATGCTGTTGTTTCTATTCATCAAAGTTTCCTGAAAAAACGCATCATGATTTCTACAAAAATATAAAGTGGCACAACTGTTTTCAACATTGATAATAATAAGAAATGTATCTTGAACAGCAAATCATAATTTTAGAATGATTTCTGAAGGATCATGTGACACTGAAGACTGGAGTAATGACGCTGAAAACTCAGCTTGGAATAAATTACATTTTAAAATATATTCAAACAGAAAACAAAATTTAAAAATATTACTGTTTTTGACCAAAGTAATGTAGCCTTGGTGGATATAAAAGTCTTTTTTCATAAACATTTAAAATCGTACTGACCCCAAGCTTTTGATGGTAGTGTATATATTAATGGCGAGGTGTGTCTTTTTTCATGTTCAATTCTTTCTCCTATCCAAACTTAATAAACTAAAAAAAGATACGATAATAATTGAGCCATGATGAGCACATAAATGATACGCATCAGATTTACCAATACATATATACAATACATATATTTGGATACATCAACTAATTAAATGACTTAGAAATAATTTGAGACTTCATCTCATTTTATTAGTTGGAATTAAGGATGTAATTCTAAGATTATTCATAACAGGTGAATGATCCGCAAAACTAACATAATAATAATAATGGGAGAGTTATGACTTTAATTTCTGACCGGGTGAGTCACACTTGCAGCATTTGCAGAAATATACATTTTTAGGTGAACTCTCCCTTTTATAATGTAATCTTTGTGGGACATAACTCTAAATTCTTTGTTGAACTCACGTAATAACAGGACAGTGAGCCATTTCTATGTTCGAACAGTATATAACACCATGACACCCAGACCTAACACAATGTCTTCAGATCTGACAGCCTCTGTACTGCATGAGAAAGCAACACAAAGCATCTATAAAGTCACCATGATATCAAAATTGACAATTCTTTTTTTTTTTATGGGATATTATAGAGCTCTACAATTCTGGATAAACTGAGAATCACAATTTTTATTTATTTTTTTCAAATTGAGATCACGATTGTCCCACGATTCTAAGCAGATAAACTAAACAAAATAACATGTAACTTTCTAGAGGTTCTGACAAAATGTGAATTGCTGCAGTTATAACTTAATATAACTTAACATCATTTGAGTGATTTTTTTTTTAATGCTTTGAATGCATGATTCAATGACTCACTCACAACTACTTCACTTGGTTGGCCCTGTCCCAAATGGCACCCTAAGCACTCGCAGTCTTCCTACGAGTCTTTTGCACTTTCGTGTTGTAACGCCGCTTTGACTGTCGGGAAGAGGTCTGATGCAGAGCTCGCATCAGTGCAGGCTCGGCAAAAGTGCGCAAATGGGACACCCTACACACCCTAAAAAGTCCCATGGACTTAACAGACTTGTGCGCACGCGGCAGCCATTGTAAGACCACAAGACCGGAAGTGCATATGAAGAGTGCCATTTGGGTCAGGGCCTTTCTTTACTGGATGAATCAGTGTTTTTGAGCAAATCTCTTAAATGAATGATTCAATGACAACGCCATCTACTGGTGTATTGATGTAGATACTATCTTTATTTGAAAGTATCAAGTTAAGGTGATTTGCTCTATTTTGATTGCTACCAAAGACATTAGTGTTTATCCAAAATATAAAGTTTTATCCCATGTACTTCTGTGATCATTTGAATATATGTAACTTTCACAACCATACTGTGATGCTCACAAGACTGTTTGTGAAGCGGTTTCATTCCTAAACATGACAACACTGCTCTCTGGCTCAGCAGCGCCAACACAGATTTGAATGTTCTGCTGAGATTTTGTCAAAGGTTTAATAGCTAACTGTTGTAATTTAGGAATAAGATCATTTAACGAATAATCGTGTAGCTCGAGGATATTGCAGTATTTATTATAAATGATTTATCCGTACACATCCTTATTTTTTTAAATCATGTGTCCCCTCCCACTTGCAGCGACATCTCCTTTCTTCTCAATGACGCGTTTACTGGTTTGAGGACAGGACAACCTGTCACTCACATGACATTGACCAATAGCAAACCACAACCATGATCCAATCAATTCCCTATGGACAAAATCAAGCCCCACCCTACATTTGTTCTTGCTCGAGAAGCAGTTTCACTCGGATATACGTCCCAATAGGGAAGAAAAGACGTTTGTTTCATGCAGACTTTAAGTAAATATGGGCCCACCCACCTGGAACATGAACATGGCCAGTTTCTCGTTGTACTCCCACTGTTTCATTGCAGTTTCGACCTCTGCAGGAGGAGCGGGCAGAGGAGACCCGCAGCCCTGGCTGGGAGATTGTCTGTAAAACTCTGCCACCTTCTGCAGCTGCTCCCACAGGTATTTAGTAATTATCTGAGTCCATTCTACAGAAGCCAGATAAAACCAGTGAGGCATTGCAGCACAAAGCCCAATTACACAGCACAACAACAGAGGACATCCTATCTTCTTTCGAGAATTAAAAGAGGACACGCTGCATGTTTGATACAGCCAAATTCTTACATGAGCATATAGAATGATGCACAAATAACCACACTAACCTATGCAGGGGTCAATGACATGCCTCTTCTTCACCTTGGTTTCAGTTATGGCAGCGTGATACGCACATGTCATTTTAATCATCCAAGCAGATCGCATCACCGGCACAGAGTATTTGGCAAGGTAGCCAAAGACTTCCTCTTTCTTGCTGAAGATAGGAACCTAGCGCGCACACACACAGCAATTAGACTAATGCAAAGCAAACCCCAAGTTAAAAGAGCATTTGACCACCTCCTGTGAAGTACTGTAATGCTCAGAGGTTTGCGCGCTATTAACATATTAAGGAAATACCATAAGTGATCTGTTCACAAAAAGGAACAAGGCAAAGGCTAACCTTTTTAGCAAGCTGAGTTAGGGGTTTGGTCCCGGCCAAGTCCGTGAACCAATTATTAATGGAGCTCTGTGACCTGGCTGTGACGAGCCAGAAATTGTCCTTCTGATTGACCTGCGGCTTCCTCTTCCCAGTGTCTGGAAATGTGTTGCAGCGTAACTTCTCTGCAATGATGCTGCTGAAGTTTGAGCTGATCTAAAAGGCAGAAGGAAACAGGAATCCCCGGTGTAAATGAATGAGGGTGAGACTGTAATTAAATGCAAGCACGCAATTGACCTCTGAATGAATTGATAATCTTACCTTTGAAGGGTTGAAATTGACATTTTTAGCACTGCCATGCTCATCGCCTGAAACAGCCGGCTGGTTGTTAAATCCTTGCTTGACGTTCAATGCCGTCAACTCATCCTAATCAACGAAAGAAAGAGTGATAGTTTCAGTTACTACATGCATATCTCATTACAGTGTGCAGGAGAGTTAATAAAGCGCCAGTTAATCAGAGTTAATCAGTCCTCCATCCTTATGAAAGCTCAATATTCATCAAGACGACAAACTGAATTCAGACTGAAAAATCTGCAGGCACAAGTATAAGAGACCACATGCAATGCTGAAAAATAAGACTTGTGATGCAATCCACACACACACATATATTTATATATATATTATTTTTGCTTCTATGTTCTTGACAACAGTCTTAATGCATTTGTGATATAATGGTTGTGTCTACTGGGAAACCATTAGACATAGGCGTACATCGTTTTTGCATAGATCATTAACGTTAATATACAAAATTCTGAACAAGGCAATGACGCCCACAAATGTTGCCTATCTAGACAGCTCGCTAACGTTAGGTTTTAAATTAAACGCATCCATGACAACCACTTCAATCCACGAGCAGTTGTCAACAAACATAAACAACCCGACAGTAATAACTGTGTATTGAGATTGTTTACATCTTAAATCAAGCTTTATTGATTGCAAATACTTATTTAATTATTATAAAAACACAAGATAATGATTATTAACAGTCGTACATTTCACATGACGCGATTTTTAAATGGCACAGCGACGATGAAAGTAGCTTTAAACAAAAAGCTCGATAAATATAGATCCTTACGTCATTTTTAAAGCGGAGTTTCACTAATGAAATATCCCCTTTGTCTCTCTAGCCATCTGCTACAACAACTAAACAACTAATTTGAGGCAATAAATTGTTTTTCTGTTCAGTTAGTCGAGCCGTTCGGTTCATTGTTATTGGTCGTTAGCTGACGGTAGGGCCTCGTCTTAACAAAACACTCTTTAATTCACTATTTAAACGTTAAATGTGGCTAGAGAGAAAGAAGGAACGTGGCCTAACCTCCTTTTGCTTCGGGTCCTGTGGATAGACGTCCGGGGGACCGAGTCTGGGCCGTTTAAGAGGCCTGTGTTCGTAGCTCAGAATGCCGAAGGCAGCCATCATCCCCGCGGCATGTCAGCCCGGTGTGTGGCCGATCCTGAGCGCTGCTGCTGCGGCTAGAGCTCCGCAGCTTCACCGATGCTTCCGCTCAGACGGGATTGATGGGAAAATACAAGACAACATAAAAGTCCCTTCAGTACAAAATAACGTAGCTTCGTCGATTAGAAGGACTTTATTTGTTCGACCAAGAGCTCCTGCAGCGTCGTTATGGTTATTTTGTTTCGTGTTGTGTTTTTTATTAGATGAGTGACTACAGGCAAATGAAAATGCATTTAAGCTACATGTATATTACTGCTTAGGATGATAAAAGTCCAAAGTGAGAACCATGAAATATTTTTTTTTTCCTACACAATGTTTACATTACTTTTGTCTTTATAATTATAAAGTATATCAAAAAATCTAAATGGTGTTTAACGGCATGCAGGAAAAAATGACATGCACATTTAAAAATAATCTCAACTCTGACAAAGATCTTACACACACAAAGCAGTTAAATGTATAAATATACTTTTTATTCAATAAAACATTTTTATAACAATCATAAATCAAGTGTTCAACAACCACACAATTATAATCTCTGGATCTTAATGAACAAGGCAACTCTTAATGATTAACATATCTAAGCTTATGAACTGATTTGTTTTTATGTTGATATTTCCAAGATTAATGGGCTATCTAAACAGATACTGCACGGTGTGGCATACATTTATTTAAACAAAATAAAAATAAAAAAATAGACTCTGAAAGGCCTATAGACCCAAATTCCTGCTTAATTCAGGTACCTGTGCAATTCAGCTTGGAAAATACAAACAACTGTCATTCATTCCTGAAGAGATCATGCAGTGAAGTCTTGATATGAAGAAGTATAGGCACTCCTCAAGAATCTAAGGGATGATTTTTGTTGAAAAAAAATGATGTCAGATAACACAGAAATGTGCACTTAGAATACAAATAAAAATAGAACTGTCTTGATGAATTATTATAAGAAATTACGTTGCACTTTTTCTTCTCTAAAACACTAATTGCACAATGCTTTTGACAGATATCCATCAAATATATAACAGCAGAGGCACATAACTTACACAGTATGAGTGACTAAGAGTAAAATAAGAGTAATGAAAATAAAACATATTTCTCTTTTCTTGGTGCTGATCTCTGGAATGATTGATATGTGTGACTGATTTGAATCTTTGGTTGAATTCATATGCATGAAAACATCAGATAGATATAAGGCAATTCAATAACACCTTATGGTCAATAAACATATCTTGCATACTTTATAGAGCCCAACATGAATTATAGCAAATAAATGAAAACGTAAACAAATTACATTTATCAGTGTGCTAAATTTACTTCTACCAAACACAGGAAGAAGATCTAGTCCAGTAGAGAAATGCACTCAATCAACACTTGTTCGGACTGACTGCAGGAGTCAGGACGTCTCTCTGGCAGGCAGGATTACTCACACATCAACACAAATAAAGTGCCATCAACAAAAATGTTTCCATTGGAAAGCTGTCCTTCATGACATCATATACCGTATGAACTCAAAATCTCTCAGTGTGCGAACAACATTATCATTATCCTAAAGTATAACAAACAAACGCAAAATCTCAGTTTCAGCAGCTTGAAGGATTTTTCCTCTGCATCTGGTATAAATCTTCTCGGCAGCAGGTTGGAGCGCCTCTCGTCTCTCTGAATGTTCTGTGTGTTCAACGCCTGCTTAGTTCTTACAGGTGAGCGTTTCTTCTGCTGCCACCATCATGGCATGGAAACATGAGTTTTCATTGGCCAGCAAGTTTGAAGGGGTGTCAAACTCCAAAATCTATTTCAAAGATGATAAGATGTTACATGAACAAAACTTTGTCTATATTTACTGTTTATAGTCCATAATGTATACATCTAGGCAGTTTTTTGATGCAAAATATCAAACCACGTGCAAACTCTAGACAAAATGACACATTAAGCTTTTCTTAAAACTAACTTTACTGCACATTTTTGGAGTCGTACATATTAATGATCCCGACTGTTGCGTCACAGTCGGTGTTATGTGGAGATTCGCCTGTTTTTCAGGGGTGTTTTTCAAAAACGAGATTTAAGTAAGAAGGAGAAAACAATGGTGTTTGAGACTCACTGTATGTCATGTCCATGCACTGAACTCTTGTTATTTAACTATGCCAAAATAAATTCAATTTCACATTCTAGGGCACCTTTAACACTTTCAAAACAACACCTTAATTGCATGTTAATGTTTTTGACAGCTCTCTGTAGATATACATTGTGTATATATAGAATTAAAAGTTTAACGCCATTCTGCTTTTTTAAGAGTTAACACATTTATCTAATTTGAGACTGAAAGCTGAACCTTTGGAGCGGATTATCATATTAATTATGAACATGCTCTACTAACGCTGTCCCTTTGGGTTCACTGTATGATTATCATTAAAACTACAGCAGATGAAAGTGGAGACCCACCTGCCCCTGGTCCAGGACCATGATCCTGTTACAGTTCAGCACAGTGTTGAGGCGATGGGCAATCACTAGAGTGGTGCAGCCGCTGAAAGAGCTGCGGATAGTGTCCTGTATGAGGCGGTCAGTCTCTGTGTCGATAGCAGCTGTTGCCTCATCTAAGAGTAGGATCTGAAATACACATACAACACAAGTTTGTGATCATCAATGTTATAATCAAAATCTTTTCAATGGACAATCGTTTCTCATTTCTTTTTTCATTTCAACACCCCATGAAATGGTCATATACTGATGAGCCAAAACATCATGACCAGTCTCAGGTGAAGCGAATATCGTTGATCATCTACGCCAGCTCCAGTTTCCAGGATCCAGCCTCTTATGAAGACTTCAGATGACCCAACACCTGTGAAGAGACGGTGCCAACTCCTGACAGGACTTCAGATGATGCCAACTCTGAATCAACATGTACCACTGGCAGATTTTCTATATATTGTAATCATTATGTTCATAACTTGTAATAATTACTTTAATGAGCTCATTGTTTCTGCCTTAAATTAATACATGTTAGCTAACTGCATGAATTTAAGGGGGGAAATGGAACGATTATATGTAAATATGAAGTCTGGTTTCACGATGGTGTCACTGCTCACAGCTCACATACAGTCTGCTTCGGTCCAGAGACACGAAAGCACAGAGTCGGCGCAGATCACAAACTAATCTGAATTCTACACAGAACGCTATATTTTAAAGTGATGGAGGAGTTAGGAGGAAAAACAGTTAGACAGACTAAGCATTAGAAACAGCACTGACGGGTAGAAGAGATAACACCAGTGCCATTCACCAACATAAATACACATCCTCAACACAATTATGTTCACTGTTTTGCTTTAGTAACAGTTTCATATTAAATTTAGACTGTCATAAGCTTTCGACTAAAGCTTTGCCGAGCTGTGATCGCTATTGACTATTTAAAAAAGAGGGGGAGGGGCTACTCGATATGTCTCTTTCTGTCTTCCTGTTTAAATGGAAATTACGTCAACTCATTGAATAATGCTGTGCGTCTCAAGGCTCTTCAGTGGGCCTTTAAGGTCTGGGTAGATTAGAAGGAAAGCAATCAGTTCTCGTGTTGGATACAGGAGAAATGGGCAAGAATAAAGATCTGATCAACTTTGACAAGGGCCAAACTGTTATGGCAAGGCGACTGGGTCAGAGAATCTCTGAAATGGCAAGTCTTGCAGTGGTGAGAATTTACCAACATTGGTCCGAGGAGGAGGGACAAACCAAAAACCGGGGGTGTAGGGCATCCCGTCTGGTCCATACAACAGAAGGTCTACTGTGGCACAAGTCATAACATTTTAATGATGGTTTTGGGAGGAATACGTCTCAACATGGGGGCTGCGTAGCAGAAGAGGTGCTTATGATGACCCCTTTCCACCGTAGAAAACACCTACAATGAGCGTCTGAACTGGATCTTGGTGCAGTGGAAGAGGGTCACCTGATCCAATGAGTCTCGTTTTTTATTTTTCACATGTACAGCCATGTATGTGTGTACCGTTTACCTGGGGAAGCGATGGCACCGGGATACACAGTGGGACCGTGACAAGCTGGTGGAGGGAATGTGCAATGTTCTGCTGGGCAACCCTAGGTCTGGACATTCATTTGGATGTCAATTTGACACGTGCAGCATACCTAAACATTGTTGCAGACCAGGTACACCCATTCAGGAAAATGGTGTTCCCTGGTGGAAGTGGCCTCTTTCAACAGGATAATGCACCCTTTTGCCACACATGGTTCAGGAATGGTTTGAAGACCATGATGAAGAGGCGATGCACTGGCCTCCAAATTCCCCAGATCTCAATCCAATTAAGCATCTCTGGGATGTGTTGGACCAACAAGTTTGATCCATGGGACACCTTCAGGAGTCTGGAAGAGTCCATACCTCGGCGGGTCGATGCTGTTTGGGCAGCACGCAGAGGACCAACAGCATATTAGGCAGGTGGTCATAATGTTCTGGCTCATCAGTGTACGGTTTTCTTTTCATAAGTCTTATTGGAACAGTAAGCTGGGGCAGGACATATTGATTGACCAATAGTCTTTCATTTTTGTTCAAGAACATACACAAATAATTCAGTAAAAATGTGTTTATTATTTAAACAGTAAAGTCTAAATCAGTGGTTCTCAAACAGGGGTCATATTTCAAAGGCACACTTGATATTTTATTCAGAAGAAGTTTTGATTAAAAAGTATATTTCAAAATCATTCTAATCCTTATCCAGTAAATCACGAACAACTGTAAGAGTCACGTAAATTCGTTGGTTAACAAGAACATTGAGTTCCTAAAACTTCTGGAATAAAAATCATTATTTTAATTATATATATTTTTTTACAGAAACAAGGAGTACCAATAGATTAAAATTAATTGTTTTGTTTTTTTTAACTAGAGTTTTGTTTCTTCTAATATTGTTGTGGACAATGGAGGGTCTTGGAGTCAAAAGGTTGAGGAACCACTGGTATAATTTTTCCCAGAAGAGGATTATTAAACTGTGAGCGAACTGCTTGGGTGTCACAGAATTCCATGTGAACTGTTCTGTACAGACAGTTACATCATACCCCTTTCTGATATCATTGCACATTTTGTGCAAAGCTTCCCAGGTTTACATGATCGGCAAGTTTAAAAAAACAAAAAGAAAAGATTGGATAAAACTTTATACTAGCAATAGTCATTCACTGTCTGCCATGTGGTGGCAATGTTTCACCATTTTACAACAGCTGAGATTCACCAGAATTGTAGATCAGTGCTTCTCAACAGCAGGAGAAAAACAATGATGCAAATAATATACTGCAACTAATCATATAATCAAATAGAGGTAGGGCAGCAAAATAAACTGGTTTATCAATTTTAAACTGTAAAACTGTTTGGTTGACAACATTCTTCAAAATATGTTATTTTATGTTCCACGGAAGAAAGAAAGTCATGTTTGAAACAACATGAGGGTGTGATGAAAAATGATGACATAATTTTCCTTTTTGGGTGCATGTATGCCACCACACAAGAAAATTAAAAGAAAATCCGTCACTAAATATGGGTTCACTTGAAAAGAAGATAAACATGGCTTGAGCCAACCACAATGTGTTTTGTGACAACATGTTGGTGATAAGAACTTATCACCTCAGATCAGCACAATATAGTTCCTGGTAATATTAATACATTTTAAGCATGTTTGTTTGCTTCTGCGTGACCGACTGGTTGTTAATTAAAGAGCAGAGCTGAGGAGAAGTGTTCAGGAGTTATTCCTGTTAATCCTAATCCTAACAGTTACCTGGCTGTGTCTTAGAAGAGCTCTGGCCACACATAGAAGTTGTCTCTCTCCCACTGAGAAGTTCTCTCCATTTTCTGTCACCTCTGAGTGCAGTGAATTGGGCAACTGGGTAACCTGAAACCAAATCAACACATTACAACCTCTAAGGCACAGCTACTCAAAGACATATCCCAAATGCCTTTGGAAAATAATTCCAAAACCTCCTGCTCTTACTCACCATGTCCTTAATGTGCGTTTTCTCCAGTGCTTCCCAGATCTGTGCATCAGTGTAGCGATCCCAGGGATCCAGATTTGATCTGATGTTGAGATAAGCAACTTAGTCCACATGGTCAACATAAACTGACCCTGGTCTTACTGTGCACGACTCATCAAGTGCATGTTATTCCAAAGAAATAAATGCTTGTCCTTGCAATCAAAACAAAGACAAGTTTTATTTTTCGTCAAAGTATAACTATTTGCAGATTTTGCTCAACTTCTTAGGCCCTGTTTACAGCTGGTATCAAGATGCGTTTTGGTCGATCAGATCACAAGTGGACGACACAAAATACAGGCATAAGCAGGGTTCTAAAATGTTTGGCGCTTGTCCACTTTTGACCACTTCCAGAGGTAGCTGAAAACGCATTCGACCGGATTGCTTTCGTATTGTAAACGCTCATGTGGTTGAATATGTTTGAACAGCCACAAGAGATCTCCGCATACTGACCTAACGCGTAAACATTATGGGAAGTGCGCTTGCCAGACGGTATTTAAACTGTGTACAATGAGCACAATGTTCTTACCATTCCTGATTTCTAACACACACTCACATTGTTTGGCGTGATCTTATGGCTGTCAGATCAGAAACTAAATCTGCTGTTCTCCGTGTCTTTTTCTGTCGTCTTTGGTGCGTTCATGTGTAAATTGTGTGAGCTTATTTTGTCCTTTAGATCAAAAGATCTGAAAAAAACACATACATTTAACCCCCCATAGACCCTCCCCTTGAAGAAATCAGGACAGAAGGGGTTGAAAGTGGACAAAAGAGATGGATTAAAACACCAGGTGTAAACAGGAATGTGTCTCTCTCGTCTACTTGTGATCCAACCGAACAAAACACATCTTAACACGAGGTGTAAACAGGGCCTTTGTTTTGGCCCTCCATTCTGGTATGCAACGCCCATTTTTTCACAATCTGATCAATTCCACATGGATAAAATGTAGTTTAACTTTCACACTGAAGTCACATCATTTTGACTTCAGGACTTCAGCTCAAAGCACATGGCTAGTATTAGTAAAGTGACGTGGACCGTACCTGACAGTACCAATGAAAAGAACCGGCTCTTGGGGGATGACTGACAGCTTGCTCCTCAAGTCCTCCAGACCAATGTGAGCGATGTTGACACCATCAATGATGATTGATCCACAGCTGAGCTCCACTAGTCTGAAGAGTGCAACACCCAGTGAAGATTTCCCTGAAAAAAAAACAACCAACCTGTGTCACAATCTATTTCCTCCACCAGTAACATGACTCGCAGTACAGATGAACACAAACAGCATCTGATAGGATAAAAAAAAGTCAAGTAGACAAGTGTACCTGAGCCCGTTCTGCCAACTATCCCTACGGTCTCCTCTGGAAGAACGCTAAAGGAGAGATTCTTCAGAACCAGAGGAAGGCCATCCCGATATCGCATTTCTACATTCTGGAAGGTGATCCGTCCACCCGCTGGCCAGCTGGAAGCGGGAGCGGAGGATCCGGCGATTTGTCGAGGACCTTCGCTTTCCAGGTTCTGAGTAAATAAATGGTATAATGTTTATACTTTGTCCTTCAGAACTCAGCGAGACTGAGTTATTGGCTTCATTAAAAACTGTAAAATGCTCTCCGCCACTTGGGCGGCAGCTAAGACAGCTGTAGTGTTCTGCTTTGATAAAAGTCTCCTGAAACGAGCTGTGTTATAAGCTATGATGTTCTGGCTGGCAATAAACGCATCCCATGAAGCCTGCAGAGCGGCATGTAGCATACTCACTATGCAGCGCGGCCTGTGCAAAGTAAAGAGCTGTTGTCTTGTGTGAGCTGTGTCAGTTGAATAACAAATGGTCTGTCCCTTTCTATTTGCCATCGACACAATCAGCACTGATGTGTCACAGATGCTTCTACCTTTATGTAATGATTGATCCGCTCCACTGAGGTAAATCGGGCTTCGGTTTCAGAAAGCAGCCTCACGGTGAACTGAAACAGGCCAGTCAGCTGGATATAGGAAGGGAAAGAAAATGGACAATGAATAACAATTATGAGCAATAGTAAGCAATGCTAAGTAGCGGTCCTGCCCTACAAGCTTCCAACACGCCCCCTACTCGGCTGTGAGAGCAGCGCACCTGTACAGCGTAGGAGATGGCCAGGCCCGCGTAGGCAGGGGGAATGTTGCCGTGCATTAACACGATGAGGAGGGCTATAGTGGTGATGAGAGAAATACTGATAAGATCCAGACGAACAGCCAGCCAACGCATAGCACAGCTGAACAGATATTGACACGCTTGGTTTGTGTCAAGCAGGGCTTGATTCCTGGTGGAATAGAACAGGTATTTAGCTAAAGTCCTCATTTTGTAATTTTATTTATAATATACTTTGAATATTGTATATATGTACAATTTGTGGTCAGTTTTTAAAGTTTTTGAAAGACATCTATTATTCTCATTTATTTGATCAAAAAATACAGTAATATTGTGAAATATTATTACAATTTAAAATAAGTTGTTTCTATTTTAATATATTTAAAGCTGAAATTTCAGCATCGTTACTCCAGTCTTCAGTGTCACGCGATCCTTCAGAAATCATTCTAATATGATAATTTGAGAAACATTTCTTATTACTATCACTGCTGAATATCAATATTTTGTGGAAATCGTGATAGATGTTTTTTCAGGATTCTTAAAACACATACAATATCATTTATGAAGTATTACTTCATTGGGTCATCTTCAACAGTACAGTGACACCAAATTTTACATTTCTTGCACTGTATAAGTGTAGGATGAACATTTAGTCAAATTCAGGTGGAAATCCAAAATATGCCCAAAAGTGGAAGGGATTAATGAATAGAAAGTTCAAAAGAACAGCATTTATCTGAAATAGAAATCTTTTGAAACATTATAAATGTCTTTACCGTCACTTTTGATCAATTGAATGTGTCCTTGCTAAAAAATATTAATTTCTTAAATAATAATAATAAAAAAAATCGTACTGACACCAAACATTTGAGCGGTAGCATATATATGCATTCATTAAGTACATTAGTTTATAACTGTAACCTTTGTTACAATAAAAAACAGTTAGATCCAGTCCTCAAATTTGATTGGTCTTTGATTTTTCATTATTATCTTATGCAATGACATTTGTGAGTGTGACTTTTTGAAATTTGAGAATACTTTCTGGGGCCATGGTACATAAAGACCTCAAGTAAAGTTTCCCCAGCATAACTTCAGCGTTTCAGTGAAAAGTTCTGCAAAGTCATGGAGGACATTATGTTGTCTGAATATTACCTGTGTATGAAGTCAGCACCCCTGCCGTAAGCATAGATAGTGGACAGTCCTTGCAGACTGCTGGTGATATGAGAGGTGAAAGGGGATTGGCTGATATTTTCCAGGCGCTTCAGCTCACGAATGAGAACCCTTTGGGTAAAAAGGACAATCGGAAAAGTACATTTATTTATTTATATAAATATATTTTCAGTCCCTCACAAAAAGTCACCCAGTCATGGAATATGAGCAGCGATATACGGCTGAGTTTTGATCAAAGCTCTGGCTCATCTCATCTGCTTATCTGTGTGTCTCACAGAACTGCCTGTGATGTGACAGGTTAGTGGCGAGATGGAGGCCCACAGGGGACAATAATAGTGAGACTGAGGGGATCTTCCTGGCTGAGCTGCAGTCATTTCTGGCTTCTGAACTGATTTATACGGGGCTTTATGAGGCCTTTCACACGTCAGCGCTATCGCAGACAGGACCGCAGAGTCTTTCTGCAGTGCAAGGCAGAGGCAGAGGCCATTACTGATGAAAAACTAGCCTGATTTTAGCTTGTATGTGCATATGTAAAAAAGGCAAGGCTTGTGAATAATGTCAGTAATGAATTATACTTTTCTTAAAATGAAGGTGAAAGAGGACAAACCTGCCCTTGATATGCAAGACAGATTCTTTGTAAATACATGCACATTCGAACACAATTTTGTATCACAATGGCTAGAACTAGTGGTCAGTAGTACACTGGCAAATGATAGGTACATAAACTTTTTAAATATAAAAACGCTCTCAAAAATCTTTATGCCCGTAAGACTTTCATTCATTTTCTGAACACAAATGAAGATCTTTTTGATGAAATCTGAAAGATTTCTGTCCCTCCATTGACAGCTATGCGACTGAGACTTAAAAAGTTGTGATCGTAAAACTAATAGATATCAATTGAGCGGTTTAGTCCAAATTTTCGAAAGAGACACGATCATGATAAACAGATTGAATTTAGGCTTTTATCCACATATAAACATTCATCAACTCACACATCAGTTGTAGTAAATGGAAGCTCAAGTATGTTCGCTTGACGTGCGAGAACCAATGAGGTTTGTTCTCATGCGTCAAGCAGGTTCACTTTCAATGTTTATCTGTGAATAAAAGCCTAAATTAAATCTGTTCATCATGTAAAGTGATCAAGTCTCTTCAGAAAACTTGGACTAAACTGCTCAATTCATTTGGATTAGTTTTACAATCCCTTTATGAACTTTTTGAAGTGTCAAAAGGGTAGTTGCATAGCTGCCAATGGAGGGACAGAAATCTCAGAATTGATCAAAAAGATCTTAATTTGTGCTCTGTAGATGAACGAAAGTCTTACAGGTTTGGAACGACATGAGGGCGAGTAATTCATGACAGAACTAAACCTTTAATATATATGAATACATTTATATATTTAATTAAATAATTACCGGTATAATAAAAATAATTAAATGAATACATAGAAAAAGTTTTTGGAACACATTCGTCAATTAACCAGCCTGACCTATATATTTGGTTCTATGTTTTACATTGACACAGCACAACTATGGGTTTCTTTTAATAAATCTGACCATACCTGGAGATTCGGTTGACAATGAAGAGGAACGCCCCTAAAGGAATGATGGAGAACAGGAACCACGGAAACACAATGCCCACCATTGCCAGACAGAACAGCACCAGTGTCACATTCTGGAGCAGCATTTCGGCTTGCATAGCCAGTCGCACGTCAACTATGCAAAGAAGAAGAATAGATAGTCATCTTGTGAGAGAGCGAGACATCAAAACTCTTTGAGACGCCCCCGTCATCCCGCATTTGAAAAGGATTTGTGAACTGAGAAAGAGAGAGAGAGAGGTTCCTCACCCTCATCCATGTCCCTGGAGAATCGGTTGAGAATGCGTCCCAGGGGTGTTGTGTCGAAAAAGCGCATGGGGCTCAGAAGTAGAGTCTTAAATAGTTTATCATGCAGAACCGAGGCTGCCCGCACAGTGCACTGCAACAACAACAACAATGACAAACACACACACACACACACACACACAACAGTGTTAATAATGCATGAACACAGCAAAAAATGCTAATAAATGGGCCGGTGATTTAAAAACCTATAAAATGCTTTAGTTAGGGTCTACAATGCAAATAAACAGGTCAGGGATGTGAACAAACATTTAAACAGCCATAATAGCTAGATTATATGAAGGGAAACCTTGGCAAGCGTACAGAAATGCTTTTGCCTGAGCTCTGTGAGTTCCAGAGGAGACATTACACTGGAAGTGACCAATACTGCTCGAGTCTGACATCACTAAGCAAAGATCAATCAACTTCAGCCACAGTAAAATAGGGGAATTTCTTTGTTAACATATATACAGTACGCTGGTATAAAAAATTACTTTGTAGAACAGCAAAAGATTTAAAGGGATAGGTCACCCAAAAGTGAAAATTCTGTCATTAATTAGTAACCAGCTACACAACTACCACTTTAAATCCCCAGAAAGGTAGTAAAGACATCATTAAAGTAATATGACTCCAGTGGTTCAACCTCAATTTTATATTTAATTTTTATTTAATTTTTAAGAGACTGTAGTGCTTTGTTTCTGGAAAAAACTATATTTTCCACTTCAAGATATTAATCTCCAACGTGCGTTCACAAGAGCACCACACTAAACGCGAGAGATTCATATTTTGTAAATAAAGTGGTTAAATTATGTTTTTATCATTAGGATCAAAATTCAAAGGGCCCAGGACCCCCACTCCCCGAGGGTCTCCACCATCACAGGGCCCAGGATAATGCTCACAGTTATTCCCTCCTGACGACACACCCGATACATCTGGTTAGAAACAATTAAAGATGATTTAAATTAAAGGACAAGAGACCATTTCACCAGCTTTTGTTTTGATGCAACAAATTAAACTTAATTAAATATATACCAAGTACTCTTTTGTTTTTTAAAGAAAATATTCAGAATCTTTTATCAAACAGTAAATGTGACACTGAAGACTGGAGTAATGGCTTCAGAAAATTCCGCTTTGTCATTGCATGAATACATTATTTAAAATATATATATATATATTTAAATAGAAAGTAGTATTTTAAATAGTAATATTTCACAATATTACTGTTTTTTACTGTATTTTTATCAAATAAACACAGCCTTGTTGAGCATAAGAGACTTCTTACTGACCCAAAAGATTTAAACAATAGTGTATGACAAATAAATGTAAAATATAAATAAAATCATTTTGTCATTTTAAGTCACACAGGGGAAATAAAGTGGTTGGGATCGCTGTGCAGTGCGTCAGAAATAGGAAACGGCATCATCAACTGTAGGGCACACTGAGACATGCCGCGCCGCAAAGGGCACTTCTCATGAAAACAGCTTCTTTAATTATAATAAAAGCGGTCTAGTTTTGGCACATTCCACAGATCATATCCAGTGTAGTCATGTTACCCCCAGCACTTTACACAATCTAACACACAAATGAGGCGTAGTAAATTATGAACGTCATCACTGCCCTGAGATAGAACTACAGCACATATAAACACATGGTTGCATAAGTACAGATATTCTCACATTCATGCCTTCATAACGCAATTCCTCATGTTATGCTTATGGGAGTACATTTGGATTTGATGGTTTCTGGCACAAGGAGACAAATTCATTCCATTAATAGAATATGTAAAGTTCCCAAATTTGCTATCTTACCTTCGGGTAAAAGAGATTAGCCATCATCGAGGAATTAGTGAATACAAGTGGCACACGATTACACAGACACATAACCTCTCTAATGTGCTGTCGGGTCTGCTTAATGGAGAAGGGGGCACAGGGTACTGATGGGACACGCATACACAAGCCCTCCAGCTCAAAGTCAAGACACTGGACGGATAAATGGATTTAGACTGCAAGCAATTTCAATTAAACGGCAGAAAAAAATGAAGAGACAAAAAGGATGAGAAATAGAAAAAAGTGGACACTTGCCAATGTCATGGATTGCAGAGCAAGGATTTAGTGTGAAAATGAAAGGGAAACTACTATATCGGTTTCACTGTGGGGAAAAAGGCATTAATTGCGATGCCCCCATGACAGATTAACCTGGTACTCTCAGGTAGATTCAGGCAGTGATGAACAGTACATGAGCAAAGAGGAAATGCATCTGCCTAAGGACCCGAGCGTTTGATGAAAAATTCAGCAGGAAGCCTGAACAGAGGAATCTTGTGCGCGAACTTCGCTGACAATAAACTCCAGATTACCTTGACGAACACCAGCCCTCGCACGGTCTTCAGGAAGAGCGCCACCCCCATGGATAAGACGTACACCCTGGAGTAGTACTGTATGTGTGGATTGAGCCGCATGCTATCGCTCTCGGCGGTCTCGTTCCCCTGCAGCAGCGAGGAATTCTGCAGGGACAAACCAACATTACCTCGGAAACATGATCCTTCCCTGGAGATTCCCAACATACCAGCTGAACTGTGTACACCAGTCCCAGTCTCAATTATTTTACAGAATGCGAGTTAACTGCAACATCTGTTGCCGTGATTGTCCCTCTGAGTAAATCGTGTGGAGTCTGGCACTTCTAATTAGTTTCGGGATTGATGTTCATTTCAGCTGAGCACCAAACGTCGGTGATTCAAGCTGGCGTTGCCTTGCCTTAAAGGAATAATTCAGCCAAAAATTTAAATTGTCATCATTGTTTCACCATTATGTCGTTTCTAAACCTGTAAAGACTTACTTTCTTCCATGAAACTCTGAAGAATGTGAGCAAGTACGAACCAAGGAAACCAAGGGAATTTGTTGGTTAATTCATTCACACTGATCAGAAATTCTCATTTTGTTTTCCTCAGATGCAGGTGAGATGACAGAGTTCTTATTGTTGGCTGAACTATCCCTTTAAATGGCAAAAAGTCAAAGCAGTGAGATTGGTTTACCCCGCTGCCCTGCCTGATCCAGTGACTCAGCCACCAGTTGCTGAAGGCGATACTGCCTGTGGTGAAGAGGAAGAGGAGGATGTTCACAATGAAGGCCAGAGGGCCTCCGGCAGCCTTGATGTAAGCAGCATACACAGGCCAGGCCACGGCCCCGGTCCCCTTTTCCTCCGCCTGCATGAGCTGCTCTGTGAGGTGCACATCAAACAACAGAAAAAGACAGAGAAGAACAACAAAGAAGTGTGACTCATCCACCAATATTAGCTCAGCTAAACTCAGACTGTTGTTCTCAGATTAAACCAGCGCTTCTCAACTGCTATTGGCCACGACCCCAAGATAGGTCACACGTTGGCTAGCCAAACATCTGAACAAACTACAAAAGATCAATTTATTTGCTGGGTGGTTTATATTTAGTACAACAGTCATGGGATGTTAATGATGTGTTTGCATCACTTCAGATCAGCCAATGTGAGCAAGACCTAGATTTGTTTTAAAAGTTTGACCGTCTGTGTTTTCTCTCGAAGGACTAAAATGAATTCTTTGCGACTAAGGGTGTGCTATCTGGCCATCCCTCGTTAACACCAACTCATCACACTCTGGCAAGTACTGTAGAATAAAAACACCCGGGGGAAAGGACATAGAGTGTCATAAAACAGAGTTAGGAGACCTTATGTTGACTGCCAATTTAAAGTACATTTTTATAGATAACGAACATATAATATTCATATAAACATTCATATAAATCTGCATATACAGTTTTTGCCATTTTCAATGTTTGACTCCAAAGTAATTTCTTGTTACTTTGTACTGGTAATGGGTTAATGGTGTCATGCAATGTAATGCAATGTAGATTCAAAACAAACCCAGCTGAAAAGTGCTGGATTAAACACCTCACCTCCTTTATTGCTCTCGGCGTGCGGCTTGGCTGCATCATTGACATGAAGGGACCGTGGGCTGCTCTCCTCCTCTGCCCTCTGCTTGTTTTTCAGGTTCTTCCTCACCAGGTTCTGGATGAAAGATGAACAGGAAAAAGAGAAAGAGCGAGACCTGGTAAAGAGCAACCTGCAACCCAATGAGCCAGAACAACGGCTGTAGGGTCATTAATACAGAGATCAGTGACAATGTCCCTCGGCTGTTACTCCCACAGATCAATTCACTAATAAATTACAAAAGCACAGCGTAAATTAACATTTCAAACCCAGCAGCTCAGCAGTCCGTGGTTCATGAATTTTGCAGTGGGCGATGTAGGATGTTTTGTGAGTGTGTGACCCTGGTGTTTTCCCATAGGGCACAGCTGCAGCGGGCGGCATATCGCACCTCTTGCTGCACGCTGTTGAAAAGGGCAGCGTAGTCTCGGCCTTTCTCCATCAGCTGGGTGTGTGTGCCGTGCTCTGCTATCTGGCCGTCCTTCATTAACACCAACTCATCACACTCTGGCAAGTACTGTAGAATAAAAAACACCCGGGGGAAAGGACATAGAGTGTCATAAAACAGAGTTAGGAGACCTTCTGTTATATTAACCTAAATCTAAGGCTAAGCATAATAATATCATAGAGTAGAAGACATTAAATAAAAAATAAAAATAACTAAATAATAATGATATGAAATAAAATAATGTGTTGAGGGAAATCTTTATGTCTTTAATATTTGTAATAGGGATGACATATTGATATTATCAGTTATCATCTAATATTAGACATTTTATTATGCATTAGTAACAGTCATTTTGGATTTATAGCAGAATTTTGAATTGTTCAGCTCATTTCCTACCTTTCCGTCATCTAATGCTCAATTAAAACTAATTTAAAGGTATACTTCACCTCTGGAAAGATGAATGTGTATTTAAAATGAGTAATTTATGTAGAAGAAATGTGAAATTATTTTTGAATTTGGAGCTCTCTAGTCTGAGAAAAGACAGAAAATGTATTTTTGGCTTATGTGGATGAAAGACAACAACTCCCAGAATGCACTTGCTTCGCTGCCCTAGGAGGCCACGCCTACAGTTAACAGAGCGCAGTAGTTAAACAACAAGGCTAGGCTACTAGTGAGTCTCCGTGACGAGTCTGCCCGGGTTTTCGAGATCGCCAAAAATGTCCAGGATTCGGCTTTTGCAGGGAGATATGAGGGCGGAAAGCACGGTAATTCGAAAATACTACAGGTTTTCTACTAATACAAATCTTAATGCTAAATCCTGAAGTATCCATTTAAGAATTTTTTTGCAAATCTCAAAACAAATATAAATTTTTTTAGAATGCACATTATAATGTTATAGCATTTAAAATGTTTCCTTTTAATGTTTAGTGTTTAGTGTTTCACATTTTATTTAGACAAAACAAAACAGAATTTAAATATGTGCCATTTATCAGTTAGCTGCAGTGTTTTTGTTAATTGAAATAAAGCTGAAATATAATAAAATAAAAAAAATTTAATGAAAATTTAACTCAGAGAAAAATGTTGAAATGTTGCCTTGACAACTAACTGAAATAAAATAAGTTTAAGATTAAGTACTAAAATGATTAAAACTAAAACTGAAATAAAAATGCTACTAAAAGCTAAATATGATTTTTTTTTTTTTATCACAAGGGCACGTAAAATTACTAAACTAACATTTTGTTCAACTAAAATAAAACTGAAGCGTATATGAACAATACAAAAATTTTATTCATATGAAATAAACAAACTTATTGGTATTGGCTTAAATAAATATTTAATAAGAGGAAAAAGGCATTTAAAGTCATGCTGTATTATAAGTATAGTAATGGCTGAAAGGATTGCCTAACGGCCTTCACAATAAAGCACTGCCTCTAATATGAACCATATTCTATTCAAAAACGTATATATATATTCTCAGTGGAACTTGGTGGAGAAGTTCGATGCCACCTGTCCCAGTCTGCGATATGTCTAAGCTCTTGACTCTCACTGCACATCACGTGCATTCATAAGCCTCTTGCCTGCAGTTGGTGCGTGACAAAGATGACAGTCCTGCCCTTGGCAGCGGCGCGGATGGCGCTGTGGAATAGGTGTGAGCCCACACGAGTGTCTACCGCGCTGAGGGGGTCATCGAGCAGAAGGATGGGTCTCTCGCTGTACAGCGCACGTGCCAGACTCACTCTCTGCCGCTGGCCGCCGCTTAGGTTGGCTCCTCTCTCTCCTATCTACAGCAGATAATTCAGTTACAGCCACAGTCATGATTATACACCATTTTTCCAAGGCTATTTACAATTGAAAAAGTTATATGGATATCATACAAGTGAGATTTGTACGACCTTGTACTTTGATTGTGTTTGTCGAGGACAGAGATTATATTAGGAGCATTATACCTCAGTCATATCGCCATATGGTAGCTCAGTAATATCAGGGAATAAACAGCATGCCTCCAGAACAGCATTGTACCTGGTGAGAGATGAGCACAACACTTGTTTAATTTTAGAAGATAGGCCCAAGTCATTTGTATGCACAACTTACATATGCATGGATAAAGCTCCTTACTTTTCCTCAACATATTGTTTTCCAAACAGGATGTTCTCCCTGAGGGAATCGTTGAGGATCCAAGCCTGTTGAGCAACATATGCGAATCCTCCATTTACAGCAACTGAGCCGCCAAGAAGGGTCATCTAGACAGAAGGCGAAGAATCAAACCTATACATCTGCTTTCACCCTGCTGAGAAGACCAGCTGGTTTATGTCCAGGATGGTTGATGATGGTTAAAGGGGTAGTTGTAAAAAAATTAACGGTTTTCATTATTTACTCTAATTCCTTGCCAAAACCATATGCTGTTATTTCCTCAGTAGAACTCATAAGGTGAAATGCTTCTCTTTTCAGTAAAACAACAGCTGTCGAGCTCTTTAAATTTCAGGTCTCTGTCAAAGTTTAAAAGAACAGCATTTATTTGAATCTTGTAACATCTTAAACGTCATTACTCCTAACTGACTATTTTGATCAATTTAATGCATCCTTTTGCATTTAATGCATCCAAACAAAAAAACAATCTGACCCCAAACTTTTGAATGGTAGTGCATGTCATTTCTCACCTGTCCCAGGAGAGCAGACAACAGTGAGCTCTTTCCACTGCCGACTCCACCACAAACCCCCACCAGTGAGCCCTGGGTGCACAGCGCGGAAAGCAGGCCGTAAAATCACGTCAAAATTATGTGAAAATAAAGTGAGTTTAATTCAAGTTTTGAAAAACAACAGGAGCCCTTTATTCAGTTTTCTTGCAAGCAAGGTTTGAGCCGCCCATGAAAAGCTTAATGAAGGTATAACCGCACATGGAATGGTAAAAACGTGCTGATGACCTAATGACAGTACCTTGCGGATGCTCAGGTCTATGCGGTGCAGGGTTTTGAGCAGCGGCGGTCGGATGCTCTGGGATGAGGAGATGGTGCTCTGCGGGCTCTCCTGCTCCATGTGTGTGAGAAGGTGCTCTGCGTTGGGTTCCTCGCTCTTTCCTTTACTCTCCTCAGTGCTGATGTACAAGCTTAGTTTCTCCCTCCTCAAAAGCCTCCTCATGCCTCCTCTTTTCTGCTGAACTCGGCTCTTTTTCCCCTGTGAGCCGCAGGTCTTCTCCCAGGCCAGTGTGGCATCTTTAAACTCCACCGCATTACAGGGATCTTCTGTTTTGACCGATATCAGCTCCCTATCCTCCATCATGAAAAGCGTCTGTGGGCAAAAGTGGAGACACCGGGAACATCGAACTTGTTTGGTAAACAAAACTTTGAAGGACTAGTTCTCTCATAAGACAAATTCTGGGTCCCACTTTAGATTAGGGTCAAATTCTCACTATTAACTAAGACTTTTGCCTCAGTAAACGTCTAATCGCTGCTTATTCATAGTTAGTAAGGTAGTTGTTAATAGGTATTGGGTAGGATTAAGAGATGTAAAATCTGGTCATGCAGAATAAGGCATTAATATGTGCTTTATAAATACTAATAAACAGCCAATATCCTAGTAATATGCATGCTAATAAGAAACTAGTTAATAGTGAGAATTGGACCCTAAACTAAAGTGTTACCAAATTCTGTCATTATTTACTCACCATCATGTTATTTGAACATGAAATTCTATGAACACAAAAGTAGAATTTTTGCGACGATTTAAAGTGAATTTGAGCATGATTGAGGTTTGAGAACTACAGCAGAGGTGATGATTTTTAAGCTTGACATATGAAATAAATACTTTTGAAAGGGAACAGTTTACTGAACCTTTGTGAAAAAGTTTGTATATGTGTTTTATTTTTGTATAATATTTGATACATCAGGCTTGTATGTTATGTATATAGTATGATATATGAGAATATGGAGCTCATTCTCAAGGAGAAAAAAAAAACACCTCAGTTTTATTCAGAGACCCAAACTAAGCAAAAATATGTTATCAAGTAAATCAATAAGATGTTTATATCAGTAAAGCACACTACTTACATAAATGTAAGTTTTCAATCTATATCTCCCAATAATATTTAAATGCTTGGTTTTATGATCAAAGCTCTGTAGTTTTAAATTGCAGTGGGGGGTTATAATGTAATGTAATGTAATTAATTAAAGAGCCATCTGGACGTTCTTAAAAATTTCTCTTCTGTGTTCCATTGAAAGTAATCCATGTTTTGAAAAACATGAGGGCGAGTAAATAATGGCAGATCAGTCATTTCTGGTTGTTATGTGGATGTGGATGTGTTTTTGACCTGAAATCGTTTCACAGCCACGGAGCCCTCGGATAAAGCACGCACTGCCAAGGGCGTGACCTTTAGAGCAAAGGTCATGGAGTTGAAAACAGCAACGACGGTGAAGGCCTGCGCGTTGTGACAGAAATGAAAACAGGTCTCTGTGAGTTCAAGTTCGCTGTTGTTTAGGAGCCTCGGATAGAAAGCGGAAAGCAGAAATGTGGCTTAACCTGTGCTGCCGTGAGATCATAACCCAGAGCCATGTGAAGAGTGAACGTGCACACACTGGCTATCACCACCACGACTGGAGCTACGCCCACCGTCAGGCTCTGAACACAGCCGGCCCACTCCAGTATCCTCCTCTCTTCTGATCGGACCTCTGGAGACACAAACAGAGGAGTCGTCAAAGAAGCAAGAGAACAGTTTTCTGTCAGGGTTTGAGAGTGACAACTGTACTACTAACAGATGTGACTAACTGCCCTGGGCTCAGTTGCATAAACTGCTTAGACAAGTCTTCATCTTCTTTTGTCAATCTATGGCCAGACAATATCTTATTGTGTGACAGGAAAATGTATTATAATAATAATAATAATACAAAAAACATTAAGAATTATACACAATTAATACAAATAACTGGACTTTTTTCAGTCCAAAACATTTACATTTTGCATTTTTCTAATTTGTTTATTTTTTATCAACAAAATAACAAATTGAGTGAAAAATTGTAAAACATTTCATCTATGAATTTTTTTAACTGTGTGCCAAATTCCTCAATGACATGACAGATGTCTAAAAAAAATTACGGTTTTAAAGTGCCCCTATTATGGATTTTTGAAAATGACCTTTCGTGTAGTGTGAATCATAGCTCTAAGTGAATGAAAACATCCTGCAAAGTTTTAAATCTGAAAGTGCACCGTATATAAAGCTATTATCTTTCAAAGGTAAGAGTCGACTCTGAGTAAATGAAATGAATCATTTTTCAAACGAGTCATAAGCCGTTTTCCTTGTGACGTCAAGACGAAACATTAGCCCGCCCACTTATTGCGCGCGCAGACACCAGGGGAAACTTGAAACCCCTCAAACACTGCAACTGATTCCTGTGGACACTGGATAGCATCATGTCGAGAAGACGCTGTGCTCTACAATGTGACGGTAAATACTTTTTTTTGTTCACTGCCCAAGGACAAGCAAGTGAAGAATCAGTGGTTAAAGTTCATCTTTACCACAATACCACAGCAATATAATCCTAAACTTATGCTGTTCCCTTTATTTTACTGACGACTGCTTTTCAAATCTCGGAGTTCAATGCAGGATTCACAAACCGCTTGCTCTTGAAAGATGGTGTTCAAAATCCTTAGTTTTGAGTTTAATATTGTGTAGGTCTCCTGCTAACTGGTTAACTCACATTATTACTGTCTTACTGGAATACTTCTGCTAATCAGTTGTGGGTCGCTATTACCTAAACTGTGTTCATTAATGCAGATTGTCATTCTCACTACTTTGAGGAACGATTAAGCATGGAGCAAGTTTTGTTTTACCAACGTTTGTTACATCAGTCATTCATGCTAGAGCTCGGCTAATGTATCCACTGTTATTGATACAGTTTCCACATGTTCACCGCAATAAATTAGAAAAATACTCTGTAAATAAATAAGTATAAGTAAAATAATCGGTTTGCTGATGGACATGTACTTGTTAATGCGGATGGTGAGAAATTACAGTTGCAACATCTCATAATGTACCTCAAACTGAGTAATGCATCACTGAGAAACGTCCTGCTTGAGGTTCGGGTTCAATGAATAGGTTTTCCAATGTTTCATCAGAGGACTCGCACTCGGATTGATGTGGTAAAATCAATGTCATTGTTTGTTACTGAGTTTAATTTACGGTGTAGGAAGCCTCAGGACAAGCAGAGCTGTCATTGTTATGGCAATGGGTTTTTGTTTTCGACACGTGCCTGTACATGGTAAACCAATCACAACAGACTGAGCTGTCTGGCCAATCAGAGCAGAGTAGCTTGCGGAAAGGAAGGATTTAGAGAGATTGATTCATCTGATGAATCTTTTGAGAATCATTGAAAATGTGGCGATGTGCAAATGTATATTATGAGAAAATAAAAATACAAAAAATTCATTTCATAATGATTTTTTTTCATTATTTCATAATGGGGGACTTTAAAATGTAGCTGTGAATCCTAAAGACTTAAGTGTCCGATCACACAGAAAGTGTTTTTCCATTCCACTGCGCTAATTTTCCGTTGTTTTTCAATGTAAACATGCTAGACGGCATCTTTAAAGGTGCAGTATGCGATTTCTCAGAATTACTGTTGAACGCGGACAGAGACAGATAAACCAAAACACACTTGTAGCCAATTAGCCAATCAAATTATGATGAGGGAGGAGTGATTTTAAGAAAGACATTTTGTTCCTCCTTGTCTTTCGTTCATTATGTTCACTGTATTTTTCGCAAAAGCTTTATTTTGCTTTCGTTTCAGCTATGAGAAAGAGACATCCACTCTCTTATTGAAAAGAGGGGTGTGTTTGTTTGTGTTGATTTCAAAAATCAACCGTGTTCAACAATGATTCGCAAAAATCGTTTACTGCACCTTTAACCGGTAGCGCTCGCGTCTCTAGCATGACACGGCATTTTAAAAACGCTGCATTCATGTTAAAAGAAGTTAAACTTTTTAAAAATGCGTCTCTAGACCTTTTTTTAGTTCCTCTGACCTACATCTTGCGCTTTTATAAGCAGAAACGCATTGAACCGGCCTTAAGGGAGTCAGTTCGTTATATAATGCATCTGTTATTCTCTCTTGAAACTGAACTGTGTATGAACAGAACCATATTTAGTGAAACCTCCTGTGTGAATGTAGCCCTATTGTGTTTCCATCCTACAATGTAGTTTCTAATTTACAGGAGCCACACGATGTCCAATCCGGCGGCAACACTAAGAAGTGTGACTGTAACGGAAGACAGATCGTAATCATAAATGGGATGTTGCAGTAGATGGGAATGGTGAGGCATTGGATGGTGTCCAAGTGCCCCATTTCACCCTCCTTCTGCTGCACTAATATTTGTCTCCCGACTGCCTGGAAGCTGGCACATTCATTCAGTGCTGCTCTCTGGCTCATGGCCAAAGTGTTTTGCTGCTGGTCTAAACAACCAGAAGCACTGGACGTAATCTCTGAAAACATTGCTGGATCTCCATAATTCAGATATAGAAGATGTTAATCTATGCAGGTTGTGATACTTTATGCTATGCAAAAAAAAGTGAAAATTTAAGAGAGAAGGCCATGCATCCTTAATTTCTGCTCAGCTACATAACAGGCAATATCTTATGTGAACATGGATTACTGAAGCAGTATGTCCCAGTTTAAAGGTTCAAAAGATCCATTGCCTACATATACAGAGTTTTTGAACGTTTAGGACACAACTTAAAATCTCTGAATGTCATTTCTTTCATACAAAATACAAGGAAAGTACAAGCACACTTTTTAAGCAAAACATTTTACAGAAAGAGGTGATAAATGAAAAATTTATGAATAAATATACTGTTCAAAACAAAGACAATTCATATTTGAATTACAACTACACCTGCGATTGCTTGATATATTTTTTCCTATGATTCAATGATTCAAACATGTTTAAAGCTGCAGTCCGCTGCTGTTCCTCTTTACCACCATCTCTGTTCGAAATCTGCAAATGCAGTTATTCGCGGAATTATCATCTTTACGTGGGTAGTAAATCGTCATGAAACAGCGCGGATGAACACAGTGTTTTGAGGCGAGTGCTGCTGTCAATCACCGCGCTGTGTGGATACTGTCATTCAGAATCACAGATTCACTTTTTGAAAGTTTGACCAACATAAGACTTTTCACCGGAAAATGTCTTCTGAACAAGTAAGTAACATCCATTTTTGTTCTGATCAACTAAGGGGGAAAAAGCATTCGACATAAGCGATCGTTAGATTTAATCAACGCGATTTAAGTTACAACAACCGTGCAATTTATACTTTGTTCTCAAAATGTTCATGTTAACAACATCAGCATTGCGTGACTAACGTTAATGTGTTTTATGGTTACCTGTGTAGTTCAGAATTCATATTCTCCATAATAGCTAAACGAGAAAGGCACAACAAAGGAAACTCCATAACTGTGTGAATTAAGAAAACGTACTGTTACACGATTGAACTATTAAAATGACTTGTTAAGCAGAAAAAAGCCGTCTCTTCTTCCGTTTCGAACCCATTCAAAACACGGAGTTCACACACCTTTCAAAAGCCCCGCCGATGATTATCCTTGTGTTCGCATGAGACGGTTTCTTTCTCTTTCTCTAGCCACCTTAAATCCGAAGTACGAAGTCTTTTGGGTTTTATAACTGGTGAATCTCCAGTTGACACTGATGATTGTTGTTTGGATCTTTCTGGATGCCATAAGTTTAATTATGTAAAGTGCTGCGAGAAAAGCCTATACATCTCTACATCTCCTCACGCACAGTATAGCCGGCTAGCCGAAACTCCTTCTTTAGGTGTACGAGTGTGACGTAATGACGCAAAGACATGCTCGAATTTTCCACGGAAACCAACTAGTACCACTGGAATTAAAATCATTATTACAAGCTAACCGTTTTGAATCTAGCTATGGCAAGCAGATCGTTTTAAACACTGGCTGAATATGTTTTTTTTTAAATAATTATTTTGGATTATTTTTAACTTAAAAAAAAAGTTACGGACAGCAGCTTTAAAGAGTTACAAAGTGTTTTTGTAAGAAGTCTCTTCTGCTCACCAAGGCTGCATTTATTTGATCAAAAATACAGTATAAACATTAATATTCCAAAATATTATTGCAATTTTACAGAAATGTTTTCTATTTTCATACGTTTTAAAATGCAATTTATTCATGTGATGTAAATCAAAATTTTCCGCATCATTACTCCAGTCTTCAGTGTCACATGATCTTCAGAAATCATAATAATATGCAGATTTGCTGCACAAGAAACATTTCTTATTATAATCAATGTTGAAAACGGTTGTGCTGCTGAAGATTTTTGTGAAGATTTTTTTCAGGATTCTTTGAAAAATAGAAAGTTTAAAAAAAAGAACAGCATTTATTTGAAACATATTAAATGTCTTTACAGTCATTTTTGATACATTTTTGATCAATGTATCCTTGCTGACCCCAAACTTTTGAATGGTAGTATATATCTACGTCACCCAAATCGTTATTATCTAACATTCAACAAAGTCAAACCACTCCAAAGACATCATGGAATAAAGAGCGTTAAACGCTTTGTAAGTTAATCTTGAAGCTCAGGGACTCTCAGGACATTTCAGTGACTGAGGACCGAGGAAGGACAGAGCCAAGACAGTGGATTAGGAAACTTGAGAATGTTCCTTTGAATGCAGTGTAAAAACACAGAGATGATCCTTTGATTTCCATAGAGACTATGACATCCAAGGACTCAGGGGAACAGAGGAAACAGAAAGCGAGCATATAATAATGGGGACTGAGTCAGTGCTACTGTTTGGGTTGGTGTAGTTGAGCGCTGTCTTACTTTGAATGTTGTGGGAAAACGCCGTCTCCCAGCAGTACATCTTAATGAACTTAATACAACCCAGGATCTCGTTCATCAGTCGGACGCGCTGGTCCGTAACCCCCACACACTTCTTACGGAAATACGCTGTCATGCGGGAGGCCAGCATCTGTGGGAAATAATTATTAAGTGAAGAACAACCTGTACAGCCAGTCACAAGGTTACAGTGTGTCCTGACTCAAAGGGAAATCCCCAGAGTGAAACTATTAATGTACTGCACAAAAATTACAGAATGTTCCGATTTTCTGCTCAAATACATTTTTGTGACCTTTTAATGTGGCTCAAATGACATCTAAACTGCTGCATGCATGCATGAAACCCTTTTCCCTGGCATGCTCATCATAACATCACCATATTTTATAATGTAATTGAATCTGACTTCATATTGTGTTATTAAATGAGTTTAGAAGACCTTTTGACCTCCAGTCTTAAAGTTTAAGGCAATTTTTAGCTTGTATGGATGGTTTATGCAGGGTTACACTCACCGGCCACTTTATTAGGTACCCCATGCTAGTAACGGGTTGGACCCCCTTTTGCCTTCAGAACTGCCTCAATTCTTCGTGGCATAGATTCAACAAGGTGCTGGAAGCATTCCTCAGGGAGTTTGGTCCATATTGACATGATGGCATCACACAGTTGCCGCAGATTTGTCGGCTGCACATCCATGATGCGAATCTCCCGTTCCACCACATCCCAAAGATGCTCTATTGGATTGAGATCTGGTGACTGTGGAGGCCATTTGAGTACAGCGAACTCATTGTCATGTTCAAGAAACCAGTCTGAGATGATTCCAGCTTTATGACATGGCGCATTATCCTGCTGAAAGTAGCCATCAGAAGTTGGGTACATTGTGGTCATAAAGGGATGGACATGGTCAGCAACAATACTCAGGTAGGCTGTGGCGTTGCAACGATGCTCAATTGGTACCAAGGGGCCCAAAGAGTGCCAAGAAAATATTCCCCACACCATGACACCACCACCACCAGCCTGAACCGTTGATACAAGGCAGGATGGATCCATGCTTTCATGTTGTAGACGCCAAATTCTGACCCTACTATCCGAATGTCGCAGCGGAAATCGAGACTCATCAGACCAGGCAACGTTTTTCCAATCTTCTATTGTCCAATTTCGATGAGCTTGTGCAAATTGTAGCCTCAGTTTCTTGTTCTTAGCTGAAAGGAGTGGCACCCGGTGTGGTCTTCTGCTGCTGTAGCCCATCTGCCTCAAAGTTCGACGTACTGTGCGTTCAGAGATGCTCTTCTGCCCACCTTGGTTGTAACGGGTGGTTATTTGAGTCACTGTTGCCCTTCTATCAGCTCGAACCAGTCTGGCCATTCTCCTCTGACCTCTGGCATCAACAAGGCATTTCCGCCCACAGAACTGCCGCTCACTGGATGTTTTTTCTTTTTCGGACCATTCTCTGTAAACCCTAGAGATGGTTGTGCGTGAAAATCCCAGTAGATTAGCAGTTTCTGAAATACTCAGACCAGCCCTTCTGGCACCAACAATCATGCCACGTTCAAAGTCACTCAAATCACCTTTCTTCCCCATACTGATGCTCGGTTTGAACTGCAGGAGATTGTCTTGACCATGTCTACATGCCTAAATGCACTGAGTTGCCGCCATGTGATTGGCTGCTTAGAAATTAAGTGTTAACGAGCAGTTGGACAGGTGTACCTAATAAAGTGGCCGGTGAGTGTATATAGAATCTATTTATGATCCATGCAAACTCCACACAGAAAGGACTCCTCGTATCAGGAACCTTCTTGCTGTGAGGCGACAGTGCCACTGAGCCCCCGTGCTGCCAGATAGATAGATTTGTTTGTAATATTTTAAACACATGCACAATATGCATAATGCTAGTTATTCAATTTATGCACTTATGAGTTTGATTCTGACTTGACTATACTTGACTTTTTTTTTTGCCGTGTTTTTGGTACAACAAACAAGTTACCACTGGATGTTCAAAGTGAATTTGGATGGAGAATATTTATTCAACAAATTAGAAAGGTGTATTAGGGCAGTACCATAAAGACATTTCAAATCTAATAAGAGGATCTGTATATAGGCAGCGAAGAGATCTAAGCTTTGGAGTAATGTGATTTCTCATTTTAGAGCGAGTTAGCATTAGTGCAGCTACATTCTGAACTCTTTGTAAAAATGTAATAGACCTCTTCGGTAACCCAGCAAAAACGTGATAACATTGCAGTTTTAGTAACATTGCTTAAATGCTTTTTTAAACTGAGGTCACTGCTGTCAAACATTAATCCTAAATTCTTGACCCAATTACTGGCTTTTAGATATGGATAAATAGATGTTCTCCATGTGTCATTAGCGATAACAAGTGCCTCTGTCTTATCTTTGTTTAGCTGTAGAAAGTTCTGTGACATCCACAATTTTATGCTCTCTATACAGTCCAGCAGGGTTGGAAAATGAGTGGGCATCTGGTGCAAGTGAAAGATAGAATTGCATGTAATCTGCACACTAATGAAAAAAAAAAAAATACTGATTGATTAATTACCTGATAAAAAAGCTTTAAACACCAGCTAAAAGAAGCATGTGTAGTTTAAATAATAGAGGACCCAAAATTGAGCCTTGAGGTACCCCAAAAGATATGACTTAACGCCTGGAGGTGTAGGTTCCCAGTGCAACATAGAATTTCTTGCTGCTTAAGTAGGATCTGAACCAGTCTAAGACAGGACCTGATAGACTTGACCCAGTTCTTTAGTCAGGGGTGTAGAATTTCATTATCAACGGTGACAAAAGCAGCACTCAGATCTAAAGAAATAGTCCCAAATAACCTGCACATTATTTAACACTAGAACAGCCACGACGGTCATTTTGACCGTTTAGAATTTTATATCTGCAATAACTTTGTTGAAAAAATAAATAAAATCCTGCTGGTACCTGACTTTTCCTAAAAGTGTCTGTATTTTCATTTAAAATGTTTTTTATATAAATGACACATAAGGCAAAAAAACAAATGAACATATTTACCTATTTCGGCCATAGACGGTCATATTGACCGCACTGAATTTCACTGTATTCTTTTGTTACATTTCCCGCGGTTGACCTTTGTCTATTAGGAAATAATCAGAAGATTCAATTGCAAAATGACAGATATGTTTATTGAGAGCTGGTCAGATCCTGGGAGAGTTAAGGTGTGCAAATGTCCGGTATGAAGCCCTTGGCAGCACAGGGACGCTGCGTGAAGAACCAGGAGTGCTGAACACGGATGGATGACACACGGAAAATGGATACAGGCAGGGAACAAACACGCAGGAAAAATCCACAACGATCTGACAAAGACTAGGCGACAACAGTGACACTAAAAAGGGTTCGCTGATCCGCTATAGCTGGCGCATTGATCAGAAGCAGCTGGCATGCTGATCAGCGACCACGCACACACGCACACAAACACACAACAAGACGAGAAAGGAGACAGCGAATTCATAAACCGTGACATTGTCTCTCTCACTGTCAACAGAATATCTAAATAAGATACTTTTAGTTCTTATTATCTTGTTCTGAGTTATGTTGAATGGATATGGAAATATAGCCTATCTGTTGTGAATATGCGATAATTACGGGCTACTAATGATATTATTATTTATAAATGTATAATTAAACTTGTTTAAATGTACAGTTTGGAGTTGTTTTGTTTTTAAAAGATATCCTAATACAATACATGCATTAATCTCTCAATTGGGTATTTATCATTAAAGATATAGAGTTTGCAATCTAACGGTCAAAATGACCGCCTGTGGCAGTTCTAGTAGTTATGGAATTCTGGCACTTCTAGTGTTAAAACCTTAAAGGGTCATGAAACCCCAAACCAAATTTTCTGAGATTTTAACAGAGGTATGTGTGTTGAACACCATTGAAGACAATTTTAGCATCTGTTAGATTTAATAGTATGATTAAAATGGTTAAATTTTAGTTTTCTTCCGCTTTTTTCGTCTTCCGGGTTTAAAATCTTCATCACAGGCTGTGACGTGGCAGTGCACTGTGAGTGCGCTGATGACTCATCGGTGTCTCATAATTATTAATGAGACTGAGTTTTCATATCCTATGAGAAGACACTGTCTCTTAATTATTCATGACACCATGTGGATCTTTCCAAGTCGCATGACATGTCAAACTGTGATATCGCAAAGTAGATGAGAGAGACAAACATGGGACGCAACAAGTGTTTGTTTTCCATGTGCAAAGGTCCAAGTGTGTTGACTATGTTCCCCCGCGGTGCTGCCAGGGCTAGACTCTGGCTCGGGGCGGTTGGTTTGCTATCAACCACGGACACATCTAAACTATAGTGCAAACATTAGCTTCGAGAACTGGAGAATGGTGGACTTCGCCTTGTTGACAACCAATGCAGTTTGTGTCTTGCGAGTGATGCGGTACCAAGTCCCGAGGACTTTTCTATCAATTCAGAGGTATGTGTGTGTGTGTGTGTCTGTGTCTAAAATGAGAAGTCTTCCACCTCCACAGAGCCATCTTTATGGGGGTTCAGGGGGCGCGTAGATCTAGGCTATGCACGGAACTTTTTTTTTTTTTTTTACTTTTTTTTTAAATTAATTATTTTCAAATATATGCATTTATAGTATCTATATAAACAACTATATATTTTATAAAAAAATCTAGCATTTCCTCACGTTTTACCACTGCTTTTTAGTGACAGTCGATATGCGTCGGCCACTGGCAATGACAGTGATGGCCAGACACACCCACTCCCTTCTTCTCACAGCCATCCACGCCCATTTAAGTTGAATTTTTCAAAAAGATTGTGAGCTAGACTTGAGCTAAAGAGGGGGGTTTCATGACCCTTTAATCAAGGCTGTTCCTGTGCTATGGTTTGCCTGGAAGTTTACTGCCGTTTAGGCACTATTTTTTAATTATCTTACCAATAAATGGAAGATCGGTCTGTAGTTACAGTAACTACTGTAGAGCACAGTAACTACCGCAGGGGCCAAACAATTGGAGTTTTAAAAATTTGTGGAAAAATTCCTTGCTGTAGAGACTGATTAACAATAATCAGGATGTCTGGTAATGAGCAGTTCATAACTGTTTTAAGAAATTGAATTGGTAATGATTTGAGAGAGCAGCTAGAGGAATTCATAAATGGTATCACCTGTTTAAATACATTGAGGCTGACAGCTGATTCAAGCATTTACATGCATAATTTTGTTTCCTGTTGAAATTTCCTTCGGATCGATTGAGGTGTTTACATGCAGTCTTTTCAGTCCAATTGAGCCATAAATCCAATTACTATGATTTTTGCTATCAAACTGTCCTCTAAGAAAACCTGCGTCACATGTGAGGAAAAGGAACAAAAATGTGATTTGGGCCATATTCAGCTGCAGTGTGTGTTAACTTATCCTAAAGGCAGTACATACATTCAATTCATCACCAAAGACATTAGATGTGCTAATCTTACCATGGTGGGATAGAAGATGACAAAAATGGCTGATCCCACGAGTGCAGTTGGTCCTAAGAAATAGGTGGTGTATGACAGACCCAGAATTCCAACAAGAGGCCCTCCGGCCAGCAGACAGCCCACTGAGACCGCCTCATACAGACGCTGTCCATCACTGGAGCAAATGTTTACCAGCTGAAAGAGTAACAGTATGAGTCATTCAAAACGAAAACATATCACAGGCTGCCAAGCTATATAGCACTCAGACCTCACAAACACGAACCCAATTCAGATTTAAAGGGCTAAAATAACACAGGATGAGCCATTAAAAGTGGGCTAAAGCTACATAGATGACATGAACCCTCCCATGAAGCCTCTCAGGTGTTATTTTCCCTTTATATTGGAGTAAACAAGGCACAACCTGAGAAGCTGTTCTCTCAATGTTGAAATTCTTAATGGAGAATCAGCACAAAAGTGCTGTTACTAATGAATAGTTTAGTATTTATTACGAGAGTATTAACACTAAGTTCACCTCTCCCGCGCTGACATCTTTAGTAGTGCGTAGTCGGAGGATCTTCTGGAAGGCAAAAGTGAGCGCGGCTCCCCTGAGGCGTGCGGCTGTGCGGTAGTTGACAGCCCACACTAAAGCCAGAGACCAGGAGCGTGTCAGTTCCATGAGGAAAATCCCCCCGACCAAAGCCAGGCCGTACAGCAGCTTCACCTCTGAGCATTGAGAATACTCGAGCAGGGCTCGGACCAGCAGAGCCTGAGAATAACATGGGAAAACAAGGATGCTGAGTGAGGTGACAGGTGGACACATTTGGTTATTATTAGAACCAAATCAAAATTACATAAGAAGGGTTTCAGAGGTGAGCTTTGAGGTTTTATGGTATCAAAACATCCTCTGAATTCTGCTGGGGTCTATACTGCTTATAGAAAATACAAGAAAACACTGAGGTCTTTTTCTTTGATTGTCTCTAAATATTTTCATTCTAATTATAATTCAGATCCGGTCCTGGATCCTGATTGGGCATATACTTAAATCACAAAAATTTAGTTAATAATAATAATAAAATAAATAACAAAACTGAAAAAAAAAAACTGAAAAAAAAAAGTTAATCATTCTCCAATCACTTTTCAAAGGACTCTGACCAAATACAATACCATTTAAAAGTATGGGGTCAGTTTAAAAAATAATAATACTTCTATTCAGTAAAGACCCATTACATTCATCAAACGTGACGTGAAAAATGTATCATGCTTTTCACAAAAATATTAAGCTTTTTTTAACATTAATAATAATAAATGTTTCTTGAGCAGCAAATCATCATATTATGATTTCTGAATGATCATGTGACACTGAAGAGTGGAGTAATGATGCTGAAAATTCAGCTTTGCCATAACAGGAATAAATTACATTTTAAAATATATCCAAACAGTTATTTTAAATTGTAACAATATTTCACATTATTACTGTTTTTACTGTATTTTTTATCAAATAAATGGTGCACATTGGTGCACATAATAGACTTCTTTCAAAAATCTTCCAGAACCCAAAATAAGCAAAAAGTAATAATAGCATATTATTTGAGCATTGAGGTTTGGGCAGGACTGGTGAGGGAATATTTCATTTCTGACAAGAGCATTAAAATTTACTGGAAATAAATTAGCGTGCTGCAGAGACAATAGCTGGTCCATGCAACACTAAACAAATCAACACGAGGAAATAAGTGTGCTATTTTGTAACATGTAATCCCTGATAATGCTATTAAGCGAGTGCGTTCAGGAGCATGTGCGGCCTTGTGTGGGGAAATAAAATTAACAGCAGCGCTCCCAACAGTGTCGCAGTAAGAAACTCCCAGCTACACCAAAATAAATCCCCTCATAGTGAAACTAATAAGATCAAAAATGTGCGGGGTTTTTTGTTGTTGAGAATTTTTAATCCTAACTCCAAATCACTCTTTGTTGAATAAAGATCTAAGCTCATTTGGCAAGAAAAATAAAGCAGCAGCCAATAACTTGAATAATATGAATAACATGCCCCCTGGACCATGGAATATCCAGACACACGTCACAATCCTCTGGATTAATACTAGTTTGAAGTAAGAGAACGTTATGAAAAACCTTTGCTTTCCATTATAAATTTAATTTTGAGTCAGCATGAGCTGAAAATATAATCTCTCAAATTTATCCCTTGAATATAAAACTGTTCATAACTGTGTGCAGGAAGGCTATGTTTTCTATGTGAAGCAGATAGGACAGGACGCGCTTCCACTGCCACACTACATTGGTTATTATGCACAGTTAAAGGCACAGTTCATCCATAAACGAACTTCCTGTCATTATTTTCTTACCCACGTCATTAAAACATGTAGGACTTGATTTCTTCCATGGGACACACACTAAAAGAATCTTTACATAGATTTTTTTTTTTATATATTCATAATGATTGCTGCTGTAAACGCTCCCAATAGGAAGTGAGTCACACAAAGATATTTCAAAAGAAGACTTGGGATATATCACACAAGTCATAATGACTACTTATATAATGCTTTTTGTCCTTTTGGATCTTGTAGGCCTGTGGACATATTGAATTATGGTATGCACAAAGTCTGTCAAGATTCTTAAACATTGTCCATTTGTTTAGCATTTATGGGTGAACTGTCCCTGTAAAGGCCAGGACACACCAAGCCAACGGTCAACCGTCAGGCAATGTCAGGCCGTTTTTGAGTGTCGGTCGGGCCGTCTGTGAAAGAGAGCACTCTGATTGGGTGTTCAGCTTAGCGAACGAGTCAGTGCACGAGAATAAAAGCAAAAGTGATAAAAGCGAGCAAAGATGTCAAAACGGTTATTATTATTAGTTTATGTCATCTTACCTGAGCATTCGAATGCACAAATATTTTCATATAACATGGGCCGACTGGAATAAAGAAAGTGATCAGCGTGATTGATATTCAAAATGATAGGCGGGCTTTGTTTGCGGATTGTATTTCTGCAGTACTAGTTTCGGATTCCCTTTTTTAATGACGACAGTCGCCTTTAGTCTTTTTGATGTGTTCAAGCGCAGCTTTTTGGCCGAGACGTAGCCGACAACAGTCAGCTTTCGCCACCACTAGTTCTTTGACGTTGGCTTGGTGTGACACTTGGGGCTGGATGGGGGAACAGGTCAAAGCCAAGGTCACCAATCCTGGGGCTGGTGGCATAAACTGTGAAGACTTAGTCATCAATTAACTTATTAGTCATCAATGTTCATCAACAGCTCATCTTAACTCAGTTAAATCTTTTTTTTAGATTGGCCTAATTTGATACTGAAAAGCAAGACTAAATGCTAGTGGGTCATGCAAGAACTTAAGACACTGTTTTAACATAATGGCTGTTTATGCAATCAGCCCCAGGTTATACGAGTTCTTAAGACACAGTCTTAGCATAATGGCAGTGTTTATGCAACTGGCCCCAGCGGGTCAGTTTTGTCAGAAGAAAAAAAAGGAAAACTAGAACTCACAGATCCAACAAATCCAGCCAACATGGTGATGAGCAGGGAGAAGATGGCCACCAGCATACGGGTCTGACAGAACCTCCAGAAAACCCGGGACAGAGACGACCCGTCCTTCCCCCGCCGCTTGAGCTCCTCGTGCCACAGCCACTCCAGTCTGAATGATGCATTAAATCATGCAAAGACATTGTGTTTTAAACTACATGGCAAGTGAGTGGACTGTTTAATGAAAACTCGAAATGTTATTTTGTTATTTATGAATGTGATGTTATTGTGTACAATTCATCCATGCATATAGTTTTATAATAGATTTTTTTAATGTCTTCATCAGAATGTCATAACTGAATTTTGCATCGAAAGCTACAGACTTATCACCGGTGACGTATGCAGGACTTCTCCACTCATTTAGTCGCTTAATACCCACAATTAAAATCCAATCAACAACCAATGCATAGAACCACATACACGGACAACATTACAAGTCACAAGAGAAGTAGCTCCGGCAACAATGTTCTTACGCAAGACACATGCAGTTCTGTTTATTAACCGCTAGAGCGCCAAATGTTACGGAATGCAGCTTTAAAGTGACATCAGTCACTAATAAAATCCCAAAATGTCTTCTTCACAGCTCTCTGAAAGGCTCGATTCTGATAGGTCAGCTTTCTGAGGTGAAATATGTTTGGATAATGATGCTGAACTGTATAATTGATTTTTGTCCCTGCCCCCTGGCAAACAGTTTCATACAAAGCTGAACTACTTTATGTCTCTTGTATTTCTTACTTAATCAAATACATTCAGCCTCATATTTCAGGTCATTCAGAATGATACAAGATCCCTCCCTCTGATCCTTTTTTGGGGATACTGCCAAGTTGACTGAATATTATCCCTTATCTCATATCTAAATGAATAATGTGCAGTATTTACATGTTAAACACTTTCTGTATTTTAAGCTCAAAGGTTAAACAACACCATATATTTCTGGTCTTCAGAAAAAGAGTAAAAGATTTTGAACACACATTTAGAAGCTAAAATCCACACATTCATAAATTATAAATGATCTTCAATTTCTCAGAAATATAGTAATGTTGATATATTGATAAATTGAAACACTCAAGCAAAGCCTCTTTTAAAACGTTGAAATTCCCCGACAGAATAAACAATCAATCTGAACTGAAGAACCAAAGTTTGAGCTTTCAGTTCCCATGCCATAGACCTACAGCTGCCTCTCAAGGACTGATATCAAAATTCCACTCACAACTTTTATCTCTCACAACACAAGGATAAAACACTTGGTGAATTGTCTCTTCTTCTTTTTGTTTTTATTTTCAACAAAAATATCCACTGCACACCTCACCCAAACTTGTACACATGCCATAAACACGTCCCAGCTATCTCTGACGTGAATGCAGTAACGGGAGAAACAGACCCTGAGGTCAAACACTGAAAACTGACACTGGTTGTTACAGAGTTGCTGAGGCATAGCTGTCAAGCCATTTGGATGGCAAATACATGAGCCTGTATTTAACATATGATCATTGATCGCAACAAAGACGCCACAGCCTATGCTATCAAAGCCTGATCCAATTCATCCATCAAATTGGGATTAATCTCAGATCTGTGAAGCGAAAAGGCAATTACAGATTATAGGCACTTTTCCATGTTCCTATGTCCTCGAGAAACCCTTTGAGCCCGTCTGATTCTCACCAATGATCCAGCTTAGTCGAAAGGGACACGGAGCGCCGATCACACGTGTTAATGACATAACCGTTCTGCAGGAAAGGTGCAGACTAACTCTCTCTCTCTCTCTCTCTGATGTCTAATCCTTACTATGAATAACACCCACCTGCCATTACTCTCTGGGCTGTGTGAGTGTAGGAGGTGAGCATCCATCATTCCCCACCGTGACTTGAGGGATTCCCACACCCAACCTCTTGTTATCAAGGCGTCACCTGTGTGAGACCTTGGCTCAGGAGGTGTTTTCTAATAGATCTGTTTTTTCAAGTTTCAGCATTGGAAAACAAGCGCGAGAGATGCCTAACTTGGGCTTGGCTCCAGGGTATTTGCATTCAGACAAACACAACCTGACAGTAAATGAACCTCACTGAAACGTGAAAATGGATCAGACAGTTTCCACCTTGCAGCACCTCACCTTTGACAGTTTGTTTCTGAGGCCTCGTGGCAAGACAGACCCCACACATCTTCCATTTTGAGACAGGACGCTTTGTGGGCGCTCCATGCCAGAGGGGACAGCCATTGCAGGGTCATGAAGGAGAAAAATCCTGCATTGTCCACAGGGTGCTGATGTCTGGGGGTGAAAAAGAACAGTTTGGCTCATATCAGTCATCTAGGCGCTATGTGCCATGTCTGAGAATGGTGTGACCTTGAACGCGAGAGGAAGACTGAGAAAATTTTTACTCGATGTGGCCAAATAAGATGAATCACACGCTTGTGTTTGAACAGCAGTTTGCACGTCCCTCTCAGAACTCTTAGGGAGCAGTGAAAAAGTTCAGTGGCTCTTTATCAGTCAGCATGTAAAAAAATTTAGCCGTCTGTGAGAAAAGGATAAGAGCATTCTTATCAAGACCTCATTGACTGTCACTTGAGTTCAAATGGCAACATAACAAACATATTCTGGTTTCAAACTCACACAAAAGCATTACAGTGTGTAGCCTATGTTTATTTTGACTCCATAATAACAGGTTACAGTTTTCACACTTTCCACGTTGGTAGGTACAGATAGTTCATCACACTGAATTTAGCAGAAAACATGTTGAAAATACACTATAAACCTATTTGGTCCCACTTTATATTGTGTCTTTAACTTAAAATAAATGTACAATGTACTTACTGTGTTTATGCTGTATTGCAAAACACTTTTGGTGCTTTTGAGGTGGGGTACGGGTAAGGTTAGGGAAAGGTTTTGTGGTTTAGGTAGGTTTAAAGGGTTAGTTCACCTAAAAATGAACATTCTGTCATTAAATACACTTGCGATCCAATCCCGCAAGACTTGCGTTCATCTTCGGAAACACAAATGAAGATCTTTTTGATGAAATCCGACAGCTTTTTGTCCCTCCATTGACAGCTACGCAACTTTGACTCTTCAAAAAGTTCATAAAGAGATTGTAAAACTAATCAATATAAACCAAAGAGTGGTTTGGTCCAAATTTTCTGAAGAGACTCGATCACTTTATATGATGAACAGATTGTATTCAGGCTTTTACTCATATATCATCAACTCACACATCAGTTGTGGTAAACAGAAGTTCAAGCATGTTTGTTAGACCTGTGAGAACCAATGAGGTTCATTCTTGTGTTACGAAGCACGTTTGAGCTTCAGCAAGAACCAATGAGGTTCATTCTTGTGTTACGAAGCACGTTTGAGCTTCAGCAAGAACCAATGAGGTTCATTCTTGTATTACGAAGCACGTTTGAACTTCAGCAAGAACCAATGAGGTTCATTCTTGTGTAACGCAGCACGTTTGAGCTTCAGAAAGAACCAATGAGGTTCATTCTTGTGTTACGAAGTACGTTTGAACTTCAGCAAGAACCAATGAGGTTCATTATGTTACGCAGCACGTTTGAGGTTTAGCAAGAACCAATGAGGTTCATTCTCATGTTACGCAGCACGTTTGAGCGTCAAGCAAGTTCATTTGAGCTTCTGTATGTTAGCTGATCAATGTTTATGTGAATAAAAGTCTAAATTCAATCTGTTCATCATATAAAGCGATCGAGTCTCTTTGGTAAATTAGAACTAAACCGCTTAATACATAGATTAGTTTTCGTCAAAGTGTCAGTTGCATAGCTGTCAATGGAGGGAAAGAAAGCTCTCAGATTTCATTAAAAAGATCTTCATTTATGTTTCGAAGATGGACTAATGTCTTATGGGTTTGGAACAACATGAGGGTGAGTAATTAATGACAGAATTTAACTTTTTGGGTTAACTAAGGGGTAGATCAAGGGTCGACAGTGTAATTGCAGAAATTAATTACAGATGTAATTACATGCAGGCAGAATAGAAGTACAGTGTAAAAACACATATGCACACAATAAGTGCATTGTATTAAATGGTTAATTTAAATGTTAGTACAGAGTAGTTAAAGACACTTAATATAAAGTTGGTCCACTTATTTTAACAACACACACTTTTACAATACAGGCTTTTTATGAAGCAACAAGAAATACTGGAGTGAACTACTATATAAAAAAAAAAGATGATTCAGATGATAAAAGCAGCTCATAGCTTCATTTTGGGGTTTGGGTTCAAAGTAGATTAACTATTTGGATGTAAATGTGAATGAAATGTAAGTTAGATTTTACAAAGATCAAATTATGCTGTTGTAGTTTGCTTCGCTTACGCACTGCTTGTGTGTGTGACATCGAAAGCAATTTTATTGTCCTCAAAGTAAAAGGTCATTCTTTTTTTTTTTTTTTGATCATTTGGCTGGACATTAAAAAACACAGATTTTGTCCATAAACATAAAAAAATATCTATTCAAATATTGTCAAATGGGAAAATTGTGACTGTCCTCATGAAGTTAGATATACAAAATAAGTATCAAAATAAACAATCTAATTGGGGTCTAATATTGTCACAAATGACTACTCATGAACTTACATGTTACTTCAAAAATGTAATATAAAAAAGCTATGCAGTTTTATACAGCCAGTCTATAACATTACTCTACCCAATTAAAACATGTTGAATGACTCCCCAAAATCATGTTTGTATAGTCACTTTTTATGTAAAGGTGCAAGCTCATGTTCATTTATCAATCACATCCTACCGAGTGAAGCTTCCACATTTTAAATAAGTTATATGTCTGTGTGTATGGATGCAGCATATGGGAGTCTAACTGTTGGAAATGTGTCAAAGTAAATAAATACCTTGCCCTGCAGTGTGGCATGCTGCCCTCCAGCAAGAACTATTTTAAACAGCATTTGATTATTCATCTATAATTATTAAACACGCAGTGTTTATGATCTCAAATTAATTGAGGGACTGCATGGAATATTTAGACCTAGAAAAATATGATATTTATTTTTATTTTGAGCCCATTTGTTAACAGCCCAGATATTTATTTTATATGGTTATAACAACAATAACCCGAATAACTTACTTGTGTGTGATCCTGAAGGGCTTCAGTATCTGTAAGCTATGCCGATATCTGCCTCGTCTTTTTATTTCAGTGCCCGATTCCACATCATCATCAGGGTCTGGAAGAGTCTGCGGAGGGGACAGCGTCAGACCCTCCACCTGTCCTGCGGCCTCCAGGGCATCTGGGAACATACCTACCTCTAGCAAACACAAATAGAGAAAACAGCAAAACACTTTCAGACACTTGGGATAAGCTCCCATCCGTGCTCATGACCAGCAGGAGAGGGGATGTCTAAATCTGTTGACTAATATCAGTTTGGTGACGCGTACCTTTCTCTAACGTTATGGCCTTGGCTACAAATCTAAAGTGCTTATCTATTTAAAGACGCCTGTGAGAGGCCTCAAGGGCTCGTGTATATGAGACGGAGGATATTCGAGCTTGCCGCATGCGTGTTGACCCTGTCACTGATCCATCAGGGGCAAAAGACACGATAAGGTAAATCCAGCAACACTGTGACTCAGTATCTGCTTGGTGTACGTCACCAGCGGCTGCCAGATAGTGGAAGATAAACACGTAGTTTGATTATTTACACTCCATACAAGAAAGAGTCTGTGATAGATAAAAAAAATCACCAATGTGATAGTAGACTATGAATGTAAACAACGATAATAGGGAGATTATGACATTTTTTAGGGATAGTTCACACAGAAATGAGCAACCAAACCTGTAGTTTTATTTAAAAATGTTAAAGAATTGATTTTGCTATTATCATGAACAGACTTGAGGCTTTCAAGCTTTATAAAGCACAGCAAAACCATAAAATTATAACATCAAGTCTACATGTTCTGTGCGCTATATTCCAAGTATTTAGAAACCATATGATTGTTTTGTTTTAAGGAACACATTTAAATTTAACTTTAATTGTTCATTGTTCTCATTGAGATGATTCATTGTTTCATAATGAATGTTCATCGTTCATCGAATTATGTTCATCCTCAACATAATTCATTGTTTACTGAAAATCCACTCCAGCTTTCCTTTTATGAGAGCATTATGAGCTTTTAAGAGCATTTATTAGAGAATATGAAAGAACAAGCATTCTTTTAAGAATAAATCAATTAGTCGGTTTATTCAGGTAATCTATCATGTCTATTGTCCTATTTTAAAATGTGTGAAACATACTTTCCAAAGAAACACTCTTTTAAGTGGCTTTGTGTTTGTCATAATAATAACTATAAAAATAGGGATGCATGATATATTGGTCACCATATAGGTATTGGCCGATATATTCATTTTAAATGTTATCAATATCAGCCCAATAAGAAAATCTGGCTGATATATTAAAGCCAATAAATAATGGATTATTTCCTTCAGCTGAGACACTTCAGATGTGCACTGTTCACAATAATTGTTTGAATTGCTTGAAATATGATTTGAATCACCACAAAAAAGGAAAATACATGTTAAGTGCAACATGCAGCGCAAGTCTGTCATATAGGCTACATACAATAATAATGAGAACATCATTATAATTGTGAGCTTGGGACATCGCTTTTAATGGTGAGACTTTTATTTTCGTAATCAGGTTCTCAAAAATTAATTAAAAATTTGGATTTATACTTATCGGCCGATATATCGGTTATCGGCTTTCAAATATAAAGAAATAGGCTATAGGTATCGGACTTCGGCCAAAATGTTCATATCGTTGGATCCCTAATAACAAATGTAGCCTACTATTGAGAAGATTTTAAGAGAGTTTACACTTTTAACACAAAAATAAACAATCAGCTGAGTAGGACAAAATTATGATAATTTCGGGCCTTATATAAGGTGTATAGTTCATGTTTATATAACTGCTAACCATCATTGTGCCCAGGATTGAGCCAGTGACACTAAACTTATAAGAACTTTAAGTGTCGGCTAAATTAACTGTAGTAATTAAAAATAATATTTAATAAGAAATCAAGTTTGTGATCATCATTTCAATCATTGATCTGAGCATCACACCTGTTCCCTCTATTTCTGGCTGTTCCCGTTCTGTTTCATTGGGACACTTTATCGAATATTAGAACTACCCTTTACCTCAAATAAACATTGCCCATTAAATGATTAACATGAGCATTGACTGTCCACAAGTTAAAGTGTTTTCTAGAGCAGAATCAACACAAAACTGTCTCTGCAAGTTTATAAAAACTTTTGGAGTGTGGAAAAATGTCACTTACATCTCAAACAGAAAACACGTTTCCTTTCAGCTTCAGGATGTTCCCACAGGTTAAATGATTTATTTAGAAATTCAACGCTCTCTGGGTCCCTTGCTGCACATGACACATCTCCTTCTCGGAAAATAACACACACAGCATGAACACTGAGCCGGTGTAAAAGTTTCACCGCGTTAAAAAAGGTTTTTTTAAGGTGTGGTAGAGAGAGACAGAGAGAGAGAGAGAGAGAGAGAGAGAGAGAGAGAGCGAGAGAGAGCGAGCAAGAGTGAGAGAGAGAGAGAGAGAGAGAGAGAGAGAGAGAGAGAGAGAGAGAGAGAGAGAGAGAGAGAGAGAGAGAGAGAGAGAGAGAGAGAGAGAGAGAGAGAGAGAGAGAGAGAGAGAGCGTGCCACTTGCCCAGCTGGCGGAATTCCCTAAATGCATCCTACGTCACGCCTGAGCAGCCAATCGCGGATTTGCTTGGTCGTCGCTACGGTAACCAGACACGAATGAGAAGTAAAGGGCACGTGGTGATCTTTTCAACAGTCAGATTACCAGACTATTTATGGCCTGTCCGGTCACTTGAAGAACATTGCTATTGCTACATATGGAATAACAGCAGAAGTCGGAGAATAAACCCCTTTTAATGGTAGCTGAATGGTAGCCTATGTTTCTGAATGAAAGTGACAGAGCAGGATATGAATTTGTAATATCAACAATTACATTTTCACTAAATAGGCTACTAATTCTTAATAGGAATTAGATTTTCTACTAGTACCAATTTTTTATCTAAACAATGACGTCATCACTTATGATATCAATAATTAAATTTCAACTGGTAAAAACTATAAATCTTGATATCTGTAGTTGTATTTTTACTAGTCACCATAGGCTACACTTTAAATTCAATTGTTGATATCATAATTTATTTCTTACTAGTTAACAAATCAGAAATAAAATTCTTATGAGTAAAAAACATAATTTTTTATATCAGTAATTACATGGTCACTAGTGCAAATGCCTATGTTAACAGTTTAATTGTTTCTTAATATCAATAATTTGATTAGTGCAATGTCAATTTCTGATATCATCAATTTTATTCTTACTAGTAAGAAAGCCATTTTCAAATATCTGAAATTACTCTCCTAACTTTTGATTTCAGAAATACATTTTCAGATATCAGTAATAACTAATGCAACATGAAATACATTTACAGATTTCAAGAAGTAACATTTCAACCAGTGATCATTGAAATCTTGATATCAGGAATTTATATTTTTACTAGTAACCATGTAATTAATGATATAAAAAAAGTATGTTTTTTTTTTTTTTTTGGTAAGAATGTTTTTTTACTGGTAGGCCTAGGTATTGGCCAATATATTAATTTTTAATGTTATCATTATCGGCCCAATAAGAAAATTTGGCTGAAATATTAAAGCCAATAAATAATGGATTATTTCCTTCAGCTGAGACACTTCAGATGTGCACTGTTCACAATGATGGATAATATAGGTATTCATATAAAGAAATATAGGTATCGGACTTAGGACAAAATGTTCATATCATTGCATCCATAATAACCAATGTACTATTGACAAGATTTTAAGAGAGGTGACACTTAAGTTAACACAAAAATAAACAATCAGCTAAGTAGAACATAATTATGATAATTTGGGGCCTTATATAAGGTTTATAGTATATGTTTATATTCCCATATAGTTTCAATTTCAATCTATTCCAAAAACAGATTTGAAAAAAGAGCCAGTCCTCTGCTAACCATCATTGTGCCCAGGATTGAGCCAGTGACACTAAACTTATAAGAACTTTAAGTGTCTGCTAAATTAACTCCAGTAATTAGAAATAAGGTTTAATAAGAAATCAAGTTTGTGATCATCATTTCAATCATTGATCTGAGCATCACACCTGTTCCCTCTATTTCTGGCTGTTCCCGTTCTGTTTCATTGGGACACTTTATCGATTATTAGAACTACCTTTACCTCAAATAAACATTGCCCATTAAATGATTAACATGAGCATTGACTGTCCACTTTAAAGTGTTTTCAGAGCAGAATCCAATATATTAAAGCCAATAAATAATAAAACAATAATAATAAAGCAACAAGAAATACTGGAGAGAACTACTATATAAAAAAAAGATGATTCAGATGATAAAAGCAGCTCATAGCTTCATTTTGGGGTTTGGGTTCAAAGTAGATTAACTATTTGGATGTAAATGTGAATGAAATGTAAGTTAGATTTTACAAAGATCAAATTATGCTGTTGTAGTTTGCTTCGCTTACGCACTGCTTGTGTGTGTGACATCGAAAGCAATTTTATTGTCCTCAAAGTAAAAGGTCATTAGTTTTTTTTTTTTTTATCATTTGGCTGGACATTAAAAAACACAGATTTTGTCCATAAACATAAAAAAATATCTATTCAAATATTGTCAAATGGGAAAATTGTGACTGTCCTCATGAAGTTAGATATACAAAATAAGTATCAAAATAAACGATCTAATTGGGATCTAATATTGTCACAAATGACTACTCATGAACTTACATGTTACTTCAAAAATGTAATATAAAAAAGCTATGCAGTTTTATACAGCCAGTCTATAAAAAACATTACTGTACCCAATTAAAACATGTTGAATGACTCCCCAAAATCATGTTTGTATAGTCACTTTTTATGTAAAGGTGCAAGCTCATGTTCATTTATCAATCACATCCTACCGAGTGAAGCTTCCACATTTTAAATAAGTTATATGTCTGTGTGTATGGATGCAGCATATGGGAGTCTAACTGTTGGAAATGTGTCAAAGTAAATAAATACCTTGCCCTGCAGTGTGGCATGCTGCCCTCCAGCAAGAACTATTATAAACAGCATTTGATTATTCATCTATAATTATTAAACACGCAGTGTTTATGATCTCAAATTAATTGAGGGACTGCATGGAATATTTACACCTAGAAAAATATGATATTTATTTTTATTTTGAGCCCATTTGTTAACAGCCCACATATTTATTTTATATGGTTATAACAACAATAACCCGAATAACTTACTTGTGTGTGATCCTGAAGGGCTTCAGTATCTGTAAGCTATGCCGATATCTGCCTCGTTTAAATGTTATCAATATCGGCCCAATAAGAAAATTTGGCTGATATATTAAAGCCAATAAATAATGGATTATTTCCTTCAGCTGAGACACTTCAGATGTGCACTGTTCACAATGATTGTTTGAATTGCTTGAAATATGATTTGAATCACCACAAAAAAAGGAAAATACATGTTAAGTGCAACATGCAGCGCAAGTCTGTCATATAGGCTACATACAATAATAATGAGAACATCATTATAATTGTGAGCTTGGGACATGGCTTTTAATAGTGAGACTTTTATTTTCATAATCAGGCTCTCAAAAATTAATAAAAAATTTGGATTTATACTTATCGGCCGATATATCGGTTATCGGCTTTCAAATACCAAGAAATATAGGTATCGGACTTCGGACAAAATGTTCATATCGTTGCATCCCTAATAACAAATGTACTATTGACAAGATTTAAGAGAGTTTACACTTTTAACACAAAAATAAACAATCAGATTTGAGTAGGACAAAATTATGATAATTTGGGGCCTATATAAGGTGTATAGTTCATGTTTATATTCCCATATAGCTTAAATTTCAATCTATTCCAAAAACAGATTTGAAAAAAGAGCCAGTTAAATTATTTATTTAGAAAGTAATTTTAACTAGTGAAAATTGAATTGTTGATATCAAGAATTCACATCCTGGGAATGAATAAAACGGCTTGCCAAACAGATTCGGCGGTGTGACGAAATGCTCCTCGTTCATGTGAATTTGTGTTCCTGAAAATGTTATGTAGTGATAAGACTTTGAGACTTTGTACAGACTTTCACTATCTCAACTTAAAAACAAACCCACACAGTATCTTTCCATCTCAATTAGATTAAGACTTTATTTTTCATCACTGTAGTACAAGTCAAATGACTTTTACTACAGGTCACTAATGCAAAGGTCATGACCTTGTGTTGTGTTGACATGCAGGTGATTGTCAACTGTCAGCAAGTTGTTGTGATTTTTATGTAACAGCTCCACACTGAAAAAAAGAAAAGAAAAGATCAATAAGTTATGACAACATATAATTTTGCATTGCTTTAACTTTGCAAAGATTCAACTCAATTTTATTAAGTCAGTTTAATGTGATTTAAGTTGAAATTACTTAAACATCAAAGTTGATTGTACAACCTGTATTTTGTTTTACAGTGCATGCAGTCCACACTGAAATAGACAATAAACACACTGGAGTTGTTGACAATTAAGCATGAACTTTTAATATAACACTAAGATTTTAGGTTACAAAAGGGACAGACTAATTTAAATTTTAGGTGCCGTTTCTGCGTATACCACGTTTTGTGCTGTTTTAATCACCTTCGGCTGTTTAGTGCAAAAAGTACAAACATTCCATGTTCTTTAGGGCAATATATGAGGTCATAAAAACTGTAAGACAATTATGAACAAATTTGGGGACATTGTAAAACTGCTGTGTGCTAAATTAATCTCAGGTACATATGAAGTCAAATGTGTCTGTATTATACAATTTTGTGCCTGCTGTGATTAAACAGCAATTCTACATGGGGACTCATAGAGTTTCTGCAGACCTGCGCTGTAGTGACCTCTGTTGGTATTTTTCACACTTATTTACATTAGAATTGCCTAAAGCAGTGCACTTATCGATCCCAGTCCTGCACGGGGACCCACAGCACTGCATATAATGTATTTCTCTCCTTTAACACGCTTGATTCAGATCAACTTGTTAGCAGAGAGCTCCATCAACTCAACTGGATGAATGTCCTGAACAAGTCCTTTGCATGGTTTGGTTCCAGAATGGAATAAAATTTTCCCCGGGGTGAATAGATGACTATTCAGGACAGTGCCTGAAAATCCTGGATGGGTGGCAGGTAACATAAGGGACACAATGACCATAAATTCTACAAAGAAATGACAGTATAAGTTGACAGTTGGCAGTACCACGATAATTATAACGATTACAATAAATATATGGTCCTAAAAATCTTTCCAAAAGTAAAAGAATAGCAGAGTCAGACCACAACTAATTATAACGACACAGAGAAATGATATTCCTGGAATCACTATTCTCCAAGTGTGTTTGGCTTCGATGCGGCACTGCACAGACCGATCGATGATTTCAAAGACCGTTTACACCTCGTGTTAAGATGCGTTTTGTTCGGTCGGATTACAATAGACCAGGGAGACACATTCCTGTTTACACCTGGTGTTTTAATCCATCTCTTTTGTCCACTTTCAACCCCTTCTGTCCTGATTTCTACAACGAGAGGGTCTATGTGCGGCAGGGTTCGAAATGAGGGGGTCTGGGGGGGTCCTGGACCCTCCATAAGTCATTAGGGACCCCCCATAAGAATTTATTTTTGGATTATGGGGGGTTCCCGACAAATGTATTTTAACATTAAAAATGATTGTGAAAATTACAGGTCTTTAGTGACGTTTTATATTTATAACTGTATATATCTATACAGCGTCAGAAATGCTCCCGCAGACACGTACTGTAGCTGAACGAAGGGGTGTTTTGTTTTTAAACATGTCCCTAAAGATTTTAGTTCAGGTTATGGATTGACTACTTTGAAACAAAACCATCTAATGTACAGTCTTTTCAGACATCACTATTATTCAATCCAGCGGCTAGTTGTTTTACAAATTCCATTTAATATAACATAAGGGATGAGAAATACCATTTATATTTGATCAAACCCCTTGAAGGTGCATGGTGCTGGCATAATGAGTACACCTGATGGATTTAGAGTTAACTCAAGGACATAATGACCTGTTATTATATAAGGTGCTGAAACTTTGTTGCTCCAGAGTTAGAGGCTTAACTGTTAGATTATAGGCACTTCTCCAGACACCATACTGGGCCTAGCCCAATCAAGAAAAACATCCAAGACCATTATCCTACCTCCAACATTGGTCCATATAATTTTGCCTACAGTATATAGTGTAGCAGGGTAGTCTTCAGAATTTTTCATAATTGAATAATTACATTTTAGGGGACCCCCCCAAGAGTCCAAGTCATTTCGAACCCTGATGGGCGGGATAAATGTATGTGTTTTTTCAGATCTTTTGATCTAATACTTGATCTAAAGGATGAAATAAGCTCATGGAATTTACACATGAACGCACCCGGAGATGACAGAAAAACAGCTTTTGTTCCTGCTCTGACAGCTGCAAGACGACGCCAAACACTGTGAGTGCGTGTTAGAAATCAGGAATAGTGAGAGAACATTGTGCTTTGGTACGTTTTTCGTCATCAAATCACACTTGGGTCTTCAGCCGACACAGTTAAAAGGGATAGTTCACCCAAAAATGAAAATTACCCCATGATTTACTCACCCTCAAGTAATCCTAGTTGTATATGACATTCTTCTTTCAGACGAATGAGAAGTCGACTTGCGTACGGCCGTCTGCCGGAAGCTAGTTATTTTAGTCGATAAAGTTTTAAATGTGGATATTTTTCTTACACGAACACATCGCTTCACTTCAGAAGGCCTTTATTAACCCCCCCCGGAGCCGTGTGGAGCACTTTTATCATGGATGGATGCTTTTTATGGACTTCAAAACATGAACAGCCATTCACTATCATTATAACGCTTGGAAGAGCCACAAAATAACTCTGATTGTATTCGTCTGAAAGAAGAATGTCATATACACCATAGGATGACTTGAGGGTGAGTAAATCATGGGCTAAATTTCATCTTTGGGTGAACTATCGCTTTAAATCCCGTCTGACTCGCAATGTTTACGGGTTGGGTCAGTAGGAGATCTTTTGTGGCTGTTCAAACGCATTCGACCACATGAGCGTTTACAATATGAAAGCAATCCAGTCGAATGTGTTTTCCAGACAACTTCTGGAAGTGGTAGAAAGTGGACAAGCTCAAAGCTCTTTAGACCCCATTTACGCCTGTATTTAGCGTCGTCCGTAAGTAAGAGCGATTAGAGGGTTCTGTGCAACTCATCCAACCAGTCCTTCTCTAAACCGATACAGGGATTCTGGACATTGACAAATCAGTTTGAATTAAAAGTGGGAACCTGTAAAGGAAAACCAGTTACACTTTTACCTCCCAACTGTCGAAGTACATGGAATATTATTTTATAATAAACAACAGGCCTACATGTTTGTTTTTGTTTGTTTTTTCTGCATAAGAGTGCTGAAAAATGTCTTGATGAAGTCTTGACATAAAAAATATGATTTCTTTTTCCTTTTGATTTTGTGGTGAAATATGATGTCTTTGTGAGATTGACCCTCATACAGCATTGTCTTTATCACATATGGAGAGCTATGAGCTTCTCTGCTTAAGATGAGTCATGTATTTGAGACCACTCACTCACCTTAATGTAGTTATGGAGCTTGTTTGTCTGCTGAGAGTCATACATTAACAGTCCTGAAATCACTTAGACGGTTTCACTTTCCAGAGCTGGGAAATCTGCAGAACGCCGGCAATCAATAAAGTGGATCCAAAGCTCCCTATCAATTTCCACGAGGCTTCATGATGCATGTAGCATACACACTGCTGGACCTGGTTAGAGACATGGATGGCTGAATATATAAATAGACAAACAACCCTAATGATGCTTGAGTGGAAGTTCATCAAATGTATTCAAACATAATACACGACTTCACGTATAGTGAAAGAATATGTGAAACTGCCTTCATTTAATTTACCAGGATCTCCAGCAGCAGCACAGATTCATTTTGGTGCCAATGTTATAATGGATCACCATCACCATCTTTTCCCCTTCCTCAGTCAGTGAGATCCAGCAAACGAGAGATGTGTGGATGGAAGTGGACCAGCTGATGCACATCATCATGCGAGTCCATGAGCGTCGTCCTGTCTGACCTCTGGCCCATCCCAGAGAGAAAAAAGGTCCAGCGAAAGGTAGACTAAACCCTTTATCTGTCTATCCCAGCACAGGCTGCCCGGGCCACAGCCACTATCAACAGAGAGCCTGAAAACTGCCTCGCAAGTAACAAAATCCAGTCTCAGCTCTGTCTCAAAATAGATTTCTCTTTCTTGTCTTTCACCCCTTGTTGTACACGGCGCTGAAAAGATTGTCTGGAAAATACAAAGTGGAACTCACACTGAAACGACACCAGGGCTGCAGAGATTCAACCTCGCGTGTCCATTCAGCAGCTTGTTCAGAGAAGATAACAATAAAGACTTATATTTCTGTAGAAAGTATTTTCTGTGTGAAGGCCAGTTAAAGGAAAGTTCTGGGTTCAATATAACTTAAGCTCTCCACACAATCTGTGGCATGCTCTCGATTGCCACTGAAAATCAATTAGACTTGTCCCTCAGTTTTTAAAAATAAGCATTATATATATATATATATGAAGAGTTCAGATGCAAAAGCCTCTAAGTGCCATTTGAAATTCTCTTCTAAAATGATCATTTTTATCAAGCTTGTATATTTAAGTTCAGTAATTTCACTTAAATGACAATTAATAGGTCATCTTCATTGCCATTTAAGTTAAATTACTGAACTTAAATATACAAGCTTGATAAAATTCATCATTCTAGAAGAAAATTTCAAATGGCACTTAGAGGCTTTTGCATCTGAACTCTTCATATATAAATATGAAATTATACTAGCAACACATGAGGCTATGTGATACAGTCACTAACCTTAAAAATTGGTCAACAACATTAAAGAATGTTCACTTCAGGATACACACAAAAAAATAGTTCTGAGAAATGTACTATTTGTTTATTATGGTCTTGAAAAAAAAAAACATTTATACAAATTTAAAAAATACTTTTTTATAAAATATAAAAATATAAAAATGTATTTATATTTACAGTCAAACCAAAAATTATTCAGACACCATATCTTACTAGCGGGTGCAGGGCATTATAGTTAATTTATGTAAGTTAGGATAGCAAGGTGTCTGAATAAATTTTGGTTTGACTGTAGATGTTTTTTTATATTTAATTTGTTATATAGGGTATTTTTATTTTTATTGATTTATTTATGGTATCATTACATATAATATATAACATTATATACATACACTCACCGGCCACTTTATTAGGTACACCTGTCCAACTGCTCGTTAACACTTAATTTCTAAGCAGCCAATCACATGGCGGCAACTCAGTGCATTTAGGCATGTAGACATGGTCAAGACAATCTCCTGCAGTTCAAACCGAGCATCAGTATGGGGAAGAAAGGTGATTTGAGTGACTTTGAACGTGGCATGATTGTTGGTGCCAGAAGGGCTGGTCTGAGTATTTCAGAAACTGCTAATCTACTGGGATTTTCACGCACAACCATCTCTAGGGTTTACAGAGAATGGTCCGAAAAAGAAAAAACATCCAGTGAGCGGCAGTTCTGTGGGCGGAAATGCCTTGTTGATGCCAGAGGTCAGAGGAGAATGGCCAGACTGGTTCGAGCTGATAGAAGGGCAACAGTGACTCAAATAAGCACCCGTTACAACCAAGGTGGGCAGAAGAGCATCTCTGAACGCACAGTACGTCGAACTTTGAGGCAGATGGGCTACAGCAGCAGAAGACCACACCGGGTGCCACTCCTTTCAGCTAAGAACAGGAAACTGAGGCTACAATTTGCACAAGCTCATCGAAATTGGACAATAGAAGATTGGAAAAACGTTGCCTGGTCTGATGAGTCTCGATTTCTGCTGCGACATTCGGATGGTAGGGTCAGAATTTGGCGTCTACAACATGAAAGCATGGATCCATCCTGCCTTGTATCAACGGTTCAGGCTGGTGGTGGTGGTGTCATGGTGTGGGGAATATTTTCTTGGCACTCTTTGGGCCCCTTGGTACCAATTGAGCATCGTTGCAACGCCACAGCCTACCTGAGTATTGTTGCTGACCATGTCCATCCCTTTATGACCACAATGTACCCAACTTCTGATGGCTACTTTCAGCAGGATAATGCGCCATGTCATAAAGCTGGAATCATCTCAGACTGGTTTCTTGAACATGACAATGAGTTCGCTGTACTCAAATGGCCTCCACAGTCACCAGATCTCAATCCAATAGAGCATCTTTGGGATGTGGTGGAACGGGAGATTCGCATCATGGATGTGCAGCCGACAAATCTGCGGCAACTGTGTGATGCCATCATGTCAATATGGACCAAACTCCCTGAGGAATGCTTCCAGCACCTTGTTGAATCTATGCCACGAAGAATTGAGGCAGTTCTGAAGGCAAAAGGGGGTCCAACCCGTTACTAGCATGGGGTACCTAATAAAGTGGCCGGTGAGTGTATATATAATAAGGGTGTTTTTTTGTCATTTATTTCCAAATATGAATTATTAATCATCCATGACATTAAATATTTAGGGTGTTGCACCACATAAACTATGAACATCTTGATCTAACATCATAAAATCTCAAATTATCTAATATTTTAATAAGACATGACATTAATTAAAAATATATATATACTAAACTACTATAGTAGGCTAATAATACAACAACAACAACAAAAAACTATTTAAAACTAAAGGTTTTCTTTTCAAGAATTTTAATGAGGCTCATTTTACATAATGATATCAGGACAGTATCACCCTGACACTGACTTTATAGGTGTTTTCAAGTCATTGTGCATGTGATTCGGCTTCACATTGCTGCTTTAAACTCTCCAGAACGCCCCACTGTAAGTGCGTTACTGCAAACACAATTTGTGTTAGACAAATTTGGCTATTTAACTGTGAAACGAGTCGACATTAGTGTCACTGTCGATAGAGCTTAAGTTGTTTTGAAGCCAAAAGACTCCTTTAAAGATTCAGACATCGAGGATCTGCAAACAACGATTGACTGGAGGTGAACTTTATGGACTGAGGCGAGTAACCAGCCCTTCACATCAGCACTAACGGCCAGTCACTCAAGCGTGAAGTGGCCGCTCGAGCGTCACGGACAGTTCCGTCTTTGCATATTCTTAAGATCTTTATTGGGTGTGCAGTCACAAATCAAAACTCATTAAAGAAAGGCCTTACATTTAGATTTAATAAATGTGACTTAAGGGCAACACTGCTACACAAAGTTAACTGTCACCATGAGTTCCCTCATTAAAGACGTTAAGACACAACTCCATTTGAATGAACTCAAGGTTTCTGTCATAGTAACGGTGGGAATCTTGCTCTACATGCCACAGGTTTCATGGCTGATAGAACAAACACGACTGAACGTTTGTTTGCTCATAAATATACCGCTGACTTTTTAAAGACATGCTGTTGTTTATAATACTTTTGTGCATCTTTTTTTGTTGTTGTCAGGAAACATGAGTGAAAGGACATGAGCAAAGTTAACTAATTAATAGAGTCGCTACTGGAATCTGTTTTACTTTTCTACATGCTGTTAGCATGAAATGGCAAGCTTTTAATAAAACCCTAGTAGAGTGTAGAAAACAAGCCCACTTCAGTTCATTATTCTGCGGCTAGGGTTCTGACATCCTATGTTCAAAGACTTGAAATAAGGTCTATTTAGAGGCACACAGCTTGCTTTTCCCAGTAAACACAAGGAAATAAATCTTTAGAACATGGTATTAGACTAAGCCGATGTTATGTCTGAGGAAAAACAAGAGTCACATTTGTGACTGAGCATCGGTTTGAAAATGAAAACGAAGCGGCACTTAGTTGAAAACTAAGTGATTTTCATGTTTAAAAATAGAGTTCTGAACGCTCTTGGTAATCTCTCGCACTGAGGTAATCCGTTTCTCCGGTTGTTTTTTGAAAGGTCGGAGGCGTAATGAAGATGAGTGTGACTGTAGTTCATTAATCAGGAAGTGTGTCGTCTCAAAGGTATCACTGGCATTTCAAATCAAACACATCAGGACCTCAAATGAAATTATGTAAAAGGCCAAGAGGAAATGACATCATTTGCAAACACATGATTTTTAATTAATAAGACAATAAATGTGTTTACAAAAAACAAAACAAAAAAACAAACAAAACAAAACTGAAGTGCAGCTATTACCTTAACTATCGAGAGTGTGATGTTACACCTGAACCAGTGGTTACCTGTGACCCTTAGCCATAATTTTATATGACAGTCCTCTTTATGTCATAGTGTTTATTATTCATGACAAAATAAAGCCAACATGACTGATAAAAGTGGGGAAGTACCTATGCATTATTTACAGTCATTATATCGCAGTGGATGGAAGCTTGTGTCCGCCACTGAATAAAAAATAAAAAAGGTAATTCCGACTTTATCTCACAATTCTGACTTTTTTCCCCTTAGAATTGCATAATATAAATATAATATAAACTTGCAATTGCAAGTTATACAATAAGATTTGCAAGATATAAAGCCAGCCCAGAGCCTTTTTTTTCCAGAATTGGACTCGCAATTACAAGTTTCTATCTCACAATTCTGAGAAAAGAAGTCATTATTATTATATAACTATTATTTATATATTCATTATATTATATTATATATTCATATTGTATAATATTATAAAATGATCTTTTTTAAATTTAATACTCCAATTATAATGGTACAAAAGATTTATATTTCAAATAAATGCTGTCCTTTATAACTTTCTATTATATTCTATCATAAAAGAATCTGAAAGAAAAAGTATCTTTGTTATAACAAAAATATGAAATATAGGCATATTATTATGATTTCTGAAGGATCATGTGACACTGAAGACTGGATTAATGATGCTGAAAATTCAGCTTTGCATCACATGAATAAATTACATTTCACAATATATTTAAATATAAAACAATTATTTTAAATTGTAATTAACATTTCACATTATTGTTTGTACTGTATTTTTTAATCAAATAAATGCAGCCTTGGTAAGAATAAGAGGCTTCTTTCAAAAACAACAACAAAAGAATGCACTAATCCTAACCTTTTGCACTTTAGTATATAGATATTATTACAGTATATTAAGACAATGTGAAAGTGTCTATCCAAAGTAAAACCGTTAATTTGACCAGGAGGTTGACATTGCTCGAGGCCTGCTTGAACTGAGCTCTTCATATAGACACACACATGACTGTAATCTGCTCTCCAAAAGCCATTTCACTGCTTTCTGTCCAGAAGGAGGAGCTAGTGAACCGCTGTACTCAGTGCATTGGCTCCGATCTTTTATCCATAAGCATTATTATGGAAGTGGTGACCCTCTGTAACCTCCACGGGTTACTCCTTAAACAGATGGACGCTTTCTGTCATAGGCTCCGACTGCTGTAGAGTAATGAGGACCTTTCACTTGTGAGGGACGACGGGAACATTGGCTCTCCTTATTCGAGCCAATCACCTCCCTCTCATCCGATCGCTCAAGGGAGTCGCTCTTTGTAATTGCCTGGATTCACTTTGACTGGAGGAAGTCAGGTAAGAGTGAACTAATTAGCTAAAGCATCAAGATATGGCCTCCTAAAAAGAGATCCACGGAAGCTGGATGACTCCATATCCAATTACTTCCAAGGATGTGAGGAGCACGGCATTCAGGGGATTATGGGTTATGAGCCAGACTCTTGGGTTTGTGTAGTTTGACATCGCTGCCCTTTGGATTCAGAGCTGCTTCGCTTTTTAGGAGAGCTCAAAAAACAAGGCAAGATGCTGAAGGACACTCCAGTTCCCATAGGAGGAATATAATCGAGAAGTGAACCTTGTGGAATCCGCCTCAATCCACGCAGAATTGAGTATAAGACTCTCGGTGGTGTTGTGAAGACGCCGACAGAATGAAAAACATCTCCTGGGCGTCACAGAGAGATCTAATTAATCTGTTCAGGGCTTTGTGTGATGTTCAGAATATCTCAGAACATCTGAAAAATGAAGGATTCCAGTCGAGTAAATAAAGGTGACCAGGAAACAAAAGTACATAAAAATGACTACAACACAAAATAGTAGTATTCCAGAGAATATCTGTGCTTGTCGATGTGAAAACCACAGCCATTTGTCAAATGTAGGCTGAATGACAGTGATGGAGTCTGCATAAAGCCAGGGAATTGATGCACACTACCGGCTCCACACACAGCTCTAAGTGCTCTGATGGAACGGTTGGGGCTTCCCAAAAATAGAGGAACGAGGAAGGAAAACAGGACGGGTACACTCGCCCCGCAACCTTTCAGTGCCCCTGCATCTGTGCACGTGTTCTTTGCCTCATCCTAGTTCAAAAACATCTAAACCAGTAAAAGCTGGAGGAGAGTGATCTGACAAAGAGGGACTGAAGGTTCCATGATGCGTGCGTTTAAAGGGATATCCTGGGTTAAAGGGTTAGTTCACCCGCAAATGAAAATTTTGTCATTAAATACTCACCCTCATAGCGTCCCAAACCTGTAAGACCTTCATTCATCTTCGGAACACAAATAGTCTTTACTAACTTTCTGGGCCTTGAAAGTGGTAATAACATTGCAGTCTATGGCGGTCAGAAAGCTCTTGGATTTCATCAAAAATATATTAATTTGTCTTCCGAAGATTAATTTGGGGGGGGGTTAATAACCGTAAAAAAGGATGAGAACAAGTTTAAAAGACTAATTCATAAAAAATGATTGAATTATTAGCTTCACATTTCTGCTTTTTAATCATTTCAAAAAAGACCCCATTCACTTTCATTGTAAATGCCTCACTGTAATCTCAATTTGTGTTTTGTAATGCTGTACATGGATTGAACATGGGATGATGGGATCTTCACACACAGAACACGGACACAGTACAAAAAACAGAATGTTGAAATATTTAAGTGATCGAAGACTACAAGTAAAAATGCTTTACATGTTCAGTTCACTTAGATTTCAGTCCATCAGAAGAGTCTATATTAAAAATTCATGGCAAAAAGAAATAATGAATTAAGGGTTGTTCGACGACACGGGAAAACACAATCATTAGTCATTATTAATTCATGTTTGAGAGGCCAAATGTATGACAAGCATTTGAAAATAATTTTTCATACTTGTGGCCCAAGGAAATGAAAAAGGGCAGTGGGAACCAATCATGTGTAATAAAGCTTTAGTTTTCCTCAGCAATAAGCGGAAAAAAATAAATAAAATCACCTTACAAATTGCACAACAGAAGAGCATTAGTGACGCTTGACTGTGCCGCCGGAAGAACCTTCTCTCCGAACGAGACGCCATTTACTCCTGACTAACAGACAAACACACACACACACACACACACACACACACACACACACACACACTCCGATTGTTAATGAGAGTTCACAAGCTCTGTGCAAAAACTGCAACACTGCTCGACACCTTCACAACCGCTCAATCTGGTTACGTCAGTTGCACGTGATTAGAAAAAAACTCCATATAAAAGAATCATATGAAAGAAAAGGAACGATTCGAGATGTGAAAACAGCGCAGACCGACTCCGATCGCTTGAGGACACCGAAGAGCTTAAGACTACTGTGGTCACCAGCGTAAGCAGGAAAAGCCAGAAGGTTTGGAAGGACGTGTGTGGCATAATTTCAGCCGAATTGAGGGAATGTCTCCTAAAGGCGTATCTTTATCCCACCATTCCTCTTTTAATTAGCAGAGGTGCTGAAAGTTGAACTTTTAAAGAGCTTAGAAGCACTGGCCTAGATTGTTAAACTAATAAATTAGTCTGGTTGCAGATTTTTGTTGTGTTTTTTTATTTAAAAATAGCAAGTTATTCAAACATTTACAGGATATGTGAACAAAAGATTCTATGCAGCTTCTGCAGCCTATACAGAAGAGAAAAGAAATATATTCATGTTATTTATAAGGTTTTTCTTTTTTACAAATCAGAGGCGAAACGAGAAAAAGAAAATGTATGTTGACAGTTCAAGTCCTCGGTTCAGCAAACCCTGATTTTTACCCGATGAGTTTTCCGTCGCCGCAGCGGCCCAGAGTCACGTTGTGTAGTACAAACGCATGGTGCGCGTACACACACTCTGACAAGTGCTCGTGTGTACACATACTAAAACATACTACACACACACCAAAGTCTTGAGGTTCTCTAGGTCTCCAAGTGTTTTTCCACATTCAAATCCCATGGGGCTGGGCGGATGGACACGGAGAGCTGGCAGGTGATTGGTTGTAACGCCTCCGGTCCATCGGCCGTTTTGTTTCTCGCGGGAAGCCCGACCCGTGTCTCTACGCCGTCTTAATGCCCTCAAACCCACAGAACTTCCAGCGTTTCTCCAAACTAGCCCCGACTCCCGTCAACTCCTGCTTGAACGTGCAGGGCAGCCGACCCAAAAGAGTCTCCACCTCTGTGGTACTGATCTGAAACAACAAGAACATCAATGTTTAGGCCTCTGCTGAAAATGCTTCCAGTTTTCTCATTTAAGAGGAATCTTTCATTCGTGTTGATTTGTATAGCACTTTTCACAACACAGATCAAAAGCAGATTTATAGAAAATGCATGTTTCAATGATACACTAGGCGCGTGTATTACAGATTTTTTCTAAATGTCGACAAAAAACGAATGCGAAATGACGCCGTTTCCATTAGCCGATGTTATGCGACTAAAACTTCATTTTTTCTTCTCGCGATAATAAGTCATTCCAAAAATCATGGCAAGGGACGTTTGTAGGTTTATTATTATTAATCGAAGGAGACGTACAGTATGTGTGTTATCCAATCGTTAATGACAAGGAAATACTCGTATACTTGAGGGTGGCACATATTAGGCGTTTCTGGGTGTTTCTCCCACATATCTGCTTCTTTGAGTTTTCCATTGCAGTTTTGCTAAATAACTATTTTTCGAATTGCCTGAAAAACCACCTCATGCAAACGTACAAAAGTTTTTGCGTTTAATGGGAGTTTTTGAGAAATTGACGCGTATTTTCAATTCGCAATTTCAATTTGCGCAATTTGAAGGGTAATGGAAATGCGGCTAATGTCATTTTGCCCACATGAGTAGGGGCTCTGGAATGAAATAAATACATTTCATTTAATGACTTTGACACAGATGTCAGTATCAAGGAAAAAACTCTTTGCTAGAACCTCTAGCAACAAAAATAATGTTATATGACAATAATGTAATGATGCTATCTTTCAACGCATTAAGGAACGTGTTTTTCCATTCCACTGCGCTACATGTCCATTGTTTTTTTATGTAAACGCTCTAGAAAGCTAGATTGTCAATGTTTGACCATTGCGTGTTTAGATGTGTCACTATTTAAATAGAAAAATGGTGTGAAAATGTAAAGTCGATGTCCCTACAATAACAGACCGGTGTGCATCTAATAAATTACAGTATTCAAGAACGTTGTGCGAGTTTACTGCAGCAATGGTGCTGCGAACTTCACATACTTTTGAAAATCCAGCTTTTAGTTGATCCTGATAAGAGTTAAGTCACCTTCATTTATATAGCGCTTTCAACGATATAGATTGCTTTAAAGCAGCTTTACAGTGATAAATGGAAATTAAAGTAAGAGAGATTGTTTTGGCTTTACAGCAGCTCTAGAATAAAGTTATTGTCCAGCTAAAGTTCCATTTATCCCATTTAATGTCCATTTTCAGGATCCTGTAGAATTCAACCAATCAGACGACGACTTCTAAAGTGTTTCCAATTTTTGGTCCACAAGTGGGCAACACTTTATTTTACAGTACATAAAACACTGTGTGTAACACCTTGTTACACGATACATGTAGTTAAATGTAGTAATAACTATAAATTATGCATAATTACATAAAACTAACCCTAAACCAAACCCTAATTCTATAGTAAGTACATGTAGTTAATTAATATTACTCAGAACTCATTACACTGTAACAGACACCTTAAAATAAAACCTGTAAAACCTGATGTTCATTTTCTCCAGTATGATGTAGGAATCATTATAATATCATCTTGACCTTTATGGAGAGTAAGGACATATGGCCATCTGTACAAAGAGCCAAATGATCAATGTTACAAATGTACTTGCTGGATCATTGACCTAGAAATTGTGCAGAATCTTAAATATTTCATTTTACATTTGTCTGCTTTATTTTTTTAAATCCAATTTTCGCATCCCAGATTTTTGGACCCCACTGTATATAAGAGCAACATGAATCTCAGAACTCGCATGCGACGAGTTCTTCACAGGATCGTGAAACCCACTTGCACCAGCTTATCGAGTGCCAAGCAGGGCGACGTGAATGGCAGTTTATCAATTAAACCCTCCCACTGGAGTGCATTGTTTTTAGTGAAAACAAGCGGGAGTGTTGTTGAAGATATGAAGGCATGTGTGCACTGTGGAGAGAGAGAGCGTGGGCACTGACAGCCGGAGGGCTTCAACTCAAAACTGAAAAGATATAGAGCCTCATTTTCACCCTCCATCTGTAAGTGTAAATTAGTCACTGTGTGACAGCAAAAGAAGAGCGAGAGAGAGAGAGAGAGAGAGAGAGAGAGAGAGAGAGAGAGAGAGAGAGATAAAGCCAGAGAGATGAAGGGAAATAAAGGGTAATCAACACTGCGCTATAGAAAGATGAGCGTTTTATTTCGGCATTAAACATTTTGGCAGGAAAAGTTGAGGACTGTATTTGAGAACTGGAAGATGAAAACACAGACACACACACAGAGGAAATATGTGTGTGTGGTCCCGCTGTGTGTTTGAGAGCTGTGCTTACACCCTGAGCACTTTCTGTCTGCTCAAGGGCTGTTTACTCAGCAGAACATTAGAATGGTAAGCAGACTGCCATACATGCTTTCAGTCTGTGTGTGTGTGTGTGTGTGTGTGTGCAGGTGCTGTTAATACATTCAGTCAGAGTGAGTGAGTGAGTAGCCTGTGTGTGTGTTTGTCAAGGTTATAATCGTCAGTTAAAACTTTTATGAAGATCGAAGCTAATAAAATACATTGAAAAAAAGAACTGCCTGAAACGAGTTGTTCATAATTTCAGTCGCACGTCCTGTTACATACCAACTTAGCAATGTAACAAATTTGCATAATGCCAGCCTATGGTCTTCATTGGCTGCCCACGAACAACGTCTACTTTGACCCTCAAACATTGTAGTTGTAGTTGAGGCCTGGAAGAGTTTAGTTTGTGTTGTCCGCATGTTGAAAAAGTGCTGTTTTCAGCGCTGCAAATCCACATGCACTTCCAAAGGATGAGGACTCACGCTGGAACTGATATGAAAAACCAACACCATCGTTACTGTTCGTATCACTGTGTATCAAGTGCTGAGAATGATCTGGAGCAGGAATTCAGATATTGAAATTCCGACACGCGCAGTAAGTGGTAGACCAACAGACTGGGCCATCTGACCAATCAGAGCAGAGTAGAGCTCGGAAAAGAACTCAAATCTTCGAAGAACTGTTTCTTCATCTTCAGAATCTTCAGACTCTGAGAAATAAGGGGATGCTGCAATGTATATTTTGAGAAACTTAAAGTATTTTTGACCTTGGATGCATGTAAACCAATTGCAGGACAAAATTAAGAACCTATAATCTTTAATCATAGTAAGATTGAATGGCTAAGTTGAGTAACGATGGCTAACATCTGAAGATAAATAACAACTAAAATTATAATCAACCAAACTGAAAATTAATAGTGACATTTTCTGAACCGTAAATGGTGGTGTGTGAGTGTGTGTGTTTCATACCTTAGTGTCCAGCCGCTGTAAATAGGAGCAGATATATTCAATGCTGGCTCCAAAAGGATGGACGTGAAGAAACGTTGAGATGATTCCTGTGGAAGTAAAGCCAAAGATGAATCACGGATCTACACAGTATAAACCTAATATCGGTTCCAAAACCTTTTAGAAGCTGCCAGCTTTCAAGCCATATTTTTGCTAAGCACTATAATGAATGAAGGCCAATATCACTGATACCAGTCCTGCTACTGATGTCTCTATTAAATGAAAAAAATAAAAATAAATCAACTTCTGGGGATGAAATGAATTATTACAGTGGCAGTGAGAGCTCAACGTGCTGCAATTGAAGAAAACGCATGCAAATAGAAAAAAACACCAGCAAATTAAGACAACATCTTCATCAGTATGACAACACATGTACTGCAAATATAGAAACATGCTGAAAAAACACCGCTTATTGTTCAATGTCTGTTGTCAATGAGTTTTTGGTTTATTTTAACGTCGAGATCGTATGTGGGTTCTGAGTATTTGCAGCACATGTCGTCACATGTGATGACACATGTGATGACGATGTTTTCTTAAGTTGCTGGTGCTTTCCTCAGCTGTGTTGAGCTCTCTCTCCACCAGAAATGATAGCCATTTAAAACATTTACTAGGCTTAACAAATATTATAGCAACTTTTAATTTAAGTGAACTTATACCAATCTTCAAATAAACCCATTATAATAAATAGCTGTGCCTTTAATATAGTGTGTTGTATATAGTAATATTGTGATGCTCCTGTCTCTGTCAATATCAGAAGCTGTCAGTTCATTTTTCTCACCACTAAGTTTATTTTGCATATTCATTTTCACAATAAGTAAGAAAATTAGTTTATTAGTTACAACATTTCAAATAATTTAACACGGTAAACTGAAAGTATTAATCACAGAAAAAGACATTTACTTTTGACAGCCCTAATTTATCACATTTAAAAAATAAACTATGCAATTGTAAATAAACATAGCATGAAAAATATGTACATAAATGAATATATATGTTGAAAATATAAATAGATGTTTTCATTTTGTAATGTAAATCATTAATGTAAATCATTTTAAAAGATATAAATAGTTTAAAAATAAATATACATAGAGTACTTGTTTATTAAATAACAAACATTAGCTGGCAAAACGGTTAAATCAATTTCAAAACATTATTTACATAAACATCACATTTATTGATATTTCCTTGGATTAATTTATCGTAGTTGCAGAGCATTTTGGCATTGCTTGCTCCGCGTAGGATACAATACTACCTCAGATCTTGGCCCAAATGAGGTATCTTAGAAGACTGAATAATTATTAAAAAGAGAGCATGCCTGTGAGGCTTTAAAATGCCATCTAAGTAGGCAGCTCACTTGGTTTTGGAACAGAGCATCAGCAAATGATATTTCCAAGTGCTGATTTGCAAATGATTACTTGAGGTGTTTCCCCTGAAGTGGATGTCCTCATCGGCTAACTCTGCCTCTTGAACTTTCCAAAATGATTACTAGTGTTTAATTGCAGTTTTTGATGCTGTTTGGCGTAATCAAGGTTGTTCTTCGGCCTGCTGAGTGCTTCATCCACACACTCACTCATATGGAATAACAATAACAGCTGCTATTAGCACTTCTGGCTTCAATGTGATTGAGAATAACTCGCTTATTCTGAATGCATTATGATCAGGGAAGCACAGCAGCTCTCCAGAGAGAAGCGCACAGGTGCCGCAAAGTCAATATTCCATTAGTCTTGATGGACTGTAGACATAGTTTATATATTATACATGGTTTCATTGCAGTGTGTTTGGATTACTATACCTTTCCATTTACACACATTCATCCAAAGCCAAACATTGTAAGGGGAAAGAAAATGGACCTTTCATAACGTAATGCAATGTTTCACTAATGAATGTATATCTGCTAGAAGATATAATGCTGTATGTGCTTAAACAAACACCCTGAGCTGGCAGCTGTGCCCGAGACTTCATCCAAAAATTACAATTCTGCCATTTTTTACTCAACCCCGTGTCATTCCAAACCCATGCGATTTGCTTTCTTCCGAGGAACACAAAATGAGAAGATTAGCAGTGATGACAAAAATCCTCATAGAAATAGTCGCGGAAAATGCCATCTTTTGCAGCTCTCAACTCTCATTTGCATGTATACAATGTGTTTCGTGAATACGCTTTGCACCAGGAATGACGTCAGAGGTGCCAGAAGGAATTGGTTGCACTGTAGCTACAGTGAAGAGGAATGATCTTCAGCAAAAACTGGCTTAAATTTCAGTCTGATTCCTCCAACAAAACTTGAGAATAAGGGCAAAATAGTGCAAGAGTCAAATGTATAGAGCCCTGCACTCAACATTTGGAAGAAAAAATAGATATTGTGGTCACAAATTAAGAATTCCCACCCACAAATTAATTCTTTGATAATTTCGTTTCATCCATTCATTTTCTTGTTTAACTAAAAGAAAGTCAAATGGGCTTTGAACAGTAGTAATTAGATTTACATGTGTTTTTTCAGGACACACCAGCTATCGGTGGAGGGGAGAGTAGACTGATGTTGCCAATTAAACGGGGATTATTAGGAGGCCGTGATGGATAGAGGTCAATAGAGGAAAACTGCCCTGAACAGAAGAGTCACAGCACTCTTACCCAGAAATGCCTGGGAGTTTTAACCCTGTAAAGCCTGACATTTGAAATAATACTCAGAAAAATCTAAATGAAAAGAGTTGAGTATTTGATACATCTGGCTTTTATGGAACATATAGTATGATCTAAGAGAATATGCATCTCAGACTTTTATTCACAGGCCCAAACTGAGCAAAAATGTGCAATTTGGTGCATATTTATATGGCCAAAAGATGAAGATGAAATCATGATAGCTTTTATTGAAAACCAATGAGACTAATATGAGACTAATATGTCTTAAGAAGATATTTAAATGCTTAGTTTTATGATCAAAGCTCTGTAGTTTTTATTCTGGGGGCAGAACATATAACGCGATGCAATTAAACGTTCCTCAAAAGCAGCAAGCCAGCTGTATCAATTTGATACATTTTAACATGATTTTTCTTACAATTATCAAGTGCACCTAAGCTGCCTCAGTCTAATAAGTGTTCGGGCCCTATCATACACCCAGCGCAATGCAGCGCCAGGTGTTTTTTGCTAGTTTCTGCCTGACGCAGTTTTCACGTCCTGCGCCACGTTGTTCATGAGCTAAAGCAGATCTGATGGGATGAAAGAGGCTGAAGGAGAGCTCATGGACAGCTAAAATACTCCACTGAGGGTTACTGGAGCTGCTTTCTTCATCAGAGAGCAATGTACTGGACAGCAGCACGATCAGCACTCTTTCCGGTCACTGGACTGGCAAATAAGCCAAATAAAATACAGATAAAAACCTAGACAACTGTGCCAAACATGTGAAGGCAAGACAATTACACATGCAGATAATGCTTGTGGTTTAATCTGGATTATATCTTCCTTTTATGTTATGGCAATCATTTCTCAGATTATTATTATTATTGGCACAAACAAATGTACATGTGATAAGCGGGGCATAAGTGGAGTAATTGACTTGGATTGGATTTTTGAATTATTAAAAATCAGAGGTGTAACCACCCCTCCACTTTGAAGCCACATTACCACCTCAGGGTGTGCATTCATGTTTAATAATTCAACAGTCCAGAGTCAATTATTTCTTCCTTTCTGGCTGTTTCTCAAAATATAGTGAGCTGTCTACCTAGACAAAGTTTTTGGCCATCAATTTTGGCACATTCCACATCTCACTCACACACACACACACACACACACACTCTGGCTGTGCTGTGGATGACATGTTAAAGTTCCTCATTAAAAAGCATCCGAGGTGAATCATTTGAGGCTCATTTGGCCAGGCAATTAACACCTGCACCCTAGTAGAGATCGCTGTGGATGATGGAAATAATGAGACGTTTTTTTTTTTACAGTCTTATGTCTGATTAGATAAAGTGTGAAAAACTGCTTTATGTTGATGGTTGTGGCATCTCTTGACACTCACCCACGAGCAGAGCCTCTCTCTCAGACTTGACTGGGCTGGGCGGCCCCTTCTCCGGCAGGCTCTCCTTCTCCTGACTGCAGGACACCACAGCCGACGCTGACGCCTCCTATGGCAGGAAATAACAGCAAAAAAAGAAAGTTGTTTTCTTCTCACACACTCTGGCCCTCCCCTCATTACCCCGGCCCTCTGACGGGGCTGCAATCTCTTCGCCCAGTTGTGTCAGAGTGATTTATCCCGTGACAAATAAAGTTCTCCTGCGCTCGATTGGCCTGTAATGATCTGTCATGTTCGGCGAGAGGTTGGAGGAGGGGAAATGGGACAACAGAAGACTGTGTAGGGTAAGAGGAAAATATATAGAGAAAGAACAACAGAGTGGAAATAATAGACACTTTCCACAAAAAGGTGGCAAAATAGCGCCTGCAACCTTTTTTTCAGTAAGTTGGGGTTAAGTAAAAGGAGCTTAGCCTTCTGAAGTCAACGTCAGGAGGTCAATCTAAATATTAAATGAGTTTTATTATTTTCTAATTGTTTTCTATAGGGTTTGCAAGTTTTTGCAACCCTGTCAGCAGCATTTAGGACATGTATTGCTTTACTTAGGGCATAGGCCACGAACAAGGGCCTTCCAGTCGTCCCGGTCCTGGGCCAACTTCTCTACCTGTCCCCATGTGTGGCCAGACCTCTTCACATCTTCAGACCTCTCATGTATTACATGTCATTATTATATGTATTATATCAAGTTTAAATCTTACTTTAGTGATTTCGCTAACATTAAACGTTAAATCACCACAAAAAACATTAAATGAAATAAGTAAATAAGTAAATACAATACCGTTCTAAAGTTTGGGCATAGTACACTTAAAAAAAAATTAATAGCAAGAATATATTAAAATCAATCAAAAGTGAATGTAAAGACATTTACAATTTTAGAAAATATTTGTTTTAAATAAATGCTGTTCTTTTGAACTTTCTGTTTATTAAAGAATCCTGAAGAAAATCTATCATGGTTTTCACAAAAATATTAAGCAGCACATCTGTTTTCAAAATTTGATAATAATAATAATAAATGTTCCTTGAGCAGCAAATCAGCATATAAAAATTTTAAAACGTATGAAAACAGAAAACAATTCTTTAAAATTGCAATAATATTTCTGTTTTTACTGTATTTTTTTATCCTAATAAATGCATTCTTGGTGAGCATAAGAGATTCTTTTGTAAGACCATTTAAAAAAACCCATTTGAACGGTAGAGTATATTATATTGAGAAGTTGAAAAGACTAAAGTAGGACAAGCCAAATTCAATTTTTATTTTTCATAGAAGCCTAATTTCTTATACCAGATAATACTTATCTAACATATCCATGTCTCACTACTAAAACATTTACTTTTGTGTGCGATTTGTACGCGACCAAAGTGTCCCGTACTCGTGGAATGTGCCAGTGTGAGGTGTGATGTGGACAAGTGTCAGAGATGGAGAACAGCGTCTCCCACTTACGCTGGCGTGATTTGCACTTTCATCGCTTCCTCTGTCCTCCTGCTTGTCCGTCTCCAGCTAGTCAATTAAAAGAATGAGAGAGCTGTCAGCGAGTAATATGTCATAGGCTCACACTCACACACACACACTGTTCACACGGGGAAACTAAAGGACGCGGGACAGACCGCTGGGCAGGAAGTGGAATCACAGGCCTGACACGACGAGAGTTGAAGGTCAGGTTTGCAATGGATTTCTCTAAATGCCACATAAGCAGCAAAGCTCCAAAGTATTTGTCCTGCTCAATGAAACTCTAATGAAGCACAGCTTAATCGCAGAGCGAAGGAAGCCATTTCAAGCAGCTCTGCTGAGATTAGTAACGCAACCTGATGCTTACGGAATATTTAGTGGCGTTTGCCAAGGCAAGAATCACTATTGATATTGCTCATGCACATTGCTTATGGTTAGGGATTTGAACAAACCCCAAATCCATATATTAAACTTTGGATTATCACCATCTGGGTATACATGAAATATATCTCAAATCACACGGCTTATCGAGGAGAGGCGTGTTATTACTTTTCTAAGTGATCTGATTTTCATCTAGCTACTGTATGATAAAAAAGGTGAACAAATCCCATGAAAGGCCTAAGCCATATCTAGATAGCAGAATATTATAGACTCTGTTAAATTTTTTCTTCTTGTGGCAGCATACAGAGCGCCCTGGGGGCCACATGAATATAATAAAAAATCATGAAAATATTGGCTGGCCAACGGCAAGTTTTAGAGGGGGAAGCACCGATTACATTTTCTTCATGAAATGTAAATTGTTCGTATTATAAAGCAGAAAGCTTCAGTTTTAAAATCTGATTAGATAAATCACATTCAAAGCTGTGACTGCACGTTAGTTGACTTGAAATATATATAAGTTAGCTAAGAAGCTACAGTAGTGGCCAAAAGTGATGTCAGGAGATGATATTTGTTTTTAATGACCCTAAAAGAAAACCATCAAAATACAGGGAAATATTGTATATTTTTTAAAAACATTTTACATACGAGGGAAGAACAAAACATTTAACTTGGTGAAGGTATTTATCTGACAAAATCATTTGGCAAAAAAGGCAAACTAAAGCTACAGGTTTTATTTTACTATGCAAAAAAAGTTCATTAAAGAAAATTCAAAAAGCTCACAGAGAAAAGCATGCATTGACTACAACATAATCAGTTATGAATGTTTCGTTAGCTCTCTTTTTATTTTGCATGTGTTCATACACTGTAAAGTTGACAACATGTTTTTACACTGCTTTAACTTATAAAAAAAAGTTGAAAATTATTTTGATAAGTTATATAAGTTTCAACTAATTTTTTTAAGGTAGTTGAATGTAATGTAAGTTGAAATGACTTAAATATCTAAGTTGATTGTACTTAACATTTTTACTTTTTTATGCCTGTAGAATTTGTTTCATTGCGCCATCACAAATAAAACAATTGACTACCCTACATGCTTACAAAATCTTTAATAATATTAGAATAAAGGGAGTAGATGTAAATTTTTCTAGGCTGGATATCACTTTTGGCCACTGGTTTTCCATTGCATTGTTGAAAGAATCATTGAATTTGATTCTTGTAATTAATAAAATATTTAATTACTAAAATTTTTATAAATAAATAAATAAACAAATAATTTAACTATTAATAATACATTAATATTTACTGAACATTTGCATCATACTAATGTCAATTAAAAGGCCTGCTTTTTAATGCAGTGAGCTGATTCGGGATGGCCCACACAACTCTACGACAGATATTCTAGGAAAAATATTAATGAAGTTTATCACAGCAAGAGACGGAAGAGCAAACACTGAGACACACACGTCTAGGCTGATGCATGACATACGCAACACATTCATCTAGCAGAAAACAATAAACTGCTCTCACAACCGATGGGCACAGATCTATAGGAGGAATGGCTGCGTAAAAATTGATTTTCATTTCTTCCATTAATGAGTCTGTCTCAGGTGATTCATCAATGGACATGCTGATGCCTTGAACTCTCCTTCAGCATGGATCAGTGGTGCCGAGATAAATTCCACTGCAGAGTGCCAATCAAACCAGACTCACTGCTGCACCACATGCAGACATTTCCCCTTCTCTTCCTGCTTTGAATCATGAGTAGCCGACCAACCATTTCTAAAATGATTAGTCTTGGAGGTGATAAAACCCAAACTTAACCTAAAACGATCCGCTCCACGGTACCAGATAAGAAAAACCGAGATAACGACATCTGTCTGTACAAGATAACAGGCTATCAAATTTTGGGCGTGCATCGTTTAGCCTTCTCAAATTGCCGTTACCTTTTGGAAGTTCAATTTGAAACTCAATATGATTTAAAATGTCACCTTTTCTAAGTTTTATACATGAATGAATAGTTTTTAACTCGTTCGTTGGGAACGGTCCCCTAAGCGACACAGTCATCAGGTTCCCCTGAATAAGAGCTCTGTTGAAGACAGTGGCGGTGACACACGGTTAATTGAAAGCGGCTTGTTGCAGCCGCTGGTGTGGCGTGTTGGCTGGCGCTGCAGAGGTGCCATTAGTTTTCATTAGCGTCTGCTGCTGGGAACACGTGCGCTGGTCGGACTGAAGACCTTTTAAGAGGACCCATTGTTTTGCATTGTCTGCAAAATTGTTTAGGAAAAATCGGCAGAAGATTACGGATTCCACTTGCTCATCAACACGAGTGCTATGTGTGAATGGTGCAGAGTTGCATGATTTTGCCAGGAGCACTGGAGTTCCCTCACTTCAAGATTGTGTGATAACGCCCGATCAAAAGCATAACACGTCAATGTGACATGCGTGTCAGCATAAATTCATCGATAATTACATACAGTGTTAATAGACAATTAATAGTCAGAGATGGCAAAATATCATTGAAAAGAAAATGAATAAAATGTAAATGTTAGTGAATATTACTTATGGGCAGGTTCAGCAAAAGTATGAGGACGACAAGAAATCCATTGAAAAACATTAACTGAAAAAATTCATTAAAGAGGACCTATTATGCTTTGTTAGGTTTTCAACTGTCTGTGGTGTGTAATATTGCTGTCTGAGAACAAAAAAGGACTGCAAAGTTACAAAGCACAAAGCCACTCCAAAGGGAGTTACCCTCTAAATCAGTAAGTGCTGTTTCTGAACTTCCTGAAACACCTCGATTGTAGTCTTGAGTTTTCGTCAGGGAACGTACATGTCACAATATTCCTCATTTAAATAATTCAATTAAAAATAATTATTATTATAAATTAAAAATATTCCTCATTTTAGTTATATCAACATACTTTTAATTAAAATGCTAAAAAAAAAATAGATTTTCAACATTAAACATCATATTTTTTAGTTTATTTATTTTTTAGTTTCTTTCTTTCTATTACAACAGAAGAACCACAGGTAGATGGGAGGGCCTTTGAATATTGTTTTAGCCACTATTATTTTCCAGACATCATAACTGGATCATTGCCATCACATCTCTGAAATAATGCCTCTAATGTTCATGCGTTAACATGAAGGCATTCAAATGGCGGCTTTCTTGTAAACAAGGGAGTCTAATGCAAGAATTTCACACTGTTTTCCTTCGTTTCAAACGCAGAGACTCATCCTGAGCTCATGTTATTTTAATTAGAGCGCAGGGAATCAGATATTCTCGGTCTGATCTGATTCCCTGGAGAGCGTTCAGCAGGACAGACTCATTAATACACGCTGTCCTCAAACTGACAGCCATCTCATCTCCTCTCGTCATCGTCCTCTTCCTCCTCATCAGAAGGAACACACCAAACCCAGACAGAGTTAAAGAACAAAGACCCGACACAAGCACAGACAGGAGCCCCAGACAGAGACAGACATCTGTTACTCACGGGCATGGCGTGTGATGTGGGGAAAGCTTGAATCCGATCTTTCAGACTCTGGATCTGGCTCTCGAGCTGTTGTTTTTCCTCAGAGTTCATCTCCAGCTCCATCTCTCTCTGTTTCAGATCCTCACGAAGCTTGAGCAGTTGCTAGAGAAACGGCACAAAGGAAAATCGACGACATTAAAAACACATACCGAGAGAGGAGCTTTATAAGAAGCTCAAAAGGCCTGACACTGCACGCAGATACGATCATCAGTATTTAAAGAGAACACACGCTGTGCACAATCGCTTTGATGGCAGTTCGGGCTGGTTCATTAAACAATGTTAGGACGTGTGAATATCTATGGCTCTTGTTCAAAACCTAGTGAGCCACTTGCTATTCCTGTTCCAATAGGTCAAGGTTTGGCTGGTTAGCATGGACCAGTTAGATCCTGCTGGTTTATGTAGTAACTGGACCCAAAAAAGCACTGACAGCCGTATTGCAGCCGTGTATTCAGATTTTTATTGTAAGCAACATATGTAAGCAATACTATTTAATTAAATCTCTCTGTTTCAAAATTTCATGTTTAATTCAATGGGCCCTATCTTGCACCCAGCGCACGATCTGAAACGCAAGTGTCAAAGCGCAAAGCGCAAGTACCTTTGTGGGCGGGTCTCGGCGCTGTTGCTATTTTCCCGGCAGGATAAATGCCTCTTGCGCCTGGCGCAAATCTAAAAGGGGTTGGTCTGAAGTAGCTTCATTATTCATAGGTGTGGTTTGGGCGTAACGTGAAATAAACCAATCAGAGCGTCATCCAACATACCCTTTAAGAGCAGGTGCGCATGTTGCATGGCGGATTGTTATTAATACGGCGGATTTACCAGGCGCGCGCCAGGAGCGGTTCACAGCCGAGGAGACCGACGTTCTTTTCAACCTAATTTTCCGTTTGTATTTTTTTTTTAATCAATATACTGTTTGATATTGATTTTTCATTTTGACAAATGTAAATAAAAAAATGTCACAAATAAACACTTTCGGATGTTTTGGACTCGTTCTCTCTGAATCACGAATATATGCATGGTTATATTTTTTAAATGTAGTCGAACATTAGACCGATATTAATTTGCTTTACCTCACTATACTGTAGATGACGCACCAGCTCTTCTGCCAAATAAGCTCTCCTGTCCCGTGCTGCTGCTGGGGCATTTGGGTTAAGTGGCATCGGCACATGCAGTTCACCATCACGTCTCCTTTAAGTCCTCTAATGTTTCCTCATCTATGTCAACAACACAACCTTGATTTATGGAAATGTTGTGTAAAACACAACATGCCACAAAGAATGCTACAACTTTTTGAGGACTGTACTGTAAAGTGCCTCCTGACCTATCCAAACACCTGAAACGCAGTTTCAGTATGCCGAACGTTTGTTCAATTACACAACGTGTTTGTGTGTGTTTTCGATTAAACCGTATTTCACTCATTGTTGCTGGCATCAAAAATGGTGTCATCAGCCATGTCATTACTACAATTAGCCTGAAAAAATTGGGTAAATGTAAGCTAGATTTAGGCTTACTACATATTTCTTACATCTTCATGGACACCACAATGATTTCCCTCATGTGTTAATATTTTTCCTTGTTATAATGTAGGCTATGATTTGCAAAAATAAAAACTGCTGCATCTGTGTTGATGAGAGAATCAAAGTGTATGCGCGTTGTGCACCCGCTACATTATGGCCAAGCATGCGCGCTTAAAATAGCATTATGAACAACGCGCAACGCGCCACTGACTTTTGACTAGTTTTTTTCTGGTCAGTGGCGCAATTGTTTTCTGGAACTGCAAAATAGCACCAGGGAATGTTTGCGCCGAAACACGCCTCTTTTTTTGCGCCGACCCGCCCAGGGAGCGCAAGTTAATTTCCTAGTTTACCGACGTGCGTCTGTGGAGGGAAAAGTCCGCTTTGCGCGGGTGCAAAATAGGAATGATACATGCGTCAGTGTACAAAGTCAATTGCGCTGAGTGCAAGATAGGGCCCAATGTGTTTCGTTGCCGTTTTTTTGTAATTATTTGTAAATTTGACCAGCAATATTGAAATTGAAATTAAAATGGTTAAAAAGTAAATCTTAAACCAAATGTGTTTGATGCATATCATATTTCAAGTCCTTCTGGGAGGTCCTGTGCCAACCGAGGAAATGCTTTTTGAGATGAATTGGAACGCTAATGGATACATTGACCCATGTAATACGAATACGTCCTTGACCTAGACAGCATACAATGCCCAAATATCCTGTCTTAAGAATGCTCCTATGTTTTGAGACGTCTTGCTATCAAATAATTCAATCTCAGAAGTTATGACTGTGTTGAATACGGCTTTATTTGATTACCTCTAGCTCATAAAGACATTCCACCAATATGCACCTGATATGACAGCTGTTTCCCGACCTCCAGAGGTGCTGTGCCAGTGGATATTCAGAAATGATAGGGAAAATATTTGGACGGTGTGCATTTCAGCCAGAGACGAGTAAATAGATTTTGTGCCTTGAGGATGTTTGTATGTCTGTAGCGGCTCAGGTGAGGGACTGATTAAATCCAAAGCTGGATATACACACAGGCTCTGTGCTGCCAGAGGCCAATCTCAGTGGAGAAGTGTGTGTGTGTATGTGTGCCAACCGAATCTATATAAATTAAAACGTACAGTGAGGGGAATAAGTATTCAACACACACATTTTTTTTTTTATTAAAGGGGTGGTTGATTATGTTAGTTTGATTTATTATGTTAGTTAGTGTGTAATGTTGCTGTTTGAGCATAAACAACGTCTGCAAAGTTACAACGCTCAAAGTACAAAGCAATGAGATTTGCTTTTAAAGAAATCTTTTTTCAATGACTACAACAAACAGCTGGTATGGAGTCTAGGGACTACACAACATTCATCCCGGGTCAGTGACATCACTAACCCTAAAATGTACATAAACCCTGCCCCCGGGAACACGCAAGCAGTGTTGAGAAGAGGAAGAGTTGTTGTAGTAGAGCAGTGAGTCTGCTCAAGCTGTTGCATCCGTCTTTTTACATGCAATACAGTGCGTAACACAAATGCAATAGCATGCCACTCATAGGCATCTTACAACAGTTCCCACGCGAGCGATTTTATAGGTTATCATGACAGAATATGGTAATTGAGGATAGTTAACTGCAGTTTAAACATAAAAGGCAGAACAATTTCTGACATTTTAGCGCTCGTCTGCGTGAGGTAATCGGAGCTGCTAACACACACACACACACACACACACACACACACACACACACACACACACGCACTTGAAGCTCCGCCCTCTGTGCCGGGAGCAGTAGCTCATTTGCATTTAAAGGGACACACATGAAACTGCATTTTTACTGACCCTAAAAAAGGGACAGTTTAAACACGCTGTAAAAAAAAATCTGAGGTATTTTGAGCTAAAAATATCACATACACACTCTGGAGACAACAGAGACTTATTTTACATATTGTAAAAAGGGCATTATACCACCCCTTTAAACACAGTTCCAATGCAGCAATTGACATGAAACTTTGACCAGGCATTGGTTTTAACTCAAGAAATATACACAGATAAAGAAATCACAGATCACAATACATAAATCAAGTAATATTTAATAAAGTGGAATGATTGAAACCAAGGCAAGGCAGCAGCTGATTTTACTAAGTACTTAGATTTAGAATCAGCTGGGTTAGTGTATGTTCGGTTAGAGAAAGGCTTATTCACCTCTGAATGCAAGTATACAAACATCTCGTGTTGGGTAGAAGCAAACAGCTCTACATAAGTTGTGCTACATAACAACGACACTGGTTCCAGATGGATTTCACAACTCCTAAATGTTCCTACAAGCACTGGGGCTTTTATCCACAAGTGGAGGGAACATCACTCCACATCAACCAGCCACATACAGGGCCTTGTTTTAAGGATATAAGCACATGGTCTAAAGCGCACGGCACAAGTGCACTTAGAGGGTGTCCGAATCCACTTTTGCTAGTTTAACAACGGGTGGACACGCCCAGTGCATGGTCTAAAAGGGTTGTCTCTATTCTCTTAATGAGTAATAGGCCTGTTTTGGGCGCAACATGCAATAAACCAATCAGAGTCTCATCTCCCATTCCCTTTAAAAGCCATTTGCTTTGCAATTTGCATTTGCAATTTGCAAGCAGAAAAACTGAACGCTTCTCTAGCGAGGAAACGGACCTGCTCGTGCACGAGGTTAAAGCACGCAAGCATTCATCTACGAGACAAAGTGTACGCACGTTGTGGACCCGCCTATAGGCAATTAGGATGATGAGGATGAGACACGGGTGGACCTTCCAGCAGAACAATGATCCAATACTTACTGCAAAGATTCCCGAGCGAGAAAAAAAAAGTTGTTGGAATGGCCCAGTCAATCACAGGACTTAAACCCAACAGAGCATTTATGAAAGAAATTAAGATTCACAAGAAAACACACGGGAATATTCAAGATTTAAAGTCTGTTTAGAAGATTGGACCAAAATCCCACCTGAGCACTGTGACGATTCATTTGACAAATAAAGGCTTTTCCACCAAGTATTAAATACAATTTCAGTAGGAGTGCTAAATACTTTTTTCCTGTGTCATTTTACTTTTTGATGTATTGTAATATTATGATTTATTTATATGTGTAGATTTAATGTGTTAATGTGTTAGAGTTAATATCAATGCCTGGTTGTTGAATTCAACATGTCCAAAAAAAAAAGTTGACGTGTTGAATACTTATTTCCCCCACTGTATAATGTAGTGATTCAGTAGTATTAATTCATTAATAAAAGTCGTGGAGCAGTGTTAACAAAGTTTCTGTGCTCCTTTTTCTGTGTGTGTGCAGCGCAGTCTCTGATCTCTGAGTCAGTGTGTGTGCTTCAATGAAAGCAGCGCATTGATATAGAACTCGATTAAACTGACTTGGGCATGTGCATTCAATTAAATGGTTTTATTGCACACCTTTCAGCCAATCAGAATTGATAAATCAGACAGAGCATGGTATAATTCACAATATTACTGTTTTATGGTTTTGTATACTGCATTTATGATCAAATAAATGTTGCTCTGGTTAACATAAGTGACTTCTTTCAAAAAACTCGTACTGACCACAAACTTTTAAATGGTAATCAATATAACAAAATGTAATGTAATTCAATTGAGTGTAATGTTTTTTTTTTTTAAAGAGCGAAATAGACATTTCTGAATAGAAGTAAAATGGTAAAAATGTATTATGTAACGTGTTACCCCAAACCCTGTTTTGAAGCATGTTAATTTGTTGACAAACCTAATAAAGCAGAAGCCACGAGGTGCTCCAGACTGCTCAGATTTCTCATTACTGTTCCTGCTCAGCATTCAGACGCCAGGAGCTATCTGAGCTACATAAACTGTGGTGATGTAACCTTTTTGTTTGACTTCATGCCCTGCTCATCATGAATAAATCAGTCCGAGGGTGAGTTTAACACGCTCCGAGTGCAGGAGCGAAAAACATCTCAGCAGCCTCGGCCTGCCATTTGAAAGTGATTCAACTCTGAGCAATGGCCTACACTGTTCACTTCATGTGACAGAATAACATGCTGTCTTCACAGGCTCAGTGAAGATCAGTGAACACTCCCGTTTCTAACTCGAACAAATAGCTCAGCGTACGGCTCATATGTGACCCGAGTTCATCTCATGGCACAGCAATGTTCAATATGCAGAATTCCATTAGGGCTCATTAGCAGAAAGCACACACCTTTAAAGTGAGACAAACGCCCCTCTCAGTCTCCTTCATGGCTTAATAATGGCAAGGTCAAAGTCATGTGGAACATCTGTATGTGCTGGGCTTACAGGACTAGAATGAGGGTGACCAGGATTCTTTGCGTTCTATTGATGGATACAGTAATGAGTGGGAACAAAAATAGATGGACCATGGAACAGATTTAACCCTGACCACGCGAGTTTGTATTGTGTGAATGCACGGTTTAGGAAAACAAATGTGGCTAAAAATCGCAATCAAATCTCTAGGTTACTCTGAGTGGAAAAGAGCAGTGAAGAACAGAGGATGATAGCGGGAGACTGTTCTAAATATAGCGCCAGTCCTTGAGAGAAGATAAAATAACGTTTGGTAATAGAGATGAAAGTGCTTGATGGGTGGGACACGTCTACGGTTTGTGCCTATGTGGGCAGACGACATTTCCATGATTCCACATGTTCAACATCTCTTGTGTTTATTATTTTGTGTGTGAGTGTTTGTGATTGATGACCTGGATGCTCTGTAGAAATTAAGCGTTTCGGCTCAGGACTCCCTGTGGTTTAACTGCTCTAAAAATTCTCACGCACAACAACACCATATTCACTGAGTGAGAAAACAGTAGGTGTGTGAGACTGTAAACACACACTCGATGAGTGACGGTTCAATGGACCACCCCATGCTGCTTTTTGAAACGACACGTTTTTGGTTACCGATCTTAACTGTGCCACATCACCGACAGGCATCTGCCCATGTCTTCAAAAACCTCCTGCAGCTCTGCGTGAAGTTCAACACTACAAATATCATTTTGTTATTCAGTATTTTTGTCATTTTCCAGTGAAAATATCTAAACAATCATGTGCCAGTGGCATAAGGAAAAAAAAAACCCTGTAACTTCATACATTCTATAAAAACGCAAGACTTAAAGTCATGTTGTAATAAAAATAGAGACAGATCTTTTCTTCTGTATTGTGATGTACATCCAAGTGAAATGGATTATCAGCGGGGAACTTGGTTCTATGCATCATTTGTTGATTGGATGGAGGCAGATCTAAATAGGAGATTGGAGTCAATTGTAACAAATGTTTGGAAAATTATTTTTTGTGGCTAAATATGCATGGATGAATATTTTATAATAAGATCATTATAATAAGTGGCTTTTAAAAAAGATCATATTAATATCATCATAACAATAATAATAATAATCAAAATAATATAAAATAATAACATCAAATAAATGTACTTTACTAAGGATTTTTACACATTTCAACTGGAACCAAGACAAAAACACTGCTTAAGAAAATGAGAGTTTTTTGCCGTATACCTTGTTCAGTGTGTGTGTGTACCTTCTGCATGCCCTGCAGAGCCTGCTGCAGGAAGCTGAGCTGCTGCTGGCGGGTGGTGTCCTCCTCGCTGCGCTGGGGCTGCGCTTTACCCTGCTCCTGTTTCAAAAGCTCCACCTCGTTCCTGTAGGCATCCAGCTGACACCGCAGACTGTCGTTCTCCTCTTTCAGAGCCTCCACCTGAGCCAGTGGCCCTGGGAGGCCAGAGAGAGAGTTGGAGAGATATTAAAAATGACAATTCCATTGGTGACAGGAAAGGGGAAATAAGCAGACAGAGGCACACGAGCGAAGGCGGCAGGGGTGAAAAACAATGACGGAAGCGAAAAAGAAAAGGCACATATTAAGAGTCGTGTGCAGAGTAATAATTCACGGGGTGGTGAGGACTGGTAAGGGTAAAATGAAAGATACGGCAGAGGAAACCAGTGTTCCTCAAAAGCTGCTTAGAGAATCCTGCTGATGGACTGAGATGAAAGGACCCTCAGTCCCACTGCTGCGTTCCTTTTGCTTTCAGAGGCTAATTAGAGAGGATTAAATGGAGAGAAAGTGTATTACTTAATGCTTGACTTAATGTACCATGGGCATTGTTATCAAATGGCGGTAATTAAAACGGACGCAAAAGGGTTCTTCACACCGAGGCATTCCGTCATTCAGCCATCTCTTAACAACTCGATGATCAGAGACGCCACCTCTGTGCCGTTTCTAGTGGGAAGAGATAACGGGATTAGACCGAGAAGCTTGTCTCTCTCAGATTGGGCAGGGAGAGGGAGGAACAGCTGACTGCCTGATCGCGGGACCCTTTGGTTATGCTTCTCTGAAGATGGAGACGATGAACGATTGAGTGATGTGGGTGCAAGATAAGGGAAGCCAGGTTAAGCTATGGACACCATCGGAAGTCTGCGGGTAAACACAATGTCACATGTCCCAAAACCTACCTAGGCTGCATTTTAAGTGTCACAAAAGGTAGCCAGATAATTTAAAGGAATCCCAGAATCCCGTGCAAGAAGCAATCCAAGTATATGAGTAAAATATACTTGTATTTCATTAAGGACTGAAAAGTATTGATAAATGATAGTTCATTATAGTTCTATTGTAATACTTTCACAGTATTTGTGTGTGCTTTGTATTTCTTATGCTTAAGAGTATCACATTAGATGCATCCCAATTCATATTCTAGCGCACAACTCTTTGCCATTTCGTAGCATAAATAGAGAAGTGTGTTATCACTGAAAAGATGATGCACTTAATTAACTGAAAAAACGAAGTGTGGAATGTTCATAACTACATGGTTGACTACATAGTGCATGCATACATAGTGTATAGCACGTAATTTGGGACACAAATAAAGTGTGGAATGTTGGAGATTTTATGCACTCAACAGCTGCAGGTTAAATTAGATGTCAGGGCAGAGCTATCATACTCTGATGTTGAATGACAAAATAATTGTATCAAATTCATACTATAGAGATTTGAGTACGTAGTGCATCATTTGGGACTATTTTTATGCTTAGCAACAAGTTAACGTCAAACTCTATAGAGGTGATAAAACTGACCATTGTTCAGTGAATTTCCACAGGCGAAATTCAGTCATTTCAATAGAAACCCATGCGATCTGGAATTTTGCGTGAGGGCGAAAGTTTTCCCCACGCAGATTTTGCAAAGGTTTCAAGCTGGTCAAGCAAATTCGCTAAGCTAACCAACAGAAAGTTTGCTTCTCTGTGAGCTATTCTTCATACATCACTTTACTGACAACAGATCATTTTGCTTGCAAAATTTCGCTAACGTTATGCACCTTATTGGAATCAATTCATCAACTTATTTTTATGAATCACTTTATGACATTGTGGTTAAGGTGGTGTTTTTGGAGCCCTTCACATTATTGTGTTCTGCTTGTCTTTTTTTTTTTAATCAATTGTCTATTTACACATTTAGCAGCATAAGTTTAATATTTTCAACATGCTATGAGACACTAAGGGTAGTTCGTCTTTGAGAAATGTGTCTTGAGACCCCTGAAGCTTGCAGAATGGCCACTCTGTTGCGCTAGACTGAGCACAATGGAATGGCAATTCACACGGGACGCAAGTACGCATCCTTTATGAAGGTAGCTGCCATGTTATAGATTCTGTGTTTTGTCTGGAAACATGTTTGGTGTGAATTAGAGGAGAAAGAACTAAAGAGACAGAGAACAAGAGCGAGAGAGATATAGAGACACAGATATAGAGAGAGAGAGGGGAAAGCAAGCAGTTTTTATCGATTCGTCTCATCAAGCTGCTGCCCTCAGAAACAGTCCGGTTCACCTTCCGCAACATGGCAGGCAGATCTATCGACCTGTGCTGCCCAGGGGTGCTGACAGCAAAGAAAGCAGCACCCGTTTGCACACTGCACTATAGCTATTGTCAAAGGACACTTGCCCGTTACCAATGATTAACTCTGGGGGAAAATAAAAGCAAACATGTTGGTTTGCAATGAAGATGGAGGTGTTAATATGGCTAAAATTCACACAGATGTTATCATGAGCCACTCCCCCTTTTCACGGCGGTTGCTCGTCTTACTGGCAGGTATGAAATATTTGTTTTCATAAACGAGGAGGGTGTTGAATTACCTCCTTCATTAACCGTGTGGATCTCCTGCCCTTTTCTATCGTGTGACATCCTTTCAAATATCTGACAACCCACTGACAGTGATTGTTATCATTGTTTTCTAATAACTAAGGTCGCAGATGAGAAGACGTGCGAATCAAACCTGGTAAATGTACGATTTTCATTTGCATATATTTGCATACTAATGAGGGTCTCTGTTACACAGGAGAATCTCTAATATTTATGTTCAAATTTCATGAGTTAAGTGCCACATATGAAGGGCCAACAAAGGCAAACATTTACTGTAAAGAGGGTGCACGTGTGAGCTAAGTAGTCTCAAGACGCCAAAAAAGACACTGGAATCCCACAGTGATCTTTTTATGTTATATCCCATGATTCTGTCCTGAACAGCCATGGTACAGGATCTCTAATAGCAGTTTTTTCTAAAAGCAGAACCTAAAATGAGCTGGAAGTACAGCTGGTAGACACATGCTCTGCTCAATATCACCACATTTAGGAAACCACAGGGGGTAATGGGAGTAGTAATACAAAAAATACACTTTTTCGCCACGATTGATTCGGCTGCCCTACAGACAGATTTGATTTCATTCGCTCACACGAGCAAGTGAAATCATCAAAGTAAAATGCTGGAGCTGGAACGGTGGACTAGTGGTTTAAAAACATGGTTCAACACATTGATCCGTAGTGCTTATGAGGGTGGCGCAAGTTTAAATCCAGCTTGCAATATTCCTTCTTTCTGTTCCCCTTTCCTTTGTCCCATCTCTCAAAGGCCAAAAGAGACCATCTACTTTGATCAGTCTCCCACCTTAAACTTTTCCCTAGTCTGACATTTAACTCACCCTGGTAGCTAATGTTGGGGATTGAAAATTTAGAAAATAATCGTACACGACTCACGAATGAATCTCAAACTCAGAATGCCTTAATTTAATCAATCAGAGAAGCTACTGAATTAATCTAACTCATTCCATTTTCAAGTCAATCCATTTTTTCATTTTAGAAATAAATATAAAAAATTAAATAAAATAAAGACACTAATAAATAAAAACAAACAAACATCATAAACTGACATAAAAAAGACCATAAGTACTAAAGAAACTGTTCATTGAATAATACAATTTCCTAACAATTCCCAGTCCTGGTTTTGTTGGGAAAAAAGGCCACATACAGTAATTGATATTTATGGCTAAAAAAATGTCTGATACAAAAGGATTCTAAAACACTTTGAGGTCTCACAGGGAAGGGAAATTATATGAGCTTCATTAGTTCCTGAGAGAATGTTTCTAGAAAAAAGCTGGATAAAAGTGCCAGTTACACAGTCTGAATCCAGATATATGTCAAGGATCATTAAACAGCCAGAGCCTTCCATGAAGCTGTAGTCTTTATTTCCCCTCTTCATTTATTCTATGAAAATTAGCTGGTTATTCTATCTGCAAATGTGTCAGCACTGTGTGGCCCAGGAAAAGGTTCCACATAAAACTGACAAATCACCAGTGGATTCAATCTGTATATGCAGTGGGTGCTCAGAAACCTCTTTAAGAGAATGAGGAAGTACTGTTTATATTGCTTTGGGAAAAATGTCCATCTTTTGCTTACAGACAGTCAATCTAGAACAGTGCATACCTGAATCATCCGAATCTTTGCTATCCGGGGCGTCTTCCATGTCATCATCCGACATCTCCATTTCCTCCTCCCTCCGAATTCCCATCAGCTCTTCATTGTGGATGTTTCTGATCTCCTGTGAACGAGAGGAACTGAGTCTTTAATCCCAGTCGCTGCTGGATGATTTCTCACAATTTGATTAACACATGAAATTCATGAGCCGGAAAGGCAATAAGCCATTCGATCAGATTGTAAAAAAGAGATCATACTCGTAAAGTGCAATAAAAGCAGGTGGCGCTGCTCCAGCGTTATCGATGCAGAAAGACACCTGATGTTGGCTGACCTTGTCTCTGTACGCAGTCAAACAGGGACTCTTAATGTGTTATAATGGCTGCCAGTGGAGCTTCAACGTGGCAGGAAGGGATTGCAGAGCCACCACAGATCGGCAGGGCCAAGCAGGGGCAGATGAAGCAGATGTCTGGGTATGTTGGCTCTCCTGATGGGGGAGCTCTCCGGCTAATGAGCCATGTGCACGGCAAAGAGATCGGGCTGTGCAAAGACACAACATGGCCGCCACAGGGAGAGAGACTTACTGCCTGACAACAAACAAAAAGGCCCAGCATAAACATTGCCATCTGTCTAGCACAGCAACACATGATCTCGCCGAGAATTACAGAGGTCGAGCAGGTAGCGCAAAAACAAACAGGCCCATCTGCCCAATCAAGAGATGGATCAACTATCTTTTCAGATTTAGACTTTTCCCCAATCTTTAACACAGGAAGTCTTGCTGCCCGCAGTATGAATGGGGTGTGATTGAACTCTCGGCAACTGGACATTTCTGTTTAAAAACCAACACTTACCCAAGCTTTGTATACGCATGCAAGAAACGGACGAAAAACCTTGCAGGGGAGCTCAAGAAAATGAGGATGAAATTCTGCTAAGCCTGAATATACCTCTGGGTCAACAACTCCGCCATCACATTTACAAGAGAAGGGCACTGAGGGTTCAAACAGCTCCAAGGGTGAGAAAAGCAGAGTAAACATAGTTTAATGGTGTGTCATCTATTACCTATCACCTGCTCCAGATATACCTAACCTCATTCCGGACTGAAGAAACCTCTTCATACAGCGAAGAATGTTTAAATGCCACTAATGGGCTCGGTTAGAACATAAACATTTCGATCATGAGGTTCAAAGGCTTGCGAAAGCGTGGCATATCCCTGAAGCCCTGCATTGTCATACTAGAGGGATTCCAACCGTTTTTGACGTCGGCTCTTCTCAATACATAATGGAAAAGGTAAGAGAGGCCTGGTAACTCCCTTTTTTTCTCAAATGAGGCATCACCCCGCTATGACAGCATCGAGAGCTGCCACAGCCACGGTGAAGCTGCAAGGCATGCCAGCCCGGGAGCGAGAAGAGGCACATATCTGACGATAAACATTCCCAACTTAAGTAGTCAGAGAAAAGGTATAATAAGGAAGGATTGGGGATGAAAACTGGAGGTGAGGACTACGTCAGCTTCTAGAAATGATCAAGGCTTGTTATGGCTGTTGCATAACCTTTTTTTGTCGTCTGATGTTAGAAATGAAAGAGGTGAAATGAGAGGAACTCAATAAAAGAGAGAGCTCAATAAGGACGCAATTACCGCAGCATTAATAAGCTCTTTTCACAGATGAAGAACAGAGTAAGTTCTAAAAGAACGCTACATGTAACTTTCATTTGGAGACAAATCAAATCAAATGTCAATTAACATTTTAAACAAGGCAGTCAATCAAGGACTCAGAGTTCATGAAGTTGACAAAGAACTGACTGGCAGTAATAGCAAATTGTCTTAATGGGCTTCACAATGGGCTGGAAATGAGGAAAAATCTAGTTCTGATCAATGTTTGCACATGGGAAAAATAAATTAAGATATGTATCAGAAATGAATGAATGAATGAAATCCAATGGATTATAACTTACATTTTTAGAAATTATGCAACATAGTGCATATTGTAAACACCTACCTTGAACCTTGAGGAGACTCTTTTGGCATTTACAGTACCTGCATCTTAAAGCTGTTCCAATGGCTTCAAGTAAACATAAGACAACATTTGAAACCCCTCCATAGTAAAACTATGAGTAGATTACTACCCTCCTCCAACACACTTTTAGGAGGCTGAAGGTCAAATTTACCCATTCAAGCACCTTTAAGCATCTTGCTTCTTTTTTTAATCATTTGGTATTTGCTATTATACAGGCAAACATTTTATTTTTATTTTAAGGCACAATAAAAAAAAAAAGACGATTCTGATTTCATTTAGACTTTATAGTCATGATAATTAATTACTGTAAGTTTCTAGGAACTTGTTTTTATGACACATGGACAGCCCAGTCCTCGGTTGATTTCACACTCATTATTTGCTGAACAGGAGTTCTCAGCTATATTAGATGTAAACAATACCAGCCCTCTGATCCATGTAAAATGGTGTTTTAATGCTGCTTGGTGCTAATTAGACACCAGATTGGGTCTTCTTTGTGCACTAATAATGAGAGAGATGTCTTAAAACTTACCTAATGACCACAGAAAACAGGGGACACAGACAGAATAAACACCTTAACAGCAACACATGTGGACTATAACTCATTAATTAGCTTATCTGTCTCAAGCTTCTAGCGATCAAGAATAATAATTATTATTTTTTTCTATTGAGCTTTGGGGGTTTTAGAGCGCCAATGATTCAAGATACTGGTATTTCTATTGCTTCTATCAGGAAAGATTTAAATGTTACCTGCCGGTTGTGAACCGCTGAAATCTCAGTCAGAATTGGGTCAAATATTACTACCGGAGAGAGCTGAGCAGTTAAGATTATCATTAACATTCAACTCAAAATAAAACATGTGAACTTCATAATAGTTTTAGAATAGAATAGAAACATAATAGAAACATTCTGCATAATTAATTGTGAAGATGTGAAGCATGCCATGAATACATTCACTTAGAGAAATGAAAACACCAACCTCTGCTTGCTTTCGCCACATGTCCAGGTTCTTGCGTTGGGCTTTGGAGAAATGGTCCCATGCCTTTTGTTTGGTAGCAGCGTGGAATACAGACACAATCTGCTCAACTGTGGCAGGGGATGCAGGGGCCAGTATGGGCGTCCAAAGAAAGAAAGAGAGAGAGGGGCGATTGGGAAGGTGCAGAGGAGTGAAAAAATTTGTGTCAGGTTGGAAGGAAGTGATGTTCTTTTCCCCTACCCCCCTCTATAAAGCACAAACACTGAGCTGGGGTGGACTGGTGTAGCTACAGGGATGAGATCTGAATGAGATCAAACTTCTAAAAAAATCATGTTAAAGGATTAGTTAAGCCAAAAATGACAATTCTGTCATAATTTACTCAACCTTATGCCATTCCAAACCTGTAAGACTTTATTTCTTCTGTGGAGCACAAAATAAATATTTTGAAGAACGTTGGGGTCAAACAACATTGGACCCCATTGACTTGCATTGTACAGTATGAAACATTGATACTTTTCAAAATATCTTCTTATGTTTTCCACAGAAAAAGAGTCATAGTTTTTAAACGCCATGAGGGTGAGAAAATGACAGACTTTTCATTTTTAGATAAACTATTCCTTTAACTCCTGTGGCAACTATGAACTTCTGTTGAATGTAGTACAACAGCAGCTGGAACATTCTGCCTAAAATCTCCTTTTGTGGTCTATTGAAGAATGAAAATCTATAGGGATTGAATGAGATGAGAGTGAATAAATAATGACAGATTTTTAGACTCTCTTGGGAAGATCAAACAGTTGAATCGCGAAATCCTTCGCTTTACCTGAGAACAACTGTATCATCTCATGTTTCTTCTTTCTCAATTACCACAACACACCTCTCACCTTCATCGACTCTAATGATCAGATAGTCAAAGGATCTCCTGCATTTTAAGAGTATATCAACTGATAATGAGATGAATGTTTCATCTACGACCAGTCGTCTGTTCAGAATTAAGAGACGAGGCAGTCAATCAACTATTTTGTGGGGCGTGAGTGCTTTGGATGTTAGAGATACATGGCAGTAATTTCCTGTGAGAATGTAGAACAGGAGGAAGACGCAGGACGGAAGGGGAACAGCTGCTGAGAAGCACAGCTGCTAATAGTATGCGCTGCTCTGACACCTCTGACATAAACTCCGTTCCTAAATCTAGCAAGCTGCCAACCTAGGTGGCGTTTCAAGATAACATAGGTATGCTAATGACATGAAGATTGAATCAAAAAGAAACACTGAAACACACTCTCGTGGCCTACATCTAAGGCAGCATCACACGTATTCTTTGTAGAGAAAAACAAATCATCCAAGACGGTGAATGACAAGAATAAAATATTGATTATAAACATATACTCTCGTAGAATGATTTCTGAAGGATCATGTGAAAAAACCTCAACTATTCCAAAATTTAGAACGGTAGTTTTTTTTTTTTTTTTTTTGCTAATAAGAATAGTTATAGAACCAACTGACAAAAGTTATCAAAATTGGAATCAAAAGTTTCTGTGACGCATGAAATGTCCCAAATCATTCACTAAAGAGATTCCGTTAGTTATATTGCAGAAAATTCTTTAATTTTGTGGCATTGCAACAGTTACCATCCCTCATGTCACTGAAAATCACCAACTCTCATTGACTGAACACATGACTTAAGGTTGGTTTAGCGCTGTTTAAAAAAGTCAGTGTGAGAGGCCCTTTAAGGGTTAGTTCACCCCAAAATGAAAATTCTGTCAGTAATTACTCACCCTCATGTTGTTCCAAGCCCGTAAGACTTTCATTCATCTTCGGGAACACAAATTAAGAGGTTTTTTTAAGGAAATTTTAAGGATTTCTTAACTTTTCGGGGCTGGCAAGTTTCAATGCTTTAGAAGCCTATGGCGGAGTAACCCAGCTCTCAGAATTAATCAAAAATATCTTAATTTGTGTTCTGAAGATGAACGAAAGTCTTACGGGTAATCACTGACAGAATGTTCATTTTGGGGTGAACTATCCCTTTAAGAAGGAAATAGCATGTCATCTCACTATTACTTTAAATCAGTCTTGGTGTGCTTGTTATTTTTAGAGAAATCTAATAGGTCTTTAAACAAGCCACTCTCATGACTAGATCATTTGGGACTATTATATCATATTTCAAAGAGTTACTATTTGTGCCATGCATCACAGATCCCAGAAATTGTCTGTGTTAACAAAGAAATGTCCCAGTGTCTGGGAAATGACATCAAAACATCCATCAGCCTAAGTGATGTAACAGTAGGACTGAGAGACAGAAACATATGGTGCCAACAGCTTGATGGATGCATGACATCATTACTGATGGTATAACGTACCTATGCAGATTCACTCAGATATCCCATCTCTCTCTCTCTCTCACTGAGAGGGGGTTAATAAACCTTGGGGAGTCAGGAAGGCTGCCAAACACATCTGTCTGCAGCATAGGCATGCTCAAGAGAGAGAGAGGCTGGATCGATAGTGACTTCAGCATCCTTTAATTTGATGGAAGAGATCGATGGCAAAGCCAGGACGGAGAGCATGTGTCCGAGTGTACGTGTGCAAGTGTGCAGAGCGCTTTTAGTCTGATGTGCGGCCACGACACTGCTTAACGCAAGAGGCAGCAAATCAATGACAGTCATTTTTTCATGTTCACTATTCACATAAACATGATGATAATTGTGTAGTAATTGTTAAACTTATACCAGATTTAGGCCAAAACACACTTACACTCTATTTAAATACTTAAATGCAAACGCCTCCAGTTGTGCAAGCTCAATTTTATGCATCATTTCAAAATGTGTCAGAATGTATTCATAAGGTCATAATGCACCGCCAGTACGTGTTGCTTCTTAGCACTGCTGCAAGGCCAGATATTACTACACTGAAAACATTTCATTTGAAACAATTTGTACTCATAAATTGCTATAAATTGCACAAACAATTGAATTAAACATTAGAAATAATGAAATAGTATTTTCTTGTAAAATGTTCTCCACTAATGGCAGAGTAAATGTCTGAAAATAATCTATCTGAATATTTTAGTTTAATGCCAGACATTTGAAGGGAACTATCACCCTCTTGAGTACTGGACTATGATACTGTTAAAAAAAATAAATAAAAAAAAAATAAAAAAAAAACTTTTACATTTATGCATTTGACAGACACTTGACTTACAGTGCATACAGAATAAAAGTGACTTACAGAATAAAAGCAATGACCTCAGCGTTTCTCTACTGCACCACATACTTGCAATGCATTGGCCAAGCCTTCATTTGTATTTAATGCACTTAAAATACATTATTCACAATAGCAATAATGTATTTTTGATCAAATAAATGCAGCCTTGATGAACATGAGACTTCTTCCAAAAATATTTTAAAAAACGCTTGCCGAGCAAACGTTTGAACGATTGTGAAAATCTTTCACTTTACGTTAAGAATGGAATATATTGAGACCATATCAGCAGATATTGGTAATTATTAAGTATGTTAATACTCTATCTGTCTGAATGATTATTTTTTTGCCAATTCAAGGTGAATTTAACTTTTTAGTTTTTAATTTAGCAGTATCTGATAGGGGTAAAGAGATGGACTACAGCAAAGATTTAGCACTTTATAGGACTTTTTTATCTTCAAAAGCGTATAAATGGTCACATGCATGTAACTAATTTTGCCTTTACTAATATCACTCTGAAATATGGGTTTCATAAGGGGGTTTCCCACTGAAATAACCTTGAAATTAAGCAAAGTCCTTAAACCAATATAGACTTATAACATTGATTACGTGAAAACATTTGCTTGACTTCTCCTATATTTGTGTAATAATAAATTACAGCCTGCAAAAAAGACCGTCTTAGACGAGATCGTTTACAGACAAGTTAACACTAATCCTACACACCATCCTTCAGATGGGGCAAACACAGATTTAGTTTGTGACAGCACCAGTCTTAAGCCGAAATAGTCTTTTCCCCAGAATTCCCATGTCACCATGTCCCACCTGCCACTGCGGCAACCTGCTGCTCTATCCTCCTGCAGGGCTGCAACCCCAGCAAGCTTTTAGCTGTACATGCCTTTCATTATTTATCTGGCTGTGCTCTGCCTGCGCTCAGATAAGACAGATGCTCGACTGTCACAATGCTTTCTCTCCACTGTGTGAGCGACTGTTCTGCTGCATGTGTTTGTCATCAAAACAGACCAGACATTACTATAGTGCCAGATACTTATTGCAGTTTGTTGAGAGAATTGTATCAAAGGTTGCTGTCTGCCGCTTGTAGATAAAAGGCTGGACAAAGTTAAATACCCGGGGAAGCTACTAGAAGGTGACATTGACCTTTCTGATGGAACATCTGTAGGAAGATGGTTTTCCTGATAGAAGATAACTTCGACAGACAGCCAGAGCAGGCTTGGTAACACATCAGTATTGTCACTTCTTCCTCAAGCAGACGTTCTAAACCCATTAGAATAACCTGACAGGTTTCAGAAGGAAACATCTACAGTAAATGGGAGAAAACAAACAAACAGAAAAGATATTTTCTGGCAGATGAAGCCTGTATCTCTGGGAAGGTAATGTTTTTGTCTCCTGAAAACAATAAACACCTTTGGATTTCAACCTGCTACTAGAGATTAGACATATTCGTAAATATGTATGTCTGCTCCATCTCTATGACATCAGGATGGGGGCAACTACAGTCTAAGGCGCAATACACTGATAGACAGGCATCAGTGATGTGGTGTTGTGTAGTGGTGAAAGTGAGGATATCCATGTTCTAAGAGAGAGACTTACCATGTCATTCAATCTAGGTCAAGTTACTGCATAACATCACTGATAGAGGAACTGATCAAACAACTCAGTGGGACAGAGAGACATGATTGGACCATGATCGCCATGAAATCTAGTCAGCCAAGTCAGTAGAGGAGGAGTAACACTTTCTATGAAGCCTGTATACTGATGAACATCCTGAGTTACATATTTTGTTGATCCTGGAACAACATTCCTGTCCGAGAATGTAGTCCTAACCATATCCCTGCCTTCTAACATACCCATGACTTTTCCCTAAAATCAGAGGGAAATGATGAATAACACTGATGTAGAAGCACCTAACCCTGATTGTAAGCCTCAACTTGACATAAACTGTAAACGTGTCGTGCCTCAAATCTGATTGTTCCAGGATCAACAAAGATTTTGATCCAGGAACATGTTGCACTTGGTGAAATCAGGTTCTGCTATACTGATAGAGTACATTTCATAATACCTTACAATGCAACCTTAAAATTATGTGTATGTTCTTATCAGTGTCACTTTAACCATGGTACAACGCTTTCAAGAGCATAAAGCGTTAAACTCGGTCTGATGAGCATTTACTCTTTAAAGGTGTAACCATGAAAACGCAAGGATTATAATGTATTACGTTCTGCATCATAGGGATGTACCTGAAGTCAAATACCTTATTTGAGGGGCTAAAATGAGGTAAAATGATTTAATATTTAATATTTATAAAAAAAATAAACATTTGTTTCACTGATTAACTGATTAACCAACCAAGCACACAGACAAAGGATATTTTTATAATTTTTGCTTAGATTTTGTTTCTCCTTTAAAGCACTTTTAATCTTTATTTTACAGCAGTCATTAAAAACAGAATAAATAATTTTATAAATAATACATGCCATTTTAGCTATAATTGGAAACTATAAATGGATTTTTTTAATACACTTGTGTCTTGTTTAAGACCCTGATAATACCCATACACAAATACATATAATTTTGACATTAATTTTTGCCACAGATACATAAATTACTGCTTAAAAGTTCAGTTTTTTCACGTTTTAAAATAACTCTCTATTGTTGATCAAAAATACAGTAAAACAGTAATATTGTGAATTATTATTACAATTTAAAATAACTGTTTTACTGTATGAATGCATTTTAAAATGCTATTTATTGCTGTGATTCAAAGCTGAATTGTCAGCATCATTACTCCAGTCTTCACTTCAGTGTCACATGATCCTTCAGAAATCATAATATGCTGACTTAATGCTCAAGAAACATTTCTGATTATTATCACTGTTAAAAAACGCTTGTGCTGATTAATATTTCAGAAAAAGAAAGTTAAAAAGAACAGCATTTATTTGAAATGGATATCTTTTGTAACATTATAAATGCATTTACTGTCATTTTATCAATTTAGTTATCCCGTACTGGATAAAACTATTTGAGAAGAAGAAATAAAATCACTGAACCCAAACTTCTGAATGCATTTTATACAGAAAACGGCTTCACTGCACACTCCTAGTGCATTATAAGGAATTGTGAATGTCTTTATAATGCATCATACATACAGGCTTCACAGAAAGTGTCATGTCATCAGAAGTGTATGCAAATCTATGCAAGTTGATGTTATTTGAAGAAATTAGTCAATGACTTAGAGAAATTAGTGACCATTTGGGGTTACTTACTTTTAATCTATGAAGGGTCATCAGATGTGCTGTCCAGAGACTAAGTAGCTAAACAAAACCACAAACTCAGGGTCTTGATAATCTTCTACACATGCCTGGCACGTGACAGATGACAGGCCTGTAGCTGCGCATACTCTACCTTCTTCTGCTTTCAGTGGTAGAGACCTTAGGAGAACTTACCTTCAGTCCACACTGATCTCAGATCAAAGCATGTACACTATCAAACCAAGTCATGGAAAAGCTGCAGTGTAAAATGACTGATAGCAGAGCATAAAATTAGCTTGCCTTGGTTGTGAGGTCAAAAGTTGAACAGATTTTCATAGAGACAGTAAAACAACCTTTGCCATTACATTCAAAAATGAATATGTCTGAATGCCTCCTGCTTGTATAGTAAATACACAGCACACTGGTACATGTTGTTCAACGTTCATAAACAGATGCATATGCATGACATAACATATTTTCTATTGAAAATGAATCATTTAAGGCAATTTTCTGTGGACCTTTTAATAAGTCTATATTAATTCCCCCCCCCGTCTCTTATACCACAGTTGCATGTTAATGATATACTAAATCTATATCAGTCTTGTTCTAAGTTCATAGTACATGTCTGCAACCCCCCATATACTTGAATCACAGGCAGACTGAACATTACGCCTGCTCATGCATCAAGGAAACTATATGTGTGAGAGTGTGTGAGTGGTAGTTCCATTTCTCTGGGCATTGGATCAATCAAGTACAAAGCACTGCAGCGTTGGGCGTACTATCACGATGGCAGGAAGTGAAGTGTAATCATGCAGTAGCTGACAGCACCCATTTACTAAATGCTTCCTTTTGTGTCTGATAGTGTATATGAAACTACGGTGACGTCACACAACAGTCAACGGCACTTTAGGGATCTTCAGAAAAGCAGCTTGTACTTGGCGTGAGCAGCGCTACAGTTCTGAGGATCTGTTAAAGATTTTAGAATGTAATAACTCTATGGTTTATAATGAAAAAAAACAGGTTCTTACTGAACGATCAACAAAACCAATTTTAACTTTATTCACTATTTGAATTTGTTGGACATGCACTATACATCAAGTTTTTTTTTGTTTTTTTCTAAATAAAGTATTAAGAAATTAATAATCAGGGGTTGATTGAATTGATCAAAGGTGACAGTAAAGTCAAGTATGATGTTACGAAATATTTATATTTCAAATATATTCAAAACTTTCTTTTCATCAGAAAGTAGTATTGTTTAAAAAAAAAAACTTGTAAGCAGCACAACTGTATATAGCATTTATTTAATAATAATAAATGTTTCTTGAGCTGCATATTAGAATGATTTCTGAAGGATCATGTGACACTGGAGTAATGTTGTTGAAAATTCAGCTTTGCATCAAGAATAAATAAATTTTTAAATATAATAAAATGGAACACATTAAGTTGTAATTATATTTCATTATATTACCGTTTCACTGTATTGTTACTGTACAGCCTTCGTAAGTATCTTTTAAAAATGACTTAAAACATTTAAAAACTATGAAAAATCTTACTGACCTTACTGAATCTTACTGAAACTTTCGAACGGTAGCGTATATTAAATTATTGACTACACAAACTCACACATATAGTGAGACCCTTCTAAATGTGAATTGTGGCATATAAAAAAAAAATATATAAATTATAAATATATATTAATATATATATAAATATAAATTATATAAAAATATAAAAAGTGTGAAATGTGTCTTATCCGGCCTAAAATTTGGTTTGGCACCTGTGTTAGTCAATGCTCATGTATTTCCCCATATATTTGCTTTAAAAGGAATCATTTCAGGGTTTGTGCATCAGAGAAATGCAAATCTGCAGGTTAATGAGCTATGATCTGAGCTATCACTGACTACGTTTACATGAACAGCAGCAATCAAATGATCGACCTTATTCTTAATAAGACAATATTCTGATTAAGGCGTTTACATGAGTTTTACATGTTATAGAACATAGGTCGATTAATAGCACACGTCATTACGTCACCATGCCACGCAGTCCGACGTCCCCACCGTATCAACAAACAGTTCGAATTTGTTATGGTACCATATGCAGTTTGGGGTTTTAATTGTACGTAAGCTTCTTATGCAGTTAATTATTTGTCATGCTATTCGTGCAAATAGACGAGGGCGGATACAAATTCTGAAGCCATGCTCTCTTGTTTGCCATGCTCTCACTGTCGTGTGTGTATGTGTCCTGTCGCAAAATGCTTGTGATTAAGGTTTGTACATAATGCACTTCGATAATGCGACTGAAATAGGAATACTCCACACGTCTTAATCCGATTTGTGTTTACGTCAAGTATGACTTTAACCGGATTAAGGTAATTAGAAATCCCTGTTTACATGGTAGTTTCTTAATCAGAGTATTGTCTTAATATCGGAATACTGTTGTCCAATTAAACGTACTGATTGTGTAAAATCCTGTTCCTTCACTGATAAGGATGGAACAATCCCAGAAATGCTGTCTAAATAAGCAGCTTGTTCGGTTTTGAGACGGAAGCAACATCTGAACACTCATAAAGGAACACTCACATTGTACTAAAATCCCAGAAAGGGCGTTCTTGAACTTCTCTTTGGCCTCCTCCATTTCCTTCTCATGAGCGGCCTTCTCGTTCATCAGCCTACGGATGTGGCTGTTGGAGGACTGGATCATTGAGTAGAAGTTGTTGGCGTTTCTGCGGTTCACCTCCCCTCGTTCCACCCAGGTCAGCAGGACACGCACAGCCTCGGCAAAATTGCCGTCGTCTGAGTGGAGAAAGGAAAAACGGTGGGGGAGAAACAGATGGTGGGAAGAGAGTTGAGTACAATGTTAGAGAGGAACACTTCTCATCTGGGACCTTCTAGTGTCAAAACTTATTAGTAGGACATGCTTATTGGGCCAAAAAGACAGCAGATGCACACTAGCAGAGTAGAGGACATTTAGGAGAGGACAACAGAACAGGGAACGACATCTACAGCATGTGGCAGGTCTGGAAGGTCAAACCTTGTCAATCATAACACATTATTGATATTTGATATTTTGTGCTTTCTGTACAAATAAGGCGCTGTTGTTCATGAAGTCCTCAGGTGTGTACGTGCAGACGGGAGCGGAAAACAGTCAAGATGAACTACAAAGCTTTGGCTTGCAACTTTCGGCTGGGAATGAGATGAGGAACAGAGGAAACTGAAAATCATTGTAATGAATGCTACAGGGAGTCTCTTCCAGCAATATCTTATTCTTTAATGTCATTGTGTTTATTTAAAATATGCAATTTGCAGTGCAGTGTTGCAAAGATATTGCAGTTTGTACAGCGAAGATGACTGCTGTTGTAAAAAAAAAGAAAAAAAAAAGTGTTCTTGTTGCTGTAATCCTGCTCACAAACACATGTACAACTGAGAACTCTAGGATGCTTTGATTTATTTATGGAACTCCTAACTACAGATGATCAAAAATTGCTATCAAATAATTGAAACTATTAATCCATCAACAATCCTTTTAAGACAGCATCAATTTGTCATGCATATGAAATCCTTCTACATTTACCTGCTCATTTACCTGATTTAGACTCAGTGAGTCAACACTAACAGATTTACAATAATAACTGTCAAAAATAACTGTTCAATATTGCATTTACAGACAAATCTAGCAGATATGAGGTATGAAAATCTGTTTTCAGTACAAAGTACAAAAGGTCCACTAAACACATCATGTAATTTCATCCTGTCTTCTCTTCCTTTCATCTGTTATTTGTAACCACTGCAAAGTGAGCCTAACAGCATACACACTGGATATAAATGGAAAAGTAAGGGAATCTGAAGGAAACATGGCTAAATTCAACTGATTTCGTATAAAAATTTTTCACTTCAATGCACTTTCTCTCCTTGACAGAGAATCAAGATGCAGTCACTAAACAGACGATTTCAATTAAACCGCAAGGAACATCAAACTCGAAGAGACAAACAGCTTTTCGATGCATCCAGCCAACGGGCACACAGACTGTAGCAGCCTCTTCACAAGATTCAGGAAACGACAGAAGTATGACAGACCAGAGCAACAAATCACTGTTACGGAAGTATAACATGTTATGTGTCCCACCTTTGAGCTTTTCTCCTAACTGGCCACATTCGTGCTCAGAGTAATGAACGATGGGGGGTGGTGAAGGGGGCCGTAGACGATCCTCTTCTATTCTGCGACGGTGCCTCTCTTCCCGGGCCAGCATGCGCTGTCTGCATTCCCACTCGTACAGGTCATCTCGAGCCTGAGCGAAATCTACATGGAGCCGGCCTGTGTCCTTCTTATCTGTACTTGATCCCAGCCTGATCCTATAACCTAGAGGAGAGGAGATGGAAATGGGCAATGGCAAAGAAAAAGGGAAGGGAAGGAAAGGAAAGAAAGGGGAAATGGAAGGAGAAAGGGAGTAAAGCAAAAGCAAAGTAAAAAAAAAAATAGAAAGTGGGAATCAATGGAAAAGATAAAGGGAAAGCAAAAGAAAAAAGAAAAAGAGGAAAGAAAAAGAAAAAGAAAAGCAAAAGCAAAAGAAACGGACAAGGTGATAAAGGAAAGGGAAAGATGAAGGAATGAGGAATGAAAGATGAAGGAAAAGGAAAGAGGGAAAGGGAGTAAAGGAATGGACAAGGGTAAGAGGAAATAGAAAGGAGAGGAAGTAAAGAAAAAAGAAAAAACAGTAATGGAAATGAGAGAGGCAATAAAAGAAAAGAAAAGTGAAAGAGGAATGGGAATGGGAAGCAAAGGAAAAGAAAGGAAAAAGGAAGGGGAAGGGGGAAAAGAAGGGGAATGGGAGTAAACGGCAGGACAAGAAAAGACAAATACAAGAAAAGAAATAGGAAGGGGAATAGGAAAGGAATGAGGAAGAAAAAAGAAAGAAGAAAAAGAGAGTGCAGGGCAAGAAGTTAAATAGTATAAAAGAAAAATGCAGGAAAATGAGAACAGCAGAAAAACATTCACCCTTAACAAACCCCAAAAATGTTATGAGAAAAACAACATATTATCAACACTGATTCATGAAGTGACCTGTGACAAGATGACAGCCACGCACTCCTTTTAATCATCTCTTCTAACATGTGTTTGCTGAAAGATTTGCGGCCAAACTCTTCCTATTTGTTTATTTTGCGTGACATGTAAAAAGTCCCAAATGGTGCACTCAGATGGGGCAGTCGAAACAAAAACCCTACCAGCACAGACAAGCCGTGATATATGAGAATAATCTAGTTTGTGATGGGGATGAAAAAAGAAAGTGATTTTATATTAAGGTTTATATATTTCAGCATAAAGCAGAAAATTGCTTGGAAAAGCATCTTGACAAATAGCCAAGTGGTATGAAAGAGGCTCCAGTGAATTATGAATCACATGATGCTCTGAGTACAGAGAGGGTTGAAAAGTGTTTTTAAGGAGAATGTATATTCAGAGATGGCCGTGTCAACAGAAATGAGAGAAAGAGCTTCACAGTTTACTTCAGACTCTCCATCACTTCTTTACAGCCCCCAGACGCTGTTAAATATTTTACGCAATGTGTTCACGTTAGAAATGAGCACCATTATTTATGGAAAGGCCTGCAGAGCTCCGTCACATAATATATGGGGCCCTGCTCCAATCTCGCCCCTCTCCACTAAGAGAGCAACACTCAGAGAAGAATAAATAATGGAAAGGGTATTATTGGAGTGGTCGGCACTTTAAACTTGCTTTCTGGGGCTGAGATGGACATCCTAATATTTACATACAAAGACTGATTTAAGATGTGACTGGAGACTAGAGATAAGTGAAGCAGACCCCAGCAGGTCATGTGACTGGTGTTGAGGTTTCCGGGCCTGGCCCATGATTGATATGCAGCATTCAAAGGCAGAAATTTATGACTAGATGTTGGAGCTTGACTTCTCGTTGACCTCCCATTGTGAGGGACTCTCGACGGCCAGTGTCTACAGATCTTGAGTTCTCTGAGTGATGTGGGGAAGCCCCACCCCCTAATTAATTCTGCATCGATCCTTCAAGTCAAGAGGGAACTTGTGGACACATGACCCTCATTTACATGAGATAAAAGGTTAAGTGAAATTATTTTAAATCACACGTGTGGCACATACATTTCTAGGCATGATTTGTTTTTGTATTCTTGTTTGAAACGTTGTGATATTGCTAGGGGTAGTGCTGCCCCCGTTTTTCTAAAAGTAATGATTATGAATGTGTCAAGGAAAAAAATAGCAAGGATACATTTGTAAATGTTTATTAATAATCTAGTGTTTTCTAAATCAGTGTCGGCTGCAAAGATGAAGCTGATGCTGACTCGCCATCTCTGCTGAAATGCAACTTTCATACGGATTACATAATCAGAAAGTAATCACATAATTTTTCCTAATTTGAATTGGTTCGTTTAAAAGTAGACATTTAAAGCTTTAGATATAGCTCATGTCTGTGGTGCAAGCAGCCTAAGCTGAGTTTCGGTTCATTTTTGTGACGCACTCCAGTTCACGAAGACCAAGACAAGAGAAAGCGCATCCTGTTTGTTTTTATTAAAAAAGGCACAAAGTGTTGTTGTTATTGTGAGTTTACACAATTAAAATTAGTTTTGAATGAGGTATATCTGTATGAAAATTTTTTTTGGAGTATTTTAAGTTGCTTCCGCTGTTATCAGGAAAAAATGCAAGGGATCAAAGTGATTATACCAATCACCATCATTGTATTAAAGGACAACTCCGGCGCAAAATGAACCTTTCGTCTAATTACACATTGGTACATAGTCAACCGTTCTCTGAGATTTGTTTTCATGATTATCGAATGTAAAGAGTTTTATCTCTAAAAACTGTTTCGCTTATAACGCTAGTATATTGGGCATAGAGTAATGAAAATAAAAATCGCTAGTTAATACCACTAACAAAGCTCAAAATAGCCCAACACTAACACGGTAGCATAATGAGGGCCCCTACCTGCAAACCGAAGCATTGAGAACATTGTAAGTGTACAGACAGTTTAATAACAAGATATTTTATAAAGACAGTTCACTTCGCACTTTCCACTGTGGAAAACAGTCTCGACCAGTCGAATCATGAACGCCAAGCCGAACAACGGACCGAATGAGATTCCAAAACAGTTCAGCGCACTCGGCTCGGCGTTCATGACTCGACTGGTCGAGACTGTTTTCCACAGTGGAAAGTGCGAAGTGGACTGTCTTTATAAAATATATTGTTTTTAAAGCTTTGAGCTTATTTTCATTACTCTATGCCCAATATACTAGCATTATAAGCTAAACAGTTTTTAGAGATAAAACTCTTTACATTCGGCAATCATGAAAACAAATCTCAGAGAACGGTTGACTATGTACCAATGTGTAATTAGACCAAAGGTTAATTTTGCGCCGGAGTTGTCCTTTAACTCAAATTTTTTATTTCACTGAACTCAGCCAATCATGTTTAACTTAATTTAAAGTTAAACCAACTTTTTCATTTACAGTGTACCACAAGGACCTAGTCTGTCCCTCACGGTCTGCGTGACTTAGCCACAATTATTATTATTTTTTTCTGTGACTAACCAACTACTAAATCTTTGGTCGACTAATGCTTAGTCGACTATTAGGGGGAAGCTATAATTGGGGGCCATTCAACTGTACATGCATCCATCCTCTATCTATCTATCTATCTATCTATCTATCTATCTATCTATCTATCTATCTATCTATCTATCTATCTATCTATCTATCTATCTATCTATCTATCTATCTATCTATCTATCTATCTATCTATCTATCTATCCATCCATCCATCCATCCATCCATCCATCCATCCATCCATCCATCCATCCATCCATCCATCTATTTATCTACCTGTTTGTCTGTCTGTCTGTCTAATCTAAATATGTACCTGACAGGAAGAGGGCCTTGTCCACTGTGTGCTCCTCGGCGAAACGGATATGACAGAAGTTCTTCTTGCTCTTGCGGATGGCGATGATACCTCCGCACTGTTCAAACACCTCCACAATGAGCTGCTCTGTTGCGTTCTCTGGCAAACCGCCGACAAACACTGTCTTACAGCCAGGCGGCCTCTCTCTGGTGGCAGGGGGAGGTAGGTCTTTGAAGAAAAGCAAAGAAGATTAAACTACCAGAATTTCTGACATTTTGTTTGATTTAGATATTGATCTCTATTGTTCACTGTATTAAGTCTGTAGCTCATAATCGACTCTCATGCCACATATGAAAAAGATGAAACATGCAAAATCAATCACTGACTTTTTTTTCACGACCTTGACATTAAAATGATTAAGCATCTAATTCAAACCTAAAAGACTGGGGTTCATCTGGAAGATCATTAAAAATGGTAATGCAACAAAACACAATGACACATATGCCAAAGTATAAACGATTATAGTGTTGACATTTTTTTGACCTTTTGCCACTTTTATTTGATTGTCATAATATAGAGAGGACTCAAACTCAACATGTTGCAGTACAGACCACGGATCTTTCCCTTTTTAAAGGTTTGATTTGCAAGTACACTGAGCTAGAACCTCCAGGTTCACGAAGCTAAACTATTCTCGATAAACCAAATCAACCATGAATAAGATGCAATGAGAAAACCAGGATGAGAAGGAATAATCAATGAAACCTGGCACTTGTTACATGACTGGATTACATCCAAAAACTGTCCTGTTCTGGTGTTAGCTGAGTACTCAGTGATGTTGTGAAGACGGACTTGTGATAATCCGTGATTTCCATCAGGACTGAAGAGACTGTCTTAACAAGCTATGGGAATGCATTTGAAGGAAGCAACTGCTGGGACCGCATGCCTGATTGGGGGTCCAAACGGAGTCGGACGCAGAGCGGTTCAGGCATGTTTGGCTGTGAGCCAGTCACTATAAATAAGCGAGTCTCTTTAGACCCCACAGCTGCCCCCAACACTCGCCATTCATCATCACCAACATTACACTAACTCCTGTTTATTGTGGCGGCTCATGATGAGCATTACGTTTATGTCAGCTCCTGTCAGTGGAAAAGAATATAATATTCTCTTGTCTTGTTCATGATGCTAGAGGACACAGCATATGTGCACAGCTTCAATACAAAACTATAGGAAAAGCATTTGAGTAAACTGACCAAGACGATTCACAATTCATTCATGGGCTTTGGATGATGTGCTATGGTACTTTGTAAGTGTGAAGATATAGCCTAATATTTTATGTGCTTACAAAGCATAAAATAATGTGTCTGTCTGATCATTACTGAAGTCTCAAAGTTTAAACTAACACTCATGGGGAATTTCCTGAAGAAAAAAAAAGAAAAAAACATCCACGGACAGCTTTGTTTATTTGCCAGCCTCGTTTTTAGCACCTGATTCATTGAAGGAATTATGCAAATCAGGTACTGGTACAAATATGGCAACAGAATTAGTACTGATCGCAATTCACGCCTCGGCTGGAACTGAAAGACACAGCAGAATCCCATGATCCGATACACTCTGAGGGGGACATGAATCTACTCTTTACAAAGCCGTATATTTACGGTAGCCATTTTCACTAGACAATATAAATTAACATTTTTTTGAATAAAATCTAGTTAATAGTGAAATGTTTCTGCTTTAAAAGCATAAAGTTAATTATGTCTGTCAATGTTTGTGAATCTGATTCATTCTATAAAGACTCTCATTTGCATAGAAACAATAATTTTGAAAATGCATGGCACAGCACTATACCACATACAGTGGTTTCTACAGCACCTGGTTAATTCACCAAGTCTCATTTACAAATTCTGCCGGCAAAATGTACTCAGCCAAACAGGAATCCAAAAAAAAAAAAAAAAAAACATGAATTTTGAACACACTTTGAATTCAATTCAAACACTACTGACAATTCAAAAACTATTTTGGACAATGTACCCACTGAAACACTTTACCTTCAAAATTTCATCTAAGTTTTACTAATGTGACAGCACCTTAAGATGTAAGGTTTTTTGATGAAACACCTCGAGCAACTGTGCAAATGTTTAGTGAATTTTCCCCTCAGTGTGTCCAAAATAGATTTTCACAAGTTTGCACGTAGATGTAATCAGACATGGCACTGCATGCATATTTGGGGTGCTTTCTGAGGGAAGGGCTCGGAGCTCGGAATATGGCCTGAACCCAGAGTATTCCCCCATCCTTGACTGGGATAGGATCCAGCCAAGAGTGAGGTGTTGGTGGGATGTTGCAAAACTGTCACGGGACAGAGGTGAGGGACGGCTGTACTGTCTACTGTATATGCAGGTCTCTTATCGTATTGATTGGTTGGATTACCTGATCATGCTCCTCCCGAACTTTGTTAAATCAACTTCATGTTTTTCTCATTATAACTATAGAACGAGAAACTTAAAGCTGCTAGTTTAAGAGCAATCACTGAGGATCTCCAAGGGGCAAGTAGTTTTGTTTTCTTTTGCCGTCACTTCCTAAACAGAGCTCTATTTGATATTGGTTGCCGACCCAGGAGATCAAATGTTTCCTTTTTGTCAAATGCACATGAAACATTTTGGTTTGACATAATCAGTCTCTTGAAAGTTGAAACTTTCAGCAAGTAATAAAAACAAAGAGTATATGTTTGCTTTAAAAGGAACAGAGGAGCTACACAAGAAAGAGCTTGATCCCTCTGAACTTCTCTAAATCAAATACACCCACTTTTTGTTTTCATATTCACACTGTGGGGAGAAAGCAAAGTATATCATTTGAGTTTTTACCATGCAGCCGGTGGCTGATTTGTTTCCATTGTCACCCAAGACGGCGATATGAAATTACACAGAACGCCGCATCAGATCTGAGATGTCTGAGATAGCTTTCTCCAGTAACTATAACGTCTCAAAGTGGAAAAAGCACAGCAATGAAATCAAAGGCTATATTTCACAAACCAATGCTCTTCCCAGTGCTCCATGGCTAAATATCCTGTGCCGTCAAAGGCGCTTCTTTGAAGAGTGAGCTAAGATGACACAGGAGGGTCTGGGACATAAATTCAGGAGGGCACCGTGTACCTCCAGCACTGCGAGCGTTCAACCGAGAGACAGTCGTCAACAAGCTTAACGCTAATCAGCTAAAATGAAGACAGCCGCAGGTGTATCTCTGTCTCGCACAAACACACGCGCTCAAAACGACATAGACGGTGGAGATGACAACTGTACCGCAGACAGAAGTTGATAGGAACGTGGGTGCAGAACGTATATGGAACGAGTGAGGTGGAAGAAGTGAGGAAAATGGCCAGTGATGCCACCCTAACTGAAGACAGACATGAGCATGATGTACATTATAAAAAAATAAATAAAAAAAGCAGTCGCACAGATAAAAAGAAGTGCATAACATTGCTCCTAACAAGCATGTTGCTCTGTGAAACCCCAGACGTGTTTTACTCACAGACCTCCAGAAGATTCGCCTGCACAGGAAGCCTGCCTTGGATCTGTGTGTGTGAGATGGTGAAAGAAGAAATCCTGGGCCTTTTGTTAGCTCGAGTGGGGTGTCAGGAGTGAGACTGCAGATAAGATGAGTTGACTTCTCAAAAGCCAGTCTTTACTCAGCTTGACAGCCGTCTACCTGCTGCGCATTGTCCCTCTTGAAAGAGGAAAGCAGGACAGTGTCTCTGTGGGAAGCCTGTGGCGAACACATGCACCTTAAACAGGTTTTTCTCTACAGGAGAGCAATATATGATCAGTATGTTTTTCCCCCCACTTATTTCTTTCTCTCCTTTTTTTTTATCATAATGTTTTGCAACTGTAATTCTGGGGTGGTTGTATTGTGGATCACATCTACACGACGTCAGTGCCAGAACACCTTCCACATATAAGCATTTCTGGGCATCACATCGAGGTTCAAACTATTATAATGAACCTAAACCGTTTTTTTTTTTTTTGAAATCATAAAGCACATTATAATAATCAAAATGAGCCCAGATAGCATTTTGGACATCATAGAATGTCATAAAATCAAGTGAGCAGCATGCTTTTGAAGAACACAAGCAAGTTTAAACATTTGTATTTTTTGTTTGTTTATGATGTTTAAACAATTTTATTTAGTTTGATTTGAGGGATTGAACAGGTCAATAATCCTCAAAAACAAAACAAAAAAGGACTAAGTTTGATTCAAACATACATATGTCCAAATGTTTATGTCCACAAATGCTGTCTAGGTTTGATTCAAGCATTTGCACATCCAGTGAAACCCCAAAATGCACTTAAGGTACGATTTGAACATGTCTATGATGTCCAATTATGTTGTCTAGGTTGGAGTTGAACATATAAATGTGTCAATGCAATACAGAAATGCCTAAAAAGCCCAGATGTCTACAAGATTTGAAAGTACCAATGACAGTATGATGCCCAAAAATGCTCTCTCAGTCCATTGTTGTTATTGTTAACTAAAAATAGCTCCCATTAATTGAAATAAAGCTAAAATAAAATAAATAAATATAAAATATTGGATGGAAAAACTGCCTTGGCAAATAACTGAAATAAAATAAGTTTAAGTACATAAATGACTAGGAAAAAAAAATAAAAAAGAAAAAAAATATATATAAAACCTAATAAAAAATTATATCAGTATATAACAAAATTACTAAAACTTAATATGTTAAGTTTAATTAATATGTGAAGGTGAAGATGTGAATATGTGAAGTTTAACTAATATGTTTAAAAACTAAAATTAAACTTAAAAAAAGCTATTCTAAATAAATACTATAATAGTATATAATAATTCATTACATTTATATAGCGCTTTTCTCTGCACTCAAAGCGCTTTACATAGAAGGGGGGAATCTCCTCAACCACCAATGTGCAGCACCACCTGGATGATGCGACGGCAGCCATATTGCACCAGAACGCCCACCACACACCAGCTTACTGGTGGAGAGGAGACAGTGATGAAGCCAATCAGTATACGGGGATGATTAGGAGGCCATGATGGACAGAGGTCACTGGGCAAATTTGGCCAGGATGCCGGGGTTACACCCCTACTCTTTTTCGAAAGACATCCTGGGATTTTTTGTGACCACAGAGAGTCAGGACCTTGGTTTAACGTCTCATCCGAAGGACGGTGCTCTGTCCCCGTCACTACACTGGGGAGTTAGGACCCAAACAGACCACAGGGTGAGCGCCCCCTGCTGGACTCACTAACACCTCTTCCAGCAGCAACCTGGTTTTCCCAGGAGTCTCTCATCCTGGTACTGACCAGACTCAGCCCTGCTTAGCCTCAGTAGGCAACCAGTCTTAGGCAATGGAGTGATATAAATAATACTAAAATTACACTGATTCGACTGAATAAAACCAACTATAATATCCCTAGGCTTTGAGACATACTTTAGCCAATACTTATTTTAAGCAACAGTGTCACTGAGGTTAAAGGCCTCTGCAGGCACAGGCGGGTTTGGTGGAGGGAGGTGTGGGTGATTTGTGGCGTGAGTGGGTTGAAGTGAGGAAACAGGCCAGTCTGGCAGTGCCCTTGGCAAACTAAGGCTTCCAGAAGCAGAAACACAGTGACACGGCCCTCTCGGCTCTTGGAAGAAGAGAGCTTTGCCTGAAATAAAGGTCAGTCTCAGGCATAGAGCCAGGACAGACTGAAGGTTTAGAAGCCAGTGAAAGGCAGCATATGCAGCCTGACCTGATGGTGGAAGGTGCATCTACAACTGGGCACTGGATCACTGCTATCCTTTCATGCGGTCTGTGGGTTTCCAGGCTCTGCACAGAAAACAGATGATATTTGCCATGCTTGGTCTCTCTCTCTCTCTCTCTCTCTCTCTCAAAACTCAGTGTCCTTCAGAAAGCCAGGCCTTTCAAACGGCAGTGAGTGAAAGGCGATCGATGGCCATTTATTAAGCACAGTAGACTAGAATGGGGATGCAGAGATGGAGTTAAGTCAAGCTGGGGCTGTGTAGAGCTGCAGAATAAGACTGATGGGTTAGGAAGGTGTGAAGCTGTGCTGGAGCTGCGGGACAGTGATCCAGAGCAGAGGAATTTCAGTCTTTCCGCTGGAGTCCTAGGTTAGGACTGTGAAGAAGACCTTATACCTTTACCAGCCACCATCAATAACAGAAATATTTAGTTTATTTACCTACTCAAATAATACTGCAAATAATAATATACTGTATTATATTAAATGTTATTATGGAGGTTTGGTCCAAAGTAACTAGTTATAGACTAATATATCAGTCAGACAGTTTAAATGAACGGTATTTAGCCACATAGCATAATTTGCTATCATTAAATTGTAATATTGGGAACTTGAACAATACATCAGCATTGGCCAAAAGACTAAAAAGTGGTTACATGACTGTTACGAGTTATATAGTTAAAGTCCCTCAAAAGTATTCAGACACTTAAGACATCCTTAAAAAAATTTATGAATGTCACTGCATTAGGAAAACAAAATGTAACAAAAAATGTTGTTTTAAATGACACTACCGTTCAAATATTTGTGGTCGGTAAGATTTTAATGTTTTTGAAAGAAGTCTCTTATATTCACCAAGGCTGCATTTATTTCATCAAAAAATACAGTAAAAACAGTAATATTGTGAAATATAATTAAAAATGTTCTATTTCCGTATATTTTGAAATCTCATTTATTCCAGGATTAATTGTGGTAAATCATGAGCAGTATGTCATGTGAAGCTAACCCCGGATACGGTTTACCCAGGGTTTAAAATGACCCAGGCTTAACTAGTTAAAAAAAGCCCCAAAGAAAAGCATTATGTTGCAATGCATCCTTGCTGAAATAATTTCTTTTAAAAAAATCAGTAGTGTAAAAACACAGACACTGAAATACAAACAAAACGTATAGTACTCTAATATGACACCTGTATGAACTTGAGAACATCCACTAAAAATCACCAAAGCACGAGGTATTTAAAAGACACGTTAAGTTAAAAAAAGCTCAAGCATAATTTTTTTTTATATTTTGTAAGCGAATGCAATTTAGAAATTTTTAAGAGTGACTCAAGTATCCAAATACTGTTTTGGGCCACTGCATATTACACATAACATGATGTGTGACCATGACTGGAAACACAATGCAAAAATCAGCATAATTGCAAGCGGAACTGCCTGATTTTTATATCCTTATTAGAAAGTCATGCAAGGCAAGATTTAGGCTTAGCTCTCCACTGATCTGCTGAGACGCCACGAGTTGAATAAAACAAGGAGGTTTCAAATATCCCCATCGGTCAAATCTAATAAATAACAAGGGGTGAAGCTGACAGCAATAAGCCTGTGTGTTTTTAATACAGCTGCAATCAAAGCGAACGCCGCTGCCCTTTAAAAAGCACTGATAAATGACATATATAAATGCTGATATCTCCCATCATATTTTGCCTTGAAGGGGATGAGAGCAGACAGAAAAAGAAAAGGGTGAATGACTTTGCCAAAGATGGTAAAAGAAGGGTGTAGAGGCAATGAAAACTGGTTAGGCTTAGAGAGAACCAGGAAAAGAGATGTACAAGGACAAAAGGGAAGGATCCCTGGAACAAATAAGAGAGCAGGTGATGATGTAGAGAGGCTTGAGTTTGTAAAATTTCATGTTAAATGGCATGAGCCATCGCGGGTCCTTGGGAAAAGGACTTGGGTAATTTTTTTCTGCCAACTGCGGTGAGAATAACCATGAATGATTGCTCCGCATTACTGTATGCCGTAGTCATGAGAGCACAGCTGTCACCAGCTATTAAATCCACTTCTGCACGGTCTGGTGCGGAAAAAAAAGGAGACTCGTTACAATGCAAGATATGTGCATGATAACCTGTTCAGTCTGAACGAGATAAGAGGAGACTGTCATGTTTATGGATATGCCCAAATCTCATCAGACAGTGTTCGCTGCGTTCACCACGATGGCCGTCTCTTTCAAGTTTCTCTTTTCTGCTCGTCATTAAAAACTACAATCCCAGAATCTGACGACCCCCCACCCCAGCCCCAGAAACAAGTGATCCTTTGTTCTGCCTCCCCCTTCCTGTCTTTCTCCTCCACGATCTTGGAATAATTACCCATGCGCTGTTTGATCACAGAGCCCAGAAGGTATGGCTTGCCGTGAGTGACCGGGTTTTATTCATTTCTAATCTGCAACATAAAGACAGGCAGGGAATATGAACCGTGCTTTTCATGTTGTTATGTTGTGACTCTGAGATCGATATACAGCTAGCTGCCCTGTGTTGTCAATTGAAGCATCGATCTGGGTGAATGATGACAAGGCCGCAATGCTAAAGATTCCTTTACAGACGATCAAACAATCCTTCAAAATATTTTTCCAGCTAGAGAAACCTTTGTAAAGTGAAAACTGAACCGAACCTTTACATCAATAAACACGTATAAGATTTCAGTTGAAAAATAGCCACAAGGCTTTCCAAGCAGAATTAGGCCCAATCCCAATTCTACCCCTTATCCCTTCGCCTTCCCCTACCCCTAACCCTTCGCCTTCCCCTTGACCCTTGAAACAGAGTGGCAAGGCGTAGGGGTGAAAATATTCCCCTAAGAAATGGGACACCACTACGCCTCCGTTAGACGTCATTATAAGTCGTCGCTAGCGCCTACGTCACAGGAGATGCGCCGATGTTTATCACAACTTCCAATGCGTTCATAGCAGATGTAAGGTAAATTATAAGCCAATTCCCTTCAGCAATTACATTCACCAGTTGTCAGACATGAAAATATGTTGCGGGACTATCGTTAGCAAACTATAGTGATTTTAGCGATTTTTTTACAAACGTTTCTGTGAAGAAACTGACCGTAAATATTAACACAATATTGAATGTAACAAAGCAAATCATTATTTGTCGTTAAAATACTTATTAAAGCCAAAAATACATTTATGGGTCTCCTTTTTCGCTTGGGCAGCCATTTTGCCTCTGTAGCCGGTGTATGCAGTGACACTTCTCATACCCCTTCGTTTGAAGTGTGGTCCCGAAAAATCTTCGTTTGAAGGGCTATCTGGCCCTTCCCTCTAGCCCTCCCCCTCCAACCAAGAGAGAATTGGGACAGCCCTACCCCTTCACGTACACGCGCAAAACGGAGTGGAAGGGGAAGGGGAAAGTGAAGGGGTAAGGGGTAGAATTGGGATTGGCCCTTAGGCTCAATCCCAATTCACCCCTTGCCCCTTCCCCTTGGCCCTACCCCTCCGTTTTGCGTGTTAACGTCTAGGGGTAGGGTGTCCTGATTCTTGTTGAGATAGAGGGGTAGGGCGAAGGGGTAGGGCTACATAGCCCTCGAAACTGAGATTTTTCAGAGGCACACTCCGAACGGAGGGCTACGAGAAAGTTCGCAGAATGCATCGCGAATCACCGGCGAGATGGCTTTGTAAGCGGTTAAACGTTTCAATTTAGCCCCAGATGACACCACCATGCACTTTATTTACTCTTATAATAATAATATAGTCATTTAAATTAAGAAATTGTGTAATAAATTACCTTTCCGAAACAGAAAAGACATACATTTCGAGGAAGGAACATTATAATCATCATGTTTCATTGTCAGTTGTTGTTGTCATGGAGAAATATGTCGCCGACGACTGATGACGTATCGGGTTCATGAAGGGTTGTTCCATTTCGTAGGGGAATATTTCAACCCCTTAGCCCTTGTAACTCTGTTTTAAGGGCCAAGGGGTATACTCGAAAACAAGGGGTAGGGGCAAGGGGCCTTAGTACTGGTAAAAAGAACACAATTATTTTTTTTAAAACTCATTACGAAATTTTACAATTCCCAAACTTTTGAATGGTAGGGTATGTAGATATTTTTTTATTTTTATTAAATATTTTCCAGATCAAATCTGACATATTATTAATATTTGTATTTTTCACATTGCAAATGGGGCGTTGTATGTGAAAAAAATATGCTTATAGATTTTAGGGGTTTTTGGAAGGAAATCCTAACATCTTGGGGTGCACGGCAATAGAATGAAAGCCCCTGTCATCAGAGCCTAACAGTATACCAATATGCATAAAAGCCACAGCACATTAGTATAAATATTATCTGAGCTTATCACAATGCCTTCGAATTTGAAACAGCATAATTAAGATACCTATCATTGTGTCTTGAGCACAACGGCTAGTTATGCCTTAAAATGCTCACTTGATTTTGCAATAGAGCCATTCAGTCTTTGTTCTATTGAAAACATTCTTAAAGATATTTTCACTGGTAATTAGTGTTTTCGCTGAAAAGAATAACTTCACTTGTGGTCAGGTGAGATCACAGTTGCTCTGCTCGCACTTCCTACTTTGGCATCAATCAACGTCTCGCATCATTTGTTTGCGTATTCGAGTGCGTGGAGCAGGTGTGTCAGTCCATCACTCTCTTTTAGTCAGGTGGGTTAGGACACTTTGCAGGTGAGGCGAACCACAGCATTACGAGAGCACCAAGCCTGTGATTACAGATGTGCATGTGGTGAGTGATCAGCTGTTTGAAGGACACGGACTCTCTCAGGTAATCATTGTCTCCTCTGACCCTCCTCTTGCTGTGTGGCATATTTTACATGCCAGAATACCTCAGTCTCCTTAGAGGTCAACTGTCCAATTACAGTCAGAGTTTCACCCCAGTCCCCCTGGACAGCCCCCTCCTGTTTCATTCTTCTGCCTGACCTCTCTCTCTATGACAGGAGACGAATTCAGATGAGCTTATTCAGCTGGTGGGATGAGGCGGATATCAAGGTAAACATGAAAGAATAGATGACAGGTCCTCTCTCAAATAAAAGCATACCCCTTCTATCAAGCGTCAGTCTGATGCTTTGAGTGGCAGCTGGCTTTTAAAATCGTATCTGCATCTCATCAAGGTGACATGCCCTGCAAGGATATGGAGATCGAGATCTTTATAGAATTATAATATTAAGTCATATACCGGCTGCTTAGTTGCTCATGGCTATATCCGTCTTTTCATCTAGTCAGCATTTCAGATCTCATTGCTCAAGTCAATAATATCATTTAAAATGCATGAGGGTTATAAATACTGCTTATCATTGCATACATGTTAAATGGAGTGAGATATAAGGTGTGTTCCCAAACCTAGTGAGCTGCCTCGCTGCCTACGGCCTACATAGGCAGTTACTTTCTAAAGGCTGGAATACACTACGACTTTTAAAATCTGAACAGATTTTACATCACTAGGTATCATACACGTGCCGACTTTGTTAATGTTTACGGTTACAAAACTGGGCATTATATCCTAAACCAGAGGTTCACAAACTTTTCCATTCCAGTTGATAAAAAAACATGCTCGCACCAGTGTGTGATCCGTGCTGCAAGTGTTAAACTCATTGTGCAAAAAATGTGTTCATGTTTGTTCTGTGTGTACATATAAAATGCTTTTTACAGACATATTTTCCTTCTGTGTTGATAGTTAGCCAAATGCACGAGGGGGAATTCAAAGAACGCACTCTTACGACCATGTCTCTGAAAGACAACAGTGTTGAGTTGAATAAATGACAGAGATGAATGCACAGACCTGAAACAGCCTTTCGTGCCATTTGAATTCTCCAGTGTAATGCGAACAAGTTTCTTCTCGTTCTTAATGCGCACGAGCAGCTTAATAATGTAACAAGGTGCTCTGAGACGCAGAAAATATTGTTTTTAAAATTTGCATTTGCATATTCACTATAAAACACGCAGCTAGAACATATATTTATATAATTAAATATCGCAGCATTTGTGATACGAAAATCGCAATATATTGATTTCTATTTGATGTTGGTATATCGATGTTGGTATATCGTGCAGCCCTAGACTAAACTGTTTTTGTGCGTGTGTGTCATTCCCTGAAACGCAAATTTATCTGCAGCCAAGTGACTTTGCACGACCCACCTTTTCCCACTCTGACCAGGGCTTGACATTAACACCCGCCAACCCGCCGGATTGGCTGGATTTAGCAGCAGCAGTTGAATTTTATATACTTACACATTTTTCAATTTCAATTTTCAATTGTAGTCTCAATTGTTGTAAAAAAAAAAAAAAAAAGCATCTCGCTCTCTAATCTCTCAGACAGCATCTTCCCACACTCACTCTTTGTATATATATATATATATATATATATATATATATATATATATATAAAATCCTATATATACAGTATAATGGATCCGTGTGTCAGGTCTTAAAGTGACAGCAGCCTATTATACCGGCTGCCAAATTATGAGATACTATTAAAAATATTTACATGGCAGTTTTTCCTCCATGGCATCGATTTCACAATTGTGGCCAGTGAAAATGCTGAGTGGCTAGTAAGTTTGGAAAACCACTAGCCACAGTGGCTGGTGAGCAAAAAAGTTAATGTCAAGGCCTGTTCGCGACCCCTTGCACTACAGGAATGAGGATCATACACTACCAGACTTCTAAATCGTTCCGAACACAACAAACTCTCACAGAAGCACGCAACTTGTTGATAGGAGAAGCATGACAGATGAAACAAACATGGATGTGCAGGAGATTACCTTGTTGTAGCGACTGTTGTGTGCTGAGTCTCAAAAGAAAAAACGAATCAAGCGCATTTGGATGCGGTCTTGGGTCGGTAGATGCGGTCAGTATGGACTCTACAGATTACAAAGGAAGTTAGAGGTGAGTGGCACTGTCAGTTGTTTTATCCGTGCTGATGAGTTAAATATCGAGGCTAATTTGTTACAAGTGTTCTGTTAATGTACTTTTGTGATGTTTTTTTGTATTTGAATTATATTTTATTGCAACACTGGTAGATTGGAGAGTAGATTAACAGCCTTGGTTTCAGTGGTGACAAATCATATACGATATGTGTTCTAAAATTGGCTCAAAATATTAAACGGTTTGATATCTTCCGACTGAATGAAAACACAATCTGAGTCTGTGCCCATCAAACACTATGCGATTTTCTGTGAAATCGGTCAACTCCAACTGCCCAAATTCTACAGACTGGCGCAGACTTTTAGCAACTAATGTCGACTCGTACAACTGCAAATCGGGGCATAAATCGGAGAAACTTTTGTGTAGTGTATTCCAGCATTAAGGCAGCATCCTAACCATCATGAAACCTCCAAAGTGATAGATTTGAAACACTCTACCCTTGTGAAAAAGAAGTACACTTTAGTGTACTTTTTTAAAGGGGTCATGACATGAGAAACCAAATTTGCCTTGATCTATTGGTATGTAAGAGATCTATGTACTATTAAAACTTCCTGCAAATTTCATAGCTTAACCCTCTGGAGTCGAGAAACGCGCCGGCGCGTTTTGCGCGATTTTTTTCACATAGCAGCAAAATAGACTTAAAATACTCAGTCACCTTTGGTCATACACACTTAAGAAATATGAAAAAATAAACTATTAAATGTCTACTTTTTTATGGGTCCACTTACAATCGAAATAAAATATTGTGCTTTTGTAAAATAAAGAAAATAAACAGGGTGTGCCTTCTGCCTCTCCGTCTCCGTGAACTTTTTTTCTAGAGCACGTCACTAAACATAAACAAAACTCCGCAAATACTAGTCACACAGACATGATCAATATATCTTTATAATCATTTAAGTGTGTACTTTTAAATTATCTAATTCAAAACTAAAACAAATATTCTGTGTTTATGTAATCTATATAAAAAGAGAGAGATGCCAGGCGTTCTCATTTCAGCTAATTATCTTTTAATGTGACCACGCCCACAGAGAGCGCGCGCTATAGACACGCAAATGATCTGAAACTTGCCAACGCCCACACGAGCTCGATAAAACACCAAGTTCAGATTAATGTACCGGTAGTCTGTGTCGTTTTTCGAGGCTTTGATGAATAATTCTGGATAATTTACCTCAGTGCTGGATTAATTTCACTTCGAGGAGCCATGGATCCAGGATCATAGTAAGTTTTTTTTTGTTCTAATCGCGAATACTGTTTTAAAATGAATCGCGTGTCTTTCTCTGTGTGATGAATGAACGGAATTCGCACTGTTGTTGTTACAGACGAAATATGAAAGACAACATTTAGTTGACTAGTTTGGGATAGATTATAAAGATTTTTACTCTAAAATAGACATCAAATAAGCTTTAGTTAACCAGTTTCTGCTCATATGTTAAATATATAACGTTAGAATGTTTTGTCAAAAATAAGCTCATAATCTAAGATGTTATTATAGTGTTTGTTCCAATGTAGACTATATCAAACTAATGAATCCTTAACTTTGAAATATGAATGATAAAATCCAGGCTATAGGCCTACTTAAAAAAAAAAAAAAAAGACAAGATAGATGTAAAAAAAAAATCTTAATATTATTGTTTTTTATTAGTGACACATTTGAGGAGATTCCAAAACTTTCTGAAAATACAGTATGAGAATTAACTGCATACTAGAAATGTTTACCTTGGAAATTATACAATTTGAATGTATAAAAAATTTGTGAAAAAATACCTTTTTTTCCTCTCTGAGAACTCTAACTTTCTAACTCTAACTAATTCTGTAGGATGGTCCATATAGCCTATTTGAACAGGATTTGTTTCCAGGTATGACTATGTACTAAAAATGTGCTTTTGACTTTCATTTATATTTGTATTTTATATATATATATATATATATAATTTATTTATTTATTTTTGTCCTCGCATTCTTTCTTGTGTGACACACCTGAATGAATGGCTCATTAGTATGCAGGCTCATTAGTATGCAGGCTCATTACTATGCAGGGTCTTTGTCTTCTCAGGTGTGAATCACAGCAAGTCACGCCCCTGCGCATATTGCCTTTGGAAGCAAAAACTGTTTTAAAAAATTTAAATCAATGTATTGTTTTATGTGAATGATTAGGCAGGGTGATTTTCAGATAATTTTGAAGCAAAAACACTAGGCAACTACATCCATTAGTCAAAAGTCTTGTGGACACATATTAAGTATGTGTTTTGTGGCCTTTTTTCAGAAACTTTAATTTTTAGTTTTTTGAATAACCATGCATAAACATTATTCCCTCAAAAATACAAATATGTAAATAGATGTTGCTCGCATATTATGGTACCCCTATTTGTGCTAAATAGAGTGTAATTACACCTTTGCCATTAATATGTTTATAAGCAACTGAAAAAAGCACAAATGTCAGGGCATGTCAAAACATCTCACAGACCTCAAAAACCCCTTAGACTCCAGAGGGTTAAGATGTCCTCCCCATTATAAACGAAGCATTTATTTAATCAAGCTCTAAATACAGCTCGTTGTGGATCCATGGTATGAAGTGACGGTAAGAAGTTCCGTACCAGTCGTTTGCATATGAGCGCCTCGAGCGCAAGACAACTACGCCTCATTTCGCATCATCGCATCGTTGTCATGCCCACAGGTGTTCAGTTGACGTGCAGCGAGTGGGTCTGTTTACAAGAAGATTGCGATGCCATGGAGGTGTGCTGTTCCTGGCTGTGGACAAACAACATGTTTGAATACGCTGCCGAACGATCCAGATGTCAGGGAAAGCAGTTGGATGCAGTTTATTTGCAGCACATAAATATGCAGCGAATTTTTGTCCCGACTCCCGCCAAAGCCTTATTTGATCGGTGAGTGATGTAGATGAGTGTGACAGGGCGCATGTTACTGAAAGAACGAGCAGAGAGACCCCCGGCTGCGCGCGCGCCTTCAAAATGTCTTGCTCTCTCTCTCCCTCCCTCCCTCCCTCCCTCGCGCATATGAATCAAAATCAATTGAGAATTGACACGATGGTAAAAGATCGGAAGACAGAAGTTTCACGTGGTGGAGCATTGTGTAGCCAATATGTGATACAAAATTAACATTTTTGCCATATCAATGCTGCATCTTCAAATATGGCCTGTGCATGCATTTTGTCCGTGGTACACCTAGGGCTGGGACGTTTACCGCATTACCGCGGTCACGTGACCCCTACCGCGGGTCTGAGCTCGTCACCGTCATCATCAAAAAAAAAAAAAAAAAGTGCCTGCACATGTGCACTACTTCGAGCCGAATCTGGCTGAGCAAGCATGTATGTCTCACTGCACCGGCACCCAGTTTGTGCGTCTTAAATTAGTTTCTTACATTTACAAAATGAGCCTATAGCAGACATAAGCCACTTTAATAAAAATAAAGTTCCATGTTTTATAAAATGTCCATGAAACTTAATTGTTTAGTGAAATAAGAAATATTTAAGAGATCGTTAATTGAGTTGTATGAAATACATAGGCCTACATGTTTTTATATCCACATATTTTCTTCTAATATCACTGAGGTAATAATCTCAGGGTTTACTGGATTTTACTCGATTCTTTTTGTAGAGTTAATGGTGATGATGTACTAAAATAAACATTGTCACATGTGGACCTTTCTTCTCACGTTGATGATGGTTAAGAGGACAATTACTTCAGTCGCCCGCTGTCGTTTCACAGAATAGCACAACGGCGAGCGCGTCCAGTATAAACGTCTTGTCCTTCTGGGGAGCTACGCGCGCAGTCAACGGAGACTCGCGCTCATGCGGACGCGTCGAGTATAAACAAGGCTAGCCTTTAGTGTGTGCGCTTGTGTGCACGCGGGATGTATTGTGCGCGCGCACAGTTTTTCACGGGATGGTGCTAATAGCGGTTTACCGCAATACCGCGGGAATTTCTTGCTTTTCAACCGCGGTAAGAAAAAATCCATACCGCCCCAGTCCTAGGTACACCCTATAATTTCATTAAAATTAGTTAAATAATGTTAAATTTTTAGCAAATTATAGGACAATTACGCAACAATAATCCGTTTTCAAGTGTCTCGGGTTACAAATGACATATGAATTCAAAATAGTTTCACACTTTCCATGTGGACACATGCTGATCCATTCTTAGTTGTGGTGATGGTTAATTTTCTTCTGATTCCTCATCTGATTCCGGCTCAAACATATAGGGTTGTATCATTGCAAGAGCCATCGCCTCGCTCGCACCAATCGGCAGCACCCGCTACTATTGTAAACAGTTCCGTGGAATCCGCACACGTTCTGACTAGGGGGGCGTTAATAATTTATGCATAAGCACTGACGTTAGCCAATCATAACAGTGGGCATTAACACTGAACTCTTAAAGGGGAGACACCTCCAAAACAGACTGTTTGAATCAGAGGAGGAGAAACAGGGTGGGAAAATGTCATAAATCACAATTTTTTTTATGTTTTTTTGTCCAAAAAAACTATAGTAATACTATAATTGCACCTAAGGGAACATAATAAAACAAAACAAAAAACCATGTCATGACCCCTTTAAAAATACCACTTATTACATAAACAATACTGTACAAACTGAATATAATGTTTTCAGACACTTAATTGGATGTCGATTATAATTAAATTAACTTTTGTGTTTTTGTAAATCTTTATATGTATAATTACTTCTATTATCTTTGAAATATGGTTATTACAGTATACTCCCAAATGTACTGAAACGCATTTATGGTAAACAAAAATATAGTTGAAAGAGTTAGTTCTGTCATCAATTACTAACTCTAATGTCGTTCCGAACCCTGAAGGCATTTTTTTTTTCACTTTGCTCATCTTCAAAACACAACTGAAGATAATTTTAATGAAATCTGTTCATAAAGATCATAAAGAGACCGTGAGAGAAATCCATATGAATCAAGCGGTCTTCTGAAGAGACATGATCACTTTTTCTATGATTAACACATTTAACTTAAGACTTTTATTCACATAGGCTTTTTATAAACATTACTTAGCGAACATACATAAAGCGCACAAACATGGAAGCTCAATGCTTGCCTGATCTCTCTATGAACGTTTTGAAGTAATAAGAGTTTTGGGTGAATAGACGACAGAGGGGCAGAAATATCTCAGATTTCATTAAAATAATAACTTCATTTGTTATTATTTTTCAGAAGATGAACGGAAGTCTTATGGATTTGGAACAACATGAGGGTAACCACATTTTTCATTTTTTGGTAAACTAACCCTGTAGTAGAATTTAATTTCTACTAACACTTGTATGCCCTGTTTTTAAATATATTTGTAATTACACATTCATGATGAAGTTTAGTAATTTAATAATAGTAATTTAGTAATTTAGCAATTTAGTACTTTTTAAAATAAACTAACTTTTAATGTAAAATTGAACTACACACTACAGTTATAATCATGTACCTTACATGTGTTTTAGTATATTAGTCAACACACTATAAATAAGTGTACTTCTTGGAATACTCAAATAAGCATTAAAATACACCAACTCAAAATATACATTCCTTAATCAATACCTTTTAGTATCGTATGAAGTTATTCATAATCATCAACATAACTGAGCTTGTTGCAATAAATTCTGAGATTTCCTTCTAGGTGAAGGATACATGCGAACCTGCTTTTGTATTCAGCAAAAACAAGGCATTTTATGGTGCCTTAAAATGCTGCCTCATAGTCAGCTCACTAGGTTTAGGAACGCAACAGAGTGAGAAAAAAAGAGACGGCTCACTGGGGTTGGGCGGGAAAAGTGTGCAGCTCTTGCAGTGGATGATTTCCTTCACAATGGGCATGTCTTGCGAAACCGGCGGGGGCACAATCCCAAGGCCGGGCATCATGGGGTTCATTGGAGCAATGCCAGTCATCATGCCAAGACTGGGGTCAAAATCTGTAAAACAGAAGAGAGGACATCTCAAAGGACCGAGTGAATAAAAGCCACTTTATTCTACACGGGGATAGCATTCTGTTGTGGCACAAATAAAGCTATGAGAGCTAAACATTCTCCCTTCAAAGATAAATAAACAATTAAGTCTAATACATATTTAAAAGGCTTTTCGAATGAATAGGTTTTTACTGACTCATTCCCCCAGCTGTTTGCCTTGGCTTGTTATTATGCACAAGCTGTCCATCTGTGGGCAAAAAAAGTGAACACTGGCTTTCATTTACAGGTATTGGTTTAGACTACAGCTGCATGACAGCGTAGAGCTCTTTGAAATGGAAATGATGAAGCCCTCACTCTCTGCGGTCTCTCAAGCACCTGTGGAGAGTATATATGTCTATCTAACCTTACAAAGAGCACTCCACTCACATACTTCAAATATTTCCCTTATTTGCAGCCATGCAAGATAAACAAGCTCTGCTTCTGGCATGGGGTAAAAATAGCTTAAAAGTTCTAAAAGTAAAGATCTATGAAATGTAAATCGCACTGTAAATAAATGCATCACACTGTAAGTAAGTAAATAATGGAATAACTTTTTAGGGTTCACATTGAAAGTCTCTATACAAAATAAAAGTTATGAAACATGACAAAAGGACAGCGAAACCTGATTCAATTTGCCCAGAAGTCACTGATCTCATCTATAAAATGCTTTTCTATGACACTTCAGGTCAACTCTATAACATCAGACAGCATGTAATGCATTAGCAAGAGTTATATATAACAAGAGTTATGTAATCAGATTACTTTTTTAAAGTAACTAAGTAATGCATTACTTTTACATTTACGACAACATTTCTGAGTTACTTTTTCAAATGATTGATTCACATTTTTCAAAAACATTTATTCCCTGACAACCTACTTGTCCCAATGTTGAGAATAATTGGGAGCGCAGAGGTGAGCATGATGGTTATTGTAGTTCTAGAGTACAATAATGTGAGCAGGCATTTACTCAAAGTGCGGGCATTTAATCAGTAATCCTCAACATGAATAAAAACAGTGAAAATGTAAACTCGGAATATTACGCAAGCTTTCAATAATTAAATACGTTAAATAATACAAATATACTTATATATTTAATCTCGCTTTATTAACCAATGTCTTCGCTGATCCAATTCAACTATAAAATAAGCAAAAATTACTTCGGTTAAACACCACATTTGTTTCTTGTTTGTTTGTGTTGCCTTTTACAGCTGAAAGGTTTGTTTGAGATCTGAACTGGCAGATGTGTCTGAGAGGTGAGAGCCCTGCAGCAGGCGACAGGTCCGGGGCACGGCCTCTCTCTGAGAACCATTAACAGAAGTGGGACAGGACGTGCAGCATGTGAAGCTGCCTTAATGATGGTGTTAGTATTGATATTTTTGTCTCATAGTCACTAATGGAGGCAGGAGATAAGATGACCCACATTGGCATACCACCAGGACTGGAAGTCTAAATCGGTGCCACATAATTGCATGGTAATTTCAGCTGCCACCCAAATAAAACTGTAGCATGCCAAAGCAAATTAAATTATATATGATCATGTTTTTGCGTCAGTAAAATGAAGTGTTACATTCACAGAACTGTCATATATTCAGTGGAGGTCAAGTTCACTTTTATTACAACCTGCGGTTCTCAGATATTATGAAAAATGGGCCTTGTTTGCTTTCAGATATTACAAGAGATGAATTAAATCATAAAGAGAGGCTGATGAAAGGAAAACAATATCTGTGAATCAGCAGGAAATAAACATTCTAATTAGAAACACATTCCATGGTGCAGTCAGAATGTTTTAACCGGCTCTATATAAATGAGGTGATAATTATGTAAAGTTAGTTTGACTTCTTATAGCAATTAGAAGTAGGAAATTCTGTGCGGAATTCAAAAGGCTCAAGATGCTTGAATGATCCATAATTCGTATTTTATGTAAACATAATTAACAGTCAAATGCATTAATTGTACATATACAATCAACAAAGTTCATCCATGTGGATGAACAGGGAAAACCCTGATAATCGCATGGCATTAAAATCTGAAGGATAAAAAAAAAGGGATTTTTCAAAGGATATGGTTTGAAAGGGAAATATTAATCGCAGCCAAGGGAACAGAGAAAACTATGAACAACTTTGAAAGTTGAACCTTTCGATCCCAAATAAAAAACAGCCAGGGGTAAATCCTTGTGAAGTTGCAAGTCTAGTGTGACCAAGCAATTGAGATACAATGAAGATACAGAAGAGGTAGAGCACAAAGGTTTGGACACACTTGCATCATTTTCAGCCTATGTTTCCTTTATTCCTACAGTGTAGAAGTGAACATACAACTCCAAGGAATAAGCAAAGCATCATCAATTAGCCAAGTACAGTGTACTTGAATTTTTTTAAATTAAACAGTTGTAAAGTTCTTTAAGACAAATTACAAATAACTTGTCTTAAAATGACAGTAACAACTCGAAATGGTACAGCTCTAACATAACACATTTTTGTAAAGAAATGAACTCTTTCCTACCAGAGTTGGATCACAGGAATACATTCAATTTTAAAATAAATTAAAATAGAAAATATTTCACAATATTAGGGTTTATTTAAGATCAAATAAATGCAGCCTTGGTGAGAAACTTAAACATAAGAAACGTATTTTTTTTTTTTAAAACACGAAAAATCTTACCGACCCAAAACTTTTGAATGGTAGTGTTTAATTTTGAACTGTCAATGGAGAAATATGTTTTATGACATCTATAATCAGGGACTAATGGGCATTACAGCCAGCCAAACCTTGAGCCCTTGAAAAAAAAAAAAAAAAAGAGTCCAGCATGTGAAGTAGTGAGAGAGAAAACACAGCCATTCTCTATAATAGAGTTAGGTGAAAGGAAACCATCTTATGTTAGAAATGGTGATAAATGAACAGAAAAGTGTATAAAAACCTCTCTCATCTGAACTCAAACCAAGAGAGATATGACGTCAACATGTGGAAAATCTACACCGCTACTTTTATCTCTGCAATATCTAAAATTAGAATCAGGTGCACCAAACAAGATTAGAGCACTATTAGAGAGAAACTTGAGTTGGGGCTACATCATGCTAAGATCAAAACAGCTCTGACAAATCACTGTTGATGCTTACCAGTCTAGGCAGCCATTTCAAAGCCTTTTGTAGTCAATCACTCGCACTGTCTGAAATACCATCTACAAATACAGAACACTTCAAACTGCTGGCAATCTATCTAGGCCAGGACGTCCTCTAGTAAGTCTTGCAAGACTTGCCTCAGTCAGTGTCAAAATACAGACGCCCCTCAATCCAAAAGAGACTGCACAACTCTGCCCTACATGAAAAGTCAGGAAGGAAGAAGCCCCTGATCTCGAAAAAGAATATCGATCTTCAGTAGCAGATCATGTCAAGGTGAATATCAGGACTGTTGGACCAATGTGTTCTCCATGGAAGAAAGAAAAATAAGGCTGCTTGGCTGCACTGCCAGATGACACATGCAGTTGAAGAGTGATAGAGGAAGCTATACAGTTTGGGGTTGGATTTATGAAACAAAGGATTTCTTCATAAACCCAGCCACAAATTCCTGGTACCACCTTCACCAGAGGTGTAGTCCTAAGAAAAAGTGGTTTACTATAACCCAAGGGTGTTTCTTTACGTAAAAATATAGCTGCTTTAATAATTTAGGAAGGGAATATGATTTCCTGCAAGAGGATTATTAAATGTGGGGGTCCTTGGCATCAAACCGTGACTTTCTCAATAAAACAGTTTCAGTAAAAGGGGAATCCAACACGGACTTCTGAAGCAGCAATACAAGTGGCTATACCGAGGGTATAAAGGTTGTGCATTCATGTCACTTTTCAGCTGGACTGAGTTTGGCCAAAGTCCTTTTAGGCAAGTCATGCCATTCGGCCGCCATCTTGGCAACGCCTCCGGGCAGCTATTTCGGACTAACAAGACCAGGCTCCTATCTAAATGAATGGGCAGAGAGTCAGAACTGCACTTTCACTGGTCACCGGGACATAAAAACTGCATGTATAGAAACAGTAGTAAAATATGATAAAAATCGCTGAAAAAGTTTGATGATTTTGCCCCAAAATAAGGTTTAAAACGCCTTTTCCCCTACAGGTTATACTTTTACTACGCATGCGCAAGGGTTCTCGTCTCCGTTGTCGCAAACTTCAACTGTGCGCATGCGTTAGTGGAACCAGATGATAAGCTTGAATGTTTCCCGGCTTGACTGTTAAAAGCAGACGATTGGCTTTCCAGAAGGAGGGGCGGGGCATGTGCATACAACCGCCATATTTGGCGTTACAGGTTTTCCCTATACAGTTGTATTGAGGATTGAGGAAGTGGCATGTCTCTCTATAAATTGTCTCTGGTTTGGCTCAGAGGATCAAACCGCATGCGTTTCTTCGACAAATCAATGCTGATCAAAACTTGATGACGTAAATCACGTTCACCACGGAGCCAAAGCAGACAGATTGGATTAGCGGTTCAAAAGTTATTAAACATTTAAGAACAATAGTTATTTTTTATCCGCGGGCTGCTGTCTCTGTCTTTAAGGGTTAATGTGCCTCACGGCAGCAGGTGCAGGTCTGCAGAGGTAATAGGCAACGGACTGATGAATTATGGAACCTGCTCTCGGCTGGCACACAGCACATTACGCAGGCTGAGAAATTACAGACCTGTTCTCCAGGAAAAGCAGCCTGTTAAAAAATTAGAGCTAGAAAAGATATTTATTCATGGCACCTATAAGATAGATGATCCACACAAACAAACGGTCTCTCCTGATAAATAAAACGATACGTTTGTTTAGAAACTGATCTAGTATAATCAAAGGTAGATTGATTCAAATACACACAGTTCCCCCACCGCGGGATCCTCTATACATCAGGATCAGGTTTAGATTAAGGAAAGGCAGGGGAATATCCTAGGGCAGTAATGCTTAACAGAGATTATTTACATTTGTTCTCAGCGCAAAGCCCAGGAAGGATTTTCTCAAGCCTGAGGAATAAGAGATGTGGGGAAAACACCCATGGTTTCTTGTCTCAGCTCTGTTAACAACTACTCCAGAAGAAAACTAACAATTGGCATGGAGTAGTTTCTTAAATGAGAAGGTATATGTTGCAGTATCTTTTAAATAAGCTTGGCTAAAGAGGGGGGCATGGGAATCATGGCATTTCCTTGCTCTTTGAAACAAGGCATCTGATCTTTTGACCATATCCATTTTTTTTTTGTTCCGCCTGTTTACATTCACTTTAGGGCTTATTCACACCTGGTTAATGTGTTTTCTCTGATTGGATAGCCATCCAATCGTGAAAAGATTGGGGTGTAAATGGCCTCCGAAATGCTTTTGAGACTGATTTAAATCTGTCGCTCAAACCACAGGTCTAAGATGCATTCCAGTTAAAACTGGACAAATGTTTTACCAGGAACGTTAACTGCATGTAGTTGTGGAAACCACATATGCAAAGTTTACTATGGAAGCTGGTTTCTACCAAGGGATAAAAAAATTAAAAAGGTAATTGCGACTTTTTATCTAAGTCAGAATTGCGAGTTATAAAGTCAGAATTGTGTGGCACAATGTGTCTGCTTCATAAAACAACATTAAAAGTCATCTTTGTGGACAAGCATGTCGCCCTCGCATTATGGTGGCTTTGAAATCAAATGGAAAACGGATATGCGCGTTTAGACGTAGGTCAGTTGTCCAGATATCGGATATGTATCTGATTTAAAACCACATTTAAAAGTGGTTCAGATCGGATGCGAAAAAAATCTAATCGGATTTCTGTTTACACGAGTGTAACAAAATCCGATCTGTGTCAGATGCGAGTAAAAAAATCCGATTTTTGTTGCAGAGTAAATGCAGCTTAAGAGAGTTTGGTGTTCTGTATCAACATACTCTAATTCATTACACAAGTTTCCTCCTTTGTCCACCCAGATTTTTTATTAGAACCAGACAGCTAAATGTTTCATTTAGAAATCATTGTGGTATTGATGTCACAAACAGAGTACATTAACACATGAACCACTCTCTCTGCTTTCACATATCTACAAATAATGTTGTCCTCTTAATAACAAGTTTAATAACTTATATATATATATATATATATATATATATATATATTATCATGTTTCAACATAAACATAAACATGTTTCAAATTGATTTAGGTCCAAAAGAGCACAACTATGAAGAATTAAAATGAAGAATCAGAACATTTTTGACCAATCTCTAGATATCTTTTCTCAGCTGGCATGTTTAGTCCAGATTAAAATATTAAAAATGTGAAATGTAAAAATTTAAAAATGTTTTTAAGTATCTGTTGTTGTTAAAAACCATAGTGCATACACAAATCTGAATGGTTGTTTCCAAACATGCAAAGAGGCTAAGCTACTGTTGGACTTCCTTCTGTATGTTGCTGATTTCTATATTTTTTTTTTTTTTGTGTGATCCACAAAAGAAGAAAAAACATACAGGTTTGAAACGACTAGTGTAGTTGTGTTTAGTGCAGTGATTCCATAACAGTGATCATCTTCTCAAATTATGCAAGAGAAATAGAAAAAACAACCAAACAAAATGAACACAAGAACAGCTTTTCAATTATTTATCGTAGGATTACTTTGAACACTTTAAATATTGATGCTGCACTGGAATGCGAGTTGGATATACCACTAATAATATGCAATACTTCTAAAACCTAGCTTCGCTTTGGGCAGCTGCATTAAAGGCAGCCATCAATCAAAAGAGCAAGAGAGTCAAAAAAAATCATGCTGGCATTTAACAGCGAAGAGCTGCTGGCGACCGGTGCCTGCTGAGGAGGAGGAGGAGGGTTCTGCCACGCTCTCCACCTTCCTCTGCAAACGTCCCTCTCAGCAGCAACGCTAAAGAATGACACACTTACACCCCATGAGGCATGTTGGCTATTCTCAAATGAGGCGTGCAAACCATCTCCCAGTGGAATAAGTCAGCATGTCTTTGTGGGAAATCTGCGGCTGAAGATCTGCCGATTCACACCGCAATTCACCCCTGACACCTGCAGGGATTCATGGGGCAGGATTTTACTTTACCCCACCATACCTAGCGCAGAGAGCCAGAACAGTGCATTAACATACTTATTTTAGCCTTAATAACAATCATTTTCATAATTTCTGGCACAGCTGTTTTAAAAAACACCAGATGTGAATAAAGCAGCTCCAGACTTTAAAAACAATACATTCGTTATATTTTTTAGCCCAAGTTTACTCTAGCATAACAGTGGGTCAAACAAAGCCCTGTGTCAAAAACTGTGTTTAACTGACAGCATAATAAAAGTTAAAGCTCATTATGTTACATTAAAACTCTGGGAAAGTGTTGTCTAAAGTAAGTTTTAGAGGGCCTTGATGAGAAGGAGTGAGAATGGCAAACAAAAGCTCAATATGGATACAGGGTTGTATTGACTGTAAATGTTCTGCTATACCAAGTATTTTTGAGACAGAACTAAATCACTACGTTAGAGACGGTTATCTGCTAAATCTAAATACTCAGTAAATCATTTTTAGGTGCCTTCTATTCAGACAGTGAAAAATAGTCCTCTCATTTCAGCAGCAGAGGACATTGATTCCCCCATGACTACTGCAGGCTAGTGGATATTGACTGACAACTTTTAAACAGGAGCTGTAGGTTGCATATCAAACAGGCCATAAAACGGCAGGTCAAGATCAGTGAGCAACGCATAAGCATGGGTTCCCATTCAAAATCACACAGCTGGAGAGTGATGCAAAGAACATCTGTATTTAGCAAGCAAGCAGTTATCAATATGAGCTTTGCAAAGCAATATACAAATTAGAAAAGAAATATAATCTACAAAGCTATGTACAATGCAAGCACCCATCAGATTTGGGTAAAAAGGCTGTTCTGGAGAATTAGAATGAACACAGTTTTGGTCACTTAATTTCATAAAAAGTTATTTTTATAAACAGATCTTTAAAGAGTCAGTGAAAAGGCAGACACATGGATGGACAGAAAAACTATCTATCTATCTATCTATCTATCTATCTATCTATCTATCTATCTATCTATCTACAGACAGACAGACATAGAGATAGACATGGAGATAGATGATAGATAGATAGAGAGATAGAAAGACAGACAGCCAGATATATAGATATAAATAGAGATAGATAGAGACATAGATAGACAGACAGAGTATAGATAGATAGATAGATAGATAGATGTGACTGTTATGTGGGGTAAAATGTAAATGTGTCTTTAAATCATGGTCATAAAAGAGCCAGAGCTCAGCTGGAGACTGTTCCAATTAGCTATCTTTCCTGATGATATTGATCATAATACTTGCTCCCTATGAATCCTGTGGAGCTTCACAAGTATTATGTATCACAGAGCAGACCCACATTCCCTGCCTAAGGAGAGTGGAAATATAGAGCGGCATAAAAATATGCTGTGGTTAAGGCCTGTGGACCCCCCCAAAGAGCAATAACACATATCTCTTTGATGCATTCATAGGAAAAGTCTTATTTATACAGATGAATGAAGAGTCAAGAGCAACTACACTTGACTCAGCCCAGAGGTTCCCATGAGCTGAGATCTTCAACAGCAGAAGCTGAGAAAAATACTAAATAATAAACTTAGAATAACAGTAGACATGGAAGAAGATGTTTGCAAAGGCACAGGAGACTCTTGTACACAAACGCTAGGAAAGTGATCTAAGCAAATGAGTGTGAATGGAAAGTTAACAGAAGTAGGAAAGTTTGCATGTTCTTAAGTCTTCTGTAACGCAGTCAGTCAACATTGGTAGGATTTACGAAACACCTTCTTACTACTTACGAGTGCACAGCCATTTCAGAATACCAACATCTCCAATGCAGCAATCCTAAACCGTGTAGCTCAAAATGGTGCTGTGTGTTGACATGGTCCGGGGCATGAGAATATTGAAGCTACTATTCCAACGCTCGAACAGCTGGTCAGACATTCTGAATAATTAATCACAGTAAAGTGCAAGCAAGACTGTAGCCAAGAGAAAACAAAACACACAGTGCAGTGTACTCGTCTGAGCGATATATTGAATATTCACTAAGAGTGTGCAATATTGACCAAAAAAACAAAAAAAAACAACAAAAAAAAACATAAAAACACAGTGGTGATTGTGTCGATAATAATTAGATGATATTTTGCTAAATGTGTTTTTGAGCTGGTACCTTGGCTGTTAAGGTTTTTTTTTTTCTTCTTTTGTTCATTTTCATATTCTGTGTGGTGGATCGTTCACAGGAGTGACACGAATTAACTTGGAGGCAATATTCGCTCCATTTAATTGATTTCCAGGAGCATTTCTACCTTTAACGAACAGCTGTATTTTTATTAACTAACATTACAAAATACAGTACCAATTGTATTATTCATGGTTAGTTCATGTTAGTTAATACATTAACTGTTAACAAATGAACATTTATTGTAAAGTGTTACCAATTAAATTAATATATTAAGACACAACAGGGCTGTTATCAGTCACATGAAACAAAAGCCTTTTTTTGCTCTATTAAAGTAGCACAGAAACGACATCTGAAGCAGCATTTATATGCATTTACAACTGCATAAATACTAATACAAGATAAATGTTTTAAAAATACATGGCATTCAATTAAAAATAATGGCATTTTGAAATCTGAAACTAAAACTGCCAGTAGGCGGTGTCAAGTCCCAGTCATTGAATCATTTGTTTTTTTTCAAAACGACAGTGACTGACCATAGACACTGTATTGATGCAGCAAGTGACTGTATTTATGAATGGATTATTGAATCATTCACTCAAATGATTAGTTCAAAACACAGATTCCTTCAGTAATGAAACACCGCCGTGTGTTGTTTGCGGAGTCACACAACGGCTCTGCCGGGGCTGCATGGGTTTGGAACTATTTTACATGGCATCCTAACTAACTGGTTGATTGGCAACAACTGCAGTTTGTAATAACTTAATTAACAGTAAATAAAGTTACCCTTTTAGATAATTTCAGAACAAAAGGATACATATCAAATGTATGTCTTTAGCTCTCACACAGTCCTTGTAGTTGCTCATTAAAAGTGTGCTCAGGATTTTAAAAGAGACACACTTTATCTCTGTTGATAATGCCATCAGCTGTGCGTAATGGAGGCGGGGTTGATTAAACGGTTGGCTGAATGGACTACTCAGTGTCACATTCATAAACATATGACTCCACACAACTTGCTGAAGCAGCAAAGTCCAGGAATGGAGTGGAGTTTGAGTTTTGGAGACTGTTATGACGTTGGAGGTAACAGCTGCTCCCACTGTGTGATTAATGAGGTAAGACTGGAAGCAGACAGTACTGCCTCTTCCCTCTACCTCCAATCAAAATACAGCCTGAGCCAATGCCTACTGAACACAGCGGCTCATAATAACATCCTGCAGACCTGTAGCACGAGCGGTCAGCAAAAAGCTGCAGATCAACGGCTGCATACGGTGTATTATTACTAAGCAGCCTAAGGAACCAATGGTTAGCAAGAAAAGAAAATGGGATGAGCGAAGTAGAGAAATATCTATGCGCATTAGTGCCATATGTGACCCGCTGTGACGCCCTGATTCGAGGCCTTCATCTGTATTCTTCGAGTCTCTCCCAGTCAGGAAGCGAGGGGAGGCAAAAAGACTCCCAGAATTCCCCACGGCGGGACTGATTAGAATAAAAGACCCACAGTACTGGCGGAACGAACTCCTGGGAGCCAGGACACATTAACAGCACTAAGAGCCGTTTCATTCCAGCTCATTGCATGGCTCACAGATCAAGGCTCCATAGTCTCTCTGACATAAAATCGCCATCAGCATTCCTCTCCTCCGAATGCCAGTCTATAAACCGCTAGGCAAACTCCATAATTTGCTCTCGGGCGGTGATCTCGCAAACGGGAGCCTGAGACGTTTCGCGTGTCGGCGACGTAAACAGTGCAAATGAAATTTGATAGGAAAATAGTGTAGGTGGCTAGAGCATCCCCACGGCCCACTTCATTTGAAACATGCGCCAAGAGCGGGGTAAACCCGTGCATATATCTGCGACTGCGCTGGTGCGAATGTGACTTTAAATAAGATGAAGGAGGTGATTTACGAAACTCCACAGAGAATCGATTCTAAAATTCGAGGAGAAAGACACATTCCCGTATATACTGCAACCGGTGTGTTTACTGATAAATGCAGCCCATCATTTTGAATGATATCGGAGAAAGAACAAAAATGAGATGTTTGCTGCCTGTCGGCGGATGACCCTCCAGTGTTTTCATTTCACCGTAATGAAAATCCATCCGTCTTGCAGTTGCATTTCATTCTAATCTCCCTGGAATTAAATAGATGCTTCAATGGCATTTTTAGACTCCTCACCTTTTGCTTTCCAACTAATAAACGCTGCAGTGCAAAAGAGAAATGAAATCTGAAATGAGCGCTGTGGACATGTGGGTTTAAGTGACTCATGCGCACCAGCTGAGATGTGCTGCGTCTCCATCCAGCTGGCATAACGCAGCCTCTGCTCAGAGCGTCACACAGCCATTCCTTCGCATTGTGCTGCCGACTAACCAGTGAGATGAAAAAGCCCTGAAACTAATTGGCCACTCTGACGGCACTGTGGGAATGTGTTTGAAGTTTTCACACTGATACTTTCACACTCTTGCTGACTCAGTTGTGCTTCTGATCAGGGAGAGAGGCCCACAGGATGCATCAGGCTCAGTCTCTGGTTAATACTCCAGCAGTGGGAGGTAGACCAGCAAACATCCATCAAACTAAACCTTTAACTATATCTTTTGCACTATAAATCTAAAGTCTGGTCCACACTGTAGCTTATTTTATCCCAAGGCAGGCCACTTAGACAAGATGCGTCTGTCTGACCGACACATAATACAACTAGCCCATAGTTCAATTTTTATGATGATTATGGGGTGAGTACAACTGAAATCCATGACATATAAATAACAGACTGGTATGAAAGAAAGTGTCAACTGATTCAAATAATAACACTGCACTTTCTTTCCATGGCAGTACACGATAGTGTTTTTAACTAAAACGATAAAAAACTGTTAATTGAAACAAGGCTGAAAAAAAATATATAACTATATGATGAAACACTTTGAAAATAAAAAACGTTCAGTTGGCCACTAAATAAATAAATAAGTTGACCTACAACTGTAATAATAATAAGAAGAAGAAAGCTACATCGAAATGTAAAAAAAAAAGACAAGCACATGACAAACTAATAGTAGGCTATATAAATAATACTAAATTAAACCTGGTAAAGACAACATGAAGACATTAGAGAAAATGTCTGTGATATGTTCAGAATTTCCATCCATCCAAAGTAATAAGTACAGAATATTTCATGGATATATCTCTGCAAAAGTGAGTCAGAGAAAAAACAAAACAAATGTGTTACAAGTGTTTTCAAGATCTCAAAATGTTCAGTATTTGGAATTACCAGGTTACACTGAGGAATTAGATTTGGATTTTTCTGTGAAACTGTGTGAAATATATATATTTTAAAAACAGCATTGGCTATGGTAAGTTGATTTGTTATAGTTTACCTGACATGATAGGCTGGCCAGTTATGCTCATGGGGGGCATTCCCAGGTTGTTCATGGCAGTAGCCCAAGCATTAGGGTCCGACATGGGCATCGCTAAGGAGTTGGAGTCCATGGCAATATTTCGGAGCCCCTCTGAAAGAGAGAGAGAGAGAGAGAGAGAGAGAGAGAGAGAGAGAGAGAGAGAGAGAGAGAGAGAGAGAGAGAGAGAAAAAAAGTGTTAGTCTCTTACAAAATACACAGAGGACACATATTAAAATGCTGAAGAGGAACCCGTTTGAATCTCCAAACCTGAGTGTAATAATAATTCCTGTCTGGAAAGACCTCTCAGTGATGAGGCTATTACTCAATTAACCCATTTAATCCCACTGGCCCATTTTTTTTCTTTGAAGTTGAAGGGTCTAAAAAGTTGTTGATGTACATTTCCTTTCAAAAGGTTTAGGTCAGTAAGATTTTAAGATTTATTTATATAATGTATATATATATATATATATATATATTTTTTAAAGGAGTCTGTAATGATCACTAAAGACTGCATTTATTCGACCAAAAATACAGAAAACCGTAATATTGTGAAATTTTATTACAATTTAAAATAACATTTCTATTAAAATAGCTTTTAAAATGTATTTTTTAAAGAACAGCATTTATTTGAAATATCTTTTGTAACAATATAGAAGTCTTTGGTGTCACTTTTGAAAAATGTTTTGTGTACTAATAAAAACATGACCCTAAACATTTGACTGCTAGTGTATACTGCATCATGCGTAAAAATATGCAAACATATTATGGGGGGGAACATTTTCTAAATAACAGTTTAGAAAACATGCAGTTTGATTTAATGGCCTAACGATTCAGGGTTAAATGTGTTAATATACTGGTATTTAGTATGTAAATATGTAATATATGGGACGGGTTTTAAAAGTGTGCGCCGAGGACTGGATAAACAGCAATAAACAGAGAAATAGAGTTCAGAAAGTTCCCATATTTGAGGTATGACCACTGGGCTTACAGTGTGTGAGAGAACATGTGGTTCCTGCACGGAGTGGGCGGCAGTCACGTGGATGTGAGGAGATCATTTCCACGAACTATTGAGAAAATGTCTTTGTGGTTGGTCAGGGATTTATTATACAGAGTTAATGGAAAAACAGCAGTGATAATTAGTTCTCCAGTTCTCCAGAGGGATATTAAAGGGGGTTTTGGTCAAACATTTAAAAAGAGCACATTTATTTAGAACAGAAAAAAATGGCCTTCCCAAACCCTTCTCTCAAGGGTTTACAGCAGCGGTTCCCAAACTTTTTTTCCTGCGCACCCCCTTCTATGTCCCAACCGGGTTGGCGCACCCCCAATCCCCACTTAAAAAAAAAACGCAACAAAGCTTTGTTTTAACGCCATATAAAGTCATGTTTAATCATGCGCAAATAACCAGAACACGCATGACAATTACAACATCAACAAAGTTTCAATATAATGCAACAAAGCTACGCACAAGCTTCCACTTTTAGTGACAGACAGGCCCAGTTACAGAAAGCACGGTTATTTTCAGCCGCGTAAAAGAAATATTGCAGCAAGGCTGGGCCTATTAAATGACCGTGGAGCTAGCATCATCATCATCATAACACAGCGGTTATGGAAATGAGAACGACAGGAATAAAATTGCAATGAAGTTACAAACGATCCACAACATTAAAGAGAATATAGCAGTATAACGAGCCAACACCGGATCCTTATGCAGGATACAGCACGTGATGAAGCAATATCCACGAGTAGGCTACAATGAATAGGACAGGATAGGATCATAGAGACACAGCATAAGATGACTGACAAAATCAGGAGTAGCCTACGCGCACCAAAGAAAAAAAAAACAACAACAAAAAAAACACCACTGGCGAATGCGCAACATAACACATGAAAAAACACTATCGCTTCAGGTCTTTCACTCTTTTCACTCGATCTCCCCCTCCTGTGCTATCTTTTTAAAGAAGCTTCCTATTTTTGGCAATTTAGTCAATCATTTCTCGAATTCCTCTTTTCATTTTCGCTTTTGAAAGCCACTATTGTGTAATTTGACGATGCGATATTTTCTGTCTCAAGTTCAAAGTTTTTACTGTTTTGCACGCAATAGCATGTTCAGTTACCGACCCGGGAATTTCCTAGTCCCAATTCGAAACAAATTACACCAAAATCCATCATTGTTCGTTTCACACATGTATTGAATGATCAGTAAAATATGTTGGTGTCATTATTTATTAAACGAGTTGGCACGCATATAGCCTAGCCCTAGCGGCTGCAGTGCAGAAGAGCAGTGCGTAGAAGACGTTTCTATCAAAAACGAATAAATTATATATTTTTTTTATTTAAAATAAAAGCGATTACAAAGGAAACGTTTACTGTTCATGTTTTTTTTTATTTTATTGTATGGAAAAATCCCACTTAAAAAAACAGACCGCCATTACATTTTTCCTCTCGCGCACCCCCTGGTGGCAGCTCGCGTACCCCTGGGGGTGCGCGCACCACACTTTGGGAATCCCTGGAGTATCTTTTAACATTTAAATAACGCAACGTCATGTCTGAATTAGCATAATTATACGTCAACGGTTTTCACTCGTGATTAGTCTCTATGACAACACTATTGATCCATGTTTGCTGTTAATACATTTATATTTATTCACCTTTAAACTATTTTGCAAAAACACTGACAAATAAAAAAAGTGAACATAGAAAAGGAAACACTGACTAAAATAAAATGACATTTCAAGAACTGGAGCTACTTGCAGAACTACCTTTAAATGTTAAAGGGCTGCCATTTCACTGAAGTCTGAAATTGTAAACTTGCTTTAAGATTGACAAAGACATTAATGTCCTTTTTACCAGTAATCTCATAATAATTCTGACATTACATAAGAGTGAATTCAAAGTCATATTTCACTAATGCCATCCTGGTTTTGGATTCAACGAGTAGCAGACATAATGCTCCGATGCTTAAGGAAGTGTGTCTAGATGAAGGCTCTTGTTCAGGGCTCATCTCTCAGATGTCTTCCTCTCAGTCATCCAAACAGACTGCAGAAGCCCAACGTTTCCAGTGAAAACAGTTGTTTAATCATCTGTACTAGTAGCCGCGTTTACATGGACTGTAATAATCCCATTGTAATCAGACAAGTAGCACAGTCGGAATAAAAAAAGTCATATGTAACCACGTCAATCTGAATGAATTAGCCAAATCCATTAAAATTTAATTCGGATTGTGAGTAGTCTAATCCGATCGAGAGGACATGCAAACAATTGTCGCGCTGTTGTTGCTGAATGTGTCATAAATTACTGTTGTGTCATTCTAAAGTTCTCCTTCCACTCATCATCTTTGAAGAAGCCAAATAAATGGCTTGAATACCAGTAAATTGACTAGCGTAAATCTTAGTAAATCACCCTGCATGATCATTTAAATACTCTCCTCCCATAAAATTTTGCGTCTGAATGGGAAACTCCTACAAGTACATATGCAATAAGGTCAGCCTCAAAAATAACCCTGTCCATGCCTTTTCAGCGCTAATTTTTCCCCTACGTGTCTTTAGTAAATCCTGACAGTAGTTTTTTAACGCCAAAAGAGTGTTTGCGCTGGTGCAAGCTGTTAGTAAATCGGAAATAAATTCATTCCGATTTAAATGGAATTTAAAGGGGTCCACGTAAACCTAGTGTGAGTAGATTGGAGCGTCAGGCACTGCTCCATGATTCCTCGCACTCGCTGGTTAGACAAACTTTACTCCTAAACTATTAATACTACTGTTCAAAAGTCTCTTATGCTCACCAAACATACAGCAAAAACAGTCATATTTTTAAATATTACAATTTAAAATTTGGTACTCTAGGTACATGCTGTTTTTTTCAGGATTATCTGAACAAAAAGTTCAAAAGAACAGCATTTATTTTGAAATAAAAATATTTTGTAACATTATGTTTTTACTTTCACTTTTAATGCTTTAATTGAATGCTTAGTGTAATGCTTCCTTGTTGAATAAGTATAAGTTCAATTAAGAAAAAAAGGTGAAACTCAGAAAATAACGTGCAAAAGTTTGTGCATTTCAGTCATTCAAATTAAAAGGTGAAACTAATATTAGTATATATAACTATATACATATGCATGATTATACTTTTCAGAGGGCCGACATTTCTGTATTTAAAATCCTTTTTTTTTTTATTGATTTCATGTAATATTCTAATTTTCTGAGATTTTGAATTTGGGGTTTTCATAAGTTGTAAGCCATAATCATCAAAATTATAACTTTTGCACGATTTTCAAATTTTCACCTGCATATGAATACTCTCTTTCATTCTACCAGCTATTAGGCCATTAACAAGCAGTGAAATCATGCATTTTGGCCCATTAACATGCATGTAATGCTTGAGATGGAGCGGTAACAGAGTGAGAGGACACGGATGGTGAGACTTTCAAAAACACTGCTTGCTCCAGGCAAAAATCACAGAACCGTTCTTCCTGATCCATTTCCAGTCCGCACCGCTCACACACTCTGATCAGCAGGCCAGAGGAACATTCCTAAAACCTGATCCGGAGTGTAAACACACTGCAATCAAAGCATCGTGCTGTGTAAGTGTTCAGGATTACTATGGATAATGCAATGCCTCAGAAGACTGAATCTGAATCCTAAACTTTACATTCTAAAGAAAATACGAACGTTTTGTATACAAACTGTGGATCTGAAGTTTGTTTGGTCAGGAACTGGAACTCATTAAAAGCTCTTTCAGTGGTAAGCAAAAATGCAGTTTTAAGATTGCTTCAAAGATTACCCAATAACTCAAAGATTACAGCACAGGATGTTTGCTGGACCAATCACTTCCTCTGCCAAGCCTGAAGAGGCCATTTGTCTTGCCAGGATGGAGAGGAGAATGAGAGTGATGACGCAGCAAAATCAAAGAGTAAAATCACCTAAACATGACATGGTTTGCATGCTATATATATATATAAAATAGGATAGGGTGAGAATGATAACAACAGTCAGTTAGTGAAAATATGTAGATATGCACATGGCAAAAAACCAGAAGCCAAAGTGCACATATTGTCAATTTCCAAAGAGGCCTATGTATTTACTGTGGTTGTCCTGACCTAACAAACCCACTTTGAGAGGAAATTACTTCCCAGGGGACCGTTTCATCTCTTTTGGTCTAAATGTCCTTTGGGTCTCTAAGTCACCTTTCTAAAACTTCTGAGAGAGAAAGAGAGCAATTAGAAAAAAAAAGGCTGTTTGAAAGTCACAGGGGACAGATGGGGAATGTGTTCCCCATTGGCCTGTTTTTCTTCATCTACAGTTCTGTCTCTCTACACACATACACACGCCATGGGTTTCCATGATTTACGGGGACATTCAAAATACATCATATTTATTCTGTACAAACTGCATATTCTATTCCCTAACCCTAAACCTACCCATCACAGAAAACTTTCTACATTTACACATTTTCAAAAAAACATGATTAGTACGATTTATAAGCTGTTTTCCTTCATGGGAACCATAAAATGTCCCAACAAGGACAAGGTTTTTGGATATTGCCATAGCGTAGATTTACCTGAACCACCCACACACACACACACACCTACCTCTGCCACTGTGTGGTCACAACATTTAGTCAATAAAGCTGTCCATGGCTCACTGCCCAAAGCTCCCTCAGAAGGCCAAGAAAATGTATTTAAAAAATAAATTTATTTTACGATCTACAAGGTCAACAACTTAACAGTTGGACAATTACTGGCTCTTAAGCAACTGGAAAACTTTAACAGAAGTTGTGGACATGAAGTGAATCATGGAGGATTCATGCCCACATACATGGACAATCATAACTATTGTTTTTGTCCTGGATAATAATGGTTTCTTTAAAGGGCCTATAGCCTATTCATCAAAAAATGTAAATGTCATCATTTACTTACTAAATAAATAGTTAAATAAATAAATACTATTTTACAATATATATATTTATTTCTGTATTTCTGTTTAAATAGATTCAATATTGTATCATTATTAGTAGTAGTAGTTTAACCTGTATTTTTTATACCTGTGCATATTTAGTTCTCTTGTCAATGTGAACATATATGTGTAGTGTTATATCTATGTTGTGTACCATCACAAGACAAGGACTGTCTAAACAGCTCTTAATTTGACATTTAATGTGATTTCATTTTTATTTGATCAACACTGCATAATTTAGCACAAAGCAACTGCTAAACTGCCAAGTATTGTATCAAGCACAATAGAATAAATATGTTCTAAAATACAATGTATCTTTCTTAATCAAAAGCCATGTGTAGATTTAGTTTTTCACTTCATAAGCAAGACTGGTTCTCTCTGATGAGATTTTTCAAACCTGAGAAGGCAGGCAAGCATGAGAATGAAGTCTTTGGGGACACGCCACTACTGCAAACCTCATTATGCCAAACCATCACGATTTCAATAAGCCTTCTGGATCACCTTGAAAAGACAAGTTAAGCCATCTAACAACAAATGATTGTTTCTTTACACTCATGTGTCATATGCCAAGCAGAAAACACCCCCATTTGATCACTTTTACAGGGTTTAGACCATGTTGGTCTGAGACAGGCAGTCACCAAGAAGATTTCTTCGAAACTCTATCAGGTGTTCCAGCTTCATCAATGTTGAGAGCTCTTCTGTTGAGAAGATATGATGGCTATCAAGCGATAAGCGTTATTTTCATGGAATAAACACTTCAAAAAGAGTGCTCATGCATCTCAAGAGCCTTATTGAATGCAATCCGCATTCATAAATCTATTGATTATTCATGTCCTTAACGAAGTAGGAGGATACGATCACTTGAGTAAATACACTTTCAACACTTTCGATTTTCCTATTGAATGATGGAATGGATGCTGAATGTCTGAGGTTTTCATCGGATTTAAGTGATCTGTAGGACAGTAAGTGTTGTCTTAATGGATGGAAATCAAGTAGTTGGATGCTAATTCAGAGTCAGAGTCCAGTTGAGGTAAAACACACAATATACATGCACTGTTTTATCACTATATACTATATACAGTACACTAGTGTTCAAAAATATGGGGACAGGAAGATTTTATCATTTTTTTTAAAGAAAAAAAAAAAATCTTTTATCCAGCAAGGAAGGAATAAATGGATCAAATGTGACAGCGGATAATTACATTTTACAAACAACATATTTCAAATAAATGTTGTTCTTTTGAACTTGCTGTGATGGTGGATCTAGTGAAGATGCTGTCAGCGATCAAAACACTGATTTTGAAGACATTAAGAATGATGGTTTTGAGAATTCGGTTGTGATCGCAGATATGAGCCAGATGCGGAATGAACTGGGGATCTGAATATGACAGAGATAATAGTAAAAAACATCTGCTCATATTGAACGCTTCCAAGTTCCAAAAGGTAACGCAATATGCTTTGATTTATTCTCTTGTAATAGTAATTAAAATATTGAGAGTTTTATACAATAGCAGCCATCTGTTTTAGATATAGATCTGATCCGAAACAGTAACAATGATTGGAGAAAACATTGGAGAAACATTATTTCATTATTTGAAATAAAACATTCATTGAGGGATTTTTTTATTTTATTTTATTATTTTTTTACAAAATGTACACCCCCCCAAAATTTGTAATGGTACTGTAGCTATTAATCTCAGTCACTAGATAGGTTAACATGTCACAGACCATTTTTTCCAACACAGATAGCACTAGCACCTAATGAATTAATAATAAAATAATGTTTTATTGAAAACATTAATATTATTTTATTATACGGTAACCATTTTATCAAAGCTAAAAATGCACTCAAGGGTGTATTATTTTGTATGGCTGAAAGGGTTGCAGGCACTCTCCCGCTCATCATACCTAACTATGCCCTTCAGTCATGACTATATTCAAAACGAACAAAATAGCTCAGCCTCTCGAACATTTATACTGTAGCTTCAAAAGTGCTCAGCAGAACACAACAATAATACACATCAGCAATACATACTGACGGCTGAGTCACCAGCTGTCTTAAGTTAGTATTTGCGAAATAACTGAGCGCACTGTGTTATAACTCAATTCACATTTACAATTTTAGGCCTTTGCCAGCCTTGAATGACGTTTAGGAAGCAAAAAAGGAATGAGCAAAACATTGCACAGTGAGAATGTTTTTGTCCCCGTCTGAATATGGTTTTATGAAAGCAAGTGAGTCTGTTAAGTTGAAACAGACATTGTTGAATCTTGGCTCAGTTTCTCTGGCTCCTGTGAGCTCTGTCCGTAAGCGGCTTTCGGCCTAGCTCACTGTTTCTGCCTTTAAAAAGAGGCATTACTGGCGAGATGGATTCAAATGAACTCCTGTCGTTGGTCAAACGCCCCGGACCCATTCCAGCCCGCACTCACAAACATGACAGCAACAAGGTCTTTCTAACAATGCGACAAGTGCTGTGATCCGACGTCTGTGTGTTTACACAAATTATTTATTTTCTCTGTCTCTCTTCTGGCTGGATTAAGGGAATAATTAGTTTTGGGTTCCAGCTCAGTGGCAGTGACATTTCCCTCGCTGCTCTACATTCATCCCTCAAATGCACGATTTGGGATGTGCGTGTCAGGGCTTTGAGCCCTGGAAGGGTTTGTGTGAGCCGTTTCAGAGGGAAACAGGGTCTGACAGCACTGCTGGAGCAGCACCTTCTGAGCTCGAGACCTGAGGAGTTTAATAGAGAGCAGTCATCAATAAAGACTCATCATTACCAAACATTTCAACTCGCTCACGAGGGGCGCACTCAGGCGTGCGGACCACCATGTTACAACGTCTATAGTCACATGAAAAATGACTGCTGAGAAATGTATATGCCTGGAACAGCAGGCCATGAACACAGCGAGAGATGGAATCTGGATTTTTGCATGGATCAGGGACTCACTGAAGTTGAAACAGCTTTACTGTATGTCGGACACTGATGGAGTATTTCTAAAACAGTGTCTGACACTACAACTTCAAATTTATTGAAGTCGACAATTCAGTGACTCAGACGTTTGGTCATATTGCCAGACACCTTGGAAGGCCGAGATGTTTGTATAGTTAAATGTATGTTTGACAGATGCAGATTGAATGATTAGCAACTGACCAAAGAAACAGATAGTGCCATTTTTCTATATATCTCATATATATATATATATATATATATACACAGTATATATACACTACCGGTCAAAAGTTCGGGGTCAGTACGATTTTTTATGTTTTTAAATGAAGTCTCTTCTGCTCACCAAGGCTGCAATTATTTGATAAAAAATACAAAAAAAAACAGTAATATTGTGAAATATTATTACAATTTAAAACAGCGGTTTTCTATGTGAATATATAGTGAAGTGTAATTTATTCCTGTGATCAAAGCTGAATTTACAGCATCATTACTCCAGTCTTCAGTGTCACATTTTTTTTATTATTATAATATGAAATTATTATAATATGATGCTCAAGAAACATTTATGATTATTATCCATGTTGAAAACAGTTTTTTAGATTTTTATTTCAGGATTCTTTGATGAATAGAAAGTTCAAAAGAACAGCATTTATTTAAAATATAATCTTTTCTAACATTATAAATGTCTTTACTGTATAACTTTTGATCAATTTAACTCATCCTTGATGAATAAAAGTATTTTCTAATTTCTTTCCCCCAAAAATAAAAAATAAATTTTTACTGACCCCAAACTTTTGAATGGTAGTGATTAATGTTACAAAAGCTTTCCATTTCAGATCAATGCTGTTCTTTTGAACTTTCTATTCATCAAAGAATCCTGAAATAAAAATGTAAAAAACTGTTTTCAACATGGATAATAATCATAAATGTTTCTTGAGCATCATATTATAATAATTTAAAAAATGTGACACTGAAGACTGAGTAATGATGCTGTAAATTCAGCTTTGATCACAGGAATAAATTACACTTCACTATATATTCACATAGAAAACCGCTGTTTTAAATTGTAATAATATTTCACAATATTACTGTTTTTTTATTTATTTTTTATCAAATAATTGCAGCCTTGGTGAGCAGAAGAGACTTCATTTAAAAACATAAAAAATCTTACTGACCTCGAACTTTTGACCGGTAGTGTATATATATATAAAAAAGATACAATTGATAAAATTAAGTCAACAGAACAAGACAAGACAAGACAGAAAACAAATAATACAGCATGGAATCATCTGGCTACAAAATTGAGACACATAGCATATGCACTACTGTTAAAAACAAAACAAAAACAAGAAGTCCTTTATGCTAAATACAAATTCGAAAATACAGTAAAATCAGTAATATTGTGGAATATAATCACAATTTAAATAGAGATACACCGATACTAATGTTCTCCGCTGACGCAGAGCCGATTATTCAGAATGATATCTGCCGATACAGATGTCGATAAACAGGAACCCCTCTCATTTGGTACATTGTTTAAAATGAACAACAAAGTCCAAACTATTCAACTGCTATTCATTTTTAGATAGAATAATTACACTCAAGTAAAAACTGAAATGTTTGTATACAAATATGTGTATATTCAGCTGCACATAAGGTACTTTTCACACTTGCCTTCATGACAAATTCATTCAAACATACATGTATAATTAACAGTCAAATTATACAGTATAATTACTTATACAACAGTTCTTTCTGGTTCTCGAATCTGATTGGCTGAGAGCCCTTTCCAGTCGGGCGATATTCCCCCAGTATCAGCACTCTAACCGCTTCACTATTTATATCACTCCGCTTGCGGCGACAAATCCACCATATATTTTCTTTAACAAATACTACTATTGTTGTGTCACTCAATGTAGTTTTAAGAATTTTTTTTAAGAACTACAAGTGATTCATAGGGTCAAATAGAGGCTGCTTTAAAGTCGCTTTTTTCTCAACTGTTCGTGCATTATTGTCGCGTTAACTTAAATTCAACACGAGACATTTTCATCACACACAGTATGAGTTGCAGTCTGACACGTTTTTCCGTCCCCTATTTATTGACAGTATACAATCGGCCGATACTGAAAATAATTGCTTTTATCGGCCGATACATCGGTGAATCCTTAAGTTATAATAACCGTTTTCTTTTTGAATACATTTTAAAACGTAATTTATTCCTGTGATGGAAAAGCTGATTTTTCAGCATCATTACTCCATGATCCCTCAGAAATGATTTCTGCATTAAAGAAAGTTACTTGGCAACCGTAAAACCCTACAGTTTCCTAATGAATTATACTGTATAAATTGGAAGATTATTTTTTGCTGCATTTATATGATGACAAACCTATTAATATTACATTTAATTATTTACTGAATATTTTAAGCACTTTAATTGCTGTTATTTTAACAACACCTTAAAGGTCACCACCACTTGGTTTCATACATGAATTAAAAAATCTAGTGAGGAAACTTGATGAACTCGTGCACACACTGATGCATATGTTAATATCCATCCATGACATGCATCTCTCAACCGCTGGGATCCTGAGAGACTGAAATGTGACTGAGCAAACCCTCAACAGAAGCAGCAGTCTGACACTGCGAGAATGACATGAAAGGAGCAGCACTTCAGCTAATGCTTAAACACAGGGGTCAGCCATCACAATAATCTGCTTTGAATTTCATTTCAGCAGCTCAAACACAGGCTCATCTCCCTGTGAAAGTCAGGTCCCGTCACTGATTCCCTATTGTGCATCTCTCACGCAGTAAGAAAGCAGACCACCAGTAAATGTAATTTCAATGATTTGACTTCATGGAATTCTTTATAAGCCAAGTAAATGCTTATAAAATAGACATTTGCATTGCCGTAAAACCTCATTTAAAGCCATATAAATGGTTCAACAGTGGGTCAGGCTCTGCGTAGCTGTACTGTGGTTGAGATCTCTGGCTACGTCTACATTAATCTGGATACATTTGAAAGCGGTGTTTCTGTTTAAAAATGCTCTCCGTCCACACTAGCATTTTCAGGCGTTTTCTAAAAGTTTCTCATCCACACTGAAACGTTGGAAAACGCTAAATTCACCTTACTGCACATGCGTAAAACCTCACAAAAGCTCACTGAGATGATACAGAAGGATATAGAATAATAACGTTATAGCGCAATTCTTCTGGCAGGATCATTTTATTTAGCAAAATATCTCCCCATAATATAGGTCGCACTCAGTCACCATATGTTTGATCTAAAACTGCTCTCATGTATTGCTGCAGGACAGCAAATGTGAGTACAATTTTCTGTCATCTTTGCAGGACTGTGATATGAAGAGTGTGCAAAGTAACATATTTTAGCAACAGTGTGAGAGTGAATAGCACATAACAGGCACAACATCATATAAACATGAAAATCTATTGGTACAATATGCGTCACATGACTAAACTTATGCCATCGTTTTTAAATACCTCAGTTTTGACAGTCCACACTACAACGCAAAAACAGCGTTTTCAAATGTATCCGCTTTGGAGGGCGTTTTGAAAAAGATTCATTTTGATTAATAAAAATGCCGCCTCAGTGTGGACGGAAGGCCAAATCGGAAACGAAAACGTAGTATTGTGGACAAGGCCTCAAGCTCTGCAGATAAGCCAATCAAAGCTCAGTGCTGCTGGAGTATGACTTCTTGATTTTTAGTGTCTTCAAATACTTCTGCATGAATTCTGTAATTACAGGTACAGCAGAGCTCATCGCCATCTTTGAAGCAATAGTCCATGCTTCCTAAAGACCATATCTGGGATCCTTGTTTGACTGAATTAACAGTGTGCCATTTCCTTTAACTAGCCAGTGTTTGATCTGGAATTGTTATGGTGAGGACTCACACAACCTCTTTACTTGTACAAATGCTTGCACAAAGGGTTCAAAAAGAGATAAGTTCTTTTAACCCGAACAGCGTTCTAGGACAAGAAGTAATTAAAAAGTGGCTAATTTCTTTGTGAAGTTTGTTATAAAGAAAAAAAGTTGAGTGACTTGAGTTATGATGTGTTCAGTACATGATCCAAGCAAAGCCGCTGGACACTGTTGGGAGAAAATAAAAAAAAATAAAAAATAAAAAGAAATTTCAGAATCTTAACAATAAAAGACTGAAAATCCAATGGTAAAAACCTGTTAATTGTTACACCCTACGATAAAAAATATTATGGCAAAAACCTGTTTAAAAAGGGATCATTTGTTAGTTCCCTTACTCTAACCGGTGCAAAAAATGAATAGATCTAATAGGACATTCCATGTCATTTTTCATTAAAATACTGGTAGATAGTACTGTTTTTGAAAAACGTCATTCAATTTAAGTTGATATTTCTAGAATTCTTCACATTTGATAGTTTTCCATTGAAATAACTGTTTCTTAGTTTTTTTTTTCTTAGTTATGTACATTTGGGGTTTTATGTTACATTTTAAATTGTTAAATTACTGTTTATTGCATTAGTTTAAAATACCAGAACTATCCAGAACTCCGCAGTGACTTTACTGCTTTTCTTACAGTAACAGTTCTGTTTAGGTGATTGATGTTGAATAAACTTAGTTTAAAACTGCATTCTAAAAAATGTTGGGTTGTTTCAACACATGCTTGGGTCAAATAAGGATAAACCCAACCGTTGGATTTAAAATGTAATTAAAAATGTAAACCAATGGTTGGGTTTCTCCATATTTGACCCAAACATTTTTTTTTTGTTGCAGCAATCTGTAACAAGCTTTTAAGTGCAATGAATTTACTGGAGAAATAAACATCTAGTTGTCCTGAGATTTAAAAAAATATTTAAATAATGATGGTGTTTTGTATTTGTCTCAGTAAATCTTATTATTTATATCAGCTTGTGAAGAGCTTTGAATCATCATGTGGCTTTCTCTTTGTTTTTAAGGTGCATGTCAGTGCATTACAATGGTAAAAAATTATATTTAAGTAATTTGGTATATTAACATTATTTTAAGTTAATTAAATATGAAATGTTTTAATAATGTAAATATAAAATTGTAAAATCTGTGTTGCTACCATGTATTTTATGATAAAGTTCTAGCAACCACAGTTGCTGTTTTTTTTTTTTACTGTAAATTCCACCGATTTTGATTTTGCTTTTCTTACAGTAACTCCAGCGGATTTTGTGAGCTCAGTCAGCGGGGACACAAGAGATTTAAAAGCTTTCCCTCTGCCACAGCTCTGATTTCCGCCTTGTCCCTGTGCTGTCTCTCTCTGGGCTTTTTGAACACTAGCATCTTGCTTTCAGGCTTCACTCTGACTTGAATCAGCATGGAGGTGGGGAGCTCAGTTAGAGGGGCTGGGCTTTACTGGTTTCTCCCTCCAGCGAGCCCAGGGGATGTGCCTTTGTTCCTGTACAGAGATTTCTGACATATGCACACGGAGAAAGGCCATTGCCCTGACATGAAAATACATTCACAACACATTTCACTTTTGTAATAGGATGTGCTCCAGAGTAAACAAGGATATTCAACGGAAGGGGTGGGGAAGTAGTTTGGGGCATCGAAGTTGACTTTCATGCCACAAACTCAGCCTTAAAAATGCATGAAAGCCTCTGAATCTGAATACACCAGGGATATCCTGTGTCTGCATTCAAAACCAGTGCTACATGTCTCAGGCACATGAATGCAGATCCTAAATGGTTTCATCTGTAGAGAAGAAAAACATGTTTTTTCCTTTAACTGTGTTGGATCAGCACTGGCAGATAATGATTCATTAATGAACAAATGAGTGGGGCGGGCACTGAGTTAAGAGTTTACTGATAAATTGTGCTGCTGTTTGCTGACCCACCAGTAGTGCTCATCTTTCTGCAGTCTTCCCCCTATTAACTTGAATTAATCACAACAACTTAATTAACAGAGTTTAATTATTGCAGAGGAGTAGGCTGAGCTGTTTGAAACCAAGTGCCTCCAAGGAGAAACCAGAATTCTCAAATGTACAGCACACACTGAAAATTGCTGGTAATGATGCCTTGTCATTTTTGTAAAGATAAATAATATATATATATATATATAGCTTTCTATTGTTACAAGTGTTGAGCACTGTAGTCTGTAGCCAATCACTTATCTTGCTTTCTGTTTAGCCATTCTCAATACAAGTTTAGTTTTTCATGCTGCCAAGTACACTGAAAGGTTTCTGGATTGACCGTATTTAATTGCACGACAGTTGACAGTGATAACCAATGGACGAGACAAAATGGGACAACATTTTCTAAAGTACTTAATTCATGAGTTTTTGCTCTGGTACCGAGAACCTCTACATTTAACTTGTATTGTTACGACTACTGAAATTTTGGTACTGTGTAGTCACTGGTACATGGTAGGCTTTTCTTTCTCTCATGTGCAAGATTACTTTTCATACATATCCATACAATATTATACCTCCGGTGAATTATGAATCCTGCATTAGAGGCTAATAATATATTGAGAATACAAAAAAAGGAAAAATCGACAACAGTGCGTGTAATTTTTTTTCTATATATTTTCAGATCACATATTTTCATACCTATTTTTCAGTTTCATTTTTATTTTTTTGTACAAATAAAATAAATTTTTTAGAATCAAACTGCCTTGTGCACCTATAGTGCTCAACCAGCAGTAATACCAGTACAATCAGTTTGAACATGAATACCATACCGGTGTGACAATTATGATATTGTGGCAAGTCTAGAAATTAGTGCAAATTGTGCATTGAAAACGCCTGATGGTTTTCATATTCATAATGTATTTCCAAAAAATTAACTGTCAGTAATTTCAAGGTTTAAGACTCCAGAAAAGCACTACTGTCATATTCAATCATATTCAACGAACCTCTAAAAAGTAAATCCACTCATACATCCTTAGAAATTAGAGAATTAATAACATGCTTGATCCTGCTGGCAACTCAAATTGTTTAGCACTAGAGGGCACAGACTGCTTCCATGTCAGCCAAGTGGGTTTAATTTCCTTTTGTTCTCTTGACGGATTACCACAGCAATTTACAGCAAATGTCAATATATTGCTGTGTGTTAATGGAAAAAGTGCCATTCAGTGGTTGCCGATGATCAGGCATAAATACACTTTTGTGAAAGTCTGACTAAAATGGTGTTTTGACAATACCTTACCTGCACGAATGAGAATCTTTTCAATAACAGATTTTTATTACAGATTATTAAATTACAGATTATTTATTATAAGGTAAGAAGACATTATTTGTTTTAAATGCCTTTGCTCAGATCTTCTCAAATAAAGCGTCAATTAGTTAAAAATGTCGAAGTCTATGTGAAAACCATAACAGGTGCCTTAAAACCTCACTCTTGTATAAGAACCTCAGAGCAGATAGAACTAAATCTTCACATTTTCTGTCAAAGGACTTAAACTCAAGGAAAAGGGCCATGTAACAAAGAAGAGACTGACAGGGAGAATGGATGAGAGAAATAATAGAAAGCAGCAGCTGGAATATATGCCCTAATATATACCATATGAAGGAGATTTAAAGAAGCAAATCCCACCATTACTGGTCTGGTATTCTGCAAGGGAGTTTCGTTCTTTGTAAGCAAGAAGGCCTACAATCTGTTCTGGCATTAGACCAGTAGTGGTACAGTGGTTAGGACACTCACTGTCTTTTGTCTGTCTGATTAATAGACACTAAATCGATATGCAAGACTAATTAGTCTGCCAGTATTCGGCTATTATGACATTATTTGCATCAATCAATGATCATGGTCACTTGTCGTGGGTGTCAGTTGTGTCAATACTCTTGACAGCCTTGTCAGTAATCATTTTTTATATCAGTATAAAAATAAATACATAGAAATATATTATTAAACTGCTAAAATAAACGTATGATAAATAAAAAGAATGAATGAATACATACATAAATAAATACGTAAATACAAACATATACAGTACTGTGCAAAAGTTTTAGGCAGGTAAGATTTTTTAAGTTTTTAAAAGAAGTCTCTTCTGCTCACCAAGGCTGCAATTATTTGATAAAAAATACAAAAAAAAACAGTAATATTGTGAAATATTATTACAATTTAAAACAGCGGTTTTCTATGTGAATATATAGTGAAGTGTAATTTATTCCTGTGATCAAAGCTGAATTTATCATCATCATTACTCCAGTCTTCAGTGTCACATGATCCTTCAAAAATCATTCTAATATGATGATTTGATGCTCAAGAAACATTCATTATTATTATCAGTGTTGACGACCTCAAACAGGAGCATCTAATTTAGGATAATAAATGGAGTGGAGGTGGACATTTTAAAGGCAGACTAACAGGTCTTTGAGGGTCAGAATTCTAGCTGATAGACAGGTGTTCAAATACTTATTTGCAGCTGTATCTTACAAATAAATAGTTAAAAAATCATACATTGTGATTTCTGGATTTTTGTTTTAGATTATGTCTCTCACAGTGGACATGCACCTACGATGACAATTTCAGACCCCTCCGTGATTTCGAAGTGGGAGAACTTGCAAAATAGCAGGGTGTTCAAATACTTATTTTCTTCACTGTATATATAATGTATTTGAGGACCAGAGAAGAGTGTCTTAGTCTAGCATTTGTCATTGAGTCATAGCAAATACTGTCTTAAATAGCCTGTGCGAAGCACTTGGTCTTTAATAATATGAGAGGTTGGCCAAATGACTTTATAACTGTCAGTTGATAAAAACGTAATGTGATGCACTTACTGCCTCAGAAGCGACCGCTCTAATGAGGGAAAAAACATGTACGCCTGAAATTCGCAGGTCACAAATCGGAGCTTTAATTTGGTAAAGAATTAATAATATATGACATATGCAAATGTCTGACCAAATGTAAAGCCACAATATCAACTTTGACAATGCAGTGTTTATTTAAAAAAAGCCTTTGTATCAGAAATGTAACGCCCCACACCATAATCGCCAAATTTCAAGGCATTTAGCAGTTGATTCTGAAAATGCGGAAGATCAAGCCAATCGATCAGAACCAACTTTGGAAGCATGACTTGAGCAGAAGGTTTCACAGTGGTAAGTAGTCTTTATATTTAGCTGGCATTACTCTCTCAGTTTGAGCAAGCTGTCCTCTGTAAAATCTGTCTGCTGTGCACAAACAAACTTTTGGGTTGTACTGCTCATTTACTTGCAGATAATTATCATTTGGGAGAACAGCAAGGGTCACTGAACAAATCATTGCATTCCACTTTTTGGGGGGTACACAAATTCAAACTATTTACGTCACTGGAAACAATCAAAGTGCCAATAGCTACTGATAAAAAAGTGGCAAAACAAGGAGATTAAATGAGAAACAGAACAGTAACACAGGCACAGATGAGCATATTCAACACAAGGAAGCATTGTATGCAAAATAGGGACTAGAAGAAAAAAGGCATTATTGTTCTTGTGATTGTTTTCGGCAGTATGTTGGCATGTTCCTTGGAGAAAAACGCACTGCCTTAATTAGTTTTTTTTTGTCTTTCTCATTTTGAAGTTGCACCTGTCAGGGGGTAGAGGCGGCTCCCTCCAACTTTGCACTTATCAAGTCAAGTAACAAATGTCAACACATTTCTGAAGCTTCTAATTAGAGCACCTGCTTCCTGTCTACACAAGACTTCTTCCACTCATTTGACAGCGTATGTATTACACATTCAATGACAGGAATTTAATAAAACAAACATCCTCATGCCGAGAGCCATCAAATCTTGGTTGCACTAAATTAAGCCACCATTTAAAGTGTATAGCCACAATTTGGGTTGACAGTAAGTGTTAATATGGAAATTAGGTCATTCCATGTTCAATTAACTTTTCAGTTTAATTTAGAATTGGCCTTGGTTTAAATCCCTTCAGAGAACACGTCTCCCATCATGCTTTTTAAAGACATCTCGCTTAAAACTAAAGGAAGAAAAAAAGGAGCAACACCATAATTTTGGCCAAATAATATCAGGTGCTTCCTGACAACATATTTGATATAAATGCACTTTTGTGCAGCTAAACTATTACATAGAAAATAGCTTCTCTGTTGGGGCGGAAACCTCGTTTCTCCATGGGGCCATGGAGAACAAAAACCAATACCACTACATATTAAATCACCAAAGAGCTGATGTCATTTGAGACAAGAGCACTATATGACCCAACATGCTCTCCAGGGAAAGCAGGTCTACAGACTTCCTGCCGCAGTACTTGCCCTGCTGCCCACTGATGCACATCTCAAGACCTCAACTGCAGAGAAGCTCAATTCAGACAATTCCCATGCTGTTCATCTTTCTGTTCACACAGTCTCTGTCATCACTCTCACATGGGCACTATCCCTAGATATGCCTGTGTCAGCCTTGAAACATTCCAGCCAAATCCCAGCTGGTAGATTCGAATACAGATTGAAAGAAAAAAATTCTGTCCAGAAAAAACCCCATTTAGCTACAACTTGAAAAATCACCTGAGAATCAGAGAAGAACACATGTGGCTGTACGGTCATGCCATGTTAGAGATTCAGTGACGGTGCCAGGCAGGAAGACGGCGAGCGGTCATGGTTTATTAGCTCTCGTTCACAGAGTGAATCCCACATGCTGAAAACACACGTGATGAAAGAGAAGATCCATTAAGCTGGATTGGTTTAATGTGGCGGGCGAGATGTTTTGATGGAAATGCATTGTGTTGGAGCGAATGGGTGTTCCCTGCACCATTACGCCACTGTAACTGTTTGCAGGAGACAAATGTACACATTCTCCACAACAACGCAGGCTTACGTGAATAATGGTATCCTGACAGGAGATGTTTCATACAACGTATGTACTACTGACAGGACTTCCCACATTGAATTGAAAAGGAAATAAAGCCACACAGGCAGGTGCAGTCGTCGGGCAGAGAAAAGATGGAAAGTGATGATAAATTGAGGCTGATCTATTTAAAAAATAAAATAAGCCTGTGGAACATCTGAAGGAAAGGAAACCGAAAAACACACAGACAAAAGAAATTGGATGCAAAAATACCTCTTAAACTGAATGTGCTGCCTGAAAAGCATCAGGGAGAAAGAGAGTGTGTGTGTGTGAGAGAGAGAGTAACACAACAAGAGCCACTATTATTGTGAAAAATGGAAAGGCTTGGTTTGAAAAGAAGACAAGATAGGAAAATACTATAGCTACTGAAGAGCAGCAGAATAAGTCCTCTTCTTTCATCTTTTTAATGATGAAAAATGATGAGTAAAGGTCAGCCCTGAAAGCTTATTATCTTGTTACATGAAAACAACAGCAATCTGTTACAGCAACCATTACAACTAATTTCACAGAGCGACTTTGATTCCGGCTGCTGATTGGACAATGCAGATATCTGGAAGTAACCCCTATCCAAACAGTACCAAATCTAGGGCTGGGTATCGTAACCAAATTTTCGATACCGATACCGATACCTTGACTTCGATACCGGTTCCTGAACGATACCTTTTTCGGTACCAATTTTAGGAAATCCGTTTTAACAATATTACATTACCTTTTTTTTTTCAGTTTGTTGACTTTTTTTACACTCATATTTTGAGTCTGTAAAAAAGCACCAATGTTAAAGTTTTCTGTTTCCTAATCATTTAACAACATGTATTCTTTACTTCAATGAGCTCATTGTTTCTGCCTTAATGCATTGTTTAACAATGAAAATTAACTGAAATGCATTCACCTCAGATCAGAAACAGATCACTCTAAATTGTAATTTAGACACATGCATTTTCTGTAAAGCTGCTTTGAAACGATATGTTTTGTGAAAAATGCTATACAAATAAATGTGAATTGAATTAAATATAGGCTACTGGGGTGCGAAGTATACCTTGCGCTCAAAAAAAAAAAAAAAAAACAACGCATAGAGTTTGCCGCAAAGCAGTGGCGAAAGTAATGATTATGGATGTGTCGGGAAAAAATAGAAAGGATATATTTAAACTTTTTATTAATAAACAAGTATTTACTGATTGTGTTGTCTGCAAAGATGAATATGGTGATGTTGCCTCGATCGTCATTCCTGCAGTAGTGAACACGCACACGCGCCTATGGATTACATAATCAAACTATTTCAATTGTTTCGTTTAAAAGTAGACATATTTTAACCAATATTTAAGTCTATATGCCTATTTCTCGTGTCTGTGAGTCAAGTATCCTATACGCTTAGTTTCGGTTCACTTGTGACGCGCTCCAGTTCTTGCAGTCGAAGATGGAAAAACACTCAAGTGTTGCCGGTCTTAGCAGCGATTATCTTGTCGAAAATATTGCATCGCGTGCTTCTGGCATCGAGTGTGGTACATAGGTAGGTACACTGTTGACCTTTTCCACATATTTTCTATCTATCTGGGTTGGGACACACACACACACTACAGCCTCACGTGCGACGAGCCACGTCTCTCTGGGCAACCGCGTAAACTAACGTTAGTGTTTTTCCGCCACAGCCAATCATGCTGCATGCGGGTTAATTATTCATTGTTTCACTGACGTTGAGTAGATTAACCCCTTAGGTATCGAAATGTGGTACCGAAAAACAAGACGTGTTTCGATACTCGGTAGTATCGAGACAATTCGGTCGGTACCTAAAAAGTATCGAACTCGATACCCAGCCCTAACCAAATCCAAAAGAAAACGAACCAAACTAGATTTTCTGAAGAAAATGTGCAAAATCAAATGTGAGTGATTCAGACAAGATGACGGAATTGTCACAACAGCTCACATTTGTTTTTATGTCTTGTGATGATTAACAGTTATGGATTTATTGAACACTGTTGTGTTGCCAAAGTGGCTTAAAATGGATAGAGAGATTGTGATACTCTTAGAAGTGTCAGAAAGGAGTAAAAATTAAAAAACAAATCACTATATGCGATTGTTGTTTAGCATATAAAAAGCATACAGCATTTTAAAGAATTTAGTTAAACTATAGCTGCTGCATAATTGACTATTATTGAAAATTAAAGTTGTAACCTTTTTCTTTAAAATAAACAAAAACAAAATATACACATTTTATAAAATCTCTAATAATGATTATTAAAATGTACCTTTACAATCAATAAATAATATTTTAAAATATAATAATTTTAAATTGTAATAATATTTCAGAACTTTACTGTTTACTGTCTCTACTGTCTTTTGGATAAAAAAAAGCCATCTTTGTGAGTCTAAAAGACAACTTTCAAAAACTTTCATAAAGAAATAAATAAATACATTTGAAGAAACAGAGGAAACACAAATGCATCCAGGTTTGGGAAGACATGAGGGTGAGTAAATAATGACAGAATATTCATGTTTATAATGAGCACAAGTTCTAGAGTAAATTGGGGTGGGTAGAAATGTAAGAAGGTTTCTGTGCTGAGCTGAAAGTAGCAGTGAGTTGCCCTTCAAGACAGAAAATCTATGCTGGTATTTGAAAGTCTTTAGCCTTTAGTCGAGCATAAGCTCCATGCTTGTTATCAATATCAAGTTATCAGGAGCTCTAAAGGTTGCTCCTTATGCTGACCAAAATATCCGTTTGCCAGTCTCACACTGTGTATTGTGAAGTCCAAGCATGCCAGTGTTTGAGAAGCCCGGGTGATGATGGAAGGAAACGTGTCCACATCCAGGTTCCAGCAGCTTGTTCTATCGACTGATGTTGTGAAGCTGGCATTATCGCAGTCTGAGAGCTGCTGCCACCAGGATCTTATCAAGGGCAGGCAATTATAAAGGAAAGGAGGTGAGCTGCGTTAAGGAAATGTCAGCGACTCCGTAAACTCCAGCTCATCTTATCTGTCCTCGAGAGTCACGTGTCTCCTTCGTCTCTGTCACCACAGACCGAACCCTCTTTGTCAGAGAGAAGTCCCTTTGAAAACCCAGAATCAAAGACAAATGAGTGCAATTAGTGACAAAACCCCTGTGCATGATGTTCTGATTTATTAAACGGGAAGATGTTTAATAAATGATAAAGTGGTGCCTCTGGCTGCTGTTTGGCCCAAAGATGCATGCCCTTTTACAGGACAAGAAGAGAGGAAGATCACTTTAGTTCTCTCAGACCCCATCAGGCAGCTGAGATGAGGGACGTCTCAGCACGCTATCCGTCCATCAGCGCTGGAGTCAATGATCCGATTCGTCACCGTGGACAAAGAGCGTTCCAGTATGCAGAGGATGCAGTGACAAACACTCATTAGTGTGTGCTAATGGTCTGCCCGGCTGAGTTAGAGGATATCTGCACACGAAGGAAGGAGTAAAAGTGTCGATGCAGATAGCAGCGGCTCTGTCTGTGAATGACAACCCGCTCTTGCGAGAGCTATCGAGCATGTGCCTTTGCAATGATGGGGCTTTTGACGCAGAGATCGGTCAAGAGGCTGTCAGAGGCAATGGGCTCAGACCTACTTCTGCCACATCACTTAACATTAAGAGTGACTGAGACACGTCGCAACCCCGTCATTCCACACTCCCCAGCCACTCAACAGGCTCGCAGAGATAAATGCATGAAGCGTTTACCGCAGAAAAGGAAGAGTCAAGCTTTTTCCATCCGTCTGATATTGAGGAACAGAGCCAAGCAATGCTCATATCAGAGTCACGTGATGAGACTGGCAGACAGCCTGAGAGAGACAGTGATTGTTAAAATGCTAGTGAGGATAGCGAGATGATTGACATGTCTACAATCACCCATCTCCCCTGGGCATGACAGGTTTTCGGGTCCAGCTCTGTGACTTACTGACAGACTGTCATCTAATGGGACGCTAAAATCTCAGAACAACGTGAATAAAGACAGAATTGAATTTGGGAGCTTCCTAACTTCAACATACAACTATTTCATCTCCTAAAAAATAAAAAGAACAACAATACCTGCTTGTAAAAGCAATTGTGGCTAAATCATTAAATATTGAGCTTAATAACCAAATGATCTGCCAATGATCGGAACCAGATGTTAATCATTTGCTGATGCAAAAGACACACGCAAAACTTTAAAAGTTGAATTATACCTATGAGTTGTATTTAATGGCAATTGGAAGCACAGTTTTTTCTTATAAGAAGGGGGGGGGGGGGGGGGGCTGCAAAGACAATATATAAAATTTGATTTTATTATTATTATGATTATTATTAATTATTACCCCATACTTTTGAATGGTGGTGTAAAAACGGTTTACAAGATCGATATCAGCATTAGAATGGTTTCTGAAGCATGCAGTACAAGCATTTAAAAAAAAAAAAAACTTACAATTGATTCCACAATTTTGATCCGGTAGAGTACTTGTCGACCGGTATAAATGAACACTTTTCTTAGGCCTTGATTGATCAATAGACATTTTAAGATTCCAGTAAAGATTATAATTAGAAAGTTATGAATATACACAACAATTCTAGGGCAGAGAACATGAAGTTGACAAATTTTTATATACAATTTTGTTCCCTTGAGTGAGAGAGAAGAGAAACATCTGTTTTGAGTAGCTCTTGACCAGTATGTTTACATGTCTTTTCAAAGAATCACGTCCATTTTGTGGCACACAAATCCCCCCTGGGACACGTTGAAGGTTGAATCGTAGACCTCTGAAAGGCGGGAAAGAAAAGGAAATTGTAATAGTTGAATGCCTGAGGGACAGAACAGGCACAAAGGTTGGAATGCTAAAAGAGATGCTGTCATGCCACTGCTATGACAACATCAGGTTCAAAGAGAACCACTGTGCTCTTTAATGGTGTTAGATACACTGTATCTTTTCTTTGATCCTGTCAAGAATGCAAGTGAATTCATGGCTTTACTGGCTATAAAAATCACCCAGTGAACAATAGTGATTCATGTTATGACATCATTCAGGAGATATAGTGATATCCTAAAAAATAAAATAGACTCTTACAAAGTATGAACTGCCGTCACCCTCACACCCACAGGGAATGATATATTCACTGACACATAGGGTGCAGCAGGCGTGCCAGAAGTACTGTTACTCTGGTACCAACTAATAAAAAAAATAAAAAAAATCTATCTATCTATCCATCCATCCATCCATATATATATATATATATATATATATATATTTCTATCTATCTATCTATCTATCTATCTATCTATCTATCTATCTATCTATCTATCTATCGATCTATCTATCTATCGATCTATCTATCTATCGATCTATCCATCTGTTTGAGGAGCTCATTATTCATTATGAGCATCACTGTAGAACCCATTACTGCTCAAATATTCATTAAACCCCATGAAGATAAATTCATCCTAAATAAAGGGGATATTTCATGTGGGAGGCAGTAGGTAGTGATGCTCCAGACAGAAGCAGGCACACAGTGTTTACAATGGATAGCAATTTACATTACAATGTTCCCAATACTATCAGCAACGACGAGTTCTGCCCGACACACAACACAGAGCATAATCACACACACAAATTCCATTAAAGCCTCTCATGCTGTTTTATTTATCTGCAGAATGATTCAGAGAGACACAAAAGAGAGTACTAGGATATGGGACTGTGAGAGCAGACGTGAGAGACGGGGAGGTGTGGCCTTAGAGGGAAAAAAAGACCCTGAAAAAATGATGAAACTTCCAAGCGGATGGACGGTGAGCAGGAGGAGAGAAACACAACTACGAAAATATGGGTAGATATCCCATATGGCTGGGCACAAACAACACCTCTAGTGACATGAATCATTAAAGGGAAGCCTGGAAATAGAATCCGAAGTTGGGAAGGTCAGACAGGGTGTCTGTCTTCCTACATTCAAAAACCGCTCCGAGCCGATGGGGTCTGTGGCCCCACCCAGAGATCGTGCACAATCATTGACAAAGACTGTACATCTGGCTGAAGGTGAACCACAGTGCAATTGGCAATTAAAACTAACGAGAGCTGGTGTGTGACACATTTGTCATGATCATCTGAAAGGATGAGCAAGAGCTGGGATATAATGGTCTCATCATGGATATGTAAACCATTCCCATGGGAAATAAACAGCAGATCTCCTTTACTACACAGACACAACTGTCTTCAACTGATCCAGGCATCCAGCTGCCATGTGTGGCTTATCCCACACTTCACCACTGATCCCAACCCAAAACAGCACAATCCAATTGATCCTCAGATTTTGGCTCAGGGGCCTTTTTCTCCCCAACTCATCCATGCTCTAGAAAAACATGATTTAGAAATCAAATTAAGAGTTTTGTGATAATACTTCAATGTTCTGCCTCAGTGTTTCTACCATAGTGATCAATAATCATTTCCAGAGACCTTAATTAAATATTGGTGTGCCTGGGGTGCTTTAACTAGCTTTTTAACCAGGTTCACAATGGGTGAGAAGAATCTGCATCACAGCTTCAATGTGCACTATCCAATAGTCGCCTAGAAGAAGCAAACAACTATTTGACTAGTCACAGCCTCATTTACTAAAATTACATATATAACTGCAAGCAGAAGGTGCTTTGAGAGCTTTACATGCACATGCACAAAGTAAGATGGCAGCCATGTGTTTGTAAGATATGTAAATATCCTTTTGCACAGTGAGAAAGACTGTGGTTGTTCACTTTACATCCCGATCAAACAATCCCTTTCTGTTTAAGTGGATGGTTCCTTGCTAGTAACAGCTAAAAGTAAAACACACTTCATGCATTTCAGCATTTGACTGTACATATATATTGCACCAATGCAGGGGAAATACAACAACGCAGCACATACTAGGGCTGCACAATTAATCGAATTTTAATCACGATCACGATTTTAGCTTTCAAATTCACGATCAAATTCGCGTGATCGAGCGATATTTAAAATGCGTCATTCCGTTCATAGGACGCTCCGTATCAACGTTTTTTTTTGCAAAGCCAATCTAGCGCTCCGTAAACCACTGTTTGATCACGTGTCTCCATGAGTCAATCAGACGCCGGAGTGGACAAAACTGAAGCGAACTGCGAGCGACAGTGTGCGAGAGAGACCGAGTGTGTCGGAGGGCGCGTTCGGTAGTGTGCGAGAGAGACCGAGTGTGTCGGAGGGCGCGCTCGACAGTGTGCGAGAGAGACCGAGTGTGTCCGAGAGCGTGCTCTACACTGTGCGAGAGAGACAGAGTGTGTCCGAGAGCGCGTTCGACAGTGTGCGAGAGAGACCGAGTGTGTCCGAGAGAGACCGAGTGTGTCCTCGAGCGCGCTCGACACTGTGCGAGAGACCGAGTGTGTCCGAGAGCGTGCTCGACAGTGTGCGAGAGACCGAGTGTGTCCGAGAGCGTGCTCGACAGTGTGCGAGAGACCGAGTGTGTCCGAGAGCGTGCTCGACAGTGTGCGAGAGAGACCGAGTGTGTCCGAGAGCGTGTTCGACAGTGTGCGAGAGAGACCGAGTGTGTCCGAGAGCGCGCTTGACACTGCGCGAGAGACCGAGTGTGTCCGAGAGCGTGCTCGACAGTGTGCGAGAGAGACCGAGTGTGTCCGAGAGCGCGCTCGACAGTGTGCGAGAGAGACCGAGTGTGTCCGAGAGCGTGCTCTACACTGTGCGAGAGAGACAGAGTGTGTCCGAGAGCGCGCTCGACACTGTGCGAGAGACCGAGTGTGTCCGAGAGCGCGTTCGACAGTGTGCGAGAGAGACCAAGTGTGTCCGAGAGCGCGCTTGACACTGCGCGAGAGACCGAGTGTGTCCGAGAGCGTGCTCGACAGTGTGCGAGAGAGACCGAGTGTGTCCGAGAGCGCGCTCGACAGTGTGCGAGAGAGCCCGAGTGTGTCCGAGCATTAGTAAATACATAATAATACATAATTACTATATAACAGGCATGGAAGTTCGATTAATGGACTCCAATAATTAGTACTACAAACATCCTGTTTTGAACTATTGTTTAATAAATAGAAATAATTCAAGCACAAACTTTCATACGGAGGATTAAATAAGATTGAATTTATGCATTAAGATTTCACAACTAATCACTGACACTGCACCACAACCAGGTTATACGTTTCTTAAGCATCAAATAACAATGACTATGAATTTTATTCACCGACATCAGGATGTTGTCAGTGCATGGTACCACGAGAGCTGTGGAGAGGATAATGGCTGAGAGGAATATGGTTATATCTGCAAAGACTGCCTTCATAGAAATTCCAGCAAAATCTAACTGGCCTGACTAGGTTATGTGACGGTATAGCTACAGGAAATGTTGTGTTGAAGCGTTTTTGTGTTTTTTTTATGTGTTTTGTTTGTAAATTAGCAGGAATGTAGCACAATAGGGATGTGAAAGCAGTTATAATTAGCCTATGTGAAAATAAAATTAGATTTGGTCAAAATCAACAAATAATCGTGATAATTAATCGTGATCTCAATATTGATCAAAATAATCGTGATTATCATTTTGGCCATAATTGTGCAGCCCTAGCACATACTATTGAATGAATTGCTAGTGAGGAATGTTGTGGGGGACACATGTGCAAGAAGCTGAGCGCAGCTGCAAGCATTGTGGGATAGCAGACAGGAAGACACACATTAATGAGCGTGAGCACTGAAGACTGAGGCTGGCAGCGCAGGGTGATTCGTTGTTTCCTGCTCGATGTGTCTGTGAGTGGGAAAAGGATGATTCCTCACAGGTGAAAGTCTAGTAGTTGACAGCCTGCGAGAGGTGTCTGCCCGGTGTGGGTCAACGGCGACGCTCGGTAAAGCTCTGACAGGAAGAGGAAGGCAATCCTAGTTTGCAATTCACCTGTCCAAAGCAGGGGCCACATGTGACAGCAGCAATTGAGAATGTGACCGAACAGTTGAACCCCTGCATCCAGGCCCATCAGTCTGCAGCCACTGAGACTCACTCCTGAGAAATGCTCTGAGAAGGAGGGCATCTGGAAAATGGGCTAATGAGTTTGCTCTGGTCCAGGACACCTAGCAGAAAGCAGCCTGTAGAAACATGCTATTTCACAGAAGCGCCTCAGAATCTATAAAGAAGCTAATATGGAAGCCAACCTACCAGTGTATCTCAGTACACATGCATAAAAATTAAATACTTGGGAAGCAAAACAGCAATCTCATGGTAATGAAAAATCACACTCCAAATGTAAGCAGAGGTTCTGCCAGACACACAGTGATAAAAGGACATTAAAGTGCTACATGTTAGCACAAGCGTTCTAATTCCTAACCGGTGGCAATCATGGTTCTAGATGAGAGTCTGTTCGCCAGCTGTACCGAACGATTATTTAATATGTATGCGGAGGCCTCAAGCTGCGTGCTGATGAGACGACGACTCACGTCTGGATATGCAATGATGACTGATGCAAATGGAATAATCCCTCGCTAGGCAAGAGATGAGGCACAAATATTACAGATGAGGATGACATTTACCATTTGCTCAGCTGTACAATTCACTCCCACAGATCATTGAATCTGTTAAAGAAAAAGAGAGTGCGAGAAAACCCATCGCCTCTGCCACATCAGAGGTGAGCGGTTTGAAAATGAGCATTGTGTTTTTATTGGCTTGTTGTGAGAGTGCTCTCTTCACAACTTCTGCACAATACTTATGTTTCTGGAGAGCATAAAAAGATTCGGTCAACTGAATCAACTGATTCGGTTCCAATTTAAAGTCGATTGGGGTGTAACAATACACACGTGTCATGATTTGGTTTGAAACATGATACTGATCTTACAATACGAAGATGACAATATTTTGAACAAAACGAAACTAGAGTTGAAATGGCACGTTGGCATACATGGCATGCACTGAAAAATAAATTAAACTTTCAAAACTATTTTTGTCCTCATTTCTGAACATGCAAGAGATAAACTCGTGAGCTTTCATTTTGACGGAAACAAGTTTACAACCGTCTCATTACAAATCTAGTGAAATGCTGTAATCGTCAACTACGGAAATGTAAAAATAATGCGTAACTGTGTTCCCAAACGCACGCTAAACTCAGCACATGCACAGATTACTGCAAGTTCTATTCATTCACTGTGAACCGGTATTGAGAATCAAACCCACGGTGCTGATCACGTGCAGATCACATAAGTGAAGTGTTCACTTCTCTTTGCTCAGCGCAAACAGACGGTATTTTGATAACGACACAAAGCCTTTTCGTGCTGTCCATTTCAGTCTGTTTGATAGCAATGGTGCAAAACACAACATTAAATACCTTTTATGTTATTATGAAAAGTTTTAATATATTTTCAGGCTGCCACAGTCTGGAAGCTTGATTAATTAAGGATCGATATTGGTTTCTTAAAATTAAGATTGTCAGCCCAGCCCTATCAAATACAGAGTTGATATGCACTAATCCCATTCTATCCTCTTCTATTTCCTGTACTCTATACTTTTGCTATCAATAAAATGTCAACAACCCCCAATTCAAATGGAGAAATCTAGTGAAAAACTGGATGCAGGAGTAATTGACACTACCGTCACTGGACGTCCTCGTCAATAGATTCAGCCTTGACACTCCTATCCCAAAGTCTGCATACAGACATGCTTCAAATCCATAGTAAACCCAGCAGCCTTGTTAATCAACTGTAGTTTAAGCCCACTTGAGGTCTGCTCAACTGACACATATTGAAAAGTTAAGGGTTCACATCCTGAGAGGCTCACTAAGGAACAGAAACCTGCTCAGATCACTGCAAGTAATCGATAAAACGAACTTTTATAAATGTCGTCTCCAATTAGACTTTATTGGATGCTTGGTGGTGGGGCGGGCTACCAGAAACAAGAGTGGTGAGAGCCTGTGGATATTCTTGCTTTTGGGAATCAAATGATCTGCAATTTCCACCAGTTTATTAGGAAGTCATCACTGTACATTGACTAAGGCCATTGAAACCCATCAGCCTATCAGAGAGAGGCGTTCTAATGGACTTCTGATACCATCACAGAGAAGTGGAAGAGCTGCCGCCGTCCCTGCACACTTAATGAATAGTATTAGGACAAAACGGCAGCTTAACAACTTCAATAGGGAACAGCCAGTTAAATCTGATCGCCGCAATTTCTATCTATAAAAGACCTACAAAAGCCAGAGGCTTGCGGTCACGGTCTGGCAGCTCAATCTCTCTTCTTTTTCTCAGGCTCAGGCCAAAAATGGTCTTTTCAATTCTCTGACAAACGAATGCAGCAGCATTTAAAGCAAAATAACGTTCTTCGAAGTCTTTCCATAGTCCACTTTAGACATTCTACTATTTAGACTTCATCTGACTTTTCAACTACAGTAGGCTACACGTCAACTACATCATAGTATTAGTAATACTCTACTTTTAATATCTCCTAACACTTAACTTGAAGTGCCCCAATAGACATTCTATGGGCTGTAAGTAACTATGCAAGTACATCTCAACATATTCTAGTAGCCCTAACCCAACAGTCTACTAATTGCCTGATGATAGTTGACATTTAGTTGCAAATTAATTATATTTAGTAGTCATGTAGTTGCAAAGTTACTTATAGTTAGTAGAATGTCTAAACAAGTATATTGAAATAAAGTGTAAACATTTTTTTTTAATATGTGAGTGTTGCTTACCAATGCACCATTGTCCATTTTGGTGTGGTCCACACAATTTTCAAGATCCAATCAATTCCCATTGGCACTTTTTCTAGGTCATATCCCTTTTTTACTCAAAAATATGATGTAAAATGAGTTGCAAAAAACATAATATTTGCCATTTCAATGCATGAAGGGCTTGGCAGACAACTGAGACAGTTATTGTAGACTACAGGGAGGCTTTTCGAGCCTATCTAGTAAAGAGTGTTCTCAAATGATTTGTTCACAAAACATTTGAAAATCTCTAAAAACACCACAGGCATTTTTGCAGCTCACTCTCACCAAGAAGCAAACCAAGAGCTGGTTCTCACCAAAGATCAAAGCAGTGAAAAAAAAAAACAGTATTCTCATAGCTCAAATCCTCCATAACCAAAATTAAAGGAAAAGGAAAGTTTCAATTCTGCCATTATTAAACCACTTAATGTTGTTCCACAAAGGCATTTTCTTTCTTCAGTAGAATATAATATTTCAGTTTGTGCAGGAGTGCTTTTTCATAATGTGAGCTGGGGTGCCAAAAATGTTTTAAAAAAATCAAGCCATATGACAGCTTTATGTGGCGAACAGACAAAAGGTTTGTTGCTATTTGCTGAAAGTCTTTCCCTGAACTGAAGCTCTAAAATCACATTTACAACATTAAAACATGAGGTGTCAAGATGGTTTGACATCAATGACGTGAAATGTCTTTGGTTCTCATCACTGACATCAAATCTTGCAAGAATCGGTAATACTTTACAATAAGACTCCATTTGTTAACATTAACTAACATTGATAATACTTCAAGAATGTGATGATCTTAATGTTAACAACATTTACTAATACATTATTAAAAAAATCTAAAGTTGTATCTGTTATATTATTTAATGGACCCGAGCTAACATATACATTCACTGAACAGTTGCATTTTTATGAACTAATATTTAAAAAGATGAATAAATACTGCAACAAATGTACTGCTTAATGCATTAACTAATGGGGCCTTATTGTAAAGTGTTACTCATGAATCACCATGACACTCCATATTTTCAACATTGTTGCCAAGAAAAAAATAACTCTCATGTTGCTTTTTTGTTAATGAGTTAATGTGAGAACTGAATGTTATGATCGTACCCACAGAGGACAACGATGATGTACAGTACAAGAAGAACCATGTCTGTGATTAATTGTATAAAGTGCACACCCAACACAACAGAAAAAAGGAATAAGTCCTAGTAGACAGAGAAAGACCAAAAAAAAAAAAGCATTTAGTTCAGTCAGACATTACTTGTTGGGCTTCCTAGATCACACACGCACATTCAAGAATATCTAGATGGGTTATCTTACCCTGCGAGAGGATGAAAACCTGAGAATCAAAGAAGGGAAGAGTGGGAGCCAGAAAGAGATAGAAGGAGTCTCATTAAAGTACCATTGATGAAAGCGCCTGAAACGCAAGTATAGCCAGCAAAAAGAGGGGAGACAAGGATAAAAGAAAGTCTCATATGATCTAGACATCAGGCGTAACTTCTGGAAGACAGCTGGTGAAGTTGAAGTTTATTCTGATACTCCTGCAGACCTGCACATACATCAATACAACGAGTCCAGTTATATAAAAAAAGGAATTTACTGTATAAAAGTCATAGAATTTGGCACAATCTGGATGAATAAACAGAAACCATTGGCTGTACACTTAATCAAATCACAATAAGGATTAGTGTAGGCTATATGAAAACTAAACCGAAAAAAGACACGTGTGATGCTCAGTGTTTTCAGCATCTGCCATCTCACTATACAGTGACACGCAACATGAACTTCATCTCCAGAGCAGCTCTGAGAGTCACTTCACAATCACTCAACTTTTTCAATTAATAAAAAATAGCATCAAATACACTTTACTGCAAGGTCTTCACTACAACCCATCCAAATAAACGTTTAGTTTCATTTGAAATTATGATAAATATATTACTATTGTACAGTATAATGAACTTATCAAAGGAATACTAATAATGATAATAGTAAAGTTAAATGAAGCAATATTTTTATAGAATATCATGCAAAATCAGAATTTTCCATCCATGTTTTACTTTAGATGAAAAACCTTTGCTGTGTAGCACTTTGTTTGCCAAAAATGAAAGGAAGTATTTCAATTTCATCTGATTACATTAAAAAAAATAATAACATTGTTAGAGTTTTGTGCATTAATTTGATTATCATTTTTGATGACAAATTTATATTAAATCATTAAAAACAGAATCCAGAACAATTAAAAGGCAACAGGATAAAAAAAAATTAAAAGTCACTGGGCACTTCTTTTTTTACTTTTAAATTGTTAAAGTTTTATGAATTCAATTGATTAGACATGCTTCTTCATCAACAAAATGTATTTGGATTTCATAGAGCCCTAAACGTGAAAGAACGTGGCGGGACTTGACTTTATCCTTTGAGAAGACTGGATCATGGAAAGTGGGCATTATTGAGGCAAAACAAGATGGAAAGCATCTCAACTCATCTCAATAAAAATTATTACATTTTTTTTTACACTGTTTCTTATTTGCTACTATTGCAGCAACCCTATATTAGATTTACGTGAACCAGCATTAACCAGCAAGACGTCACAAATCAGACGTACACATAAGTGCGTATACATCCCAACGCGGACAGAAATGAGACGGAAAGGGCAGCGGTGATTGATGTCCCAGACCCCCTGAGGTATACCGACAGAAAACTTTTCACAGCTTGTTATGTAGATTCAATCATTCACTACTTTCATGTGGCACGCTGAACAGAGACAGCTGAGAGCCGAGTCCCCGTCACCACAGGGTGGGATTCCTTCAAACACACAGCCTTTCATCACGTCCCAATCACACACCGCTACGTAAACAAGCCAAAAACACACACACAGAAAAAAGAAATGACAGAAGTGTTTGAGATCAATACAGACGCTCCCTGCGGGAGAACGGTTCGAGAGGGAGGGTGTGAGCTTCAGGAACGAGACTGATTGATTGAATTGCCGTCAGCGTGCGCCGCAGCACGAGCGCCTGAACGTTTAGCTCATTCATCAGCGAGCGGCTCGTGCCAGGACTCATCTCAACTGTCACAAGATCTTGGAGAAGTCACAGACACAATGCCACACAAGGTTCCCGCTGCCTGACCTTTATGGCCACAATACCAAAATCAACAGTAATACGATACATCAATATTTAAATATAGAAAACCGATGTAAAGTTTTGTTTCCTCTTTTATCTAAAGATTACTTGCAGGGTCACACACAGGACAAGACCTAAGAGAAATAATGTGAGGGAGTGGGGTTACAGTGGTCATTTGCTTCCAGTATTGTGAAATATCTGTTGTTAAACCAACTACACAAGCATCCACACACACAGACGCCCCAATCTACTCGCACACACCCCCGCACAAGACCTCAGACAGCCCAGCCTCTTCACACACCACTTCATTTATCAGTAAAACTGTAGACAGAGAGATATGTCCTCATCTGGGTTTGTGTGTGTGTTGCAGTTCCTACCACATGGATCACACACACATGCCCACAAACTGAAGCAATGAGCCAGACGGGGCTGCCAACCTTTGCCGAGTGCTTCTCCCACACACACATTGCTTACTGTATTGCTGCTTCTCTTGTCTTTTGTCTCAATCGTGTTAGGGTGAGAGGCATCAGCCTCATCTGCACCTCCCCTCCTCAACGCCAATCAATACTGTTTCACGGTGCACTTCTCAAGCACCACTTACTGCAGTCTAATGGTGCCGAAGGGTTACAGCAAAGCAGCGTGACTCACTGCATATATCATGCCACTTGCTACATCCTCAAACATAAAAATAAAAACATCTGCTGGCTGATATCACCTCTGATTTATGTCTTCACAGCAGCTGGCTTACAGAAAATACTGTGGGTTGCAAAAGCCAAATTTTGGCCATTTTTCCTAAAATGATTATCTCTGGCCAACGTGCAAATCTTGTAGTCAAAATATTCCAGTTCACCAAAGCCACAGCCAAGCAGTTATCATATATGCTCTGATGTAGGAGTGGGTGATAAACAAATATTTATTTCACAATATATATACACAAGTGCCTCACAAAAAAAAAAAAAAAAAGGTAGGCATGTCACATTTTAAGATTTTTTTTAAACCCATACGTACATTGCAATACAAATAAATAAATAAATAAATAAAAACAAATAAAGAAACGACTAGCCTAGTTTATTGACTCAATATTATTTTATTTTAAATAACTGTGGTTATCTATGTTTTCAAAAATAAGTTGTGTCTGGCATGCATCATTTCCTGATTAGTGTTGTTATTGTTAACTAAAACTATTCAAAGTAGTTTTTGGTAATTTAAATAAAACTGAATGGCTGAATGAATGAATGACTAAATTAATCAATGAACTATTACATAAAAAAAAAAACGATATTTGCCAAGTTAGTTGGCGATAGTTAGTTTAAAGTTGAAGTACTGAAACCACTAAAACTGAAACAAAAAATAGATTAAAGCTATAATAAATATTTGAAAAAGAAACAAAAACTAATTACAATGCCAAAACCACAAAACAAAATTACTATAAAAACAGAAAAAGGGTCATTTAAAATATTACTACATACTACAGTACAATATACATTAAAACAAATGACAGTTTCATGAAACAAAAACAAACATTTCTGCAGCCTTCTCTGTATTGTTCCATTAAATGACCTCTTGTCCCCAGAACATAGAGTAAACCACCCCCCACCCACACCTGCTATTTCCATTGTTAACCAACCCACACTACAAAGAATTGATAATTAGATGTTTCTTTGAAAAATTGCTTAACTGGCTCTTTCACTTCACTTTAGCACTGCTAATACAAGTGTGTTTGTGTTTGTGTGCATGTGTGAGCCTCACACAACACCTGACAACACCATGACAATAGTGACTTCACCAGCAGCAAGACACAAATAAACCTCTGCATCTGGCAGCAATCCTCAGCTATAAGCCAGTTCCTCGGGTCCCCTGGCGATTAATAGACTCCATGTCAGTGTATTCAACCTGCACCACATATTCTTGCACATACAGTAATTCCACAAAAATATGAAGGCAATGTCTTCCCATGATTCATTAAGACACAAAACCATTGTGGCATGTCATTAGCAAAATTGTGGCATGTCATTAGAAATTCTGAAAAGAGAACCAATTGCTACAGAGTGTCGGCGTATTAGTTCAAATAGTTCATAACAGAGATACAGTAGCATTAGGTTATTATATTGATGCAGTCCTGTACATACTGCAATTGTATGATTTGGATCCAGGCTGTTTCCATTCATTCCTATTATTTCTTTAAATGGGTCACTAAACAATTAAATTACATGGCGCTCACCTACAAACGAGTGTGTGGAACAGTCAGCAAACTTTTTATACTGATTTCAAGCTGTAAAAAAAACTATAGAAGTATAGAAACAAATTAAACTATGTAGTTTACGAAACCGTTGCGAAACCGTAAAAAAAAAATTTTTCTAAGTTATAAATAAAACATCACTAAAGATTATTGGAGTACATTTTACAAGAACATACTATTTCAGTCTATCTACTCACTTGTTTCTTTGATTTCATTTGAGAAATGAAAGTGGCTAAAAGCAGCGAGTTGCTCCCGATTAAAGCGACGGTGAGTTCAGGTTGAGCTGTAAACAACCTTTCAACTGTCCTGTGCGATATTGGAGATTATCACCCACTCGCTCTCCGCAGTGCATCCGTTATCCAGTAACATCAACACCAGTGGGGCGGGTGGAGGAGGGCAGGGCTGGTCGTCTAATGGAGTGCCAGCGCTAATGAGATGAATCTATCCATTATAATGCTTTAACGAGAGTAAATCTGCATGGCTGGTAATTAGTCCACGCCCCTGCATTAGCTCCACTCCTTGGAGGAGCGACTCTGTCTTGTGTTGCCAGAGGACATCAGAGCGGCTGAATGCATTATGCACCAGATGCTGTGAATTTTCATCATTTAGATGTGTTTCCATCAGGGAGCGGATTGATCAGGCACGGTCACGGCGGATAAGAGCACGCATAATGACAGGCCGGGAAGGAAAACTGCTGGCGTTGTTCAAAAAGAAACCCCATTAAGCAGCTCCCAGTTGCTAAGTAGACACGTACGGCACAACTATTTAACAGAGCGGATGCGATGCGATGGAAGAGCCGAGGCATTGTAAGATTCGAGACAACAGCAAGCATGATCAAGGGCTTAACAAATCAGACAGGTGCTAATTGCACTGTGCAACTGAGAAGCAAACTGCAGACATCCCACTGAGTGAGGCAATATTAGCTTTGTGCGTACTACAAATGTCCTGTTTTTGGTCTTTTGGTGCTTTTATTTAAATGTGATTAGAAAAGAGTAATAAAAGGATACAATCAGGGAAATGTTGTGAGCCAGATCAGGACTCATGTTGTTAGAATAAGCATCATTCTGTTCAGCCACGACTCCAGCATACTACAGTGTCATGTGTTTAATCTTTTGCCACTTTTATATAGAGGAGGTTAGAGTGAGTAATAAGAAGACCAATATCGAGAGAATGTTGCAAGTCAGATTAGAACTCATATTGTCTGCATGAACACCTTTCTGTTAAGCCAAGCCTCCAACATCCAGGGTCCTATTTTAAGTCTTTTTCCACTTTTATTGAGCAGAATAGAGCACCTTTTCTGTTAAGCTATGGCTCTGACATTCCAGTGTCCTATTTTTAGTCTTTTGCCACTTTTATTTAAAGGAGAATAGAGAGAGTAATAAGAGAGTAAGGCGAAAGATCAGGGAATGTTGTAAGGCAGATTAGAACCTTTTATTTTCTGCATGAGCACCTCAGCTTTTTGTTTGTAGTATTTTGTTACTTATTTAGAAAAGAGTAGAGAGAGAGAGAGAGAGAGAGAGAGAGAGAGAGAGAGAGAGAGAGAGAGAGAGAGAGAGAGAGAGAGAGAGAGAGTAAGGGGCAGCAGAGCAGAAAGGAAATGTTTAGAAGGCAAGATGGTACGTCAGATTCAAACCCACGTCGCCTGAATGAGCACCACAGCTCACTGCTGAGTCACAGCACTGACATGCTACACAATCTTAAAAGCCTTTCTTCAACCTCATCAGAACAATAAAAAAAAAAGAAGAAAATTATATTATTGTCTGAAACCCATTACCACACTGACTTCACATTCAACAGCCGGACTCTGGAGTGATTAAATATTCGTGTATGGTGAATACAGCTCATCTAAGCCATTCTCAAATGACGTCCTTGCACTAAAGAAAAAAAAAAAAGTGTTCTGAAATGAGCAGATTAGATTAACGCAAGAAAGCTTTGATCTAAAGCTCTCAGGCTAGCTTTGATCTGCACAAGTAGCTCTTCACGATGACCAGAACACAATATGAGCCCATTTCACTTCCATTTGTATCAATTCTATGGGCATATACGACGATGAGAAGCTCTGCTCACCGTCACTTGCTGCCATTTATCCCTAATCAGAGTCACTTCAAGTCATGAATGGCAGCACTGTTTCTGAGGGAAAAATGACCATCAAGGGCCAGGAGATCACAGCAGCAGACTTCAAATGGAAATGATATTTACATAGAACAGCATGTGTAGAAACATGATGGCTAAAATGTACAATTATCAAATGACTCTAAAATAGACTAAATAGAGTAAAAGGGGCAATTAGTAATTTCTGAAAAATGCTGTTGGAAGTGGATCAGACTGAGCAACACAACAAACTTGTAGCCAATCAGCAGTAGGGGGCGTATACACTCATGATGAGGGAGGAGAGAGAGTGAGCAAGGGGGAGATTTGTAGAAAGAGACTGATGGCTGAGGGCGTTTTTACACTGGGCATGGTTGCTATCACATTAGCAAGTTTTCATGTGAACTGTGCACCGTAACGTACTAAACTACCAGTGTGAAAACGCCCTGAAATACATTACAAAAAGAAAAAGGTCAGAGGAATCCCACTGGAAAAACTAGGGTTATGATCAGGCAAGAGCTTTAGGACCCGTGTAAGTATTAGAAAAGCTTTCCAACGCTAAAGAGACATAAGCAGGAAGGCCTGAAAAGGATGCAGAGGTCGCGTTGTTTCTGTTGCATATGGTAGTAACATTGGTTTTGCTTTGTTTCACAGAACAAGATATGCTGTTGTTGTAATGTCAGCTATAGTAACAGGAGGGTTTCGAGTGTCATTGTTTGTGTGGAGCTGGTGTATACTCATGTGTACTGTATGTTAATTATTTGTTCTTCCTTGTTGTCCGTTCGTCATCTTTACTTCGCTAAGCATTATTTTGCTATGCTTCAGCTATGATAAAGAGACATCCACTCTTGCATTGCGTGTTCATGAATCTTGGGCACGGAGCAATGAAGGGTCTGTTTGTTTGGGTTGATTTCAAAAAGCAACAGTGCTTCTCAGAAATTACTTGCTGCACCTTTTCAATGCACATCTATGATCCATGTCCATCATCATTTTGGCCCTCAGCAAGGTGTCAAACTCCAGAAAGTTCCATGGGATTTATCCTTATAATAAATTTACCGTGGTGTTTTACTGTGACATTGAATAAATTCCAAGAGGCACACATTGCATTGTCTCTTAAAATGCTAAATGGGAATAAGACTGCCTAATTAACATGAACAATTAATCTGATCCAATTAAGTCTCCTTGACAACCAGAAACATAAAGTAGTTTTTCCAAGATCCATTTCTTTCATCTAATCATAATTCAATTAATTAGTATGCCATTAACATTAATATGAATATGAATAGGTTCTCCTTCATTTGAGTCAACCTGTGTTAGAAAGGTTTGTAAAATTCCCTGGGCGTTACTTTTCAAGTGTTATTTTGAAGGTCATCAGCAGAAGACAGAGTCTCTCTTCATGATTGGCATATATCCAGCGGCTCCCTGACTTTCCTTTGCATTTTGAAAATCCAGACTGCAAGGTGATAGTCATAATTATGACAAGATACAAGCAGAAATCCTTGAAACTCTTCTATAGAAATATGAAATGCTTGTTTATTTGGTCACCGGTTGTATTTAGTGTTGTTTTCCATGCATATTTTTATTAACCTCATAAATGGCATATTATGATATCAAAGCGATTATAAAAGTGGAAATATCCTGAGGTTTCTTTTCTGATGTTTTAATGAAGGCGATAAATTGAAGTGAACATCTCACAGAACGCTGAAGACCTCCAGGCATTCACCTCCCACATTCAAAGGTCAAGGAAAGAGCAACAGCAGAAATAACGATGTGAATGTAATTAACGACTTTAAGGCTTGATGAGTGTGAATGAGTGTGGTCTGAGGCCGAGAGGAATTCATTAAATGTACCTGGAGGAAGGTTGGGTCTCTTCCTCTTTTTGCTGTTTTCTGTTCCGTTTTCCAGAGGACAGTCAGAAAGCAGAGGACCATTGGAGCTGTTGAATTGCAATGGTTCGTTGTTCGTGGCAGGGTCGAAGGGCAGCGGATTCAGACCTGTGTAGGGAAAGAACAGAAAACTTGGTAAGTTTGCATGTTGCATTTGTTGTTTAATGGGCACAGAGTATATAGTGGATGAATTGTTAAAGACAGGTCGGAAATCATGTGATTAATCACAGAAATTACATTCTTCTGACAGCCCTAGTTTTTAACATTAAGAAATAAAAACAATACCATTTTTATTAAAGGTTTATACATTATTACTCTAATAGCAGAGAGAAAATAAATACAGACAACTGAATACAAGCAAAATATTCAAGTATAAGTATATGTATGTATATATATATATATATATATATATATATATATATATATATAGTAAATAATATAGTATGTATATAAATAGTTTTTTTTTTCATATATTTTTTATATCCATACAGTTTTATATTTGTAATTATTTTCATTTATGCTGATTTAGAATTCAATAAACATTTCTTATATTTATCAATGTTGGAAACAGTTGTGCTGCTTACTATTTTCATGGAAACCATGGAACCATTTCATGGACAATAAAATCTGAATTTTCAGTTAAGTTCAAAAGAACAGCTTTTATTTAAAGCTGCACTGTGTAGGATTTTCTCCCATCTAGCAGCAAAATTGTATATGACTACCAACTGAATATTTCTTTCCAACTGAATATTTCTTTCCCCCCCCCCCTTCATCACGGTGCCACTGAGTGTAAAAACACAAAAGGACAAGCTTGAATTTCAATTTCAACAACAATTTGTTGTTTATAAATGGGTCTTTATATATTAAAACATTTAGCTCTTATTATATTTAAGGAAGGATGTCCCTTGCATATTTTGGGGCCATTGGCATCAAAAAGTTGAAAACTTCTGTTCAGGGACATCATGTTTACTTGGTACTACAAAACCTCTTGCATACTACAAAAAATAAAAACTTTTGTATTCTAATCTAATAAAATATGACTAGTTCTTCCTTGAAATGTCTTATTTTGTTTTATCAGCAGAATATTTCCTAAGAGTTTTATTTAAGAAAGCTCCTGCCAAATAATTAATGTGAACTATGTATGAGGTGTACGGTCAAAGGACAGTTAGTGGGCAAACAGACTAAACAAAAAGTGAGGGACAACTCTAATTAAAAGTTTCCGATGTTTCTGTCTAGGCTGCTAGAGAATGATTCATGAGGTGAGGACAGAAATGTCCCTTTAAGACTAATTTAATGGTGCAGCTTCATTTCAATGATGGCATATTTCTGCCCTGAAAGCCACAAAGACAGGATTACACACACACACACACACACACACACACACACACACACACACACACACACTCTTTATTAACCCCTCTGTGAATTCCATTACAGCAATTGACTGCAGATTCTGATGCTAAATTAGGAAAGGTTCTTGAGACAGCAATCAATACCTAAAGACTCCCTCCATTTCCGTTCTAGACATCCACGAGGAGATGAGAAAGACAACAAAAAGACAAAACCATCCAATGACCAATGGATTCAATAATAAAAAAGACAACATTGTCAAGATCCCAGAAGCTAAAAGGATAAACTGTATCATTTCAGAGAAAGTTTTAGCAATAACACTAGTATGTCAGTAACTTCCTATCCCAGTATACAGCATGCATTACGTGCTGTTTAGAATACAGAGTGATGTCTGAGATATGCATGCTGGCCTGTACTCATGAAATATTCATCACGCCTCTCGGTTTACATTGTTTTGCTTGGCATTATTTGTCTGAAGGATACAGAAGAATGGGGCTGGGGGCTGTCACTGCATATCCCATATGATGAGAGAGATAAAGAGAGAGAGAGAGAGAGAGAGAGAGAGAGAGAGAGAGAGAGAGAGAGAGAGAGAGAGAGAGAGAGAGAGAGAGCAAGAGAGAAAGAGAGAGAGAGAGAGAGAGAGAGAGACTGACACCGAGGTCAGAGGGCACAACTCAAAACTCTGCGCTATAATCTGCCACATCTGCCCTCTGCAGTGCGCAACCTCTCCAACATAACACTGCTCATGTGGATTAAAGAGCAAGACTGTTAAAAAAAAATGGGATCTAAACGGAAAAGGAGACAACTGAGTGTGAAAAAGCAGATAAATAAAGTAAGTACAATTTATTTGTATAGCACATTTCTCAGATAAAGATCACAAAGTGCTTCACAACAAAGGGAAGAATTCACAACTCTTATAAAATACATTACAGCACATAATCACATTAAACACACGTACACATTAGACCAGCCTAACCACCCTACAGTCTAGTTAAAAGCCTCTTTAAAAGGCAGAGTTTTCAACTGAGTTTTAAAATTTTCCACACAATCCAAGCAGCGTATGGAAGGAGGCAAAGCGTTCCACAACCTGGGTGCAACAACTTGAAATGAACGGTCCCCCCTAGTTTTAAAATGTTTAAGTAGGATAGTAAAGTAGGATATGGAATTTGTGATAGAAAAGCAACACTGCAGAATGACAGCATGAGAGGAGACAGAAAAACAGGGTGGCTGAAGACTAATTTAAACAGCGCTGAACAACCCATCCAAGCTCTTCTGCTCTATAGCCGATGCTGCATGTTCTCCTGCAGGAGTGAGAAGTTCTTGGCATGTAACAAGCTGTTAATGAAATAAGAGGAAGACGTTCTGTAATGATTCAATCAGACCAGATCAAGACTCTGCTACGGCTGGGTGCTATACTGAATATGTATACAATTTTGGGTGATGATTTAATTGGTATGAATATGTCTGGTAAAGATAGTGACGGATTTAGGACGTTTTTTGGTTGAAAACACTGATTCAGAAATTAATCTGCTTTATCCCATATACAGTATTTTCTATTCATCAAATAATCCTGAAAAAAAAAATGCTCAGTTTCAACATCAAGCATCACAACTGTTTAGAAGATTGATAATAATAATAAAAAATGTTTTTGAGCACCACATTAGAATATTACAATGATTTCTAAAGGATCATGTGGCGTGATGTATAAGCTGCATTTATGCCATTCTCATAATTAATAGCTGCTCACGTGCTTGGGATATGGAAATATGCATTTCTATGGCAATGCTATCAACACCTAAATTAATCTGCAGCGGCCGCAAGCTCTACGAGGACATTAGGGGTGTCGAAATTAATCGTTTCTACGATGCATCGCGATGCAGACGGGGACGATTCGGTATCGGTTCAGTAATAGACCATAACCGATTATAATGTACTGATGCTTTTCTGACGTCATTTGTCACGTATGTGCTTTGTCGCGGTAGCATACAATGGCAGAGGGAGGTGAGACGCGAGTGCGAGTAATTAAAAATGCTCCAACTACTTTGAAAGCATACATCTGGGCACATTTGTCTTTTATGAACAAACCTGGTAAACACGACCTGGAGAAGACACGCGCTGTGTGCGCTCATGTCACGCACATGATTTCCATTACACGAGAGTAGATGTTAAAACTTCATGCTGATTTGTACTCGGCTTTCGCCAAGATAAGCAACACTAAGACGTAGCTTTACAGTAAACTATGCTTCTCCATCCATTTACGCTTCTTTCCATATGAGGGTGTGACTCCCCTTCTGTCCGGCGTTAACGGCTGCAGTGTACTTGGCGCATCAGCACACACGACGGCTCCAACTACAGTGTGGTCTCCCTAGTGGACCAACACGACAACCGTCTGGATTGAGCCGAGTAGGGGACATCTCTAGGGTCTTCAAGTGGGCACCTTCCGTCCTCAGTGTTTCGTCGACTAGCCCACGACACCTCAAGAGGGCTCGACAGTGACTCTGGCGTCCCAGAGTCACCCCCCTCCGTCCCCCACTCAACTCAGCCCAGCTTACTGACCTCTACATCCCTCCTACTGCTGAGACCTAACCACAATCTCACAATCTCTCCGCAACCCAACCATACGCGCCAACCCGTTTGACTAAGGCTGTCGAGCCCCACTGGTGTGTTAAAGCAGTTTCAGTGGCAACGGTTCCGTATGGCATACCACCTACCGCAAAACACAATATCTGCCCAACCACCCGTCATTCACGCAATATACACAGGAACGTAATGACTGTAAATACTATACAACCTATACAAATAAACCAACAGACTCTTCGAGTTTTTCAAGAATTCTACGAAACCGTAGCGTGGCGGCCTGTACACAGCCAGCTAGAATCTTTCCGTCTCAACCACAGCCAGTTGCTGCTCCTTTCTACTGCTTCAGATAAGTTCTTTACTGTGCGACGCAACTCTTGGCTGCTGAATCCGACGTCTCTGAGGAACCGGGTTGTAGAGTGTGCCACAAAACCTCGACAACCCACTTCCACTGGATAAACCTGGACTCTCCATCCTCGCTGTTCTGCTTCAGTGGCCAGATGAGCATACCGCAGTTTCTTCCTCTCATATGCCTCATCTACAACATCCTCCCATGGCACTGTCAACTCTATCAGTTGAACAATGCGTGCTGATCCAGACCACAAAACAATGTCTGGTCGTAGGTTAGTGGTGGCAATCTCAGGTGGAAAAATAAGCCGTTGATCAAGATCAGCCAGCATCTTCCAGTCCCTAGCAGCTTCCAGTTGTCCTGAGCGAGAATTGGTGTTAACACCTTTTCTTGGTGGTTGCTCGCCTGGGCGGAGGAATATTGATAGAATATGCAGGAGATAATACCACAAACTTGATAAACCATGTTAGCCGTTTTCACTCGAGCTCTTAACGCTGGCAGAGTCGGACTGCTTTAGAGTAAGCGAATGAGATCCAACTCCGAATCCACAGCCAAAAACAAATCATCCCGATGGTCAAATTACAATTATTCTTTGTTGTTACGCGTAATTTAAAAAAAATTATCGTCACCTTCAACAGCGGACTCGCCGACGGTTGATGCACGCATCTCTAGGGTAACATTATACACTGATGAATGAGCACTGCTTTTAAATGAACACTGCTTTTAAATGAACATTTCTTTAAGAAAATGAAATTCTGTCAAATCAATTTTGTTTTAATGGCATAAACAGACTTTAGTCCCATGAAACTTGCGACTCTGTCACTGCGACTTCCCGAACAGGCGAACACGCACGCACACATAACTTTTGAAGTAAAATTGAAAATTGAGGATGCGGTGCATCGTAATGCATCGAGATATCGAATTGAACTGAATCGAACTTGAACTTCCTTAAATGAAACTGAAATACCTGGTTTCAAACCAGAATAATTGATTGGTATGGTGTACGGCCTCCTTTTGGGGGCAAAACAGCATCAATTCGTCTTGGGAATGACAGATACACCATTCCAGAAGGATTTCGAGCCATTCCTCTTCCAGAACAGTGGTCAGGTCACTATGTGGTGCTGCTGGAGGAAAGCATTTTCTGACTTGCTCCTCCAAAACAGATGTTCAACTTCATTTTAATGTTCAACAAACCACTCAGGGTACAATGTTTGAACCATTAGGTGCACAATGACCTTGGCAGTGAATCAAGCACAGTAGGGAATGTCATGATATTGCCGCCTGAACCATCACTGATTCACCTCGTGCTTCACTCTGAGTAGCAACAGTCAGGTGTAAAAACTCTTTGGAGTTTCTCCAAACTGTAACTCTCCCGGATATGGAAAAGACAGTGAAGATGGACTCATCAGAGTTTTACATTGTCCACAGCCCAAGATTTCCTCTGCTGGCACCATTCAAATCGATATTTGGCATTGGCACAAATGACCAAAGGTTTGGCTATAGCACCCAGACAATGAATATTGACTCTGTGGAGCTCCCAACAAACAGTTTTGGTGGAAACAGGAGATTCAAGATGCGCATTTAATTAAGAAGTAATTTGGGAAGCTTTGATTTCTTGCATACAATTCCAGTTACACGGACATCCCTTCCAGACAGCTTCCTCTTGCATCTGCGGTTCTTCTTGTTGGATGTGGTTCGTCCTGCATGGTGTCAAGCCGACATTACTCTGGATACCATAGCTCTCCTAACTACACAAATATGTGAGGTCCTGCTTACAGTTGAGACAGAGAGACATGCACCAACAATTTGTCCTTTTTTGAACAATGCTATGTCTCCCAATATTTTATGTACAGCTGTCTATTGCTCTGCTAATTCAACCTTCTGCTCTTGATTGGCCACCAGGCTGCGCATATAGGTGTGAACAGCACCAATTTCATTATCCATATATATATATATATATATATATATATATATATATATATATATGGATAATGAAATTGAAACCCTGGCCAATATAGTGCTGTTTACACCTTAGGTCTGGGCAAGTTAACACGTTATTATTGCATTAACGTATTAATTAATTAACGCAGAGAATTATTTTATCTTGCATTAACACAGTTTTTATTATTATTATTATTATATTAAAAGTCCGTTGCTCACTGGCTCCGAATACACATGATACAGACAAACCATGGGTCACAGGAGGATGACTCTGATTGATTCTTTATGGCCAGCAATATCGTTATGTTTAAGGACATTATGAAATTAAGATAATCACAATTGATGCATGACTTCGAGCCGAATCTGGCATCTACAAAATGAGCCTAAAATAGCAGACATAATCCCTTTTAATTATGGTCAATGTTTTATTAAAAAAATCTCGAAATCAAAGTTATTTTTAACCACTACAAAGTTGACTTCACTGACTAAAAAAGTACCTAAAATTCACCTGAATCCCTGTGTACTTTTTTTTGTTGTGCTTGACCACTTCACTTCACTCTAATATGGACACTTTCTATTGAACATAGACAGTTTATGCTGCTCCATGATAAAAGAAATATGTTTCTGCTGTTGTTCAGAAAACAAAACAAAAAAAACAAAAAAAACGATTTACAAATGTTACCTTATTTGATTAAAGTGTTTGCAAGCCAAATTTTATAGCATTTTTGTTTATATAGCAGTACTTGTAAAATAAAAGTGCACATTACACTACTTTTGAATTCCTTATTGAATTTTGCGCATTAACTATGCGATTAATTACAAAAAATCCTGCGATTAATCGCGATTACATTTTTTTTATCGTTGCCCAGCACTAATATATATATATATATATATATATAAAATGTGGAAAGCACCTTTTTTGTTTCTAGATTAAACATTTTGAATCTACAAAATGGCTGTTTGATCCCTTATGCATCCTCCGATTGGAAATAAAAAACCTTTTCATTACAACTATTAAGATATAGGCTATACTACAACACTATTCTTATCTGTCTTGACCAGCCTTGGATATGCCACTCAAACACACACAAAAATAGTCTCTGTCAAGTAGAGATTTGAATCCACAGGTAAGCAAATCAAGATGGACCAAGAGTTGCCCAGTCATCGGGTCAGTGGGACATGACCTCCAATAGCACAGAGTGCACATATAGCTACATTGAATGATGTTTCTTCTGATCATGTTGGACTTACTCTGTTCATACACATCAACAGGAAACCTCAATCAATCACAAAGGAAGGAATCATAAATACTAACCAAGTAGACACGGGTGATGTATTATGGAAAAGCAGGAAAAAGTCTATAAATGAAAGAACATCCAGATCTGCTGAGTAAGAACAAGAGATAACTGAAGCTAAATTCAATCTAAAGATCTGAATACCTGATCACAAGCAGCATCCGAAAAAAGACCAAAAATATAATTAGGAGAGGCAGACAAAAAGGGAATTAGGTTGCTTTCTGGCTCTGACACTGTACTCTTGCTGCAGATGGAAATGCTTCAATAGAGCTGCTGATGAGATTTAAATGAGCATTACTGTTCCTGCTCCTGATGGCCACAAAGGAGAAAGACGGATGCAGATCACATACTCAGTGCAGCAGCAAGAGAACTTGCACAACACTCTCTTATCCCTGAAAGAGAAAAAGAGAGATGAAGTGGAAGATGAGGAGCGATAGATGTGACGTGGGGGGGAAGACTTTTCAAGCATGTGGAATATCGAGCAATTCAGAGTAGGGGAGTCGTAGGCAGCCGACGGCCTCTGACACCAAATGAGACTCATGCATTTATGGATGTGTTGAGGCAACGGATTTGATAAATGTTTCTCTATCTGTAACCCAAGACAAGTGATTCACTAATGTGTTTACAGAAGAATTTTAAATGTCTCACAGCATCCAGAGGCAGAATAGGATACTTCACATCAGGTGTGTCATGATGAAATTGCTCAATTGGCTCCATCTCATTCTTTGGTTCTCAATCACATACACTGTGCTTTAGAGGAATGATGCGTTCCAACCTCACCATCAGGCCTCTGGGTCTTGATTTTGGAGAGGACTGTTGTGTGCTCTTCAACAAGACAAGACAAACTGTTTGAGGGAGGAACATAATCGCTTCTGTGCTCTTCTACCCACAATGCAACAGGGAAATGTCACTGTGTAAAGAGGGGGAAAGTTTTCTTCTTTATTCTGTTTACTGTCTTTCAAGTTCCCACAAAGTCACAGAGCACATCAGGGACCAAACCCTCTGACTTGTGAGGATACATTAAATAGAGCAATTTTGTGTTTTCCCTCATTTCCCTCAAGTTACTGTGAAACAAAGGTTTCCAAACTGTCAGAAGTTGTTATGATACCTTTATAATGTCTTGTGGTACGATAGCAGCGAAAGTTTCCCAATGCCAAATATTGGATTATTGGTCCTCATATACTCATATAAATGGTACAAAAGCTGTCATTGGAATGGTACACTTTAGATACAAAGGTGTACCTTTTGAAAGGATACCACCCCAGCAAAAGCTTTTGTACCTTTTTCTTCTGACTGTAGGGGCTGAATTGTGTGCCTATTCTGTTGTTTTATAAATTATTTACAATTTACACAAAGACATATTATATCAGTGTTTCCCATTAGACTGTAGCGGCCCAATATGGTTAATTTGCTCATCAAATCGCAAAAGGCTGATTTAATGAAATATGTATAGTCTGTTGTATAGTCTGTTGCAGTGTGACAGATTGGATTCATCTTGTGATAGCTTTTTCATAGCAAATGTACAGTATGAAGTCCCATTTTGAAAGTGCATGTTCTCATTTGGACCCCTGAAACAAATTGCAATATTACTGTTGCTGGAGCATCTATATCCTAATACAGACACCGTAGATTGACAGTAAACTCTTAGAAATTTCAAAAGATGTATCATTTGTCAGCATTCTTAATATTTTCAGACAGTAATTAAGTCTGAAAGTGGTAAAGATTTGATAGATCTGAGAAGAAAAAAAAAAGTCTATAAATGTAAACCATGGTAAACAGAGCGACGTCAAGCCCAAGGTCGGGTCAATGCGTCTCAAGAGGTTAAGAAAAATTCACAGTTTTGAGATACCTGACTCTGTTAGATCTTCAAAGAGCCCCCAAAAGCTGGAACAGGCCGACCATGAGGGAAAACCATGTCAAAGCCCCAAGGAGTCTGCACTCCAGCCCCAGTGCCTTCATTTGCAAATAGATGGACGAGTTGCTAAATCAGTGTTTAACATCTGGTCAGAAACCCACGTCTCCTCGTATGAGAAAAAAATAAAGAAAACCATCACTCCCATGATGCCAGTGAAAACAAATAACAGCAGGCTGGTGGCAGAAGGGGATTTGGAGATTGAACGCAAAAGGATAGGCAGCACAGGAGATGGGAGTAAATGGCTAGAAGAGCTGGTGACAGAAATCAGATACAAGATAAGAAATCTGCCGAGTTCAAAAACGAGGATTCATGACATGAAACAATGAAAAACAAATTTCCAAGAGGCAACAAACAACTCAAACATGATGACAGCAAATGATCCTGTCGCCTAAAGGAAATGCAAATTAAACTTAATTGTACACGTGAAAGAATAATACAGGCTGAGTCCAGATGAGGAATTTATTTCTCGCCGCAAGAACACAAACAAAAAAACAGTGAGCGAATCTCATTTCCTCTGGCATGTCACATCTCAAAACTCTCGTGCCAGCCCATCTTGCTGTCTTTTTCGCAGTGCTTCATTGATCCCATCCACGCTGAGCTGCAGTTGACAGTCACCGCAGCTGTGAAGCATCTGAGTCGCTTAACACCAGCCAATGGGCAGCACTGCAGTATTCACAGCTGGAATAAATGAGAATCAATAATAGTAATGACAATACCAGCAGGGCTGACTGAGGTCTCATCCCTCCCGCTAAAGACTGTATTAGTAAAGCAGCGGAACACGTCTTGTTGTGCACTCTAAGGCTTTGCAACACAACCAATGCCAGAAGTTCTGTTTTACATTCTGTATCACATGAGTAAACACAAATCACACTCATACAGCCATGGATTTAGCACCTCCTGGTGTGGCGAGCTGTGTTTTGAGCTCAACACATGCCATAGATGTTGCCAAATTAGTTGGATCAATGCAGTAGCGTAGATAATAACATCTCTGGTGATCAGAGATGAAACTGATTCTCTGTGACAGTCAGTGCAGTGTGGTGTGGTCTGTGGATGCCGCTGTGTACACATAGAGAACACGTCTTGCAGTCAAGGTTGGAGAGAAGATACATTTTCTCAGGCTCACCGTATAAAAGGTGAAGTCGGCAGGATGGGCCTCTCTGTTTTGATGCTGCCTGAGGGACCCCTACAGGGACTGTCCCAAACAGAGAAACCTCAGAAAATCTCTACTATGGATTTATGCCATCCAGCACTGTTTTTTTTTAAATGGTGAGGATGTACACCAAAGGTTCAAAGTTAAAGTATGGTTAAAGATCTCAAGGGTAGAATGAAGACACCATGACGGACCAAAGTGATGAATGATAAAAGTAAGGTGAAACCTGATAAAACAATCTACACATTTCCACTGATAATTTCTGTATGCTTTGCACAATAAAGCCATCTCTACAACAATACAGTTAATTATTCAACCCTTCAGGTTTATTTGCAAAATTCACAGTTTTTTCAGATGTTTGCAATGAACAAATCAAACAAAAGTAATTGAAATAGATCAACACAACAAAAAATTTAAGTTTCCCTAAATTCAACTGAAAATGCAACTTTTAATGACTTCCGCAGTCTCAAAATTATTCAAGTCCCTGAATAGAATCCCTCACAACAACACAAATCTGCAAAACAGGTGTTGTCTCAAGCTCACCTGAGTCAACTAATCAAGGGCTTCATTAGTTGCACCAAGTGTGCTTGAGCGAGACCACATGAAATATCTGAACTGGCTAGGTTTGTTGAGTGTCACGTTTGACTGCATGTTAAAAAATATGGCAAAGTCATAAGATTCATTGGTCCAAAAATTTAAGAGCAGATATCATCGCCCTTCACAATGAAGGAACAGGACACAAAAAGATAGCGAAAGCACTGCATGTGACAGCAAAAGACCTGCAGCAAGACCTGGTGGCAACAGGCACTGAGGTTTCAGCTTGCACAGTAAGGCGCGTACTAAAAGCATGCGGTTTCCATGCCAGAACTCCAACACCACTACTGACCCAAAAGCACAAGAAAAGTGCTCAAAATCATACCGTATTGTTCCGAATATAAGACGACCCTGAATATAAGACAAGCGCTAATCCATTATGCCGCATCAAAGCGCCCGCTTGAGGATATTGACAGCAAGTGCGTCAGTATGTAGCTGAAATAAGAACTGATGGGCCTCACTACTGGGTAAGTTCAGCTCTTTGGTGATATCCAGTGCCTTCACCTGGATGATGGCTCTGGTTATGGGCAGCGGCAGGCCCTCATTTCTTTTTTCGGCTACGAACTGACACACTTGCCAGTCAGTTTCTTTGCAGCAGCCACTTTTAGGACAACACCACTTGTAGGGCTGCACGATTTGGTGAAAATGTCACATTGCGATTATTGAGGTCAATATTGCGATATGCGATTGCGTTATTATAAACAAATGGTTTTATGAGTTAACTTGCTTGCTTCTCAAGCAAAATGCACACACAGATTAGTGATAATTCTGAAATGTGTATTTATCAACTCAAACTAGCAACAACAACTAAATGATTGATAACACCTATAATGATCAATAAGCCATTGATGTCTGGATAAAAATGTTGGTCAAGCAATTTCTTCCTGTCTAAGTAGACTGGCCAGAAAAAGCTGCAAAGATAACCTACTACGTCATGGCAATAGTAAAAAATCTGGCTAATTGTTTAAAATCTGAGCTGGAGATTGATCCATGAACCTTGAGCAGGTCCCCAAACAAATGTTACACCAGAAGAACTGTGCCAAGTGTTCTACATGCAACTTATTAGCAAATTCAATTAGCAAATTAGAAAGTAATTGGTCTTCATTAACTCGCTCTCATTAAGCTAAGTGAAAGGTGGGGAAGTTCGTTTAACTACTCGCATCGCAAACATCCCAAACCCTGCTGGCAATTTATTCAATTGGTCTGAACAACTGCCGCCTCCAAAACAACACCTTGTGTGGAGAGAGTAATCAGAGCTTTTAGTTCCTAAAGGTTTGAGGAGACATTAAACTTCCGTTACACTGAGAGAGAAGTCTAACACCACAAAAGGCCAGGAGCCTTTCGAAACTCTGGCAGCTGAAGTCAGCGCTGCTCCACAGCCAAGTGCTAAAACATAGAGGAGAAACACACAGCTGTTAAAAGACCTGTCGGTTTTACCCGGCTACACCTGCTTTCAATGTTCTTAAGTGGTGTTCCTTCACAGCCAGCGTCCTTTTTACAATACAGATGTTATTAATACCAGCTGCGGCAATGCCTCATAAATGATTTATACAAAAGCAGAAATACTTCCATCAAGTATTCATTCAGAAGAGGCCAGGAAATGGAAGAGCCTCTCCATGCAGGTCTGCAGGGCACGGGGCAAGCCATTAATCTTCTGAAAGCTTATAAAAACAACTTAACTGAGAGATCAGGCCCTGTCTTTCTGTCTGAAAGAGAGAAGGGGGGCAAATGTATGTCATAGAGCATTAACATCACTGACCTGACAAATATATCTATCTATATATTTTGTTATTTTATTATCCATCATGGGAAATGGGAAATCATCCACCTAAATGCTGCGCTGATGGGATTCCATGTGAAAATGTAATAATGGTACACACTGAGTCCAGATTTCAATTTTTGTGAACTAAAGTGTTAAAAAAAAGAACTTTGAAAGCTTTCCAACAACCAAACTGAGCCATGGGAGTACTTGACTAGTTGCCCTGGGGAAGAAAGCACTTAGTTGCATACAGTCCATACAGAGGTCACATTGTGCAGCTTAGCCAACAATGCACTAATATAATTGTACAAGGGTTACATTCTTGAGGCACTGAAGCGGTCAGATTCACATTGGGCAGCAATGTGCTGGCCAACAGATGTTGTGAAATAAATAATGTTGAGTAGGGAGAGCTGTAATTTCTCAAGGTCGCCTGCCAGTCCGACCTTGCCTCTCTATTGTTTTAGTGACTGTGGGTACCTTGGAGAACAAGATCCAAAATTAGCTTTAAGCAAGCGCTATTCTACTTATGCCCCTGAGAGTGGTGATGATAACTCGTCACAAGGTCTACAAGCAAAACTGAGGAAGGTGCAGAGTTGAAATGTAGATCAGGAGTGTGCAATGAAGAGAACCATGTGGCTATTCCTAGCCAAGCATCTAACGCATTAGCAAATATACATTGACCATGTGAGATCGACTGCAATGTTGGCCAGATGGATAAACAAGATGCCTGACTGACCCAGCTTACATAAATGTTGTCAATTGTGTGAGGAATTCTATTCATTCATTCAGGCCCTTAACGTTGAGAACGACGATTGGTATGGCGCTTCAGTCTTCTACTGTCGAGGAAGTCTTTGTACTGCTGGCAAGATCTTTTGACACCAGATCTTATGGAGGCTATATAGAATTATTAGAATGTCTATTAGAGGTGGATTAAAACAAGTTTGGCTTTGGTACAATCCTTTCTAAATCAACACCCTACAAAACACACACAGACACACACAACTAATAATAATTACAATTAAATTAAAATATAGCTGTGAGCAGCAATTATCAGGGTTCAAGCGGTTTAAGGCCTTTAAACACATGTGAAAATATTTTATGTTTTCTTTAGCAAGCCTGTTACCAACTTAGTCATAGATGGAAATGACCAATACAGCCAATACAGAAAATTTACCATGGGAAATATATGGATTTAAAGTTTTTTAACAGTTAACAGTAATTCATTGGCCAATGGTGGACATGTTTTTTGATAAATGACAAGCTATCATAAAAAAATCTGGGCGGTATTTTGAGCAGAAACTTCACAGGCACATTCTGAGGACATCAGAGATTTATATTACATCATGTGAAAATGGGCATAATAGGTCACCTTTAAGCGAACCGAAATTTCAAAGTTTTTTTTTTTTTATAACTATTGACAATCAGAGTCCAGAGAATCTTGCTGAATTGGTTTGGTTCCGATCAGACACAAAATATGAGGCACTGTCCGTCTTGAGCCACGGATCCCGACGATATAAGACATTTGAGCCTACGCCTGGCGGTTTAGGAGTTATGAGCCATCCTTTTGACCACTGTAGCGCCCCCATCAGGACATTTGGGGCGAGCCTTGGTGACGTTGCAGGCGGTATGAGTACTACCAGTCCTCAATGTTTCAAGTCTTTACAACTTATGGTCTGGTCTTCCCAATCACTTTTAGGGGAGAATGCTGATCCTTGGAAAATTTTACAATTACAATAGGGTTTCAGTGCTACGTGCTTGAACCTCTAATAAAATAAAATATACACACCAATGCTTTCTTATACATTCTATAAAATATTATTGTTTATACCTTTGAGTGACCACATCATCCTTTATGCTCTCTTTTTCAGAAAAAAACTTTAGTGATGTCTTAAGGGCTGTTCGCACAAAACATATTTTTGCAATCTACTGTGTTACATTTCCATTGTTTTTCCTAGGAAAACAGTTTCACCATTATGCTTGTGTCCTGTGTCTTTTGCAGAGTCTCACACATGATACTGAATTCTAAAAGCTAACTTTTTTAACTTTTTTGAACTGAAAAAAACTTTTTTTTTTGAAATCTCTAAACCTGTCTATTTCCATTCCGCTATTCTGGTGATGAAAACAGTTCCCTCATAGAAGTGTGAATCACAGCCAACTTGAAGATGTGAATTCATCAATTAGAGGTGGTGGAGGTAGCCATGGCGTGTAAACATTGATGTAAATGCGCTTTTAACAGAGCGTGTCGAGCACAGCAGTGCCTTTTTTGGGTGTTTGGTGAACGGCGAAGCTCAAAGGCCGCTCTCATCAATGCCGTACAGTGTGTGTTTCCCACACCTGCCCCTGGTGCACACATGAAAGACTGCTCTAGGGGGTGGAGGGACAACTTTAAAAACTTACATGCACACACAAATAAACACAAACATGGGCTTATGGCACAGATGAATCTCTATGTGTAGATGCACAGAGGAGCCCATAGAGTCTGGAAATACTGACGTCTGACTGCTAATCTACTCGAGTTAATTACATTTCCAAAAGTCTCACCACTCATTGCAGGTCAAGCACAACTTCTCTGTCTGACGACAGCCAAATGCACTGTGGCTTTTTGCTGGCATGGAGTACAGTACATGAAAACAGTTCAGATATTAGTCCCTAACTGCTGAATAACCATTTGTGCTCTGCTGAACTTGAGTCAAACAGGCAAACGCCAGCAGATGAAAAACCGAAAACCAAACCACTCTTTGTTGCACCTAGTTCTGACTAGGCACAGCATTACAAGTGTCCAGTGTCAAGTAGGTACATTTTTCTGTTCACACTAAAAAAACTAAATGTTCCACAAAGTGGAATTCACCACCAGTGAGACCATATGTAATATATTATTATTTAATAGGTAATGTACAGTAATCAAAAGTTTTTGTTTGTTTTTGAAAGAAGTCTCTCACGTTCATCAGGGTCGCATATTATTTGATCAAAATACAGTAAAAACTGTAATACAGTTTTTTTTTAACATGTTTCATAAGCACAAAATCAGCATATTAGAATGATTTCTCAAGGATCATGTGTAAGACTGGAACAAGACTGAACAAAATAGCTCTCACAAATAAACTTGCTAATCTGAAGAAAAGATCATGAAGCAAGGACACAGAAATCCATTTGCCTAATGTTCTGTGCTCACCCATCCTAAACCCCCCTCTCCCCACTCCTTTTCTTTTCACCATAGCTGAAAGTTCACAAAGGGCCCTTTCACACCTACCTTGTTTGGTCCGGATTTTCAGACTTTTCAGTCCACGGTCCGGACCAAACAGAAGAAATTTGGTCAGACGAAAAGAGGTAGGCCTAGTCTCGGTCCGGATCAAACTGAACAAAAGTTTGGTTCGTTTCTAGTATGAAAGCAGACCATTTATAGGAAGTTCCGGTGGTTCTCGCAGGATTGCTTGCAGTCTTCTCCTTTCCTGGTGGCGACGAGAAAATGATTGCACAACGAGTATACACAATAATTAACAGTATAGTGGCAACGATATGCGTTTGTTCATTCATTTTTGTCAAAGTTACCCGCCGAATTGACAACACGCTGATGTCAGACGCACGTCCGTTTACAAACCAATCAATGTCAAGATGGAGCCCACATAGCCAAGATGATGACGACAGGACACAAGTATGTCATGTAAAGTTTTTTAGTGCGCTCGCATAATTGCAATGTGAAACCAAACCAAAACTTACAGAATGTATAAAATGTATCAAAACATGAACTTTGGTTCGAACCTTGGTGCAGACTTTCAGGTGTGAAAAGGCCTATATATAATATATATATAGTTTGGTATCATTTTAAATGTCTATTGGTAAAATGGTCAATTTTACAGCAGTCTCTTTTTAGATATATTTACAGCAGGCACTATATAGACTCCTGGATTCACCCGTGACCCCTGGAGGTCTGCCGGGGCAAAGACGTTCCTAAAACGGACCATATAGGTGGTGACCCCTCCTCTTCAGACCACTGTGACGCCCACTCAGAGTCACTGGGCAGAGGATTCAATTTCCACCACGATGGACCTCTGGAAGTCAGGATTTTTTTTTTTTTTCGGGAAGTTGTGGCCTAATGGTTAGAGAGTCGGACTTGTAACCCAAAGATCATGGGTTCAAGTCTCAGTACCGGTGGGGGTAGTGAATGAACAGCTATTCTTCCACTCTCATTACCCACAACTGAGGTGCCCTTGTGCAAGACACCCAACCCCCAATCGCTCCCCGGACACTGCAGCAAAAATGTCTCCCACTGTGTGTGTGTGTGTGTGTGTGTGTGTGTGTGTGTGTGTGTGTGTGTGTGTGTGTGCACTTGGATGGGTGAAACGCAGAGCAAAAATTCTACACGTCATGTCACTAACTTTTTATATTATAATAAAGATTGAAAACTTCTGTGTGAATTGAATTCTGTTCATCTGTTAAAGGAGTGTCTCTTTCACAAGGTCAACCAAAAGGTCTTCTGTAATTCACAACTTAAAGTCCCCCTGTAATCAATCATTTTATCCCATAAAACTCATCTTTGATCACCAAAATTATGTATTTAAATGTTTTTCCTTGAAAGAAAATGTCTTCATGCCTTAAAATAGCTTGAATATAACTCTACACCCTTGCCTTGTTTAGTATACATGGTTCTATGAATATGCAAATTAGCCCCGCCTCAACTCACTCGCGCCAGCTCAGAGATCCACTCGTTGATCATCATTAGATTTCAAACCGCGTTTTTGAGACTGTTATTGGTTCACTGCAGTTTTAAGGAGAAAATACTCAGCAATGGTGTTGACTAATGAATTTACACATGGTTTGTCTTAAAGCATATCAAAAACACTACAAACAACATTAAAAGCTTGATTTTCACCACAGGGGGACTTGAAGATTTGTTTGTTCTGGTCTGGGTATTTATGGGAAAGTGGCAAAAGAGTCGTTGGGATTCTGTACCCAGAAAACCCCCACGCAGTGCTATGTCAGTGTGTTGAGTCCTGCACCCAGAACACTCACACTGCTGTGTGTCTCTCTGCTGTCAGGTATGCATCTCTCACTATTAGATTCATCTTTGAGCAATTGATGGTATGCGTTTATCATTTCTAAATTGGCTTCTTATTGTTTAATTTTGTAATTAGCACGACACATTTTTTACCTGACAAATAAAATGTTATATTTGACTGATTCAGTATTCTTATGAAATAATTTCTAGTAGATTAAAGAGGAGTCCGGTGTTACCGCAAATATTGTGTCAAGGATAGGTCAAACTGAAGGCCCACGAATGAACAGAGCATGGGGCATGCATATCATCAGAGACATTTTGATTTCTGTCTATCACTGACTTAGCAAGTTAAATGAAACTATGAGCAAGCATGTAGCGGCCAATTTAAAGGTAATAGTTAACCCTGCATCCTCTAAGATCAGAACTGGCGATTTTGTGTCCGTAAGATCCAAGACTCGGCCGGCATGAGACTCTTTGCGACATCGGGTCCTTAATGAACGAATTGTTTAAAGTATGGGGTACCCAGACTAATCAAATGTCCAAATTCATAACAAAACTAAAATGAATAATAATCTCAGTCTAAATTTTAAATTTATATCAATATGCATTATACATTCGTGTGTACACTGAAGACTGGAGTAAAAATTCAGCTTTATCTAATATTTGAAGACAAATTAAGATAGAAAACATTTTTACACTATAATATAATATAGTATAATACAGCATGGTAATGCAAAATATCAGACCAACAAGATTTCATTGTAGACAGAACTACATTTCATGACAAAAACAGAAGAAAAAAACCCATTACCCTAACAACACAGTGTTATATTGTGGTCTTCTAATCACTGTTACAGTGTGCTGATCCTGCACTGGTTGCTATGCGAGCAGTTGTTTTTTCTCAATGGCAGTCTAATAGCTGTGTTTGAGCATCTCAGCTGGAACACTTGTCATCTTTGGATTTCAAAACGCCGCGGGAGTCTGCAGAGGACCTGGAGCAAAGCCATCCACCATCAGACTCGCAGCACACAAACTGAACCATAGCATTAGCAATTTACCATCCTCAACACACTCTTGCTCAAGAGAACAGGACATACAAAAAAAAAAGATTTTTTTATTTTTTATATATATATAAAAAAGAGTCACTTATCTTATGCTCACTGTGGCAAGAAGCATGACAGGGCCGAAAGCCATAGGAGCGGAACGAGGCCGGTGGAGCGAATGTTAATGAGCGACACTAGCGCGACACACCAGTTTCCAGTCCCACGGAGGAGCTCCGGAAGCATAAAAAGAGAAGTGACGACAGTGGAAGACGAGAGAGGCCCAGGGGTCCATTCTTCGTACCTCGCTTAATACATCTGAGATGATTTGACAGATGCCAGATCTTCTAATCGTGATAACTGATCTCTGGCTAATTTGGTTCTTCAAACGAATTTGTGTATTTTATTAAAATATCTGGGTTATGTACAGACGAAAACCATGATCAGCAATGCAGCGATTGGCTGGCGGTAAGACAGCAACGTAATAACATCATATTAATAAAAGAAATCAGCATATTATAATGATTTCTGAAGGATCATGTGACACTGAAGACTGGAGTAATGATGCAGAAAATTCAGCTTTGCCATCACAGGAATAAATTGATTTATTGACAAGAAAACAGTGATTTCAATTGTAATAATATTTTACAATATTAGTTTTTACTGTATGTATTTTTAGCAAATACATGCAGGTTTGGTGAGCATAAGAGACATCTTTAAAAAAAACAACTTAAATTATTTCAAACTTTTGACTGATGTACAATGTACAAATAAGGAAACAACATTTAAAAGGCAGCAAGATTGTTGTCTATGTCGGTAGCTCACTAGATTCTGAGGTTTACAGTCAAGTGTGGTTTCTGTGCAGAGTGTAGCTGGTGAACTAGATGTCTCTTTGGCCATGTGAGCACACAGACAGGCTCAGCCCTGAGGCTGTGCCCAGAGTTTATACAAGTACCTGACAACCGCACCTGCCTCAGCCTGAGCCCGCGGCGTACACCATGACCATCGACACAATCCATGTAAAAACACAATTCAATTAAACGGCTCCATTAAAAACTGCAGATAACTCACTTTCCAAAATCAGCCACTAATGAAGGTCAATGTTATGCAGATCTGCAAAAGACAACTGCTCTAGCAGGGTCCAGTAAAAGTTAATGTATTCCCACCAGAAAATGTGACATTTCCTGTGACTAGAAAAATTGTGTTCAGCTCCCTCTGGCCCGTTTCAGCTGGATAATACACAAACAGCACTGTTGCACTAATCTGCAGGCTATGCCAAACTGGTCACTGTACTTTACTGACCTTGACAGAGAGACATTCGTTGTCTTTCCACGGCAAAGACGGGAAGCGAGCCACATCTGAAGTGGCATAAGCTATATATCACGAAAAGCTGTGTTTACACTGACTGTTTAATGGGACACAGAGGAAACAGGAATCACGATTGTGTTTGTATTAGACACTCACATGTGTTTTATGAGTTCGCTTTTGTAGAACTAAGCTTTTTTATAGTCTGTTATTTTTTGCACTTAAAAGGAATAGCTTAACCCCCCAAAAATATTATTTTCATTAAATCATTATTTACTCACTCATGTTATTCCAAAACCAAATATTGTATTTTTAAAAAAAATATATTATAGCTGACATTTCCAGCAGCCAAAACAGCTTGAGGGTTAATAGAAGCATGAGGGTGAACAAATAAATACAGATTTTTATTTATCATCACTGTTATTATCACTGTAAAAAAACTAAAAACATTAGTAAAATCACATGTAAAGATTCCTTTTACCATCTAGAAAGGTAAGGAAGGAGTCTGTGAGAGGAGAGTCTGCTCTTTATGTCCTCTTCATCTGGAGCTCCTGATGTCTGATGATCCATGGGGAGTTAAGGTGAGCTTGACACAGTGGCTCAGGATTACATTGAAAGTGAACGCGAGCCGGCATGGGCGGCAAGAGCTAGATGAGGCAGCAAACCTGCAAGACTCCCTGCGGGCAGACAGACAAGCAACTGCACGGGTCCAGGGAATGTGGAAAATCCTGACCAGGCCATCCTCCCCCAGCCCCACTAACCAAATTCTCATCTTCCTCTTAAAAGGAGACAAAGAAGAACTGTGATTATACTCGACCTGCATTCTGATGAGCACTGAGCCAGCGGATAGTACAGTGAACAAATCACACATATCAAATCACACATAAAAAGTGATAATTATCACAATGTAATGTTCCTCGCCAAAATGATAAGAAAAGTGTTTGATATAATGTTTATGCACTATGCCCATGCATTGCAGACCGTCGCACTGCTGCCAGTACCAATTTGCCTAACTGATAAGCGCTGCCATTTCTGTTGTGTATTAGAAACATTAAACGGCAAATGCGTCAAAGAGCGGAGTGAATCTCATTTGCACCATGCACCACACTGAATATTTATCAGCTCGGCTCAAAACACACCACAGCGTCAGCTTAGAGAGAATGCATTTACTCAATGACCGTCTCAATTACGCAACCACTACACAGCGCAGAGATCCAGTGCAAATGTTCCAGTTCGGTGCAGACCGAGTTCTCCCTTACAAACCACAAATCAAATGCCTTGTGATTTAAACTAAAAAGCCAGACAAAACTGCGATGACATTCATAACAACACTAACGCGGATCTTTCGCGGATCTTTCTAATGATACTCACTCAGTTTGTCCAGAACAAGTAAGAGTGTGATGTTTTAACGTGCAGTGAACGTTGAACAACAAAAATCTGGGGCCATCTGCGATCTGTGCCTATAAAGGGGTTCAAGTTTTTCAGTCAAGCAATGAGCGACTGTTTTTTTTCTGTCTTTTGGTTGATTAACATTTAAAAACAGATTATTTTGTGTGAATATGTTCGTTCAAGCTCAGGAAGACGTGAAAGCGTATTTGCGCGCTGTGAGACACGGCACGATTTGGATGTGTGTTGCTGCGCACACAAAACTTATCACACGGCGCGCGCCAAACTGAGGGAGGTGGGAACTTTCGCGTCTACTTAGGCTTGAATATTTAAATTGGCAAGGCATAAAAACACATGGAAATGATCAACATCTGTGAAGATGCAGCACTGGCCCGATCGGGCAACTGGCTGTAGTGTCTTCAAAATCAAAATACATTCAAAATAGCATCAAAAGGATGAACTTTCTGCTGTCTTTGTGAACTGATTTTTGGAGCACATAAAAAAAAAAAAAAAAACACAGTGAATATTTTTTTAAGTGTCTACATTTTGCTTATTTGATGTTAAATGCATTTTATACAGTAAGTCACTGTTGACATATGTCACAGCATGTTTCAGATGATTAAAAAACGGACCCCTGTCTATTGGTCCCGGACCCTACTTTGAGAACCCCAGCCCTAGTGCATTTCATATTAACTCACTTAATTTGCCCACGTCATGCTGTGCAACCAGCTGCTTCATCTTGTGCAGGGTTAAATGACAACACACCCCATGCAACAATAATGCAATTAACTTAGTGTCCAAGGAAAAATAATTCCTTCCCTCTTCCATAGTTTCCTCCAGCCTCCCGGGAAGCAATGAAGGTTAATTTATTCAAATATCCCCACTACTCATTTCTATTTCATTAAATACAACTAATGAATCTTTGGTTTGCTTCTAATCAGCTTTACACTGCCACAGCGCCACAGATCCTTCTAGGAACACTACGACCAGCGCCACATGTCAAGAGACACACAGATGAGCTCTACCGCTTCCAACAGCTTCACATGCAATAAGGCATAACAGAGAGACAAGGAGTTATAGAGAATTGACAAATCAACTGGATAGAAAGTGATAAAACGAAACAGGTAGGGGAAGAGTGAGATTACACTTCCAACTTATCTGACAAGTTTCTTATGCAACACTGGAAAGAGACTGCATGCAACATACAGAAAAAAGAAATTCTTTCAAATAAAGGAGGAAAATATGCTCCCAAACTGTACATATGGTACCACGGTGAGAAAAAAATAAAATAATTCACAACAATTGATGGAGTATTAGTTGAAGAAAGAATCAGTGCTTGCAAGGCTTCAACTTCAATAGTCCACTTCAGACATTATGCGATAGAAGGCTTGCGCTCTAGACTGCTGTGGATTACAGGTAATAATGTTGCTAATGTTGCACAGATCGATCGTTTCACTTCATAAAACATCAATATATCGTTTTGCTTGTAATATGTTTTTTGGATTCCCAAAATAACGGTAGCCATTGACTTGCATTATATGAATCACCAAGGACCACGGTTTCAGCTAAACATCTTCTTTACTATTCAATTAAAGAAAAATAGTAGGCCTACATTAACGTCAAATTAAAATTTTTAGGTGAACTAGGCTATCCCTTTAAGTTAGTCAACACAAAGTTTTTGCTCAGCGCGAGTTCTTCGCGCTCGCGAATCCTTAACACAATGCCGATAAGAGATTCATTGCACAGCGTTGTAACGGGAGTTTTCGCAAGAGTGCAGCTTTGTGTATCTCACGTTGAACTGAAGTAATTGGAAACAAGAAAAACCCTGGAAAGATATTTACCATGCATTTATTTATATTATTGAGTACAATTCTCAGTAATATAGCCTAATGCATATATTAGGCTACAGTAACATTACTGCTGTCAGTTTAACTTTGAAGTGCAATAACTGAATGGAAAGAAAAATAACAAAAGAGGAAGACAAAGAAGAAAATGACAGAAAAACAAAGAAAAAAGAAGACAAGGGAAAAGATGAAGAGAAAGAATAAAAAGAGAAAGAAGACTATGTAAAAGACAAAAAAAGAAGCAGAAGAAAATTAAGGGGAAATGTTTCCAATAAATGTACTGGTATGATTTGATATAAAAAAATGCCCTGTTTATGCAGATTTGAGTGTCAATCAAAATTCAAGCAAAAGTATTATACAACTCAAACTCTCTCTTCCACTGCTAAATACCTGTGTGAAATGTTCATCTCTATTTGAATCTTTTAGCTCATTTTAATTTGAAGCAATATGTAGAAGCGATCTGCAGCAAAAGCAAGGTGACGTGCCTCAAATCCTGATCGCTGACTCCATATATACGGAAGATTCTAATCTCAGAGTTGGCGCTGGGGCTTATCCCTTTACACACCGCAGAGAGGTACCACATTGTCTGTTGATCACAATCCTCCATAGCAAAAAGAAATTACACCTTGATAAATTGACACGACAAGCATGAAGGTTTAATTTCTACAACAATGATACAGCTGATAAGATACAGGCCCACGCTGCTAATTTAAACGCACAATGAAAGAAGAGAAAACACAGAGACAGTGAACATTGATAAGAAAAGTACTGCTCTTATATCCTTTTCAATGTTGTCAGGTATTTTGAGAAAGACATTATTAGTCGTTTTCAATGAAAAACAGAGCAGTTCTTTAAATCGATGGCATTGAGAACAGAGAATATTTAGGATGTGCCTTCATCTTCATCTCCAAGTCGTGCAGTCTGATGGGGGCGCTGTTCTTCATGGTGTTCTTTTCTTTCCTAAATGTGTCCATGATGGACATACTGTCTAGGATCAATTTAAGGGCCTGTTTACACCTGGTCACTTCATTGCTATCCGATCGTGAAAAGACCAGGTGTAATGCCCTCGAAACGCTTTCGAGACAGATTTAAATCTGATCGCTCTAATCACTTTAGGAGGTGGTCTGAGACGCATTCCAGATGACATTGGAAATTGGATCAAAACACAATCACCTTCATTAAGATATGTGATCTTTGACCTTGCAGCTCATAAAAAAATGCAGCTCATATCTTTTGCTTTTGTCGATGTGAACTTAAATTTGCAAATAGCGTGGTAATTGAAGATGGTTTTTATATTATGGTAATTTTGCGGAGACATTTATGTGGGCAAGTGTAAATGGAACCATTTTAACAAATCAGATAGATATCTGATCCGTAAAAACACATGAAGTGACCAGGTGTAAACAGGCCCTAAGCATGCTTTCTTAATTCAGAGTTTTGTTGGTGCGATGAACAAGGGTGGGGTAAAAAAAAACAACAATTTGCATTTGAATCACACTTTGCAAAAACATACGCCTTGGGTGAGAACGTTTTCACTAAGTGATGTAGTAGCCTATTAGAATAGAGTTAGAATTCCAAAGAAAATTGTTCTAAACAAAGCTGGAGCAAAACTATTGTGCATCTCCGAGCAACTCAAAATAATGTTTTGTAAGTGACTGAATCTGCATTTTTGAACAAACTATTTGAGTGAATGATCCATTTATAAAAGACAGTGACTTTATTTGTTTCTGAATGAAGAAACTGTTTTGAGTAAACTGTTTTAACAAATGAATCACTGACTTGCAGTCACTTGGTGATTTTAGTTTCATATTTAAATATTTCATATTTAATGTTTTATATAATTTCATATTTTAATACTTTTTTTAATCTTATAGTATTATGTATGGATGCACCGATATGAACAATTTGGCCGATACCGATAACTCTTTATGTTTGAAAACAGATAACCAATATATTGGCTGATAAATCCAAATTTTTATATAATTTCTGAGAGCCTGATTACAAAAACAAAAGTCTCATCATTAAAAGCCATGTCCCAAGCACAAAATTATAATGTTCTCATTATTATTTGATGTGGCCTATATATGACAGACTTGTGCTTCACATGTTGCTGTAACTAGCCTAAATTTTCCTTTTTTGAAGGGATCACAATCATATTTCAAGCAATCCAAAAGCATCATGTTGAACAGTGTGATTGTGAAGTGTCTCAACTGAAGGAAATAATTCATTATTTATCGGTTATAATATATCGGCCAAATGTTCTTATCGGGCCGATAACAAACGTTGAAAATGGTAATATATCGGCCAATACCGATACATCGTGCATCCCTAGTTTTATGTAATAAACATGTTTATGTGACCTCATCTACATTAAACAGTCTGTGTAATAATAAAAAATTTAAAAATCTGATGTAGCCACATCTGTTGTTCAAAGTTGGCTTTTGTTGATACTGGTTTGATTTAATTGAACTGATTTAACATTCTTTCTAGTGAAAAGATGACACGTAGATTTAATACGGTTAGAAAAAAATTGAGACTTCCATTTCTAGACCATCATCCAGAAATGAAAGACGCAGAATAAAAAACCTTGAGAATTTTTTTCTCTCAAGTTTTACAATACCACATCGAAATTCAATTCAAAATCGAGAATTCGTTTTGAATTAAACAGTGACTCCAAGAATCTAATTGAATCGCGAGATACCAAACGATTCCCACCACAAGTCCTGAAGAACAGAAGTGGAGCCATTAGTGGTTTGTAGTAAAATGAAGCAAAAGAGCTTGAGATCGGTAGTGTTCCACCTAGAAGGATGATGGGAAATATCAAAGGGAACAGGGATTCCCAAAGCTGCTGCTCTGATATCCAGGAAATAAATAAAGAAGAACGCTAAAGTAGGACACTAAACCTCAAGACCACATCTTCAGCTTCAACAGGAACAGACTGAGAGATGAAGGGATAGAGAGGTCAGATGAGGCTGAGGCCACACTTCAAAACGTCTTATGAAGGGTGTCACTGCAGAAACATAGTTATTTGCTTCTGATGTATAATAATGGTTTTCTGCATCATGCTTTCACCGCAACCAGGAGACATATCACAAATTCTCCCAACCGACACCTACAAACGACAAACACGACAGTAGAATATTGATGAATTCACTGAATCTCTGGGCCCTGAGAGAACTCTGTGGCACCTTCATGAATGGCAATGTTTGTTATTCCAAAATATTCATCACTGAAGGTGAAGCTTTGCACATCTGCCAATTACCAGTGGTGAAGAAATCTAACAAAAGACCAAAACAAACAGCACATTCAGTGTTTTACTGGCAGTATTCCCTAAAGACCTATTCAACAACAGCAGTGCGAAATCTTGACTCATTCTGCGGTAGATGGTGGAGGGCAAATTGAATCATCATGCTAATATGACCCTAGGAACGAAACTAAAAGAAACTTCCACAAACCAGAAGATGGAAAACAGAGAACGTAAAAGATGTTCTGCTCTGAGTCAGTTGTCATAGCGATTACATAGTGAACCAGTTTAGTCTATTCAGCCTACCAGGCACTGAAAATCAGCAGTGTTTACTGGCCAATTTCAATGATCACAATTCAACAAAACTTGACTGAGACTACCGTTGACTCCTAAAAAAAAATTCCTTGGGAAGTTTGTCGCAATACATGCTCCACTAAAATATGAATTCCTCAGAGAAGAGCATGAACAAGGATCCATTTTCAGCTCTTTCCGTCTGAGTGGTCCAGATCCGGAAGCCAGCTGGGTAATTGGAGGGCCGCTATTTCTTGGAAAACACATTTATTCTCTCTTGCCATTTCTCACAGAGAGATGCAGCACTAATGAAGAGCGACAGTAACATCAGGCCGTATGATTACCGTCTGACTACATTCCGATCTCCGTTTCCAACAGGTCCGCTACTTTTTTGCTTCATAAACTTAAGAGCAGATAAAACAAATATATCAGTGAGTGAACATGTACCACACTTAATCTCTCAGAGGTCACACTTGAAAGCATCTGTGGAGACTCCAGCAGACACGGCCTTTCAGACAGAGGAAACTCTAAGGTCACACAGGCCATTAAGACAATAAAGGATATGGGCAATTAGTCTGGATATAGATTACAATTTAGCAGTTCTCTGAAATGAATCAAAGACAATAGTCCATAACACCTGACCATACTGGTAGACTGGGCCACTTCAGACATCACAATTACATTACCCCAAAACAAACTCCGTTAAAGTATCAGTGTGCCAACAGCACTGATGAAAGCAAATGTGTTGTCAACATTTGTACACAGAATAAACAACAACCTGATTATGTTTGAAATGATTTAAAAAAAATTTTTTTTTAAATAATAATAAGAAAAAAAAGAAAAAAAAAGAAAAAAAATCACACACCATTGTGGTGTGAAGATTCGGTGTGCAACTCTCAAAGTTAAAATCAGAGGTGATGACATGCTAACAAGATAACTGTTAGCAGAAATCTAAATTCAAAATGTCTTACACTTGCAATCATTCTGATGCTCTGTGAGGGCGACAACTTCACCACATTTCTCCAAATCCCCTTAGCATAGAGTGTTATAACAGCTGGGCTGAGGTTGGCAGATTTCTCTTCAGTAGGCAATGGAAAAAAGGTTAATCCTTGTTAAATTACAACAAATCCACCCACACAGTGGATGCTCCCACCAGAACAGACTGATATACACAATCACAACTTCCATCACCCTAAAGTCAACACATGGATATTCACTCAATAAGATGGTCTGCCACAGATGCACTTTTGTTCTATCAGATGCACTTTTGTTATTGAATATGTGTGCAATTTTCCATAATTTCAATAATTATTCTATATCAGACAGACATTAGCTTGTCATATGAGGGGAGGAAATAATTCAAATTATGCTTATAAAATATACTTTTCTTACTGGATGATTGCCAATCTGTAAATGTAGATTAATTAAATTTTATATTAATGTGCTAATTTACTATGTACATGAAGATTCAAAAGTTTGGGGTTGGTAAGATTTTTCAATGTTTTAATTCTCAACAAAGCTGCAATTATTTGGTCAAAGATTGTGGAATAGCCTATTACTACAATTTAGGAGAGCTCTTTTCCATTCAAACTGTAATTTATTTCTGTGATGGCAAAGCAATTCCGTCATTACGCCAGTATTCGAAGTCACATGATCATTCAGAAATCAATCTAATACGCTGATGAGTTGTGCTGCTCAATATAGAAAACATTCTTTGATCAAATAAAGAAGGGAACAGAGTCAGAGTCATAGAACAGTATTTATATTGTAGAGGGAAAAACAATACCCAGCAAATGCATTCATAAATAAATAAATAAACATTTGACATGACTCATGAAAGAGTATTACATTTTGTTTTCTGTGTGCCTGCTTTATTAGTATCTACTTAATTAGTAGTAACATCAGACCGCCATTCACTGCAATATATGCCCTTGCCCTATGAGGAAATAACTAGCACATTAAGATGTGGTGCACGAGGGACGGCCCGACGTGTTTTTAATTGATTTCCCCAGCTCTGGGTCTGGGTCTCAAGGAACCAGTCCACAGGCATGCACAGTGCCAGATACACAAACAAATCAGCTTTCTATTTAGGGCACAGAGAGATATGTTTATCCTCAGCCCGTGTAATGCAATATTATTTAACTTTGACTATAAACCCCATCTATTTTAGGACTCCGCCATTAGAGTTAATTACAAAACCAGAAATGAAAACGCCTGCCAATCTACCTGGTAAATGAATGGCCGAATCCATGGGATAGCATGAATCGAAAGGTGAAAACTCACAGCCCATTACGTACAGGTATATCAACACCACAGGTGGTTAAAAGCATTAAAAGTTGGCTAAATGTATGAAATCAAGGGAACAGATTTCATGTGGCCATCAGCTTTAGAACATAAAACATATTTCTGTCTTATTGTAGAATGTTGAAGTTTGTGACACAAACCTGTAAAGTCAGGCAAGAAGTTCTGTTACATTTCACATTTTTCCAGCTGGGCCCAATTACAGTGAGCTTCTCTTTTAGTTTAAGAGCCAAATGTGCAATGACCTGAATCAGACAAGATTACTCAATTTGAAGCCAATGGACACAAGTCTGCCCTGGGCCCTGGAGCCTGTTGTGACAAAATAAGGAAACTGTAGCAGCTGGCGTCAATTCTTCGTTTTCTGCTGTGACAGAAAGTAGTGACAATGAGGCAAATCTAGAATAATTAGCAATGACAAAAATAGAATATGGCAAAGAAAGCCTGCCAGGTTACCATGAACTTTGTTTAGTGTAACACTGCCTAAGCCTTCCCCTCATGTTAGGTAGTCACATTGTGATGGTACTCGGGCGTCCTAGCCATTATGTTCCAAGACCAGCGATGACACGTTTTAAGTCTTCATCGTGGGGCGCTTTATTTCAAGTCACAGAGAATTATAGCAAGAAATAAACAAATGTTGCAACAGGAACGTAACGAATAGGTTTTATTTGCAAAGTTAGCAGCATCGAAAATGCATAGACCCGAAAACCAATCAACCACATTACCTGACACTATAAAACACTTCAACACAGTCTCTATTTTCCCAGAAAGACATTACAGAACACTTTCAGCATTATCTCATTTTAGGTACCAAAGCACTGAGGTCTGTTTCACACACACTGCATCTGAAGGGCATGGCTGCATAACTGCGATGGCAAACGGGGATAGGCTAACACTTCACAACAGATTGAGAATTATTGGTCATTGAGAATTATTACAAACTTGATTGTTATGAAATCTAATTTACATGATGAGGATATAATTATGTTAATTAATCTAAATGGAATGGTATGTTTCATAAAAGCCTTAAAGTATTGATAAATAGGTTTATAGTGCATTTTCATTCGGCTCAGTGCCGAAACTCGACTCTCAGTGCCGTTTCTGAGATGCTACTGGGACCCAGCACCACAGACCTTGTGCGAGCAGTGTGAATGCAGTGACGTGTTAAGATTTTTTTGCTGAAATTAATATAAATTAACACATGAAAGTGACAAAGAAACATGGAGTAATGCAAAAATACAGCGGGAGACATGTCACAAACAAGACAAGAGGAGGTAGAACTTGTCATTGACATTGTGAATACGAGTTTAGTTGTTGACAGTTTCTGAGCAACATAACTTGCCTCATTAATACAAAATTCAACTGATGTGTTCAGTTGATGTCTAACATAATGTGAAGCTGTTTTTGCACAGATGCCAGCTATATCAATCATCTGTTACAAATAAGCCGATCTTTTGGTTTGTAATCCTTCAAGTTTACATTACAAAGAGACAAATAAGTAAGGGATAATGTACATCCAGCCGGGTGTTATCGCAGAATAAACCCGACAGAATGATCAGGACATTATTACATGCCTAGCCTACTTGCCACATAAGTAAATAATTACACATGAAATATTGACTTGAGTTTAAATATTTTATTAGGGCTTTAAACGCAAAGCTTCCACGAAGACAGTAGTTGCTAGCATGTGACAAGTTCAAACTAGACGGACATGTAGAGGATACGTTACAGTCATACCACATTACACAGCATTTCGACACAAATAATTATAGAGATAAGATATATTGATCTACGATGAAACGGTTTTAAAATCTTACCTGTTTGTTATCTTATAATCCATTACAGTGTACAAAACAATATTTGGAAAATGGCAGCAGCTGTGTTTGTATGAAGCAAGAGAGCAATCCCTGGAAGACATAATTAAATAATTGTACACAAAATACTGATTTGACTTTTAATAGTTAATTTGCTCACCAAAAGTAAAACTTCCATGAAGAAAAAAATGCTCCTTGCAAGCGTATAGCACTAACTTCAGTTACCCGGATCAGCCTGTGTTATCAGTTTATACTGGTTGTTATCGGGGAATAAGCGAATGACATACCTCTGAATGGTGCAATTGACCAATCAGGATCAAGTATTCCACAGTGCCGTGTAATAATTAAAGATAATAACACTTGCTATTTTTGAACTATTTAATTCACTAAATTGTGTACAAATGTGCTCAGTTGCTTAAGATTATTAAATACTTCTTGTCAAATTTCCAGCCAAAAACAACTACATAGTAAAATATACCATTACTTTGAAATAATATGGTCTGTGATATAAGACTTTGATCTACAAAAGGCTAAAGAGGTGGTAAAAAGCCTTTTGAGTTTGCTCACAATGAAAAACATAAGCACACGGTGTGGCAACCGCTAACCAAAACTAATGCACTTGGCTCCTTTCTTCTATCAGCCAGACAGAACTCTTTTACTTCTTTAACATTCAGTAGACTGGATCTGAAATGAACAGCGGGCCTAAATCCCTTTTCTCAATCTGGCTGCACTGCTGTGAGCTAATGAAGGTCTGGCTTTGTGCCTATATGTGACAGATCGTGAAAGTCATTTTAAGCGTGCCCAAGGGGCTTTCTTTTAAGCATTACACTCTGTACTGACCAATAGACGCAGTATATCCCTTAAATCTGACAGCGAGCCTTATACCTTTGGGCAAAGTGTCAACTTTTGCACATCAAATGTAAATGTGATGTAAACCGATTTGTAGCCAAAGACTAGATTCCTGTAAGAGAAAAACTGCATTGCCACTGTGCTGAGTGACTCATTGCATCTAACAGCAAGCCAATGCTGCTCAAAACTAAAGCCTTCAATAACAAATCGGATGCAGCTAATTTGATGTACAGCTGGCTGTGATTAAAGAATGCACTAGAAAAACATTTCTAGTTTACTTCAACATGGTAAAAACAAACAACTTGTGCTAAAAAGCAACTTATGAAAACTGGGTCACGGCACCGACAAATAACTGCAGATAGGTGGGTCCAGGATCTATACTGAGTCATCAGGCAGAAGACAAATTGTTAAGTTTCAACTTATTGGGATAAAATCTACTGTGTTGCTTCAGCATGCTGAATCCGATCAATTAACATGACAACCACAGGTTCTCCTGTCGACCCGCTATTAATTATCTGGCCTTACAAGAAGATTAGGAGCAAACGGAAAAAAAAAGCAAACGGAAAACAACACTGCAAGACTCGCCATGCCTCGCCAGTATAATTACCCGTCCAAAGTAAACCGAGCAGGAAGACTAATGCGTGTGGCATGGGTCAGCGTCACTCGAGTACTGACATAGCTTGCTCGTTTCCTCCCTCATTCTTCTCTTTCTTCAGTGCGAGGAGAGGGCAGCTGTGCCTGCGGTGGGGACGTCCGAACAGAAAACACACAATCTGCTGCTGTCTGTTTAGTAGGTCCCTCCCATGGTTTCCAGCCTGATGAGACGAAGGGAATATCTTCAGGGGCTTCGCCACTCACCACTATTAAAATTTAATCCCTCAAAGTGGGCTAAAGCAAACATTTGACCGGAGGCAGAGAGAATGATGTGGGGCTGTCATTGCTTCTGCAGCTTATATATTCACAAACAGTCTGCTAACGCTTGAAGTCGCCCACACATATACAGAGAAACGCCTGAAGGTCACCCCCCCCCCACCCAGATCCAAACTGTGAGATCAGTTGTTCAGAGGTTCTTTGTTACATTCTGGTAACCACAGGACAATGAGCACAGATAACTAGCAAGTATGAAAAAAATAATAATAAAAAAAAATCAACAAATGATATTCCAGAGATTAAGTTATATTCACATCAGTGTTTCCTGAAACATAATTAAGCTGTGGCACAGCACTGTGACTGAATCAAATAAATAAAGAAATTATATTGCAGCTGAGTTGTAAGGAACTGCAGTCTGAATTGAATAACGCAAAGACAACACGTAATTTGTTTTGTGTTGTCTTCATTGGCTATATGCAAAAACAAATCTTGATGCACATTCTGATGACATTTTTTGACAATGGCATTTTCACAGTACACTGCAAGTAAGCAAAGGCTAATAAAAATAACAGCATTAAAATAAACTAGATATAAATATAAACTAGTCTTTTTCAACGTGTCGTCACGCACTCGAGACCCAGCCTTCTTTTTCATTCATCAGCGCTGCGGCTCTGTAGTTGGATACTATTAAGTGCCTCTCTTGTTTTTAAGAGTAAAATAGCGTTCTGTTTGATCATCCCCTTATGCCTGTGACTCAGACATAAAAAAAAAAGAATAAAATCGAATTCAACAGCGCTTTATAGAAAATGAAAATGGCGAATAAAGAAAATGGCGCAGTGTAAATGGAGATCATTTCAAATGAAGATCATTTCCCATGACTGACATCACAGAATTTACCAGTATGTTGGTGCTCAAGTGATGTGTGAATGGTCTCTTACCAGTAAAAAGCCAGAACACAGAACAAGAACTATTATATTTATCTTGTGTATAAAGCTTCTATATATATATATATATATATATATATATATATATATATATATATTAGAAACATGGTTAGCAGATGTTACTATGACAATATACTAAGCAAGGAAACAAAACAGAAGCTAGTTTAATCATTTATCCACATAGCTATGGAATACAATAGCAAGAAGCTCACATCCAGTAAGCACGATTCCCTACTAGATAGAAAGAACTGAATTGATTGAGGCACTCAAAACCACAGGCATTTTGTTCAGCATCCACAAGGCATCCCATCCTACACGGCAGGTGGAAAGAAAAATGGATCTACCAATGACACAGCTAATGACACCCCAGAGATATGAGCAATGTCAGTCCCGCAGGAGCCTGGAAAAAAAATCTGTTTACCCTTACTTTCACCTCCAAGTCTTGCCATTTTAAACTGGCTCGATTACAATTTTCGTTAAAGGAAAAACACTACTTATTTATGCTAATGTACCAATGCTAAAATACACAATTATAGTGTCCATTACTGTCCAACTGTTACCCAGCCATGATGGAAAATGGTTTAGGGTGCAACAGATCCATGTAGTTAAGAACTAATCAGATTGAAGTGTAGAGACAGTATATTTAATGCGCTCCTTGATTCGCTTAGCCTTAAGAAAAAAAAGATTGCTTTACTGCTGAAATTGTGCCTCGGCACTCCACGATCATTTCCTAAATATTTTATCCACTGCGACTGGCTAAGTATTACCAGAAAGATCACTCAAGATACGGATATAATGAGTACTACGTACATTTGGCATGCGTTCTACATGAAATGATGCTCTGTGAAAAACAAACAAGAGTCATTTTTTAAATCATTCTATCTAGATTGAAGTTTTGTTACTGTTTACCTTTAAGAATAACTTTGCAAAACTCAAAGAAAACCAGACTGTGGGTTTACTAAGCTTTTCCCTATGTGATGTTTTCATCAGCATTCTCTCCCCTCCGATCTGACATATCCATCAGCCCCAGGGGTGACATCAGCCCCAGACATCTGTCAGTGTGAGTTGGCAACATTCGTCAAAGAACAGCTTCGTAATTCAATCACCCCATGATAAATCACTGCGTTTAGGGCAAATAACAAACAATTACATCACAGGATTTGATTTTTAGGATTCAACTCATATGTGTGACATGCTCATATAATCAATAGAAAATTAGTTCTTTATAATGAGATGTTTCATGGTGAGGAAAAGAATATCTTGCTTTAAGTCTTTCCAGTTCAATTGGATTGGCTCGACTAGACATTCATGGCCAAGGACGTTTGTAGTTACTAGGGCTGGGGTAAACGATTATTAATTAAACGATTAGTCTGGCAATTATTTTATCGATTAGTCGACTAATCTATTGTTATGTATTTGTAACATTTCAAAAAGTTTTATATTTGAAAATCAACAAACAACAAATAAAACAAGCAGCTCTATGCACTTTTTAAAGCAAGCTTATATTCTGTAGCATTTCCTTGCTTATAATGACTGTCGTCAATAGCAACGCATAATAACACGCGCTCTCATACATTCATTCAAAATTTCAAATACAACTTGCCGTCTTGACTCGTGCGTCTCCGTTTTGATTGTATTGCAAATCAAATCAGAGATGATTTATTGTTTCCGGAGTTTGATCATATTGTTGTGATCATCTTGTCTGGACGATTTTGTATGCTGTACAAAATGGATTTAACAGGTAAGATTTAAAACATTAATCTCATTTCAATATGTCCCCGTAATTATGTGGTAAAAAGAAAATCGATATAATTAGTGTAAGTTACAATAAATATACTCATTACTGTCTCTTAAATGTCACTCTTAATCGTCTTGTTTGAACGCGTTGGTTCGTCTTTGGCTCAAATCCACCTGCTGCGAACTTTTCTTCGCCGAAGCTTCATGTTTATATCAAGTATTAAATATTTATAACTCAAAAATATTTCAACTCAAAATAACATTTTGTGCCCAATTATTTCCCAGACGTAGGTTTGGTATTGAGTTTAAAGTTAACTTGCCTTGCGTTTGCTATACAACAACAGTGGGTGATGGTCACTCAAGACGATCGGCAAATTTGAGTGTTTCTATTGCATCGACTGTTTTTGAGCATGTTCTGCAGACAGGGAGACCATCCTCGATTAAGTTTCCCTCAGGACTTTTGTAAAAACCAGAATATGACCACACCTCAGATTTGGTCCTCTTAAAAGGCTGAAAAATCTCCCGAGCACGGTCACTGCCTTCCGCCATTCCTTCTTTTACTGTCTATGGTGGCGAGCTGTACGTTACCTCCGGGAACGGTAAAAAAATAAAAAATAAAGAAGTGTCGACGGAAAAATATGACGTCGACGAAATTTTGACGTTGATTTGTCGACGTCATCGACGCGCCGCTACAGGCTTAGTAGTTACTTGGTTGGGCTTCGCCTTTCCATGATTTCTCTCCTGGTGAAGTCTGTTTCTGGGTAGAACGGTTATGAAGTAGCCTATAGAGATTAGCCTATTAATCATAGGTTTTAAAGAAAAGAATGGAGCAATGCTATTTTAGTAAAGAAGTCAAGAGCACATTTGCGTCAACATAACCTCAAGCTTACTTTAGGGACAAAAGTATAAACACAGAAGCTGAGTGTTTGTGGAACTCGTAAAAACGGTCTTGGGATTTAGTCTTTTTCTCTGACTTTTAATTACATAAGGAACAAACCCTTTGGCTAAGGGCACAGAAAGTCTCGCTGGGGAAGGTATTTTAGACACAGCTCCACATACAAGATGAATGTGTTGTGGATGCTGGGGATCAGCTGGTGGTACCGTGGTATTCCTGGAACCCAGCCCAGGCCTGTCTTAATGCAGTGCTGCTTCACTGAACACGCTAACACTCGCAGAGAAGAGGAACATATTTCTCAAAGCATATGGGACCTCGGCAGGATTCAAATAAGCAGAGCGTTGGAGATGCCTCTCTTACCTGTAGAAAACAATTAATCTACCTTTTCCCTCTTTTTGACTGACAATGGTGCAGAACGAGGGGCAACAAGAGAAGGGCGAGAGAGAAATGAGAGAATTTTAAAAATTGACTAAAGATAGTGTGCAAACATGTTTCTGCTTTTGAGTCACATCACGCAGTTTCCTCTCCACTGACCTTCACCTGACCCTTCCTACTTTCCCTGGCTGAGTGGTGTATAGAGGAGACTGACTGCTCTGCTATAAACAAACACACAAATAACAGCAAGAACAGGAGAAAAAAGTATCTTCAGGAAATGGCAAATCTCAGTAGAATTTTTTTTAAAATACATGAATCCCCTTGTACACTTGCAGATCTTTCAAGGACTAAAAATGAAACCATATATAGAAGGATTTGGTAACCAGTAATGTCAAAATCAAATCAAAACTGGTCTTATTTACTCCATCCATGCTCCAAACCTCTTGTCCTATGTAGGGTTACTTGGATCCTATACGGAGCCCCTGGGGGAAACCCACGCCAATAAGGGGAGAACATAAAAAGAAGAAGAAAAAAAAACAAGAATCGGGGACCTTCTTGCTTTGTAGACAACTTACTCTGCTTCTGAAAAAAAAAAAATCCCTCCCTGTCTGCTATCACCGATTTTACTTACTTTTTTTCATCTCCTACCCAAAATCGTCTGTCATAAGGTAGACCATCTTTCATGACCCAATCAACCCCCAAAGGATAAAATAAAGTCCTGCTTTGCAATTTTCTCTGTTAAAAAATCCAGTCACTCAACGTAACTCAAAGTAAAATCAACATTTCATGGTCACTCATTTCACTGATTAAGATCTATTCAAGTAGAGAAGGTAATGTATAACAGATGTAAAGAAATACACACGTTTTAATCAATTCAGAACACATTTGCGCCTGTATGTTGACTAAGTTAAAATTCCATCCTCTCGCCAACAAGGCCCTTGAGGGCTAAGAGGCATGAACGTGCTGCCCACTGTCAAAAGCTACCCACAATGTCAAAATGGCCGTGACGGCCTACTTCCAAGCCCTGAAATATAAGGCCATAAAACTGTGTGCCACTATAAACCTGTACCCATCTGTTGATTTGTGGATCCAATTACTTTCTTTCTGTAATGGCCATGTTCAGTGCCATGATGTTCAGTCAATCGTTGGCAGCTACTCAGTTTCAACTTGTTACTGACCTCAACGCTCACCGTTTCGGACCATGCCACAAGAAAAGCACCCATCATATGCCTTCAACTCTCAGATAACAAGTCATAGGAAATGAAAGAGGTCAGTCGTTTTGTCATTAGCTAAAGAACGCCATTGACATTCCACATTTATCGAAGAGGGGTTGTTTACACCTGCAGTGGGTTCAGATGAGTGGCCCTCGCTGATGTAACCCAGATGTATGCTGAATCCCCCTGTCAACACAGCCATGTGGGTACAGGGGCACAGGGGAGCCAGCTTGACTGGTGCTGACAGATGGATTATCTTCAGGGCCAGCGGTGGTCCTGGCTTCTGCAAGAGTCGAAATGGCAGACAAGAGTAAACCAATCACAGCCGCTGCGCATCCAAACACCAGGTGTGTCCCCTCCAAAACCCTGGCACTGGCACCTTGTTCCTGCTGGTGTGAAGCTACTGACTGTGAATAGCCACATCCCGTTGCGGCTCCATGAATATGAGAGCAAACTGGCTCTTTAAAGTCTAGCCGAGACATTTTAGCTCTGTGGGCAGTAATTCCAGGAAAACCCTGGAGTGCATTTTATTGCCGAAATGAAAAATCAATTAAGTATAACTTCATAAAGAGGTAGTTGTTCATAGCAAACATTACACTTGTCCTAAATTATATTAGACATCATCTAAAGGTAAATGTTCTCAACCTTTACCGAGAGACATTCCTGGTTACCCTGTACCCTTGAGAAGTTTTGTTACTATCAATAGAACTGCATTTACTGTATGAGGCCATGATACACAACCACTCCAGTACCCTTGTTTTGATATTCAAACTGAATAGTAGCCTATAACATTTTAAAGTTTGTTAGAAGTTTGATAAAAGGAACAGGGCAGAACAATGAAGGTGACGGTTTGTCAATTTAATTAGAAAGCAACTGATTCTTATGAAAACTACAGACTATGAATGGTTCCACTCTAAAGTTCTTGTGAACATTTCAGATAAAAGACAAACAGAAGCACACAATTCTTAGTATCAAACGAAAACAATTTAATTCCATATAATTTCCCTTGTGAACAAACTAAAGAGCTTAACTTGCTGAATAAATAGAATTTGGTTTTTGGAAGTTTGCATATTTGCAGCACTCTGGACCGTGGACCATAAAGGTTGAAAAGAGGTCAAAACAAATACAAAAAAGTAACAAGAGATCCCAAGCTGTATAACAACGTTGACTTCCCTCCCCTTACAAGTGTAGAGAGATTTACTGTGTCATCTCCACAGCATGCATTCCAATGGTAAAAATAGAGATAGCAATAAAGTTAGTGACGAAACCAGAGTTAAATCATCCCACCTTGTGATATGTCATCTTTTAGTGTGCAAACCCAAACCTATGGGTAGGAAACAGACAAAACTCAGTCTAGAAATGTTTTTTAACAAATTCAAAGCCCCTTTTAAAGCATAGTATTAGACATGTTATTTAACTGTGTGGAGGCTGGTCAACGGCAACATCAGACTAGCAACAGTTACAGCCTTTCCTTTGACGCCTGACCTCAAATCACACACTGATACATTCATTCATCCTACAAATTGTGGGTTGCATTTGAGCTTTTTTTAAAAAGTGTTTTAGATTCCTAATGAAAGGTGGTGGTCTTAGAGATTTGTGTGTTTATGCAAAAATAGCAGCTGATGAGCTGCACCTCAAAACTATCATGAAGGCGGAAAATCACTCAGTTAAAACTGGACTAAACTAGACTCACTGTTCCATACTAAAAACAGGAAAACAAACCAGTGCTATAGAGTTCAATGAAAAAAGGACACAAGGTGAAGAAAGGTTCCAGCGAGAAGTACATGAGAAAGAAAGTGACTTGCTTGAGGCTGCGCACATATCCGAGTTACCTCAGGCTTAAATGAAAAAAGCAATTTCAGTGCAGAATTAAAGTATTAGATGAAAAATAGGAGCAACGTGATTTTTTCCATTATCTACAGTGAGTTAGTGGTTGCATCTCGGAACGTTCTCAGGGGCCCTAACAAACACAGGCCCACTTGAGAGATGTAGTATTCTGCATCCTCTGGACGATCCATCACGCTATATGCTGTGCTGCCTCCAATTGTTTTTTCCTGGCTGTGCCCGGGAAGGAAAGAGAAAAAATACCATAGTAACAACAAAAACTCTGGTTCGCTTTATCTATCACACCGTTGTGTGTTACAGCAGGGTTGTACACTATTACAAGTGCCTCAGAAAGACAGCTCACCACTTTGGCTCTGTCATCTCAGCAGAGCCCCAGCAGCAGAGCATGGCAGTCCTTAAGCCACCAATCTGCTCCATCACAAACTGGGATGGAGACCGAGGCTTAGTGCTTCTTCAGTGGCTGCGTTTGGCCCTTGGCGAGCCAACATGCTCTGCTGCCTGAGCTCACGGAGGACAACCTCAAGGGGTTCAATTAGAAAGCCTCACATGTCGCCCCTGTTTGTGAATGGCGAGGTTAAATTAGACGCCTCCTGTGATCCAAAAGATGGTTGTTAATAATGAACAGCGAGCTAGTTCTGGTTGTCTCGGTTTCTCAATATTTTAGGCCCTCTTATCCCAACTTCTATGATCCTGCCAGATTCAAGGCCGTTATTTATCACTGCAAGGGGAAAGCGGAATCCTCTCGGCCATCATGCCCGCTTCCTTAAACTTGAAGTGATAAGACCTTGTTAGTAGCTGGGGGTTTGGGCTGAATCTTTTTGCCTTCTATCACACTTCCACTTCAGGAAACATTTGAGTCAGAGGGGTGCTTGAACCTGAATCTCCTCACTTGCTTGAGAGCCCAGCAGGCTGTTTGTTTTTGTTAGTTTTTTTAGGTTTTTTTTGACAGACCGCCTGGATGATCAGAGCGCTCCTTCACAAATTCACACACATTCTATCTCTAAACACTGAAGAATGGACAGGGATATTATGTTGCAAATGTGTATCGTTAATACCGAATATAAAAACTTTCTGTTCAGTAAGTAAGTGAGTATATATTCATTCACATAAGGTTTTAGGCTGATTCAATTTAATTAATTTGTTGCATCACATCCAAAACAGACAGCAAATTCACAATTCAAACTATTTCACTGCATTGCAGGAAACACTGGCATAGTGTACAAATGAACTGCCAATTAAATGTTACCAATACATTATTACAGTGGAAACAGATTTAGCAATAATTAATTATTGTACAATTGAAATGTGTTGGGACAGAATGTTTAGCATTAGCAGATGGAGAGAGACCAAACTGCCTTGTTGTGCTCTGGCACGTCTAAGAGGAGAGAACCAAACAAATACTCGAAGGGCCTCATAAACAACAATTAGGTAAAAAAAAAAAATTTCTCACATGGATATCTAATTAGGATTTGAGACAGTGTGAGAGGTTTTATGGATGTCATTAAAACAGACATGATTTGAAACTATTTCTCCACAGGATCCATCAAGCTAGGTTTAGTTTGCACAGTTAAAAAGTGGCCTGTTCAACAATACTATAAAAATCTGATCTAATCTTTACATTTAAATTTATATCCAGGATCCAGGGCTTGACATTAACACTGCCAGTGGATTTCAACAGTGATGTATAACAGTCACTCCTACTAGTCACTTTGGCGGGTAGAATTTTATTTATGATATATACATTTTTCAATTTAAGTCTTTTAAAAAGGCATCTGAAATAATAAACTAGAACAATGCAATGTTGTCAAAAATATTGATTGTTAGATGTCTCTCACTCGTATCATTTGCTCTGGATGAATAGCCTATTGTAAGTGTTACAGGGCTTGAATTTCAGCATGGATTTATGTGTATTGCGCACACTTCCCACCGATTTTGTGCTAACACCCAAAGTGACCGCACATTAAGTCAAATATACACAAAAAATGCTGGTTTGGTGAGTATTCATGTAGACAGAGTCAGTTATGTTATAGGCGAACAAAAAAAATGCATGTGTAACAGTTTAATGGATCTGTGTGTGCCACGTCTTAAAGTGACAGCAGCCTAATATACCCAACTGCCAAATTATGAGCTAATATTAAAAATATCATGGTCATTTTTGTGCATGGTATTGATGTCAAATCTGTGCCCAGTTACAATTCTGAGTGGCTAGTAAATTTGGTAAACCACTAGCCAGAGTGGCTGGTGAGCAAAAAAGTTAATGTCAAGCCCTGTTTATATCCATTGTTTTCTTTGTGGAGCTGAAGCTGTCAAATAGAGTAAATATTTATAACTAGCCTCTGATTATGCACTTCAATTAGTTTCTTGTATTCAAGGAAAAATACACTGAATAAAAAATGCAGCTGATAACGCTTACCCAGCAGGATTCAGCACAATGTGGTTCTTCATTATCCAACACAGAGGAGCATTTGTTGCAGCGTCAATTATCAGGTACACCGTTCCTTAGAGCTGGATACCATGGCTTTTAATTAGCAAAGCACAGAAAGACGCAGATCTGTGCAAACTGCTGGAGTGACTGCCATGTGGAGAGTCGTGAGAGTACAACAAACTCAATTATGGCCAAAATACAGCACATGCATTGAAATGAGGTTCGGCGCACACATGAAAAGCCTCACAAGCCTTAAAAAGACTGGGAGCAGAGGACACATTTCATGCATGGAAAGAAAACGGGTCTGAAATGAGTGACATCCAGAGCAGAAAGATAATCAAAATTTTTCAATCAAGCGACTTTTAAAATCCTGAAAGAGTTCCTGTTTTGCTTGGAAAAGCAATATGATTATGCATTAAATATGATTATGCATTTACAATATGATTATGTATTTACGCAACTGCACTCAATTATAGTGTTGAATGATAATTCTGACCATGGATGTATCATTCACACTGACAGCAATTTTTTCCGCTGGAGGAAGGTTGGTCACTATACTGTTGGTTGCTAGTATATGGCTTTGCTTCATATGGCCTAATATGATTGTGACACCGGCTGTAGCTTTTGAAAATTTTATGTCACTGATGTCATTTTATTTTGATTTGGCATCAGTTTCTGGATGGGAAAGCATTTGTATAAACCTGCAGCAGTGAATAATGCATGATATCATGAACAAGATGGACGATTATCAATGCAATGCATGAATCAAACTCAGAATGTCAACAATTTCAGAAACGGTTTTCCATGCATCATTTTTTATTATGCCACTCTATGTGGGCACAGACAAATTATACAAAAGAGTAAAATTGTTCAAATTGCAGTGACTTCTGACTCTTGCCTACCCTCAGCTACATAATCTCACAGAAATAGACTTGAGACCAATGATTTAGCTAAACTAACACAATAAAACAAGGCATCAGCTAACACGACATTAAAAAGTTACCATAGTATAAAAACCTGTAATAGTGAGTTATAAAAACACAAAAACAAACACATTCTCACCTGTGAAAGGTTATCCCATTTCTTCTGGAAATTAGTGAAAAATCGGAATAATAGAAATTGCATGTAAACAGGAGTGAAGAGCTTTGGTCATTTCATGTAAACATCTAACTGTGATTAAGTCCTTAATCTGATTATTGGAAATAATTGCATTATTGGTGCACGTTATAGTGATTGATTCTTACTGTGAGTGACGACACGCTGACTGTTCCTATAATACTGGCGCGTCGACATGTCTGGAGTTTTCGAATGTGCATGGCATCTACATATCTATGAGCTTCATTACCACTTCAATACCTTCATTACTTCAATACCACTGATATGTTGTTACATTTATTGTAGCGCTTTTCTAGGTACTCAAATCGCTTTACATAGAAGGGGGGAATCTCCTCAACCACCAATGTACAGCACCACCTGGATGATGCGACGGCAGCCATATTGCACCAGAACGCCCACCACACACCAGCTTACTGGTGGAGAGGAGACAGTGATGAAGCCATCAGTATATGGGGATGATTAGGAGGCCATGATGGACAGAGGTCACTGGGCAAACTTGGCCAAGATGCCGGGGTTACACCCCTCCTTTTCAAAAGACATCCTGGGATTTTTAATGACCACAGAGAGTCAGGACCTTGGTTTAACGACTCATCCGAAGGACGGGGCTCTTTGACAGTATAGTGTCCCCGTCACTACACTGGGGCGTTAGGACCCACACAGACCACAGGGTGAGCGCCCCCTGCTGGACTCACTAACACCTCTTCCAGCAGCAACCTGGTTTTCTCAGGAGTCTCTCATCCTGATACTGACCAGACTCAGCCCTGCTTAGCCTCAGTGGGCAACCAGTCTTGGGCTACAGGGTGATAAAGCAGCTGGCCACATCACGTCACTGCTAATCAGCATAACGTTAAACTCTTCTCAACTTTGTTGTCACTGCAGCTCATAAAGAAAATAAGAAAACAACTCTCATTTGCTGCTTGCTTTATTGCAGCAAATCACTGCTTTATATTTTTCCAAAACATCTAGACCAAAATGCACTTTTGAGGAGTATGTTGAAGGACACTAAATAGATTTCTAAAACCATGAGTACGCCAGAACCTGCACAAAATTATTTTTATAAACAGTCAGCGAAAGCTTATGCGTACATGCATCTCTACCCCGTCTCCTCCCTGGAATAAACATTTATGGAGCTTAAAACGCCTAGTTTTATTATGCATATCATAATTTCCATATACATATTCACATCTACATGATACCATGTTTTGTACAGTCACATTACATTGCTAAAAACACAATGTATCCTTGTCTTGGTTTAAAATAAATATACGTTATCAACAAAAATTTTTTTTTGTAAAAATATAATTGTATACCATACTTTTCAGAGAAAGCTTTCAGGGAAGAGTTATTCTCATTCTTTTCCACTAATCAAATAGTATTTTTAATTGTTTTAAATCAAATGTATACAGTTTTGCCTTTAAGGTAAACATATGTTTTAGGATGTTTACAGTAGATTTTTAATGGAAACCGATGGGCCTACTTTTTTGTTTTCTTTTTTGCAGTGTAGCCTAAACTGTCTGACGTGTCAAAACATTTCTAAATTCATATATTTTTTGTTTAACTTCTAAATAATGACTTTATGTAATTCGAGTGCTTACCTCAATAATTAAATCTGAATAATTAATCTGCATGTGTATATCAAAATAAAAACAGTTTAAAATCATTCGGTTTAATTCATTACTTTGCTCACTCTAGTAACAGTCTACAGTTTGGACTGTGCACACATATTTACGCGGTAAATACATATTTACTACAGTGTATATATATATATATATATATATATATATATATATATATATATATATATATATATAGTAACATCAGACCCCAGGCCTTGTGATTCATATTGCAAAAGGTCAGTATTCAAAATAAAGCTTGGCTAAAACCACTCAGATTGATGATTCACACAAAGTATTATAGAAAACACTTCACTGTGGAGCACATCCAGAGATACGGAATAGTAACCTTCAATTAAAATTAAATGGCATGTTTGTTTGGCAAAGCAACACGTTTGCCAGGCCACTCTATCATTTATATATCCATGGTAACATTTACAGTACAGGTTTTCAAAAATTACTTTTTTTTTTGTCTGCTTAACCCTTTCGTTAATTTATGAACAGGTGTGCTATACAGTACTATCTCAGAAAGCATCATACTTTCACATAATCATACTTTTCTATAATCATACATTTTTCTTAAAATAGAATCTAGTACATAAGAGTTCTAATCTATTAGAATTTCAATCTACTGGACAAGGACTTGTCTTTTTAATCACAGATGCTGAACTCATTCTGAAACCGAACAATCACAACTACTGAAGCACTTTAGAGTTTCTCAGGTTTATACAGCGCTGATTGTTATTTACTTATTTGCTCTTTTGTAGAAGCAAATATCTTTGGATTAAATATTATTTTTATGTGCATTAAATCCGCTTGGCATCCTCTTATATGCGACAGCCACTGAATCACAAAACCATAGACATCTGCCCACAGACTATTTCTCTTACTCAAGTCTTAAAAAAATAAGCCATTGCTTGCTTCCTTTTACGTAAGTAACCTCTGTCACAAATGCATTTTACACTTCTTCAGTGCTGCCCTCCCTTTTTTTCATTTGGGTTCTTGTGCTCTCATGAAAGCTCAGAGACTATCCATTATGTGCAATTTAAATGGCCACTCCCTACCCACCAAAAGAGCTATGTGCGAGAAAGTTCTTGGCTGTCACAGCAATAAGAGGCTTTTTCCTTCACACTTGAGGTTAGGGTGAGTGGGTTTACTCAGACAAAAGCCAGATGCATTTCAAAGTAAGCAGAGGGGAGAAAAGGGGAAAACATACTGACAATAGAAATAGATTAGCATCTTATCAACACACGCATAGACAAAATAATTGCACGCACCCTTGATGGATGCATGCCTTTTTTGTGTGACAGTAAGGCTCTACTATGTTATTGAGTAAATAGATCAGATGACAATAGTTCATTCTTCTCTTACTCAGAATGAAGTATTCAGCATGCATTCATAAAAGAACACCGATCAAGTACAAAAGCTTCATAATAAATCACATCTAAGTGATAATTATGCTATGAAATCTTCTTTGCAAAAATAATTTCAACAATTGTTAACATGAACTAACAATGAGCAAAACAGCATTAATCTTAATCAATACATATTAACAATAACGTTAACACTACATGAACTAACAATATTAATAATCATTAAGATTACTGAATTCTGTAAAAAGTAGGCTACTTTGTTGAAAGTTCATGATACCTATTGCATTAACTAAACTTATTTAATCACCCCGAACTAAATATTTGAACAAACAAAGGTTATTTTACTCTCTCAGTCGGTTTTCTTTTCTTTTTTGTGTGTGTGACTATATTCACTATACATATAACGAGCAACTTGTTTTTGATCAATTGAACTATTATTGATCTTTCCAGCACCTTTACAACTACATGTTTTGTATTGTTGAAACTGACAACATGCCTTACAGTGAGTATTCGGAGCTCACGAGTCAAGCAATAAATGACACTAGTAGTCAGCGTGCTTAAAACAAAAATATTTGCATATGGCAATTCAATAGTGAGCATGGGTTTCCAGTACCCACTGAATGTCTTGATGCATTACATGACAAGATGTTCCAGGAACAGTAACCACACGCAAGAACACAGGAGACCAAATATAATGTCATTATAATCTCATTATAACGATATCTAACCGTTGTTTTAATCACCGGAGCTGTCAGTGACTGCGCTCTAATGTCTGGGCGACAATGGCTGTGTCTCAAGCTCAAAACCTATGAGCTGCCTAACTAAACAGCACTTCGGGGGTATTCCGAGGGAACTCGCGTCTATGATTCTCGAAAATGTTGCACGCGGCTGTGCTGTCTTTGTAGACAGCTCACTAGATGATATATGGGCGATATAACGCCGAAACATCGCAAAGACGTGCCTTTAAAGTGGAGCGCGATGTCATTTCAGTTATTAAAGTCACTCATGTGCATGGGGAACCCTGTGCTGTGAATGTAATGTTGTTTCTTAGCGGACTTTTCATTCATTTTTCTGCCCGTAACGTCCGTTTGTAACGGGCGGCTCCCTATACTAACGTTATATCTATAGACCCACACACACGGGACTGGGCACATTTAATGTCTCTAATCTATAAAATAAAGTTAAACTCAAGTCAGCGTACCTGTATACTGCACAAGGAACATCGTCCGGGGATTCGGTTCAAAACGACGCCAGATAAAGTCCCGTGGGGATCTGGTAGTGGACGTTATTCCGCGCTAGGAGCTTTGCTGCTGGTGTCTGTGGGTCTGCTGCGCTTATAACAGCTTTAAAGATAGAGCAGACCACAGCGAGGGGGAGAGAGGGAGAGAGAGAGAGAGAGAGAGAGAGAGAGAGAGAGAGAGAGAGAGAGAGAGAGAGAGGGAGAGAGAGAGAGAGGGAGAGAGAGAGAGAGGGAGAGAGAGGAGGATCCACAGTCACGCTCAACACAACGACTACACTGACCGCGATTTCGCGACGCGACAAATCTAGTACGCTCTCTTTATATTTAACCATCAAAGCGAACGTCTCTCACGCGCTCGATTGACTGGTTTGACTTTGAAAGCATTAGTATTCATTTTGATTAGGCTATGTACGCGAGAAACCCATTAACAAAATGCGCAGTTGTATCGTTGTCAGCAATAGAAACAAGTTGATTCTGTTGAGAATTAAAATTTGTCTATTGAGACTTAAAAAGGCTGACAAGTTCATATACGTTTTCATTATGAAAAGCTATAGTGATTAGCCTACAGTTCATAAAGTCATCGGCCTAATTACGGATATTTTTCTTTCAGATCGGCCTTTATTAACTCCTTATTGATTCATTTTATGATGGATGGATGTGCTTTTTTTTGGGGGGGGGGGGTTAAAACACATTCAAAATCTCAGCTACCATTCACTCCCATTATAATTAAAGCTTGGAAGAGATTAAATATAGGCTAATTCTGATTCTCCAGGCCTAATTTCTGCCAAAAATATTTACTTCTTGTTACGACAATAAAATGAGTGGCAAGTTGGTATTATTTTTGAAAAACGCAAGCAATAACTTGGTATTAGCCAAATAAAACAGGTTTAAAAGTAGGCTATATTATTTTACTATAACCTACTCTTGTTGCTATTGTAATCATTAGTCAAATAAGACATGTCGATAGCCTATGCAATAATAAGGGATACCTGTAGGCTATGTTTTTCTTTGTCACTGTAAAGTATGCCTATATTGTTAGGATATGTACCAGCAGAGGGAGCAGAGCAACAGTTAAACTCATGTGCTAATTGCCATATAAACTATAACAGGATCTACACTAAAACCACAAGGCCTCTTAAATAATGCACATGCATGGGCTATTCATTCCAGTGGACAAGGAAATTGCTAAACTGATGTTCTGCCAGCATAAAATAAATAAATAATCAAGCAAAGGAAGCACATTTTATGAAAATTGACAGAATTTAGATTTTTGGGTGCACTATGCCTTCACCTATGACAGTATTATATATATATGTATATATATATATATATATATATACACTCACCGGCCACTTTATTAGGTACACCTGTCCAACTGCTCCTTAACACTTAATTTCTAAGCAGCCAATCACATGGCGGCAACTCAGTGCATTTAGGCATGTAGACATGGTCAAGACAATCTCCTGCAGTTCAAACCGAGCATCAGTATGGGGAAGAAAGGTGATTTGAGTGACTTTGAACGTGGCATGATTGTTGGTGCCAGAAGGGCTGGTCTGAGTATTTCAGAAACTGCTAATCTACTGGGATTTTCACGCACAACCATCTCTAGGGTTTACAGAGAATGGTCCGAAAAAGAAAAAACATCCAGTGAGCGGCAGTTCTGTGGGCGGAAATGCCTTGTTGATGCCAGAGGTCAGAGGAGAATGGCCAGACTGGTTCGAGCTGATAGAAGGGCAACAGTGACTCAAATAACCACCCGTTACAACCAAGGTGGGCAGAAGAGCATCTCTGAACGCACAGTACGTCGAACTTTGAGGCAGATGGGCTACAGCAGCAGAAGACCACACCGGGTGCCACTCCTTTCAGCTAAGAACAGGAAACTGAGGCTACAATTTGCACAAGCTCATCGAAATTGGACAATAGAAGATTGGAAAAACGTTGCCTGGTCTGATGAGTCTGGATTTCTGCTGCGACATTCGGATGGTAGGGTCAGAATTTGGCGTCTACAACATGAAAGCATGGATCCATCCTGCCTTGTATCAACGGTTCAGGCTGGTGGTGGTGGTGTCATGGTGTGGGGAATATTTTCTTGGCACTCTTTGGGCCCCTTGGTACCAATTGAGCATCGTTGCAACGCCACAGCCTACCTGAGTATTGTTGCTGACCATGTCCATCCCTTTATGACCACAATGTACCCAACTTCTGATGGCTACTTTCAGCAGGATAATGCGCCATGTCATAAAGCTGGAATCATCTCAGACTGGTTTCTTGAACATGACAATGAGTTCGCTGTACTCAAATGGCCTCCACAGTCACCAGATCTCAATCCAATAGAGCATCTTTGGGATGTGGTGGAACGGGAGATTCGCATCATGGATGTGCAGCCGACAAATCTGCGGCAACTGTGTGATGCCATCATGTCAATATGGACCAAACTCCCTGAGGAATGCTTCCAGCACCTTGTTGAATCTATGCCACGAAGAATTGAGGCAGTTCTGAAGGCAAAAGGGGGTCCAACCCGTTACTAGCATGGGGTACCTAATAAAGTGGCCGGTGAGTGTGTATATATATATATATATATATATATATATATATATATATATATATATATACTGTATATATGTATATATATATATATATATATATATATATATATATATACACTCACCGGCCACTTTATTAGGTACCCCATGCTAGTAACGGGTTGGACCCCCTTTTGCCTTCAGAACTGCCTCAAATCTTCGTGGCATAGATTCAACAAGGTGCTGGAAGCATTCCTCAGGGAGTTTGGTCCATATTGACATGATGGCAAGTTTCATATGACATAGATTAGCAGTTTCTGAAATACTCAGACCAGCCCTTCTGGCACCAACAATCATGCCACGTTCAAAGTCACTCAAATCACCTTTCTTCCCCATACTGATGCTCGGTTTGAACTGCAGGAGATTGTCTTGACCATGTCTACATGCCTAAATGCACTGAGTTGCCGCCATGTGATTGGCTGCTTAGAAATTAAGTGTTAAGGAGCAGTTGGACAGGTGTACCTAATAAAGTGGCCGGTGAGTGTATATGTGTGTGTGTGTGTGTGTGTGTGTGTATGTAATATTATCATAATTAAACTAATTAAACTAAATAATATGTAATATGATCAAATATATAATATTATATACATACATACATACACATATATATATCAATGGCTGTGTTTATATGCACATCTTTTGTTTTTGTTTGTTTTAAAGAGATAACTTAGGCTAATATTTATCTATTTTGGGTCCTGATTTGGAGAGGACGAGCACATTGTGCTGTGCTGTTATATTTATCAAGCAATAAAAACGCACCGTACCACACCAAAAATAAAGTGTCTGTGGATGAGAGTATGAAGTGAGGACTGATGGGACGTTGTTCTGCTCCACTTCACAGACAATGAGTGATAGGGGAATTTTAGAATTTTAACTGCAGCTCGTTCATTATGCCATTTCTACATCATTAAGCATATGCAGGCCTTTGCCGTTTCGGTTTTCAATCCGATCAAGTGTTAACATCTCCTCTTGATCGAATTAGAAAAGGACCACCTCTTCCAATCCGATTGAAATTTCATTCAGATCATGCTCAATCTGACCGATTAAGGTGTTTACATGCAGGCTTTTCAGTCCGATTAAGCAGTCAATCTGATTGCTAAAGGATTATTTGGTTGCATGTAAACGTAACAAATAAAATGCATTGAAAAAACATCCAACCAACAAAAGGTTGCCGACCAGAACATAACCGAATAACACCTGATCTGTTTTTCTTAGATGTGATTTCCATTTTCCAAGTGCAACAAGGCGTTACATACTGGGGGTCCAGAGGCTAAATAATCCTTTGGGCTTGCTGGAATCCGAAGAACTTTAACACCACCATGTTTTACAGCTCAGAATCTCTGTGCGGCATAGCCTGGGTTAATTTCAGAGCTAAGAAGATTTAACAGATGTCTTAACACATTCAGCAGGAATTTACAGTTCTGTGCGTCACAGAAGAGCAGTAGAGACCGGTGTTGTGAGCACAACATTTGACATTACAACGGTCTCATAAAAGCATGATAAGAGTGTGGGTGGAAACTGCGGCCTGCTGAAGCTGTTAAACCTGATGAACGCTGCAGACCAACAACCTCAGGGGAAAATAATCAAAACTTGATCTAATTCAGGTGCATTAGCATACTGAAACAAAGTCAAGAATGTAGATGGCCCAATGAGTGTTTCAAATATCTACAGTAGATCAAATGTACTGCTTAAGAGTCTATTTATATATTTTGATGTTGGATTTAAATATAAGTAGCTTATTTAGGCACACCACCACTGTGTCTCCATATACAAAGTCACCTTATTCTTTCGGTTTTGCGGATGTCGACATTGGCCATCGTTTTTGGCAGCCGCTTTCGATCGAAAATGTTTGGATGTGCATGGGTGCAAACATTGGCATATTCATTATGAACTGCTTATTTTGCCATTCTTAACAATTAGCTCTGACTATTCAAAAGCCGTAGGGGATACAAACAGCTGTCAAGATGATTTTTCATAGGTAATATGAGCATTTTTATGTTTTCGGCACTCATTTTAAACAGTTTTCATGCAATTAGGGAAATAAATGTGGCATGGCGCTGTTTTAGTCGCGTAAAAATATTCCAAAGCTGTGCCTGAGTCATTTCTGCTGCGAGGCAATTACATATCACAGCATCAAAGTGACACATTAAAAGCACTGGAAACATGGACTTTGATATGTTACTATAATATGTTATTAAGCCTAAGAGAAAAAAAAAACAATACTTCTTTAAAGAGAGGGTTTCACATAAGAGCTTCCTTGCAAGTCATGGCTCTTATCTGTAAATTAGCTCAATAAGAGCAATCAAAGTCTGTCTAAGCAGTGCACTTTCCTTTCATTTACTCTAATCGAACAGGCGTTTTCCCTCAAATTTCAGAGTACCAAATCATATATTAAACCACTGCCAACAGGTACAATTAATACTAATAATTTGATAGCATCTGGCTTTTCTGTTTAAATGCAGACATTGGGGAAAGGACAGAAAAGAAGATCTAACCATGTTGCCTCGTTCCCATCTGCGGCTATCGTTTATTTGGTGGTAATGGAGCTGTAGGTGTTTGACAGATGATTCACCTTTACAAAGGTGAGCTAGTTCCCTCCACTCACGGACACCAGCGATGCCCCTGGCTGGAGCGGTTTGCCTTTGGCTGAAAAACAGCAAATACAGTAACATGCATTTTTATCCTGCTTCTCCACAATAATGTGACTTGTGCGAGACAGATGTTTCTCTTTGGAAGTGCGTTTGCTCATTACCCATTTTCCGTTAGTCACAAATATGGTGTTCATGTTTTAATAACATGAACACAATAAAAACAGGCCAAAGTTTCTCAAGGCAGCATCTAATGAATTCCTTTACCTCACAGAGAATGAATAAAACTGGGCTCTGCTCTTATTTAATAGAGATCGCTAAGACATGTGACCAACTGGGCGGCAACGTCATCAGAACGCAAAGAATTATGGGTATGTTTGGCCCGTTTACATGGGCTGGCATAGCAGGCTATAGCGTTCTGGCATAAAAATAATGAAAAATTTGCGTGAAAAACTGAATATAATATAATATAATCCTACAAAATGCAGCGGGCTAAAGAAAACATTGTTGGACCATACTGCTTAAAACTAAATCCTAATGCAAAGATGAGATATGACGAGAAAATAAAGGGAATCAAAGGACTGGATCCTTACGAGCATATTGACAGGTCAGGAGATGTCATCCTGTTGCCCAACTTCCAGCACCCATATACAACTACATGGTGTTAGTGCATACACACACGAAGTTTTCAGTAACTTCAAGTCACTGCAGCACCCAGCAGATTTCATATGAGTCATTTTGTACCCACCACTTAAAAAAAAAAGCTTTGTCTTGTTGTCCACTTCTTTTTGACATGATGCTGGTATAATTCTCTCTATCTGACTATCGCGCTTCCTTTTTTAAAGAATATCATGAGTGTAGAATGTCCCCTCTGTGGCACCAGTTTATTTTTGTTATTTTCCAAATGAAATACTTCGATCCGCACACATTGTTTGAGTTCTTAAATGGTCTAGTGGTAGATATTCTGCGTGTCAGAGGTTTTGGGTTCTAATCCACACAACGTTTTTTTTTTCTTTCTCTGTCAACAAAACCGAACATGTTCATCAGTGGGTACAGTCTATATCAAGCAGGGACAAATTTGTGTGCAGTTTATTTTGTGATTTTACCTGAACGAACAGAGAGTCTCTGCAACGGCGATAGATTGAAGCGCGCGTCCGACTGAGGACTGTGCGCGAGCCACAACACTATGCATGAGCAGCGGCAACGAGCGCTCAGCTGGATCTCAAAAACAGATTTAAGCGCTAGATCTCGTATTTAATAGCGAACTAAATGAATGCTCTGCTAGTTAACTGGAGATGTTTTGTTTATTTGTATTAGGTACATCCGTTCTATGACATTAGTAGGCCTATATTTTTTACTAACCATACATTTACGTATATTGCGTCATTGTACCCAGCACTTCTGAAAATGCACTTCCGAAAGCGTCTCTGTCCCCAGCAGCACACTTCAGACCAAACTGATGGGGGTGGCTAAGGGCTGGATTAAGATAGAGGGGATGAATGGTTTACATGTGGGGGCTGGGGGGCAGCGTGTTGTATGTATGAAGGGAGTGAGTTTACTGTTGTTGTGGACAAATGCCACTTCTATCGTGAGAACGACTATTGCAGTTTATAACACAGCAGGTAGACGGCATCTTGAACACAGCGTTTTTCCCTCCATGAAATCAAGTCTGGCGCCTTGTGTTTGTGCCGCGGATTCCCAAAATGCTTTGCGTTTACCATTGGTAATACGTCATGATGACGTCACATTAGCAATCTCTATTCATGGCAAGTTGAGGGACTGACTCTACTCCTTTTGTCCTGATTTCAAACCACCATGTGCTTTCAGTAAGTTGCTTATTTTATAAAGCAATTGCAAAAAAACACAAAGAAAAACATTTTAATATTGCATTAGCTGAGAGCAAATTACCTAGGTTCTAGTTAAGAATACCATTGTATTAAGGTCCAGTTTTCGGTCAAATTAAAAGGAAGCCATGAATTTCTTTACGTTATAGGACGTCTTCCTTTCACTGGGGGATCTGCCACAAAGAAAATCTCAAGCCCCAATCACTGCGTCAGTAAAGCAATTAAAATCCCAATAGCTAACTGGAATTCTGCCCATTATAAAGTGTAGCACCTCAATATAAATCCTGAAGGCCTTGAAAATCAGACAAAAAGAGAATTTCAAATACATTCAGGGCAATTCACTGCACAGGAATCATATCAAACAAAAACAAAGGATTCCTGTATGCAGAGTAAAGCATGCGGTTCCCAGGGAATGCATGAACATGCAATTGTTGCTTTGGATAAAAGTAACTGCTAAATGCATAAATGTAAATTAAAAAAAAAAAAAAAAATGCAAAAAAAAAAAAACGTCTGGGTTAAAAAAAGTTTTTTTAAAAAACATCACAATAACAAACTTTCCTTTTCTTTTTCTTTGTCTGTTGCAAATGTAACACGTCATGCCAATGTCTGGTAAATGTAGCAATGCGAGCATTTAAACTGGCAACTTTTAATGTATCAATTATAGTTGAGGTTCATCAAAGCCATTTCAGAATAAACAAACAGATGTTTGGAGCAGTTGTGTTTTCATTAAGATAACGGATAGTTGGTTTCATACAGTTGTTTTATTTACATTTTTATATTTGGCCCGTTCAGCAGCACTAATGACACAGTAACTGAGTTAAAGCTCATTGTCGGTTTGGAGTCATTCAGTCACTGTCATTTTAAGGATCTCATTTGATGCTCCTTTAAATTAATCCTGAAAGCAAAGTTTATCTTTGAGAGGGGTGGGATCCAGAATTTTTTTTTAACCCATGTTAGAAGCAGTGTTTGTGTTTTGTTAAAGAGAAGAGAAGTCTAAAGGCCGTGACACACCAAGCCGCATCGACTTGGTGTGTCACAGCCTTAAAGGTGTAGTAAGCGATTTCTGCAAAACACTGTTGACATCTGAAATGACCAAAACAAACACACCCCTACTCAAAAGGATCACACCCCTATCTCAATGCCTCCGCCCCCACATTCGCCCGCTTTGCAACACAGAAACCGACTATGGTGGAATCTGCTGCGTCTGCTGCCTGAGGGTATGATGTCATCAATAAGTGAAAGCAATATGTGTTACAACTCAGGTCAGATGTCTAATTGTTATTTAGCTCCTCTACTCCTTGGTTGGCAAAGTCATCCCTTCAATTCCAAAAACCAAAAACACAGTTTTTCATGAACAGCTCCCTACATAACCCTATAGTCCAAGTAACAAATATATTACAAATGTGACAAGATTAAAAGGTTATAACGATCACTAAAAGTGGAACCAAAAGAAAAAAATGTTTTGGGAGCCGGTGGTGGGTAAACAGAAAGAATGTCAATATTGTAACTGCATTAGACCTACCAGAAAAATAAATGTGTCTACATTAGGATACCTGTAGTGAACTTCTCTGATGGACCTGAACGGCAACATCATTTCTCACCTTATCAATTGTCAAGAACTTCAGGACAGTGTGTTCCAGGTCACAATACTGGTATCGGCGAGGGAGGCTTCTGGACTGTAGAGGTTTTGCAGTGAAAGTCAGTTAAAATAATTTAATGGCTTTTGGGTTTGAATTTTGGCAGGCCGGGTTGCAGTTCTGTGCCATTTGGTGTTTTGGCCATTTTAAAACCAGGCAGATTTAGCTCATATTTCAAGAGGAAAATTAAAGGACTAAATCAGATTTTGTTTTGTGAACTTTTAGAACTAACGAATTGCAGTGACTAACCAAGTTAGTTCTAGCTGCAAACTCATTTTTATAGTTTTTTCATTAGTTAAAGCCATTAACTGGCTTTAATGTCAAGGTAATGAAGCACTAAATTAATTGCAGGCCTTCCACTTCATTCAACAGAATAATGCAAAACAAATCCCAAAAGTTGTCATTTTACAGTCCTCATGCATGTGTTAGGCTATATTACAGAGACCGTTCAATGGTTCCTCTGGATTCATTAGGGTGACTGATTGACTAAGGGCATTTCAGCAGCAGCGCCCCTCACCTCACGGCCAACAGGAGTCCCGCAAATCCTCACGCAAAACCAATTAACTAGGTGTAAAGTTGAACTCTCTAGCCACTGGCAGCCATCTACATTATTTAAGTTTACAGCAATAGACAAAATGATCATTTAAAATAAAGGGCAACTTGGGAGCTGTGAGAGAGGAAAGCTGTGCTATGTATGTGCATTCGACCAACTCTCTACACACACCGTGGCAATGGAATCGCCATTGGCTAGCAAATTTTTTTTTTTTTTTTACTCGCCAGACTGATATACTTGATATATATATATATATATATAATGATTTTTTTATAACAATAATTACAATAAAAACTAATAAAAGCTTATGTTTCAACTTTTCTAGGTAGAGTGAATCAACATACTGTAAATACTATTTGTCTAATTGGATTAACTGGTTTTATATTGGCATTACATCAGCCACTCTGCACATTTTTCTTCCATAATGTGACATTGCAACAGGTTTTTTAATAAGAAAAACGTTTATCTATCAGGAATTGAATAGGGTGTTGACAAAATTGACAGAGCCAAATAGTCTAAATAGCTACTTGGCTATTGGCTAACAATATCCAACAGCCTACATAAAAAAAATGGAATAATTTTTTTTTAACATTTTGATTAAGAATGACTAAAGCCGTGTGTACACCGTACAGTTTATAATATAGTCAAGTCAAGTATATTTATATAGTGCTTTTCACAATATAGCCTAGATTGTATCAAAGCAGCTTCACATTATCAATCAAAACAACATAATGTTCGTTTCATAAAAACATCCACGTTTGGTAGGGCTGATCAATGGTATTAATGATTGGTTAATTAATTTGAATATCCCCAACTGAGCAAGCCAAAGGCAAAAATATACCTTTACGACTGTTGCGTTTCACTGTATGAACATGATCCTCGCTGTAAGCCATGTCACACTAAGATTTCAGTTGTCATTAATGTCAAACAGTACGTCAGTCAAGATGCGTTAAAAAGTTTTACATCATCAGTCCGTGACACGGTCTGTGACTGTGAGCTTCATTTACATGCGGGATAGAAATGGCTAGCAATTTTGATCATGGCTTTTCTTAAAAAAAATTTTTTTAAAAGAAGACACGTGTGTGTGTGTGGGGAGCAAGCAGTGGTTTGTTGTTGTCTCACTAATTGCATCATCAGATTTGGTGCTTCTACTGGTTTTTGATTTGACAGTAAAAATCATAGGATAGTTCAAATTTGATCACACTGGTCATTAATCGGTTGTCACGAACATGTCAAACTAGTGATCAAAGACTTCCGATCTTGGCCCAGGAACAGAGCAACCTTTGAGGATTATAAAAATTTGTCTCAGACTGCCGTGGACAAAATTGAACCGTGTGAACCCAGATTAAGACATTTTTATTTACAATAATATGAACCGGATCGTTCACAATACAAGTATTAAGAACAATTTGGATTTCAATATGTTTAAACTCTCAGTTCTCTTTTTGTGGCATATAGTATAGTCGGCATTACCTTATGAGAAAGCACTAAAATGCATTCCTGGATCGGCTGTCCTTGATTGTGCAAAAGAGGAAGTGATCAGTCAAAGCTGTTTCTGTGCGCTGAGCTAGATAAGGGGAACGTGGAAGAAAAGCTCCTGTGTAAATGAGGCAATCTGCCCCATACAGCTGCAGCAGGACTGTGCCATGTAAAGCGGCCACCTATGGGGAGGGCAGAAGCATGTGACGGCCTGGACACCCCTCGACAGAATCAACACGAGCCAGCCAACCGGAATGGCCCACACAGAGCCTAATAAGAAAGGACACACTCATCTTCCTCACGCATTCAAGAAATTAATTTCCGCACAGTTGCCCGCCAATTCTCATGTCCAGAATTAAATTCTAACACTTATTCTCCTGAGTGATTGTAGACCTGTCCGTCAAGCTGAATGTCAGATGTCAATATTGAGTCAAAACATTTTTGAATGCATTTAGCCAAAAACTGATTAAAAAAATACAACGAAACTAGTAGGTTTACCAAGCACAGAGCTTTTATCTCACAGAAAAAAAGCTCAAAGCGACAGAGTTCAAATAGGGTTTACACAAGAGATTGAGCAATGTCCATCTGGCTACCTGGCATTTCATACATTAACTCTGCATTTGTGATTTATCCTCTGAAATGCACTAGTCCTCCACTGGCAAAGACATTTGGGCCATTTATACACTCTAATTTCAGACTAAACCCTATATTTTTCTCTTGGCTCACCAAATGCATCCAAAGCAGTATCAGACTCACCTTTCAGCTTAATCTCCCAAAACTTGATAAAGGTTCCGGTGAGCTCTGAAATCTAAACTTCCTGTCATTTAGAAAGCTCAAAAACAAGAACGTAAAAGTGACGGAGGCGATCCAGCAGACGTTTCCACCTGTTCGTGACAGAATAAATGCCAAAGAACTCGAGAAGAAACCTCTTATTATTGAGAAGCAGCCTCTCATGGGAACACTGACAGTCTTATCAGTTGTGCAGCAGAGATCTTGCCAACAAATCCTTTTTCTGCTGTGAGATCTACACTCTGCCTGTGAATGAAAAGCTTAAAGAGTCTCTGATGGTACATCAAGCAGACAGAATACATATCAACTCACCTACAGCTCGGCCAGATCTGTAGTCCTTGAACATCATGTGTTAACCAGACACTCAATCTCCCGGTGACAGCACCCTGTTAAGAAAACAATACAGACTTAGCTGCGTTTGGACATTAAGGGAGACTGGAACATCTCTATGAAAAAGCTCGTCTTGGAGAAGGCATGCTAAATTCAGCATAAAACAAATATCCAAAATACACAGTGTAATTGGGAATGTCGGGTTCGGCATCATAGGATTCAAGAACAGCACAAATTAAGAGTTTACATCGGCTGCTTATCACAGAAGCTTATCACATTGCTTAATGTTATGATAAAACCGGCCAGGTTGGTCTATTTTGCTAATCTTGTAACTCTGAACAAGAAAAATCCTTAAGTCCTGTTTGATACGATATCTAAGATTGTCTCTCCCCTCGCTCCCCAAGTGCCTATGCACTCAAAAAGGTTTTTACATGCTTTTGTAAACAAGGTGCAAGATATTACAGCTACTATAAACCCATCTCTTTAGATCATATCCTGTGGTTTAGCTGCCTCATACTCTTGGGATACTTTTTCACCTGTCACTCGAGAGGATATTAAGGGTTTATTAAATAAAGTGAAACCATCCTCAAGTCCGCTTGATGTATTGCCGACTTCATTGCTATTAAATGTGTTTGATTTAGTTGGACCGTATGTTGTTAGACTGATTAACCTTTCCCTTTTAACCGGTTCTGTGCCCAGCCATTTTAAACAAGCAGTTGTCAGCCCCATACTAAAGAAACCTAATGTAACGTTTGAGCTTCAGCATGAGTCAATGAGGTTTGTTCTTGTGTGTTACACAGCATGTTTGAGCTTCCTCATGAGCCAATGGGGTTAATTCTCATGTGTTACGCAGCATGTTTGAGCTTCCTCACAGGGGCGTAGCACGTAATCCCGGGCCCTATGCATAGGCAGTCCTGATGGGCCCCCATGTTCCTCAAACCCCATGGACTAAACCATTTGGCGCATTAGCAAGGGGTGGGACCGTGAGACCTAGTAAATAATAGTCTTTATAATAATAATAATAATAATAGTCTTTACTTTTTTGTATACAAAATTTAGTCAGTCAATCAACCAAGTTCAGTGTTTCCTTTAGGATTTTTTTTAGCAGTGGGGGCAGGTCTGTCCCATTATAGGTCTGTCCAAACAACAACGGTGTGTTTTTTATGCGTGTCCTCACTTTTCTCCGACATGCCCGCTCGCGGTGTGAAAGCGCTCGTCCGCGCTATTCTCCGTCATGCCTGCTCGCGGTGTGAAGCGCGTATCCGCGCTATTCTCCGAAATGTACTTTAACAATTACTGCTGATAGATGGCTTTGGTACAGCCCTATATTCTGATACCGTGGCGGCAGAAATGTTGCCGTGGCGGGCCGCCATTACCCAATCAACAGAGGAAACACTGAAGTTATTCAGCCAATACACTAACTTTACATTTCATCTGATGTTCATTATGAAATTGAATTAGGAAATCCCCTTGGGGCCCTGGTAATCCGTACTGGTTTTACTCCCAGTCCGACGCCCCTGCTTCCTCATGAGCCAATGGGGTTCATTCTCGTGTGTTACGCACCACTATTATGCTCCCACAAGAACCAATGAGGTTCATTCTCATCAGGCCCCGGTTCTACGGGAGTGCTAGTGCCAAGCACCCTCAAACTAAAGCAAAAGCACCCTCAGTTGATACTATAATATCAACACATATTGGCAAAACAGATTTGGCAAACACTCCCGTGCATATTTGTGTTTGCAATCTGGAGAACATCAACTGTATCCATTTACAATGTGTTTTTCCAGCTGTGAGCAATGTTCAGTAGCCAATCACAGACATAGTTGTTGATCTCTTGAGCGCAATGGCCAATTAGAGCTGCTTAAGTTAGTCTTAAGAATCTCACAGCTCAAAACTCCAGAGTTTATACTCAGTGCTGAGTTACAAATGTTTCGCAAAAATGCTTCAGAAACCTCTTATTAACAAAAAGGTGTACACGTTGTAAGTGTTTTATTGTGAATTGTTGGCAGCTTCATTGATAAAGGAACTTTGTGAGATTGTGATTAACTGACAAAGTGACAGGGAGCGATCTTGGCTCGCTTTAGAAGGTACAGCCGATATAAATCTATTGAATTTATTGAACCAGTAAGGGTGCTTTAAATCTCTTGACAAATTAAAAGACGTAAATGACATTTGTATGTATTCTAAATAAAAGATACAGATTGTACTGAATGTCAGCTTGCTTATTTTGCTCAAGATAAGGATTTATTGAGTCCACGTCATGCAATCAAGAAACTATGCTTCTAACTACACCTCGAGAGCTGTCGTTCAGACCACACAACTTTACGATGCTGTTTGGGAATGTTCATTGGAACGATGGTTTCGGGAAACACAGACGTTGAACTATGTCGATAACGATGGAACTTGCGACCATAGTTGGCTAACGATGCTTTCGGGAAACGCCCTGATTCTCGTGTTACACAGAATGTTTGAGCTTTCGCAAGAACCAATGTGGTTTGTTCTCGAAAGATTTAACCAGCAAGCAGATTTGGTTGAGCTTCTGTTTATGTTTGCTGATCAATGTTTAAATGTGAATAAAAGCCTAAATTCAAACTGTTCATTATAAAGCGACCGTGTCTCTTCAGAAAATTTGGATTAAACTGCTTAATTCATATGGATCTTTTAATGAACTTTTTAAAGCTTCAAAGTGGTAGTTACACAGCTGCCAATGGAAGGAAAGAACGCTCTCAGATTTCATTAAAAATATGAAAGTCAGATGAAAGAAAGTCTTACGGGAGGGTGAGGGTGAGTAACTCCCCAAAATACAATATTGTATTCGCAATTTTCTTAGTTTGTTTCTTAAGATTGTTCTAAAAGAGAAAAAAAAAACTTGAGTGCTAAACTTCCATCAGCCATTTGAGACAAAAATAGTGGGCGTGCTTATTATGATTATCGCTGTAATCTGCAGGCATAGGAAAATGACTGTGAGGTGTTTTTCATTGAATTGATCAGTGGGTCTTTGGCAAGAACTGCTACGAATATTCTTACAAACTTTCTAGAATTTATCTTAAGAAATTTCTTATATTCTTTTAAAAGAACAGTTTCGTGAATCTGGACCCTTGATGGTTAATTCTGGTATATTGTTAACCATTTAAACCATGTAATGTTGAAAGTTCCTCGTTAAGCTAATGGCCAACTGGCGGGTAACTTGCTGAAAGCTTGGTGAGTGTAAATGTTGAACTGTTCTAAATTGACTTTTCAAACTATGAAATAAACTGCATAAAATATATAAGATATCATTTAACCATCCATCCTGTGCATTCTGACTATCTTTTTAAAACTCCAATCAGACATGTAGGTTTCATTCAGATCTATAATTGAAATGTCAGAAATCATGAGCGCCCTCTTTCATCACTTTGGTTCGTGAATGCTTTGATACAGGGTGTAATAGAGAGAGTATCATTCTGGAAATATATTATGTTATGAAATCCAGAGTCAGCCAATAACACCATCATAAAACAATCTTGTTTAGACAGGAATGAGTGTTCTGCAATGACTGTTTTCATGTCATGTTTTCAGTACAGAAGCGCCGTGTCTTGAGAGTTTGTGGACATAGTCTTCCTCAAATAGCAGTATGTCCATGAACCACCTGTCACTTCTTTGACACTTTGTCCTCAACATGATAATGAACTCTAACCTGTTGACATTTTCCCAGTCACTATTGACACTGAGTCTCTGGCTGGCCAGACTTAAATTACACTGATTTTAACTCAACAAACATGAGAAGAAAAAACCTGTCAAAATTACCCCCGTTCATACGGATCCACGAAAATGAGTAAAAACGCTGTATTATTCAGTTGATGTCACTTTGTTATGAAACACTACACACTATATGCTTTTTAAGGAAAGACATTAAATTCACTAAACTAAAAATTAAAATAAATAAAAACAAACCTGCTATCAGATATATAGCACATTTATGTTCACCAACAACAACAAATATTCAACAAACAAATATTTAAGCAAATAATTTTTATATTTTCAGTGTTAATATATAATTTGATCAGAATTATTGCGCTTCTATTCTGTTGCGCTCTGTCTGTTTGGCGTGCATGCACGTGACGGCACTTGTTCACGGAAGTTTAGCTTGCAAAAGGCTTGTCCGCTCCTGACAGAAAAATTTTAATATTTGCTTGACTTTCTAACATTTACAGATGGAGAATATGTCCGTGAAATGTAAATTATGCACTGAGGAAATTATTGGATGTCACTTCAGCTTAAGGATTATTAATAGAGGTATATTTGTTTCCACCAATCGCTGCACAAGTGAAGGTTACGTATGATAACGAAAGCACGTTAGTGCTAGTCCTCCCAGAACCCATAGAGAATGCATTGCAGTGCCTGCGGTTCGAAAAAAGATTTATTTGTATTGAAGTCTATGGAAACGTGAAATTGCCCAAAAAGGGGCGGTACTCCACAGAACGCGACTTGATGCTGATTGGACTATATTCAGAGGCAGAACAAGTGTGACGGCTGACGTAACTCTGTGTTTGAATGCAAATGTGATTGAAAAAGTCCCTTTCGTACTTTGGTGATGCATCGCCCTAATGAAGAAACCGCCCCTGTTTGAAACTGCTACGGCAGCGGGGAAGATAATGGGCTACTATTTGCTTTTGGCGCACTGTCGTGCCGCTTGCATGTTTATCCTGAAGTGTTAAACTCCAACAATCTTTTGGAAACAGGGTGTTTTAACCACACAAACAGCTCAATTTGAATGAAGTGCCCATAGATTACAGCTCCTTTCAAGGGTGCAAATTGCAAAATGAATCAGATTCAGTTCCCGCCCCGTGTGTAAAGTCCTACCCTGATTGGTTGTAGCGAGAACGTGCTACGATTGGTCAGCTCAATGTGGCCGTTATCCGACTGGCTTCAGTAAATGGTGGGTGGAGTCCGCTTATTTGTGGATTTGTCTGTACACTGACGCTAGAAGTGTTTCAAAATCCACACAAAATCACAAAAAAAGAATTTGTGTCCACTTCGAACTCACAAAATCTGCAGACTGGCGCGGACATTCGGCAACTACTGCAGACTCACATAGTGAATGTGCTAAACAATATTCTGTGAATCTAATTTTGAAATGTCTATGCTTTACTACTCCCAGCTACTCATTCAAAAAGATGAGGGAGATAAAACATGTAATCTTACAACCATTTACCACATTGTATAATATAAACACCATAAATTAAACCTTGCTTATGATTTACTTGATGAATTATCATAATTGCTTGGCATAAATGTGCAGCATTTACTGATTGCCAGCTCTGAAACTACAAGCTTGCAAAATGTGTAAGAGTGCTGCATTTTGACTTTGAATCATTATAAATCATTATAAGATATACTATTTACCATAAGATACTTAAGAACTTGAATGTGATCAAACTAAATTTAAAGTCAAAAAAGAAAAAAAAGGGCAGAAACTTGGTTATTGATTGCAGATGGCAGATGAACGTGAACTTGCAGGGGAAGGTTTAAGCAACTAAAGGATTTACAAAACAACAATGTACTAAAACCGCTAAAGGTTTTCCTTTGTGTTCTCGCGAACAGACAATGACATTGTCAAAATGATCCGTTCACAGGGATCTGTGAAAATGATTAGAAAAGCTGTATTACTCATACGAGGTAAGTAGTTTGCGGTCACTTTGTAAAGAAACACTACGTGCCTATAGAATGAACACAACACGCATGCGCATGATGTCACAGTTTTCACAAATTCACGTTTTTGTTGTTCACAAGGAAACGACAGCAGTATCGCTTCAAAAGCTTGCGTTTTCAGGCCCCCAAAACGCCATTGTCATATAAATGAACGGCCAAATGCATACAACATTTTTAGTTGAAAACGATATTGTGTAAACGGCCCCTAAATGTCCTGCATATGGCTTCGTTTACACTGCCACATAAAATCCGAACTTTTACTCGCATCTGACACAGATCGGAATTTGTTGCACACGTGTAAACACAAAAATACGCTCGAGATCCGATTTTTTCACATCCTGATCTGAGCCACTTCCAAATTTTAAATCAGATACATATCCGATATCTGGACATCCCACCTATGTCTAAACACGCATATCCGATTCCCCTTTGAATTCCAAGCCACCACAAGCCGAGGACACGTTTATTCCCAAAGATAGCTTTTTAATTGTATTATGAGGCAGACGTGCCTGTATGCGCTCGCTCACAGCTATTTATTTAAATGGGAACTTTACATTTATCTTTAAAAGAAATTGCACGAACAGAAATATTCAGGAGCTGGTTTTCAATCTCTGCCCCTGACTTTTATAAATAAAACAGCTTCACTACTGAAAGCTACATTATTTTTCTCAGCAATGAGGTGATAACCTCGCTGTGATTAAACTAACACGCTATTGGGTTACTCACTCTCACTCTCTCTCTGGTTAATTCACTCAAAAAAATATTTTACAGGGCTAATATATTACAGTACAGTCAGATTTGCGCGGCAAAACATTCATGAGTCATGACAGCTGTTATCTTTTCCATGCTGGAAAATAATCATGACCACCCGACATGAATTATATAAATAATTTTAATAGCACGGCCATTCAAAACCAGGGTCTACCATGTGGATAGTAAAACGATCACCAAAAATAAAATTGGGCGGGAATTAATGTAAACACAGATATCGGATACCAGTCCTGTCTAAAGTGAGTGTAAACAGTCGGCCCAAAAAATCTGATCTGTGCATTAAGACTTGCAGTGTAAAAGTAGCCCTTGCCGCCAGAGAGAAGTCTGCCATTGATTAAACATTACGAGGTCAGAATTTTTTTTTTTTTTTAGGAAACGTATGCATGGATTAACTGTTCACATTAAGATCTTATTGTTAAAATATTCTTAATTGAAACTAAGGAATCATAATCAGTGAATAGAAAATGTACTCCCATCGGTAGTGGCACTTTACCTAAAATTGCTTACACTATCTTTATCTGTGCTGTATCAAATGTGTGCATTTAATCTTGAACCTCAGATGCAGCAAGTGCAGTCAAGTGTCCAAAACAAGCGGGTATGGTTCAGCATGAGGTTGAGCCTGGAGGGAGAGGAACGTGATTGGTCGGCGCAGTCATAACTGACAGAAAAACGTTAGCAAAAAATCCTTCCTTATGATGAACACCACTATATAATATCTATTCCTCAAACTCGACTGTGGCTTGCAGGGCTGTTAGCAACGTGTTTGAACTTATGAGGCATATAAGACAACATTTGGGCAAAATGGACATTAAAAATACATTTGAATTCATCCGAGGTTAGATTTCAGTCAGTGGCCCAATGAAAATGATTCAGTAATGGCACTGGCCAGCATGAAACCGACATCATCTTCCCTCCTATCAAGCGGAGGATGCATCTCATATGAGGGTATATTTAGTCAACGAGATTGGACTTGCCAAGAAATAACATACAATAATAATAAGGCATAACATATACATCCTCTTAACCAACCTTCAGTGCTACAAAACTGGGAAAAAAATAAACAAACATTCTATTAATACATCTTACATGCTATCTACAGCAGAGCAGATGCTGGGATTTGTGCATACAGATTTGTCCAGGTTCTTGTTATAGAAGCACTAATGATCCCATTATGACAATGACTGTGTCTCACAACCAAGGCGCATCGTTAGCGTATTTCAAGCTTATGTGATTCCCAAAAGTACTGTGTAGGTAGGCAGTTCAGCAGGTAGCAACATCATGGAACATCAGGGGACTTTAAATGAGTTGATAGCACAACAAGCACATCGTTAAAAAATAAAAATGGTTACCGTGACACTGTCCTATCTGTTTAGAACAGTGCAATAATAGATTATTCATATCTATTTTTCCTCAAAGAGGAAATTCTTTTCCACAGTGGTGCATAGAAAAAGAAACTATGTAAAAATTACTAAAATTATACAATAAAAAACACCAAATCACAAACAATGATCAAGGCATAGCACACCAGTGGCTGATCCTCTATGTGCATTGAAAGGGATGTTTGTTCAAAAACATGTATGGCTGTAGGGACAAAGCTCTTACTATAACTGGTATATAAAAGTTCAAGTTCAACATTTATTTAGCCAATTCAACAACACAGTTGATAGGAATTTGTCTTGGTATGCTACACATATCTACACATGGGTATACGGAGGGGGTTAAATACTGATGAAGTGGACGATCTGCAGTCCTTAACTTTTGGCACCCTAGAGGTTAATAAACAGAACTGCATGTGTCTTGCGTAAGAACATTGTTGCCGGAGCTACTTCTCTCTGTTTCTGTCTATGACGAGTCACGCAGGCACTGGACTACTCCGCAGCAGTACGACCCGAAACAGTCTAAAATAGTCCGGATATAAACACTTATTATAGGTGTACTGTAGTGATTTAGGACAAGACAAAAACACAGTTTGGGAAAATGGATTCATGATGTACTACTCGCTCATTTTTATCATTTTTGTCCCTGAGTTCAATATGCGCAACCCCCTTTTTCCTGAGCATGTTATTGGCCAAGACTTTCCGTCCCTGGAACAAGCTTCTCATCTATTATAATCCTCTATAATAAACAGTAGATGGCATCATGAAGCCTGTTTTTTTTCACAGATGATTGCTTTTAAAATATATTACTTGGGGTTTAAACCATTTTGCCCAAATAGAAGAAAAAAATATCAGGTACAGTATCTTTAACACAGTCAGAAAAACCGCCCATCAGACAGCACGCAAACACTGAATTAAGTTCTGAATTAAGTGGACATATTCACAAAAAAATGATGTGAAAACCTGAAAACTACAGTTAGATCTACCTGAAAAACACTGTTCATTTGGAGGGCAAGTAAAAATATGAACCCTTAACCAGACCAGGCCAGTAGAAAAAAAGCATTAGCGTTGAGCCCTGTAAAATATTGCAGAAATAAATATATGTATATTGGTGCATTCAGTGGTGCATTTGGTACAGTCTTGTCGTAAAGATTTTTTCAAAAGTATTTACAAGTTGAGCCCACATGAATGCCACCCCAACGTTGTAATTACGAGTAAACTTCTTTGAGCTCAGAGTTCCCGAGTTGGAGGCGTGTCAGTGTGAAAACATGGTGGGTGCAATTGATACAGCGTCTGTAGTTGAATTTGTTGAATCCTTATCATTTTAGTCACGCCAGTGTTTCCATTTCACAAAGAATTTCTGTTAAACTTCAGACTTCACTAAACGACCACAGACCTGTACATGTATGTCAAAAAGGTGGAACGTAATAAAATGGGAGCGCAATAATTCTGACTAAAATATCAATTTTGCAAATATATTTTGCATCCAAAAGTGGAAGCTATTCAAATCTCTTTCCCCATTACAACAGAACCATAAACTGCTGTGTGAAGTGTTTTTGTGTGCAGTGGTTGCATAAGTATTGACAGTTTTTTTTTTTTCCTTTTTAAAGACAGTCATAGTTTGTTCAGTAATCCACTGTTTAATAAAATAGAGAATAAGTAATTTCATGTTTCATTTTTTCCTAACAACGCAGCTCATTTGAGATCAGATTTTGAGCGATAGTCTGTCAAGGTGAAAGAGGCATAATGAGGGATCATATCTACATATAGGGCCCTATCTTGCACTCAGCGCAATTGACTTTGTACACTGACGCATGTATCATTCCTATTTTGCACCCGCGCAAAGCGGACTTTTCCCTCCACAGACGCACGTCGGTAAACTAGGAAATTAACTTGCGCTCCCTGGGCGGGTCGGCGCAAAAAAAGAGGCGTGTTTCGGCGCAAACACTCCCTGGTGCTATTTTGCAGTTCCAGAAAACAATTGCGCCACTGACCAGAAAAAACCTAGTCAAAAGTCAGTGGCGCGTTGCGCGTTGTTCATAATGCTATTTTAAGCGCGCATGCTTGGCCATAATGTAGCGGGTGCACAACGCGCATACACTTTGATTCTCTCATCAACACAGATGCAGCAGTTTTTATTTTTGCAAATCATACATTATAACAAGGAAAAATATTAACACATGAGGGAAATCATTGTGGTGTCCATGAAGATGTAAGAAATATGTAGTAAGCCTAAATCTAGCTTACATTTACCCAATTTTTTCAGGCTAATTGTAGTAATGACATGGCTGATGACACCATTTTTGATGCCAGCAACAATGAGTGAAATACGGTTTAATTGAAAACACACAAACACGCTGTGTAATTGAACGAACGTTCGGCATACTGAAACTGCGTTTCAGGTGTTTGAATAGGTCAGGAGGCACTTTACAGTACAGTCCTCAAAAAGTTGTAGCATTCTTTGTGGCATGTTGTGTTTTACACAACATTTCCATAAATCAAGGTTGTGTTGTTGACATAGATGAGGAAACATTAGAGGACTTAAGGAGACGTGATGGTGAACTGCATGTGCCGATGCCACTTAACCCAAATGCCCCAGCAGCAGCACGGGACAGGAGAGCTTATTTGGCAGAAGAGCTGCTTCGTCATCTACACTACAGTATAGTGAGGTAAAGCAAATTAATATCGGTCTAATGTTCGACTACATTTAAAAAATATAACCATGCATACACTCACCGGCCACTTTATTAGGTACCCCATGCTAGTAACGGGTTGGACCCCCTTTTGCCTTCAGAACTGCCTCAATTCTTCGTGGCATAGATTCAACAAGGTGCTGGAAGCATTCCTCAGGGAGTTTGGTCCATATTGACATGATGGCATCACACAGTTGCCGCAGATTTGTCGGCTGCACATCCATGATGCGAATCTCCCGTTCCACCACATCCCAAAGATGCTCTATTGGATTGAGATCTGGTGACTGTGGAGGCCATTTGAGTACAGCGAACTCATTGTCATGTTCAAGAAACCAGTCTGAGATGATTCCAGCTTTATGACATGGCGCATTATCCTGCTGAAAGTAGCCATCAGAAGTTGGGTACATTGTGGTCATAAAGGGATGGACATGGTCAGCAACAATACTCAGGTAGGCTGTGGCGTTGCAACGATGCTCAAATGGTACCAAGGGGCCCAAAGAGTGCCAAGAAAATATTCCCCACACCATGACACCACCACCACCAGCCTGAACCGTTGATACAAGGCAGGATGGATCCATGCTTTCATGTTGTAGACGCCAAATTCTGACCCTACCATCCGAATGTCGCAGCAGAAATCGAGACTCATCAGACCAGGCAACGTTTTTCCAATCTTCTATTGTCCAATTTCGATGAGCTTGTGCTAATTGTAGCCTCAGTTTCCTGTTCTTAGCTGAAAGGAGTGGCACCCGGTGTGGTCTTCTGCTGCTGTAGCCCATCTGCCTCAAAGTTCGACGTACTGTGCGTTCAGAGATGCTCTTCTGCCCACCTTGGTTGTAACGGGTGGTTATTTGAGTCACTGTTGCCCTTCTATCAGCTCGAACCAGTCTGGCCATTCTCCTCTGACCTCTGGCATCAACAAGGCATTTCCGCCCACAGAACTGCCGCTCACTGGATGTTTTTTCTTTTTCGGACCATTCTCTGTAAACCCTAGAGATGGTTGTGCGTGAAAATCCCAGTAGATTAGCAGTTTCTGAAATACTCAGACCAGCCCTTCTGGCACCAACAATCATGCCACGTTCAAAGTCACTCAAATCACCTTTCTTCCCCATACTGATGCTCGGTTTGAACTGCAGGAGATTGTCTTGATCATGTCTACATGCCTAAATGCACTGAGTTGCCGCCATGTGATTGGCTGCTTAGAAATTAAGTGTTAACGAGCAGTTGGACAGGTGTACCTAATAAAGTGGCCGGTGAGTGTATGTTCGTGATTCAGAGAGAACGAGTCCAAAACATCCGAAAGTGTTTATTTGTGACATTTCTTTATTTACATTTGTCAAAATGAAAAATCAATATCAAACAGTATATTGATTAAAAAAAAATACAAACGGAAAATTAGGTTGAAAAGAACGTCGGTCTCCTCGGCTGTGAACCGCTCCTGGCGCGCGCCTGGTAAATCCGCCGTATTAATAACAATCCGCCATGCAACATGCGCACCTGCTCTTAAAGGGTATGTTGGATGACGATCTGATTGGTTTATTTCACGTTACGCCCAAACCACGCCTATGAATAATGAAGCTACTTCAGACCAACCCCTTTTAGATTTGCGCCAGGCGCAAGAGGCATTTATCCTGCCGGGAAAATAGCAACAGCGCCGAGACCCGCCCACAAAGGTACTTGCGCTTTGCGCTTTGACACTTGCGTTTCAGATCGTGCGCTGGGTGCAAGATAGGGCCCATAATGTTTAAGGATTCACCAAACTAGAGCAATACAGATGAAATACATAGATAGAGGTATAATCTTGTAAATGTATCAATTGAAAATATTTGGAAATGTGACCGTTCCCATCCTTCTTCAGCTGAACATACCCCATTTGCAGTGCTGAGAGACAAAAGGCAGAGAAGTTAAACTTTAGGCCAAGTCTGCTAAATGTTCGTTCTCTCTGTGCTGTAGAAATCCTGGCTCGGGTGCTGAAGACAATCTCCTGTGCTGCACAAATTAACATACTAGACATTCATGGTCTGAGAAGATACCATAAAATGTGGGCCAGACGTACCAAGTCTTGCATAAAGACCAAACCACAAATGCCTGCTTGATCTTCAGAACCGAAGAGAACCGACATTAGAGGCTTTTACTGTAAGACTGGAAGCTTTTTCAATGAAGTTTCCTCTGTAATGTGAAGAAAGAAAAGCTTTTAGACTCTCTCAAACATTCATTTCAGGAAAGTGTTGCTGGAAGTAATGTCTCCTAAGTGGTGCTTGCATTTGTGTTTTATGGCATAGGCTTACAATGGTATAAGAACGAATTAAGTGGCTTTCAAATTGCAAGCATCTAAAAGGATCAGAAAGAACTGCAGGCTAAAATTTGTGAACGAGCCTTGTTTACAGTGGAATTCTGGCATGTTTAATGCCATCGTTTCCACACCCTCATTGCAGTTCCAAACCCGTTTGACTAACACAAAAAAGGGAGATTTTGAAGAATGGCCAAGCTGCTGTTTTCCATTCAACAAAAAATAAAGAAATTAATAAATAACAAGGGGATTTAGAGCTGCATAAAAGACTAATTTTCCAGAAATTAAATTTGATGTCGCAGAAATCTTTTTATAATTAGGATACTGCATTTACCACTACATGACACAAAGGACAAACAAAATGCATCACTCTTATTTATTTTGGTCTCTTACCATAAGTATAAGTAAAGTTTATTTGTTTAGCACCTTTCACAGACAAGGAAGGGTCACAAAGTGCTGCACAGTAATAAAAATAAACAGTAAAATAAAATAACAACTGTACAAGTACAAACCTAGTACATCTTCACAACTGTACTACCATCAAATTCCATAAAAATTCAATAACAAACAAATCATATTGTTAGTTAAAAGCTTGCCCAAAAAGATGAGTCTTTAAGTGTTTTTTAAAAGATTCCACAGAACTCATAGTTCTCAGAGCTAAAGGGACATAATAATTATTATTCTTTTTTTTTCCAAAATTGTTAGGCTATTAGATAATTAAGCTAGTCTAGTGGTGTACTATCCAGATTTAATAACAAGATCACTTAGGGTGGGCAATATGACCAAAATCTTAAAAGCAATCCACAGAAAACAAATACTGGCCTAATATAGCCTAAGTGAGAAGTAATTAAGTAATCAATCAAACAGTCAGAAATAAAATAACAAAGAAACAAAATGACAATAGGACAATAAATATAAAGATGCAGATACAAACAGTTCTTTAAGTAGGTTTACGTGACAGCAGCAGGTAATGTGTTGCTTTAGTAATGTGTGCATCCAATACTGACACACGCCCAAAATTGTTTGTTCAATATTTGATCACCAAGATGGACATTTTGATATAATTATTTGTGTATTTGACCATTCAAGTGCAATAAGCCAGGCAAGGGGACACAATTCGGTTTTTGCGTGCTGACAGGCGGCAGTCTGTTTCCTCCTGAAAATAATGCATTCAAACTTTAATTTAATTATATATAATTCAAATAGATAATTATAATACATTTTTTGTGAGACCTTTTCATTTTTGTGGTGAAATGGCGAATTATGCAGGATCGCAAAAAAAAGTGACGTTGTATTCAGTGATCGAGGAATCGCGTAAAAATAGAGGGACTGAAAAATGACATAACTTTCGATCTGTTAGAAGACTTGGAATAATGTGCACGAGTCACGTGGGCCATCTTTATGGTGTTTTTTTTTTTGTTATGTTTGCAGCTTGAAAACCTATTTATACTTTCGTTGTTTGTTGTATCTCAAACGCCGAGGTCATGTGTTTGATTCCCAGGGAATGCACGAACTGATCAAATGTATACCTTGAATGCAAGTCGCTTTGGATAAAAGCATCTGCCGAATGCATAAATCTAAATGTAAATGAAAATAGTGGCCAGGGTATTCCTTAAAATAGATTTTCCCCATTCTTCAAAATATCTGACGATATCATTTTCGGGAACACATGATCGGCGCATTACTCTTCCTGAGATTGGCATTAAGGTGCAGGAGCAGTGTGCCACAGATGACACGGATCTGTGGGATTCCTCTGATGAACACGGCCTTATCAGACAGCGTAGACGGACCATCATCGGCAGATGAGGAGATTACGAATCAGCCCATCTAACACTATTCATCTCCAACATGACAAGCAGCTCAAAACAACCACAAGATCCACAGCTGCAACCTCTGCCCGTGAAGATCAGCAAATCAACAAACCAACAGCTGAATTCATAAAAAACATTTGACAATATAATGTTTAATGTTCTGAATAAAATGGCTCAATTCAAACATAACAAGATAGTTAAGTATATGAGATGCAATTCTTTATATTGCATTTTTGGCATTTCTGAATGAACGCTACATTGGCAAAAAGTGCTTTGCCTCTGGAGCAAATCATTATAATGATGAGCATTATTTTAACAGAATTGGTGCTCGATTCTCTGCAGCATTTGTTACCATAGGAAACAACCCGCGGCCTGGCCTCTGATGTGGAAGTGCCTCCAAAATGGCCTTTTTATCTGCAGTTATTATCCTCATATGTCACTGTCATAGAAACAACACAGCGCAGTGACAGAAAGGGCATGCAGCGTATCCGAATATTGTTTAGAGCGCCGATTATCACCTGCAATGTGCTTTCCAATTGTGTGGAAGGGAAGACGTCTCTAGAGACGGCTCTGATCTCAACAACACCACACTGAGCACCACACTTAAATAGTTCAGCCAATATTCAGCTTTCAAGCGAGAAGCTTGTGTCTATGAGTGTCATAACTTACAGAAGCAGCTTCACTCGTCACAATTGGGAAGAAAAGACTAAATCGCAACTTTGTTTCATGCCGACTTTAAATAAATGATATTGTGAACAATAGCCTATATTTAAAATGACAGTCTCAGATGAATAATGATACACCTACACCTTGTCCCAAATGCCACACCTATGAACTGGCGGTCTTAATTTGTGTGTGATAGTGAAGTTCAAAAGATAATTTTTCATTTTATGAGGGGAGCTCACTAGCGCCTCTTTTTTGGCAAATCATAAACTGGTGCGGACATCACACCAAAGTGTGTACTCATAAGAGACAAAAGAGACTCTCTTGTGGTGGCTGCCATCTTGAGATCACCAACCATGTTTTGTAGGATTTGTTTATTAGTTAAAATACAAAAACTAGAAGCATCCACACTGGCAGGGGTCAGTTAAAATGCTCACTGTGTTTTTTTTTTTTTTTTTGGTTTTTTATGATGATGAATACGAGCCAGCACAACTAACATAAAAATCTTCAGGAGGGTGTTGTTCAGTGGGCATCCAAGGTCCAGCCACAACCATAAAGTCAGCACCATTTGTGCTGTTAAATGTGTTTTGTTTTGTGTTTCTATTAAAAGAACAAATATTAGCTAATTAGCATGACTACAAAACAGGATTGAAGAGCCACATGAAAATAAAGCTCATGGTGGAGTGGGAGATATTCTGCCGGCAGTAATATGACCCCTGAGATTATAGCAATCATAAAAGATAATGGTATGGACATAATGGCAGTGCAAACTAAACAGAATTTATTATGATTTTAGAATGCATTTGATTTAAGTGAATCTGTATTGAGATAAAAAAAATTAAGAGGGAATGACTGACCACAGGATGGATGGATGGATGGATGGATGGATGTGGATGAATGGATGGATGGATGGATGGATGGATGGATGTGGATGGATGTGGATGGATGGATGGATGGATGATGGATGGATGGCTGTGGATGGATGGATGGATGGATGGATGGATGGATGGATGGATGATGGATGGATGGATGGATGGCTGTGGATGTGGATGGATGGATGGATGGATGGATGGATGGATGGATGGATGGATGGATGTGGATGGATGGATGTGGATGGATGGATGGATGGATGATGGATGGATGGATGGATGGATGGATGGATGTGGATGGATGGATGTGGATGGATGTGGATGGATGGATGGATGGATGGATGATGGATGGATGGATGGATGGATGGATGATGGATGGATGGCTGTGGATGGATGGCTGTGGATGAATGGATGGATGGCTGTGGATGTGGATGGATGGATGGATGGATGGATGGCTGTGGATGGATGGATGGATGGATGGATATGGATGGAAGGATGTGGATGGATGGATGGATGGATGATGGATGGATGGATGGCTGATGGATGGATGGATGGCTGTGGATGAATGGATGGATGGATGGGTGGATGGCTGTGGATGGATGGCTGTGGATGTGGATGGATGGATGGCTGTGGATGTGGATGGATGGATGGATGGATGGCTGTGGATGGATGGATGGATGGATGGATGGATGGCTGGCTGTGGATGGATGGATGGACGGATGGATGGATGGATGGATGCAAATAGATGGATGGCTGGGAATAGATGGATGGCTATGGATGGCTATGGATGGATGGATGGATGGATGGATGGCTGTGGATGGATGGATGGATGGCTGGCTGTGGATGGATGGATGGATGGATGTGGATGGAAGGATGTGGATGGATGGATGGATGGATGGATGATGGATGGATGGATGATGGATGGATGGATGGCTGTGGATGGATGGCTGTGGATGAATGGATGGATGGATGGGTGGATGGCTGTGGATGGATGGCTGTGGATGTGGATGGATGGATGGATGGCTGTGGATGTGGATGGATGGATGGATGGATGATGGATGGATGGATGGATGTGGGTGGATGGATGGATGGATGGATGGATGGATGGATGGATGGATGTGGATGGATGGATGGATGATGGATGGATGGATGGCTGTGGATGGATGGATGGATGGATGGATGGCTGTGGATGGATGGCTGTGGATGAATGGATGGATGGCTGTGGATGTGGATGGATGGATGGATGGATGGATGGATGGATGGCTGTGGATGGATATGGATGGAAGGAAGTGGATGGATGGATGGATGGATGGATGATGGATGGATGGCTGATGGATGGATGGATGGCTGTGGATGAATGGATGGATGGATGGGTGGATGGCTGTGGATGGATGGCTGTGGATGTGGATGGATGGATGGCTGTGGATGTGGATGGATGGATGGATGGATGGCTGTGGATGGATGGATGGATGGATGGATGGATGGATGGATGGATGGCTGTGGATGGATGGATGGATGGATGATGGATGGATGGATGCAAATAGATGGATGGCTGGGAATAGATGGATGGCTATGGATGGCTATGGATGGATGGATGGATGGATGGCTGTGGATGGATGGATGGCTGGCTGTGGATGGATGGATGGATGGATGTGGATGGAAGGATGTGAATGGCTGGATGGATGGATGATGGATGGATGGATGATGGATGAATGGATGGATGGATGGATGGCTGTGGATGAATGGATGGATGGATGGGTGGATGGCTGTGGATGGATGGCTGTGGATGTGGATGGATGGATGGCTGTGGATGTGGATGGATGGATGGATGGCTGGATGGATGCAAATAGATGGATGGCTGGGAATAGATGGATGGCTATGGATGGATGGATGGATGGATGGATGGATGGCTGCGAATCGATGGATGGATGGATGGCTATGGATGGATGGATGGATGGAAATTAAATAGTTCAGTGTTTGGGATAGGATAGCCCAGCAGTAGCATATATGTGTATATTAGCAGAAGCAAGTCCATACTTGCTCTGCAGCAGCATAGCATAGTAGATCTAGTCCTCCAAGACCAAATACATTAACTTTGCCATATTCAATAATATGCCAAAACTATTCCGAGAGTCTATGCCGTTGCCATCTCTCAAATGGCATTTTTCTTGAATCTGAAAATATTTTTGAAGCTTTATCCAAAGCAGTCCTATATATTCAACTGCAAACCACAGCATTGGTCAAATCACCAGCACTTTCACTTCGGACAGTAAATGCCCTCTGAATTAGCCTTTATCTTCCTTTGAACTGTGGTCAATTGAATTCAGCCAGCAGCCCTGTGGGACTCCAGACATTTTGATGATATCTGACTTCCTGAGTAATAGTGCTTGTGCCGTGACATGCTTCACCTAAAGGCCCCACCACACAGGGCTCTGCCCTATAAAAGCCATTTTAGAAAACATTAGCACTTGATGGTGGGAAACTAGTAAATCAATTATCCACTGGCCTATAAACTAGCCAGTGCATCTGTTCAGTTTTCATCTGTTCGGAAGGTCAAGTAGGAATTAAAAGACCAACAACATGGAAGAAAGAACTGGAAATTAGGGATGCACTAATATTAAAATATATTCTGGCTTAGATGATAATCAGGCAATTATTTATCTAATGTCTGATAAATTATATATTGTTGATATTAAAATACTATTTTGTATACATCATTTAATTACAAGGCATCATACCATTATAATGCAGAGTATAAAAATTAATATCATTTTGAGATTTGTTAAAGATTACATTTAACAGTGCAGACAACATGCACCGCCATTCAAAAGCCTGAGGTTGGTAAGATTTTTTAAAAATGATTTAAGTCTCTTCAAGAAGTCTCTGCTCACAATGGCTTGGTTTATTTGAAAAAAAAATACAGTAACAACAATTATCCTGTGAAATATTATTGCAATTTAAAATAAATGTTGTTAATGTATTTTATATATAGTGAGATCGAAGCTATATGATTTACTGCTCAAGAAACATTTCTGATTATTATCAATGTTGAAAACATTTGTGTTGTTTAGAGGGATAGTTCACCCAAAAATGAAAATGCTGTCATCATTCACTCACCCTGAAGTTGTTCCAAACCTGTATGAATTTATTTCTTCTGCTGAACACAAAATTTGATATTTTGAAGAATGTCAGTAACCGAACAGTTGATGGGCCCCATTGTCTACCATCGTATTAGTAATTAATAATGAATTATTATTGGAACAACTTGAGGGTGAGTAAATTATCAATTTTCATTTGTGAATCAGCTATCCCTCTAATGTTTTTGTGGAAACTGTGATACTGTACATTTTTTAAAAACATTTCATTTGAATTAGAAATCTTTTGTAACATAATAAATGTTTACTTTATCAATTAAATGTGTCATTCATTGCTAAATAAAAGTTTTAATTTATTTCGGGGGGAAAAAACTCTTAGCTAATAAGAGTATACTAATCCCAATTTTCAGAAGTACAGTATTGCATACTGTTATGTCGACGATGTCCAGTTTTATTTTCCTGTGAGCTTAGATAATACCTGTTCGCTAGACAAAGTACAGGAATGTTACAGTGACATTAAACTTTCTCAACTTAAATGAGAGTAAGACTGAGGTTTTGATGTAGGTTCTCCCATCTCACCTACCTTTCCTGAACATTTAGGTGCCTTGACCTTAAAGATCATGTAAAGAGTTTAGGGGTAATTATGGACTCATCACTACATTTTAATAAACAGATTGGTGCCTTTGTTGATGGTAGCGTTTTTAACCTGAGATCAATTGCTAAAGTAAAGCATTTGCAATCCTTACATTGGCTTCCTATTAAATTCAGGATTGATTTTAAAGTTCTCTTGTTTGTCTACAAGGCCCTATCAGGCCTCGCCCCCCAGTACATCATGATTATATTATTCCCTACTCTCCTTCTAGTGTTCTCAGGTCCTCCAATCAACGGCTTTTAAATGTCCCTCGTTGTCATTTAAAATCAAAAGGAGATCGTGCTTTTTCCGTGGTAGGTCCCAAACTTTGGAATAGTCTCCCATTCCACGTGAGGTCAGCTCCATCAATTGCCACTTTTAAGTCTCATTTAAAAACGTATTTATTTTCTTTAGCTTTTGAATAAGTTATGTTGTTTTGTTGTATGATTTCAATGTTATTATTTTTGTAAAGCACTTTGGGGCAACGTCTGTTGTTTGAAAATGTGCTATATAAATAAAGTCGCTTGCTTGCTTGTTAATTCTGGCCACTAAACAATATGAGAGCTGGCACTAAAATGTTCAGCTTTCTCTAGATGTGAAGTTGTTATGAATGCCCAGGCAGAAGGCCAAAGGTGCTTTGTTTAACTGCCGTGGCCACATGTTGGAGAGGAAAATGTGCTGATATGGAGAAATCATTCACAGCTGTCTCTGATGGCTCATCCTCAGATTTTGGCAGGTTGAGAATCTGGCAACAATTTAACTTCAACAAAGAAAATAAACGCATCTCAACTGAAGTTGGACAAGAAAACAAACTTAAAAACCGCACCGGGTAGACTTCAGAGTGGAGGAATCAATCAAATGTACCATCAGATCCAATGAATGCATGCTGAACTTTAAGAGCGGCAAGAGAAATAAGCATGTGCCACTCAAATTGTACTAAACAGCTTGATGCAAAGCAGAAACTCAAATGAACCCCCAAAATGTAGGCTGGCAAAATCCCTGCATTTTGAAGTTCTCCCCTTTGACCCGTTTCATGCCACCTCTATATTCTGTTCTCTATCCACCATTTACCCCATAGCCGTCCTTCCTGTGTCTTCAGAGAGCAGAGCGTTTGCTTGAATCTCTGCATTAATAATTCATTGTTTTCGGGCGGACACAGTGAATACCAATTCCTTCATATTGCAAGGCACAATCATCAAGGCTGATTGCGGCACCTAAGGTCATTAACTTCATCCTGGGTGACGTGCCTACGAATGTAAATGGCCGGCAAAAGGCTGCTGACACTGAGGTTACGCTTCAACCTGTTTGTCTGTCCATCTAAACCTCTGCCGGCCAGATGAGGGGAAGAGGGAAATTACATCGAGCGCTCCTTCCGTTTATTATTCGTTTTTCTCCTTCGCTCTGTGAAAAACATGAATTATGGCTTTCGCCCCAGTAAAAAGAAAACAGTCACGATGCCCCGTTCCTCGCAAGGTGCCATGGCAACGGTGAACACTGAAATTATTACCTGAAATAGCAGTGCAATAAATGAAATCAAATATTCCCCAATGGGCTGGATGTCTAGGGCATAACAATAACACTGCTAAAAGATGTAAATTGCCTGAAATCTGAAGCTTTTTGCAGGTTAAATACCGCTAGAACAATAACCTCCATGGCAATTTATAATATCCCTCCAGCTGTGCGGATGTTCCCTGAGGAATCAGAAGCCAGACAGCAGGTGCTACAAGCTGCCTAACTTTAGGAAGGTCAAAGAAACAGCTCGGGCATGCTTTGAAAATATGTTCGTAGAGTAAACTTTAAACATGAAGCATTTCCTGTCCACAACTAAATTGGCTTTTTTTAAAAGACGGTATATACTGTAAAGTATGCTGGCTGGAGAATACGTACTGGTCTGGACCAAGCAATTCTATTCTCTTGAGCACAATGGATGATTCCAGTATGGGACGCTGGGTAAGGTATCTGCAGCTGACACACTGAAGAGCCCTTCATTTTGCTGAGGAGACCCCTAACACATTGGACATGGCACTGAGCACACTGCTGATCTCTGTCTGATCCAATTGACTGTTGGGTTTCAACCCCCTGCATCACTATGGGCCATTAAGTGGCCTGCCGAAAGAAAAATGGCTCTGCTAGTCCCAGGGTAGTGCAATTGGATCAGCAATTTCTAACCACTATTGTCCCATAACACTGCGACTAAGTTAATTTCCTGTGGGAAAAAAAACACTCAAGTGAAAAATAAGCAATAAATAAAAACTAAAAATGAAAGCAGTCCTACTAGATGGCATGAGCCAGCACTGTTAGCTTTTGGTCACGTCTTATCGGTATTAAAAAATAAATCTTCAGCAGGACAGTTTAATTTGTTGCGGCTGTTTAATTTAGAGAGGATGGCCTAGCATTAGAGATGTACCAATCGATCGGAACCGACCGATTTTTCGCTCCTAAAAAATGATCGGCAACTGCCGTGACGTGATTTTTTGTTTGTTTGCTTGTTTTTATTTAGTTTGTTTTTTTGGCCGAACTCTGTTCCGGACTTGTATTAAAAACTGCATTGCAATCATTTCCCAAAATGTCAATTGTGTGGAAATATTACGATGTCTGTAAACAGGATGTTCACACAGGCCAGAGACGGGACACGCTGAATACAGATGTACATTAGAGAGGAGACCACTGAAAATACTGTACCAGACACAGCAAGCTCACCGTTCACGATGCTCGAAATATTGGAAGAAAAATATAAATATGGAATTAATTGGGGGTGGTGGTTTATATCAATGTCTCTCTGAAGGAAATACATTTTAAGAAATTGACTGTGTTGATGCATTTTCTTTTCCTCTTCCCTCCGTATAATGCCTATTAAAGAAGCTTTTATAAGCGCAGTGCTGCTTTGTGTACAGCAGTAACAAAAGGAAACACTATATCGCTGCTCTTCCATAAGCACCTACTGCTTATTTCATAAGCGCCTACACCTACTGTCAAAGAGTGAATTTGCATTTTAATCGTTTTTGTTTTGTGCAAATGTTTAATGCAGAATAATTTCACAAAGCTAAAGTCAAACTTTAAATCTTGAAATGATACCAATCTAATTTAACTCAAAAACAACTGCTCATGCTACATGTATGTAGAACCTTTGTTTGGGTCATGGTTGCCTCTAATTTCAAATGGCTACAGATACTTTTTTTGTCCAAGGCCTATTTGGCCTGTAACACAGAGCAAATATATATATATATATATATACACAAAAATAATAATATCGGCAACCAGTATTGGAACCGGCCCATTTGCTTGCAAAAAAAAAATTCTGAATCAGAATCGGCCATTAAAGAACGTGATCATTGCATCCTTACTCGGCATCCAATGCCAAAACACTCTTGCTTACTGGAATTTTAGGATTCATTAAGACCGCCAAGACACAATCATTAAAGATTTACTGTTTAGTGAGATGCTGACCACCCCGAATATTGTAATATGATGAAGGGCCATGCAGGAAAAAATACAAGTAACTAACAGTAAACCAAATCCTAACTCTAAAGTAAGTACATGCGGTTAATTAATATTACTCAGTACTTATTTAAGTAAGTACAATCAATGTAACAACGTCACCTTAAAGTGCAAACATTTTTAGACCAAAATTCTCTCCTGATGACGGCCCTGTGCAAAGTCAGATAAAGAAAGCGGCTACTCCATCTTTAGTATCATAATATTTGGATCTTCTGCTACTTTAAAAAGCCAAGACAACTGATCAACACAAGATCAACAGACAAAGACACTAAATCTTCCAACTGTGCTCTAGTGGAGAACTCTTAAACAAGGACTCATCTCCTGATGGAGAAAATTGCCTCATATCCTATAGAAAAATTTTCCCAATCCCCCCCGCAGACCAAAAGCGGAGAGTGATAACGAGATCTGAGCAGTGAGGGGAAAAAAATGATTGGGAACTGAAGAAATCCCCTGTCTTTTCAAGGATCTACACATTATTCATGCTCACACCTCAGTATAATAAAATAATACCTCTCTTTTTATTCATGAAGACAGTCTGGCTGACCCAGATATTTTACGGATGTCTGTGCCTTAAGGGGACTGTCATGGATGGCCTATAACACAGAGCCAAATCACTGTCCAAGATGCAAAAAGCACAACCGTTCCAAATAATTACTGTAAAAAAAATATAACAAAAGTCAAATTTAGTGACAACAAACCCACAGACATGGACTCCTGCTTTCTTCAAGGGACTGAAAAAAGATGGCCCAATCATATTATGCAGAGAATAATAAGTGTTCTTTCTCTACATGTGATTAATGTGTAGACATTAGCATAACTAGGTGGAAAAATGGAATAGCAAAAGATTGAACACCTCAGATTCTTGTAGTTGCAGCTTCCTCGTATCCTGCCTAGATGAGAAACAGTATGAAAATTTCATATCACTATTATAGTAGCCAAAATGATCATAGTTACCAATAGGCCTATTATCACAGTTTTGTCACAAACGTGCTAAAAATTTTCAAAAACGTTTGATACCCACACACACACTGAAATCAATCATTTCAATCAATCATTTCAGTTTTACATTGAAAACCAACAAACAACAAATAAAATTTGCAGAAATATGCACTTTTTGTTTGCATAAACATTAAAATAACAACATTAACATTGACAGCCAGAGTTTGAATGAACAAAATGTTGACTGGATGACTTACAACATAACATGATATTTAAATGGGAACAGCTCACAGATGTTGGGGTTATAATGTTCAGGAACAGTGTTAAAAATAAAATTAACCACTTGTCAGCCTTAGGACAAACTTTTGCCGGGGTGGAAAAAAACAACACTCTTCTCAAGCGCAGCTTAACCAGGCTTTGCCAACTTTTTAATGTACATTCAGTGGGGGGGATTATTTAAATGAGGATCGTTATGACTTCCTAAGACCGGGAGAAAGTGTGTTGTATAGTCCAAATGAGCTGTTCATTGTAGTTCTTAAAGTGGATTCTGTTAAATAAAATATCTCCCTTTAGAGTGGACTTTGAGCTTTGTAGCCTTGCAGATCTGTTTTATGCTCAAACAGCAACACTACACACTATCTAATGTTCAGCATGAAATGGAAGTTGACATATTTTTCTTACCAATTGTGATGTATATCTGAGAGTAACAGAAAAAAATAATAATAAATGTTGGGTGGGACTTGATTTTGATGGGAAATTGATTGGCTGGTTGTGGTTTGCTATTGGTGGATCTCATGTGTGTGACAAGCTGCCCCACAACACATGAAGAGAAGTCACTGTAAGAGAGTGAGGGGAAGTTATTTTGAAAAAAAGATTACGGGGGCACATGAATTAAAAAAATATATGATTATGTGCACGGATAAATCATTTATAATAAATACTGCAATAATTCATTGAAAATTGTCCATTTTGATTTCATGGTGACTTTAACGCTAGACAGGATTTACAGCGAGTTTTTCAAAACAAGGTAATCAAATACGGTTTTAATGATAATTAACATATGAAACGGTAATGCTAACCGTCAAGAAATCTATTGTGGTCTATTGTCAAACCCATAACCGTTTCATCCCTAGTCCTGTATAAGCTGTAGGCTGTCAGGGCCGGCAGTGTCCAGGCACCTTATCTTGCTGAGGAACGTGCTGGACTGTACCGTCTTTATTGGCAGGATGATGGAGAGAGCGCCTGCCTCCCAAGATAAACAACTCCTCTGTAGTCTGTGATGCTCACCTAGCCCTCGCTTTGCTGCTGGCATTGCACAGGCGTGATTAGCAGCCAGAGCTCTGCTGGGAAGAGCCGACCACCCTCATTCAGAAACACTGGCACAGTGAGTGGGTGGAGACTCACATGTGAAGATGCCTGATTTACTGTATGTTGCTCACTTCAAATTAAAGACTTCTACTTTGTCACGGTCAATACCCTTTACAAGGCAACAAAAAAAGACTGCACTAAAATTTGTGTCTTCATATTTTTTCATCAAAACATAATTCGCTCATTCCCAAAACAGATATGGGGCAGCAAGGACTTTAATTTTAAACAATATCCTACCCAGGTGCTGGCGAGTAGCCGCCCTTGCTCCACTGGTTGGGACAGCCAATTTTGATTAATAAAATCTAGAGAAACACAATATATCTGTACCATATTGGTTACTGGCAGATATTAGACATTTTTGGTATGAGCCAATATTGTACAGACTGTGCTTAAGCTCATTTTCAAATTTTTTACATTTAGATTACCTTTGGCATTGTCTAACTCTCACTTAACAGTTAAAATTTAATTAAATTAGTCAAGGTAAAAAGTGAAGGGTTTCCCGCAGCACTTTGGAACTAAGGTGGCCGCCTTAACTACGTCGTCAAACAAATTATGAGTGATATCCGCCGTGTTACTCTGTCCTGTTTTCTCCCTTTCAATCTTTGAATATGTGATCGTGTTCGCTTCAGTCTTGTTATAATCAGATTCAGCGTGTTTTTCCACAGCAGCGCTGAGCACGTCAGAACAAACAGACAGGGTGGGTGTGTGTGTGTGTGTGTGTGCATCTGAGCCATTGGTCTGTCGCTACTCGTCAATGTCGGAATATTTGAGATAACCAATCAAATCAAAGTAGGCGGGCTTTATGTTCACAGCACGAATTTTAGCAGAGCGACTCAACGCGCTTCAGTTTACGGTCAAGTGCGAGATAAGATGTAAGTTGCTAAAGTAAGCATTTCCTATTTGACTGTTTTTCTTCAGGTCATAAATGTTAAACGAATCACAAAAATAATAAGGCAAACTAATAAACTTTTGTCTATTTTCACCATTTTGAACTGAAAATAGGCCACTATGTGACGTAACTCATGTAATGTAGCCTAATAATTAGTTTACTGTCATTGTGAGGGGACAAGACACATTAACAAACCGTTTTCATCATGTTTTAGGCACAAGATTAATAATGAATGAGTACATATTGAGAATGAATATAATACAATTTGTAGCCTTCAGTAAATTAAAAAAAGAGAAAATGGACCGAAAAACCCAGGGTAAAATTGCGGGCTATACCTCACCATCCGCACCGCCTCCCCCACCTCCACCGCCGGATCCCCCGCAATCCTCTAAACACCGAGGTAGTGGGTGGAACCCGAAGTGGGCTATGGACCCTAAAATATGCAGGGTGGCTGTATCACACAGAACACGGTGAGTAGAGTATTATTTATTTTATATTAAATGTTGAAATATAAAGTATACACTAAGCTATATTAAATGAGTTATTGCATTATTCCTAAGGATGTTTTGTAGATTGGGCAGGATGCACCGTCAAAGGGCATCACGTGGCCTTTCATAGAGGTCCCCTGAACTAACTACAGGCATCGTGATGCCTTGGACTCACACTTGAGCTCAACCAATCACGTTCATTGTGTGGGCATTGAAGCCCAATCAAGCCGAAGTAAGTGTTTGAGTTGTTCAGGAATAACAAACTAGTGTGATTTAATAATTAAATCTAAACTAACAGTCACAGCTTATTGAATGTTTGTTTATTAGGTCTTCCCATCAGTGAGGCATTTCCACATTTTCAATGTGGAGCATGAGGCCATAATTGGCAGCTTTAAATGTCTTTACTGGCTGGTAAAGCATGAAATCGCGCACCATACAAATTACCCGGCATGCTGGATCTGGCAGACCTCCTAGGCTGCCAATATTTTGCCAAATTGAAGGTAAGAATTTTATTACCGTGTACATTTGCTGTCATGAATTTGTAAACTATAATTTAAGAATGTATTTTCCTAGATTGATCAAAGGACCAACTACAGGTCCCACAGTATTGTGGACGAAATGCTACAGATTCTGGGAGATGTGTTTGAGGAGCCCATTTTAGAAGCCATTAGACCATCAAAGGCTATTGGCTTGGAAATTGATGAGTCCACAGAGATCTCTGTGACAAAACAATTAGATGTAAATGTCAGGTACAGTAGCGGTCACCTTCTTATTAATTTTTAAATGGGTCATGATGACATCCTGTGAGTGTAACAAAACCAGCTTGCAATTCTTGGTGCCTTTAGTGCTCTGGGACCACCAGGACCACAAGGTGATGAGAGTTGTACCATCTCAGACCTACAAATGCTGGGCAAGCAGTTCTCGCCCATCAATGAGAAGACTTCTCTAAGAATGGCAGAGCTTTAAAGTGCTTACAACAACTGGAATCTTAAAAGGGAGTCATTAACATAACATAAGTTATTCATGTAGGTTCACGCATATCTGTAATTGACCAATGTTCTCATCCATCAGGACAAGTCCCAGCTAGACATAATGACTACAATGGCATCTGGGTATGATGAGCTACATCTGCTTTACACAAACCTGTCCCTCCTATCAACAATCGCCCTCACAATACCTGTCTCAAGTGTGAATTGTGAGAGGGATTTCTCTGCGATGAATAGGGTAAGTCCATCATCATCACTAAATCTTGATTCTATCAACATTGTAAATATCACACAAAAGTATAAAATAATCTAAACTTCATTCACTGTCCGTGTATAGATCAAGACAGACTTGCGGAACAGACTGCAAGGGCAACAGTCTGACAACCTGCATGAAAATATGCATAAATGGTCCACTCGTAAAAGAGTGCAATTACCGAAGGTCCCTTGAATTGTTTTTTTTTTTTCTAAACCAAGGAGGATAGCCTGTAGCGATGCTAGGTGTCAGCTCTGCTATAAGCATTGACTGTGATAAGCTTTGCATATTTTGACGGAGGTGGGAAATTACTTGAGTAAAAGTATTTTTCTGAGTTAATCTGAGGTCACAAGTTTTGGGAAGTCCCTACTTAACCCTTTAACCTGTTAAGCTTCACCAGTGTGCCAACACACTGAAACGTTCTTTGTTTAAATAGTTCAAAGTTACTATTAGATTTAATGTTATTACCTTGACAAACTATACATAATTAAAAAGATATAAGACTCAAGTTTCAGTATTTGTCTTCATTTGTGTCAGGAGTTAAGCAATTCCAAACCCCCCCAAAAATGTATATATTTATTTAAAATATATTAAAATAGAATACAGTTATTTTAAAATTAAATATAACAATTATCAATATCAGCTACAGCTTTACTATCAATGAATCCACTACTTTATTTTTTTGAACATCCTGCTAAAGAAACATTTGTAAACAAACAAAAAACTCTAGCAAGGGTTATTAATATAACCAATAAAGTAATTTAGGTGAGAAACTACTTCTCTCTGGAAGACGTTATAAAGGCAAAGAAGAATATTTATAAAAAAATAAAAAATAAAAATAAAAAAAAATTACCCACCGCAATTGGATATATTAACCAAAATAATAAGGTTAAATGACCAGAGACAGTTGATTTTTTCCCCCTACTTTACTTCTTATGTGTTGGTGGTTTTAAGATGTGTTGTACAGTGGGTTTTGTTTTGCTTGTGTGGTCAAAGATCAATTTCAACCTTGGTTAACAAAGTTGTATTGTATTCCCTCAAGAAATATGTTGTGGAAGTGAAATAAGTTGCAGGTGCCTTTTTATAACTTCAATAAGTGTACAATTGCTCTGCTACTTGAATCAGTTTGTGGACTCTGTTCCAGTTGTGACATTCATACATCTGTTACACAAATAATAGCAATTTAAAAGTGGTACACAACAGGCACAGCAATTAATTAATGGTGTCTACTGAGAGTTTAGCAACTCATCAGTAGCCACTAAACTGTATCATCCAACACTGTCAAGCAATTATCACATGCGGGTGTTGAAGCTTTATGGAGTAGGCCTGGAAGGCAGGTGCAGTATTATCAGAGCAGTACAGATGAATGGGTCTGAACTAGTCAGAATCACCAGAATAATTTAGCGGGAATTTCAGAAATCATGATACATAGTCATGTCAAAAAGATTTGGTGCTCTTAAAATGGGACCAGTAAATACGCTGATATACTTTAATCAAAGGGAAATCGAAGAATGAACTGGTGTGATGTAATTTTGAACGAAATCAGGGCAAAACAAAAGTTTGAAAAAGCTTGCCAAAATAACCTTTTGGAGCTGAAATTGTACTTTTAATTGAAAGTGACACTGACACTTTTTCATGTTAATACTGTAAAGCTGCTGCTTTAAAGCAATCTATTGTATAAAGTGCTATATAAATAAAAGTGTGCTTCCACTGGAGTGCCGAATCGCAGAGCTTGTGCACACACAGCACTATAATCAGATGCTTTCTTAACTGCCGCTTACTCACTGCTGTCATTTTTGTTTTGTGTTTATTTTGTTATTGAGAGGAAAACCCTCAGCACATATTTGCATATTCATCTAAACATCAATCTCATCAGTGAGGGCGGCATTGGAATGTTTGTAACAGTTTACCCTAAAGCGAAGAATGAAAAAAAACTTCATGAGTATAAACTTGCGACTGAATAATTACATGCTAACTCACCCAGTACTCACCTAGCCTATTTCTCAGAAAGCACATGACACAGTCAGCAATCAAAAATGGACCCCTTCCTGTGGACTAGCCTACTTTTCCCAGTCACAGAGACTCCCAGCAACCTCTGCAGTGCAGCGGTATAAGTGAGCTGAGTTTGCAGATTAGACCACCTGCCTCAACAATCCTGCCATCCTATTTATACCCATGACAATAAATTACTGCTGGCGAGCTGGAGACCAGGCTCCAAAAGGGGCCGACTCTACATATGAGCCGTGAGAAAAAGACAAGCACTAATGGACGCAGCAGTGACCTTATTCTTTCATTATTTATTTCACTTTAAATGAGGAATTGAGTTTATTTACACCAGTTACATGTGCCAGGTACCTTTATATAAAAGTGCAGTTAAACTAAGACGCTTTGAAGGAGATCTGCTGTCGGCTGTACACAAACAAGAAACGCATTCTGGTGGGCTGACGTCTTTTCATGAGTTTCGCTTTGTGCACGCAAATGAAATCTTGTGTTCAGTTGTTGAAACAGCTAAGTCTGTCAAAAGACAGCACTGACAGGAAGAGCTGGAAACAATATATATTGGTTAAAAGCTGTTGTTTTGCTTCAGAATTCATTATTTATATTGGATATAAACACAGAACCGAAAGTGGGCCAATATCAGTCATTACATGACAAACTAATATTGATATTTCATTGTTCATGCTCAATTCCTCTTTTACATTTAGGTCACCTTTGCCATCTGGTGACTAAAGTTAATATTAATACTGTTAAATGTAATATTTAGCAAAATCTTAAATTTAATATTTATTGGACTGTAAACTCCAACTAAACTAGTTTGAGTAGGGCAAACTTAAATTAAACAAATTAGTTCAATCAAACAAACTTTTATAGTATTTAGAACTTTTTCTTTTGAGTTCACAAAACTGGCACATTTTAAGTAATCTGAAATGTTTCCTTGGTTTGAGTTGTATGAACCTCTTTACTTATTACTTCTACTTATTCTTTTAATTTAGACAAACTTAAATTTAACTGAAACTGGGCTGGGATTTCTATTTCCTAGCATGCTTTGCCATGGCACTCGAAAGGGAGAGTAAATGCTAATGAAAATAAACATGAAAATAATTGTATCAGCCAGAATTGTATTATTGGTGCAACCCTAAACATGATCTTACAAAAAGGTCCTTAAAATCCAAAGCGAAATGTATTCATTAACATGCCATAGGCTGAATAGGAGGTTACACTAAAATATGGTATGATTTAAAATATGGTAACAAGTCTAAAACACGGCAAACACTGGGCCAAATATTGTATTAATTTTAACCATTACCAAGTAATCAACTTCATACAAAAAAACACCTCAGAATATGATGCATCAAAATAATACATTTCCTTTCTAAATCTGTTTTCTAGTCTGTTTATTTTGTTATTTTATCTATGCATAAATTGTATGGTTTGTTGACCTTTACCATTTGAATTTTGCATTATTTTATTATAACAGAGCCGTGGCCCATTTTTTTGGTCTCGAGACACTAAATTCAGCCAACATTGCTCTCTTTTTGCCCAGAAGTTATACAATTGATTGATTTCTTTACATTCAAAAATCATCTAAATATAAGAGCATTTCCTCTTAGACAAATCAATGAGCATGTTGAGGAAGAACACCGCAGTCGTTCTCCTAGCAACACAGCCTGACAAGCGCTGCATGTCAATGTGAGTCATAAGAAGAACAACTGTTTCAAGTATGCGGGGCCGTCTGCTTGTGTAAAAGAGAGAACTATTCAGAGCATGTTACTAATACCTTACACTTGGGCACTTGTCAGGTTAGTTTCTCTCCCTCTAGCTTTTGGCCTGATACCCTGCTTAATGCCATTTAAGCCTCTATGACACCCACAAGCACAGTTTCAGAATGGTTGGCCTAACTCTGGCTCAGACAGAGGGCTAATGTTAATCTCAGTAAACAAAGCTGTTAGGCTCCTGACTGACAAGTTTAATTGTAATCCTCTTGGATGCGGTCTGCAATGAAAAAGCAATCAAACACAGTCTAGTGGAAACTTGACTAAAACATCTGGGACAGATGGAGCAAGTCGATTATTGATTAAACCAGAGTGTGTCGTCGGGACAGCTCAGGTACCTTGGTGTCCCAAATATAAAACCAGAAACTTACGAATCTGAGAAAATTTGTAGCTGTGTTTTTCAACTCATCACCACGATTGCTAATGTATTCTGGGTGGTTACCAGGGTGTTGCTATGCAACTCATAATGTGTTTTTGATGCACTGCTATGCAAACTTCTATGATATTTCATGGACTGATATTGCTAGGGAGAGTGTTTCCAAGCATGTTATCGTTCACTAGGTTTCTGAAAGAAAATCTGAAATGCTCTTCTATTGTGCTTTAAGACTTGAGGTTATTCAAAAGCCAACTTTCTTGAATAATTCTTAGAACAATTCATTTTTAGCCTGAGAGGAAACTGGAGGCTGGTCAACACTAACAGCATGCAATTAAACTGCTTGTTCTGTTCAACAGAAGAAAAAAAATTTGTGTTAATAACAAAAAGTACCATTACTTGTCATTGACAACTTTTATATAAATTACCTGCCAGAAACCCTGACACATACAGCAATGAAATGTGGTCAGAATGAGGGATTGTACAGCACAGTGCATCGATTATCCACATATGAGTGATGAATTTATTTGGATTGTGAGACTGCTACTTTAATTTGCTTCTAATTTACGACATAACACAAATGAGCAATACCTCTAAACTTTAATAGACATTAGGGCTCATTTGTGCAGCATCTGTGATCCTTTTTAAAGAACATTAATAACGGCTACATTTAATAGATATAGCCGATAATAGGCATATAATTGATGTCTCTGTGCATTTCCTTATGCTGTGGTTTTAATCAGCAATTTGCATGCGAGAAACAGAATTTTATTCCTCAACTCCAATTGGCCACAACACAAAATAGAGGTGAAAGTAGACCATAATTAATGTGCTGCCTGCATTATAAGAGCAAAAAAATTGCCTTCACACCATCCCGATGAGCATTATAGTAGTGTGTGTGTGTGTGTGTGTGTGTGTGTGTGTGTGTGTGTCTGTTGGCAACACAGGAATAATTGTTCTGTGAATTGTAATACTCTGCATAGGCGTGTTAAAGAAATAAACTCAAATAGAGGACAGGGGCTTCCTGAAAAGCCCACACTATTCAACATTACAAATGACTTATACAGCAGGAAGCAATTTCACTTCTCTCAACCCTTTGGATGTTTTAAAACATAATATCATGCAGATATGAGAAATTTCAATCTAATCTACTGAATAAATGGGCTTTTCTCAATTGAACCAAAGGTCATGTTAAACGCTGGATTCATTTAATACTGTCCGCAATCCTTTACCATTAGTTGGTTTATTTGCACTGTAGGTTTGGTCACAGTGGTACAATTTTAAATATCACAGCACACAATTCAACTAACTCCATGTTTTTAAAAGTTGAATATCATTGCAAATATTAGCAAATTCAAATATTAAATTAATTATTCATAAGAAAACATTTTAAACACTCTAACATCTCTAAAGTGATTTATAATTGCATTGTGTCATCAAGTTAAATGAATAAAAAATAAAATATTCTGAACTTTTTCTACATTTCAAGTAATCGGTTTCAAGTAATGTATGTGCCAAAAACACATCAATTATTCTGTTTTGATTACAATTGATAAGCGATGTCACGTAATACGCAATTACGTTGAAAAGGTCACGCGTAGGCGTAAGTACCGAGTCAGTGTTTACAAATGTGAGGACCATATACACATATTCAAATGTCTTTGTGTCAGTTTATCGTTTAAAATGCTAATTTCGTGTGCGTATCCTGGTTTTAATATTAAAAAGGCTAAAAGAACATTTTCGTCAGGACAGAAGCGTGACCTTTTCAACGTAATTCCGTATTACGTGACGTCACAGAACAGAGCAAGGCGAACATTTGTGCTTATAAAACTTAAACATTTTTATTTATTTCTTAAATGACCGATCGTTTCGCTAGATAAGACCTTTATTCATCGTCTGGTGTCGTTTAAAGCCCTTTGAAGCTGCACTGAAACTGTCATTTGGACCTTGAACCGTTTGGGGTCCATTGAAGTCCATTATGGAGAAAAATCCTGGAATCTTTTCATCAAAAACCTTCATTTCTTTTCGACTGAAGAAAGAAAGACATGGACATCTTGGATGACATGGGGGTGAGTAAATTATCAGCAAAAGTTTTTTTTTAAAGTGAACTAATCCTTTAAGTGCACTTAAATGTTGTTGAATAATATTGGTTTAGTCCAAATTTTCTTAAGAGACACGATCACTTTATATGATGAACAGATTTAACCTAGGCTTTTATTCACATCTAAACATTGGACAACACACATCAGTTGTGGTATAAAAAAATATATATATATATATATATGAACCAACAAGGTTTGTTCTCGTACGTCAAGCAAGTATGGTTGCGCTTCCGTTTATGATCGCTGATCAATGATGTGAATAAAAGCCTAAATTAAATATGTTCAGCTTATAAAGTGATCATGTCTCTTAAAAAAAATCCAACTAAACTGCTCAATTCATATGGATTATAGTTCTATGATCTCTTTATGAACTATCTGAAGTGTCAATGTGGTAGTTATGTAGACTGTCAATGGAGGGACAGAAAGCTCTCACATTTCATAAAAAAATATCTTCATGTGTTCCAAAGATGAATGAGAGTCTTACGGGTTTGGAATGACATGTGGGTGAGTAAATGATAACAGAATTTAAATTTTTGGGTAAACTAACCTTTTAAGAAATATAACTGTTTAGACGGAAAGGATCTCAAACTGACTAGCTGAAGATTTTACTGTAGACAAGACACGGTACTTCCTTGTACTAACAACAACAATGAAAAGACCCTTCACGATAGCTAGTTTTATGATGAACTGTTACAGAGCTACATAAGGCAATATATCGGTTAAATAAAATACCTTACTCACCTGTTGAGTAGTAAACATGCCATCTCTGCATCGCTTTTAAAACATCAAATCCCTCAGTTTTCGCCATCTTTATAAGCCAATCCAATGTTGATTCTCGTTTTATTACAAGCTCTGTCGTATTCTTTTTTGCCAGCAGACTCTCCTCTGTTCTGGCAATTTTTAAAAGAAAAAAACATTCAAAAAAAGATTCCCCAGTGGTTCGAGATTTAGCGTGCTCCATGTTAACTTTCTCACTCATTGTGACTAACCTATTGAACTAAGCTGAACTAAACTATTCCACTCCTGCACACGTCTCCATTTACGGATATGACAAGATACCCGCAGACGAAGAAGGATTGATGATGTATTGACACGTTTAAATTGTTTATTTTTAACAAAAAAACAAACAAAAAACATACAAAGTTACATAGCGCACCTTTAAAATACATCAGTTCAAGTATGGTAAATGTTTCAATAAGGATTTGAATGTAGTCTCAGAGTCCTGAATACTACACCGATAAAACTCTAAGACCAGAAACTCTGGGAGTGTGTGAGTTCAGAGATATCACAATTACAAGCCTCAGACACCCTAATCACTTGAATTGGTCTGGTGGAAATGCAATTTTGCAAGGAAACTTGTGAAATTTGTGAGCTAGGCACTTATAAAACGAAGATTTGAAATGAGTTTTAGGCTGCTTGCTGAACAAGCTCGGTTTCACGAAAATTATTCACAATTTATTAGTGTGAAGCAGAGAACTAGGGGCTCAGAGTCTGCTGGGATATTACACTCGTCTTTCATGAGTTTCCTTAACGTTTCTCTGCGATGAACTTCCTGGAGCTTCAGTGCTGGTACATTTTATATGGATACTTCATAATCAGCCAGAGGCAGCAAAAAAAAAAAAAAAAAAGAAAAAAAAGATACTTCCCTTTGAAAATAAGCACTAGAGCAAATGAATCCCAAAGTTATGTATATGTAACCCAGGAGGGGGAAAAAAAATGCACACCCGTTGTGACTTGACAAACTAATTCTCCCACGTACATGCTAATTAATTAGCACCAAGGGCTGTAATGTAATGGGGTTCTATAGCCTGCTAACATATGCCATTTATATATTGCAGCCAAAATAATGAGAGAGGCAATAATGGCCATGCTTATGGTTTCTAAGTGTATTCTAAAGAGGCTGCAGGATTTTCATTTTTATGCAAGGCTGTTAATCAAAATTGATTGGGCCTGAACAATTTATGACAGAAAACCCTGCAAACTACGCAAATTTCCACATTGATCATTCACAACCCAAAAGCATCTAGCAACAGTCCTAATTACACTCACATTCATATCAGACCGACACTAGTTTAATGAGACAATGCTAAGGTAATACTCGTATTGTGCTAGATCTTACCAGAGCAGCTAATCTTATCCACACACCCCTGTCAAGCTACAATGTAATCACTGTTAATTTATGTCATGGATCAAACCTAAAGGTTAAACATTGATTACTGGGTGTTGATTTACAAGGAACTGCTTCACGCAGCCCTTCAATTTACCTTTAGTGTGCCAGCAAGCCTGATTTATAGCAGGTTAAAAGGATTAATAAAGCCACTAGAGTCAACCATACTGTTATACAGCACATTTAATTTGATGCAGATGGAAAAGAGGAAAAAACTGTGGTAAGTTTAATAAGTCATACCGTTTTAAAATTCGCCTAAGTACACAACAGAACAATACACTGATTATTCTGACTCAAGTCTACCAAGCAAAGCAACAATTAGTGTTAATTTCGTTAACGAAAACCATGACGAAAAATTGTCAACAAGCTTTTTTCATATGACCAAGATGAGACATTGACATTAAACGATAATTGTGACTATTGCTGCTTTCACATGCTATCAGAAATGTCCTACTTTCCACTTCTGAAGATGTGATTACGAGCTCGTTGAATTTAAGTGCTTTGTTCTCAGAAAGAACAGCAACAATGGAGGACACCAGGTTTACTCTTGCTAATTTATTGTGAAAACCAAAATTATTTAGCATCCCATTCATTGACAACCATATAAACATTCACCATACTATCTAGATCCCCAGCTTGCTTATGATTCTGGAATTTGGTCAAATACAGGCTAATTTCTCTGCGAATAAAACATACAACACGCTTCAAATGATTATTCATATATGTAAATATGTTCTACTTTAATGACAAAAGGGCTCCAAACTGCAATCTTTTTTCCTGCCGATGCGACTCAATTTTGTTTGAGCAGCACTGCACTGGGAGATCCAGTGAGAAAGAGTTTGAATTTGCCGCTGCATTAATAACATCACAGAGATATCTAGTGAAAAGCATTTAAATTTGGAACAGAATTCTGTTAAAAACCATATCAGACCAAACAGCGCTCATGTGGAAACCAGGAGAAACATTGTGTTATAGAAGGCTTTTCAATTCATAAATCACCAACATTCACCACAGATTTAATGTAGCAACGCTAACTGTAACCATGGTATTGTGGCAGAAATAGTCAAATGGTTTTACATAATTCATTTCAGGGTTGAACTACCTTTTGAGAGTGAAATTGAAGTTGAAATGCAACTTTTCAAGGACTTCCAAGTGCTTTACACATTTTCCAGCACTTCAAAGCTCTAAATATTATAAAATTTTAGTATTATTTTTAATATGATGATTTGTAAAAGTAAAAGTTTAAAGATGTAGAAAAAACTAAACATTATTTTTTTTTTGAAATTACCACTATAACCAGTAGCACTTATTGACTTGGCCATTTCCACTTCCTAAAATATTGGGGGGGGAATAGTAAGTCAATTCTTCAAATTGTGACTGAATTATACAGAAAGCAAGTAAAGAGAGCTCCTTTTATAATCATTGAAGCTGTCGGTTAGTTCAGTATGATACTATATAAGAAGAAAGAAATTTAATAGTAGAATATTTACATTTTCCCTATAAAAATTAGGCTTTTGCATGTTGTTAATAAAAGTTAATTTCATCTGCATCTCAATTCAAACTCAGAGCTTTACTGTCCAATTTCCAATAAACAAACATGTAATATTATTAGTTCTGCACTTATTCACTTGCACTTACCTCAAACTCCTAATTACTGCTCATGAATAGTTAGTAAGGTAGTTGTTTTAGGATGTAGGTACTAGGACTGGGGCGGTATGGATTTTTTCTTACCGCGGTTGAAAAGCAAGAAATTCCCGCGGTATTGTGGTAAACCGCTATTAGCACCATCCTATGAAATACTGCGCCACCCCCATAGGCTCATTTTGTAAATGTAAGAAACTAATTTAAGACGCACAAACTGGGTGCCGGTGCAGTGAGACATGCTTGCTCAGCCAGATTCGGCTCGAAGTTGTTCATCTTCGGATGCGGGGCCGTGCGCGATGTTACAAAGAGTCTTGCGCACCCAACGCGCGTGACCGCCCACACCGCAATGACGTCATTTTTGCCGCGCGCACCTTCACGCTCGTGCGGACGCGTCGAGTATAAACAATTAGGCTTTAGGAAATTGAACTTAATAAGGAACATGTTTATTCAACATTTATTATTTCACATTTAGAACAGGAACATTTAGAACAGAAATGGAATGATGTCTAGACAAAACGTGCACATGTCCAGGCACTTTTTTTTTTTTTTTTTTTGGTGATGACGGTGACGAGCTCAGACCCGCGGTAGGGGTCACGTGACCGCGGTAATGCGGTAACCGTCCCAGCCCTAGTAGGTACACGTTCGTTAGCACATTAATGTGTGCTTTATAAGTACTAATAAACAGCCAATATCCTAGTAAAATGCATGCTAATAAGCAACTAGTTAATATTAGAATTGTACCCTAAACTAAAGTGTGTTTTACATCACAAACAACAGCTGTTTTACCAGGGGTGTGTAGACTTCAGAATAAAATCTGCTGCAATGTATGCAGGCCCAGTTTGAATAATACAGGAAACTGTTGCCATCATAAAAATGGTATGACAAGAACATTCTTCCTGACCCCAGAGCATACGGCCTGTGCAAAACAGCTAAATTACTTTTTCAGGGCTTTTAACCCAAGCCATTTAATCCCACAAAGTTTAGAGAGTCATTGTAGAGAGCAGAGCAAAATGAGACGTCTCTAAATCACTGCAATCCCCCGTCCCTCAGCTCTGATCCCGGCTGCTATTAGTTGGCCCCTCTGAGACAACAGCCCTAGCCGTGCGGGGATATTACGGATGACCACACATGCATCACAAATGAAAATACCAAAATCCAATAAATCCACACATACGGGTGAGGGGTGAATACATTCACAACATGTCAAACAAATGGATTTGACACCAGTAAAGAGAGTCTGAGAGTCTTAGTCTGTGTAAGAAGCAATCAACTTCATCCTGTTGAGGTGGGACAACTTTTCAAAATGGGTACACTTCTGGTTATATAATAATGGACATTGTTACACTATAGTTGTATGCAACCTAAATGCTGCCATCTTAGCTCATCTAGACACATTTTTGTGTCACCAACTGCCATGTGACTTAAATTACTTGATAGAAAAATGATGTCGTCATGAAAACGCTGTTTCACCAAAACGTTCACAGTCCCAAAGCTTTCGCTAGTGGCTATCCTGCTTAGTAGAGCATGAGCAGACACACCAAAAACAACAATCAGAAAACTGTTCATTTTACACTTTTAAGGGGGAAAACTGTCACTTCTTAACACTTGTTTTTCCAACCCAAATGCTGGTATATTTTTTCCCATGGATCATGAAAAAAGAACTAGGCCTATATTTTTTTATTCAACAGGTCATTGGCAGGGACGATTAAAATTGTTAAATTGTCGGTTCTTCACAAAGCTTCAGAAGGGTGTAATGGTTCACAAAATGCACGGTTCGGTTTGATACGATACACTGGTGTTGTCACGGTTCGGTACGTTTTCTATACAGTAAAAAGAAAGAAATGGCAGAGAAATTTCCTTGATTTATTTTAATTAAAACTAACATCATAAAGTATGATAATTTTTTACTTTGAGCAATGAATGATGGAGCAATACTTGACTTCTTAGGAGCATATAAAACAAAAACAGCTCCTAGCTACTTGAAACAAAAAGAAATGTAATATTGTTAAACAAAGGTTTATTTTTTATTTCAGATTAACATTTGAGGGCAGCAATTGTATTCATAATGTCTAAATAAAACCGACGTAACGTTACTTGAAAGCATCGTAGCCTACTATTCCTGCCAAACTTCCATGGTTACAGTGAGTGTTACTACAGTACAAATCCATGGTGAATGTTGCTGATCTGTGGACACTGGATTGTTCAATAACGGATAAATGTGAATGCTTCTCACTAGATCTCGTAGCGATGTTATTACTTCAGTGGCGAATTCAAATGCTTTCTTGACTGGATGTCTTAGCGCTGTTTAGTAACAGTGGCGCTTGATCAAGATCGGCTCGCGCTGCAATGGTCCAAACTGATAAACGGTCTGTGATTCCGTGAAACACAAAATAACGAGTAGCGCAGTTTCATTCTTCTTTCATCACGTTTGCCATTTGACGTCGGGCAATGTTGTGGTCGCGCCAGCGCGCGCTTGCCACGCGCCTACATTTGAAATAACGAAATTTGGTCGGCAGGAAAAATGGTCCAATGATCGAACGGTTCAATACGAATACGTGTATCGTTACACCCCATATTTTTCTTTTTTAGCTTAATAGTAGTGAACAGTAGTAAGATTCTTACAAAAATATATAATTTGTTGTGCAACAGAAGAAATTCATATTACACATGAATATAAAGGTGATAAAAGTCCAGTAAATGTGTAAATGAAGCCAGCTGTTCTGTCTGCATGGGCTAAAGATATCCCCCTGTGACAGAAGTCCTGTCTCTCAAATAATCTCCTGGATTTGATAGTCCAGGTGTTTTGAAGAGCACAAGCTTTTAAAGCTTAACTGAAAGATTAGGATAGTTGTGGTAGTACTTTCTTTTTTGATCCACATCACATGGCAAGATCGTAAAAAGAGAGCAAAACCAGGCGTTTGTCATCATAGTCGCTTCATGTCACTGCATTCAGAATTCATCACCTAAATAATGGTTTGGATCCCTCAGTGACTAATATTCACATTGATTTACTGTCCATGAGAAATATTTGTTGTTTATGGGTGGGGGAGTTTGGACAGCCCCTCAATCATGTTAGGAGCAGGCTGGTAATTCAATTTTCGAACTGAAATGAACTCTGCGGGCAGGTGTTGTTATGACTTAAACCTAACAAAACTTATTTTACAGAGCAATGATACACTGATATTTGATCTGTTTTAGATGTATGCTTTCAAGATCCAAAAAAGACTCAATCAAGGATATTAATTATAGAGCAGAAAAAAAAGAAACATTAAATTTAACTCATCAGTAAGCTTTGTTTAATAAGAAATAGTAATATCAGCACCCGACTGAACACTCACATAAGTCCACAGAGCTTTGAACTATTTCATTTGGGATTACGCATAAACAATGCCTGGAATCTTTAAACCTCAAGACAGGGAACTTGTTGGATGTGCAGACAACTTTTCTGGTTCGTTCTCACTATGAACCACTTGAGGCGTTCGCTGTTAATCCATCCAAGAACAAATAATATGCTAGTATCAGCCTCAAACTACAGTCTAGCCTCAGGTAGTCAAAATTTCTTACATTCATTTGATCAAAAAATACAGTGAAAATAGCAATGTTGTGAAATATTATTACACTTCAAAATAACCATTGACCAAAGTTGAGAATAGTGCTGCTTAATATTTTTGTGGAAACCCTTTTTTCAGGATTCTTTGCTGAATAGAAATAGAAATATTTTGTAAAATTAAAAATGTCTTTCACTTGATTAATTGAATGCATCCCTGATGAATCAAAGTATGAATCAACCCCAGACAGTTGAAGGATAGTGTGTATTGAGAAAAAAAATACAATGAAAAAGAAAACAGCACACAAAAAAAAAGCCAGGAGATTTCTAGCAGATCTCTACACTCTACAGTCTAAATCAGGTTTATAGATCAGAGATTTCTACAAATCCAAAATGTCTTTTGTGCATAAGTGTCTACAATCTGCTGTAGTTTCAAAGCAATACAACACAATCAAACCAGTCACAGTACATCTGGAATTTAGCTGACACTTTAAACACTTTAAAACAGAGCCATTTTATTCAAATGAATAAACAGATTAACAATGAATGTGTCTATGGTCTACACAGTCCACATACTTTTAGGCTATATTGGCAGGTTTGGTTCGATTAACAGAGCAATCGCACCAGAGTTTGTTTTAGTGTCAACTGCGACTTCTTGCAGCAGATCTTCAATTGTATGCGTAACAGTGGAATTCCTGGTGCTGTTTTGACTCCTTTACACATTTTATAAAGGATCTAAAGCATATTTTTAGGAATGCTCTGATCAGGCTTTTACAGACATTAAAGGTGCAGTATGTAATATTGACAGATAGTGGTAGAAATGATTACTGCAGTCCAAATTCAAAATATTGGAGAGAGTTGTTGACCCAACCCCTCCTCAGACTCAATGCTCACGCAGGTTGCCAGTCTGAAGACACGCAACAGGATCAAGCGCAATTTACATTTATTTATTTAGCAGACGCTTTATTTATTTGCAATTGACAATGGAAGGCGACAAGACTTATAAACTTACCGTGTGTGAGTTTTATTTGCTGGTTTCCATGGCTGCAATACGCCGCATTTCCCACTAACTGGCAACTTGGGGTGTCGAAATATCATAGGGTAAATTTGCAACGTGCTATAATCGCACAGACCAAAACAAAAACACACATTCTGACACGGAACGCACATTTCAAAGTAAAATAACTGGCTGTTGCGTTGTTTTTCAGAGAAACTAGAATGTGAACTTAGCATGTTTCCTAAATATCTGCAAACACATTATGGTACTTTTATGCTTTAGTACAGTAAAAACAAAAAACAAAGAGCACCTTTAATTCAGGGCCTGAATTTTGTTTTGGAAAATGAGTGGATTTCCCCCTTAAGTGGAATTATTTTATCCGTGCTGGGCAGAGATTGAGACGGCGCAAATGCAAGCATGTTATGCCATACCTCTCAAAGCAGGCGCGTGTCTTTTTTGCGTCATCAGCATGAGATTGGCAAATTGAGAGATCACTGATCGAGTCATTAGAAGCCATTATCGATGAAAAGCAATCAGTAGCCGATCAATCGGAGCAACCCTACAAAATATACATTGTAAAAGCAGGGTTTGGTGTTAAAAAATAACATTGTGAACGCGAAGCGAACTAGGACTAAATGTATCAGTTTGTTTTTTGGCCTTGACCAACTACAAGTGTGAACAGTGTACACACACTTAAAGAAAAGCACTTAATGCCAGGCTCACACTACAGGAGTTTTAGGCCGATTTAACCCAGATTTTCCCCTCCCGAGAATCGGAGGAAAAAATCTTGTCGAGGACCTCGAGCGGTTGCGATGTTCGGTGCAGATTAAATGGTATTGTGAGGCGTTCACAGATCGAATCTTGGACCTCCCGATCTGCTCTAACACAAATCGATCTGATCAAATTACCTCATCTTTTGCGGTCAAAACTGATTACATTCACACAAGCAGCGTGCATATGATGCTGCCTTGGCCAATCGCGCTATACTGCCGCTCTCGACAATGTACCTTTTTAAATGTGGGCATTTAGCACTTACTAGCACGAATAACAAATATAGACACAGACTGTGCAGAAATTTATTTAAGATTCAAAGTCTCTTCGCTACTGTTGCGATCCAGAAGGATCACTACAAATAAGGGGAGACGAATACCTTTACATTGCAAAATATCTGAGCTTTATTTTACATTCTTTGAAAATGAGCCGAGAATCGACCACCTAAAGCCACAGGTATTGACACAAAGGACAAGAAACTGCTACAAAGTCTAACGCAGCCCCAGAGCAGACTCTCGCCGACAGCAAACATGCAGCTTTTGTAGGGAATGAAGAACACCTGCACGCCGCAATCAGCCAGTCACCTGAAAACAATACAGTACGCCACACACACACACACACACACACACACAAAATGCACTGGACCAGATTTAGGGGGATAAATATTGTCCGGGTTGTTAAAAAAGGTGTGACTGCAGAGATGGGGTACGCAGAAGGATGTTAAAAGGCTCAGGGGGTACGACACTCTAAAAAGTTTGAGAACCACTGATCGAGCACAGATAGTAATACGGGCAATTCAATTCTTACCTACAATTCTCGCTGAAGAACTGACAATCCATGTTAACCTCCCCCCATTTTCTCATTCACACTCTTTTAAGCTTTAGTTTTTTCTCACAACAAACAATATTTATTGATTCAGCAAGTTGTCTTGTTACAGTATCCATTTTGTTCACATCAGCTTTTCCGCTTTCCGATCTGCTGCGTGAATCACGCAAGGCCCTTCCTCTGGCACGATAATCTTATGCCGCGTTCCAGGCAACCTGTAACACGTGTTTTTCCAATCTTATACCCGTGAAAGTCACTGGAATGGCAGTCAAACCCGTGACTTCCCTCCCGTGAACTCGTACTAGATCGATGTACTCCCAGTTACTAGCTCTGACGTCACATAGCCCGCGAAACCATACAAAACAACAATGGCAGCCCCTATGGATGCAGTGTTTCTGCAGGCGGTACACGGTGAGAATACACAGGACAATATAACGTTGCAGTCAAATTAATAATAATATAATAATAATGATAAATAATACCAAATACATTTCCAAATATACAAATAAAAGGTATAACAGCTTATCTTGCCTTATGCGCCGTTTTTCCTCCTCCGTTTCCCTCAAATAAACAAGGAGTAAGCACCTTTGGCGACAGAAATTATTACAAATGCGCATTCGGTTTGTTTACATCTAGCTACCACAATGCCTTGCGCTCAGGTAGTTTGGCGTGACCGGCCTGGAACGCTACAAAGTTGTGAGTCGTGGTTTGAAGTTGTGATTTACGTGCTCAAAAACCTGCCTGGAACGCAGCATTAATAACATTTTGTAGTGTGTGATGCGATGAGATGTAGTGTGTGCATGTTTAATATTTGAGGGAAGAAAATCTGCAAAGATTCTGCTTAAGTGTGTGCTGCAACCAGATTTCACAATCGGTTAGGATTTTAAAACTCCTGTAGTGTGAGCCAGGCATAACTTGCGCAGGACACAAAAAGAAGAGTACTTGAAACATATGAAACATATGCACTTAAAGGACATATATACACATACACATATAGGTGAAACCGGAAAAATTTTAATATCGTGCAAAAGTTATGATTTTGATGATTATGGCTTACAGCTTATGAAAACCCCAAATTCAAAATCTCAGAAAATTTAAATATTAGCCTACATGAAATAAAAAGGATTTTAAATACAGAAATGTTGGCCCTCTGAAAAGTATAATCAAGCATACGTAGTTATATATACTAAATGTTTCACCTTTTAATTTGAATTACTGAAATACACAAACTTTTGCACGATATATAATTTTTCGAGTTTCACCTGTAAAGGCCTATACAACAGGAACAGACAAAAACAAGCTCCCTATCAAAACAATTAAAATGTGTCCAATGACTCCTGACTATTCGACCTAATCAATCTGGAGTTTCTCTGACTCCGGTTAGCCGAGACACTAATATATGCCTGTGATTCAAATGACATTGTTAAAAATAGCAAAGGCACCCACACGTTGCATCTGTCTGAACTTCTCCTTCAGGCTTTGAAAGAAAGAGTCTTTTAACATTGCTATATTTATACCTCTCTAGGGATTGACAACATTCACTCTCCTCACTCCCATTCCATGTTTTTTTTTACTCATGTTCAACTTTAAGAGGATCTGAGAGAGCGGTATACTGGAAGCTTGACGCTAAACGAGAGGGACCGATTAAAGCACAATGCCGGATAAACATCTTTATCTGCACATTAACATATTTCCACAATCCCAATGCAAACAAATCAGAACGGCTGTATGCAAAAATAGTTTGAAGAGATTTATGCAGATTGTCATGTCACGCACACAAAGCTTATTATTTCAAGTCTTGCGTAATTGCGCCTTGATAAAAACAACTTTAGGACTTCTGAGACTTTACAAAGATGCCTGAATGCCTACGAGATAAATTGCACGATTCAATTTCGGACGAGGATGAACTCTAATGGGTTTCATGAAGTGAATATAATGGTGCTACCTGACCGCTCGGGTTTCCAGGTGTCATGGCTTAAAGACCAGTGCGAGAGCCATCGCTCTGTTGCTCAATCACGACGCCTCTGCAATAAACAGTGGGAGGCCAATTAGAGCGTGGAGCTTTCGCTTGAGATGACAGAAGGTGATTCTCGGAGACCCTGATAAGGATTATTGTGGATAGTATTATATAATGCATAAATTATCAGGCTCTCAAGTGCAACTCTTGAGGGAAAAGAGATCACTGATTAAAAAGTACAGCCTATAGATGTGTTGATGAGCTGCGGTGTCTAAATATTGAATATGAAATTACATGAATATGACACTTTTATGAAATATTATTAATGATTGCAAGCTTCACTATTCGAACGAGTATTGCTCATGTAGGGTCAATGGCATGACACTCCTTTTTTTTCTCCTATATGCAGTCATACATACAGTGACTTGCATAAAACCCTTCTATAATGAGGAGGTTTTTATTTTTATATTTTGGGAGGGGGGAAATAAAGTCAGAAATGTCAGGGTGATACAATTATTCTGATATCAGAATAAAATAAAAGGCCCCATTAAAATAATGACAAAATTACTTCAAAAGAACCCTTAGTTTGGCACTTTTATTTAGGCTATTTATTTATAGGTCAATAATCATTACGATTTGGGGAAAAAACGCATATTCTGTCCATCAATCAAAGTAAAACATAGTAAACAAAGTAAACTAAATAAAACAGGAAATGATGTCAGAGACGACCCTGCAGACCTTCTTGACTGTCAAGATCAATAGATTTCTTAAAATATCAGTTCATTTCATTAAGTTCAAGGTTAAAAATGCCATGTAGTACGACTCCTCAAACTGTATAATGACTAAATAATTCAGAATATTTGACAAAATAAATAAATAAATAAAAACATACGGATTTAAAAATGTAAATAAAATATTTTACTTTTTACATGCCGGTTATACCACGTCATTTTTTTTTTTACATTGGTCATTGGTCATTACATTGAACCTTTCAAGAAAATTGTATAGATGTTTTTCAAAGCCGTATGAAACAAATATGAACACAAAGAGAACGTTTATCAAAGGCAAAGCTTGTTCTGATGGGCAGATGAAGACCAAATAGCCATATTGATCGCTGACATCAATTCCCATCTACATCTCACTTATTTTTTAACTGCCTTTGAGGGTCAACAAACTTTTGTGATGAGAGACACTACTGGCCCTTCTAGAAGATGAACAAATACAACAGCAGCCGAGACAGAAAATAAATGTCTGCTAAATGGGGCTATTGTTTCAAACATTAAAACGGTGTCTCTGCAAAGGACAGTGAGTGTGGCCCAAGGCTTTCAAAACACGTTCCACTGAGGTCAGGGTGTGATGTTTTCTAACGTCAGACACGTCAACAACAGTGAAAGCAAGAAAATGCAATATCACAGCAACTCAACAGGATCCCATAAAAACTAAAAACCCATGATTAACTGAGAAGACTGAGAAAGACAAATAAATGTGCTAAATATAACTAAAACGCATTACTTGGGAAATGCATTTTGTTATGGATCTGATGTGCTATTGATCTGAACAAACTGCTATGGTTTATTTACTCATTTTCCCATAATCTGTTCACCCCCTTCCAATTTTTGTTTTTGTTGTCGTTTAATATTTCTGGAATCTGTTTTAATTCAATTGAAATACTCAAACTCATGTCTAATCAATTGAATTCACAACACTTAGTGACGTGACTCTCAGAGCAGCTCTAGAGATGAAGCTTGTGTGTTGTGTGTTCTTATAGTGAGACAACAGATGCTGAAAACACCACGGGTGTCATGTGTGCTAAAGTGTATTAGTAAAAAATTGTGCTGTTAATTTACACAGAAACATGCAGAACATCCAAACTTCATATTTAAATCTTAAAGCAACTTACACCGCTTTAATGTTTCACATACACTAATCCATAATGTTTCAGACACTAGTCCATATCGCAAAAAAATATTTATATATATTACATTTTTGTAAACTTCTATAACTTTTTTTTACTTCTATAATAATCTGCGAAGTGTCCCCTTTAAAAACACAAAACTCAGTGCTTTGATTTATTGAAGAATTATTTCCAAATGTAATTTCCAGGTCTATGCTCAAAAGAGTTACACTGACAGTTAACAGGTTAAACAGTTACAACTAGGGCTGTCACTTTTGTGAAAAAATCCTGTTCGATTTTTGAGACATAAGTGTTCATCGAAACGATTGTAAAATCGATTTTCCATGTCTAAAGACGTTTCCATTTCCAACACCAAATATAGACAAATCCACTGACAACTAACAGGCGTTAGGACGAGCGTAAAGAGGGCGCTTGAGACGTGCACAAGTCAGCAATAATTCTGATGATTTATTGGCGTGAAGTTTCGTGCACAATGACAAACAGGAGTGCAACATTCAGGGATTGAAATGAACATCCGCCAACCCGCCAAATGCAGGTAAAAATGAACTTTGGCGGGAAACACTGTGAAATCACGAGCCAATTTGGCGTGTTTCTATGTTTACTCACTTTGCTGGGGAAGTTCGTGTGGCCAAAGCTGCGCGGATTTAGCGCAAATATGCAACTCGTGACTCCTCTTGATATATTTACTACAGCGTATTGCGCAGAATCTGCGCATTTCTAGCTTGCTTGAACACACACGTCACTAAGCAACAAATAACGGCGCGCTTGTTCACTTGCATTGAAGTAATAGTGAATATTAAAAAGCATTTTATTAACAAAAAAGACATTGTTATTTTCCAACATCCTACATGTTCTGTGTACTGTACTGATCTGTCCACCTAAAACGCATTTTTGGTAAAAAAAATAAAAATTAAAAATAGGGAATCGATTTACGTCCTTTTTTTTTTTTTTTTTTTTAAACTTGTGTTGGTTGGTCCAACGAAAATCGATTTTCGAACGTAAAGTAACAACCCTAGTTACAACTTTGAAAATAAAAAAAAGTTGCTAAACTCAGTAAGACACTGGCGCTTTAGGACTACAGTTGAAGAGCCACTACATACAGCTTTTCTTTTTTTATTTGGGGTCTGTAAAATTCTGCATGCACATTCGACAACTAATTAATTTGTTGAAACTTTGAATGCATGTTAATGACCCTAAATGATAAAAAGTCACAAAAAAGAACGAATGGCTAATTTTTACCATTTGTAGCTGACAAAATATTTTTTTGTATTTCAACAAGTGGGGAAAAGCTCATGCTAACCTTTACAAGGTAGGAAGTAACCAACATAAAATATAACCAAGACATGTTATTAATTTGGGTCTTGCCTTACACTAAAATATGGGGTCAAATTGGCTTACGGACATCACAAATGTAATATAAATTGTGTCAAATGCACGTTCATAACCTTAAATGAGAAAAAGTCACAAAATGTCGGGGGGGGAGGTTAAATGACATTTCAGTCAACTCAAAAATTGAAATGGTTCAAACTGACCAGCAACATAACATGAGGGTTAAATTGAAGGATGGACACAAAACATCTAGAAGATGTCCAGAATTTATTTGCACATTCAATCTGAGCCCGAAAAACCATCCAACTGCATAGCAATGCTCACAATAATCAAATAAAACAGCCCAACATTTTATTTTTATTATATCCTTATCAGTAGCAAACACAACTGAAAAAGAAAAGTCCCACTTCGGTAGAGTCATGCTGTTCTTTAACAACATTTAAAAGATCAACAGTTTATAGTGCACATCTCAAACTAGGAAGAAAACCTCTCATGGCACTGCTTTCATATGGATGAGATTAAGACTGAAATCCCTTGGCTCTGACACTCACTGTATGTAATGGAAGTGATGTCAAAATCATCATTGGAGGAAAATACAGCTTTAAAAAGAGGACAGGTCTGCGGGGGGAAATACTCCTTAAAGTCTACCAACCACATATGTTCAACGTGCAAGCATGAAATGTGGCCAAGGAACTCATCACATTATTCCACCCACTGATTCGATTTTTTTGGTCTGCTTGGACATACTCTCAAACTAAGGCCAGAAACACTCTCTGCACAAGCATACAAATGCAAATGCTTGGCCAACGCATTCATGAGTGAAATCTCATTGTGCATAGTAATGCGAGTTATTGCAAAGAGTACATTTCATGCCAAAAAAAACATAAGGGTGTAACACTCATGTCAGGATTTGGTTAAACACACGATACTGATATCACGATATTTTGAACAAAGGCAAAATAGTATGTTTTTTTGGTAAACAGTTAACAAAAAGTAATATTAAAATGACATCAGGGGTGGACTTGAAGCTTGGACTTTGTCTTTCTCCTCCATTTGTGACCTTTCCAACGTATTTACGTAATGCGTGAAGTCGAGGACGCTCATCGCAGAGCTATGAAGAGTGCTGGTTGTTCCAAGCTTCTTCCATTAAGGATTATGGAGGCTACATGCTTCTGTGAACCTTCAATACAGCAGAATTTTGTCATAGTCTTCCCCAGATTGGTGTCTTGATTCAATCTCGAGCTCTACAGGCAGTTCCTTTGAGCTCATGGCTTGGTTTTTGCTCTGATATGCATTTTTAGCTGTTAGATCTTTTACTGAAAGGTGCCTTTCCAAACCATTACCCATTCAATTGAATTTGCCCCAGGTTAACTACACTTAAAGTGTAGTAACATCTCTAAGCGAAACTGGTACGCTCCTGAGCTAAATTTCAAGTGTCCCAGAAAAGGGTATGAATAGAAGCCACTGTAACAATATAATAAGCAACAATAGAGTTTACAGTGGCTTCATAAATGAATTTATAGTTAAAAACCTTGCTGTATTTTTGTTTAGTTCATTAATAGAAGGTACACCGCCATCCTACTCCAACGAAAGTCACCTAAACGCACCCGACGTCATAAACACGACTTCTCACTTTGAAAAAACAAACTTCCCAGGAGGACTTGAATGCACATCAAATTAAATCTCTTTAAACCTTTAATGTTGGCTGAACTATGCACGATATTGTTGCATTTTTGTATTGCAATATATTGTGCCAATATAGTTACATCCTTATTTTTTATTTTGTAATTCATCACACCTTGTCATTTGAAATGAGTTACATATTTCTAAATTGCCACTATGATCTTTTTGCCAGTAATAAAGAGCTGTAGTTTACTATTAGCTAGGCTATATCTTAGAGCAGGAGATGAAGGCTATTCAACCAGTGACAGAGAAAGATCACAGGCATCAGACAGATTTTCATGCATAGGCGAAGGTGTTTCACCATTAATCTTCCATCAGGGGAACAACACGTCTCAGACCTGCATTCATTGGCGTGGACCTATTTTGCCAATATTTTTGAGTTATTTTTTCAACATAACTTCCAATTTCCTCATTCTTTTTAAAGATTTGCACTTTAATAGGCAGTGGCAAAGACAGACAAATGCGAAAAGAAAAAAAAAAACTTTAGAAGGGGAAGAAACATTCATCAAAAAACTAGGCCAATCCGCGTCTTGTTTTAAAAAATGTGCAATATCTGAGGACGTAATGTGATATCCCAGCTCACAGCTGGGAAAAATTCCTAAAACCCAGTGTTGCACATATCAGTTGATTAGTTTAAGAAGTCTTGATTACACACAGACATTATGCATAATTTAATCAGACCGCCAGTAAAAAACCAGCATAAATCTTCAACTCTCTGGAACAAACTGTAATGTTTCAATGTTTTAGATTGCAATTTGCAATCCTCACAAGAAAACACAAATGCACACACTAACATCTGTGAGACCTGCTATTTCACAAGTATTAGCCTATAGTTAGATAATAGTCCAGTGAGTAATTCCTTTCACCAATTAAAAAAGGTCAATCCAGGATCAATGTAAAACAAACAGTGAAACAGATGAATGTCCGTAGATTCCTTGTATTTAAGTCAGAGGGCCAGCCGAGTGTTTCCGCTGCAGTCGGATCATAAATGTCTCATCCTAGAGATATTTGCACAAGTGTCATCTCTGTAAAACCTCTGCTTTCATTAATATTCCCAGTCGCCTGACTGACATTTACATTGCAGGACTACACGAAGATCTTACATTGTCATTTTAATGTAAAATCTACTCTAAAACATTTCAATATGTCACCTCATATGTTACCTCACCACAAAAGGACACCTCTTAATTTTCATCTTCAGCAGCACAACCAGTAATAGAGGGAATCTCACAAAACCTGTCAAGAACATTTTCAGCGTAGATTTTACCCCACAATTCTTTAAGGGCCATTGCACTGATTTTATTTATTTACTGTACATAGATGTATGTTAGGGCTACATAATATTTGAAAAAAACTTTTTATATATATATATATATATATATATATATACTGTATATATAAAAAACATTTGTAATGCTTCTTTGACTTGACCCATGACTTGATATGAAAATCCACCAACCAAATCGCATGAAAATCACACACAAACCATCTATATAGTAATCGTGTTTATTAATTTCTTGTTTCATGTGTTGAAATGTTTCTTTGGGTTTGTTTTTCACGGAGCTCAGAACGAGGTAGTGCACAGGACAGCATCATCCAGAAAGGCAGGATTTATGATCACTAAGGGTGTCACGATTTAAATTTTTAATTAAGGCATAATCTCGAACTTCGATTTAAAAAATTGAATAGTCGATGCTGCCCCATGTCACGTCCGGTCCGGCCAAGCGGAAAAAAAGCACACGTGTTGAAGTGCTGCGAGTCATGCTTGTTTATGCAATGAAAATGATGCCCTTCTCCCGACCCCACCCCTAAGACCTACCCACACTGTGACGTGGGCAAATCAGGTAACGCGGTTGAAAACGCCCCTCTGTTTATGGCCTCCCCCCCTGATCTGGTAACTCCTATTACCGTCTGCAGAGACCTCTATTTGACTGCAGATGCAGGAGACCCATCGACAGAACTTGAACCCCCTCCTCTTTCACTGAAGTACCGTGTGGAAGTATTTGGGATTTCCAGTGAGTAATGTTGACAACGTTCGTGTTGTTGACAAAAAAGCCACAGTTTGCTTTGCAAGCTCTGCTATGTACGTGTACCATATTCTTCCACTGCCTGCACGACATGGCAGGGCATCTCCGCAGGCACCGCAAAAACATAGATTTATCTATTGAACCAACAACTGTAACAGAAACTACTCTTCCGTCATCATTTGGAATTAAACTTCCAAGTAACTCGTGCAAATGCAATTACAAGCGCCTTATGAGTATTCATAGCATGTCCGTAGACATGCAACCTTATTCTGTGGTGGAAAACTCCGGTTTTAGGCATTTAATTAGCGTGATAGAACCACATATCCGTCTTTAGGAAGAACATGAAAAAATGAAAAAAAGAGTCATCATTCTCAGGGAATAAAGAGTAGTTATCTGTGTGGTATATGTTCAACTGTTCGGAAATAGTTTGTTAAAGGACAAGTTCGGTATTTTACACTTAAAGCCCTGTTTTAAGATCGTTTCTGATCAAATAGAATGATTAAGATTGAAATTTGGACACATGCTGCAGGCCCGAGAAATTTCGGTTTCTGTGGTAGCACCCCAACCCCTCTAGCAAGATCACATTTGGGACCTCGGCGTTTATAAAACTCTGCATACGGCCCTGAATTGAAATAAATACTTTTGGTGTCTTGTTAATTTTTTATTTTTTTTTATAAAAGCAGCAGAACTTACATCCATTTTATCAGCAACATAACGCATGAGTGTGAATCCTGCAATATCTGCTTGTGTCCCGTCGGTGTCTGATGGACTGCGAGAGGACAGAACTGTCCGTCTTGTCTGCGCTTTCTTCACTCCTGCCCTCGCTGCAGCCGCCTACACTGGCCTACATTTCAGTTGAGGCGCATCTCAAACGAGCCTAATGTAAGTGGACTTATTTTTTGTAGTCGCAGCTTTGAGCGATTACGCAATCGTGACATCCGTAATCGTAATCGAGATTAGAAATTCGATTAATTGTGCAGCCTTAAGCCCTAATGTAGGTCTTTGATGGTTGTGCCACATCTCGCTGCTTTATCAGCATCTCATGCATGATCACTGGTTTTAAGATGCTGTGTCAATACATATTCTACTTTTAAATATGCATCACAAAATTGTGTAACAATTTTCTTATTTGTTATTTCTTGTTGCATAAAAGCAATATCACACTCAAATCGTGCTGCTGTACTGAATATGAGCACAGCTGTGATAAAGCCAAATTAATAATCTAATCAATCCAAATTAAGGCATTTAACAGAAGTAAACCAGTTCTACTAAACACTTACTTTTTTAAATGTCAGTTGCTTTTTTGCATAAGCTTTATTCCTGTTACTTAGCAGCAGGTTCATGTCTTCTCTACATCTGACAATTATTTTGAGACTCTTCAAAGTTCTTTTTCAGGCATGCAAACTGATGTCAGACTTGCTTTTCATGAGTTTCTGTTACTACCTCCATTCAATATTTTCTCCTTTATTTGTCTGAATTCTGTATGTGATTTACATCATAATCATACTTGATATTAATGGTCGAATGGAAAATAATTTGTTATTGTTTGGGAATCTAAATAAATGCATGCTTTCATGCTGCTATCGAGGCCCCGAAAATATCTTGACAACTCATTAGTGATTCAATCCAGCAATCAAGTATATTCTGTCTTAAAATGTTAAATTAAGCTGTCAAAATTTCTTCCCTATGCTAGAGCTTCTTCGGTGAAATGAGGAACGGCAAATTCATACAATGAATTTGTCAGTGACAGGAGGCTTTTAGTATTAAGAGCACACACACACACACACACACACCTTCCACTCAATGACCAACCATGGTTCATTGATTACCTTATCAGAGGAATGTCAAAAGGAAAACGCTCGCTCATTTCTATTTCTGTGTGGAGAGAGAGAGAAGTGAGTTGTGTGACAGAGAATTTCTGCTTGAAAGAATATTCAAATTACACCTGTATCTCTCAACAACGCAATACAACATAAACCAACAAAACAAATAAAAAAGCCACACAAGTGCTAATGGACGCTCTGCCCTTGACTGAGTGAATCCTTCACGCTCGAACCTTTGAGCTGTGAATGACCTCCATTAAGAGACGAGCATGTGTGCGTTTAGTGGGTTGTGATGAGAAATGTAACTTCTTTTTTTTTTTTCATCCAGCCTTCTGCCAGATTCAAAGTGCAAAGATTACTGGATCCTGCACTCGGTCCATATTTTGCTTCCTGTGAATAAGTTGTTGAATCATATTGCCGCCTTTGAATGTAAACACTTGAATAGTCCTTATAAGCTGGTAAATGTGAAATAAATCCCTTTATGTGACTGGTATCCAAACCCTCTCACCATTAAACATCTCGTTGAATGCTATAAGGCAGGATAAAATGATACACAAAGATATGTTTAAAAGCCCACAGTAATTTCCTCTTGAACAGCCGAATATCAAACAAGCATGAGGAAATAAACACATTCGCTGCTGATCCCCTATTTCCTTTAGTCAAAGACTAGGCAGGATCTAAGGCAGGATTTACTCTAAGTCCTCGCTGCACAGAGTAAGCAGCAGTGTTAAGAACAGCAAATTCTGGTCTACAAGAACAGACTGTACAGTGCAACAAGAATGAGACCCAAAGACAGACTTGCTCGCTCTACACTTTCATAGCATCAGCAGGAGGAATATCATGTCTTCAACACAACTGATAAACCTTATATGAAGTGACGTCTGAGCGGCTTAGCATTTGTGTGGAAGGGCACAAATCCTCAGACCAGGAACATGAACTGAAACGAAACATGAAGGACAAGAAAGAGGGAAAGAAAGATGCTAGGATAAAACAAAAGAATATGTGTGCCTTATAAACTGGGAATGAATAGGACTATAGGAATAGTTCACCCAAATATGCAAAAATGTCATGAAGCTTTCAAGCTTCGTAAAGGATGCAGATGTATCAACAAAAAAAAAAAATCAATCAAACCATTCTGATTGGCAAACCAATCACTCAAAATGGGTTTGTGAACCATTGAAAGAAAGACTTGTTCATTAATTAGACATAACTTATTCGGTCATAAATGTGAGGTCAAGACTCAAGGTTAACATGAATTACTAGTGATGCACCAAAATTTCAACAACCTCACATATTCTGCCAAAATAGTTTTTTTTTTTTTTTGGGTTAAGAATTTAAACATTCTTAATGGGTTTTTTTCCAAATTCTATTTTAGTTCTGTGCTTTCCGTTTTATTTAGTCTATATTCCATTTTAATGGTTTATCAAAAACATATCTAATTAATTGAATTCATACAAACAACTTAATTTATTCATTTGTATACAATAATAGGGTCCTATGAAATTATTATTTTTAGAAATTCTGTGTTGTGTATTTTATTTTATTTTTTTCTGGTAATTGAATGAAGACATAAAACATGAAGTTATCGTTTATTCAAATAAAAATTAAACAAGCCCTTTAATTTTTTGGCAAACAGGTGATAGCCTACATAATGTAGCTTTACTGTTAAAATTATATAATGGAAGAATTTGTTTAAAATAATAATTGTATTAGTAGTTGTAGTAGTAGTAGTATTACATTAAGATGTACATTATACTTTTTTCATATGATCTTGACATAAGTTATTTTCTTGTGAATTTAGTTGCGATCACTGGAAAACAAGAAAGAAAAAACTCATGAATGGCCTCTGTATGGCTTCCACACCCGTACCTTTGGTTAGTTAAAAAAACACCTCTCTCGGTTTGGAAACGCACCCTTTTTGTTTCCGCAGAGACCTGTACTTGCAACTGTTATCGCCGATGTTCACGTGGTGTAACAGTTTGTGATTTCCTGCATTGCGTAAAAAAAAAGAAAAGAAAAGAAAGCATTCTGTGTAGAATGTTGTAGTGCCTATAGTGTCATTCTCCATAATATAGAGTACCATAGTAAATGTGTGAACAAATGACTTCAGCCTAGGCTTTAGTCCCTTTTACAGCGTAGGGGGCAAGACACTTAGAGAGTATTTGATTGGACAGAAAATCTGATGAGAAGCTGAAGTGCATAATGATATCATCAAAACAGTCGATCCATATTGGTGTTAAAGAGACTGTACCTTCAAAATGCATGCCTTCTAAGAGAAAGACCAAGAGCCCTGACTGGCACAAGATGGGACCCTAAAAAGGACAGAATATTCAAGCATGCCAGTTGTTTTCCCATCATAGTGATGAGATGTTGCCCATCATAGTTCAGTACAGGCATCAGAACCGCGTCTCCTCACAGCAGATCTTCGTTTGTGTGTGACGGAGGGATTCCTGCCGCTGTTCCGACTCCGTTACACAAGTTCTCAGCTGATCAAAAAACTATCATATGTAGACCACGTACGCACATACGACGAGCACATTTATCCCTGCGCACAGCATTGTTTTGGACGTTTGGTAAGTTATGTCTCGAAATAAAAACTGACCAATCAGGTTGTGAACGAATCCCTATGCCTTTAGGTTCGGTATCTTTATGATCTGTGTTTAAAAGCCAATGTAAATGCTGAGCAGACCAGGACTTTTTTTTTTTGGTCCGGACCAAACGAACGGATCTACAAGTAAATGTGAATTTTGTCATTGTCATGGAGCACACTTGCTTATAGATAACCATAAGACTATTCATACTAACAGCCAAAAAACTTCATTTCATTTCGTTTTGACTTCAGAGGGACTTTCAATTTCAGTCTGTTTATCACAAGAAATTATTGTAAGGTTTTAGAAGACCTTGAATATACTTTTGTAATGCTTTTCGATCTTTTTTGAAGCTTGAAACGGCACAAGTACACTTCTTACAGTTAAGTGCAGTTTCAAAGTACAGTTACTAAGTACAGTTTCAAAATTATAAATGTCTAGACGTCAAAATGCACTCCTAAATCGATATTTTTCTGCAACTGAGAGATCACACTCAATGAACAACATTGAAATTACATCTCTGCTTGCAAGGAGCCACACTTACATTTGAGCACCTAAACAACCCAAACTTTGATAAGTTTACAAGTAAACAGCAGCTCATCATCTTATTGACAACAAGCTCTATAGCTGTCATCCACTGATACCAGCCAGCGGTTGTGCACATCTCGTGTTGCTAGGATACAAAGCTTTTCATGTGAATCACTACAGATATGTAATTGGTGTAGTCCTGAAACTCACACGCTTTGCGATATTCCACACGGTCCGAACTCTAAAAATACTATATACAATATACAATATAGGAGCAGAGCACAGAGAAAAACAACAAGACAGGGATCAATTAAATCATTACTCTACCAAGAGCCCATTTCTACAAGCACACCTGGTGTGAATTATTTCGATGATCATAAAGCTTATTTAACAACCGTTTAAATGCATCACATCGCCTTCCTGTAAACATTCACCCAAACATCATATTGTTTATCTGTCAGGAGTCATTCAGCACAATTCAACTAATTATTTATAATTACTTTCTAATGCTCTGCTTGACTGTCAACAAGCAGTAAGGCTAAATCAAGGTAATTAAATGAACACATCTGACAAATATGAAGCAAGACTGTAAATATAATATTTCAGCTTAGTTTAAACTGATTTAGAAACCGGTGCTAACTGTAGTAAGGTGAAACCTGGCAGTTCAAGTAATGATACATTTCTCCATTAAACTGTTTCTAAATACAGATTTTGTTTTTGTTTTTGTTTAAATAACTGAGAAGAGCAAAACCCTTATGTCAGCAAAAAAAAAAAAAAAAAAAAGGAATAGGAATTGATGATACAAATAATAGAGAGATTCAAGTTTAAACAATACAGGTAGGCTATTTTTTACACCATCTCATGCATTAGATCATACATGTTAAATGTTCCAATAATTACAGGTATCAATAAAGATGTTTATAAAAAATAAGTGTCTTAATAAAAATTTTAAAAATCCGTCTACATCCGTGTGTTGATCTGTAACATGAAGCTTCTCAACTCGTGACGAGTCAAACACCTGTCTCGGTTACTGAACGAATCAATCATGACCGAGTCGTTTTCATTTAAAAGATCCGACTCAAATGAACAATTCGTTTCTCGAATCGGACATCGCTACACTCATCAATCAGACAGACTGCTGTTTACTGATGACGCAACAGCCGGGAGGCGTACAGTATGACACACTGTTATCATTTATGTTTACACCAAAATATAATAATTGTTGCTTCTCTATAATCATTATGAATTAGAGATCTCCTTTACAGTTTTATGTCTCTGTCATTTTTAGTAAAAGTGTCAATTAACACGGAAGTTCCCGTGTGTTAGGTGAATAACTAATGTTTCTAAGAGAACGACTAAACTCCCTTAAAACATTAAGACGCTGTCCAAATGACCTACATTAAAGTAAAATAAGTCGTGTGCACCTTGCTTAGACTATCTTGCATTAGTTACATTATACATGACAACACGAGACATGTTAAAGTGTTTAAAAGCGCAGTGCGGCGCGTGCAGTGATGCGCGCGCTCTTGAACACAATGTCGTTACGGTTGAAATAACATGTAAACGCATAAACTTGTGTAATGCACGAGAATGATCTGCATGGATAAGTTTATACACGCGCTCACCTCAGATTAAGAGAGAGGAAGTATCCAACCCCGCCGCCGCGAACATAAACACGGTCCAAAGCTGGCGACAATCTCCGGTCCTCGTCAGGCGAAGTATGCTGGGTTTGTCCCGGTATGGTGACGTTCCGATGCCTGCAGCACTGCTGGATATATGCTGGGTTCCAGCTGGTACCTAGAAGAGCCAGTGAGCAGCATCGGTGCTGTCAGACTCAGAGCGGAGGTAAACACTAGGCATTATGGGAATCTGGAGGAGCAACGTGCTTTGTGCACGCCGGGTAGAACACAGCGACATCTACAGGGTGCAATAATATTGTTTCATATGGACATAAACAAAAAGTATCTTGGCACTAGCGTTTTTATTTGGACATATTATTATTATGGTAATAATGCCACGGTGTAGGGTGCCCGTAGTTGCAGAATATAGATGAGGTTTCTGAAAATATGGGCACTTTTAAGTCCCAGTAGTGAACTGTTTGATTTATGTTCAAATTTGTCATCTGATGCTTCATAAATAAACGGGGGTTACACACCTTAAAAAAAAAAGAAAAAAAAAAAAAGAATGAATAATATGATTTAATGAGCTTAATAAGTATGTAAATTATGTCCAAACACCATTTTTGCTCATGTCCTACAACTGTGATCTTAATGCTGAAATATGAAGGTAAAAATATATAATTATTTTACAATATGACTTTTAAATTTTAAATGAATTGGTTTCACATAATTATTGCTTTACATCATCTTAAAGTTCTTTTTTAAAATGTATTTTTATGATACTCATTTATATGATTTTTTTTCCAGTACTTACCTTAACACTGAAAAAGACTTTTAATATGACATTTGTTTAAAGCCAAACAAATCTAGTTTCTAAGGAAACAGAAATGAGCATGTGAACTCAAGGCTGACAGATTGGACCACCCCCATTAGGTCACTCACAAGATCCAGAAAATAAGATAAAGATAATCTTTTCTTCTGAAGTATTTTTATGTGGAGTGGACCGTTCAGCTTAGTTATAGTGTATTTTGACATTTTGAAAATGAATTTATATTACTGTTGCATACATGTATGTTTGGTCAAAACTGATGAATCAGACGTTGATTATTATAACAAAAATGTAATTTCCGCAACATGTATTTTCCGCAGCGTTTTTGGCGTCAGTTCTTGTATTTCATGAGTTGGAAGCAGAAAAAGTTAAAAGATCTGAGTGACTTTGACAAGGGCCAAACGGTGATGGCTAGACAACTGCATCAGAGCATCTCCAAAACAGCAGGTCTTGTGGGGTGTTTACAGTATGTACTGGTAAGTACATACTGTAAACCAAAAGTGGTGCAAGGAAGAACAACTGGTGAATTGGCATCAGGGTCATGGGTGCCCAAAACTCATTGATGCACATGGGGCACAAAGGCTCAGCTGTCTGGTCCGATCACACAAAAGAGCAATAGCTCAAAAAATTGCTGAAAAACGTAATGCTGACCATGATAGAAAGGTGTCAAAACACCTACCAGCAGACCGGACAAAGTGCCTATGATGACACCTGTCCACCTCTGATAGTGCCTACAATGGGCATGTGAGTGTCAGAACTGGACCAAGCAGCAGGATGGAAGAAGGCAGGCCGGTGGAGGTAGTGATGCTCAGGGGAAAGCTCTGCTGGGAAACTTTAGGTCATGGCGTTCATGTGGATGTTACTATGACACGTACCACCTACCTAAAGATTGTTGTAGACCATGGCAATGGTGTTCCCTGATGCCAGTGGCCTGTTTCAGCAGGCTAATGCACCCTGCCACACTGCAAAAATTGTTCAGGAATGTTTTAGGAACTTGAGGAACATGACAAAGAGTTCTAGGCATTGCCTCATCCTCAAAATGACCCATATCTCAATTCAATTGAGCAAAAATCGGATCCATGGAGGCCCCACCTCACAGGACACGTTCATAGGCCTTGTGGAGTCCTTGCCTTGACATAAGAGCTGTTTTGGCAGCTTGAGGGGGACCTACATGATATTAGGAAGGCAGTTTTAGTGTTGTGGCTGATCCGTGTATACTGCAAATATTACGTCTATTGTAAACACAATATAAACATGCCATTTTTGCAACCCTGAGGCTGAAACCAAATGAATCTACAAAAAGATGACAGAAATGCAGAGAGGTAATGAGAAAAGACCCAGACAGACATGAAGTGCTATGAGAAAAAAGCATTAGCCTACAAAAATAAATAAAAAAGAGAGTGTCTCCCAATTGACAAATCAGAAAAGAAGACAGTAGGATAAACAAAAGAAACCAGAGGACAAAACAAAATATGGAAGGACTCAAACTAATTTGTTGTTATAACAACTTTTGCCGTATTTTGTCCTCTAGAAATTCATAAATGTATTAGTTTTTGAAAGTTTGACACAATTTTACTGTAATATCTACGATCTTTGACAAAATACCTTCTGTTTTTGTCCGTTACTGTTTTTCTCTACAGTAACCTATTGTCAAGGTTACAGTATTAACAGGTGCCAACATTCATTTCCGGAGCAAGGATTTATTTTATTATTAATCAGATTTTTGCACATTAAAATTACAATATTTGTCATAAAAGAAGCTTAAAATTTTATCTTTGGCATGTAAACAAAATTATATCTAAGGTCAGCAACAATTTTTTTAAATGGCATAAAGAAAATCATAAAATGCCCTAATTTTAAATAATGTTTTTAATATCAGTATTTACAAAAATGGACAAATCTTGAAAATAACAACATGTAAATGTATTACATTTTTATAGAATTAAAAAAAAAAAGTGTATGAAATTAACATTACTGTAAGGACATTTTGTTCGAAGAAGAGATGAAAACAATAAAAAATAAAACATTTTCCAGATAAAAACCTTAAAAACTACATTACATTTTTTGTAGATTTTGGAATGTTGTAAGATCACAAAAGGAAATTCACTCACACTTTCAGACTATACCCTGAACATCCCAATAATAAGACAAGTACAGAATCAATTTTGTCTTTGTGTGCTCTTTCCTAATGAAAAACTTTTGTCCTTGGTGAAGGCTTGCTGTTCAACAAATCACTTTTGAGTTTGATTATAATGCAGTCTATTATCAGCTGAGCATCTGTGATTTGGTGTAATTATCCATAAATGTATATTAGATTGCTATTATTATAATTGAAGAAATCTTTAACCTGGAAATAACTCGTATGTACTGAAGGTTTTGTTTCTTCAGCAAGAATGTCTGTTACATTGAATCAAGCTATGTGATGATAATCATACATGCTATTTAAAGAAAATGTATTGTTGTGTTGTACAGTTAATTGCAGAAATGCCTTCCCTGTGGTTGCTATAAATGTGCAGTATATGAAGAGCCACACTGCACAGCGTTGTCTGCAGCAGGGTTATTATAATTAACTCAAAACTAAAACCATAAATTACTTGAAACTGAAGTAAAAATTAATTTTAAAAAAACTATATACTTATTTATAAAATAAAGCAACTAATAAAATATTTTAAAAAAACACAACAAAATTACTAAAATAAAAATATAATAATTCAAAATATTTATAAAAACTATAATAGTATAGTTTTCATTGTTTTCAGTTTGTTGCATTGTAATTCATTGATTTACACCTGATGTTCATTTCATTCATTAGTTTCTGTAAAAACCGGGACAGGACGCTCTCCAGACAACCGATGACGGCCTCCCTCCAGTCAAGTCCTGTGGTGTCTGGGAGCTCAATGGGATGCTGATAATTCACCCAGATCCAGTAAAGTGACTTCAGGGTCTCGTTGTCAAAAGGTTAGGTGACAGCGAGACGGCAAAACTCCCCTGAAAACGACAAAAAATTGTCAACCGCTAACTGTGCAGCGTACTCCATATTATGGTCCGGTCTTAGGTCACGGGTGTTTGCAGGAAGGCAGACGAAGATGAAGAATAAAGTTCCAAACCCCGAAGTTTAATAATACTATTCCAACAGGCAGTAGCAAAACACCCTAAACACAACGGAGACCGGACAAGGAGTGCAGGAATGGGAGCAGCTTAAATAGTGACTCAAACAAGGTAATTCATCTAACACAGCTGAAACAAACAAACTTATAATGACGGATGACCATGGATACTTAAGAGTGGTGGGAATACAAATGAAAAACAAAAAAAAACTGATGAAATACAAACTAAAGTCTGTGAAAACTAAAAGTCGGTGAAAACTGAACATAATGAGGACAATAATGTAAAACAATTCAGTAGCGAAGCTATTTTATTAATATAAGTCACAGGGCAGCGTTGATTAGTTTCTGTGCTCCTGGCTGTTTTTTTGTGTGTGAGCGTGCTTCAATGAAAACAATGCTTTAATATAGAACTACCTACTTGGAACTACCTGTGAAAAACAGTTTTATTGCACACCTTCTAGCCAATCAGAATTGAGAATTCAAACAGACCATGGAAATATAACATTATCATGGTTTAGGTCCATGAAGATGATGCAAAAGATGAAAAAAGCAAAAAATAATACAATGATTCAGCGACATAACAGTGTGCATCTTAAACACCAGACAATGAACTGAAGGGCTTAAATACACAAGATAACGAACTAAATGCAAACAGGTGTGATTAATTAATCATATAATGAATTGTCATGATGACCAAGGAACAAGCAGGAACAGAACAAAGGAAACAGGAACATAGATGCATGTTCAAACATGAAAAGACCATGAAAACAAACCCCAAACAGACTAAACTGAGCATAACTGTGACAGAACGCCTCCGCTGGGAAGTTGCGTCCTCACTCTGTAACAGAATACATGTGAAAGGGAGGGTGAGGGCTCTGGAGGCGGACGAGGGGCCAAGGAAGGATAGAAACCCAGAAGAAGCTTCGGCAGAAGAAACCAGGCTGGCATTGAAGGAGGGAGGAGAGGATAAGAGGAATCAGGATGAAAGCCCACTGTGGAGTCGATGCAGGGAGAAGCCAAGGCGTAGCCGACAGGCCGAGGTGGAGTGATGGAAACATTGGCTGGTGGCGGAGCCGGGGGGATCCTCTTGGCTGTGCGGTGGATCAGTGGTGTTAGAGAAGTCGAAGGGCATTAGCGGAGGTGGGGCGAGGAGGCAGGAGAGGGAGACTGTGGGCGGGAACTCTAGAGACGCAGGAGACTTGGAGCTGGGAGAAACCAGCGGGGACACAGGAGACTTGGAGCTGGGAGAAACCAGCGGGGATGCAGGAGACTTGGAGCTGGGAGAAACCAGCGGGGATGCAGGAGACTTGGAGCAGGGAGAAACCAGCGGGGATGCAGGAGACTTGGAGCAGGGAGAAACCAGCGGGGATGCAGGAGACTTGGAGCTGGGAGAAACCAGCGGGGATGCAGGAGACTTGGAGCTGGGAGAAACCAGCGGGGACACAGGAGACTTGGAGCTGGGAGAAACCAGCGGGGATGCAGGAGACTTGGAGCTGGGAGAAACCAGCGGGGATGCAGGAGACTTGGAGCAGGGAGAAACCAGCGGGGATGCAGGAGACTTGGAGCAGGGAGAAACCAGCGGGGATGCAGGAGACTTGGAGCTGGGAGAAACCAGCGGGGATGCAGGAGACTTGGAGCTGGGAGAAACCAGCGGGGACACAGGAGACTTGGAGCTGGGAGAAACCAGCGGGGATGCAGGAGACTTGGAGCTGGGAGAAACCAGCGGGGATGCAGGAGACTTGGAGCTGGGAGAAACCAGCGGGGACACAGGAGACTTGGAGCTGGGAGAAACCAGCGGGGATGCAGGAGACTTGGAGCTGGGAGAAACCAGCGGGGATGCAGGAGACTTGGAGCAGGGAGAAACCAGCGGGGATGCAGGAGACTTGGAGCAGGGAGAAACCAGCGGGGATGCAGGAGACTTGGAGCTGGGAGAAACCAGCGGGGACACAGGAGACTTGGAGCTGGGAGAAACCAGCGGGGATGCAGGAGACTTGGAGCAGGGAGAAACCAGCGGGGATGCAGGAGACTTGGAGCTGGGAGAAACCAGCGGGGATGCAGGAGACTTGGAGCAGGGAGAAACCAGCGGGGATGCAGGAGACTTGGAGCAGGGAGAAACCAGCGGGGATGCAGGAGACTTGGAGCAGGGAGAAACCAGCGGGGACACAGGAGACTTGGAGCTAGGAGAAACCAGCGGGGATGCAGGAGACTTGGAGCTGGGAGAAACCAGCGGGGATGCAGGAGACTTGGAGCAGGGAGAAACCAGCGGGGATGCAGGAGACTTGGAGCAGGGAGAAACCAGCGGGGACACAGGAGACTTGGAGCAGGGAGAAACCAGCGGGGATGCAGGAGACTTGGAGCAGGGAGAAACCAGCGGGGACACAGGAGACTTGGAGCTAGGAGAAACCAGCGGGGATGCAGGAGACTTGGAGCTGGGAGAAACCAGCGGGGATGCAGGAGACTTGGAGCAGGGAGAAACCAGCGGGGATGCAGGAGACTTGGAGCTGGGAGAAACCAGCGGGGATGCAGGAGACTTGGAGCTGGGAGAAACCAGCGGGGATGCAGGAGACTTGGAGCAGGGAGAAACCAGTGGGGATGCAGGAGACTTGGAGCAGGGAGAAACCAGCGGGGATGCAGGAGACTTGGAGCAGGGAGAAACCAGCGGGGACACAGGAGACTTGGAGCTAGGAGAAACCAGCGGGGATGCAGGAGACTTGGAGCTGGGAGAAACCAGCGGGGATGCAGGAGACTTGGAGCAGGGAGAAACCAGCGGGGATGCAGGAGACTTGGAGCAGGGAGAAACCAGCGGGGACACAGGAGACTTGGAGCAGGGAGAAACCAGCGGGGATGCAGGAGACTTGGAGCAGGGAGAAACCAGCGGGGACACAGGAGACTTGGAGCTAGGAGAAACCAGCGGGGATGCAGGAGACTTGGAGCTGGGAGAAACCAGCGGGGATGCAGGAGACTTGGAGCAGGGAGAAACCAGCGGGGATGCAGGAGACTTGGAGCTGGGAGAAACCAGCGGGGATGCAGGAGACTTGGAGCTGGGAGAAACCAGCGGGGATGCAGGAGACTTGGAGCAGGGAGAAACCAGCGGGGACGCAGGAGACTTCTAGCTTAGCGGAACTAGTGGGGATGGGAGAACCAGGAAAGCTTCCACTTCCATTTCCTCAAAAATATTGGGTGTGGTCAGCTTCAGCTCAGCTTTAGTAGTGGGAGTGCGGGCGGGGTCTTCCTCCATACCCTCGTTCTCCACGAGTAATCCCACGATGACATATGCTGTTGCTGGACACCAGATCAGACTCACAGTGGAGCTCTGGCTCTGTCTGCGGCAATGATTGGCTTTGGCCCGTGCATCATGGCATGCTTAAGCCATCCGTCTACAATGGGCTCTGGCTTCATGTTCGTGCATGGGGGTGATGGCTGGCTGGGCTCTGAATTTTGCGAGGTGACGATGGGTGTGTGGTGGGGCTGTGGATGATGGTGATGTTCTACTCTTCAGCTTTGCCCACAGTAAAGGAGGATTTGTCCACCCACAACAAAGTTGATGTACTTCTCTAAACTCCAGAAGGTATCCCCCTCAGGAAGCAGATGTCCTCATCCAGTCCACACCAAAAACCTTCCATGAGGGTGAGGTCAAACAAACTCCTCTAAAATTCTGCCACCCTGAAAGTAATGAATAATTCCCCCTCTTAGTCCCGTTCAGCTTCTAACAGGGGTTGAACACTGCTTTATTCATTTTTGGAGGTCTGGTGTATCTGTCATGGTTTAGGTCCACAAAGACGACGAAAAAACGAGGACGTTCAAATAGCAATATCTATTTCAATAAATGTCAAGAAAAGCAGACAATACAATGAATCAGCGACTTAACAGTGTGCATCTTAACACAAACAACACCAGACAATGAAAAGAATAAACTGAAGGGCTTAAATACACAAGATAATGAACTAAATGCAAACAGGTGCGATTTAATTAATCATATAGGCCTAATGAATTTTCTTGACAACCAAGGAACAAACGGAAACATAGAACAAAGGAAACAGGAACAAAGATAAACATACTACAAGTCCTTGAAAGCAAAACCCAAACAGACTAAAGTAAGCAGACTAAGCATACACACACACACACACACACCATGGTCATTAACATTCGCTGATAAATTGTAAACAATAACACGATGAATGTATATTATAGGTACATTTTTATTTCAAGTAAATGACCAGAGAGGCATTCTTACACTCAGCACGGATCCTGTAGCACAAATAAACACAGGTAATTCTGGTAGCCTTTGCTTGCTATGTAATTAATCATCATGAGGTTTTTTAAAACCATAAACACAGTGAATCTAATGTAGCTCTGAAATAGAGCAGAGAGCACAAGGCCAACAAGAAAAAGCTCCTCAAGTCCTGAACAGATCACACCCCTCATGATTTATTGCTCTACTGTGTTCCTTATTTTTGTAGCTGCTGCAAAAGAGTTCATAAATCCCTTTGTTTTATTCTTGATCATGAGCTTTTAAGGCTGAAAAAATGTATACCTTAATACTCTCTCTTTGACAACAGCTCCCATATCAAAGGTGATCATGTTCTATATATATACTATTACAAGAACAACATTCTTCTATGACTATATCTTCTGCAGCAGAACTATTTTATGCATTGTGACGTGTCTTTTAACCCACAAAAGAGGTTCCTCTGTGATTTATGGTGTGAAATAAGGATTAAGAGACGGATTCAATAAAGGAATTGAGAAAAGAGGAAAAATATGGAAGCACAAAGACTTGCGCATACAATTGTTCTCATTTGTCATACAAAGTCGACAGACAATACAGCACTGGGAGGCTGGACTATTCATGAACAGCAAACAATTAATTTTCAAACCAATTGAGATGATTCAGTGTCATTATAAGCATACTGGGAACAAACGTATGCATGCATGCACATAACATGAATTTTGCTTATATAAAAATCATTATGTTATCATATTATCTGTCTTTGTTTTTACTAAAAACATTATAAAGACCAGATGCATTTACAGTACTTGACCAGCAAAGTTGTATAAGGTATTAAACTTATTCTCTAAGTGACACATTATTATTATTTTTTTTAATTCACATAAATCTAACAAAACCTAGCAACAAAACAAAACAAAACCATTTTCTGATGGGCTAAGAAAAATAAAATACTTTAAAGTTATCTTTGAAGTTTAAGTAAATGTATATGGTAATGATTTTGTGTATTTGACCAAAAAATGTCTTGCAGTGTTTGGTCAGAAAGAAATATGGAACATGATCGGTCAAGCGTAATATCACAACATATTTCTCATGAAAAGGGTTTATAAGGAGATGACAACTTTGTTCAGGAAAAAAAACAGCCTGAGGTACAAAACTAGAAAATCACTAACTGAACATACAGAGGAAGAGAAGTTGTGTATGTGGTATAGGATCCAGTTTTTCAAGGAAAAACTCACCAGGTTCCCCCTGGCAAACAAAACTCAAATGTTTGATGGGTTGGGAGTGTTACTGTGTGAGAAACTGGATACAAGCATCTCTCGATCTTGTTTTGAGGTTTAACTGTGTGTGTGTGTGTGTGTACAGGTTTATATTACATTGTGGGCTGTGTACACATCTGAATGCATTCTGACAGAATGTAGACATCTGACCAAATATTCCCCACAAAGAAAGTAAAAGCTGAAATCACCTACGTACATTGTGGTCCCCACAACTTACTAAATTATGTTTTTTTGAAAATGTAAAAATGCAGAAAGTTTTCTGTGATGTGTATAGGTTCAGATGAGCTGGTACTCATTCACTTTACTTCATCAGAGAATAAGGCCGCTAATGCTCAGTCCAGATTCAGCACAAAATAAAACAATAAAATCAAAAATAACTTTACTTTCAATCAACTGCTCTCAAGATGAAGTCAGTTCGGTAACACTTTATATTATGACCCGCAAATAACTGCGTAAGTAAACCGAAATGACGGTGTACGTTTCTGTAATTATAGTGTACTTCTGTGTAGGTATAAGGGAACAATATGTTAAGTTTTGGGTTATAAAGGGGTAACAAGCGCCACTTTAATTTACAGCCCGCAGGAGTAACACTTACCCTGTAAATACACAGAACAAGGGGGTAACAAGCACCACTTTAATTTACAGCCCGCAGGAGTTACACTTACCCTGTAAATACAGTTGAAACGGGTAACAAACATTACTTACTACAATACGAAACAACACGATTTGCACAGTAATGACAGAGAAAGGTACTCTTATTATGAAAACAAAACAAAAAAACTTTTTACACAGTATATTTGCCCTGACATTTAAGTGTCATTACAATACAATGTGATAAGGTAAGTACTAAGTATACGTTCTAAATTAAAATCATAGCAGAAACTAATTTTGGTTGGCTTAACAATAGCCTAGATAGCAGGCAGCCTATAAATCATTAAAAAGAAACACTTATAAGTAAAAAGGAAAAATATATGGATTATCATATGTTTATAGATATCCACTATAGATAGATAGATAGATGTCCACTGTGTTGTTAACACATCTTCAGAATACTTGTTTATGTTTCTAGCTTTTCAGATTTAGCATTGCTATACGTCATGTTATGTATGTGGGTATATATGAATGTGTTTATGTATATCTATGTACATATCTCTGCTCGGCGAAGACGTCCGTGCTTCCCTATAATGAATAGGGCTCGTACCTTGGGATTTCAAGCTTTCCTGCTATATCCTGCCACCATCAAGTTGACAAAAGGATTCGACCAAAACCTGTTTACTTTGCCAAGTGAGGCGTCTAAGTTTCTTGATTCTTTTGACTCACTCAACTCGGAAAATGAGACCTCAATTTTGCCTTGACTGTTGTCATGTTAGTTTTGTTTACTTCCGAATGTATGGTATGACGCGTTGTTCAGTGCTTGACGTCATTCCATTAAAAAAAGAGACCTCTACAGGTGTGATCTGATTTTGATTTTTCGAACTCTGATTAATTATCGGCCTTAATATTGACGGCTTGGAGGCTTGTTAATTTATATTTGGTAATAATATGCTGTTTTGTTGTTCTATAGCACTAAGAGTCAATTTGTAAATTTTTTTGCGATTTTTTATTTTTTTATTTAAACATGATAAATTAATATGATTGTTTATACTCAGTAGTGTTACTCGTGGGGGAGCGAGTAAAGGACAATCTTGTGAGTTGTTGATATTTTTGCTTTGTTTTTATGCAAGATTGTATTTTTGTTCATTTTTGTGTGCGTGTGTGTGTGTGTGTGTGTGTGTGTGTGTGCGTGTGTGGTTTGCATGATGGTTTGCTCTCATATTCTCCTTGTGTGGTTTGCTCTCATATTCTCCCTACCCTAATTCACTATCTTTGTTGTAGATCAGACATGTCCAGTTGGTTCTATTCTGGCATTTGCTTTTCAAGTTGTGATCAATGGGCAAAGGTCTTAATGTAATTCATTTAAACATTCGCAGTTTAGTTCCTAAGATTGATCAATTAAGGGCATGGCTTGTTTACAATAATCCTAATATTATAACTTTATCTGAAACCTGGCTAAATGAAAATATAGCAGACTCCAATGTTAAACTGGACAACTACATCATATACAGGCTTGATAGAGGATCTAGGGGAGGTGGGGTTGCCACTTATATTTCATCAAATTTGAAATCACAATTAATTATTCCTAAAGTGAAACCTGAGCTATTTGAAGGTATCTTTGTTAAGGTTATTCTTCATGCAAATAAGCAATTAATAATTGGCAACATATATCGGCCACCAACATCTTCCAAGCTAGAGTCTGTTCGTAATATCCTAGCCACTGTATCATCATTTGGTGATTCATCTGAAATTATCCTGCTGGGGGATTTCAATTTAGACTGGTCTGATCCGGGAACTCTCATGGAACGCAACATGTTCAATGGTTCGAATTTCACACAACTTATTAAAGAACCAACTAGAATCAGCCCAAGTTGCAAATCTCTTCTTGACTGGATATTAGTCACACATCCCAACAGAATAAACAAATCAGGTGTTCTCTCGGATTGTTTTAGTGACCATTCTATCATATATTGCACTTGGAAAATTTCAACTCCCCATCTTTCTCCAAAATTTATTCGGATCCGCGACATGAAATTATTTAATAGTGATTTATTTATTAATGATGTGAGAAGGATAAATTGGAATAGATTTAGCCTAATTCCTGACGTGGAAGCTGCCTGGAATTTTTTTTATACTGAATTTGTGCAAGTCATTGATAAGCATGCCCCATGGACTACTATTAAGGTTAAAGGTCATCACCTACCTTGGGTAAATGGGGAACTTATCAGTCTGTTTAAGCAGAGAGATAGGGCGTGGGATAAACATAAAAAAACTAAACTTCTTAATGACTGGGAGGAATACAAATGGCTACGAAACACGTGCACAACTCAAACAAGAAATGCTAAAGCCAATTATTACAGAAATAGTTTGTCACATGACTTCAATAATCCGAAACAATTTTGGAGAAAAATGAATACCTTAATCGACAAGTCGAACAGTACCAGCAGTAATATGATAATTAATAATGCAACTGTGAATGATCCAGCTGTTATCTCAAATGCATTTAGTTTGCATTTTGCTCAAACACCTCAGGTACAGTCATCGTTCTTTCACCAAGGGCCAACTCTTAATTCTCAGCCCTACGACAGCTCTTTCACATTTCGACAGATTAGCTTGGCTGATGTTCAGCTGGCCATTAGCAAGCTATCCTCTAGCAGTGGACCGGGCCCTGACGGCATTGAGGGTAAGTTTATCAAAATTTCTTCACATGTCCTATCCTCTCCATTGGCAGAGCTCTTTAATCTGTCATTTCTAACCCATGAAGTACCTCTGGCATGGAAGTATACCAAAGTTATTCCATTGCATAAAGGAGGGGACACCCAAAATATCAACAATTATAGACCTATTTCAATAATTAATAGTATTGTGAAGATTTTTGAGAAAATTATTTTCGATCAATTATCTAACTATCTCTCTGATAATAACTTACTATCTCAATGCCAGTCAGGTTTCAGGAAACATTACTCAACTACCACTGCTCTTTTGAAATTCACGAATGATATTTTCTTTAGTTTTGATAACAATATGAGTACCGGTGCCATCTTCTTAGATCTTACAAAAGCGTTTGATTTAGTTGATCATTATCTGCTCCTGGATAAATTATACTCAATTGGCCTTTCCCGTTCATCTCTGCTCTGGTTTAATTCATATTTACATCACCGCCACCAGTGTGTGTCCTTTAGGGGTAGTCAGTCGAATTTTACAGCTGTAGATAAAGGCATACCTCAGGGTTCTTCACTTGGGCCTTTGTTATTCTCCATTTTTATTAATGACTTGCCACTTTGCTGTTCTGGATGTGACATTCATCTTTATGCAGATGATACAATTATATATTGCTCCAAATTGAATATATCTGACATAAATTACTCATTACAGGGTGACTTTGATTCTGTCCAACACTGGTTGTCATTTAATAAACTTCTGTTGAATAAATCGAAATCCTACTGTATGCTTTTCCAGAAGAAAGAAAGAAATAATCTTAATTTGCATTTTTTGGATTCTTCTCCTTTAGAGTCAACTGAAAAATTTAAATATCTCGGTGTTTGGCTAGAAAATGATCTTTCATTCAAAGCTCATATACATTCGCTTAACAATAAACTTAGTTTTCGTCTTAGAACATTATATCAATCGATAGACTGCTTTAATTTTCAGGTTAGGAGAAGAATAGTTTCTCAGTTGTTGCTACCTATACTGGACTATGCAGATATTATATATGCTAACACAACTGCCGCTTGTCTACACTCTCTCGATGTGGTATATAACAGTCTGTGCCGATTCGTCCTTCGCTGCCCTTATAGGACACATCATTGTGTGATGTATGATCAGCTGTCCTGGCTTGCACCTTCAGCCAGAAGACAATATCATTGGTTTTTGCTTATATTTAAATGCATTTATTTTCAATATCCATATTATTTATCGCAGTATTTAGTGCCTTACAGTTCACAACATAATCTACGTCACAACGAACAGATCTTCTTTACTGTCCCTAGAGCTAAGAGAGAAATTGGGAAATATGCCTTTTGTGTTAAAGCTCCTCGCGCCTGGAACAGCCTTCCTGCATCCATCCGCTCGCTTACGTCTTTTCCTCTGTTCCGAACTGCTTTGTTAACACATCTTCAGAATACTTGTCTATGTTTCTAATATTTCGGATTTAGCTTGAATAGATGTCATGTTATCTATGGGTGTATGAATGTGTTTATATGTAGAAATATAAACATTTAGGTTAGTGAGAGCTTGTGTGTGTGTGTGTGTGTGTGTGTGTGGGTGTGTGTGTTGAAGTTTTTGTATCTTGTATATTGTAACTATTCTGTTGTTTTACTGTTCTTTATTGTTTGGAAATGTTACTGAGGACCCCCATGAAAACGAGATGTTTCATCTCATGGGGCTGATCCTTGAATAAATGTTTATAAATAAATATCTATGTTAACTTAGTCAGTTTAATTTGGGATTATTGTGTTTTATGCTTTATGTTATACAAGTTGTTCTCATTCATCTCACACTAAATACCCCTCTTGTTTGACTTCCAAAGCACCTTAATGCTGAGTCTTATATTAAAAAGGTTTTATTTAAAAGTGGTATAAAAAAAAAAGTGTTTAGCGGTATACATACCACAGTCTGGGAACCACTGTGACTTACTTTACTTTATTTGTGATGGAGGGGATAATGAGAGCTTGGGTGTGTGTGTGGGCAGGCATTAGTGTGCATGATGTCCACATGGTGTGTGTAAATGAGTGTGAGTATTTGTTAAGTTTTTTGTATACTGTATCTACTCTGTTGTTTTGCTGTTCTATGTCGTTGGAAATATGATCCTGAGGACCCCCATGAAAACGAGATGTTTCATCTCATGGGGTTGATCCTCTAATAAATGTTTATAAATAAATAAATAAATAAATATGTTACTTCAAACGTTTCCATTCGTTACACGTTATGAAATGAGATTGGAGTAAAACCATGAATGTTTGGTGCGTTTTGCTTTTCAAACTCACAGCGCGTGCAGAGAACATTTACTGAAGCGATCGAGCCGCTCCAAACTATGAAATATTATTCTTACCATATTATACACCTACGTGCGAGGAGATTTCCACAAACAGTATTTAACAGTAAACACAGGTCTAAACATTATAATATTCACCATGAATAAACACTCGTGCTGTGTTTAATTATCGAACATAAAAACATTCTGTAACAGTTTGACTCTTTTGTTTTCCCCTTTTTCTTGTATTGTGGTTTAGTCCTGTTCTGTTTTCCCGCCACTCATCGGTTACCATGTCTACCATTATTAGTTCACCTTCTTCACCTGTGTCCTGTTAATCACCTTCATCTGTATCACCTGGTTATGTTCATCAGTGTCTGTATTTAGTTTGTCCCTTGTCGGTTGTTAGTCTTATTTAGTAGTGTTAGTGTGTCATCTGCCTGCCTGAACCCTTCTGTTTGTACCTGCCTGTTATTACTTTGAGTAAATTGTTGCAATTGGAGCTTTTTGCTTGTGAGTCCTTCTTCAACCCACACTACACCGTGACACATTCTTGTGTCGTACATGTACATACATTTAGCATTAGGCTTCATGTTTTTACTCCAATCACATTTCATAACGTACATTTTAGTCTGGCACCAGTTTAACTAGTAGCTACAATGTTTATGCAACAATAACTTGCTACTATTAGTGTCTTACCTTACAAATCCTTCTCATAATCAAATCGTGTTCTTCTAATTCTTCTGAAGTAAATCCAAGGTGCACAGCACAAACACAATCTTCCAAACTCGATGTAAAGCAGAGCAGGACTGAAGTCGCGGATTCTCTGTTTAGAGCTGAGGAGGGCGTTGCGTTCCTGGATCATTAGTATGTGAACAGCTGTTGCGCGCGTGGGTGTGGTCACATTAGCGCTAAGTAGCTCGGGCTGGAGAAACTGTATGTCGTTGCTTTCATACGAATTACTTAAAGAGAGAATATTTGTTTTTGATGTGATTTACATAGACTTCAAGCTTCGTAAAGACATACGTTTCATGTCACAGTGACTAGTATTCACTGAGGTACAGATCATTTTCCGTCGCGTTTCAGAATGAACATCACATTGAGAGAGACAGGAGAACGTGCATTTATTTTCTTTATTGTATGAAAAACACAACATTTAGTTTTTATTATTAGTGTACAAAAATAAAAGAAGACATTTAACAGTTTTGAATGATGTATAACACTTGCCAAATAGACAGTTATTTGAGTCTATTTTGCACTGATAAGAAAAAAAGCGAGACCAGGGGGTTAAAAAGTGTGCTTGTGCTATATTTTAAATACATGTTATTTCCTTTGATATTTTGTTTCTAATGAAATTACCTTCATAATTTGTTATTCACACAGTATTTTTTTTTCTTGTTTTATGCATAAAAGAACAAAAAACACAACAATTTGCCAAGAAAGACTGACTGAAATAAATATATTTTCTATTTTTCAAGTAAAAGATGTTTTGCAATGATAAGCAAACACACACAGCCGAGTGACACTATCTCAAAGGCAAGCTGATGAGCTCGTTCAAACTAAGGTAAATATATGAAAGAAATGGATCAAAGAATGATCACCAAGAGTCCAGCTTTAACAAGTAAGGTTTACGTCGAGTGTGTTCTCTTTCTATCTTTGCGAAAAACTCTGATAGATCAAACAGATGGCGGCCAGGTCTTGAGATCACTGTCTGGAGAATGATTGTGGGTGTGTGAACAAATTACATAGTAATAAAACCAGTCTCATTCGCAAAATCCTTTCAGTGCACTGAAACGTTCGCTCCTTAAAAAGCCCCACAATGCACTGTAAAAACCAGGGAGCATCGATGCACACCCTTTCCGGAAATTACAATACACATGATATGTTTTTTATAAAACCAACCGTTATTTAATTACATTTCATATTTATAAACATAGATCACTAAACAGGTAATGAACATAATATAGTTAACATTTATTTACGGCTGGAATGTTGCAAGGATATGTAACAATCAAAGTATTTATCATAATGTACTTTTAAATACCATTAACAATTGATGTCAGATAGATATCAGTTCTTCTATTGTTCATAAATACCAGTAGTGACGTTGTACAACGAGGATGTTGCATGTCGCCAGAAATAGAGCCATCAGTGTCCCAATGTGTAGTCCAAACTTTGAAAAGAAGTAAGTACTTTGAAAGAAGGATTTTACGGGATTGCTCGATTGCTTCTGGCTGCCTGCTGTGAGTTTGTTTGCGTCGTGGCTGTCTAAGCCTCGTATTAGCATCGTATTTCTTTCTGTTTTTCCGTATTTCTTTCTTTTATCCTGCTTTGAACCATCATTTACCTCATAATTACAACTCGGACTGTTGAGCAGACCGTCTCAAGCGTGACCCAACACTGGGCCGTTACACCTGTGGGTCACGGCTGAGCGAGTCTTCTTTACACTCACTTACAAACGAACATTTTCTCGTCTATCGTGCGTCTACATTACACCCGTACCACTAAAAAGACGGATTATACCCAAGACTTCAGTCATAAATTAGTATTAATATTAATAGCATCACTGGTTGCATCGTTGCTAACTTACTGTCCATCTGTTAAAATGGCGAATATATCAGATGTATATCTACCTTTTGGTGCAGATGAGAACAGATTTGAGATGCTCGCGGTGCAGTCTGAATTAGAAGCTGTTGAGAAACAGATCCGTGACCTTTTAGAGAGACAAGCTGAGCTGAGAGACCGGCGTTTAGCTCTTGAAACATCACGCACCGATGCACACGGATCGGTGATTAACGTTAGTAACCCGCTGACCCTCGCCGCGTCTACTCCGTGCGTTTCTCAGCATTGGTCCCGAGCGTCCAGGTCCCGATCAGCCATGGTTTCATTCACTCCGGCTCCGACACAACACCACGAAGCCTGGGTGGTTCCGCGGAAGCCGCGAGCCAGGACCAGAATCTTTTCGCCCCTTCCGGTTTTCGAGATCTCCACTCAGAACCGCTTCTCCTCTCTTCGCGAAACGGAACGCGATGCTGTGATCATCGGCGATTCCACCGTCCGACACGTCCACGCTACGTTAGGTAAAAGTAAGGTGCACAGTCATTGCTTTACTGGTGCTCGTGTTCTTGATATCGCTGTGCGGGTACCTGAGATCTTGAACGGTGACGAGCGCGTCGGAGCTGTTGTGTTGCACGGGGGAGCTAACGACACTAGGCTGCGACAGACAGAGGTTCTGAAGAAAGACTTCAGGAGCCTGATCGAAACGGTTCGCAGCACATCGCCTGAAACAACGATCATTGTGTCTGGACCGCTTCCCACGTACCGACGAGGGCATGAAAAGTTCAGTAGATTATTCGCGCTAAATGAATGGTTAATGTCATGGTGCAATGAGCAGAAACTGCTCTTTGTAAATAATTGGAATCTGTTCTGGGAGCGACCGAGGCTCTTCCGCGCTGATGGCTTACACCCAAGTAGAATCGGGGCAGATCTTCTGTCGGATAACATCTCTAAGATGTTAAACACCGTTTGACTAGTAACCAAAAATCCAAATCACAGTCTCTGCTGCACCAATTTAATTTATATTAATACTAGTGTAGAACATTGCATAGAAACTGTGTCTATTCCTCGTTTACTGAGATCAAATAATAAATCTACTGCGGGATCTAGAAAAAATCTAATTGTTATTAAAACAAAAAAACACGCTATTAGTGAACAAAAACAATTTCTAAAGCTAGGTCTTCTTAACATTAGATCGCTCACACCTAAGGTGGTTATTGTAAATGAAATGGTCACAGATAATAATTTCGATGTACTGTGCCTTACTGAAACCTGGCTTAAACCAAATGATTATTTCGGTCTAAATGAGTCTACTCCGCCAGGATACTGTTATAAGCATGAGCCCCGTCTAATCGGTCGTGGCGGCGGTGTTGCAACAATCTACAGGGATATCCTTAATGTTACTCAGAAAACTCGTCATAGGTTTAATTCGTTTGAAGTACTTGTGCTAAATGTTACGCTCTTAGATGTAAGAAAAAAATCCCTATTATCTCTAGCCTTGGCTACCGTATATAGACCTCCAGGGCCTTACACTGTTTTCCTAAAAGAGTTTGCAGATTTTCTCTCAGATCTATTGGTCAACGTCGATAAAGCATTAATTGTTGGAGATTTTAACATACACATCGATAATTCAAATGATGCGTTAGGGGCTGCGTTTACAGATTTATTAAACTCCTTCGGGGTCAAGCAAAACGTCACCAGACCAACTCATCGTCTTAATCATACACTCGATTTAATTATATCATATGGAACCGATCCAACCGATATAGATATCATTCCACAAAGTGATGATGTCACTGACCATTACATGGTAACTTGCATATTACGTACGTCTGTAATATGTCATGCTGCGCCATGTTATCGACCAGGCAGAACAATCCTTCCATCCACCATAGATAATTTCTCAAATAGCTTATCTGATCTGTCTCAGCTGCGGCCTGAACCCAAACGAACAGATGAACTAGACTAACTAACTAGCACTATGAGCACCATTCTCTCTAGAACATTGGATATTGTTGCACCCATTAGATTAAAAAAGGTCAGAGAGAAAAGTATAGCACCATGGTACAATAATACTACGCATGCTCTAAAGAGAGAAACCCGTAATTTAGAGCGTAAATGGAAACAAACTAATTTAGTGGTCTTTAGAATCGCGTGGAAAGACAGTATGTCACGTTATAAAAAGGCCCTAAAAGCGGCCAGGGCTGAGCACCTCCGCAAACTAATAGAAAACAACCAAAACAATCCAAGGTTTTTATTTAACACCGTGGCTAGACTAACAAATAAACAGACGTCGTCTGAACAAAATACCTCGTTACAGTTTAGTAGTAATGATTTCATGAACTTCTTCAACGAGAAAATTGAAAGCATCAGAACCACAATTGTAAATGTTCAATCCTTGCTCCCGCCTTATGATTCGGCCACAATTGTCGCTCCGCAAGAGCAATTACAATGCTTTACAACTATAGAACAAAAAGAGTTAAACAAACTTATCACTTCATCTAAAACAACAACATGTTTATTAGATCCTATACCAACTAAACTACTGAAAGAAGTGTTACCTATAGTGGAAGAGCCTCTTCTCAATATTATTAACTCATCTTTATCTTTAGGTCATGTTCCAAGAACGTTCAAGCTGGCAGTTATAAAACCTCTTATTAAGAAACCACAATTAGATCCAAATAACCTAGTAAATTACAGACCCATTTCAAATCTTCCATTTATGTCTAAAATATTAGAAAAAGTTGTGTCCGCTCAACTCGGCTCTTTCTTACAAGAAAACGACATCTATGAAAAGTTTCAGTCTGGATTCAGACCGCATCATAGCACTGAAACTGCGCTGGTTAGAATAACAAATGATTTACTTTTAGCTTCGGACCAAGGCTGTATCTCAATACTAGTTTTACTTGATCTTAGTGCAGCGTTCGATACTATAGATCACACAATACTCCTAGATCGACTACAAAATTATACTGGTATTCAAGGACAAGCATTAAGCTGGTTCAGGTCATACTTATCCGACCGCTACCATTTTGTCTATTTAAATGGAGAAAAATCGATCATAACTTCGGCAAACTATGGAGTGCCACAGGGATCTGTGTTAGGCCCTCTATTATTCTCAATATATATGCTGCCACTTGGTAATATTATAAGGAAACATGGAATTAGTTTCCATTGTTACGCCGATGACACTCAAATATATATTTCATCACGGCCAGATGAATACGCTAAATTATCCAAATTGACAGACTGTGTTAAAGATATAAAAGATTGGATGACGCGTAATTTTCTTTTATTAAATCCAGACAAGACAGAAGTAATACTTATCGGTTCTAAAAACCGTCCACAAAACCTCTCACAACACTACTTTAACATAGTAGGATGCCCTGTTACTATATCCTCTACTGTAAAAGACCTGGGTGTTATATTAGACTGCAACCTGTCTTTTGAAAAGCATATTTCATATGTTACAAAAACAGCCTTTTTCCACCTTAGAAACATTGCTAAACTACGTAATATGCTATCAGTCTCTGATGCAGAAAAGTTAGTTCATGCATTCATGACCTCGAGACTAGATTATTGTAATGCTTTATTAGCTGGTTGTCCTGCATCCTCAATAAATAAGCTACAGTTAGTCCAAAATGCAGCCGCTAGAGTTCTTACTAGATCAAGAAAATATGATCATATAACACCGATTTTATCATCACTTCATTGGTTACCTATAAAGTTCCGTATTAATTACAAGGTATTGTTACTGACCTATAAAGCCCTAAATGGTTTAGCTCCAGTCTATTTAACGGACCTTCTATCGCCCTATAATCCATCGCGCTCTTTAAGATCACTAAATTCGAGGCTTCTGGTCATACCTAGGATATCCAGATCCACCAAAGGAGGGAGAGCATTTTCACATTTAGCTCCGAAGCTCTGGAATAGCCTTCCTGATATTGTTCGTTGCTCAGACTCGCTCTCCCAGTTTAAAACTAGACTAAAGACGCATCTCTTCAGCCAGGCATTCATATAAAATTTTAAAACTTACAGTTACTGTAAATCCGGCCTCTAGTTCATAAAAGCCAGAGGAGAACTGGCCCCCGACTGAGCCTGGGTTCTCCCAAGGTTTTTTTTTCTCCATTGGGTTACTTAATGGAGTTTCAGGACACCACTGGGTCACTTGATGGAGTTTTTCGGTTCCTTGCCACTGTTGCCTTTGGCTTGCTCAGTTGGGGATATTCAAATTAATTAACCAATCATTAATAACATTGATCAGCCCTTCCAAACTTGGATGTCTTTTTTATTTTATTGTTTTCCACTAATAAACAAACATTGTTATGTTGTTTTGATTGATACTGTGAAGCTGCTTTGATACAATCTGTATTGTGAAAAGCGCTATATAAATATACTTGACTTGACTTGACTAGTGAGTCAGGGTCCTTACTGTCCTCACCAGTGCCGATATACTGATATCCGATATACTGATTCACGACCTATGGGAGCTGATTGAGATGCACCCTCAGATAGGCAGATACTGTATATCACTGTCTTTGATGAGCAAGAAGAGTTGTTAAAATATCAGAGCATTCAACTGAGCAGTAAAGATCTGTACAATAACGCAGAGAGCTGTGGTTGATGGAAACTATGTGCTGGGCATCTTTGAATTATCTGATGATTGATGAAATAAAGTGTGAATTAAGACACAGATGTGGCAGGTGCTTTAAAGGCTCCAGTCCCCTGACATCTACTGGGTCAAGAAATATAGATTTTCTGATTAATTGAGCTCTTAATCTGAGTAATCTAATATTGATTCTTAAAATCCCAAGATCAATCTTTTATTCAATATTGTTTTAAACATGTTCAAACATTTAAACAATGTTAAAGGGAATGCAGTTTTATTAAAGTTATAATACTTTAAAATACTTTGCATATTTAGGAAAATGCGCAAAACTCCTCCACTTTCCTGAACTTTTTGTTGATTTGGTTTTGGGGTGGGTGTGACGATTATGGAGTCTGGAGCCGCCCTTCGAGGGCGATCGGTGGCTGACTTTTGCATGCCGGTTAGACATTTTGTCCGACTTGAGACAGACCTCCAGAGCGGCTGCACGAGCTCTGATGACGACACAGCTGTTCCACGATTGGCCGGATTCACCGCATGACGACGATCTGTGTTTCGTGTTTATCCGAACACCTTCAGCTTAACTAATGCTCACAAATCTGTTTTTTTATAACAGTAAAATCTCTTTTCATGTAGTCGCGATGTTATATTGTGTCATGTTTATCAAAATAAAAGTGTGGACCCCACTTCAATTGATATAGATTATGTTTTAAGACTTTATTCTTGTACAAACAGACTCTATAGTAAGCAGTACAGTACATCAAATATTGAATGAAAATGTCTCTGAAAAGTCTGCGTATCTGACAAATATTGCATGCGTTTCACTTGTCATGTGATTCCCTTGTGATCATGTCATGTGCTTTCCTTGTTTCATTTGTTATATTCTTATATAATGTGTTATATGTTCATTGTTTGATTGTTCACAGGTGTTCCTTGTTGTCATTAGTCTTTGTGTGTTTAAGCCCTCCTGTTTTCCCTGTTACATTGTCGTGTATTGAACTTTGTATGCTGTTCCAGGATCTAGTCAAGTTTCTAGTTTATGTTTATTTTGTGTTTCATGCAACCTGATGGTTTCTGTTTCACGTATTTTGGATTATCACCATTATAATAAACTGCACTCAGGTCCTCTACATTGTTTTCATCTGCTTCCATGTCAGCATGTGTTTCCTCATAATCCTGTGAAACAAGAACTCATAGCTATACAATTTAATGCTCCTAGTCACCCTGGTGTGCACTTTTTATTTTAGATATTTAGATATCTTACTTGTAAAAAAAATTCTAGGGGTGCCAATAATTGTGGCCAAGTTGTTTTGGATTTCATAATGTGATTTCCCCTCCCACTTTCAATTCTTCAACTTTAATGAAAGGCGAATATTTTCAATGAAAGATCAAAAGGATAAACAATTCAGATTTATTTTTACAGCCATCGTTTATCAAATTTACCAGGGGTGCCAATAATTCTGACCACAACTGTGTAACTCTCTGAGAAACAGCTATGGAAATCGTACAAGTACGCCACATTTGTATATTGCGGGGTAATAATGATCAAGCTGTTTGTTTACTAGCTGCTCTCGACAAGCAGACACCGTGTGGGTGGACGGCGAGTGTCTAGAAAGCGACAGTATGTTAATTTTTCAGAATGCTTTTACATACAACAGACAGTCCCAGAATAAAACGTAGGTTGAATCGTAGATGGTTCTTGCGGAAATGTTCCAGTTTTCAGCAGTCTTGTTTTACCGCAGTGCAGTCATGTTCATACAGCGTCTGAGAACGAGGCAGGTGAAAGATAACCAGAGAGAAAATGTAGGCTGATAACAAAACCCAAAGGACACAAAAGTGACAGAATGTGGAAGCCGAAGAGGTTGATAGAGAGCAAAAGGGTAAAAGAGTGAGACGTGCTGGCATTAAATGAATGTTTCGGTCACTGATTTCGGCCCTCCAAAAATGAAAAAAATTAGTTTTTAGGAAAAAAATGTCTGTAGCCGAAGTTTTTGTGCATCCCAGGCTTAGTGTTTTTAAAAATGAAAAATTGATTATACAGTTCAAAAGTTTAGGGTTGGTAAGATTATTTTGTTTTGTTTTGAAAGAAGTCTCTTAGCTCACTAAGGCTGCAATTATCTGATCGAAAATACAAGGAAAAAACTAATACTAATATTGTCAAGTCAAGTCAAGTCAAGTCAAATATATTTATATAGCGCTTTTCACAATACAGATTGCATCAAAGCAGCTTCACAGTATCAATCAAAAACAACATAACAATGTTTGTTTATTAGTGGAAAACAATAAAAAATAAAAAAAGACATCCAAGTTTGGAAGGGCTGATCAATGGTATTAATGATTGGTTAATTAATTTGAATATCCCCAACTGAGCAAGCCAAAGGCAACAGTGGCAAGGAACTGAAAAACTCCATCAAGTGACCCAATGGTGTCCTGGAACTCCATCAAGTGACCCAATGGAGAAAAAAAAAAAACCTTGGGAGAACCCAGGCTCAGTCGGGGGCCAGTTCTCCTCTGGCTTTTATGAACTAGAGGCCGAATTTACAGTAACTGTAATTTTTAAAATTTTATATGAATGCCTGGCTGAAGAGATGCGTCTTTAGTCTAGTTTTAAACTGGGAGAGCGAGTCTGAGCAACGAACAATATCAGGAAGGCTATTCCAGAGCTTCGGAGCTAAATGTGAAAATGCTCTCCCTCCTTTGGTGGATCTGGATATCCTAGGTATGACCAGAAGCCTCGAGTTTAGTGATCTTAAAGAGCGCGATGGATTATAGGGCGATAGAAGATCCGTTAAATAGACTGGAGCTAAACCATTTAGGGCTTTATAGGTCAGTAGCAATACCTTGTAATTAATACGGAACTTTATAGGTAACCAATGAAGTGATGATAAAATCGGTGTTATATGATCATATTTTCTTGATCTAGTAAGAACTCTAGCGGCTGCATTTTGGACTAACTGTAGCTTGTTTATTGAGGATGCAGGACAACCAGCTAATAAAGCATTACAATAATCTAGTCTCGAGGTCATGAATGCATGAACTAACTTTTCTGCATCAGAGACTGATAGCATATTACGTAGTTTAGCAATGTTTCTAAGGTGGAAAAAGGCTGTTTTTGTAACATATGAAATATGCTTTTCAAAAGACAGGTTGCAGTCTAATATAACACCCAGGTCTTTTACAGTAGAGGATAAAGTAACAGGGCATCCTACTATGTTAAAGTAGTGTTGTGAGAGGTTTTGTGGACGGTTTTTAGAACCGATAAGTATTACTTCTGTCTTGTCTGGATTTAATAAAAGAAAATTACGCGTCATCCAATCTTTTATATCTTTAACACAATCTGTCAATTTGGATAATTTAGCGTATTCATCTGGCCGTGATGAAATATATATTTGAGTGTCATCTGCATAACAATGGAAACTAATTCCATGTTTCCTTATAATATTACCAAGTGGCAGCATATATATTAAGAATAATAGAGGGCCTAACACAGATCCCTGCGGCACTCCATAGTTTGCCGAAGTTATGATAGATTTTTCTCCATTTAAGTAGACAAAATGGTAGCGGTCGGATAAGTATGACCTGAACCAGCTTAATGCTTGTCCTTGAATACCAGTATAATTTTGTAGTCGATCTAGGAGTATTGTGTGATCTATAGTATCGAATGCTGCACTAAGATCAAGTAAAACTAGTATTGAGATACAGCCTTGGTCCGAAGCTAAAAGTAAATCATTTGTTATTCTAACCAGCGCAGTTTCAGTGCTATGATGCGGTCTGAATCCAGACTGAAACTTTTCATAGATGTCGTTTTCTTGTAAGAAAGAGCCGAGTTGAGCGGACACAACTTTTTCTAATATTTTAGACATAAATGGAAGATTTGAAATGGGTCTGTAATTTGCTAGGTTATTTGGATCTAATTGTGGTTTCTTAATAAGAGGTTTTATAACTGCCAGCTTGAACGTTCTTGGAACATGACCTAAAGATAAAGATGAGTTAATAATATTGAGAAGAGGCTCTTCCACTATAGGTAACACTTCTTTCAGTAGTTTAGTTGGTATAGGATCTAATAAACATGTTGTTGTTTTAGATGAAGTGATAAGTTTGTTTAACTCTTTTTGTTCTATAGTTGTAAAGCATTGTAATTGTTCTTGCGGGGTGATAATTGTGGCTGAATTATAAGGCGGGAGCAAGGATTGAACATTTACAATTGTGGTTCTGATGCTTTCAATTTTCTCGTTGAAGAAGTTCATGAAATCATTACTACTAAACTGTAACGAGGTATTTTGTTCAGACGACGTCTGTTTATTTGTTAGTCTAGCCACGGTGTTAAATAAAAACCTTGGATTGTTTTGGTTGTTTCCTATTAGTTTGCTGAGGTGCTCAGCCAAATATTGCAAAATATTATTACAATTAAAAATAACTTTTTTCTATTGTAATATATTTAAAACACAATTTATTCCTGTTATGGGAAAGCTGAATTTACAGCATCATTACTCCAGTTTTCAGTGTCACGTGATTTCAAAAGCATTTATTTGAAATATTTATCATTTGCAACACTATAAATGTCTTTACTGTCACTTTTGAACAAGTTAATGCATCCTTGCTAAATAAAAGTATTGCTTTCTTTAAGAAAAACTGTGTAACATGTACTGTGTAACACAAAATGTACAATATTTAATGTTCAGTCACACATACATGTGTTTAACGGCATTTTACAATGCTGCTGATCCAATCAGAATGTCGAGTCTGAACTATTTGTTTGACACTGAACTCCAGAAATCCAAGTCAATTTAATTTCACAATAATAATTGATATTCACGTCTATGCAAAGAATGTATTGATGTTCTTCTTTGCTGCTCTATTTGAATAGAAAAACACAATGCATGCTGTTTTGTTTGTGAAAATGGAGAATAGTTGAGGCCAGCCACTATACTAAATCGTTTCTCTATAGTGCTAACAATGGCCGAGACAATTCCCCTTCAGTAGGTTAACCTGCATAAAAACACGTCCAGCATTGCATACTTCTGAGAGTCTTAAATAAACAACAACCATTAGTATACAAACATGTTTCTACACAGGAACAAGGGCTAAATTAACAGGAGAAACGCCAGCTGTAAATTGATTTTCCTTTCTAGCGTTAATTAAACGTTCTCGTGGCACACAAGGCCCCTCCTCGCATCCGCCACGGATCGGTGGTGCCAAGATAAACTGTACTGCTGAGTGCCAGTCATACCGAAGACATCACATTTCATCATTTCTCTCTCTCTCTCTCAGACAAATTATCAGTCATCAACCAGCCATGAAGTTCAAAATGATTAAATTACTCAATAAATTTGCTTTATCATTAAACTAGCATCATGACTCTAAAAGCTATTAAACACTAATCAAATTTGTCTGTTTGATACTTATAAAAAGCCAACAAAAATAGCACATGCATCACTTGCTTAGGAATTTATATCATTTTATCCAATTAAACAAATGACTTATCATATGCTTAATGTGAACCTGACAGTTTTACATTGGGAACGGTCCCCTAAGCAACACAGTCATCAGGTTCCCCTGAATAAGAGCTCTGTTGAAGACAGTGGCGGTGACACACGGTTAATTGAAAGCGGCTTGTTGTAGCCGCTGGTGTGGCGTGTTGGCTGGCGCTGCAGAGGTGCCATTAGTTTTCATTAGCGTCTGCTGCTGCTGTTGGGAACGCGTGCGCTGATCGTACTGAAGACCTGTAGCCTTTGCAGCTCATCAACAAACATCTGAGGAGCCACAGGACACATTGAGCTCTGACAGAGAGCAGCATTTGCCCTTTCTCTGGGTTCAACACAAATTAAGATCTATCTGCAGCATCTGTGGCTCGCTGTCCATTAACACAGAAAATCATTTTGATACAATTGACCCTCAGTTTGTAAAAACAACAAAATTGCGTTTAAGTGCTGCATAATGGATGTCAAGCAGGGGAATAAGGACATTTCTGGAGAGCTTAAAGCTCAAATGTTAATTTGTTGTTAAAGAACTTATACTTTTTTTTTCCTTACAAAAATGTGTTATTTCAGCTGTAAAGTCAAAAATAAGGTATACATTTCCCATTTAGTAGGGGGGGGGGGGGGGGGGGGGGAGTACTCATCTAAGCAGATGGTTATGCATTATAAATGCAGTGGGTGGATTTTGTTCAATGTAAAGCATATTATCAATAGTTGCATCCTTGTTTGTATGTGTGCATGTTTTGTGTGAAAGTTTACAGAGTTTACTGGCTTTATATGCACAACAGAGTTGATAATATGAATATGAATAAAGCATAATGTTTAGATCTTGTGGTTATAATTTGGACATATTTTCTAGTACAATGTCTTGGCCCATAGACTCCATAGCAAGTGTGCTACTGTACACACTATTCTTGTTTTTATCTAATTATTTTTGAGTCATGCTGCCTTGAAGGAGTCGCAGCCACGGAAAAAAACTGTCATTGTCTCAAGCTAAAAAAACAAAACAATAAAACAAACTATAAACTAACAAATTACATTAAAAGTAATATGAGATCATACAGTAGGAACAGACTGAACTTTAAGTCATTATTTATTAATAATCCTGAAATCTAGTGTCTATCCAATATTAGCAGCGGTAATTAAATAAATGGGGCACTGAGAACTAATGGAGCAGCAATGAACCTGGACACAAGGCAACAGCTTTAGCAGAGATGAACATAATAATAACAACTTGCATTACCGCATTACTGTATTCTGTTCCTGTTTTGCCTGTGTTTCCTTAGTTTGTTTCCGTAGAGTTTGCACGTGATAATAATATAAATGTTTTTTTGAACAGAAAATCAGCATATTAGAATGATTTCTGAAGGCTCATGTGACACTGAAGGCTGGTGTAATGATGCTGAAAATTCAGCTTGACCATCATATAAATTACATTTAAAAATGTATTTGATGTATTGTAATAATATTTCACATTATTACAGTGTGATAATATTTGACTGTATTTTTCATCAAATGAATGCAGACTTGGTTATTATCATTCTTGTACACTGAAAGCCCCTTAACTCTCATTGAATGCCTAGAGCTGCATAATATTTTTGCAAAAAATTCTACTTTGGTGTTCCACGGGGGAATAAAACAACATACAGGTATAGAAAAACATAATTAGAATGTTCATTTTCGGAAAAACTTTCCCTTAAACTTGCATTGGACCTTGAAGAATTCTTTAAGGTAAGAAAAAAAGGCCAGTGTGTGCTTTGTGGTATTGAACCACCAAGATCCTATGTTTTAACTGTTCCTCAAGCATGCTAACTCTGTCTGAGTTAATTGAATTTTAATTAGAGTCGTGGATATCAGATTGTTTCATTCTCTCTAAAATCCCTGAACATCTTCAGCAGCTCGGCCTCATTAACTCGCTCTGACCTTAAAGCGACTCGACATCCGACCTCTCATCACACAAAGCAAACAGCCTGAGATGTGAATGGATGAAGTCTAATCAGAGCGCTCCGTGTTCAGCAAGCAAGGCCCGTTTCCCAGATGGTGACTGAAAACATTCCCTCAGGGTAGAGCAGGACGAGCTGGAGGAACAATTCATTCTGTAAGACTCTAAGGATTTGAGTGCTCGTGTTTCTCTGCTCTCTTATTTGTCTCCAAGAGGGCCAAATGTAGATCTTTCACATTTCTTTAAATGTGTTCAATAATATAAATTCTCAGGCCTGTCCTAGTCAGTCTTTTCCATTCAGTGAAAATAAAATGGTTACAGCCATTGAGCTCAGCTTTGCAACATCATTGGTTCCACCATGTGTCGTCATTGACGTCAAACCTGGCCTAATTTGTACTGATGCAACATATTTGAATATGAACGCAAATGATACTTGAGATCTGTGACCGTAGGGAAGATTTTCAGTGAGAAATAATAAAAAATTTGGTACTGTATGGGTTTAGACAGCCCGTTCTCACGTAAATACGTGTCTATATCACGTAGTGTGTTTATCGTGTTATTTATACGCGAAAATGAGTTTTTACATGCATATGATACGCAGTTTTCGCGTGCATTTGATACGCACTTTTTTGCGTGTAATACACACGCACCCAACACCACTAATTCTACCCAAACGTATAATACACACGCACCCCACACCACTCCTAAACCTACCCTTAACAACCCATGCGTATCATATGCACGTAAAAACTCATTTTCGCGTATAAATAACACGATAAACACACTACGTGATATAGACACATATTTAGTGTGATCGGGTTGGTTTAGAAGACTTCATATGAACTTCATTTATGGTGTTTTTTGTAACATTCGGCAGACTTTGTCCTTGATTACTTCATTTCTATGTAAAAGAGTTGCATGAATATTTTGCAAACCATCTCTTTTCTTTTAGGAGCAACTGTTGTTTTTTTACAGAATCTTTTTTTGGGGGAGAACTAACTAACCCTTTAAACGGTCACCTGTGACTCATTTGTTTCTTTTTTAAGGCAAAATAATGTGTATTCGCTACAGAAACATTGACTGTTAAATCAGCACCGAGATTGTATTTATAAAGGCCTGTGACATTCAATAGTGGCTGTTTAAACACTACAGTTGACACAGACATTTAGTGTTTGCTTTTTCTTACACTCATCTCACATTAAGACTGTAAATATTAGCAATTTGTTAATCATAATCTGGTGTGATGTTAATCTGAAGTCACGCAAACAGAAGCAGTTTAATGTGCTCTGTGCAGTGGCAAACAGATGCCGTAGCTTGTGGATGTTGTTTCCATAGCAGCTCAGGTAGGAGAGACATTTGTTTTTATAAAAGTGAACACACAAAAGATCTCAGCTGCTCAGAAGAATCTAATGAGATTTTGCAATATACATGTAAATGCGGATAACTACCAAAAATCAGATAAAAGAGTATACGTTCAAATCAATAAAACAACAATGGAATTCCTTTTTTACATTTTAATTTTGGAACATAAATTGACAATTACACAGTGTTGCATTTGAGACCAGCTTATTCAAATCAGTCAAAACCAAGACCAGTCACATGCTCCCGGACAAGACCAAGACCATGAAAATATTAGTCTCAATATTTAGTCTCAATATAAGTCTAAGACCATATATTCATAGCTTTGATTTTGTTTTTAACTTGACTCTGACTCGATCCTCTCCTTGTCTTGTTGGATTCAAATTGTCTCAACACTGCAGTTACACATTGAATATATATAAAAGCAAAAGCTTGGTAACGGTGTGGGATTATCAGTGGTGTAGGATGGTAATCAACTTCTAAATTTCTTATTAAAATATACCAGAGGCCACCAATTAGTGGATCGCAGTCCAAATCTGGACCTAGATCTGACATAAACTATTAACATGACAAACCGTCATGTCATATCACACATATCACACTCAGTCACACTGTTCCCATCTACCGCTGTAAGCACAGAAATCTGATTCCATCAGATAAGAGGACCACTTTTCTGAGCGTTTTTCCAGAGCTTTAACACTGTTCCACTGAAATCACAAAATATAAAAAAGGATTAGTTGCACGAGGTTCCAACCCGTGACCTCTCAATGAAATCTAAAAAGCAAAGCAAAAGCAAAAGCAAAGCAACAACAACAACTACAACAACAACAAAAAAAGTCTTGGTAATCAATAAATCTCACTGAAATACACATTGCAAATAGAGATGTTTGGTTGGGATGGAAACTTAGAGACTAGACCCCTGAATACGAAAACATACAAAAGATTTATTTGGCAGACTATGGAACAATATGAAAAATGTATATGGTGGCACGTAACAATAAGGTTTGATTTAATAATCATTCTAATAATGACCAACATTATTTACAGCATTTATACATTTCGGTTGATAATATTGTTGAGCACATTTTCGCTCCCAACTCATCACATATGACCCCTTGGCATCACTTTTTAACACACAGGGTATCTGTTTAGCATAATCTTAGACGTGCAGGGTAGTCCATCGCTTTCAGCTTTCAATGACAACGTTTTGTAGTCAACAGGCATGGGAATTATATAGTTAAATTATGTATGGGGTATAATTTTGTCATTGTGACATATATGTTGGGATATGATTTAGAGATGTTATACTTAATGTTAAGTGTTATCATTTCTATTTAAAAGTCTTGCATATTATATGTATTTATTCAAGCTGACATGAATGAACACAAGAACATAAGCAGTGTTCAGTGATTCCTGCCTGAAGAGCTCTTTTCATGCGCACAATCCTCTTTTGTATAAGCAAAAAAGGGTTTGTATGTGCAAGGCAATCTACGTCTTTAAAAAGGCCATGAACTATTGCAGTCGCCCACACAACTGAGACGTACTGTAACATTTCAGTGTGTATTCATGCTCTGATGCTCATGAATTAATCACACAGAGCCACTCAAACAGGTCTTGAGTTAAACATGCTGGAACCTGCGAGGTGATAATAGCAGTATAGCGTCATACAGTACGTGAGAGTGTTTCGACAGTCAGAAATGAGTCCTGTTGATGACATATCACAGGATACTATTCCATCTGAACAGGCTGTTGGAGATATGATAAATAGAATCACACCATGTGTTTCTCACTAACACCGATTTGCTGCATCTGGGAAAGTGGCCAAATGCCATGTGGTTTGTGATGCTTTCATTTTCACAGGAACATCTAGATGTGTTCACTTAAAAGAACTGTGCTTTGTCACTCAATGTGTTGAGGCTACGGGGGAAAAAAGGGCCCATTAAGGTTTCTCCTTAATAATGTAAATTATGAATTTAGCTATCATTTGTAGTAAGATGTCTTTTATTATCAGGTAAATACATAGTTCTGTCATGAAACAAGATGGTGCAGGCTTATGGGTTCTTAATGCAAGCCGATGATATTTACAACATTAACTACTGGCACAAGCTGATTGGTTCATGTCCCATCGGCAGCCAATTAGCTTGCTTCTCAACATTTAAATGGCTGGTTGGCATTCACTATAGCAGTTTGCAGCGTGCTTCAGAGCTCGTCTACAACCCTCCACCCTCCCCAGCTCCACCTGTACAGATCTGCTATGGAAATGGATACATGCTATTTGTGCAGCAGCAGTACGTCTTATATACTCACAGCAGCGCATCAACATATATATTGGCAGTAGCAGGTTCCTGTACTTGCTACGCAGCAGCAATAAACAACAGCAGCAGCATTAACAGCAACAGCGTAGCAGATCTATCTTCTAACTGCATTGCAGATTTTTTTACATATCAGAAAATTGTCTGATATACATGTAAAGACATGGTTGGCACAAACTATGTTTGGCCAGCAAGCAAACCTGTATTTAATGTAGTCTGGGATTTTTTCTCTATCTTTTTTATTTTGTCACACAACCTGTTTAGCCTAATTGTTTGGTCTTTGTGTTTAAACCCTCTTCATGTCATTGCCTGGTGTTAAGGTTTATGTTACTTCTGTGTAATTTTCGATTTGAATATATTTTAAAATGTAATTTATTCCTGTGATGGTGTGGTAAAGCTGAATTTTCAGCATCATTACTCCAGTCTTCAGTGTCACATGATCCTTCAGAAATCATTCTATGGTGATTTGATGCTCAAGAAACTTTCTTATTACTGTATATTTTGAAAATAGTTGTGCTGCTTAAAATGTTTCAAATGTTTCAAAAAAGGAGGGAGATGTATTTTCAAAAATGAATCAGTTTTGTTTGCTTTCAGATCATAATTTTATATTCGCATCTTGGGATGTTTCCAGTTCTGTGGCACTTCACAAATATCACCATTGTCACAAGTGCAAAATTACACTCAGGCCTATTCCAATCACGACAAGTATTTGACCTTCTGGCAGCTGCTCCGTTTCACCTTTGCGTGTCACAAACAGGAAATTAGTTTAAACTAAAGCTGCCCTTTGAGTCCTATCATCCTGTCGCTGGTCCTGAGTGTGTTTGTGTGTGTTTCCAACCTAGTAACACTTTGCTGGAAAACATCTCAGTAGTTTTGCTTAATCTGACAAATCCTCATTTGGATGTCTTTAAGAAAATCTGTTTACATATAAAGCTAAACATAGAAGTGGGTTTCTTTGGTTTTCTCACATTAAGAAATCTTGTTAAACATGTGAGAGAGAGCAATCTGAAAGTGCAATACAAATGTTATCGCTCTGGTTCAGTTGTAAAGCGGGTAAGTGGTTGAAACTGTAAACAAAATGGACTAGCACCTTGATGCTCCAGACAGCTGCAAAAATAGCTCCAGCCTGTCAAATTAAAACATTGCATGCAAATGGAAACTGACAGAACTAATCTAATGCTTCTTGTGTACTTTCATAGAGAAGCCATCTGTTCTTACACTAATGATAACTGAATTTCATGTAATATGATCATACCTCCAAATAGGTTTGTAAAACACATTAACTCGGCATGACACGTAAGTCACGATAGTCTTTTCTTCCCCATTTTGTCATATAGCCGAGTGAAACAGCTTATCGAACAAGAAAAAATGTAGGGCGGGCCTTAATTTTGTCCATAGGGATGTGGATGGATGGTTGTGGTTTTCTATTGGTGGATCTGATGTGAGTGACAGGTTGCCCCGCCCTCACACCAGTAAACACATCATCAGAGAAGAGATGTCCCTGCAAGAGAGTGACGGGTAGTTATTTTGATCAAAGATTATGAATTTTAATAAACAATGATGTCTATGGAAAAATCCTTTATAATAAATACAGATCTCCATTTAAATGGTTCATTAATCAGGAGTTGGAGAATGGAGATGTCTCTATTTGATCGGGTGTACGTTGACTCACTGTTATGTAACCATATGACATTAATAGTATTGAATCATACTGTGCAGCTGACCACAGAGTCTGATCCTTTGTTTGCAGCCGATGCATCCCATTTTTTTAAACATGCCACACTGAATGATTAACATGATACATGTCCAGAAACATAGTATTTCTATGATACAATGCCCAAAATACCACAATACCATGATCCTTCATTGATACTTAATTGCAAGCGTGAAGTCCACAAACACTCAAACTTCAAACTGAGTAGTTGAATGTAGCATTTACCAACATAATATTTACTGGAACACTACAAAAATACTTTATGGAAAAATACCACATGTAATGCTATCTGAGTTTGATAGGACTGTATCCAGTGGCAGACTATTTGTCCACTGTGACAGAAATAAACCTGAGAACCACCTTGACAAGATGCAGACTCAGCGAGTATATAGCCGTATAAATGGGTGAGCAAAAGAAAAAAAAATATGGCTGCACAACAGAAAGCCGGCGTCTACAAAGCAAGCAAAACAAAATCAAGACAGAAGTGCATTTTCCAACTGAATGCACAAAAATGCCAATGATGAAATCACAACAATGTTCTTCAACAAAAACGGATTTAACATCATGGATTTGACAGAATGCTGTGCAGTGGAAAAACTTTGAGCACTGTGGAAACATGTTGTGAGTATGGCCTCCTTATCTTTCTCTACCAGGAATAGTTTCTTTCACAAATCATGTACATGTTCACTCATGACATCAGTTGTCAATCATTGTCTATTGTCAATAGTGTAGCGATGTATGAAGTAAGCTTTCAGTTCAAGCAGCTTTCTGTTGGACAACAAATCTGTGTGAACAACTTGAAACCTTTTCAAAATCTGTGTGGAAAAATCTTTTGTCATCATGCGAAATTCCCGATCGAGTGGATTCTTATTGAAATTACAGGAACGTTCTTTGGGGACTCGAAATGGTTCTTTAATGGCATTGCTGTGTGTTTGGAACCTTTATTTTCAAGAGTCTACCTTGTTTGCATTTTGTTTTGTGAAGTCACTGGTGCAGATACCAATCCACGGAAAAGGGAAGGCAGCTGGATTGCTCATTTAGAGGAAATCAACAGCAGCAGTTTATTCGGTTCTCAAATAATTATGACAACCACATCCACCACTCAGCAAAACATTTAAGATGACATTTCTCCACTCATTATAACAAAATGAAAACTGAAGATGTTTTCTTTGCATTACATACTGTACATAAACACAAGCTGTCTCCTTCACAATGGAACATATTCAAACTTAAAAGGTGGGGTAAGCGATATTTGAAAAACGGTTTGAAACTTGGTTGGACCGACACAACAAGACACAACAACAAACGTGTTGCCAATCAGCATTAGTGGGCGAATGACGGTGTAAGAGAGAAATTGAGCAAGAGGGAGATTTGAAGAAAGACTGTATAAAGAGAGATGGCTGACAGACACCACAAAAGAGAAAAGCTCATAAGAATATCACTTGAAAATTAAGGGTTATGATCAGGAAAGAGCTTTAGGATCCACGTTTAAATTAGAAAAGCTTTCCAGCGCTGGAGAGAGCTAAGCGGGAAGGCCTAAAACCAGACGAGGAGGTTGCTTTGATTCCGCTCCGTATGCAAGTAACATTTGTGAGTGTCATTGTTTGTCTAGAGCTGCTGTGCTGTTGGCAACTAACAACCCACTCTTGTTTGTATTTACTCTTGTGTATGTTTATTTTTCATCCTTCCTTGTCATTCGTTAATCGTCTTTGCTTAAATTTTTCGTGAAGCATTATTTTGGTGCGTTTCTGCTACGATAAATAGACATCCACTCTTGCATTGCGTCCATGTAACAGAGTGATGACTGATGGAGATCAAACTCCATCAAACTGATGACTGCTAGAGAATGCAATGTTTACCGTGCCATCGCATGCCAGCGATCAGGGTTCGAGAGTGACTTGGAGCAGGACGGTTAGGATTGGAGGGTGAGCTTTGGAGGCGGAGCAATAAAAAGAGGGGTGTGTTTGTTTGGGTTGATTTCAAATATCAACAATACTTTGAGAAATAACATATTGCACCTTTAACATCTTGATTTTGGACACCACTGCTTCTCACATGTCTCATGACCACATGATTCAAAATCTACAATGGAATTTTCATTTTTAGATTAATTATGCCATTAAACCTGTCATTGTTTTACCAAGATAACCTAGAGTACTCTGTAAAAAAAAAAAAAAAAAAAACTAAAGTTAACTAGCCGTCGGCGATTACTAATCCAATTGATTTGTCCAATGTATTTAAATTGACAAATTTTAGTTCACAACTTTCGGGAGTAAGTACAACTCAAAAAAGCCTATGCAAAAAAAGAAACAAAATATAATGAGTTGAGTGTTTTCAGCAGTGTTCCTTATGCTGCAATCAGACATATAACATGAATTATGTTGCACCTACATGTCAACTAGCATATCAGCTAGATAAATAGTATTAGTAGACTGTTATGGGTAGGGTTAGCGTTAGTAGTTTGGGTATAAAAAAGTTGAAATGTAGTTGCAAAGTCAGTAGAATGTCTGTTGGATGACCATTAAAAAAATGGGTAACACTTTATTTGAAGGGGTGTGCATGAGACTGACATGACACTGTCATAAACATGACATAACACCTGTCATGAACATGAAGGAGTCTTTATGAATGTTTATGACTGTTGTCATTAAGTGTCATTCGGTAAATTATGACACTTTTAATGCAAAGTTGACATTGTTTAAAATGTCTTTGTTATGACAACTTGACATTACCCAAGACAAAAATGTCTTGATTATGACAACTTGACATTAACAAAGACAGAAATGTCTTTGTTATGACAACTTGACATTAACCAAGAAATCATAACCTGTCAACCTGTCACAACTTTGGCCATCATGACACCATTATAACTGTGTCATGAATATTTTACTTGTCCTCAAGTAAAGTGGAACACATTGTACTAGTTATAAAGATGTCATTAAGGGTTATAACACTGTTTTTACATATTTGTGACAGGTTGACAGGTTATGATTTCTTGGTTAATGTCAAGTTGTCATAACAAAGACATTTCTGTCTTTGTTAATGTCAAGTTGTCATAATCAAGACATTTTTGTCTTGGGTAATGTTACCCTTCAAATAAAGTGTTACCAAAAAATGTAAGCAGTATTAAGCAGACAGTCTACTAATACTCTAATGAGAGTTTGTTGACATGTAGATGCAAACTTCAAGTGTTAACTAGTTGAAAACTCTAAAGAGAAAGACGACTGAATCTGGGTCAGATATAGCGCTCTGTTTGTATTTGCATGTGGACAGGTGCACAAAGCAGAAGAGAAACAGGAATGGAGACAGAATGAAAGGAGATAAAAGTGAGAGACAGTGAGAAAGAGCGAGTGGAGTGTTTATTGATCCGTTCGCCTCATCAAACGGCTGTCTCAGTAAGATGTCGGTGGTGTCCGGCTCACATGCACGCTGCGGTACACCTGAGCAGTGAGACCTATAAGTGCTGACAGCTACGAAATCAGCTCCCTTTCACACATGCATTGTGTCTTTGTCAGAGCACTTTTACTGACTATTACCCCTGAAGGAGTTCACAATGCTGCTCTACTAAGAAGTGTGATTACTAAGGGAGCTCCAGTTATCTGGTCTTCTAGTCTAGCTTTATTATGTCAAGTTCAGTCAGCAGTGTATAGTTGATATGACCTGAAATGATTTAGTTAGTATTTAAATGCTGATAAAATCTGGATTTCAAAAATGAAAGATGTGGAGAGATAAAGCAGGGCATTGCTAAACACTGACTAACCATTGACTAAAACGACTTACACTGAACTAAAAAAGGATAATAAATACTTAAAGCCACCATGAAATCAAAATGGACAATTCTAATTTTTTTATTGTAAAATATTGCAGTATGTATTATAAACGATTTATCTGTGCACATATAGCCTATATATATATATTTTTAATTCAAGTGGCCTCGTAATCGTTAATCAGAATAACTTCCCCTTCACCGTTGACGTGTTTATGGGCGCAAGGGCGGGACCAGTGGCAGTTCTAGATGGGGGCCAGGGGGGGCCAGTGCCCCCCTGTCAACAAGCTTGGCCACCCCTCTGGCCCCCCTAAATTTGCTCTTGATAATCACGCCAAACACCGTTGGGTGCAATGCGCAATTTATCCTGTGGGCGGCAGTAATGAGAAAATAATTTGTTGTGCCGTAACTTTTATGTCAAGAGGAAAGTACTCAAAGCGAGATCGCGCACTTTAGTCGGAGCTTCAGTTCACATGTTCATCAGAGGCGAGCTACACCAACAAAAAGAGATACAAGTAACGAAAATATTTACTTTCAGTAATGTTCACATAGATTGAAATAATATTAAACTATCCAAGTGCCTGCTGTTGCTTATATTTTATACTTTCTAAAACTACATTCAAGTAATCACGAGTCATGATGACTACTATGCAATCTTAGCAAAGAGTCAGCAGCCAGAGAACAGATGACGTTAACACATTAAAGAAATTTAGATTTCAATATTTAATTTATATCGTCTAGTTTTGCCCTACATTAATTTTGCCTTTTTAGAAGGTGGTATGAAGCAGACTCGACTGTGCAAGTCTTTTATTAATTACAAATGATGTGTTAATCACTCAATGATTGAGGTTTTATAAGTCCAGAATTTTTAAAGGAATAACCTTATCAAAATTGAAAATTCATGCGAATGCGTTTCGGAGGGCATTTGCGCCTGGTCTTTTCACGATCAGATAGCTATCCGATCACAGAAAACGCATGAAGTGGCCAGGTGTAAACAGACTGCAGTGATGCACTTCATGGTGAAAAATGACTTGAATTAATATTGAAAATAGGTTAACATGAATGTTAAAGGTGTGCCCCCTAGAAGCACACGTGGCCCCTGCCTGGCCCCCCCAGTTACTGTGGTCTAGAACCGCCACTGGGCGGGACAACCTGTCACTCACATTCGATCCACCAATAGCAAACAGCAACCATCCAATCAATTCCCCATGGACAAAGTCAAGTCCCAACCTACATATATGTTGTTCGAGAAGCTGTTTCACTCAGGGAACTTACAGTAGACAGTCTACTAATACTGTAGTTGTAAAGTCACTTATAGAATGTCCTAAGAGGACTATCAAAATACATTGTTACCTTTTTTTTACCTTTACCTTTAAGTGCCTTTTAGTGTTATGCTTTTGGGAAACACAGCCCTGGTTGATCAGCGAGCAGACGTTCACTGATGTACAGTATGGCCATTCTTGCCCACCATTCAGACCAACAGCAAACCATTATTAACCACATAAAACCAGCCTGAACCTTGACCCTAGGGTTAAAGAAGCTAAATATTTCTCTTTAATCCACTGCATCTGGAAAATTTTAGATAATTATTTTGAGATTGAGATGGTGTTGAATAACCTTCACCTTCACTGATTTTATCATTTTTCCACATGGGCACACATGTCACACATGAACTGACAAATCAAAATCCATTAAAAATCTATCAAAAGTACAATTATATTTCAATTTATCTGCATGTTAAGAAATGTGCCTAAGACAACTGAACTGATATTTCTAATGTCGAGGAGGGATTCCATACTCAGAGAGGATGGATTCGCCTGAGATTTAAAGAGAGGCTGTAATCCCAGCATGCCAAAAAGATACATTGATATGCCACAGAGGAGATTTGAAGCTATTCTCTGGATCCCTTCTGCTATGCAAGGGCACGGCAGGTTCAGTGCCAGGCAGTCTCTAATGGTACTTCTGTGATTACCACAAGTACCCTAAATGAGTGGAATAAAGTTCAAATTCAGCTATGCATCGGCACATTTGGGGCACCACTGGGGTTATGGGGTTATAAAAGAGAATGATACCTTTAAACCTTGATGGAATCATCTGGCAGCTCTTACATTTGATGCCTTGTGCTCGAGTCGAATCACTCCCTCATGAGCACTGCCATTCAACAAGCACAGAAATCAAGAGGTTCATGGCAGACACTCCTTCTGCCAGTGGTGTCAAGCCTGAACTGACGTGGAGAGCGCCCCATTCTCTATAAACTGTCTGGCTACTAAATGTAAGGACAGGGGTCAAAATGAAACTTGATGAGACCTTACAAGAGGAGTAGGTTTTAAACTTACTGCAAGCTGATAGAAATCCACTGAGCTGTAGATTTCTTTCTGAAAAACTGAATAAGGCACATTCATTTTAGATTTTTGAAGAAAATCTGAGTTACGACAGCATGGTGTTTTAGTATGTTGCAATGCAGTTGTTAGGTGGTTGCTTACTGGGTAGTCAAAAGAACCCAAGACTCTATTGATACTCTGAATCATGTTTATTGTCTTCTTTACCAGTAAATGAAAAATAAAATATCTTGAATTATCTTTAATGCTCTGGCCAACAGACTTCCCTTGTTTTCATCTCTAAATTTGTTTAGATTTATGCTTAAAACAAGAAAAAAAAAATCGAACTGACTAAGGAAAATAAACACATACTGTATATATCACAACAATAAAACTCATTACTCTAAGGTAATACTATTTGTGATCTTTGACTTAGTAACTACTAACGACTGGAAAAAAATGCTAGTTAAGTTGTCAATGTGCTTGACATACAGAGCCATTAACAGTCAGAGCATTTCCTTAAGATTGATTTCTCCATTTGGAGAAAAAGTATCAACAGACCATTATTTCATCTAGCTAATTTAATGGCATAGTCAGAATAGCATATGGGCTCCTCATAACTCTGTTTAATTAACATCATATTAGCTCTGTGCCTGGAAGAGGCTTTACTTAACCAACAGAAATGATCAATTGATTCTTAGAAAAAAGACCATGCAGCGTGGCTGTTTTGCTTGGCATTAGGCACAGCCACAACACCAACTATTAAATAGGGAATACACGTCTACTTTGATATTAATGGTGATATTATAGTGGTTAAGAATATGTGCCACACACAAAATCATTTTACTGCATTTTGTTTTTGGTCATTTTTAAAAAAACTTTATCTGGTCACTAATTCACTTGGATTGTATGGAGAAGAGCAGCATGAATATTCTTCTAAACATCTCTTTTTGACCTGCACAAAGGAAAAAATAGAAAATCATGTTGACATTTCAAAGAAATATTAATGTTAACTGATATCCCTGAAAAATGAACTAAGATCATAATACAGGTCATTTACCATTGTGTCATATCAAAGCACTTACAGCCACGTTTATCAAGCAGAACTGTTCTCGTGTAAGCTTTTAATGACAAATGTCAGCAAAAAATGTCCAATGAGTGTAATCTATCCCATGAAAGTGCCTGCAGTAAAAAGTGGCTATGATTAATTTCCATGTGCCTCGTGGTCAACATAGAACTGCAATGAAAAATAACACCTTGAGATGACTGCAGGACTGAAGATTAGACAATATCAAAGCTCTACCATGCAGGAACAGCCCCCGGGTGTCTTACCAATGGGCACAGAAGCTGAAGTAGCTTGAATCTTGATATCACCCAGCGGGTAAGCGGCTTGCAAGCAGCAGCATAAAAAAAGGAAAGTTTATCTGAGGTGCCAACACAGCTGCGGCGTTAAAACCGCCTAGAGATGAACGGCAGCCATCATATGCTCACCTGCTCCTAACTTCAACACAGTCAAACCAATTTACAGGCAACCAGATGGAGAAAGACTTAGACAGCAGAACCACTGAAGAGACTAAATCAACAGATAGAGAAAAGCATATATGAAATGAGAGACACTTGCAGAACCATAATTATTACTCATTTTATGAAATACCCCATGAGTCTTTTTTATTAGCAGAACACTCTCAGAAATAAAGGTACAAAAGCTGTCACTGGGGCGGTACCTCTTGAAAAGGTACACTTTTGTACCTAAAGGGTGCATATTGGTACCTTAATGGTACATATTAGTACCTAAAAGGAACATATTAGTACCTAAAAGGAACAAAAGTGTACCTTTTCAAGAGGTACCGCCCCAGTGACAGCTTTTATACCTTTATTTCTGCACTGTAAAAAATGATCGTGATTTTAACGGTAAAAGACTGTAAAAATGCTATAGTGAAAAACTGTTAATTGGTTAACAGAAAGTTTCCTTACTATATACGGTAAATAACTGTGATATATATAATGGTACATTTAATGTAATTTTACTGTAAAATACCGTAAATATACAGTTTTTGGAAGTGAAAAAGAACAAGTCATTGTATAATTTACAGTGAAAAAATTTTAATTGACATTCCCACAATTCCCTGCGTGACACTTCACATTTTATGTATTTTGTTTTTAAATAACTGTTTCTTCATAATTTTCTTTTTTTTTTTCTAATCAGTTATGTACATTAGGGTTTTATGTTACATTTAATGTTGTTAAATTAACGCTTATTGCATTTTTTTAATTTCAACATGTTACCATGATGGTGTTTAATGTTTGTGTGAATGACACTGTGCAGCTTCTATATATTAGTATTAACTTTCTTATGGAAGAGCTGCTTATGATGAGCTTTGATTGACTATTTGACTCTCATCACTGCTGCTGTGATTGTTGGCTGTCAGTGTATTTCAATAGAAAAAAAACAGATATTAATACTTCAAAATGTCAGTAAATTAACATTATATCAGATAATGAAATACGGTTTATTGCTGTAAAATGATATACGGTTAAAAGTCTGTAAAACCTAAAACGTTGCTACCGTATTTTTAACAGGAAAACTCTGGTAACCACAGCTGCCAGGGTTTTCCTGTAAATTTAACTTTTTTTTTTTTACAGTGTGAGAGTGAAATGTAAACATCTCTGCTACATTTTTACTTAAATGGAAATATAGGTGCATCGTTTTTGTTTCTCTGCTATTAATTAAAGGGTTAGTTCTCCCCAAAATTAAACTTCTGTCATTAATTAGTCGCCCTCATATCGTTCCAAACCCGTTAATCTTCGGAACACAAATTAAGATACTTTAAACGACCACTTTCAAGGCCCAGAAAGGTAGTAAAGACATTGTTAAAATAGTCCATGTGACTCCAGTGGTTCAACCTTAATGTTATGAAGCAACAAAAATACTTTTTCTGTTCAAAAAACAAACAAAAATAACGACTTTATAGAATAATTTCTTCTCTTCTTTTTCAGTCTCCTACTGTTCACGTAGTAAACATTTTTTGTGTGTGTGAACTATCCATTTAACATATCCGGGGAGACATTTACAGTTTTCCATTACCAGTAACAATAATACGTTTTATGTTGTTGCTACGAAGTAGACAAAGGGCAAAGCAATTTGGCTCCGCTAGCCAACATTTCAGTGTAAATGTACTGTTTGGTCCGTGAACATTCTCATGGTCTGAAAAGGGCTCGAATTGGTGTGGCAATATTGACATCATCCTTAAAGGATTAGTTCACCTCAGAATGAAAATTTCCCGATAATTTACTGACCCCAATGCCATCCAAGATGTTCATGTCTTTCTTTCTTCAGTTGTTTTAAACATCCAGGATACGCACACGAAAGGATAATTTTAAACAATAAACTGACACAAAGACATAAATATGTCATTCAACATACTTCTGCCTACATCCAGCGTGACCTTTCCAACGTGATTACGTAATGCTTGGCACGAAAAGGAAGTCATATACATTGGGGGTGGCATGAGGGTAAAAAAATTTTTTTTTTAATTTTTGGGTGACCTATCCCTTTAAATAACCAAGAACAACAGAAAAACATCTGATCAAACAAGATGTTTAAAAAAAAAACATACTAATTAAAGCAAACAATTTTATGCAGTAAATATTCCAAACCATCTACAAATGTCATATGAATTCATTAATCAAGTGTGAATCACTGGAAACCATCCATGACCAGAAAAGTTCGACCTAATCTGTGACAATCCTTTCTGCCCTCAGTTTGCAATAACAATCAATAATCACGTTTACAGTAATGCACTTACAGCGTAAGCTTGTGTTATAGTCAGCAATGCTTGAGGTCTCAGTGCTTATACATTGTTACCTACAGTGGAGCTGTGAGGCATGTGCAGACAAGACACCTCTAATACTACTGGATCTCAACAGTCTAATCTCCAACAACCTGCTTTAGCTGTTAATTAAATGTTTTCAGCTGGGGGAGGAGACAGACGGATAGAAATGATAGAAGGCTTTAGGAAAAGGGTAATACAGAGATTAGTAGGTACAGTGTGTGCTGCAATTATTATTTAAACAGCACTAGCCCCTAAAAACAAAACTATTACATTATTTAATATATGCAGTCCGCAGGGCAAAGGCTCACGCCACTTTTATTTATTTATTTATTTATTTATTTATTTATTTATTTATTTATTTATTATTTATTTTCAAGTGTGTAAGGTCAGTATGTGTTTGCAATAAAAAGAAACCTTAGATGCATAACATGGTGTTTTTTTTAGTTCAGATTTTCTGAGATGATTCTCATGAATGAACCGACCATCTCATCATGCTTATTTATAAGCCATCTAACTAATCCTGTTTACATTCAGTAAAACCTGTTCTCGAGACCATTTGAACTTTGACAAAAACTCTGAGATGAGCTTCGATCCAGGGTCTGGGATTGTGTGATCAAGGCTTGTTTTATTCAACACAGACTCACTGGAAAAACGTGCCTTCCACTCCTCCCATGTGATTCTCCTTTTCACAGTCTGGCCGAAATGATGGGTGGTTAAGTAAGGTTTCAAAGATAAAGGGAGTGGGTCAACTTACCCACTGGCTCATCTTACCCCACTCTCCCCCTACGTTGCTTCTTGCAGATTTCACAACACTTTCAAAGTGAAATGTTCAGTGAGTGGCGCTAAAAGCATTCAGTTTTATCCTAAACAGATTAACATGAATCTGGCAACATTTCATTTATTTACGTTAATTATTTACTTTAATTTATCGCAGACAAATGTGGGAAAATTATATCAAAGACACATTTGCCCAAAACACACTGACATATAGAGAACAAACAACTATCCCTGGACACCCCTGCTGCTCCTGGCCGCTCTGAAATATCCAGGGTGGGAGACTAACAAAGCTATTAACACAAAAGACAACGCATGTCGCCTATGCAGATCTTCAACACAATGGACATTGTGAGATCGCCTCCAATTACCTCCAACGATTGGTGCAAAAAAGGTCAATGCTTTATCACATTTGAAAATAACATAAACCACCAATAGTATTAACAAAAGCAAACATGAGATGCAAACTTATTTGCTGTAGCAATTATGCCATTTTAACTTGCTTCTTTAAGTCTTTGATCTCTTTTACCACGACTCGTGTTTCACAGGACTCGTACTCAATCGTTCCACAATGCAAAAACAATTCTTGTTTTAGGTGAGATACAAAGCAAGTTTACTACGTTGGAAAGGCGGACATATGCAGCTGGTTATGTGTTGCTAATTTGTCAAAATGTATTAGTTTACAAATCATGCACTATATTTGCACAGTATATTGAATTGTATGTATTAGGTAGCCTACGTTTTTGGAGTTTGAAAAATGTGGCAAATTTTTTCAATGAGCCTGTGCTGTCATTTTTAGTCAGTGGGGTGAATTCACTAGGCAGTTGCACCACTTCAGCATGAGTTATTGTTCATTTAATTAACTAACCACCTGCAGTCCAGTTTAACCAGAGCTTGGGCTGTAAATTATATGTATATATTAAATGAGTAAGTCAAAAAGATTCATGAAACAGACTCAAACGTGAATTATTCAGAGCTGTTACTGAGGAACAACTCATCCACTCACTGAATCTTAAATACATTTTTGGTGATGTACGATTTAAAACTAAACAAACGTATAAAACGTATGAATACAAAGTGACCTGGGAAACGTTTCTGTGTTTATTTTAAGAGGGTTACAGTTTATTTATTCACTGTAGAGTATAGTACAGTATTAGTAGACTGACAGAGTTAGAATAAGTTAACATGTACTTGCATTCAAATGCGATAGTCAAGTGCGTTTTCAGCATTGAACCACTGTAAAAAAAATCAGGAATCATATTGACTTCCTGTCTTAGTTCTGAGAAGTCCAATGCTCTGCTGCAAATGAAATCCTAACTGAAATCACCATGGTTACTAAACAGATAAGATCCTGTAGGATCCTGAGATGTTTCTGTAATACAGCCCCAGGAGTCTGGATCAGAGATGTTATAAAATCAGACAATGGTGGTCCGCACTTCCCCCCACATCCCAGCACTCATAACCAGCCTGCAAATTGGGAATTGCGCTTTACAAATTGCACTCACCACACATTTTGTGGGCCTGTTTGTTTCCTGGTTTGCATAATGCCTTTAGTGGCGCAGGTGCTAAAACACAACAAAGCGTGTGCAAAAACAAAACAAAAAGCAGTGCTGGTTGGTGCAATCCCATTAGTGCTGTGTTGTTGTTTTTAGGAATAAAGAGTTGTACTCAGGGGTGTCTTGGACAAAATACAACCATTCACCTTCTTAAACCAGAGCTCAGTATCCTCGGCACCGGATGACACAATCCCTTTGGAAATCCAGGGTTAGGTTAGCAGTCAAATCGTCTTAAGTCATCTATTCGTACTAACCTACTCACTCACTGTCACCTGAGAGATCCCAGCCCAGACTCCTGCTGAATAATCTCACAGTCGGAAAGAAGAAGTGAAAGCTATTTCAAGAGCAAAGTAATCTTCTCGCGCTCTTAGGAGAACATCTATTCCCTCTAATGCGTTTTCCACATTTAATTACCCCAAACCCTCTCACCTTTATTCATATTCATACACTCTAAAATGCGAAAATCAAAAGTTGAGTTGAAGCCTAATTAGATGTGTGTTTCATGAACGGGGTGTTAGTCTGCTCGGTATGGATTAGAGAAGATGTCTCTCTTACGTCTCATTAGAGCAAACCCTTGAGAAACATACTGTCTGGAATTAAAAGAGTAAATCAAATGTTTGACTACATGTGGGAGATGTTTCAGGTAATAATTTATAGACGCGGATGAATCCGTGAGGATGCAGTAGCAATCACTGTCATGATGTTTTCATTCAGATTCTTTCAAATCAAAGTCAAATATCTTAGTGCGCTTCAGTCAGAATGAATGCTATATTTAATTAAGTACCAACGAAGGCTGAAAGACTGTGAGGGATAGAAGTACAGTCTGTTCAATAATATGTTGTACTTCAGAAGCTTTTCCACAGATATTCCAGTCGACCTTAAATTCAAGCAAACAAGGAAGAATAGAAAAACAGACATTAAGAGTGTGTGAGTTTCAACGCTGCCTATTAAACATGATGTACATGGATAAAAATTATACACAAGGACTTTCCTCCAGTAAATTTGGAAGAAATTTATACTTTTATTCAGCAAGGATGCATTAAATTGGTTAAAAGTGACAGTAATAGATTTATAATGCTACATTTATAATGTTACACAATTTGAAATTCCATTTCATCTAAATGCCATTCTTTTGAACTTTCTGTTCATCAAAGAATCCTGAAAACAATGTAACTTGTAAAATGTAGTTCTGCTGCAACATCTGCATGCCATAAAAGTATAAGTAATAATACTGAAAATTAAGCTTTGCAATCAAAGGAATATATTACATTTTACAGTATTTTCAAATAGAAAAAGTATTTTTTAAATTGTAATCGTATTTCACAATAATACTGTATTTACTGCATTTTTGATCAAATGCAGCTTAGGTGAGCAAAACTAACTTCTCTTTTTTTCATAAACATTAGTTGCAGAATTTACTTCTGGACATACAAAAACTGATCAAAACAGTGACTAACATACACTGCCTGTTACAATTTTGTAATTGTTAACCCATGTTTTGTTTGCATTTTTTTATTAATTATATTAAAATATTTTGTATAAGAATTATTTTGATCAAGTAAATTAGAATAATATAGAAAACATGGACAGTGATTGAAATTTTGTCCTTGCATTTATTTAAGCGCTTTTTATTATAATACTCACCCCGCTAATAGGGTATATGTTGTAACAACAGCTCTCTTTGTACTTGACATTAATCTAGCAATATAGATTTCAAAACAACTTTCATTTGTAGCAAACAAATGTGGGAAAATTATATCAAAGACACATTTGCGCAAAAAAAAACACTGACATAGAGAACAACTATCCCTGGACACCCCTGCTGCTCCTGCTTTACGTAAACTGGCGGCCGCTCTGAAATATCCAGGGTGGGAGACTAACAAAGCTATTAACACAAAAGACAACGCATGTCACCTATGCAGATCTTCAACACAATGGACATTGTGAGATCGCCTCCAATTACCTCCATAATATGTGTATCTCATTACATCCACAGGAAATGGCTCACATTCATGTCGCTTTAGTTATTGGTTTCCTAATGGCTTCTTGCAGATCACATACCCACATCCTCTAAATATCTCTCACAGGTCTTAATATGCATCAGGGAATCAACAGGGCCTGTCTGCAGGGCAGGGATGCGACAGCGTGAGCACCATGGCAAGATCGATACTGACTTCAGCATCCTTTAAAGGGATACTTCACCTCTGGAAAGATGAATGTATATTTAAATTGGGTTTTTTTATGTAGAAGAAATGTGAAATTATTTTTGAATTTGGAGCTTTCTAGATTGAGAAAAGCCAGAAAATGTATTTTTGGCTTATGTGGATGAAAGACAACAACTCCCAGAATGCACTTGCTTCGCTGCCCTGGGAGGCCACGCCTACCGGTAACAAAGCGCGGTAGTTAAACAAGCTACTAGTGAGTCTCCGTGAAGAGTCTGCCCGGGATTTCGAGATCGCCCAAAATGTCCGGGATTCGGTTTTTGCGTTCTACAGTCTCCATTCATCATGTTTACTGTGGCGAGCAGGACGAGACTGAGGGCCGCGGGAGAACGGCGCGAGGCCGGTGGTGTGATTACTGTGACAACCGATCACTTGTTTAGCGTTCATGTAAACACTACATTCAGATTCACCAATTGGAATGAATTCAGTTAGATTGAAACAAAAGGTGTGCATGTGAACAATGAATGGCGACTGCAGAAAGCAAAAGCTGAATCCTCGACGGCCGGACATGTCTGGGAAAAAGAGGATGGTAACCCCTACTACTCAACTTTCTCCTACTACTCAGCTTTCTCCACAGAACAAGAGCCTGCTAGCTTAGCTTCCAAAAAAAGACGGCTGACACTATGTGTACATTCTGTGAGTGAGATCCCACCCTCTATGGGCGGGTTGAGAACATGCGGGACAGCCCCTACTACTGGCTGTAGTCTTTAGCCTCTGGCCAAAAAATCCTCCGATGACGACGTAAATGATGATTTTTGCGTCATCGGAGGATTTTTTCCAGACAAAAAAATACACAAATCTCTCATCTCAGGGGGATATAAGGGTGGAAAGCAAGGTAATTCGAAAATACTAAAGGTTTTCTCTTAATACAAAGCTTAATGCTAAATCATGAAGTATCCCTATATTTCTCAAGCTGGATATTGATCGAGTGGCAGGTGGGAAGGGAGGTATTGTCCTACATTGCATGCCGTAGATGTCCAGAGGTAGAGAATGAATAACTAAGGCATGTAGACAGATAATAACCATTGATGTGTACCCAGTAACAAAGTGAAATGTCAATAAAAACATATTTGCGAGATATGCAGTGACTCTTTTAGAGTATGTGTGTTTTTAGCCTGTATTTAGCCTGTATATCTGCAGGTAAGAACAGATAACACTTAAAATGGTGTAAAAAAATAAATCTATTTGACATATGCGTATCTGTGTTCATGACAGATCCGCAATAACGGTTACTGTCTGGTTTGAGGAGATAAAAACTTAGATGATGCAAGAATATGGCATTTTGAAGAAATAAAGTCAATCCCTTTGTCAAGCAACATACCTACGGAATACACACAGAGCAACAGTATAGATGTGATACCAAAAATGAGAGATAAATCTCTGAAAAAATGTGTCATACTTCTCTTATCTTTAAGATTAAGCAGATTAAGATGAAATCCTTGCTTGTGATAGCAAATTAAGTCTCTTTTCCCTGAGAGTTAATTTGAGCACGTATGGGTAACTTCCGGTGTGACAATGAAGAGAATTGTTTTTATTTCCAATGGGGTTTCTCAAAATGTATGAGTCACACTCAAGAACGGCACACCGGTTTAAACTGGCAGGTGGCATCAGTGCCTCAGAGAGATGTGACATCTCCTCAATCTGACAAAGGCTCAGATCTGACACTGGCAGAGAAACAAACTTGTAAACATGTATGTTCCTGTTGTTCGCTGACGCTGCTTGCAAGCCCCCCTGGGTTCTTGATTTGTTGTTGTTGTTGTGACATTTGTATACAGGTGAAACCATACACCGACAGAGATCTTGTTTATTTATTTTTTGAATTAAGTGTTCTGGCTTGAGAGGATATAATGATAGATTGGATAGATTGGGTTCCACAACACGCTCAGGGAATAGATTTGGAAAACTAGCCATATGTCCTTCAGATAACTTTTTTCTGTGGCAGACCACAAAGACTGCTAGATTAACAGACTGTATGACGTAAATAATTGTAAATAATAGATATAGCTAAATTTAACAGATTGTATGATTTAAATAATCATAAATAATAAATATAGCTACATAGCAGCAATTACAGGGCCAAGCACACCAATGAGAAAAAATAAATAATAATTGTCTGCTTCCGAAAAATGAATCACTTTTAGAACAATTTTCTCTAGATGATGAATGATAAAAACATCGACAGCCAATCAGAATCCATCCTACTATAACAAGCTCGAGCATTTAAAGTAGCAGACAACCACATGCTTTGAATAAACAAAACGATATTGTCCGCTGATGTAGATGCTAGTATCTTTATAGTTATCGTTCTTGGTGTAAACAAGCCTTTAGGCAGCTGTTGCCTCACCGCCCTATCAGGCAATGATTTTGCAGCGTGAAGATACCTCACAAAACTGATTTTGGACAGACTTATGAGGCAGCGTACTCTATGATCTACAGCAAAATAGAGAGAGCTTTGGTGAAGACTAAGTGAATACTTAATTACTACAATAGTAATATATCACTAGAAAGGACATCAAAATTGGAAAACGTTGGTCAAAAACTTACATTTACACACAAACTGACCACCAACCTTTATTTTTCTAGCTCAACTGTCACAGAATGGAAAGCACAGGATTGTGGGATATCAAAGGCAGCAAAGGATACATCTATGCTGCCTTCAAAAATCGATCAGATGAAGGTATATCAAGAGACAGGAAATTAAGCTAACAAAATTCAGACAGGCCTTGATACCATTCCTTGGAATGCGTCCTCCTTTTCGGACGCAGCCCTCGTGTTTTGGCTTTGTTTTCCCTGTGTTCCCGGTCATTATTAGTTTCCATGGTTTCTGAGTAGTCACACACCTGTTTCTATTCCAGTTAATTAGCTCACTCTGTGTATTAAGCCCTTAGTTCTGGTTTCGGTCTCATTAATGTTTGATGCGGTTGTGTTTTTTGACTATTACTCTGCTACCTCTAGCGTTTCCATAGTTTAATTGTAAATAAAAGTTTATCTGTTGGATTCTCTTATCGTCGTGCTCTTAACAGCCTCCACTCATTACAACAGCATTCCGGCGATGGTTTTAGGCACAGTGGTCTACAACTTTTAAAATTGGTTTAAACTGACCAGTTGGTGGTTCTGTCAACAAATGTATTGTCAGTGGATGTTTACAATGGCATATATAAAATTCAATGGAACACAATAAATTACATTTAAAAGAGTCATATTTTGCAAAGATTCAGTGACCACTGTAGAAGTTCAAAATGGTAGAAGTTCAAAATTGTACAAATTTGTACTGAAATAAAATGGAAATTTAAAATCCATGCCAAAGTGGACCATATAGGCTAGTACTTTGCATAACCAACCCGATCTGTGGAGAAAACGTAACTATTTTACCAGATGGCAATGAATCTGTACAATGTGATGGTTTGTACCGAAACATTTTTTTTTTTTTTTTTTGGAAAAAAGGGAGTATGAAGGTCCACCCTTAACCCTATCCCCAAACAGTCAGTGGGGCATAAGCAGTACGGAAACGTACAAATGAGATAATTCAAACTAATTCAATTAAAATGAATACATTCAAAACAGGTTTTGTTTTGATGCACTAAACATTTTTTGTACAATACAGAGTTTTACAACAAAATAAAAAATGGTCAACTTGTGCCTCATAGGAACACTGGGCATCATTTGATGTGGAATCACATTTCCCAAAGAAATCTAAATCGAAGCCGATCCTCAACTTACAGTTACACTTTTGCTACACAACAATGCACCACTTACATGTGCAGTGTGAATGCTGTAACCTGTTATTATGGGCGCCGACATAAATATGTGCTGCTTACGTGAGCTGTATGAAACAAGCTTTCGACAGACCACATCTGATTGTCTCCATTACGGCTAAAAGATCACCCGACTACTAATCAATCACAGAAATGAGCAGCAGCACTGCAGGTCAGCAGAGAGATGTGCAGATGCACCCATAATGAGAAGTAGAAGGACAACAGGGAGCCATTGCTGTTCTTGATGGATGAACATGAGTTAGTTAACAACAAGTGAATCTGAAAGAAGAATGATCCCCTTGAACAACCTAGTGGGAGGAATGACACAATGCCATTGTTTTGCATTTCTCCTTGTTGCACCTGCACTCTCTGTTCCTGTGATAAAATGATGCACTTCATCTGAAGTAGTTGTCGATACTGGTTAACATGTTCTCGATACAGATGTTCTGTTTGTAGTACAGCAACCCCGGAAGATAATTAGCAGTTTCAGCCATGGGATCCCGAAGAAATTTCGGTAACACTTTAGAATACTGTATCTTACTTACTGCATAACTAATAAGGAATTACTGAAGAACTAATAGGTTTTTATTTATTAATACTTAAGTCACTACTGTTAACTACTAAGGAAGATGTGTTAACTAATCAGTATACAATTGTATGATTGTGTTAAGTATCAGTTAGTTAATCAATAGCTAATGAATTCTGTCATACCTCCTGAAGAACTACAACTAATTATCTACTAATTAAGGTTCAAGAAAAATAACTAAGTAGTAACTACTACTGAACAGTCATACACAGTAGTCAGTTTGTCATTCTTCAGCACTAATAATAAAGATAAGTGCAGACATTTACCTATAGGCTATGATCTGCAAATAAGCAAACTTTTTATTTCATTAGAAAAACTTATCATAATGTATATTACACCTTCTTATTATACTTAGTTCATATACATTTTAAACTTATTTTCTAAAATTCAAAAATGTTTGTTAAACGAGTTTAAATGTAGGCAGTATTATACTAAAACGAAATATATTTTTTGCTGTATTAAAAATGTTCTCATCTGAAATAAAGGAAGATATCGAACAAATGTAAACAAATGATTGTTGTGTATTTTACAAAGGTTTAGATGAATACGTTAATATATATATAAATTTTTTTACAGTAATTTTACAGTATGTGGTAATTCTTTATTAATTACTAATGGGTTCCCTATATTGTCACTTTAGATACTGTTCCAGGTTCTAAGTAATTCCTGAAGGACTATATAATAATTATTTATTAATTACTAATAAGTTCCTTATATTTTCACTTTAGAAGACTGTTTCAGGTTATAAGTAGCCTAATTCCTAGATAATTATTTGATAATTATTTATTAATTACTTATGGGTTCCCTATATTGTCACTTTAGATACTGTTCCAGGTTCTAAGTAATTCCTGAAGAACTATCTAATAGTTATTTATTAATTACTAAGTTCCTTATATTTTCACTTTAGAAGACTGTTTCAGATTATTAGTAGCCTAATTCCTGGATAATTATTTGATAGTTCTTTATTAATTACTAATGGGTTCCCTATATTTTCAGTTTTCCTCAGTCGTTGCCTCAAATACATGAATTTACTAAATGGCATTCTATGCTGAGGAAACCAGACACACGCAGTACTGTATATAAAATATAAAAATAATCTGAGGTTAGTTTTGTATGACTGTTCAGTAGTTAGTTATTTTTCTTGAACCTTAATTAGTAGATAATTAGTAGTAGTTCTTCAGGAGGTATGACAATTCATTAGTTATTGATTAACTAACTGATACTTAACACAATCATAAAATTATATTACATACTGATTAGTTAACACATCTTCCTTAGTAGTTAACAGTAATGAAGAAGTAGTTAATGAAGAATCACCTATTAGTTCGTCAATAATTCCTTATTAATTATACAGTAAGTAAGATACAGTATTCTAAAGTGTTACCGAAATTTCTTAAGGGTTTTAGAACAAACTAGTGGTTTGAGATTCATGAGTAAAATAAGGTCGGTGGCTTGATTACCTAATATAAATTAGCAGTGGTGGATGAAGTAGGCTACTTGAGTAAAATTACAGATACCCTAATGAAATAACTACTTCAAGCATTTCATACAATGAACTTACAAGCTTGCCCTATTAAAGTAGACTTAGTTCACAAATAACTGACAGTCACGACCTAAATGATTTTCATATACAATAATCAATACTAAAATTCGCCATTAGTAACTTATCTACACACCACATCGATTGTGTGCATTCATGCTCTGATTATTTTTTGTCAACATCAACAATTCAGTGATTTATTAACTGGAGACTCACTCTGACCAGATCATTGAATCAATGAGTTCACAAAAAAGAAAAAGCTTTTCGCTGAATATGATTCCATCATGGACACTGAACAGTGGTCCCATGTGATTGAAACAAGTGAAACAAAATAGAATCAACCGTAAAACTAACTAGAATCAATGGTGCTCATTGAACTTGAATAAATGGTTTTAATTCAGTTGAATTTATCAAATAATCCTACAATTCATGCTTCTTTTTTGGTCCTGTGATTTCAATAACAACAAACTAAATGTAAACTTTCTTTACACATTTGATGTAACAACTTGTTAGCAATTTACATTCTTAAACCTTCAAAATTCATATTAGAGGTATGCAAGTTATAAAAGAAAGTTATGTAGCAAGTTATAAAAGAAAGTTATGTAACAAAACCCCGTTTGAAATTTCCTGAGGCAACCCATGTTGAATTAGCCTCTGGCTTAGCCTACAAATCAAGGTCATGACTGAACAGCTCTATTCACAAATCTTGTTTTGAATGTACAATGCAGAGTTAGCATGTGCCAATTACTCTACCCAGGTTTTAAAGGTGAAGTGTGGAAGTGCCAACATAATGGCTTACTTATATTTATCTCTGCATGTATACTGTGTTGCAATTACACTCTTCACCTCGGTGCAAACCCAAGACATTTACAGACCTCACTGGACCTTTCATCGTTTTCCTGGCTAAGCAGCAAATATGCAAATTCAGCTTGAAGTTTTTGATGATGGAGGACTCACAGACAGCCAGGACGCTTGAGAACCTTCCAGACCACACAAGCAGTGGATACTGGCCAAGACGACAATGAAAAGAAGTGGAAGATAATTGCATTTTATACCATAAATCATTGTTACAAGAAATAATGATTTCATGATATGTAAATGTAACTGCTAGTGATGTCATCCTCTGATAAATGATCAGTTACAGGACTTCGCTGCTTCCTCTATATGTCCTTCTCTAGGTTGACATGTCATTCATGAATCTAAATATAGAATAGAGATTGTTGATATTTCATGGGTGCAGCTCACCTTGCTCCATCCAGGTCTGTGTGATGGACATGACCTGAGAACATTCTGAGTTGTCTAACTGGAGGACGGACAAGAGGGAAGTAAAATATTGAAGAGTAGTCCAACTGTACAGACTCTTGTTACTAAGGGAAATATTTTCTACTAGTTAAGGAAAACCTAAGTCCACCATCCTGAAAGTAATGAAAGGTTGTGCGCAACAATCTCCCCAAAAAAAAACTCAAAGAATTTTTCATACAACTTGTCAAGTTTTGCCATTTCATGAGTTGCTGTAAGCTGTGTGAAGCCCAATGGAAATTAGTTCAATATTTCTAATTTATTCATCATGTGCCCTTAAAAGCTCACAGATCTTAAAAGATTCAGTTGAAGGAAAAAAGAAGAAAGAAACAAGCAGCTTCAAAGCTTCCCTCAAACATCACTAAAAACCTTGGTGGAACATGAGTAAAAAAGACTAGTGGCATTGAAAAATCTTTGACAATGGAGATCTATAGAAACTTTAAGATCTGAAAGGGAAAACCAAACTCTGTAAGTTCTGCTTCAGTCTGTGATTTTAGGACCAGAGGGCATATGTTTTGACATATTAAATGAATCGGCCAGCAGTTCTCAGGCTTTGACTCTACAGAGATACAGTCCTGTGTTGCATCAAACAGAGTTGATTTGATTTAACAGATGCTTTTACTGTAGATCAACATCATTCATGGTCACTGCTGTACATTACATGGATCTGAGTGCAGAACTATTGGCTTTTGATTAATATTCCGGGTCAAACAAAATTTAAACTAAATTGTCAGGATCTGGGGATCATGATGTCATCAAATAAAAGCAACTTACTTGTGTGCCACAAGTCTCTGTTTTGTCAAAAACTACAAATGGTATTTGAAACCTCAATAGAAAACCTATTTCTCAAGTTCCCTAGATACTGCTGTTTTAGATCACACCTGAACAGAGCAGATCACTCCCTCTGCTCTAACTGCAAATATCAGCTCAAGATCTCTCAAAACAGATGCTGCTTGCTTTAACTGAATTTCATATCCAAAGAGACATATTTAAACACAGCTGGAGTCAAGGGACATACGAGCAGAACAGCATCACTCTCCCTTAAAATCAAGTAACACAGGAAGAAGGAAAAAACAGCGCTAAGAAGAAACAAGCAATCAAATAACAAATTCAATATGTACATTACCTGTCACGTGTGGCTGTACAAAGCGCATAAAGATGAAAGAGATCAGCAAAAACAGTCTTTAATCCAATAAATCCAACAGGCAATGAAAACTCAGGAAACAGAATCACAACCACGTAAAACATTGATGAGACAGGACAAAGTACTGAACAAAACAGGGAGAATACCAGACAAAATGGTGGAGCTTGAATGAGAATTAAATGACAGGTGAACTGAATGATTAATCAAGGGAACAAACTAAAAAATTAGGGCTGTGTCCCAATTCAGAGCTGCATCCTTCAAAGGCCGCGAACATCGGACTGAGCCTGGTTAAATGGGACGGTCTAGCCTATAGAGGATCATTCTTGTCGCCTAGCAACTGTGACAGCTGGCTTTGATGAGTGACAGTAATGTTGTACTAGACTTTTTTGAAAATCAAACAGTGTTCACAAACGGTCTAAATATGTTCACCATGGTCCATTTATGTATATAATAAAGAGTATAAACTATATTTAATCACATCTTAGTAAGATATGTCAACATTGGAACTGCTTTTTTTTTCTTTTACATTTGCATCATTTGATATTTGAGTAAGTTGATACCCAATACTTACATTTAAATATGTCATCCTTCTGATGCGCCCTTCTAAGATTGCAGCCTCTCCTCTGAATTGGGACGCAGCAATTGTCACACTGAATAGAACATAATCCTGACAACATCATGTGCTCCATTAAATGATTCACTTATACTATCTTTTTGTATTACACTGTAATATGAACCTTAATGTAGTTTAAATTAGTCTGCTCATATTAGGTTTAGGGTGCAGCACAACACTACAGCATTAGCAAAGCAAACAAGTTGTAAAGAACATAATTTAATCAGAATCAGTATATTCTAAAGAATTAGTTAATAATTCGAATTAACTTTTATTTGTAGATTTAAGTAGGGATGGCTGACGCGAAACATTCGTTCCGAAGCTTTGCGAGATCCCGAAGCGCAGATGTTTCGAAACACTGATTCGAAGCGTGATTCAAAACACCCAATGTCACGTGACTATGGCCAAACGAAGCCTCGAAGGCCGTTTCTCAAAACCAAGAATGCAAAGAACGGACTTCTGTTCTTGGGGAGAACGCTCTTGCTAGTTGTTCTTGGAAGAATGAACTTACAAGGTGACGAGCACACAGAACGCTGCTGACAGTTTGAGACGATGTGTTCTTGCGGGTATTGCGCAATACCCCCGCACAGACGCCGTCTGCAGAACCCAAACATTTACGACTCGCCATACATTTTCGTAAAAATGCCAATATTTGAAATCTTCACAGTTGATTTATCGCATCAAATGTTCTCAGAAGTGAATTTAGTGATGAAATAGCATACGAAATTGTATATATTTTAGACAACAATAAATCGAAATATGCTACAACTCTGCCTCTTTTCGTCAACAATAAAACGAAATATTTTATAAAACACCACTCTGCCTCTTTTCATTAAAAAAAATACTTTAACATATTAGCCTAAATGGCCACACAATTGTGGTTCAGGCAACGCGTACATTAATTATATTCACTGCATATTTATAACAACATGAAATATTAAAACACAAACCTGCTTCTTTTTTATTTCATTTTAAAAATATGAAACATTCTTGATTTTTATTGACATTTGTCAAAGAGAGACAGGGTTGTGTCATTTTATTTTACATATAGGCCTAGAGAAGAGAATGTTAAAATAAATATAAAAAATATATCTGGTAGCCTATATAAAATAAAATTACACAACCCTGTCTCTTTTTGTTAAATGTCATTTTTACTGATCAATAATATCCAGTAGTCTATAAAGGTATAAGTAAGAAGCTAACTTACAATGAGAAATCAAGCAAACAATTAGGCTACAAAGTTAAAGTTAAATAGCCTAAATATATAAAGTTATGAAACTTCACTTTGCCCTCAGCCAAAACGATTTGCCATGGAACAAATATAGATTAATGAGTGAGACCAAAGATCGACACAAGACGAATATACGTCATGTTTATCCACTAGACTAGAGACACCAGAGTCAGCGCCACACATCAGAAGCACTAGCCGAGGAAAAGCTGTTCCAGTCGGGGTTAATGAGCGCTGAACACCCGGTGCTCGCCTGGATCTTACAACTCCCGAAAGCCTCAGATAAATTTTTCAAATAGGCGCTATCTTTATAAACAAACCACAGATTTGAGCTTTAGACAACAACATTCTAGCCTGAAACACTCTTAAAATTACATTTCATGACACAATAACAGTAGTATTTTGATATTACGCGGGTTTTCTCCTCTGGTATTGACGCTTGCTGGTTGGTGCGAGATGCATTCTGGGATACATGGCTGTCTCAAGTTCGCACAAGTCACCTCTCCATGCATCCTCGGTAAAAGGGGCGGATCAAGAACACATCCGGGGATTTGAACTGGACTTGGCTAAATGTGAACTTTGAATTGGGACAGTACTTGGGCAGCAACTGATGACGTTTCACAAGTCCACAAGAACACAAGTACAGACAAGAACGCATATTGAGAAACGGCCGAAGTGTTTCACTAAGTGTTTCATCAGGTGTGATCCGCCGAATCAGCGTTTGATTGACGGTCGGGAACAGATCACACAATCGCACATCTGTGTAAAAGTGAAATCAACGCATATTGACCTCGTGGGTTTTTGTGAGAGGAGTTTGATTTTGAGATAGCGGATTTTTGGTGATATAGTGACATTTATAGTGCGATTTGTTTAGTTATATTTAGGCTTACATTTAAATTTACACAACACATTGACTGATAGGCTAGAGACACAGAGTATACATATAGTGACACATTAATAGATACATAGATATAAATATATATAGAAAGCTAAATTAATAGATACATAATAGATACATTAATAGATAATAGATACATCATCGTATTTGCCCAGAACTCATGATCCACTAACTTACTGGAAAGAGAGAGCAGTAATCTTTCCTCATTTGTATGTCCTAGCTAAAAAAACAGGTGTCCCTTGTGAGAGGATTTTTTCAAAGGCTGGAGAAATTATCTGTAAAAAAAACAAAAGTAGGCTAAGTCCTTCCACAGCAGAGAAATTAATATTTTTGAATAAAAATATGTAAAAAAGTGAGACATTGTGGCTTGATTTATTTGATTAATATTCATTTTGCAGGACCAAAATAACATTATGCACAGTGAGGAACCTACAGGTTACAAGATTCACATATTAGAAAAGTACAATAATAAAAAAACAACAAATTTTCATGGCTCGTCAAAGTTGTTTCAGATCAACACCTGCAAGCGACCACTAGGTGTCACCGTGGAGACGGGTGTCGGATTGATTTGAAGCCTCGAAACAATATGGACCATTTGGTTCAACTGTTTCATTGCTTCACGAAGCCTCGATCTGCCCACCACTAGATTTAAGTATAAACATACAAGTTTATTTCTATAGTTTTAGTCATTTTAATACTTCAAACTTAGCCTAAACCCCGCCACCTCACCAAACACCCACTTTTCAAAATGGCCGACCCTTTTCCCTTATCCCTAAGCTTATCATAACAAGAGTCCTTAGAGTCCAACAAAAGTCCCCCTAATTCCCCCTCAAATAAAAAAGCATAGGCAAATGCTCAAAATCAACATACACGCAGAAAAAAAAAAACATTTTGGCATGGCACATATACAATATATATATTTTTTTAACTTAAGTGACCATCGTGCAGGGCTTTACTGTGGCAGTGTCACAACGTGAACAAGCACCAATTTGCCAATGATTTCAGGCATTTGTCGGCGATCTCACAAAACCTTTCGGCAAGCGAAAATCTGACCTAAAATCGCTCAGTGTGAACTCGGCATTACCTGACCCATTCATTTCAGATCTAGCTCCTGGAGGGCTCTTCAGGATCGCTTGAAAATACAAAGGCAGGTGTGCTGAAGCAGGTTGTAACTAAACTCTGCAGGACAGTGGCCCTCCAGGAGCAGGACCTCTGCGATGAGTTGATTTAGGTGTGTTTGATTAGGAAGAGTTAAAAAATGTGTAGTGTTAGTGTGCCTCCAGGAACAGGGTTGGGTAACACTGCTTTAGAGAATGTGATTTTTAAACGTTAAATGGGAAATGGTTAATCAGATGGAGGATAAGTATGTCTGTTAGACTTCCCTAAACCTCTCATTTATTAATTGTCAAAGTCTAGTGAACACAAATGCACACTGTTGTAATAAATAAAATTAAATAAATATAATGGAATAAAAACGAAACAGAGATCCTCAAATTTCTTACATGTGCCATTTGTGACATTAATGCTAATAAGATTTGAGAGCTTAAGCAGACGGGAAGAGTATCAGGAATTACAAGCTTAAGTTTTGTTTGTATGAATTCATAAGAAATGTAATATAGCGCAAGTCATATGAAATAACTTTTATGATACTTTTAGGGTGCTTTTTGAGTATAAATCCACTTAAGATGTTAACAGAAGCTGAGACTTACAGCCTAAGATCTCCTTTTGCAATTTACGGAAGAAAGAAATCAAGGTTGGAACATCCCTGAGAGTAAATTATAAAATGATTAATTTTGGGGTAACTTATACTCCTGGCTAGGAATAAAGTTTATACTAGCATAATGTAGGCTACTATGTATGAATGAAAAGTACAATGTCTGATCAAACTGACCATGCCAACAGTACAGGGAGCCCTATGGAGTTTACTGCCTCTCCATCATGGCTTTACAGCCCCCAGACGGCGCTAAATATTTTATACGATGTGTTCTACGTTAGAAATGAGTGCCATTATTTATGGAAAGGCCTGCAGAGCTCCGTCACGAGGCCACATAATATATGGGGCACCGCTCCAATCTTGCCCCTTGCCACTGAGAGAGCAACACTCAGAGAAGAATAAATAATGTAAAGGGTATTATTCGATTGGCCAGCACTTTAAATTTACTTTCTGTGGCTGAGATGGACATCCTAATATTTGCATACAAAGACTGACTCAAAGGGATAGTTAACTCTTATGACGTTTCAAACCTCCATGAATTCTTCATTGGAAACACAGAAAACGTCTTGTTTACTTTTGTAACGTCCGTTACCTGATAGAGTCCGTTCCCTGATCCCCTGATCGAGACGTGGTATTGATGACTGACCCTAGGAGTCATACTTGGGAGCCCCAAACACCCCTGATACTTTGAGAAAAGGCCAATGAGAACTGGCCAGTGGAATTTGCATGTGCCATTCCTCCGAACAAACGGGTATAAAAAGAGATGGATTGCATCCACTCATTCAGATTTGTGCTCCTGGTACATTCAGAGAGTGCCATTTCAGCGAGTAGTCTCGTTCCTTCCATTAGGGGATGGAGGTTACAATAGTGATCGAGACGTTCCCTATCTGTCAGTCACTTCGACGTTCTGTCGATGACTGACACTAAGGGGTCCCCTGGGGAAAACGGCACAACAGCTGAAATGTACTGAGGAAAAATTCATGTCCATGGTTCTCCCGGTCCAGGGAGCTCACGTGGACATAAAAAGTGCATGTTATCACGGGGAAAGGCACTGTGTGCAAGCGGTACACCCGGTCTGTTGCCCGTAACTAACCAGTTCAAACCCAATTGCACAAGGTATGAAACTGGCCCCAAGAGATTGTAAAATCTCACAAGGATATTGGGTGTAGCTTACTGCTCTAGAAATGTCTGTTAGAGAGGCGCCGTTTGCTAGAGCCCAGGAGGATGCGTACACACTTCTAAAGGGCAAGGCATGCTTTGAGCATGGTATGCCAAGGCAATGGCATCCAAAATCCAGTGGGCCATACTCTGTTTGAAGACATTCCTCCTTCTACTGTCCCCAAAACAGACAAAGATCCTGAGAAAATAAATGCTCTGCACTGGGGAGAGCTTGCTCTTTTCCCAGTTGACCTGAAGCCCCAATTCGACTGAGGTGTCTGAGCACCAGGTCTTTGGGTTTCCACATGCAGGAGAGTGGCGTCTTTGCCTGCCACAGAGGTATATAGAGGATGCTGAACCTGGGCAGGTGCCTGGCGAACTGAATTGCGTAGGCAGGCCTGACTGTCCTGATAAGCCAGCGCGACATGTTGGGAAGTTGTAGCCAGGCCTCCAATCTCTGCACGAGTGGCACCAGAGGAAAAATCTTTTTTGACATACTGTACCTGCGGCGGGGTGTGAAAGCAGAGCTTTGGGTGATTTGTCATGAAGCCACACCTCCCAATACTATGGTTGTACTGGAACACCTACTCTCTGTGAGCCCAAACTGGAGGCGGGGGAGGAAGCTACGCATCCTCTAAACCAGGGGTCGGCAACAGGCGGCCCGCGGGCCAAAACTGGCCCGCCAGCAATATTTTCTGGCCCGCTGGATTATTTTGGAAGTCTGTTTTTTTTTTTTTTTTAGCCTATTTTTATTTTACAACAACGGTTTACAAATGCCCCGTGTATCATTCGTTCGTTCAATCGTTTCGGTACTTGATCTGTTTAAAATGATATATGCCTACTAAGGTGTTAAATTAAAAATAAAAATGTGTCTAATTCAGTATAGGCTAGGCTAGGCTAATTAATGTTTTCTTTTTTTGATCTGAGCACACAATCAGAAAATTCGTCGTTATCCGTTTTTTCATTTTATAGTTCAGGAAATATATAACGGAAAAACAACGTCGTTTTTCATTATTTTATTTTTGGTTTTAATTTGAAAAAATGATAGAACGAATGATACACGGACCCATCATATTCCACGATTATATGCCTACTGCGGGCGCAAACAGACAAAGAAACACCAGAACAACCATTTTTGTAGCAATTTTTAATGTCGTCTTTCGTCTTTTAAATCTGAGATAAAGACAATGTTGCTTGACAAAAGATTGGATAGCCCACATTGTGTGTTTTAGCAAGACGGGATGTGTTGTAAGATGCCGCAATATTTCGGGAGACGTGTGTCAGACATGATTTTGACCTCTTCATTAAGTTTTGTTTTGTAGAAAGCCTGTCTAAAATGTGAATTTCGTTTTGTATCAATTGTATCTTAATTTTAATCAAGGTTTCAGATTTAATTAATAAGAAGCAAATAGCAGATAAAATAACAGGACATGGAGGCACCGGCGCAATTGCTCGTGAACTGGAGCTCGTCTCATAAATGAACCGAAACTCAGCGTTTAAGCTCCCTCACAGACACGAGAAATATATATAGAAAGCTTGTTTATTAATAAACAATAAAAATGTCTCCTACATTTGTAGCATTCATAATCATTACTTTTGCCGGTTCCTTGTGACAGCGTTTGCGTTATTGGCAGCGTCACCCTCTCGTTACATGAACGCGTCACCACCGAATCAACACCGCAAACATGGGGATTTTTTAGACAATAATCACACAACCTATTCGAAAATCTATAATTAAATAAACTAATTGAATTTTCGTCAGTGTAAAACCCGGACACCGCCATACATAGGCCTATGTGGCTTTTTGTTAATGACTGTTTTACTACAGGATTTAACACAGAGTAACAGCTGAGTACCAGTTACAAAATACACTGTACCTACCAGTCTGTCACAGCAGGCAATTCGCATTTTTCATCAATTAATTTCTTAAATTATCCGTTGACTATGCTCTGGCCCGCCATCTAGTGGGAAACATTTTTGTTGGCCCGATGCCAAACTTACTTGCCGACCCCTGCTCTAAACGCTCCACACCTGTGCTGGACTTTGTGTGAGTTGCATCTGGACATGCGGACAAGATGCAAGATGTAAGTTTGCATCCATCATCCAGCTGCGAACTGTGTGACCCAGAGAATGAGAAAACTGCACTTAATAAATAAATAAATGCAACGCAAAACACACACTCCACCTGAGGAACCTTTTGTGTACGACCTGTACCACATCGAAGTGACTGACAGATAGGGAAATATATATTTTTTTATCATTCAATTAAAATGAATAGTGGCTTGAGCATTTAAAAGAAAAGTGTAACATTTAAAAAAGCATGCAAAGCGCCATTCAAATCAAATCAGCTATTGTTATTTCTCTCATGAATGTTCCAAGGAGAGCTAGGGTAGGATGTCAAGACTTTCAGTGAATAACAACATAAATTCCAGTCTGTTCTTCACACAAAGCTATAGTATGGCTTCAGAAGACATGAAATATTGCACAGAGGTTGTACGGTCCACTTTTAAGACTTGCCATTTCAGATTCAAAGCACCCTTGTCATTCTTATGGATTACTGCCCATGGCTGTGAACTACAGCCCAGCCCTAATATGGTGACTGAAACACATACTTTAACAAACAGCAGTGATGTAGGACTCACCTGCTGAGAAACTGCATGTCTAGGTTCAAATAGGACCCTCAAAAACAGAGCAGTTCAGACATGTTTGGCTATAAGCCTGTCGCTATAAATAACTGAGTCTCTATGGCTCCCACAGCTGCCGCCTAACACTCACCATCCATCCTCACCAACATTACACCAACTTCTGTTTATTGTAGCAGCTTAGTTGATGATGAGACTCAAGACTAGTGGTTCAAAGTTTATCAAATATAAATTACACTTTAATCTCTTGTAATCATCAGGGACAGAGCTTATTAAATATTTTTAAAAGAAAAAAATACTTTCAGCAGTGTACTTCTTTATATTGTACTAAATATATATTTCCTGTATGATAGGCCTACATCTTCTATTTATTTTTATATCCCATTCCCCCTCACTTCTCTGGCAAGCACACATATCACACTGACTTTTTCAGGGGAATTAATTCCAAGAAGGTCAAGGAGGGGGCAAACTAAAAGATCATAACATGAAAGTCCTCCAAAGCACACAAAAGCAGTGCAGTCATACACAGCTATTAATCATGTGTGGATCAACGGTTGTTTATTGCAGAACCTCCACTGCTAAAGTGATTCTGAGGGAGGTAATCATTGGCGCATTCTACCAGATTAAAGACCAATCATGCTTCTTCTGACACCCGTCCTTAGCACCAACTCTTTTGATCGTGTTTTACTACTCATCATAATAGGCTGATCTTATTTCAGAGAATTGATTCTAAGCTGGGTTTCGGAACCGCATAACCACAAATGCTATATTTTCTTTTAGACAACACTACAATAAACAATAAGTTAATATTGACTAACTCACAATTTCATCATTGTGTTTGCTCATAAATCACAGCTAACAGTTTGTGCCTCTGAGCAACACACAAGATGGATTTTTTTTAAACAAATTAGTTGAATGAATGATTCAATAACTCCTCAGAAGTAGGAAGTAGGGGTGTAACGATTCAATTGTTTTCTCGATCCATATGCGTCGTAAGGATTTGTAATTGATGCATCAATCTTGAAACAAGTATTTTTAAATCATGAATCGTTAATTTCGGTCAGTTATCGATTTAAAATGCTAAGAATAGAATTAATCGCGGTTCGATAGTGATTCAGTGCTTTAAAATATATATAAACATTAAATTAATACCGTAACTCTCATGACCAGCCCACATTTCAGCTCTCCTCAGGACGGCCACTGCTATTCACATTAGCACATGACAGCTTTTTATTGAGACAATAATCCTGAGTCAAACTGCTCAAGCCATTGATAGAGGTGCCAAGTCATTGTGTGGTCACTACTGTTGAAATAAAACGCTCTTATTGCGTGGAAACGTCACCGTTATTTTCTATAAATATATCAAATAGTTTAAAATAAAAATATAAAAGTTTAAGGAAAAGAGTTCATTGACATTACATGACCAATTAAGGTAAAACCCTGTTTATTCAAGGGTGCACATTTATGTCATGGATGGAGCAAACACATAATGTAAGTGTCTAAAATGCTTTCACACAGCTCCAATGAATGTTAAATAAAATTCAACCCAAAGGGATAGTTCACCCAAAATGTAAATTAGCCCATGATTTACTCACCCTCAAGTCATCCTAGGTGTATATGACATTCTTCTATCAGACGAATACAATCGGAGTACTAATGGGCAAACACAAGTTCAAAGACAATATTCTAAAGATGGCTGCGCCCTCATTTCTCCAGTGCATACGGTCTATAAAATAGAATAAGACAGAAGAATACTATTAATACAAAAAGAAAACTAATAAAAATGACACACTTTTTAAAGGTGCAAAACGCAAGTCTCTGAGTTTTTGCAGAACTACGCCCCCTCTGGCGACAAGCAAAACTGCAACCAGAGTGGTGGCACTAGACAAAATTTTTCTTTTCTTTACTTTTACGTGGAGTTTGCGTTGGGGTTTGGAATGGACTACAAGCCGGTCTCTTTGAATCCATCTTCTACCTTTGACGCACGAGTTGTCTTCACTGATGCGGAGAATGGTGGCTTATACACAAACCTGCGAGACATAGCCTGGTGAGCGTGAACGCGCATGACGTCACGCCCAGTCTCAAATTCGAGCCCGAATCCCTCTTATATATTTTACAGTACAGGATTATAGAGGCAATCTCAGTGAGCAGAGAAGGGCTCATTCAGCCCATCAGGCAGTTCTTTAAGCATGTATAGAAAAACAGGTATTTTTAACATGAAAAGTTGCAATGCACCTTTAAATTTGTAAAATTTCAGTAATAAATAAAAATATTTCGATTTTCAAATGTGACCATTTAGCTTTTTCCTGTGTTTCTTATTGTTAAAACTTATATTTAGCTTAAAAGCGTTTGGCTGTTTACATTGTGACAGCTAACTTTTTTTATTTTTTCATGAGAAATAATATTAATGTTCAATACTTTTTTGTAGACTTTAATGTGGCAGTACATAACAACAGCAGGCTATTGTAACAACTAGCTACAGTACATTATCCACTGTAAATCAAATGGCAACGTAATCAAGAGAAGATTAACACAGCATTAATGCCAGTCATTCTTATAAGCCTTGTGAAGCCACAGTGATCCAGTCACAGTCCAGCTGTTCATAAGAAGCTTTGGTGTTGAAAACAGCCTTCGAGTGTGTTTGTGTACAACTTTGTGTATACTCACATGTTTGTGCACACCCTAGAGAGGAACAGACACACGCACTTCAAGCATCACTCATTCTTGCACACTTGAGAGGGATAGCGCATAAGACATGCTGTCTTCTGAAACGCCAGTCTTCACTCATCTCCACAGCTGCCTACCTGCTGTGCATTGTCCCTGCTGAAAGGAAAAAAGCAGGACAGTCACTCTGGGAAACCTCTGAAGCCTGCAGTGATCATAAGCTGTTAAAACAGGTTTTTCTCCCACCGGACACCGCCGTATGATCAGTGATTTTTCAGCCCATTTCTGATAATTACAGAGCTATGTGCTCACACAACCACAAGTCTTTGATGTCTCTAAGGGACGGGCTACTCGTGAAAAATACTTATTGCGGCCTCTCCGTGGCGTTCATGCAGAATACAATAGCTGTTTGTTCCCCCCAGCAGTAAAAGTCTGTCACTGGGAATGAAAGACAATAGAAGAGCAGTCAGGACTGATGTATATACTGCATATGTGTGAGGGGAGCTAACAGGCCATATGCTCTTGACACACAGTCCCATTAGACGCAAATGCACAGTGACATGATTCCACTCACTGCAGGCAGCTGTGCTGGAAATAAAGTTCATTTTCAGGTGTAGAATCCTTTTATAGGCATATGCCACTTGTTCTAATGGTGACAGGGCAACTGTAGCCAAGCGGCCAATCACGTGTGTTCTTCACGCCCAAGGGTTCAGGAGCTCTGATGGGAAAACAAATGATATTACCCATGCTCGGTCTCTTACTCTCTCGAAACCCCTCTCTGTCTTTCAAAACGCCAGGTCTCCGTAATGAAAATGGTGGATGGCCACTTATCATCTTCAGGAGACAGGATCTGAAGGTAAACCACACACAATGTAATATACAGTATATACAGTGGCCTTCAGAATTACAGGCAAAGATGACAGAAAAAGGCAATAAAACTGTCAGTTTGATGTTAAGCTGAAAATATAAGAGTAATCTTACTTCTCAGTGTGTTAAAGACATTGTGAATCGGTTTGACAAATGCATTTTCTTTCCAGTTCTTCCTCCATCTTATGGAAAAAATTAACTGTTTTACGAGGTGCCAGTTACATATGAATTTGTACGATGTGACTCAAACGAAAAAGTATTTTTTTTTGTTGAAAAAAGTAAGCATGAAGGTCCACCCCTAAATTTAACAGTCAGTAAGGTAAGCATATCGTGCAAAAACATACAAATGAGATTGTACAAATTCTTAAGAATTAGCCCCCAAAACATCAAATTGTTACAAAATGCCATGAGGTTGTGTTAATTAACAAAGTCAGACATTCCAAAGTCCATTTTGAATAGCCAATATGCTTTAATTACATCTCAGCTATGAGATGAGACCATTGCTGCATCAGAAATCGCATACTATCTGAGTAGGCGCTACTTTCAATAAAGTACGTACTTTGCAACAGTTAAAAAGTAAATTCTCTGTATATCATCGATGTGCATGTCATCTCGTTGGATGTGGGACATGCTTTACTACTTGCTAGCTAGTTGCATGTGGTATTAGGTCTAGTTTTACAAGTCAGTCATCACATTTTGTTTTGTTAAGCGTGGTCATAACTTTAAGTCAGATCAATAAAATCTGGTCTAATTTGAATCTGAAAAGTATGACTGATTACCCTAGCTAGTTGAGACACAGTCTGGCTTCTATTTATATAGTCCTCACTGACACACCATAAAGTTCCTATTTAACATTAACGTATTCCCATTTCAGAATTCATAGTTAGTAAAAAATATGAGCTGACTTGCAGGGCAAATGCCATTAATCATTCCATCAGCACAGAGAATATAAGACATAATTCAAATGATATGAGACAAAAGCTTGCTAAGTTTGGTATAGTTAATGTAGCCATTCATGGTTAAATCAAATCCAAATTGAGTTTGTGTTGAAGACATTTCATTACTTATCTGAGAGACTTTTTAAATGGTCAAATGCTAAGGATTCACTAGCATGGACCTTCATGAACACACAAAATGTGACAAATCACTATGACAAATCACTTCACACTTGGAAGCAATGTTTGAGAGGCTTTCTCCAAGATGAACAAATTTGCTAAACTGTTTAGCAGCTCCAAATCTCTAGAACTGCAGTTACTTTCACAACAACTATATGGAAGATTTGCCAAACTTAAGTCTCTACCACCATAAATATGAACGACTGGTACTAAACATAGAACTTTGATCAGAACTTGAATCTGTTGAGAGATGAGACAAAATAGAAAGACTGAAATATAACATTCTCCACTGTGAAATATAACATTGGATCATGTGTTGTCACGTAAAGATAAATGCCACCATGGACTGCACCAAATACCAGGAGATTTTATGCCACACACCATATTTTTCTGGATTTATTGCACAGATCAAAAGCAGATCTCCAAATCCAGATGAAAAAAAAAAAAGAAATGTTCACACTCACCTTGTGAATTAAGTTTTTGCAGTGGCCATCCAGGTCCTCTGATCTAAACTCACCCAAACACCTCTGGGGCAAAAACCTAAGGATCCCAAAGGATCAGCAAATATTTTTTTGGAGACATGGTCTCAGTGAGTGTGCTGTTTTACAGTATATAATCTCTCCCAGCACTATAGAAAGAGAGAATGATTTTATCTCAGTTTAGAAAGGGTGTACTATAAGGTGTAAATGATTAACAATGATAATTGTTCCTATCTCAAGAATATGTAAATTTCTTAAGTGCCACTGATACTAAAGTACAATTCTTGTACTACACTTAATTACATTTTTAATAAAACATACAACAATGTTCGGCCCAGATTATCTAGAAATGTGAGGAGTTTTAAGATCAAATCTTAACCCTCCCGATCTGCTCGCAGAGGTGTATGTGTCCGGTGGACAACGGAGATGGAGGAACAGCTGGTTAAAATGTGGCAACAACACAGATGCCTTTATAATGTCTCCTCTTATATAATGCTTACAGCAAGTTGCCGTGACACAGTATCCATTTTGTTTACATCTGCTTCCCCATGAGATCACGTGAGGAGCTCAATGTGGCATTATAATCTTAAGAATATATTGTAGCGTGTGATGTGCCATGAGTTTCAAATCTTGTAGTGTGTGCAGGTTTGAGATTTGACAGGAGAAAATATGTGAAGATTCTATTCATGTGCGTGATGCAACCGGATTTCACAATTGATTAAGATAGAAAAACTCTTTTAATCTGGGTCTGGCTTAATACACATTGACCTATGGGCATATCCTGCATGTCTCTGGGGAAACTGGAGCATCCAGATGAACCCACACCAACATGAAGAACATGCAAATCCACACATAATAAAAGACTCAAACCAGGAATCCATGCATTTCAATGTAGAATGTAATTGGCCACAACAATAGTCAATGATTTTTGAAACACATTTCAGTTATAATATAACTATCATTAATGAACTTGACTTGAGTGAGATCACAGTTGGCGATCAATGGTGATTAATCTGCAACTACATGTCAACTAATGGTCATTAGAGTATTAAAGGGGTAATTCACTTTAAAATGAAAATTTCCCCATGATTTATTCACCCTCAAGCCATCCTAGGTGTATATGATGACTTTCTTCTTTCAGACAAATAAAATCGGAGTTAAATTAATAAACACCCTGACGCTTCCGAGCTTTGACAGTGAATTGCACAGTTTGAAGCTCAAAAAAGTGCATCCATCTATCATAAAATAATTCCACACGGCTCCGGAAGGTTAATAAAGGCCTTCTGAAGCAAAGTGAAGAGTTTGTGTAAGAAAAATATTCATATTCAAACCTTTATAAAGTAAAATAACTAGCTTCCGGCCAATTGAACATACGGATTCAACACTTCAGTAAGACTGTCAAGAATGTGAATGTTAGATTCTGATATAATCAAATATAAAAGGCAGCCTCAGTGTAACTGCTGTGTGTCTTGTATAATTAACAACATTCATAGCACGAATAATGAAAACACTGACATCAGGAGAATTGACAAGAGTTTCGTCAAACCTGTCGAGCTAGTGTTCAGATGTCATATTTGTGTAGTTTTGGAAGCAGTAAGATGATGTAAAAATGTAGATTTCAAGCTGAGATGAAAACGTCCAATCGGACAACCTCACTTCCCAGCCACCGACCTTCCAGCTATCTCCAGTCTAAAGATATCATGTGAAAGTCATATTTCCAAGTAAGACCTGGAAGTGTGCTGTTCCTTTTGATCTCCTCATGCTACCCCTTACAATAGATGCAACTCTGCACGGCTCTTTTTCTGTTTGATTATTCAGCTCAACATGTCGTGGCAGTGAGAGGAAGATAGGGTGCTGGGAGACTGATGTGTGATGTGAACAACAAGTGTCAAGCCAAGTTTTAAAATCTTAAGAGATGTTACTTCTGATGTGATGGACACAAATATTTCAAATCAAGTACTTTAATGACAGTACAAGTTTGCAGCAAAATTAAACTATAATAACCAAGAATTAATTGCATGAGACCAAGTGTTTAGTTTCATTATTTAAGACTGATGTAGCAATACATATTACCATTTCTGACCACAGTCCATTTAAATGGTCGTGTAAGTGGGAGTAAGAAGACCATGTTTTATTGGAATGACGCTAAATGGAAACATGTAAAGATGATATAATTACAACTGCATTACGTAGGCCTAATCATTAGTGGGAATATTACATTTTATTACAGGTGATTGTGGTTACAGCTTGGTAAAAGATCAATTTACAATCTGACAAAGACACTCCTTGTGCATGACCTAAAGTTATGCTTTACTATCAGCATGGATTAAATAGCAGGACAGGTCTGATTTCTCATTCTCTGTGTACTCGGCCGACTCCATTCACTGACTGTCTGATGTATGTTGCACACACAAATGAGACAAAGGGTTGATTAGGCCATTTATCAGTCTGTCTGGAGTTTACAAGGTCTGTGTTAACACCATTAGCACTTTTGAGCATGAAAAAGTGAAATAATCAATTTGGTTGGTCTTTCAAATAATCAGTACATATTACTTTTAGATGCACAGATATTAGATGCACATAATAAAACATAATCCATTTAAAACGAGCCCGTCCTTAGAAAGCATATTAAAGTAAAACAAACTGTGTTCGCTCACTTCAAATTTCAGTCAGATGGTCTGCTCCTGTCTAACTTAGTATTTTTTGGCCAGAATAGGTTGCTATCTGGTCCAGACTGTGTGCTGTTCATCAAACAGTCTGTGATTACAGATGTGCAGGTGCTGAATAAACAGTCCCCTCTGGCACAGGCTTTGACAGCTTCCCTGTTCAGCACACAAGGGCTCAAGGACACCGACTCTCTCAGGTAATCATTGTATCCTCTGACCCTCCTCTTGCTGTGTGGCATATTTTACATGCCAGAATACCTCAGTCTCCTTGGAGGTCAACTGTCCAATTACAGTCAGAGTTTCGCCTTTACCCCACAAATGCCTTCATCCTTCATTCCCACACAGCAAATTTATTGAGCTTTCTTTAATTAAAGCTGTAAGTTAGCGGAGCAATAAAAATAGCACACGTTTGAAGGCAGATTATCTCCCTTTATCTGCTCTGATTGAGTTTATATTGTCTCTGCAGTGTACTATGCCAGTGTTTCTATAATGAACTCCATAACTATGAGGATCTAATCTATAGGACTGGTGATTTAAAAAAATAAATAAAAAAAAGTTAAAGAAAAGTGGTGCCAGAATGGTGACTTATATTAAACAGCCAGTCAGATTCATGATATTACATTTGACAAGGAAATAGCAGGTGCTGCAAAGGACTTTAATTAGTAAAGAAAGATGTGTGCTGTCATCATATTTGCATACATATTAAATACAATACAGTCCAAACATCTGAGACCGCACATGAAAATGTTTCTCTTTTGCAATTCTTTCTAATAATTTTTTTTTTTAATATTATTTTTAAACTGCATAATCAACATAAACATTTAAATGAATAGTTTAATTGAAAAATGTGAGAAGATTATTTAGTATTAATATATTTTTTTTGTTTAACATATAAGGTTGATATCACTTCAGGTAAAGACAGGTTTATACGATTTCACATACACTTGCTGATTAGTTCATTCTAAGCATATAATAAAAGGGTGTGTACACTTATGCAGTTAGTTTTTTTCTTCTAAAATGTGTAACTTTGTTTTTTTAGGCATTGCATAGTCATATAATGTAAAACTTTGAAAGTAGTCTCTTACGTTCACCAAGACTGTGTAGATGAGCACCAGAGACTGTTTTATAATCTGTTCCTTTAGTGTTATTTGCGGTACGTGAGGTGTGACAAGATTCGCTTGGATTTAGTCCTTCCGAGTTGGTGTTGTTCGGCCATAATGTTCGGGGACCTCTAAAAATGCTGAAGTAAGAATTTCTCTGTGCAGGTCCTTCTGAGAAGACCAATGTTCTTGATTTTATCTCTCGTACTCGTGAACGTTTACGAAATGCTTGTACTGTAGCCAAAGAAGCTCTTTCCCTGTCACAGGAGAAGATGAAACGCCGTTATGATAAGAAGGCAGTTGTGTGAAATTTTCTACCAGGGGAAAGAGTTCTAGTATTGATTCCTACCCCTGGATCTGCTCTTTCTGCGCGTTTTTCAGGTCCTTATCTAGTTAAAAATAAGGCGAGTGAGACGGACTACATAATACATACTCCAGAACGGAGGCGAGAAACTCGTCTATGTCACGTAAATATCCTGAAGTCATATTTATGTTGTGATCAAAAAGATGAGATCGTTAATGTTTCTGAACCGGTGGTGGGGATAAAAGATCAAGTTTCGTTGCTTATATGTTGCCTATGATGTGGATGATGGATTAAAAGTGTCTATGGAAGTTTTAAATGGTGGTTGTTTGAGAAATTCTGAGGTATTATCAACACTGTCCTCTCAACTGTCTTATTTGTGAACAGAGCGAAGAATATCACGAAATTATTAGACAGTTTCCCAAATCTTTTCAGTGATGTTCCTCCTGTACTTCTGTCATTCAACATGACATTGATGTCGGCAGTGCACTACCCATAAAGCAGCATGCCTATCGTTTCCCGGTGGGTAAGAGAGAAGCTATAAAGCTTGAAGTGAAGTATCTACTGCAAAACAGTTTTGCTGTACCGAGTCATAGCCCGTGGAACTTGCTTTTTTAGTACCAAAAGCGGATGGATCTGTTCGTTTTTGTACTGATTTCAAGAAAGTTAATTCGGTTACTGCACCTGATGCTTTCCCTCTACCACGTATTGACGATTTTGTATTGACACCCTTGGGGCGGCGAAATATATCACGAAGCTAGATCTGTTAAAAGGGTATTGGCAGGTGCCTTTAACCGAGCGCGCTTCTGAGATTTCTCCGTTTGTAACTCCTGATTCTTTTCTTCAGTATATGCGTATGGCGTATACAAAAAAAATAAGTTGAAATGAAATACAAAATACAAAACACAACAACAAAAAGCAATAATACCCCACAATCACCCAAAACCAGGTCCAACAAATCCTTAAATATTAGCTTAGTCCATAAAATGTAAACACAGAAACAAAATTATATTTTGGAAATATGTATAAGGTGTGTGTAATGAATATAAATCAATCAGATTGTCTGTGCACAAAAGTTCAGTTCAAAGTTAGTTCAGTGACGACCATTGTCTCGTGATAGCTGTAAGAAAGGCTGCGCAGATGACTGTATAATCGTGTATGCTCACCTCTGGCGCACATTGACGCGCTCTAACACACCATGAGCGCACGCAACGAGCAGTGCTCTGCTCTGTGCAGATTCACGGACGATGGTGAAGCAAGTGTGTGACGGGACGACGCTGCTGAGATTATTCCCCGTTTAGAGAGTGTTTAGATTCATATTGTGTGCGTCACTGCTGAATAGTAAGTGTTTCTGTCTTCATCTGCTATTTAGTGATTAAGATGATTGTGTTAGTGTGTTATAATTTCATATTTATCACTAATGTCTGACTGACGCGATGCTAGAGTTATTGTGCTAATCACAGCTCGTTTATTTTCATTATTCTCCATGTATATTTACGTTATGCATTCAGTGCAGATATTATTTATCTATATTGTGGATTATGTAGTTCGATACTTTGAATCCTTTAAGTAGTTAACGTTATATTCAATATAATCCGTTACTCGTGTATTATTGCCACTCACGTTTCTGTACACGTGACACCACCTAACGGCAGTTCGTATGCATCTGACTGTTAATAGTTATTGCATCGGTTACTGTTTAGTATTGGAATGTATGTATATTTAATACATAATGCTGTTATTCTTATTTATTTGTTTCCATTTAGAACCACACATCTGAATATATACATATTGGAGATTGTATGCCCATGCCTAATGCAACAGTTTATTAAACACCATCTAATCAGTTATTGGTCTGGTTCCTGTGTTCTGACCGACACCCGAGAGTGATTACCACACAAAAGTAGTTCAAGCAATAGAAGTATAATACAGTCCTTTTAAGTCTCCCCAACAAATGGTCCTTCGAGCCGGATAGTGGTAATTTCTCTCTAGAAGATGGATGATAGAGTTTCAACTAGACCTAAGCGTCAGACTCACCCACCGCGCCATTATGATGAGTATGAGATGGGGTATGTGCTGCCGCCCAGACATTCATCTGAATCAAGAATCAGTAGGCATGGGCAAGAAGAGGCATTATATTCACATGAGGAGGGAGTAGCCAAGATGACACCCTCTCCTCTTAGCGACCATCAGACACTGCGGGATGCTGGCTATACAGAAGAAGACCCATATGCTGAATCGAGACAGCGCAGTTACAGACCTGGTCCGGAGAGTCAGCTAGCTGAACTGTACCCAAGAGGAACACATCCTGACAGAAGTAGAGAATCTACTCCACGCGTCTGGTCTACGACCCTGCGAAATCTGCCGCCAGCCTCTCAGGCAGACCCTTTGCATATCAGCAAAGAGCAGTTTAGTGCCACCTTAGCAGAGATCCGACAGACTAGATCGGAGTTGAAGTCACTCGCCGAGATGGTGCACAGTCTTCAGCAGACACCTCAACTAGCTATAACACGCTCTCGTTCCAGTACATCTGAGCCACTTATGCCTGATAAATTTCCCATATTCCCCCAAGACCACAGATTTGTGCCTCCTCCTTACACCGAGCTGGTCAGCGATGAAGTCAGCGAATGCGACGAAGTAGACTGGCCTGACCCTCCCCCCTGGCCAGAGCCAGAGGAGCCACGGCCTATTGGCGATGCTCCCATCGTTGGCCTTTTGGAGAAGATGATGAGCGAATTGCAAGTATTAAAGCAAGCTGCCATTCATCCAAGTAGACCTCTGGCAGTACCATCAGCGAGCCTTCCTGTCAGAGACTCCAGACCTTCAGACCCTCAGACAAGCAGGAGGCTTCTGGGCCATTCAAGTCAACGACAAAGCCGTCATCCTCAGTCACCTCCCAGAGCTGGTCCAGCTTATAAGTCAGATCAGTACGAGTGTTACCCTCAAGATGAGCATGCAGCGATCTCCCAGCCATACCAGCAGAGGAGGGCCCAGCAGAGAACCCCACTTGATCTTCGGCATCGGACTGTCCCGCCCTCTGAGTCGACATACCGAGGTCCAATGCCAACGATCCCCAATTTCAGTCACAGAGACCCCAGCGAGTTTGCTAGATTAAAGATAGCTTTGGAGAATCTACTGCCCCCAGATGGGTCGGAGCTCTTCAAATATCAAATCCTAATGGATCACTTGAAGCTAGAAGAGGCAAAGCTGATAGCAGATTCGTATCTGAACTCCCCCACACCTTACAGCAATACCATGGCTGCTCTTAATGAGAAGTTTGGCCAACCCCATCAAATGGCGTTGAACAAAATAGCCAGTGTTATGGACTCGCCTGATATTCGACGCGGTGATCAAGCTGCCTTTGAGAAGTTTGCCCTTCAGATTCAGGCACTCGTGGGCCTGCTTAAATCCCTTGGCCCCCCAGGAGAGATAGAACTACAGTGTGGATCCCACGTAGCACGCCTGTTGAGTAAGTTACCGCCAGAGATGAGAGCTGAATTCAGACGCAGCAAGGTCCATCATCCAGGAATAACCTATAACCTGACTGACCTCTCTGAGTGGCTGCAATATGAGTCCTGGTGCCAGGAATATGACGGTTCGTCACAGGTGAAGATCACCAAGGAGAGACAAGGGCCTAGGCAGGAACCTCGCCAAAGAAGGTGGACCACCACTGTGTTGCATGGAGCCAGAGAAGCGGCGGAGAGAGAAATTTCAACAGTGCCTGTGAATCTCCCTGCCAAAGGCAGATTTAAGCCTTATTGCCCATTCTGTAACAACTCAGATCACTTCTTGAGCCAATGCACAGAGGTTGTAAAACTGACAAAAAACCAATTATCAGAATGGATCCGTACCAATAAAAGGTGCTGGCGATGTGCTAGAACCCACCAAGCTGCGCAGTGCAACCTGCGGAAACCCTGTAGCATTTGTCAAGGTAAACATTTACCAGTGCTGCACGAAATCAATTCCATGACACAGAAGACTGTGATCAAGCCAACCAAAGAGGAGAGCTGTCTGGTGAATACACCTTCTGAAGTGCTGTATGTAGACAGACCAGTAGATGGCAGTCGTGTGCTATTAAAGGTTATTAAAGTCCTACTCCACCATGGCAAACACACCCTGAGCACATATGCCATCCTGGATGATGGCTCAGAACGGACTATGCTCTTACCAGCTGCAGCACGCCATCTGGGCCTCCGGGGAGAGCCAGAAGACCTTGCCCTGCGGACTATACGACATGACATTCAAATCCTTCATGGGTCCATGGTGTCATTCCGTATTTCACCTGCTGATAAGCCTCAGCACAGCTTCCTCATCACTGGTGCCTTCACCGCAGAACAACTGGGTCTTGCACTTCACTCTTACCCTATGGACAAATTGCAGAAGAGGTACAAGCACCTTGTGGGCCTCCCAATACAGGCATTCGAAGAGGCGCAGCCCTTATTGCTCATTGGGGCTGACCACCCTCACTTAATTACTCCAATAAAGCCAGTGAGGTTGGGACCCCCAGGAGGACCTGCAGCTCTTAAGACACGTTTAGGATGGACATTGCAGGGTCCCACTAGACTTGTCGAGCAGTACATTCACCCGCAGCAGTGTTTGTTGACGTCCACTATTCCCCACATGGCAGAGCTCTTCAGGAACGTTGAGAAACTGTGGCAAGTTGACGTAATTCCCTTCAGAAACGAGAAGGAGGTCACCAGGTCTCGACAAGACCAATATGCTGTTCATATGCTTGAATCAAAGACTACCCGAGTTGAAGTGGACGGAGTCTTGCGCTATGCCACCCCTCTGCTTAGGCGTAAAGATATGCCGCATTTCCAAGCCCCAAAGGAAATGGTAATTCCCAGCCTCCGGAACACTGAACGGTGCCTCGCTAAACACCCAGTTCGAGCCAAGGCGTACAATGCTGAAATTCAGAAACTGACCCAAACAGGAACTGTCAAGAAGTTGAGTTCCCACGAGTTGACACAGTCAGGGGAATCATGGTACATCCCACACCACATGGTGACTCATAACAATAAGAATCGCATTGTGTTCAACTGTTCTTATCAATACCGAGGTCTGAACCTAAATGAGTGGCTGTTACCTGGCCCTACTTTAGGACCTTCACTCCTAGGAGTGCTGTTACGGTTCCGGGAACACAGCGTAGCGATAAGTGGTGATGTGAAAGCCATGTTTCACCAGGTACGCCTGCTCCCTGAAGATCGTCCCCTTCTGAGATTTGTCTGGCGTGACATGGAAGGAGACCAAAGTCCATCAGTGTTTGAGTGGCAAGTCCTGCCCTTCGGTACCACGTGTAGCCCGTGTTGTGCCACTTACGCCATGCAGCACCATGTTATCAGTCATAGCCAGCCACAGGATGATGTGAGGTTTTCCATTGAGAGATGCTTCTATGTTGATAATTGTTTGTAAAGCCTCTCCTCCCCTGACCAAGCCCGAACGCTGGTAGATAAGCTAAGGGAGATCTTAGCCTCTGGTGGATTTGAACTCCGCCAATGGGCCAGCAATAAGCCAGAGGTCATCAGCCATCTACCGAAAGAAGCCCGATCAGACAGCTTAGAACTCTGGTTCACTCATGACCGAATAGATAATCCTGAATCCGCCCTGGGCCTCAGCTGGCACTGTTCCACGGACACACTGAGGTACAAACATCGACCAGTAAATTATGATGCTCCTACCATGCGGAACATCTACAGGGTCTTAGCTAGTCAGTACGACCCCCTTGGGTTTATCCTGCCATACACCACCCGTGCTAAAATACTAGTGAGACAGCTTTGGGACAAACACAGGGACTGGGATGATCCCCTACTGCCCCATGATTTGCTACAAGCTTGGAGAGACTGGGAGGGAGAGTTACAAGTCCTGCCGAGAATCACCTTTCCACGAGCGTACGGACCTCCTGCCATGAATGAGAGAAGCATTACTCATGAGATACATGTGTTCTGCGATGCTTCGGAGCAAGCATATGGAGCTGTCGCTTACCTGAGGACAGTAGACAGTCAAAATCAGCCTTCTCTCTCCTTTGTTGTGGCCCGTTCAAGAATTGCACCTAAACGACTGCATTCGATGCCCAGATTGGAGCTTTGTGCTGCCCTCACTGGAGCCCAACTCAGTAAGTTGATGGAGCAAGAACTTACCCTTCAAATCAGCCAGATTACCCTCTGGACCGACTCAACCACGGTCTTGTCTTGGCTACAATCTGAGTCGTGCCGATTTAAGGTATTTGTTGGCACCCGAGTGGCGGAAATTCAGGAGCTCACCGATCGACATTCATGGCGATATGTTGACTCGGCGAATAATCCTGCGGATGATCTCACTAGAGGTAAGAGGCTAGAGGATCTAGCTAAGCCTAACCGTTGGAGTCATGGACCACCATTTCTCCTCCAAAGCTCAGATAAATGGCCAACCCTGCCAGCAACATTAGTGGAAGAGTGCCATTCAGAAATTCGCAAGTCTGTATTCTGTGGACTTGCGACCATACCTGATGAAGAGCCTCACATACCCGATGCACATCAGTACACCACTTGGAAGGAACTACTAGAGGCCACAGTGCAGATGCTTCACGGGGCGGCAGGTCAGAGCGAGAACCCTAATGCTGACAACTACCGTACAGCTGAGATTCTTATCCTGAGAGGGGCACAACAGGATAGCTTTGCAGAGGAGTTCAGACTACTGCGAAGTGGGAAACCAGTCCAACGAAGTAGCCGTTTACTAACCCTGTCTCCAGAGCTTGACGAGACAGAGGATCTCATTAGGGTCGGAGGCAGACTGCGCCGATCCGAAGACTTAGACCTGGTTGCTGTGCATCCCATCATCTTGGATAATTGCCATCCTACCACTAAGCTTCTGATTCAAGACTATGATACCCGACTCTGCCACCCAGGCCCTGAGAGAGTGTTTGCAGAGATCCGCCGTAAGTTTTGGATCTTACGAGGCCGAGAAGCAGTTCGACGGTATCAACATGCTTGTACAGAATGTCGTAGATGGAAAGCAAACCCTCAAGTTCCCAAGATGTCAGACCTACCTGTAGCACGCCTACGCCTGTATAAGCCCGCATTCTACTCGACAGGCATGGACTGCTTTGGACCCTTAATAGTGAAGGTGGGCAGGCGCACCGAGAAGAGGTGGGGAATTATCTTCAAGTGCCTTACAACAAGATGTGTACATCTAGAGATCCTCACCAATCTGGATACCGACTCCTTCTTGATGGCCTTGAGGAGGTTCATCGCCAGGCGAGGGACACCAGCCGAGTTGTTCTCTGACCAGGGGACAAACTTCCGTGGAGGAGAAAGAGAGATGCGGAAAGCCCTTGCAGAATTATCTCCAGAACTCCGACTCCAGCTTGCCAAACACAAGATAAAGTTTCACTTCAACCCACCTGGTGCACCCCACTTCGGCGGAACTTGGGAGAGGGAAATCCGCTCAGTGAAAACTGCAATGCACCGGGTAGTAGGCAGTCAATCAGTTACGGAGGAAGTGCTACATACTGTTCTTCTGGAAGTAGAAGGCATGTTGAATGCCAAACCATTGGGATATGTGTCTTCCAACCCTAAGGACCTTGATCCAGTGACGCCAAATGTTCTCCTGATGGGGCGGCGGGACGGGTCCCTGCCCCAAGTGGTCTATCCTAAATCTGAACTCCTGAGCAGAAGACGCTGGAGACATTCCCAAATTCTGGCGGACCAGTTTTGGTCTAGTTTCATTAAGAACTATCTCCCGAGCCTACAAACCCGCCAGAAATGGAATGCCAACCCTACAGATATGACCTTAGGATCAGTGGTACTGATGATGGACCCTCAACTGCCCAGAGCATGCTGGCCGGTTGGTATTGTCACTAAAGTTTACCCCAGTGCAGACGGACACATAAGGACAGTGGATGTTAGGATAAACAATAGAACTTACACTAGACCTGTAGCCAGACTGATTGTTCTACCAGAGGTTCCAGAGGAGGATGAGAACTAAGACTTTATGCCTGTCCCCGGATACTGTACTGAACACCTATTCAGTAACAAATGTGCTTCACACATTTGGGGGCGGCTGTAAGAAAGGCTGCGCAGATGACTGTATAATCGTGTATGCTCACCTCTGGCGCACATTGACGCGCTCTAACACACCATGAGCGCACGCAACGAGCAGTGCTCTGCTCTGTGCAGATTCACGGACGATGGTGAAGCAAGTGTGTGACGGGACGACGCTGCTGAGATTATTCCCCGTTTAGAGAGTGTTTAGATTCATATTGTGTGCGTCACTGCTGAATAGTAAGTGTTTCTGTCTTCATCTGCTATTTAGTGATTAAGATGATTGTGTTAGTGTGTTATAATTTCATATTTATCACTAATGTCTGACTGACGCGATGCTAGAGTTATTGTGCTAATCACAGCTCGTTTATTTTCATTATTCTCCATGTATATTTACGTTATGCATTCAGTGCAGATATTATTTATCTATATTGTGGATTATGTAGTTCGATACTTTGAATCCTTTAAGTAGTTAACGTTATATTCAATATAATCCGTTACTCGTGTATTATTGCCACTCACGTTTCTGTACACGTGACACCACCTAACGGCAGTTCGTATGCATCTGACTGTTAATAGTTATTGCATCGGTTACTGTTTAGTATTGGAATGTATGTATATTTAATACATAATGCTGTTATTCTTATTTATTTGTTTCCATTTAGAACCACACATCTGAATATATACATATTGGAGATTGTATGCCCATGCCTAATGCAACAGTTTATTAAACACCATCTAATCAGTTATTGGTCTGGTTCCTGTGTTCTGACCGACACCCGAGAGTGATTACCACACAAAAGTAGTTCAAGCAATAGAAGTATAATACAGTCCTTTTAAGTCTCCCCAACAATAGCAAATAACTCACTCAGACAAAAAGTTGAGCCTTAAAGGGGTCATGACATGGTTTTTTGTTTTGTTTTATTATGTTCCCTTAGGTGCAATTATAGTATTACTATAGTTTTTTGTACAAAAAAAACTTAAAAAATGTAGTGATTTATGACATTTTCCCACCCTGTTTCTCACCTCTGATTCAAACAGTCTGTTTTGGGGTGTTTCCCCTTTAAGACTTCAGTGTTAATGACCACTGTTATGATTGGCTAACGTCAGTGCTACTTATGCATAAATTATTAACGTTAATCATTTTGTATCACATGTAGACTACACAATGCTCCACCACGTGAAACTTCGGTCTTCCGATCTTTTACCATCGTGTCAATTCTCAATTGATTTTGATTCATATGCGCGAGGGAGGGAGAGAGAGAGAGAGAGAGAGAGAGAGAGAGAGAGAGAGAGTTTGAAGGCGCGCGCGCGGCCGGGGCTCGCTCACTCTCTGCTCGTTCTTTCAGTAACCCTGTCACACTCATCTCACTCACCGTTCAAATAAAGCTTTGGCGCGCTGCATATGCTGCAAATAAACTGCGTCCAACTGCTTTCCCTGACGTCTGGATCATTCGGCAGCGTATTCAACATGTTGTTTGTCCACAGCAGGAATAGCACATCTGCGTGGCATCACAGTCATCTTGTAAACAGACCCACTCGCTGCACGACAACGCATGCGATGATGCGAAATGAGGCGTAGTTGTCTTGCGCTGGAGGCGGTCATATGCAAACGACTGGTACGTCACTTCGTACCGTGACGTCACTAAGTTCAAAGGATCTAGAACGAGCTGTATTTAGAGCTTGATTAAATAAATGCTTCATTTAAAATGGGGAGGACATCTTAAGCTATGAAACTTGCAGGAAGTTTTAATAGTACATAGATCTCTTATATACCAAAAGATCAAGGCAAATTTGGTTTCTCATGTCATGACCCCTTTAACTCGAAACCCCTCTTTATTTAAAAGAGTGAGCCATTGCTAAGTTGAGCCACATCATGGGCTGCGTTCCACTCCACTTTTTGACACGCACTTGCAAACTTCCCTAAGCACTTCCCCTCGGGGGCCCTGCGGCCATTTTGAAGTGCGTTCCACTTCGTGAAGTGGACGGGGGAAGTTTATATGGACAATATAAATATTTATATTTATATTTATACCCTCGCTCCCTCGATTTTGACAGAATCTACTTCATATGTACACTTCAGGCAGCTCCGTATACCACAATGCAACACGATTGTGACGTTTGTGTGTTTAATTTACCCCACCACAGACAACTCTATGATATATTAATAAAAATAAAAAAAACTAAAATTAAACAACTCAAACACACCTATATACATATAGAATGCTGAATGAAACAATATTGTAAGGGAATAGTTTGTGCTTGACGTTTAGTAATAATTTGAAACTTAGCAAACTGGTAGTAATGAAAAGATTTATCTACATGCAAACTAGCATGTATAAACCTTAAATAAACAATTTAATAATCAATTAAAAAGGAATTTATTCCTGTATGATATCACACATCAGCCAGATTGGACCAGCAGTTTAGAGGATGGATGGATGGATGGATTCATTCAGCTTGAGCGTCACAGTGCAATATGGGTTCTCAGGCGTTATTTTGGTGCATTGTGGGATTGAATGAGTGCACTTGATCACATCATCTATGATTTCAGACACCACTACAACTGGCTGTCCCTTCAAATAGTCAAATAGAACGGTTAAGATTGAAATTTGAACAAATGCTGCTGGCCCGAGAATTTTAGGTTTTTGTGGTAGCACCCCCCACCTCCACAATGGTTACATAGGTGCACTGGAACAATCCTTCATAAAAACGCATTAAACTTTAGTTTACAAAGACGTGAAACTCACCGAGTGGTCTGGGGTGTTCACTGATATGCTCACACAAAAATCGCTACAAAAGATGCTTTCCAACAGCTTATCGTAGGCTACGCTAGCAATTGCCAAAGGTGCATTATCGCCACCAACTGGGCTGGAGTGTATATTATTCAAGCTCTCAACGGAAGAATGTACGGGTGTGAGGCGTTTGGAAAAATAGTTCCACAGTTTTACAACGAATGGTAAAACACCTGTTGGAAAGCATCTTTTGCAGCGATTTTTGTGTGAGCATATCAGAGAACACCCCAGACCACTCGGTGAGTTTCACATCTTTGTAAACTAAAGTTTAATGCGTTTTTATGAAGGATTTTTCCTAGGCACCTATGTAACCATTGTGGAGGTGGGGGGTAGGGTGCTACCACAAAAACCTAAAATTCTCGGTCCAGCAGCATTTGTCCAAATTTCAATCTTAACCGTTCTATTCATCAGAAACGATCTTAAAACAGGGTTTATATGTGTAAAATACCGAACTTCCTTTAAGTTCACCTGTGGTTCATTTAGTTCCCTTGTTTACCTCTGTGTATTTAAAGGCACACTGCGGAGCTTTTGGCCACTAGTGGCGCTCGACCTGTAATTTTCACGTCTAGCGCCCCTAGAGGCCACAAGCGCCACAGCACTGTCGCAATAGTCAACCAACAGTCAACTGGTCAGCCTCCCGTGTCTTTAGATTGTGTGTGCAGACAGTAGTTGACTTGTTGGTTGGAGAGAGATAATCGACTCACTATTGAACAAAATAATAATTTAAATATAAGATGAATAATATAAATTATATAAAGAAAATAAATTGAACAAAAGTAAACAAAAAACAATGTCTGATGTAAGTCGCATAGACAAGGGGTGCCCAATCCTGCTCCTGCCGATCGTCAGTCCTGCAATCTCCAACCCAAACACACCTGATGCAAACAATTAACGTCTTCAGGATCTCTTGAAAATTAGAGACAGGTGTGTTTGATTAGGGTTGGAGATGAAATCGGCAGAGCTGCCAACTCACGCATTGGCCGTGAGACACACGGATTTGATTTCTCACGCTGAAGTGTCAAACCGGTCGGTCAAATGCCTGAAAGATGAGTTTATCTATAGATCTCCCTGTTGAGCCACTCGTGATCGACTATTTATACCGCGAATTAGTTAAAATCTACCGGAATCTACAGCGACCGTGCATGCGAGACACGGAGACAGAGACTGCTCTGAACCGCGTCGCGCGCACATGGCAGAGAGGGAGAGTGAGCGAGAGACCTTGCGTGTACAGAGAGCGCCTGGCTCGTCCTGGCTTTGAATGTGTCACTCTCCCTTTTTCTTTTTTTAGTGTCTTCTGACAAAACCTTTGCCTTCTTCCTTGTAGCTGTTGGTTCGGCAATGACGAAAACATACAGACGGCAATCAAACGCGAGTTGAGCTCTCACGTCATAATCTGGGGGCGGTGGGGGAAGTGACGTATGCCGTAAAGCGGTCAAATTTTGTAGTTCTTTTTGTGCTCGGGTTCCTACCCGCAACCCGAAGTTACATATAGACAGTAAAAGTGACACAGACACTGTCAGGCTATGGCAGACGTGTCATTCAACCTACTGTAAGTCGATGTACCATCTCAAGGGTTTTAGTAATATATTATAAAGGTTGAAAAGTTCCGCAGTGTGCCTTTAAGTAATCAGTTTCCTTTGTTCAGTTGTCTGTTCTAATTCTTTTTTTTAACTGCTTTACATTATGAAAACTTGTTAAACCTTAAGAATCTTCTCTCAAATAATAAGGCAAATAAAAATTCCAAATTATGTTACATTTTGAATTAGTATTGCAGCACAGAGGTTGCACGGACCACATTTATTCAACAACCATGATCGCAAGCAATATGGTCAATAATCATGTTTGGATTTATTACAGATCGACACAGAGAAGGTTCTCTTGCCGATTTAGTAGCAAGTGGCCTTGTGAGGGAACACAGACTGGCTGTAAGATAGTGGAGGCTTGTTACCAATGCTAGATAACGAAAATGTCAAATAAATAAATAATAATTTTTAGGACAAATAATCAGCGGGGCAAATATTGTGATGATTAATTTGAATTAATCGTGAGAAGAAGAAATTGTTATCACGGTTGAAATATGATTAATCGTGCAGCCCTATACCAGTTAAACCATTACACTACTATATTGCCCCTACATTCCATGTCCCACTGACTAGTCGACTACATTTGTGAAAAACTGATTGACTGGTGAAAATGTGTAATCCTTACTGCATACTGAGTGCTGGCTCACTACAAACACTGCTCTTCATTATTATTCATGATCAATATGCAAAAAACATCTGAAGTAGATGAGCTCCAGGCCCCATGCTGCTACAGCTACTTCTCATCACAAGATGAATTTATGCATATCAAACCCAGGACATGTAGTTCTACCATCATACATGAAGCCCAGCAAGCTCATTCATGATACTGGCTCTGTTGGGATGATCCCTACATGCTGTTTTTGAGCAGGAAAAGTTACTGGAATGAAGAAAGAAGTGAAAGAGAAAAAGGACAAAAGTGCTGCATAACTTAAACTTGCTGAAGAGAAAAAGAGAGAGAGAGAGGCAGACACAAGCTAGATCATTTAATTTTATTGAACAATATATCGACTCTGAATCACAATGGGGAAGCCGGCAGACCGCTGAGAATGCAATCTTCCACTATAGAGACCTGATGCTGTTTACAGAGAGGTGATATGCATACGGGTGAAGAGACGCTAATGAGAGAGACACTTGCTGAAATATAGATAAAGATAACTGAATGAACTGTTTATCAAACATTTATTTTTTTAGTCTGGAGGAATATGATTCTTTGTGCTGAACCGTGAAAACCCGAAGCCGTGCAGAGTTTCGACTAGACTAGAATCCTTCCAGCCAGGTTTTCTTAGAAATATAAACCCGTTTTTTTTTTTTTTTTTTTACATTCTATGTCAGCCGATTGATTCTGCAAACATACTGCTGCTATTGAGAACCCCAACAAAATGAATTTCACAGCGCAGTATGATATCTTCAATGTATTCATTCAGTTTGAAACATTGGCTCCTTAAGGAAAACTCTGAAATGCTCTAAACTGGCTGCTTGCCCATTTCTCCCACCACATTTTAAGAATAAAGCATCTGACAGATTTGTGTTGGGTGGGATGGGCGAGACCTTCTGCTAAGGCCTTTCATGTGCCGGATGCCGGAAGGTGCAAAACATTCTGGCACTGAGGTAATAGACACCACACCGATGAATACAATTCAAGTGCATTGGAATTTTTTTTTTTTTTTTTTTTTTTTGTGCAAATCTTCAAAAACATACCCATGCATACAATTTACTGCAGTTTCCAGGTGAAATGAACACTGGTGGCAGTAAAACCAACAAACACCTTTTATTTTTTTCACACAAATTATGATTACAGGGGCAGATTATTGATTAATGAAGACTTATTTCCGCGCTATTCCTTACACAATACTACGTTATGACCTCTAAACTCTTTTAGCATAGTGCATGATTTTTTGACTAGTACATATTGGCATTTGCATCACATAATCTGTTTCATATGGAATTTGTGACGTGAAGTGCTTGGTAACAAGACCTGTGAAACAGCTTGTAGAAGCAATATAAAATGGCATGGTTGCTTCAGAAAATGTGTTTTTATCTCACGTTTGCTTTTGTTAACATTTGTTAACACTGTTAACACTAGATTTAGGGCAGGGTTAGTGCAGGTGATAGAGCATTAACATTTTAGCACCACTCAGTGAACATTTCGTCACGGACATGAACTGTCGTAATTATGGCAAGCCGTTTTAACATTCAATCATTTTAAAGGTCCCGTTCTTCGTGATCCCATGTTTCAAACTTAAGTTAGTGTGTAATGTTGTTGTTAGAGTATAAATAATATCTGTAAAATTATAAAGCTCAAAGTGCAATGCCAAGCGAGATATTTTATTTAACAGAAGTCGCCTACATCGAACGGCCCGTTTGGACTACATCCCTCTACTTCCTTCTTTAATGACGTCAGTAGAACAGCTCTCTGACTAACCTCCGCCCACGGGAATGCTCCCTCAACTCCCTCAACTCGCGCACTTCTTATAACTTACTGTGTTTACTCAGCTCTTACGGTGATTTTCTGAAGTAAAACTGACGCTTCATCTTTTGTGTGATGTACAATAAACTTTATTAAACTCATCAGTTTATGTTTGATCATCATTCGGACCTGGTCTGACACAGCAGACTTGTAGGCTGTTAATAAATAATGGATACATACAGGCAGATGACAAATACGTTATAATAACCGTAATTAAACTACTAAACTATACCTGTTCCATCTCTATACAGCCCTCTGACTCAGTAGGCATTATTGTCCGACTCGAAATGAACACCGTTACTGAGAGTTGCTGATGTTATTATTCCATGAGATGAAATTGTCCTAAGAGTCTGAGTGCGAGCTCTTGAAGCTCCGCCCCCTGTGTCGTGCAGCAGGAGCTTATTTGCATTTAAAGGGCACACACTAAAACAGCGCGTTTTCTGAGTCCTCAAAAAAGACAATTTAAACATGCTGTAAAAAATGATCTGTTGGGTATTTTGAGCTGAAACTTCACAGACAAACTCTGGGGACATCAGAGACTCATTTTACATCTTGTGAAAAGGGGCATAGAACGGGACCTTTAACCTACTAGTCTCATGGAAATGCCTTACCACAATTTGTGAATTGGTGTGATGATAACTTCCTGGACCTTAATGTGACAAAAACGAAGGAGTTAATCATTGATTTTAGAAAGAACCGTGTTAAGCCAGAAGCCAGCATCATTCATGGCGAAAATGTTGAAATTGTAGAGACTTATAAGTACCTAGGAACCATGTTTGACTCCAATCTCAAGTTTGACAAGAACAGTGAGTTAATCACTAAGCGGGGACAACAAAGAATATATTTGATGCGGAAGCTAAATTCTTTCAATGTATCGCAGAGGATCTTATGTAATTTCTATCATTCATTTATTGAAAGTCTTTTAACATTTTCTTTTATCTGCTGGTTTGATGGATTGTCCGTGAGGGACAAGAACAGCCTTAGTAGCATTGTTAAAATCTGCTCCAAGATCATTGGAGTTCAGCTAACAGACCTGAGCTCCCTCTGGAAAAAACGGGTGCTCCAGAAGGCTAGACAGGTTATGAGATACCCGGACCATGTTCTTAGTCAGGAATTCTGTCTAATGCCCTCAGGAAGGCGATACCTCGCCCCCCCAAGGAAAACTAACAGATATGCAAATTCTTTTATTCCCTCTGCCATCAGGCTTTTAAATACTGTTGACAGTAATAGCTAGATATGTGTCAGGCATCATATACCTCTGTATTTATTTATTTATTATTCATAATTTACTTAGTATTATTATCTATTTATTTATTTACTTATCTATTTCGAACAGTTGGTCTCCGCTGAGTCCATTATTAGGGTCTATGTATTTGCTGCTCTGTTCCAGTGCCCAAATGCAATATGATGTCACTGATAGTGTTTTTGTTTTTGAATGTTTGATTAAGTGTTGTTGTCTTGTCTTGTTGTTACGACTGCTAGGCTAAACTGAATTGCCCTACTGGGATAAATAAAGTTGTTTGAATCTTGAATCTTGAATCTTGAATCTATTTTCATGCTACTAGTACTTATTTTTTAGATACTAGTATCTATTCCATTAAGTACTAGTACTTATTCATAAGCGACTAGTGATTTATTCTTTAGGTACTAGTGCCTATTCTTTAGATACTAGTGCTTATTCTTTAGGTACTAGTGCCTTTTTAAAGATACTAGTACTTATTCAGATACTAGTCCATATTAATTATACCCAACTTGTTAAGAAAACATAGAACTAGTGCTTATTTTTTAGTTACTAGTAACATTTTAGATAAAAGATATCCTTACCTTAATAGATACTAGTACTACTGAAATAATCAGTATGCAAATAATATGTTGAATATTAATGAACCAACAACATATTAAGGGGAGATGACAGGAAACGGAAGGAGAAGAGGAGAAATAATTAAGGTGCAACATGTCGGAGGTTGTTGAACAAATTCACAGAAAATGCAGTTATGTAGAAAGAGCACATGGACATGGAGTCTTAGGAAGCGCACATCGGAATGCCATTGATTCGACTTTATTGAATTTAGAATTGAAGGCATGCTGTTTCCTGAAACAGTGGAAGAACTTATTAGCAGTCTATCGGATCTCAGAGCTTTCGTCAGACAGTCCGTGTCCCTCGAGGAGTGCAGGGCAGACGCCTTCACATTCCCTTGAACTCGCTCAGGTCTATAGCATATTTTTACTTGAGTTTTCACAGATACTGCTCGGAAACACACTTTTACTTTGGTCCCGTTTAAAAGAGGCGTTACGGTATTTATTAATCTCGCCTCTCGTTTTCATGTCTGTTCCATCCCCAAATCTTTCCGAATGAATGAGAAGGTTAATTAAAAAGTAAGTTAACTTCTCCGTGTCCATCATGCACCTAGTGTTTACCGAACTTAGATGACCGGTGATAATAAAAAAAGAAAAAAAAGTTATCAGAACGCTACAGCACTCAAACGAATTAAACTACTGACATTGGCTTTTGGTTTTATGAACTAATGCCTTGCAAATACCTTGTTACAGTAGACCTATCCTACACGAATGCAGGAATCATTTAATATCCGCTGTATAGTCTACAGTATTTCACTGCAGCATGTAGGCTACATTTAATATTATTTTCAAAAAGTTCAATCAGTGATTTTATGTAAATAGGTTAAAAAAATAGCTTGTTAAATGTGAACACATGCCGTTCTTTTTTATTGCAAGGAAATAAACAGCACTGCATTGAATACATTAACATGAAAAGGAAACAAAATACAGACAAATACAAGCATAATTCTTAACAAACTAGTTCTTATTGTTATCAATGAGTCTTCAATTGTTTTTTTTACAATAATGGAATTCCCAACGATAAAGACATAGTCTTGAGATTCTATATGCAGTTCAAAAATGCATGAAGTTGTCATGACCTCATTGTTTCGTTTTAATTAAAATGCATGTTTAGTTATAATTATACAGATAATTTGAGCTAGAGAAGTCATACATTATTGATGTACAGTTTTTATTATTCAAGAAATTGGAAAATGCTAGGGGAGCCCAGTGTTACTTTTTGCCCCAATACTGATAAAAGTCCAGAAACGCCCCTGCTGCCAAACATTCTGTTATTTCAGGGTTTCCCAGTAAACAATGCCTGTCTAAATATGTTTATTAGATGTTGAATCAATAAAAATTTTGTATATCCTGGTGCGTTTGCTGTCTTTTTTAGTTCTCATACAATGGAAACTAGCTGTAAATAAAAATATTTTTAAGAGTTTTACATATTTTTTAAGGTTTTGTATTCATATACTTACATTTGAGAATACAATAATTTATTCAAAAATAAATGTGGCAATAAAATAAAAGATAATTAGGTGTCCCTACATCAGCATCAGAACTGTGTCTTGTGGTATTGGCACATATTACATGTTTATGCTTAAAAAAAAACAAAATAAACAATCCTATCACTGCCACAAGACAAAATGCATTACTATTATTCATAGTTTCTGTTAAAACATGATTTGCATATATTATAAGTTCAATTGTTCAGTGTTCAAATATTTATTTATACACAATAAATCATTCATTTTTGTTAGTCAATTTTGCTTAACAGTGTGTGTATGTCAGCGAGGGAGACCTAAGATCAGAGTGACGAGACAACAGCTGGAATTCTTGGTGACCCAGGGCTACACCATCAAGCGCATGGCCCAACTTTTGGGATACGGCATCATTTATATATAAGAGGACAAAAGCTCTAGGCCTGCCAATTCCATGTCAAGATCGTTGACTGACGAGGAGTTGGAACAGCACATTAGACGATTAGATTATACTTTTTCTTTCAATTCTGTTTACTATTATTTGTTTTATTTTTCAAGTTATATTTTTTTCGTTCAAAACCTTGCGTGTCATACCTTGAAAATGCATTAAAGTCCCATGTTTGTCCTGAGCACCTGCGCACAGTTCTTCAGAAAAATCCTCCAGGATTGTTGGCTTTCCAGCATCTTCTGCATAATTTCACTCTTTCCAGCAGTGACTGATTTTTGAGATCCATATTTTCACATTGATGACAATTGAGGTACTCACTACCATTAGTGAAAACATTTAGCCAAATGATGCTCCAGAAGGAAACGCAATGCATTCAAATTCAGGGGTGTAAACAGTTGCACATAATGATTTGGTGGTAAATTGTTCTTATTTTTGTCTTCTGGAAAATAGGCATATTCTATAGCTTGCAGGGCAGATATAAGATCGTTAAACTAAATAAGAATAATTAACATCCGCTTCAAAAGTTTAGGCCACTGGATCTTGATGTGTTGTGTTTGCTTTGAGCATCAGCGAACGTTTGCAGCTTTTGATCATTCCACAGCACACACTATAAACTCGGTCACAATCAACTTTTGAATTGGGTCTTTTGTGTAAATTCAGTTATTAATCTTTCTTTTGGTCTATATGTAAACAATTAATTTCATCATTTGCGTGAGCCTGTAACGCGCCGCACGTTACTTTCAGTTAATAAAATAAAAATACTGCAAATTTATGGTGTTATTTTTGTGATTGTTAGGATTTTTGTGATTGTTTGGAGCATTTTGCAGCCCTTCATCAAAACTTTAAACACAGAGGCCACCTCAGATTGTTTTTAATCAATGTACAAATCCTAAAAACAGATAAACACTATACTTTCCTAAATGGAAACACTTTACAATATGGGTGCATGCATTAATTAATGATTACTGCATCAACAACTAATAAAGATTCTATATGGTTAATATATATTAAGGAATATAGGAAATGTATCATTATGTTATGACTTTAGCCTGCATGTTGAGGCACATGACTATTAACTAACTGGTACACATGCAGTGAGTGTAATGTCAAATAATGTGTTTGAAGAATGGGTACGTTGGGCTGCACACAGATATCAGCACACCAGAATCTGAACTCCTGCCGCCGTTTTAACATTTAATAATTTTAACCTATACTAGTCTCAATTTTCATCCAACTACTTATTTTTTAGATACTAGTATCTATTCCATTAAGTACTAGTACTTATTCATTAGCGACTAGTGCTTATTCTTTAGATACTAGTGCCTTTTTAAAGATACTGGTCCTTATTCATTAGACACTAGTCCTTATTCATTAGATACTAGTGCTTATTCAGTGCTTATTCATTAGATACTAGTGCTTATTCATTAGATACTAGTGCTTATTCATTAGATACTAGTGCTTATTCATTAAATACTAGTGCCTATTCATTAGATACTAGTCCTCCTTATTCATTAGATACTAGTGCTTATTAGATACTAGTGCTTATTCATTAGATACTAGTGCTTATTCATGAGATACTAGTCCTTATTCATTAGATACTAGTGCTTATTCATTAGATACTAGTGCTTATTCATTAGATACTAGTGCTTATTCATTAGATACTAGTGCTTATTCATTAGATACTAGTCCTTATTCATTAGATACTAATGGCAAGCCGTTTTAACATTTAATCATTTTAACCTACTAGTCTCTATTTTCATGCTACTAGTACTTATTTTTTAGATACTAGTATCTATTCCATTAAGTACTAGTACTTATTCATTAGCGACTAGTGCTTATTCCCTATTCTTTAGATACTAGTGCTTATTCTTTAGATACTAGTACTTATTCAATAGATACTAGTACTTATTCAATAGATATATATAGAGTTAAATTAAAAATCTTACTAGTAAAATAAAAAATCTTACTAGTAACATTTGGAATAAATACTAGTATCTAATAAATAGGTACTAGTATCTATTGAATAAGTACTAGTAGCTAATTAATAAGTACTAGTATCTATTGAATAAGTACTAGTAGCTAATTAATAAGTACTAGTATCTAATTAATAGGTACTAGTATCTAATGAATAAGTACTAGTACCTAATAAATAAGTAGTATCTATTGAATAAGTACTAGTAGCTAATAAATCAGAACTAGTATCTAATGAATAAGTACTAGTGGCTATTGAATAAGTACTAGTATATATTTAATAGGTACTAGTATCTAAAAAATAAGTACTAGTACCTAATGAATAACTACTAGTATCTAATATATATGTAGTCTCAATTGGAATACATACTAGTCAGAACTGAATAGTTGATATCTAAATGACAGATCCCCACAGAAGTCAATGGCCAAAAAATAAATGTGTTACTAGTAACAAAAGAATAGTTACTAGTCACTATTTGAATAAGTTCTAGTATCTAATGAATAAGTACTAGTATCTATTTAATAGGTACTAGTATCTATTTAATAGGTACTAGTATCTAATGAATAAGTACTAGTATCAAATAATAAGTACTAGTAACTAATGAATAAGTACTAGTATCAAGTGAATAAGTACTAGTACCAATTTAATAGGCACTAGAATCTAATGAATAAGTACTAGTAACTAATGAATAAGCACTAGTATCTAATGAATAAGGACTAGTATCTAATGAATAAGTACTAGTATCTTTAAAAAGGCACTAGTATCTAAAGAATAAGCACTAGTATCTAAAGAATAGGCACTATTCGCTAATGAATAAGTACTAGTACTTAAAGGGATACTTCAGCTCTGGAAAGATGAATGTGTATTTAAAATGGGTCATTTATGTAGAAGAAATGTGAAATTATTTTTGAATTTGGAGCCTTCTAGACTGAGAAAAGCCAGAAAATTTATTTTTGGCTCATGTGGATGAAAGACAACAACTCCCAGAATGCACTTGCTTCGCTGCCCTAGGAGGTCACGCCTACCGGTAACAGAGCGCAGGGCAGACTAGACAACTAGTGAGTCTCCGTGATGAGTCTGCCCGGGATTACGAGATCGCTCAAAATATCCGGGATTCGGCTTTTGCGTTCTACAGTCGCCATTCATCATGTTTACTGAGGCGAGTAGGACGAGACTGAGGGCCGCGGGAGAACGGCGCGAGGCCGGTGGCGTGAATACTGATGAGCGACACCTGTGAGACGCACCGGTCTCTATCACGGAGGAGCGGGAATTTTCTTAGCAATGTTAAAATGCACATCAACCGATTACTTGTTTAGCGTTCATGTAAACACTACATTCAGATTCACCAATCGGAATGAAGTCAGTTAGATTGAAACAAAAGGTGTGCATGTAACGTTAAACAATGAATGGCGACTGCAGAAATCAAAAGCTGAATCCCTTACGGACGATCTCGAGGCCGGACATGTTTGGGAAAAAGAGGATGTAAACTCCTACTCAGCTTTCTCCACAGAACAAGAGCCTGCTAGGTTAGCTTCCAAATAAAAGATAGCTGACAGCCTGACACTATTTGATAATTATGTGACTGAGTGATCCTACCCTCTATGGGCGAGTTTAAAACATGCTGAACAGCGACTTCTACTGGCTGTAGTCTTTAGCCTCTGGCCAAAAAATCCTCCGATGACGCAAAATGACGATTTTTGCGTCATCTGAGGATTTTTTCCAGACAAAAAATACATAAATCTCTCCTCTCAGGGGGATATGAGGAAGGAAAGCACGGTAATTCGAAAATACTACAGCTTTTCTACTGATACAAAGCTTAATGCTAAATCCTGAAGTATCCCTTTAATGGAATAGATACTAGTATCTAAAAAATAAGTACTAGTAGCATGAAAATAGAGACTAGTAGGTTAAAATGATTAAATGTTAAAACGGCTTGCCATATCGTGATACATTGAACCATTGTCACAAAATCTTGCCAGATTCACATTCATACAAAATTCTGTCATGAAACTCTAGATGGAGCAGGCCCTTAACTCAATCTGTGTGCAATCATATCATTCTCTATAGCTGATTGGTTCCTGATGTATCAGTAGCCAATGAACTCACTGCTCAAATTTCAAATAGCTACTTGGTCTGCATATTCTGTAGCAGTGCGCTTTCAGAAACCCTCCACCTTCCCCAGCTCCACCTGTATAGATCTGCAATGGGCAATTCATGTATGCTATATTGTAAAGCAGCAACATGTCTTACTTGCTCACTGCAGAGTGTCATGTATGTATTGGCTGTAGCAAGTCCCGTACTTGCTCTGCAGCAGCAATAAACAACAGCAGCAGCAATAACAGTAGCAGCAGCGTAGCAGATCTATTCCGTATCAAGACCAAACGTATCAATATTGTAAAATCCATTAACATGCCAGTTAAAATCTGTTTCAGATAAAACTGAACAAGCTTTAAGTACCACTCACTGGACATTTCACTTTGAAAGTGTCACGAAACATGCATCTCACTCTCGGCTGGCACGCGGCATGGACAGAATATCTCTCGACACCAGTTCTTCACTAACAGCAATCAATTGAAAGACATGCAAATATACATATTTATTTCATAGAAAAGGTTTTTGAAGCAAAATAATTGTTCTAGTTTTTTTAAAATAATTTTCTAATTATTTAAGTGGCTTGTTAGCAAATGGCCAGTTTCTGTTTATGTGATGAATAACTTATATTTGTATCCCCGCAACCTTCTGTTGCAACAAATAACAAGCCATCCTGCAGCTCCACAAGTTTCCACCATATGCTCCATTTTCCTAGAAACTCCTTCTTGACCAAAGTTGACGTTACTCAAGAGAGTCCAGTTGGTAGCGAGTTAGAAATGTCTCATAACTCTTAAAATAAAGTGGATCACTTGCTCCCTTTTGGACTAGTTCTTAAAAGTCTGAGCTGGTGCTATTGCATCAAATAATCATGATATCTCTCTCAACTGAGAATCAGTACATGCCATGATCTGTATGCGTGACCCTGTCCACATGAACATGGGGAAACTCTGCTTACACTATGGGGCTTCTACAATCAATCAAAAAGTTTTATGAAGAATCTAACAAGCCTGTTTCCTGGCAGATTCTTTATTAACATCGCCACTTGTTGGAAAGGAGAGTTTACTGCCAAACCCAATGTCTCCAAACACTGGTTCCCTTTCCTAGTCACTTCAAGTTACGTAGAATGACGACGAAATGGGGTTTCACTTAGAAAGCCTATCAACTTCGAGAAATTTAAAATGAGCCAATGACAAAGAAATGCTTCGGAGCCAAGAGGTCCTCTTCACTCCTCCAGCCTATTCTCTGACTATCCTCGAGAATCTTCTAGACGCGCAGATTCCAGTTGGTGTGTTCCAGCGAGTTTCACATTCATGCCTGCTGATCTGTGCAGTGGGGTGCAACAGCGTGTGTGTTTCTCCCTGGGTGCTTCAGCACTGCTGCAAGCTTTTCTCTCACAAAAAGAGCTTGCATGCGGCACGTCTTTTTAAAGACGCTCTGCCCGTGAATTTCTGAGTGTGATAGTCTCATAGATTCAGCTGATGGGCACGAACGCTGTTTGTTGTGTTTGGGCTGCGCTCAGACAGCGTTCGTGGATACGCAGTGTTATAGTCGAGACTCAATGAGCACAATAGAGCGAGAGTCCCCTCATCCACACCCCGATCTATTCTCTCTACGAGAGGGAATACTTTGGCTGGTGGCCAGGTTGACCTGAGGCAGCTGGTGTGGAACAAACCGACGATTTATCCTCGGTCCACACCCCCCTCTTACACATTGCAACCCGTGTGGTTTTCGGAGGAGTTTGCTGATCACTCGCGTTCAGAGGACACCGGCGGGCCCAGCAGCTCATCTGGCGCCCCGGCAAATAAAATCATGTCTATCGCCGCATCACAAGGTGAGCTGGAGTCCTCTGGAGATGAGGGTTCGGCTGTGCTGCCACCTCGGTGTGCCAGCCTGTCGAGTCTAATCCAGAGTTGACAGCTATGATTTCCCGGGCCGCCATGAGCATCTGCCATGTCTCGAGTGCTCAAGGCTGATGATTGGTTTTGGGGGTGGCGACCCCAATTCTTTTCTACCCGGACGTGCATGAAGAGGTCATGAGATCGTGGGAGTCTCCTTTTACTTTTCGCGACTGTCGAAAGGCCCTCGTAGGCCCTTCTAGGCCCTTGTAGAGGCCGCGGCCAAGGGTACACTGGGGTTCCCTCCGTGGAGTGTTCTGTGGCAACACATCTGTGTTCGCACAGCGACTCCACCTGGTGTGGCGACCCTAAGCACCCCTCCAATGCCTGTAGGTTTTTTGTCTTCTCCTGTGGCAAAGACCTATAGAGCTGCGAGTGGCTGCCGCCTCACTGCATGCTCATGCACGAGGGTAGGGCTGATTCAGGGCTCATACAAGAGTGACGAAGTATGAGTGACGAAGGTGACCGCAGCCTCCCTGGGTCAGGTGATGTCCACATACGTGGTCAGACGTCTCTGGCTTAACCTGGTTGTTATGCGCAAGGCTGAGTGAGCCCGCTTCCTCAACTCCCCCATATCCCAGACTGGCCTTGTCGGCGGCACGGTCAAGAACTCTCCCCAACAGTTCTCGGCCGCCCAGAAACAGACTGAGGCTATCAAACATTTTCTGACCACGCGGCCAGCTGCTGCCACCCGGGCGCCGGCCCAGACGCCTCAGTCCGCTCGCTGCCGAACGCGCCCTCCTGAGACTTCCACCCCCTCCCGCCCGGTCCCAGCAGCAGCTTTCACCTGGGCCGTGCCGTGGAGGTGGTCGCAGGAAGGCGCCCCAGCCCGTACCAGTCCCGCAGCCAGCCGAACTCCAGGCGATGTGGCGCTCCCGTTACGGCCAGCTCACAGGTGGGTTGCAGTTCTTCCAGGAAGTGGTTGCAGGGCCACTCCTTCCCCCGGTGGAGGGCCGGGGGAGAATCTGTTCTCTAAAGAACTGACATTCCCATTTCTGAGCCCCCAGAGGGTGCGGATGGCAGTGCGCGCCACTTACGAGCCTCGCCACTCTAGTTCCCCTCTGTCGCCAGATCCCTGACAGACCAGGCCCCCGTGGAACGCTGGTCCTTCCCTGGCCTCCTCTGTCAGGACGCTCCACCTCCCACGTCTGGGCCGGTCATTCTGCCTCGCTGCCCCATCGTGGGTACGTCTGTGGTTCACATGACCCCGCTGGTTCAGTCTTGGAGCTTTCCAGACTGTCCCGCCGGCTCACGAGAACCATCAGGCTCGGCTATGCGATTCAGTTCGCATGGTCTCCTCCCCGCTTCCGGGGAGTCCGCTATACCGTGGTGGGTGGATATGCCCCTGTCATGCGTGCGGAGGTTGTCACCCTACTGGCGAAGGCTACGATCGAGACCACCCCTCCAGCCGATGTGAAGTCCGGCCTCTACAGCCCCTACTTCATTGTACCCAAGAAAAGCGGTGGGTTATGACCTATCCTGGACCTGCGCGTCTTGAACCATTCCCTTCACACGCTTCCGTTCAAGGTGCACATGGCCACACGCATTTTCGAATGTGTGCTGCCACAGGATTGGTTTGCAGCGATCGACCTGGAGGAGGCCATTTTTTTCTCGACACATACCATTTCTACGGTTTGCTTTTGAGGAGCAGGCATACTAGTACGCGGTTCTCCCGTCCGGGTTAGCCCTGTCTCCTCGCATCTTCACGAAGGTTGTCGAGGTAGCCCTTGTGCCGCTACTGCAACACGGGGTTCGCATCCTGAACTATCTCGACGACTGGCTGTTCCTAGCTCTTTCTCGAGACCAGGTTTGAGAATACAGGGATCTTGTGCTCCGGCACCTAGCCCGTTTGGGCCTTCTGGTCAACTGGGAGAAGAGCAAACTTTGCCCCGTGCAGAGGATCTCTTTTCTCGGTATGGAAATCGACTCGGTCGCCATGTGCACGCAGCTTACGAGCAAGCGCACGCAGTCACTGCTGACTTGCCAGAGACAATGCGACGGCAAGAGTGTGGTTCCACTGAAATAATTTCAGAGGCTCCTGGGGCATATGGCATCCGCAGCCGCAGCAATGTCGCTCGGTTTGCTTCATATGAGACCACTTCAGCTCTGGCTTTGCAATCAAGTCCCGAGGTGGGCATGGCAACAAGGTATGTTCCGAGTATTCGTTTCTCCGACCTGCCGTCAGACCTTCACCCTGTGGTCGAACCTCAGTTTTCTTTAGCATGTCAAGTTGCCAGAGTTGCTGGCAGTATGCCTTGCTTTGCACTGCTTTCTTGCGCTGCTCAAGGGTCAACACGTAGCAGTCCGATCAGACAATACCACCACAGTATCGTACATCAGCTGTCAAGGTGGCCTACGCTCCCGCCGTATGTCTCAACTCGTCCGCCACCTCCTCTTATGGAGTCTGAAGCATCTGAGGTCGCTTCGAACCATTTACTTCCCGGAGCCCTGAACTGTGCAGCCGGTGAGCTCACGGCTTCAGCCCCTCCCTGGAGAATGACGTCTCCATCCCCAGTCGGTTCAGCTGATTTGGGACCAGTTCGGGGACGCTAAGGTAGGTCTGTTTGCCTCCCACGACCTCCCATTGCGCCCTGTTTTACTCCCTGACCGAGGGCATGCTCTGCACGGATGCACTGGCACACAGCTGGCCGCGGGGCATGCGTTTCCCCTGTGAGCCTTCTTGCACAGACCCCTAGCAAGATCAGGGAGGACGAGGAGCAGGTCTTTTTGGTTGTGCCTCATTGGCCCACCCAGACCTAGTTCTACGAACTTGTCCTCCTCGCGACACTACCTCCCTGGCCAATTCCTCTGAGGAAGGACCTCCTTTCTCAGAGACGAGGCACGTTATGGCACCCTCGTCCCGATCTTGGAACCTCCGCATGTGGCTCCTGAACACAACGAGGTAGGTTTGAATACCCTACCACCTGCGGTGGTGGCTACCATCACTTCCGCTAGATTGTCGTCCACGAGACATGCCTATGCGTTGAAGTGGAACCTCTTCGTCAACTGGTGCTTTTCTCACCGAGAAGGCCCCAGAAAATGCTCGATCAGTGTCGTGCTTTCCTTCCTGCAAGATGGGTTGGAGCGAAGGCTGTCTCCCCCTTCACCCTGAAAGTGTACGTTGCAGCTATCGCCGCACATCACAATGCAGTTGTGGGTAAGTCTGTGTGACAGCACGACCTGATCATCAGGTTCCTGAGAGGAACGAGGAGTCTGAATCCTCCTCGCCCTCCTCTCGTTCCCTCTTGGGACCTTGCAGTGGTTTTAACTGCCCTGCCCTGCGCCTCGCTAACAGACATCTGCAGAGCTGCAGGCTGGGCGACACCCAACACATTTGCCAGATTCTACAATCTCTGAGTGGAGCCTGTGTCCTCTCGTGTATTCGCTTCAACCAGCCAGTACTAGGACCCACTCAGGTGTCTTCGCTTGCTCACCATTCCACTCCACGGACTGGATACGTGCAATATTCTCTTCAGGTGAGCTTCCCCGTAAGCCCTCAGTTCCTCCAGCACTGCTGACGTCGACACCAGTGTCTATTGCCTGCACGCTGGCTAGGTGCCTCTGTGTGCATGGTCCCCCTCTGGGCAACCCCCATATGTGTATTTCCACTGTAAGCCTCTCTGAGCATGTGTCTTTCCCTTGGCAAGCCACCTTGCCACCCCTGGGTTGAAATATTCCACCCTGCAGGCTGGACACTCCAGTGTTCTCCATTCGCATCACTCTGGCTCATATGTGTTTTCTTAAGTCCCCCCCCTTTCGGGCTGGCACTGACTGCATATTTCTACTGAGATATGCTTCCCAGTGTACCTTGTTATTCCTGTGTTTAGTAGGAGTTCTTTGTCCGTGCTAGTTTCACGACAGGGATCTCAGACTTAAGCAGGGCACTGGAAGACAGCCGAGAAGTTGGCGTGATTAGACTGTAACTCCATTTCGTCGTCATTCGATGTAACTCGAAGTGACAACGAAAGGAAACGTCTCGGTTACGTATGTAACCCTCGTTCCCTGAGAAGGGAACGGAGAAGTTACGTCGTCCTGCCACTTCCACTGTACCGCTGGAAATGCCTAAGTTCAGTCTCGGCTCCTCAGCAGTAAACATATCTGCATGTTGCAGCGTACTTCCTTATATACATATGAGGTGTGGCGGAGTTACGCTATGCAAATTCCACAGACCCATGGCATTTCTTTGCCATTGGCTTGTTTTATATTTCTCGAAGATGATAAGCTTTCCAAGCAAAACCCCATTTCGTCGTCTTTTGATGTAACGTCTCCGTTCCCTACTCAGGGAACAAGGGTTACATTCGTAACCGAGACGTTTTTTTAATGCTATACACAACATGGTGGTAAATGCTGAAGTCCTGAAGCGCATTTAGCTACAGAGTCTGAAGCACGTTTGTGTTTCCAAGTTCAGACAACATTGCATGTCTGTCTCAACACAGCAAAGGTATGTATTTGCCATGAGCAAGGTCAAAACCAATTGCTCAAGCCATAGACCTTATCTATTGATCGTCTGGTTTACTTTCCTTCACGGTTGCCTTGAGTCATTGACATTTAGGACTAAAATGTTGTTATATCACCATTTGTTCTTCACAGATTGGTGTCAGGTTCAGAATTTAATTTTAATGAGCAATTATTATGATGATTACTAATCCATGTGGTGCATTAAAAGCATCAAGTGATTGCTGTTGTTAACCATTATTTTGTTCCATAATTAAACGCAGACAGAAGCAGCAGTTTTAAATTCTGAGGACAAAGCTAAATATGGGGACCAAAACATATTGATCTTATCCACTAACATTTGGAGATGTTTGAAAACACATTATATTTATAGTTTAAACGCTCATATGGTGAAATGTGTTCAAATAGCAGCGAAGGACCACCAGCTCGACAGTCAATCAAGCACTGTGCTAAAACAAGAGTTTTGACTATAGTTATGTGCAGGATTAAATAACTCTCCAGTTGCAATAACTGGAGAAATTTGCACATATTGCTGGTCAGAATTATTAGCCCCTTGGTAAATATGATCAAAGATGGCTGTAAAAAATAAATTATAAGATTTCTAGCATAGGTTGTCAGGGTTTGATTTTTTTATCTGTTGGTATTTGATCAAATCCATAATGTCATGTTTCTGACCAAGATGTCCAGGACCTCTGCCAGAAAATTAGGCCCACAGCATTAAAGATACAGAAGAGTATTTAATTTACACAAGGGGTACTTTTTTATCCCTGTGTGCTCCAAACCCATCTTAAGTGTTTGCTGCTTTCATTTGACCATAGAACCTGTCCCGTTTGAAGTTCCAGTAGTGTCAGTTACTTTTCAAACGTTCTATAGATAGATGAAAAAAAAAAAAAGACCCACTTAATATGGGTTTGGTTCATACAGTGATAAAAAAGTACCCCTTGTGTAAAATGAAATAATCTGCTGTATCTTTAATGCTGTGGGCCTAATTTTCTGGCAGAGGTCCTGGACATCTTGTTCAGATACATGGAATCATGGATTCGATCAAATACCAACAGATAAAAAATAAAAACCCAGACTGTGCTAGAAATCTTATAAAAGGTCATGTTTGGATCTTCCAAGAGGACAGTGATCCAAAAACAAACATCAAAATCAAAACAAAAATGGGCCACTGAGCACAAAACCAAGTATCTACAATGGCCATCCCAGTTCCTGACCTGAACCCTATAGAAAATGAGTGGGCTGAACTGAAGAGAAGCAGCACCAACATGGATCTGGGAATCTGAAGGATCTGGAGAGATTATCTATGGAGGAATGGTCTCTGATCTCTTGTCAGGTGTTCTCCAAACTTATCAGACATTATAGGAGAAGACTCAGTATTGTTAAAAAGGAGGTTGCAAAAAGTATTTAATAAAAGGGGGCAAATAATTGGTCCCAATGTGTTTTGGAAAACATTTATTTCATAATGTGATTTCCCACCACTTTTAATTATTTTTCAATAAAAGGTTAGATTTTTTGCATTAAAAAAAATATATATCAAAAGGATTAACAATGCAGATTTCTTTTTGACAGCAATCTTTGATCAGAATTACCAAGGGGGCAAATAATTCTGACCAGCACTGTACATGCACAAGACTTCATTAAAATTATTTTGGTAATGGAAATGTCCTTAGATTGCAGGTCAGCATGAAGTCTGCTTGAGCCAATGTTCAATTATTGCTTGAACTGTACTTTTAGCAACACTACAGTACAATGTTTATTTTTTTTGCATTTAAAGTTATGAATTATAGGCACTACTTAAACTATCCCTTGTGTATCCTTTTAAAGTTAAAACTGTAATTATTTCTGTAATATTTTCAACCGTATCTCAGACGCTGTTTGCTACTGTACTTTTAAGACCTTCAATCCAAAATGTTCACATATATAATGAATACAGTGTTTGCATGTTGTGAGTTTGCAGTGATCTCTGATTCAAGGTTATTTGATTTTAAAATTCAGCTTATGATATATGCTTTTTTCATTCAAAATGTAATTACTAAACTATTATCAGTTTCAGTAATGACACAGCTAAGAAGCCGTGACAGAATACAAGTTACACTGCCAGAGAGGACATTAATTACCATAAGACTGCAGCAATTCTCCTCTTATTGAAAGAAGAAAAAAAGCAGCTATAGATTTATCACATGGCTAATTGCATTAACACTCACACCAATTACAGATTAATTTCTCCTCATCATAAACACAATAAAGGCTTTAAGTATGACTGTAGTGGAACAACAATTTGACCAAATTGCTCTGTCATTCAGACAAAACATTAAATTGACTCTGAAAGAGACACTTGTCAGGTTGGTGTAATTCCTCACAGGACTTGATAGACTGACTGTCTATCAAACGACAAACCACACCATCATTACTGCGTACAGAGAGTGATATGCAAAGTTATAAACTCAACAATATTCATACAATCTAACCGCATTACATAATAATATAATGAAACGCATTGCAGTCTAAGTGATTTAAAATTCACACTAGTGACTACACTAGAAGTTACCGAACTCAAACTCTTCCAACCACTAAACCAAAAAGCTCTCCGTGTGTCATGAAACTGCACATGGAACAAGGACAGTGGTGATCCAAACGCAGGCTTTAATGAGAGGGAGATCCAGAGACAGGTACAAGGAAACAGGCAGGGGTCAAAACCAGGTAAGCAGTCCAAACAGCAAACAAACAATGCAGGGGTCAGGCAAACAGGTAAACTAGGAACAGGCAGGCAGTCAGGAAACCAGGAAACAAGGAGACTAGGAATACTCAGAAACTAGGAACTATCAAAAAACACTCAGGATGCAGTGAGACACTTACAGTACTCAGCAAAGGAACAAAGGGCCACTCAGGCTTAAGACAGGTGCGCTAAACAAGATAATAAAACACAGGTGCATAAAATCAACCATAATCAGTCCAGGGTAAAACATAATGAAAAACAATAAACTAGAAAGGAGTGCCCCCTAGAGGCACAAGCGGGCACTCCAGCCGCAGATCGTCACATAACCCCCCCTCTAAGGAGCGGCTTCCAGACGCTCCTAAAACGATCCAGGCGGGGGGCAGAGCGAAGGCGATCCTGGGGGAGGGACGGAGGGCCAGGCCCGTGCAGGGGAACGGGACCAGGACACAGGCAAGGCGGGCCTGGGCCGTGGAGCGTGGGCGACCAGGGCGGAGCAGGGCGTGCCGACGGCCAGGGGGGAGCAGGGCGTGCCGACGGCCAGGGGGGAGCACACTCGGAAGGGAGCCAGGGCGGAGCACACTCGGAAGGGAGCCAGGGCGGAGCACACTCGGAAGGGAGCCAGGGTGGATGAAGCTCAGGACCAGATGGGACCAGCGGCACGGGAAGCTCTGGTGGAGCTAGCAGAACCAAGGTCCATATCGGCGCTGCCTCTATGGACCCCTCATGATACCTACTGCCCCCCCCCAAAAAGTTCTTGGGGAAATTTAAAGCTAAAGCCTCCGGGCTGGAAACCGCCACTGGAAAAGGCTCCCGAAACTTGAGAGGCGCAGGTAAGGCGAGGCGCAGAGGCGGGGCCGGCAGGGCGAGGCGCAGAGGCGGGGCCGGCAGGGCGAGGAGTCTGGGAACGCCCTCCGTAGCCTGGCGAGGCAAACGAGTCCTCCTTCTCCTTCTGCGACGACGCGTCACTGGGGTAGACTCACTTGACTCGGTAGACTCACTTGACTCGGTAGACTCACTTGACTCGGTAGACTCACTTGACTCGGTAGACTCACTTGACTCGGTAGACTCAGGTTCGTCGAGGCTGAAGTGACGTGCGGGTTCGGCTGAGCAGACGAGAAGCGCGGGTTTGCGGAGCGCGGTCTCGGCAGGGCAGGGGTGAAGCGCGGGTTCGGCTGAGATGACGTGAGTCGCGGCCGCGGGTTCACAGGGAGACATTTGATGCATGGATTCAGTGGGTACCTTGTACAATGGCGAATCGTCTGGTTTTCTGTGAAGCAAAAGTTCCAAAAAATCCACAGTAAAAAGCGAACCGCTCATGGAAAGGGCTAGGTCCATATATTGAGTAAGAGTCCAGCTTGAACTCGGAAACGGTATAGTAGAGCCGAGCGGTTCAGACAGTCCTCCCCGAAAGAACATCATCAAACAGAAATCATTCAAGTAGGACTGACGAGAGAGCTTCAAAAAATCAGTCACAAAAACATTGAGAGGACGTTCTCCTTGACGGAGGCTTACGATCTGCGCTGTGGGATCCATAAAGAGGTCCGTGTTTCTCTCAGCCGCTGGATCAGGGGTGGCTGAGTATTCTGTCATGAAACTGCACATGGAACAAGGACAGTGGTGATCCAAACGCAGGCTTTAATGAGAGGGAGATCCAGAGACAGGTACAAGGAAACAGGCAGGGGTCAAAACCAGGTAAGCAGTCCAAACAGCAAACAAACAATGCAGGGGTCAGGCAAACGGGTAAACTAGGAACAGGCAGGCAGTCAGGAAACCAGGAAACAAGGAGACTAGGAATACTCAGAAACTAGGAACTAGCAAAAAACACTCAGGATGCAGTGAGACACTTACAGTACTCAGCAAAGGAACAAAGGGCCACTCAGGCTTAAGACAAGTGCGCTAAACAAGATAATAAAACACAGGTGCATAAAATCAACCATAATCAGTCCAGGGTAAAACATAATGAAAAACAATAAACTAGAAAGGAGTGCCCCCCAGAGGCACAAGCGGGCACTCCAGCCGCAGATCGTCACACCGTGTCATTGGAAAGTTCCTTTCATCCATATAATTAAATACTGCTTATACTAATGAATTTGTCTTGTAGAGACTTGCTGTCAACTCAAGTTGCTATGATTGATTGATTGATTGATTGATTTCCAATCCATCCTGCTATCAATCAATCAATCAACCAACCAACCAACCCATCGATCGATCGACTGACCGACCGACCGACCGACCGACCGATCGATAGATCAATCAGTCAGTCAGTCAGTCAGTCAGTCATTCAGTCAGTCAATAAATCAATCAATTGATGGCAAATTCTATTTTCTGCCAATTTCAGGCTGAGAGATAATCACATTAACATATTTTATTATTGTATTGCTTAATTACATTATTTATTAAGTACTTTCACATTTAGAGAGTTAATAAAAAGGCTTTGGTAATTAAGTCAGTGTGGTTTGTATACAACCCTCCAGTCAACATTCTTAATTTATTGAGATGGATCTGTCATTGTATATCATCATGGTATAATGCTATCTCTGAGTTGCTCTGATACAAGTAATAAGACAAACATAGAAAGCTCAGGATGAATAATAATGCATAGACGCAATGAATAGACAGGTTGCAACTACCAGTCAATTAAAATGCTATAACATTTGCACATATTTATGTATAAATTGCATGTGATCCACATACTTGCTTAGGTGGTCATTAATCAAGCAGCATTGAGGATGGCAATAACACATTAAGTCTCATATGAAATTCATACCCCATCTCTCGTGGCATAATTTCACTTTGAGAAAATTTCAGGATTTGTTTCTCGTTGACAGTTAGATATTTGTGAAATATTACCAAATTATAAATCTGTATAAGACTGGTGAACATTTGTTGTACTGTAAAGTCTTCATCCGGATTGAAGGTTCTGAATGAAATTGAAGAGTTGTCAAAGCCAATACAAGAATGTGAACAGATTCACAGACTATTGACTAGCTCAATAATCCAGGGTGGATTTTCTTTAGCTGAGCTCTGTGAAGTTCGAGTTAAGATGCTTGTCACATCCTCAAGATCCTAGTCCCAGCTACACAATTTCAAAGGTGGTGAATGTGTGTCCGGCCTCATCAGGATAATGTCAGTCTTGAACCAGTTTTCCCCTCTCAATTCAATCCTTACTAACTTTATCATTAATAGTAAGAAGAGAAAAATATTTAAAACAATTTAGTTTTGCTTCTCTTCTGACCGCATCAAGGGAATCATATCAACTACTTGATTGTTTCATTGAAAAATGTAAGCGATTGTCACCCAGGGATATAAAAAAGTTGGATATATAATACATCCTTCTTTTCCATGCATTCATACAGTGCACTCACATTAAGCAATATATAGGTGAAACTCGAAAAATTTGAATATCGTGCAAAAGTATTTCAGTAATTCAAATTAAAAGGTGAAACTAATATATTTAGTATATATAACAATATACATATGCATGATTATACTTTTCAGAGGGCCGACATTTCTGTATTTAAAATCCTTTTTTTAATTGATTTCATGTAATATTCAAATTTTCTGAGATTTTGAATTTGGGGTTTTCATAAACTGTAAGACATAATCATCAAAATTATAACGTTTGCATGATATTCTAATTTTTCGAGTTTCACATACTATATAGCAAATCTCTATTACGTGATTGTTTGGGTTGTCTCAAAAATGTAAACTGTATTATTGCACAGTTCAATATATATAAATATAATATATAATATTATATAATATATTTACCAGTAGTTGGTTCACCTTCCGCCAATGTTCATGACCATTAGATGGGCTTATACCGAAACAGCACATTAGTAGTGAAGCCTTGAAAGTTATACCTTCTAATCAGTTTTTTATATATCTCTTTCTATTCTTCCCTTCATTTGTAAAAGCCCTTCTCAAATTCCAGATGGTCAATCCGAGACATGATTATTAACAAGGTCTATCTAACAATGCACAGTGATCCGACATCCGTGTGTTTACACAAATTATTTATTTTTGCCGTCTCTCTTCTGGCCGGATTAAGGGAATAATTAGTTTTGGGTTCCAGCCCAGTGGCGGTGTGGCACATTTCCCCTGCGGCTCCACGATTTAGGATGTGCGTGTCAGGGCTTTGAGCCCTGGAAGGGTTTGTGTGAGCCGTTTCAGAGGGAAACAGGGTCTGACAGCACTGCTGGAGCAGCACCTTGAGCTCGAGACCTGAGGAGTTTAATATGGAGCATTCATCAATAAAGACCCATCCTTTACTCACATTCACAGTCTAACAGACAATCCTAGAAATTCTGGATTCAGAATGTCTTCATTATATTAAGCCATCATCAATTTGCATACAAAATAACACTAAATCAGATTGATTAAACTCGGCTGATTACACTTGCGAATTAGCCATTCAGAGCACAATCAGGTAAGAAACAGGAATCAAGTTAGAGATGGTAATGGTAATCATGGCAAATTACAAAATATGCAAAGAATGAATATGCTACTATGATGAGTAAAATTCAGAAATGTTTTTTTGTGGCACAATAGTCATATGATTAATCACTTATATACAGTATAGCTATGGGAGCTTGAAAACTACACATAGACATAAACAACAGAGGACACTGAACTGAGACAGTAATCAAGGGAAAACCGAACAGGTGTGGAACTAATTACAAACCATGACAACAGATGAACGAACTAGAACTAAGTGGCTGTTAAACCACAACATTTAACTAAAAATGTAAAACTTTTTATGTGTTTTGACCGTTCATTTACACAACAACAGTGTTTTGGGTGGCTGAAAATGCAAATTTTTTAAAACCGGTTTCAAAGTGTAAGACCTCAAATCTCTGAAAGCGGTGACGTCATTCGTATTACATGTTGAGTTTATAGTGTTTCATCGCCATCTAAAGGCTTGGCAGCAGAATAAAGCGTTTTTAGTCGTTTTCACGGATCCGTGTGAATGGGGATCGTTTTGAAAATGGTGTCGTTTGTACGTGGAAAACTCAAAGGTAAAACTTCTCCGTTTTAAGAATATCGTTGTTGTGTAAACGGACCCTAAGTCAAAATGGAAACAATAAAAACCAAGGTATACACTTAACAACTGTAAATTTGACTGTATATAATGTTTTCTTTTATTATTGTTTCACTTTACAATAAGGTCCCATTTGTTAACATTAGTTAACTATTATTCAACATGAACTAACCATGAGTTGTGCGAACTGTGCTTGCGACAGCCCTGAATAAAGTGAAACAACACAAATATATTCTTTATATAAATAATTATAATTCTTCATTAATTTCTGAGGCTGTCAATAAATTCATAGATGTTCATAAACATATAAAAAAGTACATGTAAACATTACCAACTCCATAATACTAGTTAGATCAAGCTGAATAAGCGTGTTTAATTTTCAAAAATATTAAGATACAAACCTTTTAAGCATTCACTTAGACTCTTAGACCCTCTTAGACTAAGTGGGTAAGACACTTCTGTGGTCAGGAATACTTTTAGAAAGGCTCATTCACTACAATTTAATATTTCACGCCAAAGCCTATGATTACAGTACTGGAAGTCTTAGAAATGCCCACAATAGCCTCAGTAAAATGTCAAGATCCTCATCTTAGCATGAACAACACCTGTATGTACACTGCTGGTGTTCCTCTGTTAACTAAACACGTTGCTTTCACATCACTAATAGCCTACTTGTGCTGGTCTCCACTTCATTCCCCAACAATTATGTCTTCACAGGTGACTCAAGGTCTTGTTATTTTCTGCACTCTGCACCTTCTGAACCACATACTGAGTGCCTTCTTCCAGTGTTAACCTTCACATTGCCCAGCAAAGCCATCCTCTCTAATGGTTAAACATTTTAAAGCCTGCACAGAATAAACACTCTCAGCACCTATTTCCAAAACATTTTCCAAACAACTTATTTAAATAACAGTTATAGTTACTGACAGTAGAGTCGTCAGTCATTTGAGTTAACAGTGTTAGTTGTACTGAGAAGTTCAACTTTTTTATAACCAAACAAGCAATTTAAGATTTTTATGTTCCCTCAACTATTGCAATTATGTTGTCAGCTTTGATTTGTTTGTTCGCTAAATGCTGAATGCATCCTGAAGCCAGAAAACTCTTGAGACAACAATTACAGATCTCTTGTTCAACACATTTTCAATTAGCAACACTGTAGCAAATTGTCCCTTCATTTAACCTTATCATGGACCCTTAAGACATTGTTTTATTCTCATAAGGTGAGGAAGACATCTCAGTGTTTGTCTCTAAAGGAGACAACATTTTGCAAAATTGTGAAGTCTATTGAATTAAGAAAGAAAGACAGTTAACCTCAGTAATGTTGTTGATCCTCCAAAAATAAAGTGAAAAGAGATTCACATTTAAAATTTCCAGTAGTGGACTATAGCTGAAGAAATCATCACGCCATTTTAGACGCAAGAGCGATGTCTGAGACATGAACGAATTGATTCTTTCAAACGAAGCTGTTCAACTGGTTCACAATGATTCATTCATGATCAGATTGCATCTGTTCTTGAGTCAACGACTCATTTGTGTGTCATTTGTGCGTGACATGTAAAAATGCATTTACCTTTGAACCTGCCTGGTTTTGCTACTCATTCTTTCAGACTATATGAAAATGATCTATGATTTGCTAACATACTCACATGTGATACTAAAAATGTCTCTGCCAAGTTGCTGGATACTGAATTATGTGTTTATTTGTAATGGGCAGTCTGATGATGGAATTTACTCAAGGTTGTGATGTCAGTAGACAACCCTGGTGATTTCTTTATGGCCCTTTAATTAATGTTCTGAAAGAACTTTGCAAATTAAACACTGAGCTCTTTTGTTTCAAACAGATTATGAAAATCAACATATGGCCCCTACAGGATCTGGATTTCCAACAGTTATATTGATTCCTGTCTATGCTGACTAATGAACAGAAGAGCATTGGAGATCTCTTGAGTGAGCCATGACTCCTAACTCTTCTGTGTTTGTGCTAACGAACCAGGCGGTGTAAATCTGTTTTCAGAACTTAATGTACTTTATTTAATCTTATAGTATTATAATCTTATAGCAAATGAATCTATACTGAACAAACAGGCAAAAAAAAAAAATAAGCACAGCTGGACTTGTCAATGTGTGATTGAATTGGATATGGTAGAACAGGTGGTTTATCCAGAACTTTTCAGCCAGAACAAGCTGCTCTCTTAAAGGAGAACTCCGGTCAATTTTAACATTGAGCTATTTTTTTTGTCAATTTGGAGTGCTGTCAGTACAGAGAACAACGACAAAAATCTGTATTGCCTACACCGTGTTATCAAGTAAATACAGGTATGTGAGCTGGCTGGATGTTAAGAGGCTAAAAGCAGGTTTAAAACTTGCCCCATTTAAGTCAACAGGGTGCAATTTTTTAAAAAGAGGATAACATGGTGTAGGCAACACCGATTTTTGTTGTTGTTCTCTGTACTGACAGCACTCCAAATTGACAAAAAGTGTTCTCCTTTAAGATATGACAGGCAAAAAACACTAGAGATGTACTCATTCTGTTCACATAGGGTCAACGTGGAGAAATCTGATCCTTGATTTTCAGAATTCTTTTTTTGCAGTTTCTCTTGGAACATTACAGACATCCGGGTTTGCTCTCACACCCTGGAACTAAATCAGTTTAAAAGTGTTGTTCGTACAGTACCACTTGGTCCTTAGGGATGTTTATTTTTCTACCCCTGGGTTTGTTCTCCCAAAGGGATGTGTGTCTTTGATAGGTTCAACAATTCACTCTTCCCATATAAGAGGCAAAATGTTTCTGTTGCCCTGAAAGTTTTCTGTTCCCCCATTCTTTTTTCCCTTTGGCATTGAGGGGACAAAAATATGCAAAGCGGCTGTCAAAAGTTCCATGAACGCCCTGTCTGGCCTGCTTCTTCTGTGAAATCGAAAACTTTGTGTAATGTCTATCAAACAGAAGGTGTGAGACAAGCAGGTATAAAGGAATGACAAGCAGATCCTTTTAACATTTAAAACACAATAATCTCTGCTTTAAACAGGAGGAGATGTATTAGTGTAAGTGCTGCTCAGCGAAAAGTTGACATCATCTTATAAAAATGATTGTCTTTAATCTATTCACTCTTTTTGATGTTGAATAATCAAAAAAACTAAAACATAACAAAAACTACTGGCAGTCACATGCTCCTCTGTCTGCTGTTGCAAAACTACTCAAATGTCAAGATAAAAGTAATCTCTGTCTCATGTCAAAACAAACCAAATCTGTAAATTATATTTGTTTGTTTCAGGTACAAAAGAGACGTAAAAAAGTTATACATATTTTCCTTTTGTACTCCTCTAGTCTCCTCCAGACTAAATGCTATTTATTTTCAGATAATTAAACAAAAAAGTGTTTGTATATGTAATGATATTCCACTGACGGCAAGTTTGAAGTGAGAACCCAAGTGCAGCTTTATTTCCAAAATGTGATTAAACAAACAAGGTATGTAACTAGGGAACAGGAACAGGAACAGGAACAGGAACAGGAACAGGAACAGGAACAGGAACAGGAACAGGAACAGTGATACATGAAACAATCAATACAAGACAAAGACACAGTGCAAACATGAGGGCTTAAATACACAAGACTAACGACTAGACAAGGGACACCTGTAAACAATTAAACAATGAACCAATGACAACATGACACAACAGACAAGGGAACACATGGCAGGATCACATGACTAGAACAGTGAATCACATGACCAGAACCAGGAACAAGAAACAAAACCCAAAATGTGACAGTATACAACTCAGTTGCACATAAACACTTGTCTTCAAGAAAAATTTCAAGACAATTAACAGTATAATTTACCTCTATAGTGTTTTTATAGACAACTAATGAACTGTCAACACAACTTTCCTTAGGTAAAAGCAACGTTAAGTGACATATTGTTAAACGCTGTTTTAATGACGTCTTTTCGATCTTTAACTGATTAAGTGACTACATGTGTCAAGCTTAAGTAAAGGCATGAAGTGAGGACTCAGTAATGCAGAAGCAATGGGCTTTTATTAGTTTTAAAATAAAACAAAAAACAAACAAAAACTACCCCAAGGGACTGGACTGGACTAGACTAGACTGGACTGGACTGGACTGGACTGGAATGGAATAGAATGGAATGGAATGGACTGGACTAGACTGGAATGGACTGGAATGGACTGGACTTGACTTGACTTGATGGGAAACCACACAGAGGGAACATAAGACGACGATCTGGCACAGGACTGAAAACGCAAGGAGAATATGGGAGAAGTAATCAGGTAACAAGATGGGCAGGGTTAAGACAATTGACAGGAGAGCACATTGCACAAGGAAACACATGACAAGCCATGTGCTCACACCAAACATGACAAAAACATGAGCACATGGCCAGCAAACACAATCACAAGCCATATGGCCAAACAAAAACAGGACACAGACACACAGCTAATGAGTACTCATAAGCCACGTGTTCACACAAAACATGACAACATGAAAGCACGCAGCCAGTGAAAAACACAAGCTGAGTGATACACAGTACAAGACAAAACACAACATAAAAGCATGCGACCGATGTAAACACAAACTGCGTGCTACACAACACCACACGTGGACAGAAGAGCGTATGGCCCGAGCGAACTCGAAACTGCATGCTCACACAACAAGACAGAACACACGAGACCGAGCAAATGCTCATTCCGTGCGCTCACAACAGAAGACAAACCCATGGAGCATGAATGCTCGAATCCCGACACAGAACCGAAACCAAACTAGACTGAATTGCTGGGATCCAAACACCACGCCCCGCACACAAAACAACTCACATGGACAGAAGAGCTTTAAATGACGCCCTCACACAAAGACAAGACAATACGGGAGCATCAGGACTCAGTCACAAAACAGAGAATAAACTGAACCGAAGTGACAGAAACCTGACAACATGATACATTTCAGTAAGTTGTTCATGCACATTTTATTCATGCTATAACTTGTAATAAAGTTGAAGAAAATACTGCCGCTTGAACTGAGGCGCTACAACGATCTGTCATATCACATTTAAGAGCGTCAAAGCGGCATTTATTGTTTGAATTTTGTGATAAAGTGGACAGAATTTGTAAGCAGAGACCTTGTTTCTTTTCAAAAGTAACAAAGCACAAAGCTCTTTGCGATAATTGGTTGGGAGATACACATAATGCTTGGTGTAGGGAAAAACGCAGACCTGGCAACCCTGGTGTCAGGTTGTTGTGCAGGTAGCTGAAGACGAGGACAAGAGGACTTCCAAAAATAGCTGATTTATTAAACAAACTTAAACTTCAGGAACATAATAACCAAAACTCCAGGACTTCAAAAATACATACAACCATACAAGGACGACGACCAAACAAACACTGAGGGAAAACACAGGGCTTAAATGAACTGAACCAAACGAGATAATTAACTGAAAACAGGTGAAGAAACTGAACACAAACGAGGAGCGGGAAACCTAACAGGACTAAACCAAAATCACAAAAGACAGGGGAAAACAAGATCACAAAACTAAACTAAACAGTGAAAACGTGACACCTGGTGTGAACTACGGGGGATTCATAGGATCAAATTGAGCCTGCTTTAACATCGCTATGTTAACATATGTTAATATGTTACTTTTGCATTAACTTCGACAGCCCGAAATTCAACACAAGACATTTTGGATGCACTTTATTTTACAGTATGTGAACTTTCATTGTACTTACAGTGTACTTACCCACAAAAGTACTGAGTAGTGTAAGTTAACAACATGGGTTAATGCTACCGGACCTTCACACTCAGAACGATTGACAGGATATAATCGGCTCTGATCATCGGCGGTTTCATTATACATTAGGTTACTAGTTCATTAAACTTCTTTTACAGACATTTATCTCATGGGTTAAATTACACCCCAGATAGCAATAACTTTTGGGGCAAATGTGGAAGATAGCTGTCACATCTGGCCTAGATATCTCAGAGGCTGACATTTTTGGCTTGTCAACATATATATATATCCACACATATACGTATATATATATATATATATATATATATATATATATATATATATATATATATATATATATATATATATATTCTGACATTGATTTGATGAGGTGTTGGATTCAGCCCCAGAGCTTATTTGACTGACATGATCTCAAGAAAAAAAAGTAACAGTTTGGTGAATCGGTGGCAAATTCGTTTGAATACTTTCTGTACATTTAGGAGAAAACGTTTTTTTGGCTATCAGTGGGGCGTAAGATGAATGTATGAATTCATACAAATTCGCCACCAATGGCCCATAAAGTATCTACTTTGGTATGCGTTACATATCAGTTATTATTGTAAAAAATAAATACATCAATAAAGTTCAAGGAAAAAAAACTATTAACAACATTTTGCCTTTTTTATTTTATTCATATTTTAATATTTAGTGTTTTATAAATATTTATTTATTTATTTTTTAAATATTTCTTCTTTATTATCTGAATCATTAACTTTATTGCATAGTGTAGCCATATGGCAAGAATTACTTTATTTTAATTTTCTAAAAAGCTGTGATATAAAATCTATGTTTCTACAGTTAGTTGTGAAAAGGGTGCATTTACTTTGAAGGAAATACAATTTATGACGTCACATGACCAGGATATCTTGTTTGCCAGTCCTTTTTGCTCATGGACATTGACATGGAAACATCACTGTCTGGGGCTCCCCAAGATAGCCTTTTATTCCAAATTTTTTTTAAAGTTTTCATCAAATAAAAAATTTAAATCACTATCTGGGGTAAATAAACTTAAATTTTTTAACATTAAATTCAGTTTTGATTTTATAATTTTTTGTAATATGCTAAAATACATTTGTTGTCATATGGCAACTACATGCAAATATGGAAACGTCCTGGTGCATTCAACCTAATGGAGTCCCATTGACTTACATAGCATGAAACTATAACTCTGAGACTATGTTTACAACTTTTGCTTATATTTTAAAGGTAAAAACATTATAATCTTTTATATTTTGTGATTTAAGCTATTTTGTAGGTTATCTGTAACATATTATCCCATTTGCTCCATAAAAGATGCATCCAAGCTACTGAAATTATATAATTTCAATATTGTCAATTATCAATTGATCAATTATCAATTTCGATATTATCAATCCAAGCATTGTTGAAATGATATGTTTTTACTGTATAAATGTTTGTTTAAACATTTCACTATGTATGAGATGGATTTGTTGAGTCTTGTTTTAAATAAAATGAGTTTTTTGGGAAAAAAAATTGGATTTTATGGTACTTTCCACGATTGTATATTGTTGCCATACGGCATACCCCTTTATACTTAAAAAAAAATATATATATATATGTTATTTAGCTAATTTTAAGTAATAAAAACATGCAAAACATTTTTTACCATGTCTAATTAATATTTCATGCAACAGAGGGTTAATTGCTGCAAACAATTTGAAAAAATCTACAGTGTACTCTCTCTCAAAGAAGACTCTTGAACTATGTGAAACAGAACAGAATGACATGTTTATGCTCTTTTCTGTTTATGCCTGCATTGTTTGGGAATGTTTTTCATAATGAGGGGGACGATCTTTATGTTAGGGAAACATTTTGATTCCATAAACGTTGTCATTATGGTGTTTTAATTGAGGTATAATTTGAATCTCTCCACTGCTGTTAATTAGAGTCACATCCACTTCTATTCACAAAAAGATACTTTTACTTAAATTAACATTTAAAAGACCTATTTAAAATGTTCTCCATGGCCCATGAGTCATTCATCCTCTCATGGAGGTCATTCCTGAGAATGTGAAGGAAATGGATTTGTCTTGTGACACACACAGACAGAAATGACAGAGGTGTGTCTATATTGTAACACTCGCGGAGATTGATGTCAGAGCATTATTACAGAGTGTTGGCATGCAATAAAGAGAAACCTGGCTACATGCTATTTAGTGGACCTAATCTATCGACAGTCTGAGTGCCGCTGCCACCCGGATCTTATCAACAGCAACTAATTATGGAAGAGGTGAGCTGCATTAAGGAAATGTCAGCATCTCGGTAACCTCTAGCTCATCTTATCTGTCCTCAGAAGACATGCGTGACAACACACTCTCCTTGCTCATCGTCATCACGCCAACATGAATTTTTTTTAAAGAGCAAAACCAACATTCTGCCTTTTGAAAGCTTCCTGAAACATGATGGTCCCCTGGCAATTAGTGTGTATTTGTCTTGGGTTTGCTTTTATATGTTCTGCATTAGAAGGCCATGGCTTGTGGAATGAAGGATTATAGCTTTTTTTCTGATTTGAGGGGGTGTGAAGGGCACATACGTATTTGCCACACTGAAAAATGTATGAATGTCATTGCATTAGATAACAAAAGGTCAAACCAAGTGGCATTTATTTTACAGAGTTACATCACATGCCCACTTTTCAAGCAAAACATTCCACAAAAAGAAATGAGTTATATTTTAAAGGGATAGTTCACCACAAAATGAACATTCTGTAATTATATTCTCTCCCTTATGTTGTTCGAAACCTACGACTTTCTTTCTTCTGTGGAACATATTTTGAGAAATATCTCAAACTTCTTTCAAATATCTTCATTTGTGTTCCACTGAAGAGAGTCATACAGGTTTGGAACGACACGAGGGTGACAGATGATGACAGAATTTTCATTTTTCATCTCTTTAATTGATGAAACAATACTGTTCCAACGTAATAAGTACATCACTGTGATACAAAGAAAGAATAAAAAAGCCCTGCACCAAAAAAAAGATGGGTAAAAAAAAACAAAAAACAAACAATAGTTTCATTATGATTTAGTCTCTTTCCCAGCACAATTCTCCGGTGTGCATTTTGATGGTTGATGATGGATATCTATACATCCCTTGTTGTTTATCTCTACTACATTCTACTGTCCTCAGATTTCATGTCCGTAATTTGATTTCGTGTCCAAAAACTCTTGCATTAATTCGATCTCAAACGGATTAAAAGAAGTTATTATCCTCCGCCTGTGAGACATCATTAACCAGGGACAAATTGTGACTAGCAAGTTGTTCTCTTCAACGATGCGTAAGCACCCCAGTAGAGTTCACTCTTATATGCAGCAAAATCTCTCTTCAAGACTATTTCAACAATTGAATCAGTTCAGAACTATTTACTGTAAATAAGCAGTAAAAATAAGCAGTAAAAAAAAAAGAAAAAGAAAAAAAGAAATTCCTGGTAAAAAGCTAAATTTAGATGGTGGGGCTCACCCAGACCATTTTCTAGTGACTAGTCTGTTTGATTTCTCTCAGGCAAGAACGTGGAGGAAAGGAGGTGGAAATGACAGGGGAATGGAAGGGCAGGAGCTCATTATAATGCCCGGCATGACAGCCACTGTGAGGTGTCTTCTCTGTGCGGGGTCAGTGACAATGCATGGCAAAGCCCTGACAGAGAGATGGGACACCCCCAGCATGCACTGCACTCATTTGCGCAGAAGACTCATATCAGACGACAGCAGCTATTCAGAAAGCAACTGAAGAGTTCGACCTCTGAGTCCATGGTCATCAGCTCAGGGCTGCCGATATTTACTCCAGAACAGAAGGCTGATAGAGAAAGAGCAACGGCAATAACAAGCTAATAGCTCCGGTTCCTGTCCCGGATGTCTGGCTCACAGTAGAATCATGACCCGGCAAGTATTCCACATCGAGATTTAATCCGTAAAAGAAATGCCCTCACACTCACAAACAACAACACATTCACTACTCATAGTTCAAGACAAATCAAACTCAGAAATCACAGTAATCATACTGAAAGAGTATTTTGTCATATTCATTGCAAGATATCTCTGTTCCATCTTGTGAGACTTACAGCTTCACATAGAGGACATGTTTAGGCTTTGATAGGTCTACTGGATGATTTTTTTTAGGACGTCTTCCTGGATTAAAACCTTTCTTTGCTTCTGAAACAATAATAACAGTAATATCCCATAACCAGTGGATATTGCTTTTTACTACATGGTAAGAATGGCTTCCCCTAAAGAATCCTCAAAAAACATAGCAATGATGTTTATCTATGTAAAAAACAATTTATATAGATTAAATAATCTATACATTTTTATGTTTACATGTAAAAAAAATGTTACCCTTTTTTGTTTGTTTTTTAAATAAATGAATACAAGAACGCATTCATTTGAATAAAAGTAACACTAAATACTTTTACATTGTTAGAAAAAAATCTATTACAAATGATTCTTCTGAACTTTCTATAATTTATTTTATAGAAATATATAGTACCGTAACCTCACACCCCCGAATCTGTAGCAGATGTGTTGATTAAACATACAACGCAAACACAACGTTTCGGTCAACAGACATTTCTTAGGTTGGCTGAAACATTGCGTATTAAAGCTATTAGTATAACGATGCTACAAATGGTTATTTTAAATAGTTTTTAGTGTTTTTACTGCATTCTAGTCAAATAAATGCAGCTTTAAAATACATTAAAACCTCTTTTATATGGAAACAACATAAAAGTCAAAGAGTCCAAGACTATTATGAAGTGTTTCCTCATTGCAGAATGTCAATGAAACTTAATCTTATATAAGTCACATCTCTAACCAGGCTTATAAAAGAACTTACAGTGGCCATCAGAAATGTAGGCGGTTTAATAAAGTGTGGGCTGTTGAGTCTGGAGTCAGTCACGATGCTGAAGTTGACCTCTTTATGATAGTAAATGAAAGTGGATTAAAATTTAATTAAAGGTTCATTGCAGACTTCAAAGATTTAAAAACTTCTGCACTCATGCGACCAATCAATTACACTCTATATGCCACCTCTTGCACAACCTACTTTCTCAGTTACATTTATAATTAACACTGCAGGTTGGACTTGGAGAGCCCCCCCTTTGCAGATGGACATGCACTTCTATCCTAAACACTTGGCTGAAATGATTCTGTTCCCAATAAAACGTTTAGGTTTGTCTAATGTTTGTATAAGTATAGGCTGCAGTCTTTCAAGCTTTCTAATAACAACAGATCTCTCTGTAACAGCAGGAGGGGCATTACCTCTGAGGTCTTATTGGATAAGAAAACAATCCATAATGCAAAAATAAAAAAGCTCAAATATTACAAATATGACAGTAAAAGGTGTATAAATCACTAGTTTTTCTAATTTAACACTGCTCAACAGCGATACCTGAAGCTAAAGTTACAGCAGGATGCTGCGTCTCTCTTGCCTCCCCTGAACCCATTGAGTTTTAACAGACCCCCTAAAGCTGCGGTGGGTTTAATGCAGGGTAATTGAGAATGAATGGAGGAAAGTCACATGAGAGGAGGCAATGCCTCCATCGCGCTATGATTGGATATGATCGGTATTGTTTATAATTTGATATGATTGGTTTGTGCGATAAATTCCGCCTCTTCTTTTTGTGCGCGTTCGCGAATCAGCCAGAATGAACAAAATGATGGTGTTGATGGGAAGACTACTTAAAAAGTAAGTAAACAACTCACCCACTTAGATATCACCTCTTTATGTCACATCAAAATCAAACTTGAAATGGCCTGAAAACAGGATGATTGTGGGGGTTTTAGAGAACAATCAGCTTGGTGAAATTAAAGGTAGGCTACATCGATCGTGTCTGTGACTGGTGTTTACTGAGCTTGATGATGATCTGAAAATAAATACTAAAAAGAACAGCTGAACATCAGTTCACAAATAAAATATATTGTTTAAATTGTTACTACCTTTAGTTATTATTTTGGAATGTAAACATTTATTTATACTTGGTTTTAATTAATAGAACACTGTTAATGTAAAAATACAAAATATTAGTTTTTTTTTTTCTTTTCTTTTGATGTGATATAAAGTAATGTTCATTTAAACATGACAACATTAAGTGTTGCTATAACTGGGACATGAATTTAGATTTGATTAAAAAAAACTTTCCCTCCATGCAGAACACCACTGCACGCCACAGCTTTAAGTGTCTAGCTATAAAGCATCAATGGGTAAAATGGGAAATGTTCTCGCATTGCCAACAGATCTCTGCTTAAAACTGCCAGATGTGTGAAAAGTAACATCAGGCATTGGGAGAATAGATGCCAAGTCATGAGTCAATGCAAATGTCTCGACTATCAACTGAATACATAAATAAGATAAATTCTGGGCTGAGAGCCAGTGTGTCACACATTGTTTGTTCATTTGGAGCAATTGCAATATGTGTCTTATCAGAAAATGCATATACTGGAGGAGAGCTAATGTAGGATAACTAAAGAATTGAATTCATAATGCTTTAATTAAACCATCAATACAGTTTGGCCATTAAGCTAATGATCATCACAATTCCTATTCATTCTTAACTCTTAACCCTAAATAGTAAACGTTGAAATGTAAGCATATTTATTGGGGGTGTGAGTCTTGTTACAAATGTAATAGTCCAATTACGGTGCAATTAAATAAAGGATTTAAAAGGAATAACAAAAAAGAAAAAATATATTATATATAAATATATAAATGATATATAAAATATATAACTATATCATTTATTATAATCCATTTATACTTTGAAATAAATATTTGGTTACACTTTATTATAAGGTGTTGTCGTACAGTGTAATTATTTGGTAACACTTTATTTCGATAGTCACTTTAGACGTTCTATTAATTATAAGTAACTTTTCAACTACATGTCAACTAACTCTCATTAGAGTATTAGTATATTATAGTAGACTGTTAGGTTATGGTTAGGTTATGGTTATGGTTAGGTGTTAGGGTTTGGGTTAGGAGAATAAGTTGACTTGTAGTCGCCAAGTTACTTATAGTCAGTTGAATGTCTGTTGGGGGACCAACAAAATAAAGTGTCAGCAGATATTAAGCTGACAGTCTACTAATACTCTAATGACAGTTAGTTGACATGTAGTTAAAAAGTCACTTATAGTTAGTAGAATGTCTAAAGTGGACTATCGAAATAAAGTGTTGCTATATATTTAAATACTGAGTAATAATACATAACTATATATGCTTACTCTGGGATTAGGGTTGGTATTAGATTTGGTTGCATGTAATCATGCATCATTTACTGTTATTACTATGACAAGTACAAGTAACATATGTAACAAGGACACTGTAAAATAAAGTGTTACCAAATATTTTGATTTGAAAATATTTAGCCATTCACTCTTAATCATTTGTCTCATTTGCTGGCTCTGATAATGTTGTCTCGTCTCATTCAATTACGAATTACAGTATGAAATGATCAGGTAAATGATAAACTATTTTACATTCAAAATGGCAACGTCTCTTAACATTTCTAATTCAAATATTAGCTGCTTCTCGCACTCTATAATCGCTAAAACTGAAGCGCCACGCTGGAATTCGCTTTGTAAACAGTACAGCCCGCCTCCTTTGATTTGGTTGGCCGTCTCAAACATTTTGACATTGACACGCACTATTTGGCTATGTTTACATGGAAACGATCAGAAGAGAAAACGCAAAAGTGGCGTTGCGTTATCACTTTTTATTCTGCGTTTAGACGAGCGTTATGAGGGGGAAATCTGCGTGCATATGGTGACAAAATAAATATGAAATTCAATTTTGTACAACTGCTGAAAGGACTCTTGTATGTTTATCAGAGCTGCTTGGGCAACTTGAAGGTCCGACGTATGGAAATAATCCGACATGTTGGTTGTTATTTTCCTGTAGGCTACTGGTGAATGCCTGTGACGTAAACGCGCACACGACGAGATCAGATTTGCTTTTTTACCGGTTTTTACTTTACACGGGAACGCGACGGTGGAGCGCCAGAAAGGCACATCCCATAAAATATTTTTAAGTTTTCACTCGGAATCGTTCTTGTGTAAACAGGGCCTTAGACCTCTAATGCAGACCACTCTAAAAATGCTTTTTTAAAATGTTTTCTCACCCTAACAACAATGAGAGCGATTCATAATAGGGTGTAGCAAAGCAGCATTATGAATATCAAATATTGGGGGGAACAATTTGGCAAAATCTGATTACTGGGGGAACAATGTCTGTGCTGGTTACGGCCACACATTGTGACTTAAAGGCGGGCTTTTTCTGCCTTGCAGCCACCCAGAACATTCTAGCAATTAAAAACACATTAACAACCACATATTTGGCAACCACCATTTGCTTTAGAAAATATAAAAATACTGTTGTTGTCTTTGCACTTGTGGCTTTGTAATAGCTTTAAGTGTCATAATTTTGTCTAAAGGTGATGATACACTGGGCAACTTTTTGAGCAATGTTGCTGGGCAATGTTGCCGTCAATGGGCAACCAGATGAGACACAGGGCCCACGACCGATCTAAATTATCCAGAAAGAAATGTATTGGCCATTTTCAATGAGAAAGTGGTCAAGCAACAATCACTCGGCAATATTGCCCAGCAACATTGCTCAAAAAGTTGCCCTGTGTATCATCACCTTAAGAGTGTATTGTGTTATGGAAATCGAAAGGGTAGCAGTATTGTAAGAAATACAATTATATTTTATGCATATCTCTCAAAAAATTGAAGTCACTGACATCCATTCCAGTAGAATCACTAATAAATATAGCTAAATTAACCTATCGCTCTCTAGGTTTTAATGAAGCAAACTCTGTATAGATGGATGTTAATCCACGTTGGAGCATTAGATCCTCTCCTCAGAGAGTCATTAAACACAGAGTCTGTCTTGTGTTGCCAAAAACCACGAGACCAGCTGAATATATAATGCTGAAAACACAGGGAATGATCATTATGTGGGTTACATTAGGTCTTTTCTGACAGCAAAGAAAATGCAAAATCATAAAAAAAATAAAATAAAGCACTTTAGCCCCCCTTGGCTATAAATGTGAACTTCAAGCAATTGTTTCTTTTCATAATGGCCTCACCAAAATGTCTGTGTAGATAACAATAAGCTCTATGGCCACTTGACACTGACCTTGCACAAATGATTATCATGCAGTATGTAAATGAGTCTCTTTGTAAAACTGTCACATCAAACATGTTTCTCTCTATTTCTTTGCAGAGCTTCCTATTGTTGTTTTCGAATAAGCCAGCAAATCATGAATTCATATATTTAAACATTCCTTAGGAGAACCAAAAGTAGACAAAGATGAGACATGAGAGGAAATAAAACTGAGAATGTTGTGAAAGAAATGTTGAACATCTTTTTATTGTCTTGCTTTTTTTTTTGCTCAGAGTTTGCTCTTTCCAACATCAAGAGACTTAGTTGTGATTATCATATCTCTATTTAAGTATCAACAGTGGGTTTCACTTTATTTTGATGGTCCCTTTAACACATTCGGTTGACTATAAGTAACATTGCTCCTACATGTCTACTAACTCTCATTAGAGTGTTAGTAGAGTATTAGTAGACTGGTAGGGTGTTAGAATAAGTTGACATGTAGTTGCAAAATTACTTTTAGTCCGTAGAGTGTCTGTTGGAGGACCATCACAATAAAGTATATGCAGATATTAAGCAGACAGTCTACTAATACTCTACTAATGATAGTTAGTTGACATATAGTTGCAAAGTTACTTATAGTCAATAGCACGTTCAAAAGGGACCTTTAAAATAAAGTGTTTCCCAACAGTGTCTAAAATTCTTTAGGAGAAATACAAGTAGACATAACTGAGACATGAGTCCAAAACGAGAATGTCAATGCTGTGGTTTTGAAGCACGTCATGATTTTTCAGAGTTAGACATGTTCCTTGGTCAACATATTTTGTTGATCCTGGAAAAGCATTCCTGTCTGAAAATTTTGTCCAATATACCTACCCCTACACCTAAATCTACCTAAATAAGTTATCCCTAAAATCAGATGGAAATGATGAATAATGGTGAATAACACTGGTGTAGAAGCACCTAACTCTGATTGTAAGGCTAAACTTGACATAAACTGTTAACTTGTCAATCAAATCTGATTGATTGATTAGAATGTTGTTCCAGGATCACCAAAGATGTTGATCCAGGAAAATGTTTAACTTAGTGAAATCAGGTTAGGTGGTTCTGCACAAGGTTATTCTAAGCTTATAGTGGTGATTCTCTTTTATTAACTTGGTCTTCAGATGTGTTCTATTTTATTTTACGATAAACATGTTCCTATAATGTAAATACGGAAACTATATCATTTAAATAACATACATTTCAGAATATCAAGGATTACTAGATTACATTTATCTTCAATGCAAAGCATTGCATATGCTGCACATGCTCCAAACAGAAAGGGTAGATTAAATAAGTGTAAGAAGTTTAGTAAAAGATACATTTCTTTCTTTTAAAACATATAACAAGTGTACCAGTGCTTCATGGTTGTTGCATAACCTTTTTGTTGCTTTGTTTGTTTAGCATTGAAATGTTTGTCTTGTAAAAACATTTCGGATGCATTTAAATACAAGTAAGGATTTTCTTCTGTTAAATCATTGTGCAACAAAACACTGTTTCTGTTAGGACCACTATCTTCAAATACGATTGACAATTGCATACAGTTAGGATTGGCGGTATGGTTCTGTTCTGGGCGAGAACTCCCTGCGCATCCATGAAGCCTAGCATGGATAAGAGCAGGGAGAGCAGTGATAACCCCCCTTAGGGTAACAGAACAGAACCAACATGAATGTATGCAGATATCATTATTTCAAGATTTTAAAGTACAACATAATTTGAGAATTTATTCTGATTCTAGGGGAATCAGAATGTCAAATCCTGACTGAGACAGGAGGAGCTGGGGATGGAGGAGGGTAATAAGCTCCTGAGAAACACGATAGCTGCTGATAATACTGAAGGATCTTATATGTATACAGTGATAGGCGTCGTTTTCCTATAGGTAGGCGTGGATCAGCTGAGAGTCTTGAATGATGACAATGCACATATTGAGTTTAATTGAAATGGTGTGGATGAATGAGATTGAGGAAATAAAAATAGATCTCTTTAATATCTCAAATGTTTCTCCTAGACATACATGAGATTACATTTACATCAAATGGAGACTTTGCTTGAGTCTCCTGCTTCTCGCATTTGTCTCCTGAGACAAAATAAAATCTACCACTCTCACAATGTCTCCTTTAAGGTTTTAGAAGAGATCTCACTGTGCTCAGGTTTTTCTCCTAAAGACTCCAGTGGTCTTATATTTGTCTCCTCCAGAGTTTAGAAGGCATCTCAACACTTTACAAAGTGTGCATTAAGTCAAATGTTTCAATATGAACTCAAATATTTCTAACATATAATAAAACTCGTGAATTAAATATTTGGCAGACAAAAAAATATGTTTTATAGACAAGCTAGTACTACAATATTGACATTTTTTGTGGTTCTTCACCCTTCAATAAATATCCATCAGTCAGTCTGGTATTTAAAAAGGGGTGGAAGCATAGAAATGAAACAATTGAAGAGAGTTTATTAATTACCACTATTGAACGGGCCATAGTTGGATTTTCAACCTCGATAGCAAGCTGAAAAGCTCGACCCCACTCGATGGGTTTTAATGCAAACAGCGAGTCATGACCTCAGTGTTATGTCTCACCTCTATGACAGCCCTTTCCTCGAGAGCAGTGACTCTATCAGTGACACGAGGCACTGGAACCTTCACGGGTCACTGGCTGAACTTCCTGTATGTGCTTAACAACACTTCAACAGCACTTTGATGTTTCACTGCTGAAGTATAAACCAGTACTCGCTTTTACCAGCAGTTAAACCAACCTGAAATCAAAAAGTATTGTATGTACTTTCATAATCCTGCTTGTATTGTGAATGATTCCTAGATGCAAGTTATTTCAAACATAAAGACACATTCACACTCATTCTGGCTCCATTCTGGTATGTATTGTCCACTTTTCACAATCCAATCAAGTTGCACCTTTAATTCGTTTCCTTGAATATTGTGAATATTATTTCATTCAGGAGGGAGGGGAGGGGAGGGGAGGAGGGGGGATTGGTTGTTTGTACTTTTGTTGACTGTGTAGAGCTATTAGGAGAGAGAAAAGTCTTTGTCATGTAAAGGACTATTATTGAGATAAGATCCAGATACTTCAGATAACATCAACTGAACACTGCCCTTCAGAGGCCCCTCGGTTACCTCATTACTAGATAACTGACAGTTTAAACAAGGACAAGCAATGTTAATGTGAGACAAGCAAATAACATATATAATGGCTAGGATGCACCTTTTTTGTACTTGGAACAAAATTACTTTCAATCAGTCAATATGTTTTATGGACAACTAGCAAGTTACATGTAGGTTTAAAGGGCCTACAACAACACCAATAATTTGGGATTGTATATTTACACCAATAACAAATAGTCTTAATAACAATAACAAAAATCTACCCCCAAAAAATTGCATTAAAAAAATACAAAATATCATAGTGAAATGATATAGGCTTTCTGTAAAATAATTTAAAAAAAACCTCAAGAGAATGATATTTAATGCACACACGAGCAGAGTATGATTAAAACTGACTTAAAAATCAAGTTGAATTTCATATAACTTACAAAAGAAAGTTGAAATTGCTTAAATTATTTCTATGAGTTAAAGTAAAGCAAAAATATAGGGAGAGGGAAAACAGAAGATTTACAATATTAAGAAGTTTTACAAAATATAATGCTTTTCACTCCTGTTTAAATTATTCCTCTTAATAAAAATAATAGAGTGAAAATAATAGTATTCAACTGGTCATGTGATCACAACATGACAGCCACCATAATGGTGGACCAGCATTATGTACAACAAAAAAGCCATTTCTAGGCACCTGATATGGCTAAAGCCATCACCACATGCAGGTGTGCATCATTTTATGGGATCTATGGGCATAAAGATCTGTGGGTGTGTTGAAAACATGTGGAACAGCTCCTTCTACGGGCTGTAGTTTTTAGCCTCTGGCCAAAAAATCCTCTGATGATGCAAAATTAAGATTTTTGCGTCATCGTAGTATTTTTTCCAGACAAAACATACATAAATCTCTCGTCTCAAGGGGATATGAGGAAGGAAAGCATGGTTATTCGAAAATACTACTGATTTTCTACTGATACAAAGCTTAATGCTAAATCCTGAAGTATCCCTTTAAGTTCACCAATGCTTGGTAAAAGTCCTATCAGTTTCAAAACACATGTTAGCTCAATAAAGGAAACTTACAAAAGCAATATTCACCAAGCAACCACGGGGTTGAACAGACTGATGTTGAAAATCAGACCAAAAGTATGACTTTTGTGTGATGAGATTTAAAATGATGAAGTTGGTAGCTTCTGTGGTATTACAACTAAGCATTTGACTGCACCATGACATCAATAGAATAACATAGATATTAACATATCTGGTGATCAGAGATAAATGTGGTCTGTCTGTGGATGCTGTTGTGTGCAGATCAGTGGTTGGAGAAAAGCTTAGGTCTCTAATCTAATGCAGGTTGAACAGGTCTCACTGTGTGGGTCCTGCCTGAGGGATGCACACAGGGGCTGGTCCCAACAGAGACTAGGGGCCCTATCTTGCACCCAGCGCAATTGACTTTGTACCCCGACGGATGTATCATTCCTATTTTGCACCTGGCGCACAGCAGACTTTTCCCTCCACAGGCGCACGTCGGTAAATTAGGGAATTAACTCCCGTGGGCGGTTCAGCGAAAAGAGGAGGCGTGTTCCAGCGCAAACATTCCCTGGTGATATTTTGCAGTTCCAGAAAACAATTCCGCCACAGACCAGGAAAAACCTAGTCTAAAGTCAGTGGCGAGTTATTCAGATGATATTTTGAGGGCGCATGCTTGTTCATAATGTAGCGTGCACAACCCGCATACACTTTTCTTCTCTCATTTACACAGACACAGCAGTTCCCATTTTTGCAAACCATACATAATTACAAGGAAAAATATTACCACACGAGGGAAATCATTGTGGTGTCCATGAAGATGTGAAAAAATGGGCATAAATCTAGCTTACACATTTACCCAAATTATTATACGCCTGTTTAACCCAAGCTAATTTGGGTGGGTTTCTCCCAGCCCCATACAATGTCACTTCTTTGTCTTTTACGGCCCTGATGAGAACGTCTGTCTCCTCGGCTGTGAACCGCTCCTGGTATGTGCCTGGTAAATCCGCCGTTATAATAGCAATCCGTCATGGAACAAGCGCGCCTGCTCTTAAAGGGAATGTGAGATGTCGCTCTGATTGGTTTATTGCATGTTACGCCCGAACCACACCTATGAGTAATGTAGCTACTTCAGTCCAACCCATTTTAGAACAGAGCCCGAGATCCGCCCACAAAGTTACTTGCGTTTCGCGTATGATACTTGATTTTCAGATTGTCAAAATACGGCCCTAGGGCTCACAGACAGTTGTATAGAATATAATAGTTGGACTGGCAAAGCAATTTATGGTTGCACTTCATTTTACAGTACATGTACTTACAGTGTATTCCTAAGAAAGTACTGGGTATACATGGGTTAAGGTTATGTTTTGGGGTAGGTGAAGGTTTAGTAGTTATAACAGTTATTACAATTGCTATACTAAGTACATAGTACATGTGGAACAGGAGTGTAAAGTACCCATACAACACCCAGTGCAGTCCAAGTTATGATTTGGAAAATTGGAGTATCAATACAATCAGACCACCTTACAAAAATAGCTGTTTCCAATTATAATGAATACAAATGTATAAAAATGTGCAACTGCAAGCAAACGTTAAGCTAAATGTATTTCTGATTTTGTGTGTTCCCTTGAAAAAAGAAAAGAAAAAAAAGCGTGCTTGATTATGTTCAATGTGTAGTGTACTTCAAAAATCTTATGCGTATTCTTTTACAAACTAGCAGATAATATAATATTAGTAAAATAAAAGGCAAAAGCACACTTATGCCTGGTTCAGATTACACGATTTTTTTGTCTGTTACGATAGTCACTGTGTCAGATTACGCGATTTTGACTCCTAAAATCTTGTCGTGTCGTGGACAAGAAACATGTCAGACTACACGTTGCTTCCTGACCAGTTATCGCGTGCCGTCTTTAACGACGCGCGTGATGTAATGGGGAAGGCGAAACTAGCGAGTGACTTCCGGAAACGAACGTAAACAAACAATGGATGAAGCGGTGAGTGTTGTATTGGCTGTCCTGTGTTCAGAAAAACGTAAAAAAAGAAAGAAAACCCGACTATGGACACGTTCCTGGATTGCTCGAACAGGACAGTATGGGCTGTCAATCCTCCAAAGAGAACTTGAGGTAAAATATTGTTTTCTTATATATTTTTACTTTTAGCCAGTAGTACAAGTAAAATAATGTTGCTAGCTTGCCACAACGATAACATATTACAAAAACAGACTGTTAAAACCTCATACATGTAACGGGACCCGTCGTGGACGACCGTTAAAAAAATTAAACATGCTAGTCTTTTTGTCGTGATGTCGTGAAGCATCGCAGACGCGACGTAGGTTGTCGCCCACTATGACACACTATACGAGATGATACGATCGAATCTTGCGTCCCGACGCCCGTTGTCGTTTACGAATCCCCACAACACCCTACGTCAAACGGATCGTGCCAAAATCGGGCTAAAATCGTGTAATCTGAACCAGGCATTAAAGAGAGTAAACTTTCATGACTATGTTTCTTAATGCACTTAAGAACACTTTTAAAACATGCAATTTACATTTACATTTATTTATTTAGCAGATGCTTTTATCCAAAACGACTTACAAATGAGAACCATAGAAGCAGTTAAACTAACAGCAGGACAACAAAATGTAAGTGTTATAACCTTTCACAGTTTAATCTAACGCAGAACCTGTACATTTTTTATTTTATTTTATTTTTAATAATAGAAAGGAAGAGAAAGTGTTAGTATTATTGGAACAAGTGCTGCCGAAAGAGATGCGTCTTCAACCGTTTCTTGAAAATGGCTACGGACTCAGCAGCTCTGGTTGAGTTGGGTAGGTCATTCCACCAGCAGGGAACAGTGATGGTAAAGGTCTGAGAAAGAGATCTTGTGCCTCTTTGACGTGGCACCACAAGACGACGTTCGCTTGCAGAGCGCAAATTTCTGGATGGGACATAAGTCTGAAGTAATGAGTTTAGGTAAAAGCGAGCAGAATTTGTAATAATTTAAAACTATTAAATTGCAACTTCACCATTACAAATGTGTAACTACAAATATATGTATACATGACGTTGAGGTTTTAATAGAAATGGTAATTTTTTACCATAAATGCTTTCCAGTACATTCTGCAGTACACTTTAACCATATTTCAGAGACAATAGAAGTGTCACATGTCTGTCCTGTCTTGTGATGCACATGGGTGTTTTGTTATGTTGAGCCATGTGCTCTTGTCATTGTCTGATCCCTCCCCCTCGTTACCTGATTATGGTTTGAGTTCTCCCACCTTTTCCCTCTTGATTTGTTCCCTTCTTAAGTCTCCTCTTGATTGCAGTCCTTGTCGGATTGTTGTCTAATGTCTCCCGTTCCCCGTGATCCTCTGTTCAGGTTGTTGTTTTATTGTTATTCATTGTGTTTTTCCCCCTTGTGGGTTTGTGTTTGTTTATTTTATATTAAACTTTATGTTCTCCTGCAATTGAGTCCTCACACCTTATTGTCTTACCCATTCCGTGACATAACGATCCGACCAACATGAGGACTCAGCGGAGAAGAGGGACAAGGCCAGAGAGTGTTCACGTCACGTCTGCCCAGCCAGAGAGTGTTCACGTCAGGTCTGCCCAGCCAGAGAGTGTTCACGTCAGCTCTGCCCAGTCAGAGAGTGTTCAGGTCCCGTCTGCCCAGTCAGATACTGTTCAGGTCCCGTCTGCCCAGCGAGAGACTGTCCACGTCCCGTCTGCCCAGCGAGAGACTGTCCACGTCCCGTCTGCCCAGCGAGAGACTGTCCACGTCCCGTCTGCCCAGCGAGAGACTGTCCACGTCCCGTCTGCCCAGCGAGAGACTGTCCACGTCCCGTCTGCCCAGAGAGAGACTGTCCACGTCCCGTCTGCCCAGAGAGAGACTGTTCATGTCCCGTCTGCACAGCGAGAGAATGTTCACGTCCCGTCTGACCAGTCCGAGACCGTTGGCGCTCCGTCGGCCTTCCTGAGCTGGGACTATCTGGAGCGTGTGGCCCGGATTCTGGACATGCCGGTGTTCGGCGTTTCGGGGTTGGAGCCTGGGCCTGTTCCAGAGGCGGAGCCGATGCCTGTTCCAGAGGCGGAGCCGATGCCGATGCCAGTGTCTGTTCCGGAGCCGATGCCAGTTCCAGTGTCTGTTCCCGAGCCGGAGCCGCCCGAGGGGTCCTGGCCGCCCGAGGGGTCTTCACCGCCCTGGCCGCCCGATGGACTCTGTGTTTCGCCCTGGCCGCCCGATGGACTCTGTGTTTCGCCCTGGTCTGTCCCTCCTGTCCCGCCCTGGTCTGGTGGAGCGTCTGGTAGCCGCTCCGTAGGGAGGGGGTTATGTCACATGTCTGTCCTGTCTTGTGATGCACATGGGTGTTTTGTTATGTTGAGCCATGTGCTCTTGTCATTGTCTGATCCCTCCCCCTCGTTACCTGATTATGGTTTGAGTTCTCCCACCTGTTCCCTCTTGATTTGTTCCCTTCTTAAGTCTCCTCTTGTTTGCAGTCCTTGTCGGATCGTTGTCTAATGTCTCCCGTTCCCCGTGATCCTCTGTTCAGGTTGTTGTTGTTTTATTGTTATTCATTGTGTTTTTCCCCCTTGTGGGTTTTGGTTTGTGTTTGTTTTATTTTATATTAAACTTTATGTTCTCCTGCAATTGAGTCCTCACACCTTATTGTCTTACCCATTCCGTGACAAGAAGTAATTATGAAATTATGGAAGTGGGTCAAAAAAGCACTCATTAATTCAGCTGACTGCATTTAATATAAATTTGTAAAAAACTGTAATACATTTTCATTTAATTGCAATTAACATGCATTTAAAGCTGCAGTCCGCAGTTTTTCCTCTTTGTCGCCATCTCTGTTCAAAATCTGCAATTACAGTAATTCGCAGAATTATCAACTTTACGTGAGTTGTGCCTCGGCACGGAACAGCGCGAATGAATCCACTGTTTTGAGGAGAATGTGTGGCTGTCAGTCACAGCGCCGGTGTGGACAGGGGCGTAATTTTCGGGTGGGACAGGTGGGACATGTCCCCACCACTTTTTGCCAGGGTCGATATTGTCCCCACCACTTTTTAAAACCTCTTGCGGCACGGCTGTACCAATAGAAATAAATAAAACATCTCCAGCTGGCAGAGCATTCATTTCGTTGGTTTGTTAAATAAGAGGCGATCTAGCGCTGAAATACGTGTTTTTTTTTTTCTTTCAAATCAAGTGATCAAAGTGCTCGTTGCCGCCTGCGATCGGTGGCGCGGTTACAGTGTTATCTCGTGGCTCAGAACCAGCACCAGAACCCAGAACATCTGACATGCTCGGCAAAAGTTCTACCACATTAAAGGACACACGTCAAACAGTTGGATATATGTATATTCACGTGATTCATTAATTTATACACACACACACACACACACACACACACACACCTACCTGTCCCACCCACTTTTTAAAACAAAGTTACGCCACTAGGTGTGGATACTGTCATTCAGAATCACAGATTGTACTTTTGGGATGTATGACCAACATAAGAATTTTTACCGGAAAATGTCATCTGAACAAGTAAGTAACATCCAATTTATTCTGACCAACAAAGGGAAAAAAACATTGCAGTAAATCGCACTGATTAAATCTAACGATTATGTAATGTTAACAACATCAGCATTGCGTGACTACATTTAATGCCCTTCCGACAGTGGCAGGGGGCCACCCCTCTGGCCCCCCTAAATATGCTCTTGATAATCACGCCAAACACCGTTGGGTGCAATGCGCAATTTGTCCTGTGGGCGGCAGTAATGGGAAAATAATTTGTTGTGCCGTAACTTTTATGTCAAGAGGAAATTACTCAAAGCGAGATCGCGCACTTTAGTCGGAGCTTCAGTTCACATGTTCATCAGAGGCGAGCTACACTAACAAAAAGATACAAGTAACGAAAATATTTATTTTCAGTCATGTTCACGTAGATTGAAATAATATTACAGTATCCAAGTGTCCGCTGTTGCTTATAATATACTTTATAAAACAATCACGAGTCATGATGACTACTGTAATAAACCTCATGAACCGCCCTACGGTGATCAAAAACTCTCAACAGTCAGTCAGTTGAATCAGAAAGGGTTTACACTTTATTTAAATAGATAAAAACTCTTGATCACGGATACCAGTAGAGAAACGGATGGGGAAACAGACACAAAAAGACACGCGAGGCACAAGTCATCTACACACAGTAAGTTTCACTCTTAACACGTCACAAAGTGCTTTAAACTCAACGGGACACCCCAATCCATATGCACACCGTGAACACCAGTATAGGGCGGAACTCTCCGGTCTCAATTCCCCGACCTCCCTCCCTGGCCCGCTATTCGTTACACACTCACAACAGTTCATTCATACAGGAATAAATTAAAAGGACTTCCCTCCCTCAGGGTGAAGACCCATCCATATGGGGTAGTTAGTGCAGGCAGTCCACGTAGCCTATTCACAGCCGCCACCAAACTGCACGCCGGGCGGTGTTTACAGCTCAAGTTCATTCGAGTCCGTTCGATGTTCGCGTCATAGCACGCTACTTTTCTAAGTCTCAGTGGAATGTGGGTGACAGTCACATAATCTTCCGAGGTAATTGGTGACACTCTAATAATTTCCTGCCCCTCTAACTATCCTCTCTCGCCCCCAAGCCAGCTGACTACCTAACTATCTTCATCTCCAGAAGACCTATTGTCCCCGAGAGACAGCCAAAACGCTCTTCACAGGTCACCACCCCAGAGAGACCCCTCGCTTGCCCCACACCTCTCTTTTAAAGTCCCCTTTGTGTCCTTCCACAGGTGAATGCCATCACAGCAATCACGTGATCGCCCAATGACGACACACTACACTACTCAATCTTAGCAAAGAGTCAGCAGCTACCAGAGAACAGATGACGTTAACACATTAAAGAAATTTAGATTTCAATATTTAATTTATATTGTCTAGTTTTGCCCTACATTAATTTTTGCCTTTTTAGTAGGTGTTATGAAGCAGACTCGACTGTGCAAAGTCTTTTATTAATTGCAAATGATGTGTTAATCACTCAAGGATTGAGGTTTTATAAGTCCAGAATTTAGATTTAAAGGAATAATAACCTTATCAAAATTTTAAATTCACTCAAATAATTTGAATGTTGAAGAATTTGTTGATGTGTTTGCAAGGAACCACAAAAACCGCAGAATACAGTTGAATACATGATGTTAGAGAAGATTATCATAAACACATTTTCAGATGACTGCTTTGATTTGTGGATATGTTTGTTTTTTTGTTATATACATATATATGTGTCATAGTTTACAGATGTAAAAAGTGCCTATATGTGCTTATGCTAAAAATGTGTTTTCATTATATCACACTACAATAGAAAATTACTTGTCAAATAAATGAAACATTATGAAACATATGAACAAGGCACGCTTTCCCAGTTTTATCCAATAATCTCACTGTATGGATCATGCAGAACTGCAGTGATCGAATTCCTCAGCGTAAAGGCCTGTCCTATCTTCTGCCCCAATAGGTGCAGGGGGATCAAGTGGCTTACGTGGATTACTGGAATCAAGAGTGGCGGTTTGGTAGGGATCCCAATTCATCAGATCACGTCTGATGTAACGTCGAACATGACTGACTGATAGGGAACTTCTCGGTTACGAATGTAACCATCGTCCCCTGAAGGAGGGAACGGAGGTATTACGTCCCATTACCACAATTACTGTTCCACAATTACCGGCTTGGCAGCGAAAACCTGAATGTGCAATGCAAGCACTCAGATAGCAGCGGCAATGTCCATGGAACTGTATCGCCCAGTCAAGAGCAGTCTGCACAGGAGGTCAAGGACGTTGGCAAATGAGACTGGAGGAGCAACAGGCAGTGGAGGCAGGTGAGGCGGAGAAAAGGGAGATGGTGGCGGGGAAGCCGGAGGTAGAGGGATGCCAAGCCCAGTGCAGCAGCCAGGGAAACGGTGATACTGGAGAGAAAATAAAATCAATCAATATAAAAAATATAAATAAATATATATATTTTTAAAAAACCCTATTAACTATGCCAAAAAATCGTAGGAAAAGTTAATACACTGGAAGAAAAAAAAAATCAAAACAAACCTGCAAAACCAGCAGAGCTCAAAACACAGCATAATAAGAGAACAAATGGAAATAACTAGGAATCTAATGATTTTCAAAACTAAAGAAAAAGGCTCAACTAGATACAAGATTAGTATGAAAAGTAAGACGTGAATGAGGAGACGCATAAACATGATCTGGCACGGAATAAAGAACACAAAGGGAATATAAAGGGAAGCTAATGAGGGGTGACACGTGAGAGTAATAAGGACTAACACGGTAACAAGAGGGCGGGGCGACAACTGGCAGTTGAATCCATGGCAAACACAACAGAATTACACGTGCCGAAGCACATGACAGAATAACACAAATACCACATGCTGAAGTGCATGGGCGGACAAACAAGACAGCCATACGCACTGCACGAACAACTAGGCTGATCAAACCGGCGTCCTGACACCTTGCTGTTAATGTCTCTCCAGTGCTGGAAAGCTTTTCTAATACTAACATGGGTCCTAAAGCTCTTGCCTGATCCATAACCCTTCTTCTTCCAGTGATATTCCTCTGAGCTTTTCTCTTTTGTAATGTCTCACAGCCATCTCTCTTTCTACAGTCTTTCTTTAATCTCCCTCTTGCTAAATTTTTATCCCCCCTCATCATGAGTGTATTCGCCCCCTACTGCTGATGGGCTACAAGTGTGTTGTGGTGCTCAGTTTAATCCACTTTCAACAGCATTTCTCAGAAATCACTTACTGCACCTTTAATAAACCGGCTAGGTCTTAAAGGAATTGGCCACCCAAAAATGTATTATCATAATCATAATGTACTCCCCCTCATGTCGGTTCAAATACTGTTACTGTTATTTTTTGCTGTTTTATACAGGTACGTTATTCATTTATTTTTGCCATGGAACACAGCTTTTTGCATTTAAAGAGAGTTATTGGCCATGTTGGTTACGCACCAAAATCGTCAAATATAAATAAATACATATAAACTATTCAAATCCCTGTACATTTTTAAGATTGTGTGAGGAACTTTCATCTCCGAATACAATTTGTTGGTAAATTTTTATCTTTTTTTGAAAATAAGAAACAGTTAGGGGGGAGGAGGGGGAGGAGGGGGAGGGGGGGGGGTACAGAACATTGTACAGTATGTTCTAATGCTGCTTGTTCTGGTATTTTCTAGTAATGTGATTTGCAAACTACATAAGTTGTTTCAGTAGGCGAGTGTCTACTAAGAACATAAATGCAATTCAAATGTACAGTATATGTTTGAAGAGATACAGTACATAGCTTATGCATATGTAATGCTGATGGTCAACAGATGCATTGAAATCATCTCCATCTTATTAGCAGCCACATTTCATGCAAGGAAGAAGCTGATTTTCTGTTCCCCTCTAGATATTTCATGGTCTATTTTCCGCAGTAATTTTTTAAAAATAGGTTCTTTTTTATTAATTCATGTCTTTGACAAAAGCATACGTATCTGGACTGAGGCAATGCTAATGTATAACCTACATCTTCTCTACTGCTGTAATTGTTTGCCAGATGCACGTGGAAAAAGATTACCATTTATTCCAATTAACTAAATCTCCTCTTAATCCAACCCATGCAATTGAGTAGACAGGCGAATGTGAGTTTCCCAGATGCTTGACTGAGCTGATGCAGTCTGTGATTCCAGTAAGCATTACTCAGCAGGGGTGCCCATAGAACTCGTGTGAGTGTGGTTGAATCAAAGTGTATGCCTTTCCCTCTGTCCTTCACTCTCCATTTATTATGAGAGATACAACACTACTTTCCAGAGAACTGAAGCGTTTTGGCAATACTAATACGGTGCAATACTGACACAATTAAGGCAACACTATATAATTCCAAATGTAGTTACTCTGCAAATGAGCTGAAAGGGCAATTATGATTTTTTTAAGTAAGCTATCACTTAGCTGTTTGCTGGTCTGCTGAGTTTTAACAGTGAAATCATTCTAGAGCTACAGCAACTAAATATTATTGCAAAAATAATGGCAAGCTTGTGGTTTATACATCCCCGGCCATAGTAGCCGAGCCGAGCCACCGGGTCAAGGCCACGGAGGCCAATCCTCTCCGGCTCCCTGAGCTTCCGGCGTCACCCTGGCTCCTGTATAGCTTGTTTTCATATGACGTCACATCACTGCGTTGCCATGGCGCGAAATGCAGATGGAGGGCAGGAAGTGATTTGCTACATTTAGGAAGCACTATAACAAACTCAAAATGCCTATGTTTTGCGTCGTTTATGGTTGCTCAAATCGATCAAACCGAGAAACACGAGGAGTTTTTATCGTGTACCAAAAGTTGTTGTTCATAAGGGGGAAAAATACAAGAAATTGACCGAAAAACGCCGGCTTGCAAACCTACGTCTGCGGTCAGGAGGAGCCGAAACGGAAAATGCTCGTGTGTGCAGTGATCACCAACCTGGTCACCTGCCCGTTACCTGCCACTCCAGGGCGCCCACCCTCCCTCCCTGATTGGCATGAGGACGTGCCTTCCGGGAGGGGGAAGTTGTCATTTAATTTTGGTCTTGGTTTCATTTTCAAGGACTTTTAGTTTGCTTCCCTTTCTTCCCGCTCTTCATTTGTTGTCATATTAAGTATGTTACTAATTAGAGCACACCTGTTTTGTTTGTGGTTCGTTTGTCTGTGTATTTAAGACCTTCAGTTCTCTTCACTCTTCACTTTGTCTGTTGGGTTACACTTTATTTTAAGGTTTCATTATTATAGTGTATTTATATTTTTAAGTACTGAGTAATATTAAGCAACTACATGTATTTACTATAGGGTTAGGGTAGGATTAGGATTTAGTTGATGGTAAGTTGCATGTAATTATGCATAATTTACTGTTATTACTATGGTAAGTACATGTAACATATGTAACAAGGACACTGTAAAATAAAGTGTTACCGTCTGGTGTTGACTTTGTTTAAGTACACACTGGGACATTTGATTGTGTTGAAAGACTCCTTTTGTTTTGTTTTTTACTCAAGTAAATATCTTTATTTGAACTTAAATCATCCTTGTCTTCATCCTTGGTGAGAAAACCTGTGACAAGTAACCTGTATATTTTCAACCAAGACATAATCCACAACAAAGTAAAAAGCTTCTATCAGAATAAGTGTATTTTTAGTATCAATGATATACTTTTATAGTTATGTTTATATTTTGAAAAAAGATTTTTATATTATCTGTTTTATTTTAATTTATATTTATAATTTTGTCATTTTTATTAGTTTTAGTTTTCGGCTCTGTGGAGTGCTTGATTCTGATTGGTCAATCGCGGCATCCAGTGGTATGTTATTCTCGATAACAACCACTGAAAACTGATAACACAGGTTCATCCGGGTTACTGAAGTCAGCAGTACTATATGCTTGCTAGGAACGTTTTTTCCAAAAGTTTTGCTTTTGGTGAGCTAATGAAATATTAAACCTCAGTCAAATCAATATTTTGTGTACAATTATTTAATTATGCCATCCAGTATTATGGCCTCCCTCTCAGCAGCGGCTCCCATTTTGTGACTATTTTTTTGTGCACTATTGGATTATAGGATAACAAACAGGTAGGATTTTTAAAAAGTTTAATCTGAAATCAATATATTTGATCCCATTATTATTTATGTGGCGAAATTCTATGTAATAAGTGGTATGACTGTATACCGTATCCCTTAAATGTCCGTCTAGTTTGAACTTGCCGCGCTATCAACTGATCTATCTGCGGAAGCTTTGCGTTTAAAGAGCTAATAAAATATTTCGACTCAGATCAATATTTTGTGTCTAATTATTTACTTATGTGGCAAGTAGGCGTGTATTAAGCGGGATAATGTACATTCAGCCGGTTGTTATCTCAGAATAACCCCCCGACAGAGCGGTCTTGCATCAGCCTGAAGGGGGTTTATTCTGAGGTAACAACCGGCTGGATGTACATGATCCCTTACTTAATGTATTGACTAACATGAAATAAACAGAGCATTACATTTGTTACAGTATTTATTAATCTTTGTTAATGTTAGTTCATGTTAACTGAGTTAGTTAACTAATGTTAACTAATGAACTGAGTTAGTTAACTAATGTTAACTAATGAACCTAATTGTAGAGTCTTACCATTTCAGGTAAAGATAATGTAGGCAATATTTTTATAAACAATTTTTGTTATACCGGTTGAAACTCTCAACATCATCCTGATAGCAATCAATAATAGAAGTAGTTATTAAAACATGAACATATATCTTTAGTGGAAGTCTCAGGACCAAAAAATGTTTGTCCAATCAGTGCATTCGGTACGCACATCACACGTCATTAGCACGTTTCCCAAGGCTGTGCAGGCAGAGTAGTAGACAGACCGTCATCGGGCACCACAAACAAACAGCAGCTGCTTTTTACAGTTCCTCCTAAACCAAAACAAAGAGCTTATGCTGCTCTCACGCCATGTCATAACCGTAATTACGAGATGGCAACCCATGCCGTTCTACCCGGAGCTATTCACGTCCTCAGACTCGGATTTATGCATTTCTATCTGAACACTATCAACGCCGACATGATCTGTAGCAGTCAGTTGGTACAAACAAGAGCTCTCCAAGTTGTTTATGTTCATTTTTATTGTAATGTCATGTGCTTTGAGACTTAGGTTATGGTTAGGTTTTATAGATTAAAGGGTGTGGGTTGGTAGAATAAGTTAACATGTAGTTGCAAACTTAATTATAGTCAGTAGAATGTCAGTTGGGGAGCATCACAATAAAGAGTTAGCAGATATTAAACAGTCTACTAATACTTTGATCGGAATAGTATTAACAAAACCGTAATTAGCATTTAATAACATGAAGCGAAATGGCTTACTATTAGGCTAATATGTCAGGCTAGTCACCCTTTTATCCATGTTGTTTTAACTCTTTATGAACGATTTATAATTTGCATTTGTGAATGAATAATTTGGTATTAATAAAGCTCTTCATAAACCCGTGGGACATTACTACAAAGAGTGACTGTTTAATTTCCTTTCCAATGATTTAAGCAGTTAGGCAATAATTCAAGCAATTAATTACTATACTAAACATCTCTAACAGTGACAGTGATAGAGGAGTGGAAGCGAGAAGAACATAAAATCCAATTCAGAACAGCTGCCATTATGTGCGACTTTGTGTTATGTAAGACCTTCATTTCAAGGCCAAAGACTCAAGCTAATTAGAATCTGGCAAGCTGCCACATAATAAGCAAATGTTGTCATTTTTTGTAAAGCTTTTATCGAAAACTGACCATGGTTATAGATTTAAGTGAACTGATGCACAACCTCGAAACATGAAAGACCCTGTGAGACTGCATGTTTGGCCCTCGAGCTGTTTTATATCTGGAACTGATTTTCAAAAATATTTCTTTATCCATAAAAAAAAACTATGAAGCATGAATGGCACAGGCTGTTCTATTACAGAAAAATACATTGTGATTTGTATGGATGTAAATAAATTGAAAGCCCACATTTGCCTTAGGAGCATCATGGTCAGTTTTATCTGTTTTTTGATTGCCTTCTCTTAAAGAAAAAAGATGGATTATGAAGAGTCAATAATGGCAAGTCAATAATAGTGTACCTAAAATAAATAAAATTGGCAAAGAGACCTTGAATTGCTTATTTGAAAAAGCAAAAAAAAAAAAAAAACTAAAGTTTGTCTTGAAAAAAAGAAAAAGAAAAAGAAAAGCTGAACTGCAGAAGACCTCCGCTTGGATTCTGCCCGAAGAGACAGATGATGTGAAAGGGTCGATCAATAAGTCCAGACAATAGAGCATTCCGAGCTGGAAATTGAAAAGCAGGTCATTGTACACAGGAAACTATGGACTGCACCTTTAGAAAAATGGGAACATGTTCAGTTGAGAGACAGGGGGAAAAAATTGATTGTGACATGCAATTTGAGCCTTATATCGTCAGTTGAATAAAACCATATAAATGCATCAGTGTTGGGGAGTAAGGGGTCGTTCATACAGAATGTGAATGCTAGATGGGCAGAAAAAAAGCTGGATGGGCACTGGTGAAAGAGGTCTAAATACTAGAGAAAAACCATTCATGTGTGAATGGCTTAACTAACTTCAGTGAACTGTAGTGTTTTCGGCATGTCACAGAGATGCTGTGTGTTTGGATGTGAAAGCAAATCTCCTTTGTTTGGGCTTCCGAAAACGGATGAAATTAGGAATCAGTGAAGATAAATCAGTTAAGATTTATTTATAACACTGTTCCTGAGCAGTGAACATGAAATCTGTACAACACATTTTACAGAGCACAGCCTCCTAAACCTGGGAGAGAACAATGCAGGCTATACACAAAGGCTAATCCTGAAAAACTGGGAATTTCCCACTTTGCTTGGACAATCAGACATGGGCTTGAACCGATATGGTAAAACCATTGACATAATCAACTATTTGTGTTTACAACTGCTTTAGAAGCCTTGGAAGCTGAAGCTCGGCATTATAGTATCGGCTGTTACATTTCCGACATAGTGTTTGGCCAGTCACTATGCACTGGGTCAGCTGGCCAATCAGAGCACTATTATCTTTAACCTTTCAAAAGGGGATGCTTTTCAGTGCTCATAGTCTCCCACAAAGGGAGTTATTCTATCTAACAGAGAACACTGATCCAGACCTGCCCAAACACCTCTGGAAAAGTCCAGATATTATTTCCTCAAACGTTCACGTCACAATGTGACACATAATATGATGCCTGGCTAAAGACATACGCAAAGACAGAAGGTGAGGTTTCAGTGAAAATCACAAAATCGCTTTTGCTTTCAGAGGTTAAGATTTATTTATAAAGCTGTTACTGAGCAGTTAACCCAAAAGTTTGCTTGTGCACAGTGCATTTTACATAGGACAGCTTCATGAACCTGGGAAAGTACAATGCAGGCTATATACAAAGACTGTTCTCCACTGTGAAAGGTTCTGCTCAAGTCGTGGTTCCAAAGTTGGTTCCGATCGATTGGCTTGATCATCCGCATCAGCAAAATCTGACTCTGGCTTGAACTGATATGGAAAAACCTACAACATTATTATTTACTGTGTGTTTACAAATGCTTTAATTAGAAGGTGTTTGGCCAATCACAATTACCGCACTGGATCAGCTGGCCAATCAGTGTATTCTGAGCTTTTCAGAAGGAGGGGCTTTGTAGAAATCAGCGTGAGAGGAACCGAGGAGCTGCAATTATGTAATGTGAAATATTATGGGAAAAATTTGGAAATGATCGGATCGTTGTTGTTTGCTCATTGCTGCGATCAACATTATCAGATTTTATTTCATGGTGACTTTAAAACTGCTTAAAAAAAAAAAAAAAAAACTTGCAGTGTAAACAACTACTTTTTAAATGGGCAGCATATAAGTAGTTTAACTACTTGAGGCGTGGCTTGTAGATGTGTGAATTATGCTTTTAAAGTAGCTTCCCCAGTTTTCAAATGCTTACAATCATTGGTCAGATAAACAAACAGTCCTGCCCTAAACTTGACCCACAAATTGAGCCAAAGTTGCTATGTCGGAATAGTTGCGACCCTCAAACAACGGTCTATACTTGTGGAGAACTATCTGTTAACATTCCCATTCATCTCAATGGCAGTTTCTTGGCTGGTGAATGCAGACCTGGACGTGACCAGCATGCTGCCATCTTTCTGTCTGATCACTTTATATTAGACCTCTTCACAGCAGACAGAAAAAACAAGTCTGTTTTATGCTGTTAAGAGCACTCAAAATATATTTTGTGTTTCGGTATTATTTATTCCAAGGCAATTGTTGGCTGATTAGAAGACAGAATATAAACATTGCTAAGAGATGATCTGACCATTTCCCCTAGTAATAAACACCCTGCATTCAGCCCTTTGGACTCCTCTGAGGTCTTGATGATTCAGTTTAACAGAATAATGCAGTTAGTGTTATGACGTAGGTAACCTGGGGCATAACACTTCCAATCTGCACACATCTCTGAGATGGAGAACGGCTGACCTGATACAAGCCTGTTTATTGTTCCTGAAGCACATCAATCTCCCTAAATTGAGCTAAAATCAAAGAAAAACTGTCAAGGCACAAAAAACGTCTTCAGAGTGACAGGGAATTACAGCAAATGATGCCATTTCAGTGGGAAAATAGTCTTGAAGATGAATCTGCTACAAACAGGGCTAAAAACAGAAAGCACAGCTGATTAGTGATTAATAACTTTAATCTGATGTGAAATGGATTTAGTTTAGATATTAAAGCACCTTCAGTGGATTCAGATCAATCTGTATGACACAAATTACTAATTTCTAAACCTCTGTATTTCAAAATTGTATTGAAATTGTACTAATTTGAGGTTTTCCTACTTCTGATTTTTTTTATTATTATTAATAATAATTTAACGGATTTAAGTCACAAGTTCTTCAAGGTACACTCAGTATTTTTTTTCTGATTAAATTAAAATATAGTTAAATTAAAATATTCAAGGCTTGTCATTAACAACCACCAACCTGCCAAATTTGGGTGGATTTAAGCATTGGCGTGTAACGCTGTCACTCCTATAGCCACTTTGGCGGGTTGAATTTTGTATATAATATATACATTTTTCAATTATAGTCTTTTTAAAAGCATCTGAAATTATAAACTAAGTGCAATGTAGTGTTGTCAAAAATATAGATTTTTCGATACGGAAATATCTGAAACGTTTCCAAAAATTATTTTCCACAGAATAGATACATGACTTTCTTGATCTCTCAAACAGCAAATTGACACACAAACCTGCCTACCCCCACTCACTCTTTTCATTTGCTCTGGATTAATATTGATGGTGTTACAGGGCTTGAATTTTGGAGGTGGATTGCGAGTATTGCGCATAACTTTTGCTCAAACAAAAAGTGCACACACATAAAGCCACCTCTCAGTACTAAATTGAGCTCTTTTATGCTGTTTATTGCACTTAAACAGCCAAATACACACAAAATAATGTCAAAATGCTGGTCCTGGCAAGTATTCACGTAAACACAATCAGTTATGTTTTTAAGTGAACGTAAACAGTTGAGAAAGAAATCACGTGTAACAGTATAATGTGTCCGTGCATCAGGTCTTAGGGGCAGAGCACATCACAGTGCGTGTCTTTGCGTCTAAAAACTCGAGATGAGCTTTTGAGACATGATGCAATAGCCAAATAGCAGAATAGATAGCTATTTTGACATGGAACACACTGGCTATGGCATTTGACCTTGATAAAAACTGTGTTGCTGCTCAGAGACTTGCCATGCCAACTTGTTTCTGTAAACAAAAGCTCTTAAAAGCTTGCCCAACCTCAGGGGTCTTCTGATTGGTCCACTGTTTTGGAACTGACAATGACGTTGACCAGTGACATATGACCAGTCCATAGTATTCGGGTCTTGCGACAGTCTAGTGCGTGCTTACATAGAAAAACAATAGAAAAGTAGCGCATTGGAATAAAAAAATGTGTTTCACGAGTTCACACTTACAAATAAGTAATAGAATAAATGGTATGCATATTTGGCATGCTGTCCGAGGAGAGGGCTCCGGGCTTGGTATTTGGCCCAAACCCAGAGTACTCCCCCCGTATTCCTGACTGTGGAATGAACAAGCCAAGAGTAAGGTGTCGGGGTGGTGGAGGGTTGCTGAAAAACTGTCAAGGAATGTGGGTGAGTCTACTGAGTGCCTTTATGCTTCCTCTCACGCTGATGGGATAGTCATGATGATTGTTGATGACAAGTTAATTGGATTGATTATTTGAATGTGCTCCTCCTGAACTTAATGAAACATTATTCTGTGTGAATGGCCATTTAAAGTGACATCAGCCTAATATACCTGCTGCCAAATTATTAGATAATATAAAAAATATCTATATGCCAGTTTTTCTCCATGGGGTCGATGTCAAAATTGCGGCCAGTAAAAATGTTGAGTGGCTAGTAACTAGTCTAAGTCTAGCTTATATTTAGAAAGTATTCATATATGCAAGATATGAGAAATGCTCACAAAACATTGCTTTGTAAGCACATTGTTTACATTTGGAATGATTAATCTTTACAGCACTAATTGTTAATACCGTGTATCAAGAACAAAAAGTCCTAAAATAGAAGCTGCTTGAATACAATTAGTCATTCAGTCAGTACAATTTAGGAAGCTTTCTCAACACCAATTTATCAGCTGGCTTGGTGCAGATAGAACTACCGGAGAAAGAATGGACCAGTCATTGTGGGTTTTGAAAATACATGCCCTGCAAGAAAAGGTAGCATGATAAGGAAATGAGCAATCCTTTCTTTCCATGTTGTTTTGTTGGAGCTGAAATGAACTGGGACTTGGAGCAGGTCTCAGTCCCCCAAATGATACAAAGCCCCTCCAATATGTGCAGTGTGCAAGCGATGTTTTATAAAGGTCTGGGCGGAAAGCCAGTGTGTCTGTGTTTAACAGCCATAAGCATGTGTTTGCTTTGTGTCTATGGCCATGCTGCAGGTCTGGAGAAATCATTCACAGCTGCCTCTAATGGCCCAGAAGAGGATTTTGGCAGGTTAAGATCTGGCTTCATTTGTGGCCGACAAATTTCACCACATGGAAAATAATTTTTTTAAAAAGCAATAAGAACAAAATGGCCAGTCTGTGAGAGAAATGGTTGAATCAAATCATTTCTAAATCAGATTTTAATATGGTTAAAAGAAATTACATATTATTGTTGAATAAATTACATATAATTATTGACAGCATAATAACTGAAACAAACTTCAAGATATTACGATTAGCCAATATATTGGTGATTAACCATGCACTCCCTGAGTGATTACAGACTCCATTTCCCAGCATGCATCTCCCTGGACTGATTACACCATACACCTGCATTGGGACTGATTGCGAACACATCTGCATCTCATTCACACACACACACACACATGTAAAACCACTTCCACGCTTTACACCAGTGCGAAGTCTTGATTTGCCTGGTCGTCATTTTTGAGCGTTTCCCGTGGATCGTTTTATTACCTTCACCACCGGACCAGTCCAGAGCTTTCACCACTGGTCCCGTCAAGTCCAGAGCGTTCACCGCTGGTCCCGTCCAGTCCAGTATCTTCACCACTGGTCCCGTCCAGTCCAGAGCGTTCACCGCTGGTCCCGTCCAGTCCAGTATCTTCACTACTGGTCCCGTCCAGTCCAGAGCCTTCACCACTGGTCCCGTCAAGTCCAGAGCATTCACCGCTGGTCCCGTCCAGTCCAGTATCTTCACCACTGGTCCCGTCCAGTCCAGAGCCTTCACCGCTGGTCACGTCCAGCCCAGAGCCTGCGCTCCACGTCAACCCTGCCGAGCCTGTGCTCCACGTCAGCATCCATGTTGCATGCTTAGTTAGTATAATAATCTGATGTTTAGTTAAAGTAATATGTTTGTTACATTAATAAGATAGAACGAATGCTTGTTACTTTAAGTGTTGGGAACGGAAGTGAAGTGAAGACTTGAATGTTTTACACACAGTTCGGAGATGTGAACGAGAAAACAGAAACAATAAAGAAGTGAAGTAAGCTCAAGTACGAGTCGTATTTACAGACATAACATCCGCAGCTTCAGTTTCCACCGTGTTGTTATTATAAGCGCTTTCATGCTCTCTTCTCTTCACCCCAACATTTAAAACACACTTTGTGTAACTGTGTGTATTTTGATTAAATGAGTATGTGGTCAATTTCACTGCATGTTTTAGAGGCCACGTTTACACTTGGCATTAACATGCGACCTGTATCCAGATGTTGTCCACATACACATTGAAAAGACAAGTGTAAACGTGCTTCTGATTGGAATGTTATCCAATCAGCATGTCCAGGTTCGGAGATAGTCGAGGACGCAATGTGATCGGATCTCAGTGTAATGTTAACACCTAGCCCACTTCAGGCGCTGCCAAGCCAGGTGGCAAGCAACAGCGAAAGCGTTCCTGAGTGGGGCACCCAGGGATGGAGGAATGCTCTTAGGAGATGGTCACCGATCCACTTTCTTCACTCGGAGGAGGGCCGGGTGAAGTTTTAGTTTTTTTGTGTGTGTCTGTTCCGCAGCTGGCTCCCAAAAAAGTGGAGCGAGCGGTACCCACATATTCAAAGAAAGAGCAATTTCTCTGTTTCTGGTCCCCAAGAAGGCTAGTCTGGCGGTGTGTGACCTTACAAAGCCTGGCACCCTTCAGCCTCCTCTTGTTCGCCAGCCAGCAACTGGATGCTGTTCGAGGACCCGGTCATCTGCCTTCTCAGGTATGCCATGCTGCTCAGTGGAGTCAGGTATACATTCCCCAGTGAGCTTTCCTGCACACAACTGTGCTAAAGTCAGGGAGGAGATGGAGCAGATCTTGACCTTGGAGAGTTCCAGGTCTGATTCTAAAAAGAACGGGATGCGGAGGTTCTGGTTACTACAAAAATTTTTATGCCGTAAAGACCATCACTTCTGTGATCCCCCTCTCAAAATGAGGCACGCTCCCCCTTAGAAGTGGAACCTATTCGTTGAATTGAGTCTTCTCTCCGTGAGGAGATCCCAAAGGTGTTCGATCACTTCAATGCTTCTTTCCTGCTAATGGGTTGAAGTGACGGCTGTCTCCTCCACCTCAAAATGTTGTTGCCTCTGTATTGCCGCACATCATGATGCAGTGGATACAAATCCGTGGGAAGCACGACTTGATCGTCAGGTTCCTGAGGGGACCAAGGAGACTGAATCCGCCTCTTGGGACTTATCTCTAGTGCTACTGCACTGCAGAGACCTCCCTCCCCAACAGTTCTCCTGCCTGCTTGGTCTCTATCTAGAGGGTAGGGACTTGCACACATTTTCAGTCAACGGATCGTGCATGGAATTCGGGCCAGCTAACTCTCAGGAAATCTGAGACCCCGGCCTGGATATGTGCCCAAGGTTCCTACCTCTCCTACGGGACCAGGTGCTGAGCTTGCAAGCTTGCAAGGCAGACCCAGCCCTGTCTTTTCTCTGTCCGTCCGCTCCATTACGGTTATACGTGCTCAGAATGCATAGCCTGAACCTCAGACCAGCTCTTGTCTGTTACGGAGACCAGCAGAAGGGAAGACTTTTTCCCAAGCAGAAGTTGGCCCACTACATGTGGTTGCCTTCATCTTGGTGAGAGAGTTTTCCCAAGATGCACGTGCCCACCTGGGTGGTGAGCTCCTCCTAAGTGAGAGTATTGTTCCCTCCTAGGCTGAACAGATGTTAAATTGAGTTGGGGGCTGGGCGACACCTATCATGTTCGCTAGAGAACTAGCCTATGCATCGGACTGCTGCTTCCCGTGGGCTCCCTTCACATGAAGCCAGTTTCACTGTAAGCCCAGTTCGAAGTGTCGGGTTGCTGCGCCATTCCCCTGCTATGAACTGGATACGTGCGTAATTTTTTCTCCATTAGAGTTCACCTTATTAGCCGAACCCTGTCGAGTTCCTCCATACCCTTCAGCAACAGACGTGGCGTAACGTCAGAAGCAAGGCCTATCACTCGTATGCACTGGTGGAACCTGTGTTAGTACAACAGAAAACCCGGAGTGGATCACAGTGTCCTACGGCCTTGTAATAAACTGGACCTCAAAACTTCCATAACTATTGAACAATTTAATGTGCAGTCATTGTCAAATAAATCTGGACTTATACACGATCACATTTTGGACAAAGGGATAGATATTCTCTGCCTAAGTGAGACCTGGTAGCAGCCTGATGTCTATTTCTCTCTTAATGAGGCCTGCCCACCTGGGTATTGCTACCTTTCTAAGCCCCGCACAACTGGCCAGGGTGGGGGGCTTGCTGTAATACATCGCAGCAATCTGGTGCTATCACCCGTGGCCATTCCCAATATGGACACATTTGAAAGTCTTGTTTTTAATTGTAAACATCCGTTTTCTGCGACAATAGCTCTTATTTATCGTCCCCCTAAACCACATTCAACATTCATCTCTGATATACACAGTTTTCTTATTTCCCTTTGTACAATATACTCCAACATTTTGGTTATTGATGACTTTAATGTGCATATGGACTCCCAGATTTGCCGACTGGCATCTGATTTCAAATACACATTGGACTGTATTAATCTCCATAAGCTTGTTGATGTTCCTACACATACTAAAGGCCATATACTGGATTTAGTGATTACTGACTCTCTTACAGTTACTGGCCTTGAGGTGTATGATGTTGGTGTCTCTGACCATCTGGCAACATTATTCAAAATTCCACTGTGATTTTCTTTTCATAAACCAAAACGTAAGATGATTTTTCAAAATATCAAAAACATCGACTTCATCACTTTTAGTCAGGAGTTACATCTTCTCTCCCCTTCCCCAGATTTATCAATGGATGAACTTGTGAATTTTTACAACACCAGTCTTAGCTCCATTCTGGACAGTCATGCCCCAGTTAAAAGCCGGACTGTCACTTTCTCTAGGTCCGCACCCTGGTTCACAGGAGAACTTAGAGAGATGAAGCAGTCTAGTCGTGTCCTGGAACGGACCTATAAAAAATCTGGCTTGATGGTGCATAAATTGGCCTATCGAGAGCATCGTAGGGCCTATGCTAGAGCTCTCTCAAAGGCTAGGTCACAGCATTATTCCATGCTGATTAACAACAATACAGGTTATAACAACCCCAGATTCTTTGCACTGGTTAAGCTATATTTCAAAAAGGGGTACTTTTGTGTGTTATGCTCAATTAGTCTTCGTTGGAAAAGATCTAAAATAAACTTTTCCACAAACAAATGCAGTGTTTCTTTTCTAAATATATGTAAAGCTTTTACTCATTCATTATCCCACAAACCCAATATATCACAAAACATACATTCGTATACAGAGCTCAATTTCATTGTTTTGGGTCATGCACAAGTACAGGCATGTGGGTATATCGCAATGTCCAACCCAGTCCTCTGAGTTCACAAAGTCCAATAGCTCAGAAAATGAAAGCGGTAAGTCTTATCTGTAATTTGAACATAGGTGCAAAGGTGGTTAGTGATGACGTAGGAGGCTGTCCATTGCTTAGTTGTTTGGTGAGGCGTTAGTTTTCTCATCAAACGAATCAGAAAAGTGCTTCAGTAGTATAAACATGGTGTTTGGTCAGAACCGCTTAGCAGTATCCACAGCTGATGAGCAATAGATACATCCCAAACCAATCCTCTACAAGAAAAACATCAAACATATCAATTACACTAAATAGATTCCCCATCAGTTCACCCAAACATTTTGCACCAACAATTCAACTTACGTTTGAGCAGGAAACAAACAGTTTCTCAAACAGGATTGGAAAATAGTTAGCAAACCACCACGAGGCAGCATCAAACATAACTTAGCACTTACTCTATTGCTTCCTGTTTTATCCCATACAATGTGCCCTCTTATATCCTCCTAGTGGCTAGGAAGAAAATAACACCCACCATTGGAATGAAAGAAACCCTGTGACAGGCGGTGACTGTTACAAGGTGACTCCAAAAAATTGTTCTCCACAGTTAACCACCTTTTCAAACCACAGACTCCATCATTTTACAGCTATACCGACTCAAACTGCATTAAATTTATGAACTTTTTCACTTCCAAAATAGACTGTATCCATTCATCTCTCTCTCCTCTCACTTGTCCCACTCCTGATACCCCTACAGTACTGATCACGCAAAAATTGTCAAATTTTTCGCCTACAACGCAGCAGGAGGTCGAGATTATTATCCGTAAATCTAAATCATCCACTTGCTCTCTTGATCCCCTTCCCACCGTTCTGCTCAAAACCCACCATTCTTCAATTAGTCCTCTTATAACTAAATTGATAAATCTTTCACTGAAAACAGGAAATGTTCAAATAGCTCTAAAAACAGCTATTATTAAACCTCTTCTTAAAAAACCCACCCTAGATCCTGAACTTCTGTCAAATTACAGACCTATCTCTAACCTCTCATTCATCTCAAAAGTGCTAGAAAATGTGGTATCCTCCCAGCTTCATACCCATCTCAGTTCCAAAGGTTTGTACGATAAATATCAGTCTGGTTTTCGCTCTCAATACAGCACAGAGACAGCCCTCCTCAGAGTGACTAGTGACCTCTGCTTATCCTCCTCGACCTCTCTGCTGCGTTTGATACTGTTGATCATCTTATCCTCCTTCACAGACTTCAGCACTATATTGGTCTCTCCGACACTTCCCTACAATGGTTTCGCTCCTATCTTACAGATAGGACTGAGTGTGTAGCCTTGGGGGAGGCAAAATCCTCACCTCACATTGTCACCTGTGGGGTCCCCCAGGGTTCCGTACTCGGTCCAACCCTTTTTACTATTTACACGCTTCCCCTTGGTCGTGTCGTCAGCAGGCATGGAATTCACTACCATTGCTATGCTGACGACACACAACTTTATCTTCATATCACTCCCTCCGGTTCCCACTCTGCAGTAATTTCCCGCCTCACATCCTGCCTGGAGGAGATCGGGGCATGGATGAATAAAAATTTTCTGCAGCTGAATGGCTCTAAAACAGAAGCCATCCAAATTGGAACGCCTCACCAATTACGTTCGTCACCTATCACACTTGTTTCTTTTCTTGGCAATACTATTTCCCTCTCTCCCTCCGTTACTAACCTTGGGGTCAAGTTTGACCCATACCTTTCTTTTGACAATCATGTCACCTCAATTTGTAAGACCTCGTTTTTTCACCTCCGTAATATTTCCAAACTGCGTTCCTCTCTTTCCTTCCCAGCTGCAGAGAAGCTCGTCCATGCCTTTGTCTCCTCCAGGCTGGATTACTGTAACGCACTCCTTTGGGGAATCCCTGGTAGGAGCCTCCAAAAGCTCCAGTTTGTGCAGAATAGTGCTGCCAGGGTCCTAATGAGGGTGCGGAAACATGAGCACATCACCCCTATCCTAAAATCCCTTCACTGGCTCCCTGTTTATTTTCGCATAGAATATAAGATCATCTTGCACACTCACTACTGTATGCATGGTGCGGCCCCCACATACCTCACTGATCTCATTTCCCTACACACCTCCACCCGGACCAGAGCAGGCAAACGGCATCTCCTGGTTACACCTAGGACACGGCTTAAGACTATGGGCAACAGGGCTTTTAAAGCATCCGCCCCTCGTCTATGGAATGCCCTTCCAGAACAACTCAGAGCTCCCAAGACTACGGATGTTTTTAAAAAAGAGCTGAATACTTATCTTTTTAGAAAAGCGTATTTTTAAGTATTTTAATTAGTGCTGTCAAACGATTAAAATATTTAATCGCGATTAATCGCATTAATGTCATAGTTAACTCGCGATTAATCGCATTTAATCGCACATTTTTATCTATTCTAAATGTCTCTTGATTTCTTTTTGTCCCATTATTTTTTCTCATTTTAATGCTCTTATCAACATGGAAAAGTGGATCGGCTTGCTTTGTGCAAATGTTTTTTATTGAAAACAATATTGGCATATATACTGTTCAATTTCACACTAAAACATTCTCACTTGGAGCAAATAATCTCTCACACAATGTAACACTGTCCATCAATAAAAGGGTGAAAGAAATACTGACGAGGTCCTGATATTGACGAGGGGGCGGAGAATTCGCATCAGCTGTGTGTGTGTGTGTGTGTGTGTGTGTGTGTGTGCTTGGCCATCATCAAGTGGTATTTCAGACTGGACGTGCTGCGATGATGATAGCTCAGTTCACAACGACAAAACACACAGATCACTTTGGTCTTGTCAATGGAACCATTTGGCAACTTTTTAAAAGTAAACTTTCAATTCAGAATCTTATTGGCATCCATTTCGGCGTCTCGCGCTCGTCATCCACTCAAAACTGGACGTTTTGAACGTTCCTATAACATTCAGAAATAACGTTTTATAACTTAATGGGAACGTTATGAAAACGTTCTTATAACCTAAAATTGTTAGCTGGGGAAGAGGAGAGATTCACGATTGCACTGACTGAACACGTTTTAAGTGCAGGCATATTCTCTGAGCGAGCCCAGAGAAAATTCTTACAAGAGCAGCGTGTATCTGAGAGCGCGCGAGGCGCGACTCGAGCAGAGAGATTCGCACTAGCGCATCCGGCTCGCAAGCCCAAACAAGTGTGTGCGGCGTGCCTGTTGTTTTGTTTCCGGTCTAGCTAGATCCGCTTGCGCTTTCAAAACGTCCTCGCGCGGCGCAAGCCATTGAAATGAATGGGTTTCATAGCGCAGCGCCGCGCATGCCGCGTCCTGGTGCAAAAGCATGTGAAAAAAAACGACAAAGTTTGCTAGGCCAAAAAGACCGTTAATCGCGCGATAAAAAAAATTAACGCCGTTAAAATGGGTTTGCGTTAACGCCGTTAATAACGCGTTTAACTGACAGCCCTAATTTTAATGTATTTTTAAGTGTCTGCGTATTGGTTTTTATTTTATTGTTCTGTTTTGTTATTTTATTTTTTAGATTTTTTTTGTAAGCACTATGAGATTTTATGTCAAATGTATAGTGCATTATAAATAAAATGTATTATTATTATCATAGGCTGGGTCCATATGCTGTGATCCTTACGGTGATCCCATATGTGTAGTCTTCCACGGTATGGCTCCCTACGTTGAGCCCGTGTCTTATCTGTCCGGTTGAGTCTCCCCCTGTCATAGGATGGACCCAACCCAGTGCATTCCATATGTTGTACTGCCCAGTCTTCCGCCCAGTCCATATGTGTATTCTCTACGTTACCTCCCTTCGGGCAGGATGTGGCTTCCGCAGCATCCCTTCCTTCCATTGATAGGGCATGCTTCCCAGTGGTCCTGTGGAACAGCAGTGACTTCCCTGGCCTAAGCTATGTCCCATCTCCGCCTCAAATAATGCGGGGGGATCAGGAAGCTTCTGTCTAGGCGCTGGAAGGTGGCAGCATTAGTGGTGTTTTAATTGGGATCACAATCAGTCGACATGTCGAACATGAGTGACTGAAAGGGAACGTCTCAGTTACATATTTAACCCGCGTTCCCTGAAGGAGGGAACAGAGATGTAGTCCCATCGCCACTATTGCTGGACCACCGCTGCGAAAAAAGCAACTAGTGTGTGCATCCAGGTCCGTATTTATACCCGCGCCGCGGGAGCACGCCAATTCCATTGGCTCATTTCAATAGTACATGAAGATGACTGGCTCCCTGGAGGGATCCCAATCAGTCGACACGTTGTTTCAGGGAACGAGGGTTACATACGTAACCGAGACATTCCTCTTTCGCTGCTCTGTTTAGTTTAGGTTTCTGATTATGACATGTTTGTTTCTGTGGTTAATTATAATTAGCTGTATCTTATTTAGTTCCTGATTATCCCCTGCATATATTCTCCCTGATTTGTTTAGTCCTTAGTCGGTAATTGTTATAAGCAATGCTGTGTTACTCCAGTGTTCTGTATTAAGGTCTTTTCAGGTCTCCCTGTATTTTTTGCTGAAATAAAAGCTTGCTCTTGCAGAGTTATGTGAAGTAAAATGTATTTACGTATTAATTTTTTTAACAATAATAGTAATAATAATAATTTGTATAATTTAGATTTTTAATCACACTTAGGGCTATCAGTCCTAAGGAATCTCAGACAGCAGACTTTCAGTTAATTAACAAGAAAATACTTTGTCTATGGTCAAAAGTAAATAAGTAGCCTATTTAGATAATGTTAAAATTTCAATGTTATGGCAATTTTTCCATGTGGTCTCGAAAATGTTGTTAAATATCAATATTTTTCAAGGCATTGAAGGTATAAATTCTAGTATCATGACAAAACTACATTGCATCTCTCTTTTAACCTCATGGGCTTCTTTTACTACATTGTCCAACCTTCTCTGGCATCCAGGCCCGGCTGCAGGATGAAATGACTGAGGGGGCATGTGAAATTGTTAAGGGGGCTTAACTTTATACCATCAATGAACAATACACACTGAGAACTCGTTTTGGAACAAAATGCAGCGCTCCCTAAAACACTCCATATCCAACTGCACAGGTAACCGCGTAATAAAAAGATAAGCCGTAGGCCCCGGGGTGGGCGATATGGCAAAAATATCATATCACGATTTTATTCAGGAAAATCATGATTTTATCACGATTTTCTTTCATGTTGGTTTTACTATTTTGCAAGTGACTGCATTACAGCCAAACTAATTCCCCAGTTTTAAAAACAAAGCCTTTCAAGGTAACAAAATATGAAATAAAAAAAGAATGACAGACCAAAGTGGCGCAAATAAAAATAGGCTACACAACATAATATAGGCCTACAAATTAAATAAACAGGGATTTATTTTTTTCAGTTACAGTAGGTGTTTAACACATTCAAGTAAGAAATTAAGTGATCAAATATAAAGATAAAACACTACATACATCTACAACTACTTTTAAAGTTCTCAGTTCTCAGTCTTGTTGTTGTATTAACATTAAAGGATTAATTCCCCCCAAAATGAAAATCGTCATTATTTATTCTCCTAAGTTGTTTAAACCTGAATAAGTTTCTTTCTTCTGTTGAAAATAATTAATTCCCCCCAAAATGAAAATCGTCATTATTTATTCTCCTAAGTTGTTTAAACCTGAATAAGTTTCTTTCTTCTGTTGAAAATAAAAGTTATTTTGAAAAATGTGGGTAATCAAACAGTTGCTGGTCCCTACTGACTTCTATAGAATATTTTTTCCTATGGAAGTCAATGGGGACCAGCAACCGTTTGGATAGCCCCATTTTTCAAAATATATTCTTTCTTCTTTTTTTTTTTCAGCACAAAAAATAAATGAATACAGGATTGCAACAACAACATTAGAGTGAGTGAATAATGACAGACATTTTTATTGTTGGGTGAACTATCCCTTTAAGGACAAGCGGCAGCATGTTTACTTTTGGGCTACTGTCACTTTAAGACCTGCACGCATCTAATGGACACGCATATGTCACGCACTCTATTTTCTCTCAAATGTGTGGTTTCACGTTAGACATAAGTGTTTATGTAAACCTTGTTTGTATTTGACAGTATATTAGCGCAATAAGACTTGATAGATAACTTAGTCTAGTAATCAGGCGCTGTTTGACGGTTTAGTGTGTGTGCTTCGGGTACGCGCTCAGCAAAGCGCATGTTAGTTAGATCCGCGCAACAGCACGCGAATGAAATGTTTAACCGGCAAAGATTTAATGCACAGGCAGATAATGAACGTTTATGAACTGCAGTGTCCCGTGAGTGTTACTGTACCACTGCGTTAACATGTGATGTGATTGTGAATATACATCACGTCTCTGGCTCAGCGCCTGCTCGCGAATGCACAGTTTGAATCTGGCAGTGATGTCACGTCACTGAACATTTACAGAAATAAAAATCCCGTACCGCTCAAACGGTTAAATATTTCGTTTGAAACCATGAATACAAAAATGAAACTGAGGGGGCACAAATCAGATCTGAGGGGGCAATGCCCCCTTTTGCCCCCTCGTGGCGACGGGCCTGCTGGCATCCCTGTTCATTCAAACTACAGATCTCTTATGGAACAAAGATATATGGGAATACACTGCAAAATATAATGCGATATATTACATAATACATTTCCATATATGGGAAACTAGTGCTTATATTTTTCAATAAACTGCAATATATGCATTGACCATGTATGGCTATATATTAATACATATAAAATATTTATAAATGAAGATAAAAATAGCATTAGGGTCATTCTACGAAAATGGTGGCTTTCCTGTCCCGGGCTTAACCACCAGGAAAAACACTTAAAAGTGTCAGATAACAACACAAAATATCTGTTTTTTTTTTTGTTTTAATTTAAGTGTTTTATTGTTAATAAAACATATGTAGGACAGTTATATTGAAAAGCAATTTTTTTATATATTGTAGAATACGGTCAGTACCATGAAATTGGCTTGTCCCTCGGGTCAGGAGTCATTGTTTAGTGACATATTTTGAGTTGAAAAATATATTTTTCTCCCCCTTTAAATGTCATAATACAAATGAAAGTAGTATAGTTATTTAGTGGATTACTTAAAGAACTAAAATATCAACTAAATATTATAAATAATTTACAGGGAATACCTGTCCCTCAATTTCATGTCACTGGTGTTACAATTTATAAAAAACATCACTTTGAAAAAAGGCAACATCCTTGCCAACTTCTTCCTGGGTCAAAGGTTCATTGGAGCAGGGCTGTTTTAAAAAGCACATGGTGAGTGTTCACTCTCTCTTCATCTTTTAGCAATTTGATAAATAATTTGATAATTTCATGCGAGGACTTAAGATCAGCGTCACTGGTGTTCTACAGTTTATAGTAAGGGGAAAGGAAATTTGATTAAAATAATTTTTCAAATTGCAAGATTAAGTGATTTATTTACAATTTAAGAAGTGTAGTTTGAGCTACTGTGGCCGCTATCTTAGATATCCCATCTTGTCTGCAGATTTGTCACTGGTGTTATCGTCACTGGTGTTACTGTTGCTGCTGGTAACACCAGTGACATGACGATTACACCAGTGACAATCAATAACACCACTAACATTTTTCTCAACATAAGATTTCATAAAAGCCTCAACAATGATATTAATAAAGACTTATTAGCATTTTATTACTGTTTCAATATTGTACAAACATAATATGGCTTTCCTTTTGACAGGTGGTGAAATTAAGTGCTGCTGAAAAGCAAAAACTCTACAGACAGTGCAGGGACGCTGACCCAGACCGCAGAGATTTTATGAAATCTGAAATTATTTGTAATGTAAAAGATTACTGATAAATGGATAAAAATTTGTTTGAAATAATCTTAAGTTATGTCATTGGTTTCACATTGCGTCACTGGTGTTACTGCATGGCATGTGTTCTGGCATCAGAGTTGCCCAGTTTCTAGATTATGGATTTTGTATCTACCTAACTGTTGCTGCATTAATTAGTAAGCATTTTAAGGATATGATCCTTACATTTTTATCACTCAACCTCAATTATTTCTAATGTTACAACAAAAAACACAATGGTAGAAATAAAAAATGTCACACAATAGAACTTTACACATACCTGTTTAAAGTAAATTATTACTAATCAAGACAATTTCTTAATATTACATTAATCTTTTCTGTCTTTGATTATGTATGAAAATTAAATAGTCAAATTACATTCTGGAAAGCCTGAATTGTCAGCTAAAATACAGGTAACACCAGTGACAAAAAGGCAGCACAATCTATTTTTAATGTAATGTAGTAAAAATATCAAAATACATTAAGCTGTCATTTAAGTTGATTTATAATGTTAAGGGACTGTTCGTTATTTATTTAAGGGGCCACAGGAGGGGTTTTGAGATCTGTAGTCAAAAAAGACTTGACCCTCCCTTCCCCAGTAATAATTTTTTCTATGACCCTCCAAAATGATTGTGAAAAAAGGCATGATCCTCCCCGATAATTTATTGATTAGCCATTGTTTTTTATTTTAGGGGTTTTAGGGTTTTGGTGCTGATGCTGTGGTGACACGCTCATGTAACATAAGTGTGGCGCTGCCAATAAAGCACCTACAAGCTGTCACAAAGAACCGGTAAAATGATTATGAATATGCCAAATATAGCAAGGAGACATTTTAATTGTTTATTAATAAACAAGGGTTTTCTGTGTCAGTCTGTCGGCTGCAAAGATGAAGTTGACGATGCTGACTCGCGATCTTCGCAGTGAACGCGCCAGAGAGAATTGCATATTTCATACGGAGAGAGCAGTCTATTTTCTTTCGTTTTGAAATGTTCTGTTTAAAAGTAGACATAAAGCTTTCTATATATTTCTCAGGTCCATGAGGCAAGTCTATATAGCCTACGCTGAGTTTCGGTTCATTTATGAGACGATCGAGAGTCCAGTTCACGCGCCGGCGCCTCCGTGATGATCTATATTAATTACTTCTTATTTATTAAATCCGGGCAATTGGTTGATGAAACATTGATTAAAATTAAGATACAATTAATAAAAAACGAAATTCACTTTAAAGAAAGGCTTTGTTCTTTCTGTTTGAGGTCTCTGTGAAAGTTTTAAAGTCGCTTTCAGAGCGGTCATGACATGTCCGTAACAGAGAACTGTCACAACATTGTTTTTTCCCTCATAAATGCGAACACGAAAAATAAAATAAAAATAATATTTTATGTTCTGTGGAGGCCGACCCTTCTTCATCCGTTTAGTATTACTTTTGTTTTGCGCAGTGTAATTCATAGAATTAGGCTACTAAAAATACTATTTTTCCACCTAAAAGTTAAAGATTGTTTGTGTCATGTCACATGTGTATTTCGTTCATTTTAAATATAAAACGCATGTGTAGACTGATAATTTTCTAATGTCTAGACTCCTTTATTAAGCGGAGACGTTTCAGTAATGCATTTTCTGAGAATTTATATTTCAAGTTTTGACTGCAAATGTCACATCCATAACGCTGGAATTGCCCAATTTTAAAGAATTTATCCTCAACTAGTTTTTTTTGGGTGTTGGTCTACGTATTTTATTATGTTAACTTCAAATAATAGCCTAATAGTAATTTTTAAATGTAACCCACGTCTTAAGGCCCGTACACACCGGGACGAATATCAGCGCGCGTTATTCGCCAGCGTTTTTCAACGCGTTTTTAGTGTTCACACCCAAGCGATTTTCGCTGACGATGAGCTGATTGAACATGCAAATTCATTCCCAGACATTAGATGGCGCTTAATGTAAAACAGAAACCCTCTGCAATACCACTCCATAACAGTTCTCTTTTATCAAGATTTTTGTAGTCGCTGTCGCGTTTGTCATATGGTTCTTTATGTTCGGACACCAACGAGAACAGCAGCTCTACATTCATCTTGCCTTGCATCTTCCTCGTCTATTTCTTCCCGGCAGTGTAGACGCTACTTGGCGTATATCTTCTTCGCCGCCGGTCGGCAAGACCGTTTTGTGTTTGAGCGCCCCCAAGTTGTGTTTTAATGTAACTTCAGAAGCTCCAGACACGTGAGCAAAAGCGGCAATCTCATTGGTCGGATAGTTTTTGACGCGGCGCGTCAAACAAAAAAAACTAACCCGAGGCGTTTTAAAAAAAATTACGCTTTTACGCGTGGCGTTTTACGCGTCGGTGTGAACACTCACATTGGCGCCCTTTGTTTAGTCAGGAGGCGTTAAACGTCGGCGAATAACGCGCGCGAAATTCATCCCGGTGTGAACAGGCCTTTACACATCACACTCCACTGTTATGGTGGCAATTTCAGTAGATTTACTCACTAACATTGTTGTGGAAACACAATAAGAATGGAAACTAAAATAAATTAAATGGTAGTAGCCTATCGTGCTACAGCGCACATTCTATCAGCTGCAGTTCTGGCGCCTTAGTCCCAATACTGTAAAACTCGACGTATTTTTACATCACATGTTAATGCAGCGGTAGAGTTACTCACAGGACACTGCACTTATTCGCAATCACAAAACGTAATTATTTGCTCGTGCTTTAAAGCTTTGTCGGGTAAACATTTCATTGGCGTTCTGTTCTGACATGATGCATGCACTTTTTCTGAGCGCGTACTGAAGCGCGCGCGCACTGTCAAACAGCGCCAGACTGGATTTGTGTTGGGTCAGAACCATCTGATAGCAATGGGGGGCCGAGACCGAGAGATCTACATGGAAAACAATATGCACCAAACAAGCCACTTTGAAATTTTATTGTTTTCATGAATACAAAAGTTGGGTGACCCTCCCCCAAGACGAAAAAATGTTGGATGACCCTCCCCTCAACAAAGAATAAAAAGACATGACCCTCCCCTATTTTCCTCCGGTGGCCCTTTCCATAAATACCGAACGGTCCCTAAGAGGTTAACTATTATCTGACTATAAGTTTTGGTATAAAAAAAAGAATGACATTTTTTAAAAGTTGTCTGTTCAAAAAGCCACCATTTTCATAGAATGACCCATTACATGTAATATTCACAAAGTTTTATCCTTTATTGTGTACATATATTGCACATACATGTTCCCATATAAATGTGAATGTATGTTCACACACACACACACACACACACACACACACACACACGGAATGAGTTACAACATATTTCAAGTTACCAGCATGCTTTGCTTCTGACTGTTAAAGGAGAGCAAATGTTAAAATGAAATGTTATTTAATGTGTTTTGCTCAATATTAACATGGGGAGATCTGTTAGTGTTTAATGTTCTATTTAGAATTTAAAAGGTTTTCTGGTATGTCTGAGTTTTTGAGCTTACCATTGTGCTGAAGAGTAGAGCCTGTGGTTCGGTTGACGATTGGCCAAACTTCTCTAGGGCTGAAATTACTATATTTTAATGGTAATTCCTCTGCATTCCTCAGTCTTTTGGCTAAATACTTTAGCACCAAAATTCAGCACTGCATGGCAATGCTTAGAGGTTGGAATAATGGCAGGATGCACAATTTCTCCACTGGCTTTTACCATGGCAATGGAAGTAATCATTAGGGCATCAAGATGGGTAGTAGGAGGAGAGCGCTTGGCTTCTGGGTTGCGACTACCACCAATCAGAGCATACATGGATGACATGACAACCATGACTACAACAGTAGCCTGCACTAATCGGTTATTGGGGAAGTTAACAGATAATATTGAATGGGCACGAATGCAATTTAAGCCCTCTAAATCAAGGAGCATCTCCATAGTTAAAGGAAAGGTAGTAGATAAAACATTCTTCATTAATGGTGAGGCAATACCAACAGTTTCTGAGAAGCCAGTGAAAAGTCTTGGGAGATGGTACGATGGAGATCTAAAGGACACAGTTCGAGTGGGAGAAGTTAGACGACAAGCAGTGGAAGGGTTGAAGAGCATAAACAGCTGTGCTCTACCAGGCAAACTAAAACTCTGGTGCTTTCAGTTTGGTCTACTGCCGAGGTTGCTGTGGCCACTGACTGTGTACGAGGTTTCTTTGACAACAGTGGATAAGCTGGAAGCGTTAATAAGTTCATACATCAGGAAATGGTTGGGAGTTCCACGCTGCCTCAGCAGAGTGGGACTTTATAGTAAAGGAATATTGCAGCTGCCAGTCTCTGCTTTAACCGAGGAGTTTAAGTGTGCCAAGGTCAGACTGGAAATGACATTAGTAGAGTCACGTGACAAATGTGTAAGGGAGGCAGCCCCTGTGTTAAAAACTGGTAGAAAGTGGTCAGCAAAGAAATCTGTAGTAGAGGCAAAGGCTGACCTTCAAATAGAGGATATCGTGGGACAGGTACAGCATGGAAGAGGGGGTTTTGGGCTCAGTTTAGCTCCTCCTAAATGGCACAAGGCAGGCCCAGCTCAAAGGAGGAAGCTGGTAGTCAACGAGGTGCGAAAGCAGGAGGAGAGGATGAGGAGTATAAAGGCCATTTCCCAGGCCAAGCAGGGAGAGTGGATGAGATGGGAGAGTGTGGAACAACGCAAAATGGGCTGGCAAGACCTTTGGTCAATGGAAGAGAGTAGGATCAGTTTCCTTATTAGGTCAACATATGATGTTCTCCCATCACCGCAGAACCTAAACCTCTGGGTAGGAGAGGATCCCTCTTGTCCTTTGTGTTCATCACCTGCCACATTAAGGCACATTTTGACAGGATGTAAGGTGGCTCTTAGCCAAGGTCGGTTTACTTGGCGCCATGACCAAGTACTGAGATGTTTGGCTTTAGTTGCCGCATGTTCTAGCAAAACATTACACGCAGAAGACAACATTCCTCCGCCCAGGCGAGCAACCACCAAGAAAAGGTGTTAACACCAATTCTCGGCCAGGACAACTGGAAGCTGCTAGGGACTGGAAGATGCTGGCTGATCTTGATCAACGGCTTATTTTTCCACCTGAGATTGCCACCACTAACCTACGACCAGACATTGTTTTGTGGTCTGGATCAGCACGCATTGTTCAACTGATAGAGTTGACAGTGCCATGGGAGGATGCTGTAGATGAGGCATATGAGAGGAAGAAACTGCGGTATGCTCATTTGGCCACTGAAGCAGAACAGCGAGGATGGAGAGTCCAGGTTTATCCAGTGGAAGTGGGTTGTCGAGGTTTTGTGGCACACTCTACAACCCGGTTCCTCAGAGACGTCGGATTCAGCGGCCAAGAGTTGCGTCGCACAGTAAAGAACTTATCTGAAGCAGCAGAAAGGAGCAGCAACTGGCTGTGGTAGAGACGGAAAGATTCTAGCTGGCAAGGTACAGGCCGCCACGCTACGGTTTCGTAGAATTCTTGAAAAACTTGAAGAGTCTGTTGGTTTATTTGTATAGGTTGTATAGTATAGGTTGTATAGTATACTATACAATTTGTATAGGTTGTATAGTATAGAATGACGGGTGGTTGGGCAGATATTGTGTTTTGCGGTAGGTGGTATGCCATACGGAACCGTTGCCACTGTAACTGCTTTAACGCACCAGTGGGGCTCGACAGCCTTAGTCAATCGGGTTGGCGCGTATGGTTGGGTTGCGGAGAGATAGTGAGATTGTGGTTAGGTCTCAGCAGCAGGAGGGATGTAGAGGTCAGTAAGCTGGGCTGAGTTGAGTGGGGGACGGAGGGGGGTGACTCTGGGACGCCAGAGTCACTGTCGAGCCCTCTTGAGGTGTCGTGGGCTAGTCGACGAAACACTGAGGACGGAAGGTGCCCACTTGAAGACCCTAGAGATGTCCCCTACTCGGCTCAATCCAGATGGTTGTCGTGCTGGTCCACTAGGGAGACCACACTGTAGTTGGAGCCGTCGTGTGTGCTGACGCGCCAAGTACACTGCAGCCGTTAACGCCGGACAGAAGGGGAGTCACACCCTCATATGGAAAGAAGCGTAAATGGATGGAGAAGCATAGTTTACTGTAAAGCTACGTCTTAGTGTTGCTTATCTTGGCGAAAGCCGAGTACAAATCAGCATGAAGTTTTAACATCTACTCTCGTGTAATGGAAATCAATCAGTACATGCAGGTGATATTGTACTTTTATTAACTAACTTGAAAATATGAAACAATTGTAATGTAAATAATTGAGAAATATATTACGTTTTATATTTCTCTACATATGTGTGTTTATGCTTGATGAGTAAATATATCTGCATTACATTACACACAATACACAGTCATGCAGTACCATATCTGATCACATATACATCTATATATTATGAAGTGTATACTGAATATAAAATTACATACATTATGATATATTAGTAAATATATTGTCATATATTTTTCAATATTTGAAAAGCGGCAATTCGTTATGTATTATTTAATATATTGTAATACTAATATAAAAATGGTTCTGTATATTTTCAAATAATATTTACTGTATAATATATATATTTATAATACTTACAATATAATATACTGTTAAACCATTTAATATATCGAGCATTCATTTATAGGTAAATATATTTTCTTTTCATATGGGATAATTGGTATTTTTTAGGTTTTTACCTCATCATAATTCTTGACTATGGAGAATCTGATGTCTCAGCATCATTTCCCCCTGCAGACGGTAGAAACCCACCATCCCTGTTTAAGCATCATACAATTAGTCACTGGAAGTCTTGGCTCTATTTGACTGTTATATCCTCCTCACACCTCCATACAGTAACAATAATATAAGGCCATTTCACACAAATCTACACACCGTTTTCCCAATGACACACCATTTGTTTTGTTGGCTTGGATTCCTAGCACAGATGAAGACAAATATTCATAGCTTCCTCATTGCTGAGGAATGACATGTATGATATTTGCCAACAAAGAACCTGTGTACGGTATACATTTGGGATGTTCCTGATGCACAGGCTGTGTTTTCAAACACAAAACAAATCATTATAGTGACAAGAGAACAGAGCTTAAATACATTTCTTTTTAAAAATCACAGGCTTTGAGCATACTGTATATAAATACCCACAGGAAAAAATGAATGCAAAAAAAAAAAAAAACATTACACGCTCTCAGCCAAAGCTCCTTTTCCACATTAACTTACTGATATTACAATTACAGGCACAGCAGATGTTTCTGGGGCATTAAAATACTCATATGTGTGCACACTTTGATGTAATGAGAACAAATGGAAGCGTGTAAGTAGCTCATGCAATATGGCTGCAAAACACACGCTGAGACAGAGTTCATAAATACAAATCATAACTAGATTATTGATGTAGAAACTGTTGAAAATGTCTTGTGCCGAGGTATGGCTTGGTCATCGCAGCACCAGAATGTTTGCTACAGTGTTAGTTTCTTGCCTCAAAAAAATAAGTAAATAAATAAGCGCACTCCCAATCCCTATTAAACACTCGGGAAATATTCAGGCTTAAATTTAAGATTTATCTATTTTAATATAAAGTTTCCTTCCATTTGCATCACACATTTTTGACATAATCAAACTAATAAACTCACAATGCCCCTATTATGCTTTTTCAAATATTAGCTTTCATGCAGTGTGCAATATGGCTCTTTGTGAATGTAAAAGGTCTGCAAAGTTTGAAAGATCAAAAGTTTGCACAACAAATGGAGTTACTGTCTCCTAAAATAAATAATCGATTCTGAACTGCTGAGACGAGCCGTCAGCAATTCAAGTCTCACTTCCTGTTGCACACCTATGTACCACTGTAACAAATTTGCATAATGCCAGCCTATTGTCACGGTGTGGGATTTGTGTCTTGTTCTTGTCTGTCATGTGTTCCCCTGTCTTTTCATGTTCAGCTGTCTCCCGTTATGTTGATTAGTCTTCCCAGGTGTTTCAGATTTACCATGCCCCCTTGTTATCTTGTTTAGCTTGTTTGCCTGTGTATTTAAGCCCTGTGTCTTGTTCAGTCTTTATGAGTTCTTGATGTTGTAGCGTTGATGTTGGTTGTTCTGTCCCTGAGTCTGCAAGTTTGAAGTTTAGTTAATAAAGTGTGCTGCATTTGGATCCTGCTTCAACCGATTCATGACACCTATGGTCTTCATTGTCTGCCCACGAACAATGTCTACTTTGACCCTCAAACACTGTAGTTTCGAAACATGACTGGGTCCTCTGACCAATAAGAGCAGAGTACACCAATCACAACAGACTGGGTCATCTGACCAATCAGAGTAGGCTCTTGGAAAGGAGGGGTTTAGAGTGACTTCATCTTCAAATTAACCGTTTTCATACTCGTTGAGAAATGAGGTGATGTGCAATGTATGCTATATTATGAGCAAATTTACTCCAAAACAAAATTAGGAACCTTTAAAATAACACAATATGGGCACCTTAATGTGATGCATATGTGTCAGTCATAAATAAATTAGTAATTCTTTTTATTATTTGCATGTATATTATTTAAATAATAATATTTTCAAATTGCATTTATTCAAATTGCTTAGAATCACAGTCACACATCTGTTCACAGTAAAAACAATTAAGATGTATGATCATGTTTAAAATGTGGCTAGCTGTGTTTCCACTTAAAATGTATGAAATTTAATCAAATTGGATTTATTTATGATCAATATATAAACCTGGAATTATGTATTTAAAACACGTTCAGTTTCTTAGTATGGTTTCATAATTATTTCCTGTTTCATTTATGAATGACTGACAAATATGCATCACATTAAATGTGTTAGTTTATTTTAAAACGGTGTAATCCATTTGGATGGAAATTTTATGCAATTCAAATACATAAATCTTAAATGTAGTATTTTAAAGTATTTTAGAGTTCTTATCCCCAAAATAGAAGTCGGCTACAAAAATTACCTACAAGATACAAAGTAATGATTAAGTGATATAGTTCAATTCTCCTCAACACATTGCATGATTGAAAGTATCATTCCCCTGTTTTACAGAACAAGTTAGATGGCAAAGTTTCTTCTGCAAGAAATACATGAAGAAAATGAATCAGCAGTATGCCAAAAGCTATGCTGTGCTTTAAAGGCACCACTAACAATACAGCAGTGTAATCGAGGCTGATGGCAATGCCTGTGGTCACCATCTTTTGAAACATGTGCTTAAACATCTAAGCATTGACATTATGCAAATATTACAGTTACTCAGTAACCTGTGAGCATGTCTGTCTGTAGGTCAGGCAAGGACAAGCCAGAGGAGCAAAAGGATTGAAGACGACTTCTAGAATTTAAATGGCCTTCAAATTGGATTTGTTCCCCCATGCCTGCTGTGGAGTGACTCAAGAAACTTACAGACTTCTGAATTTTTCATTATGTATCCAGCCCACATAAGGAACAAGTGAATTTTGAAACAAAATTCTATCCCCTTTATATATTTTATCAGTCAAAAGTACCAAATCATCAGAATTATTTCTAAAGGACCATGTGACTCTGAGGACTGGAGTAATGATGCTGGAAATTCAGCTTTGCATCACAGGAATAATTTACATTTTAATATATGTTCAAATAGAAAACAGTCTGAAATATTGTTACAATTTTAATTAACTATTACTTTTTTATTGTATTTTTGATTAAATAAATACAAACTTGGTGAGCATAAGAAACTTCAAAAGAGACTTCAAAAAAATAAATAAAAATCTTGACTATTCCAAACTTTTGACCGATGGTGTATTTATTGCTTGTTTTGTTCGGTATTTAATACAGCATACACATTCAGAAAAGTAATTATTTCAGGAAACCTATAAGACAAAAGTCAAAGCTTAAACTAAGTAAACTGGGTAAGAAATAATCTAGCATTCAAAATAGGTACAAATATTACTGCACTTTATAATGTAAGGTATATTTGAGTTATATTTATGAATTAACAATTACTTTACAATTCAGCATCTAATGCAACAAATGTCTTGTTATATTCAGCGTTTGAGCTGTTTGTACCAGCAGCCAGCAATACATGTTTCCACTAAATTCTGAAGCATTTAATGACAGCTGGAATCAGGGCTAAACTTTAATACAAAAACATAAACTGAAACATAAGATGACAGTTTCATTATGTCAGCATGTCATGATTTAATGCTCAAAACATAAAGTGCAATAGCTCTAGCTATTAAATTATTAAGCAATATTTATTGCGTGTACATAAATATTAATATTTATGACTTGTATCTGAAAGTACTTGGATGACTTTAAGGAGGTTTTCTCTGTCCTTAGGGTGCAGATGTACTAGGCTTTGAGCTTGCAAAATTATTTCTCACTCATATGGACATCATGATGTGATGAAATAAGGTCCAAGGATGACGGAGGTAGATTATAATCAAAGTTCAGTTTATTAATCAAAATAAATAAGATAATCCAAAAGTAGAAAAGGCAGCGTTACAGTGTGTGTAACGCACACACGAACAATACCAATCAAAGAGAACGAAAACTAAACTAAACACAAATTGTGACAGTAACTTTGTTTTTAATAAATTATTAATTCAGAAAGTTAAAATACTGTCCTGAGACACAGCAAACCCTGCAGTTTTGAGATTTTTTTTATTTTTTTATTTTTTTTTAGCCAAGAGGTCAATATGTAACATAATTTTTTTTGAGAGAGGTAGGTTAAATAATAAAATCACCGTATATGGTATTTGGATGGCGGATGACTCAATATGTTCCAGTAGTCTCCATGACTTCAATGCCAGTCCAGAGGAATGGCGGAAATTTGGCCACAGGACAAGTAAGGTCCCGACAACTGCATTTAAAAATCCATTTCTTTAAAATTATTCAGTTGATAAATAGACAGCATAGGCCAATTATTAACATCTTTCCCAAATCATATAGTAGCAGTTAAAATGTTAATGTAGTGCTAGTCATTTGTCCTGCATTGGTTATTGATTCGTTTTGCATGAATTATGAAACTTTTTCAGTAGTTCTCAGGGGTTAATAGTGAAGTAGGCTACCACTTTCATGTGTGCGTTAGCCTATTACTTACTAATTCGTTGTTTCTTTTTACTTAATAGTAGTTACTAGATTGTTAATAAACTTTTTCAGTAGTTCTCTGGGAAGCATTAAAAAATTTTAGTTATTGATTAGTTAATAGTGAACTACCACTTTCACGTATGCGCTATTACTTACTAATTTGTTAATCAGAGTTTATTTTTAGTTAATAGTAGTTACTAGATTGTTAATATTGTGTTACTCATTGGTTCTTGTGTAGTTATTCATTAACGAAGGATCCGTATTCTAAAGTGTTACCTTTTTTTTTTTTTTTTGAGCCAAGATATGTAACTTTTACAGTATACTATGGACCTTTTTCACATTTCCAGGGTTCTCAGAAGTGGAAGTCATCATAGATGGGTAAACTTCTATAGCGGTGAATTGGAGACGAAAGCAAACATAATTTTTGTATTTCCATTTGCTCCAATAGTTTCCACGACTTTCCAAAAGAAGGATAAAATATAGAGAGATTAATTAGGTTGGTCAGAAGAGAGAAAGATTTAAAATTTCTCCCTAAACCGTTGAAACCCTCGCTACAGAGATAATTAGTTTGTTTTTGTCATATACTGACAATGTAATATAATCCAATATATAGCATTATAAATGTGTATCTTTGATGCCCCGATTTGACTGTTACAATGTATTGTGTCATTAACAAATAATGTAGGAGATTAAATCACCCAAATATTTTTATCATCATCATTAAAAATCATAATTTACTCACCCTCATGTTATTTAATGGAAGCTTGTTACTTTCCACCACTGAACAAAAAATAAGACAGGTAATTGTGAATTTTTATATCTCAATCCTGACTTTTTACTCACAATCTGAATCATTAAAAATAACGAGTTGGTCAAGAATCACTATTTCTCTCCAGAGAGGAAATTCAGTGACATAATTTTCAAAAATCTTTTTTGCATCTTTTTTTAAGCTTGAAAGCTTCAGATGCCATTAATTACAAATATTTGGAAATTGCAACCAATACATTAAGCTAAATTTATTTGTATAGCTACTACACATAATTTATTTTATTTTTTTGGAATTACATCAGGTTTAATAAGGGTTCATTAGTGTTTAACAATTAATAGTGCATTTTTAGGTGATCTATTCCTTTATGCAAACTGATTTTTTATTTTTTTTTGCGTATTTGTTAGTAGCACCAACCAACATTATTACAAAGACAAGACTAATGGATCTCATAACTTTAGTTTAAAGAGCTAATTCCAGCTTGAATGCTATTTGGTGAGATGTGCAATATATTTAGGTAAATCCAACCCAACACTACCACCTTTGGGCTCGAATGAAGAACTGAACACAATCCACAAAACCAAGTCTGTAAATAAAAAAAACTATCTATACTTCTAATTTTAATCCTGTCCAGTGGTCTGTCCCGTATAAAAGTGTACAAAAGAAGCGTATACTTCCCCAACAAATCAGACTTGCACTGAGGGCACAGCTGACCTATGTCTGAACCAATTCAATTTTGGGTTTCAACACCCTGCATCACCTCAGGCCATTAATTGGTTTGCTGAAGCAAAATGGCTTGCTGATCCTAGAGAGATGCTGTTGGATGAAGCATAATTTTTTTCAGCATTTTGAGACTAAGTTTGTACTTTCTCAAACTAGCACAAACAGTCGAGTCAAATTAAACCAGTTAAGTTTGTTTCTATGCAGTTGTTGCACTGGCTAAAAAATAAAGGAGCCTGCTGGCAAACTGAACAATGCTTTGGGGAACAAACACCTAATTGGATTGTTTGTGTTCCTGTCTTTTTACTGTAATCCAAGGGCTTCACTTACCAGCAGAAGCATCAGAAAGAGGGCTGAAGAGCTGGCATACTGTCAGATAGTAGGCTATGTTGGTCTGGCCGGGCTTTGAGTTCTAAAGTCCTCCGGCACTTCCAAATCAACAATCTGAGCACTGTATGAGCCATTTAATTTCCGGTCTAGATGCTTGATACAAACAAAACATGCTCCCCATGTATCAGGAATCCATCTATCAGGCTGAAAGTAAGTGAATGATTGGACAGCTTGATAGGAAGGAGAGAGAGGAAATGAAACGCAAGCTTTAGGAAACCATCACATTATTCTCGGCCACATTCCTACAGATTTCAATAAAAGTCTCCCGTTTATACATGACTACAGTCTGACTGTCCCAGATATATCTTTAAGCTCTGGTTCTTAAGGGGGTTGTCATGGTTGGGTTAACACTGAACTGTTTCGCAATCCAAAAAGCATGAGCGGGTGCCATTTTTATGAACATGACATGCTGCAGTAAGAGCGATTAAGGTCTCTCCTCCTGTATATATTCCAAAATATATTCGTCATTACTGGCTCTTTGGAATTAATGTTTCCCTTTCGAAAGGGAACTTGCACTGCATCGATTGCTGCTTTGGGGAACGCCTTAGGCGTGACAGGTGTCTGAAATCACAATCAAATCACAGCAATCACAATGACCGGCGACAGCTGCTGACATCATTAACGTGCAACCTGGAAGTATATAAGGTCGACTTGCACAAATGACAATCATCTTTTTTGTTTTCAGGGACAGTTCTGTCTGTAAAGCATTTGAGACTCACGGTAAGATAAAATGAAATGCACTGAGAAGCAAAGCTTCCAGAAGTGTTAACTCGTGCCTAAGATATCTGGCGCCGGGTGACACACACGAGCTGTGCGTTTTTTGTTTGGGAGAAGAGAACGCACAGGCAGTTCTCGAGGGATCTGCCTGTGCAAACTGTGAGCTTTTTCCCTTGAGAACGCTCCGCTCTCGTCTTGCCCTCTTCTCGAGCGAAGAGGGCTCAGCGCCTTGAGGTTTGGGTCCCGCTCAAGCTGAGGCAGAGCGGCGACGTGCATCATGGGGTTCCCAGATGTAGCTCGCCGATCACCTTGAGAAGGGGATAACCTGCAGGTGGAGGATTTCTCTCCTCCGCCTAACCCAGCGAGTGCTCTTCAGGATGAGCAAGAGAGCAAGACTCTTCCCTGTGTATGCAGAGCTGGTGGATGTTATGGATCGTGCTGCGGGTAGGCTGCAGTTATCTTGGCAGGGGAGAGGTCTCTTCCCTTGGGTTGACAAAGCCAAATTTCACGTTTAGGAGCAGGAAGGTGACTTCTTACTAACTTGTCTTTAATTGTGGGGGCCCTCCTAAAGCTGATCCCAGGGAGTTCCGTGAATATTTCACGTAAAGTCGGGTCACATTCAATAATGTTCCAGTTTTTCTTTATAATGTGTTTAATCTGGACAGCCTCCTTGCTGTACTGAGTGACAAAGTAGGGTTTCTGAGTTAACACTCTTTTGGTTCTAGACTGAAGCAGGCTCTTCCTTTCAAGTGATTGGGCTCTATTATGAGCTTGAATGAGAGTTTGTGTTTGATATCCTCTTTGTCGGTTTTGGAAATCCTGATCTGAATCGCATATACGCCTTAGTCTCTGGATCTGTCCAAAGGGTATGTTATCAATAAGCCATGGAGGATGAAAGCTATTTGCTTACTGCATTAAGATATTACGATCTGTTGCCGTTCTAAAGATAAATGTGTGCAAGAATCCCTCATTATCCTTTGAGATCCGTAGATCCAGAAAGTGTATGGCGTGTAAGTCATAGTCCAGACTAAATTTAAGGTTCTCATTTAAGCTGTTTACATAAACATGAAAGTCTACCAGTTCTTTTTCTGAGCCTGAGAACATCAGAATCACATCATCAATATATCTACCCCACCACAAGACTTTATCTTTAAAAGGGTTATCTTGAGAAAATATATATCGCTCCTCCCACAAGCCTAAAAACAAATTAGCATAATTGGGAGCAAAACAAGCACCCATTGCAGTCCCCTTTTCCTGTCTATACAATTTGTCTTGAAAGATAAATATGTTATTCTTTAAAGTCCACTCAGTAAGTTGCACTACAAAGTCACTGGGAGGCATCAAAGGTCTGGATGAGAGAGAGTCAAGCCTCTAGACCAGGGGTAGGCAAGTTCGGTCCTAGAGAGCCGCTGTCCTGCAGAGTTTGGCTCCAACACTGAAAAAAAACTCACCTGCCTATAGTCTTAGTAATCCTGAAGACAATGATTAGCTTGTTCAGGTGTGTTTGATTAGGGTTGGAACTAAATTCTGCAGGACAGCGGCTCTCTAGGACCGAACTTGCCTACCCCTGCTCTAGACCCTCGTCATGTACAATATTGCTGAATAAAGACTCCACATCCATTGTGGCCATAATACAAGAGCCTATGTTACCTATTTGCTAAATTTTCTTTAAAACCTGTGTAGTATCTTGAATATAAGAAGGCAGATCTGTAACAAATGGCTTGATGAAATAATCCACAAACTTGGAAGCAGGTTCTGTTATTGAATCATTCCCGCTGATTATCGGTCTGCCAGGTGGATTTTCCAGGTCCTTGTGGACTTTAGGGAGCATATAAAAAGAAGAATGACATGGGTGTTGACAGAGCAAAAACTCATATTCTTTCTTAGTAATCCAATTGTGTGATTTTGCCTCCTCAGGCAATTGCTCCAGCTTTCTTCTCATAGTGTCCATAGGATTGGATGAGGGCTTTGAGTAGTACTGAGTATTATCTAATTGGCGAATAGCTTCACTAATATACTACTTCTTGTCCCACACACAGACAGCACCCCCTTTATCAGCACTTTTTTATAATTATATAATCTCTCTCCGAAAGCAATTTAAGTGCTTGGGATTAATTTTTTGTGAGATTATGCTGTGTGATCTTTTTTTGCTTACTGTAAAGTTTTTCTACTTCATAGGATACCTTTTTGGTGAAAGTAGTCAATACGGGATTTGTAGTACAAGGTGAAAAGGTAGACTTAGGCCGAAAAGAAGAGTTTACCATGGCGGTTGAGTAGGTAGCTGTACCCTGTGTGTCCTGGGAGTACCAGGCCTTCAAATGTAAACTCCTATAGAATCGATAGAGGTCCACTTTGGTGTCAAATGGTCTCCCTGAGTTTGTAGGAGAAAATGAGAGACCCTTGGACAAGACAGAGACACAGTCATCAGAGAGGGGGAGGTCTGAGATATTAATTACTACCGATGCTTCAACCGGCTCCTTGTGATTGGTGGTTCCTGAGAGTGGGATCCGCCACTTTCCACCCCTCTGCGGTTTCCTCTTCCTCTTTTGTGAGGTTGGTTGTGCTGTCTGGGGCGGGCATCGACACTGAGAGCTCCAACCCTGCCATCCAAACTGCTTAAAGCAACATCTCGCTTGAATGGCGGTGCTGCCCTGAACCCAATGAAGGTGCTGCAGGCGTACCAGGCTGATCTCGACCAGGGGGCAGGGATGTCCCCAACATCAAGAACTACTGTGCCGCACCACTGATCTTGCTCTCCGGCTCTCTGAAGGCGCACTCAGCGGCTTTTAGGACCTGCATACCGCCGAGATCTGCATCCATGCCCGGGCAAGCAGGAGGACCTGGCCCCTCACAGTCTGAGGACCATAGACAGGGCCAGAGAACCAGTGTCGCCCCTCTGTGTGTAGGTCACAGAGAAGGCGAGACTCCCGCAATAAGAGGGATCTGAGGGAGGTGATCCAGCACTGTAGCTGTAGCTGGCCTAGGCTATGCTAGGAATAGTGGAGGTGTTCTGCTAAAGTATTTCTGCCTCTGGCCCTTCATTTTGTGAATGTAGGTTCTTTAGCATCCCTATATGATAGCCTCCTCCCATGGGAGTTGTTAGGCCAAGGCCCAACCCCTTTCTGCGTTCTGGGTCAAGAAGAGTAATGCAGTTTGGTGTAGAGGTTTGATTGATAAAGACCAAGGCCTCAATAAAGTCTCCCCAGTGCAATGGGTCTTTTTGGGCATGGTCAGGCCATCTTTCGCTCTGCGAAGAGATTGTTTTTTGGTTTGTCCGACCCCACCATGCAGAGCTGGCATATGGATTTGGGCCGCCAGAGTAGGCTCCACTTAGCTCGCTGAGCCTCCGCTCAAGCGATGGGTTGAAGGTGGTTTACTTTGCAAGCAAGCTCTCCTCTCCTAGGCTGAGCGCAGAAAAATTTAGGTCACCTCTAGAGCCACTGGCAGGCCCGCACCCTGTTGAACTCTCAGGGGGACGTGGTTAGTACTCCCCTGTTGACACAGGGTAGTTTCGAGTGCTCCACTCTCAGCTCTGTATCTTTTCACCTCACACCACTATGGCTTGGGTTGAGAGGGAATTTCTGACCTTCACTTCGTCTTGGTCTACGAAATACTCTCCCTTGAAGCCAGAGCATTGCCATGAGCTGACACCCATGCGTATAGATGGTAGGTCCATGAATCTGGGGCCTCCATTGAGGCAGAATAGTGTATGTGTCACGATCCACACTCAAAGAAACAGCAAAAGATCCAATAATGCAGTTTATTTAGGGAAATCCGTTCAGTCCAGAAATACAGTCCAGGCAGGGGTCAATATCCATAAAAGCAATCCAAAAACACCAAGAACAAAACACAGACAAGACTCGGAAAAGAACAGACCTGAGGATGAGGTGTGAATAAAGACAAGGACTCCATAACAAACACTAAACACGCAGGGTACTTATACACAGACAAACGATCATAATGAGTGACAGCTGGGTGCAATGAACAGTGATGAGAACAGACAAGGACTGTGGGAAATGTAGTTCGGAATGTGACTGACACCTGGTGAACAGAGGACCTCTAGTGGACAACAAGAACACAACCAGACACTGTGACAGTATGTTGTCCTCCCCTTGCTGAAAGGGTGTTGCGCTTTTGCTGAGTACACTGCCATGGGCAATGTGATTAGGTACCAGGGTGCTGTAGGCGCTGTGTAAACAGCTTATCGGCCAAAGAAGGCTGCGCTGTTAGGTAGTAGGCCTCAGCAGGCCTCCTTGACTGAGCAGCCCTGTAAGCCAAATTACTTCAGGTGGTTGGCCTTAGTATTTTGGGCAGTAGACTCACTGAAGGGTAGTAGACCTTTAACAGGCCTCCTCGGAAGGGAGTCCTAAGGTTGTGGGACATACAGTACATTATAGCTGTGACCAGGTAGCTAGTCTTGTTAGGCCTCCTGTGGGTGGCCTCAATATTTGTGTTGGTGAGTATGAGTATGGTTCCCAGCTGAAGGCGAGTCCCCAGCAGTACGGGTAAATTGGCTGTCATCACTGGCTCTCAGGCCTAGTAGGCCTCTCATCCTCGAAGTGGGTTTCGAGTTTCGTGGTACACAGATAGCAGTGTTATTGGTCAGACCAGGGGCCGGTTTTTCGTACGTTGCTTAAAACATCCGAGATCAAATGAGACATCCAAGATGATATCATCGGCCTAATCATGATCCGGCTAATTAGGTTCTTCGAACACACTTGCCGGTTATGATTAGTATAGATGGATTTAGTTATCTGAGATAATTGCACGTTCATGCGCTGGTTTAAAAGGGGAAATGTATCGATAGTAGAAACATTGATCAGCAACGCTGCTATTGGCTGCTCACCATGGCCAAAGAGCGCGCTCAGTTGATCTCTGCAGAAGAGCATTCATTTTTTTTTAATTTGATATAATAATACGTGTGTGCTGTCTCTGGCACCAATCATGTTAGTGAAGCCTGAGGGACACTAGGCTACTGTCATACTTATTGGCATACAAATTATAATGTACCGGCACTGGCAAAAAATAAATAAAAAAATCTGCTTTACAACCTTGGGTCTTAACTGACTTGGAAATACCACAAAACCCCTAAAAAATGCTTGAGTGCGAGATTAACTTTGCAAATGGCACGACAGGCAGCACTTTTCACCAAGTTCACCATATCGCCAATATTGTAAAGGAAAGTGCCACTCGCATAGAATATCAGGGAAATGCACACAGTTTGTGCTGTTGTTAAAGCCAGACTCCGACCAGTCAAACATTAAATGTGTTGTTCCAACAAATTAATGATGCAAATTACACTCTCACGAGTCACGAGAAAAACTTTATTTCTCAAAAAGTACACTATCGCACTGCGAAGGACTTCCCGGATCAACTCCGCTTATAAGCAGCGATATACACTCACCTAAAGGATTATTAGGAACACCATACTAATACTGTGTTTGACCCCCTTTCACCTTCAGAACTAAATTAATTCTATGTGGCATTGATTCAACAAGGTGCTGAAAGCATTCTTTAGAAATGTTGGCCCATATTGATAGGATAGCAAGAAACCAATTTGAAATGATTCGACCTTTGTGACATGGTGCATTATCCTGCTGTAAGTAGCCATCAGAGGATGGGTACATGGTGGCCATAAAGGGATGAATAAAGAAGTGTGAAGTCCGCACACTGAAAAATACTGCTCCGAGGAATTTTTTAGAAAGGCAACGTTTCGACCATCAGGTCTTCATCAGGCACAAAGGGCCATAAAGGGATGGACATGGTCAGAAACAATGCTCAGTTAGGCCGTGACATTTAAATGATGCCCAATTGGCACTAAGGGGCCTAAAGTGTGCCAAGAAAACATCCCCCACACCATTACACCACCACCACCAGCCTGCACAGTGGTAACAAGGCATGATGGATCCATGTTCTCATTCTGTTTACGCCAAATTCTGACTCTACCATCTGAATGTCTCAACAGAAATCAAGACTCATCAGACCAGGCAACATTTTTCCAGTCTTCAACTGTCCAATTTTGGTGAGCTCTTGCAAATTGTAGCCTCTTTTTCCTATTTGTAGTGGAGATGAGTGGTACCCGGTGGGGTCTTCTGTGGTTGTAGCCCATCCGCCTCAAGGTTGTGCGTGTTGTGGCTTCACAAATGCTTTGCTGCATACCTCAGTTGTAACAAATGTCAGTCAACTTTTCAGTCAAAGTTGCTATTCTATCAGCTTGAATCAGTCGGCCCATTCTCCTCTGACCTCTAGCATCAACAAGGCATTTTCGCCCACAGGACTTCCGCATACAGGATGTTTTTCCCTTTTCACACTATTCTTTGTAAACCCTAGAAATGGTTGTGCGTGAAAATCCCAGTAACTGAGTAGATTGTGAAATACTCAGACTGGCCCGTCTGGCACCATCAACCATGCCACGCTCAAAATTGCTTAAATCACCTTTCTTTCCCCTTCTGACATTCAGTTTGGAGTTCAGGAGATTGCCTTGACCAGGACCACACCCCTAAATGCATTGAAGCAACTGCCATGTGATTGGTTGATTAGATAATTGTATTAATGAGAAATTGAACAGGTGTTCCTAATAATCATTTAGGTGAGTGTAATCCTGATAACATGAAATAAGCCTGCTCGTGAGCAGGTTCAAGCTTACGCACCTGTTGCTATGACAGCAAGTCCAGGATGAGCGTCGAGGAACCAAACAATCCAAGATCATCCCAAATCGCCAAAGTGAGTTAGCGACATACGAAGAACGGGCCGGGCCCCTGGCCTTAGCAGTCCTCCCTGACCCTGAGTAACCCAACATGGGGTGCTCGGTTGTTAATTCTCACTGGCCAGTCAGACAGTTGGCTTCAGTGGGCCTCTCTGAGGCTAGCCCCGATTATGGTCAGCCAAATAAGATTTTCCACTGTATGGTTGGCCATTTTAGGCCTCAATGTGGGTCATTTTTGCCAGCTAGCAAGAGCACTGTCAGGCAGTTGTCCTTGAAATTAGGCCACCATGAAAGCTCAGTCTTTAAGAAACTGGACAACTAGCCTGACCAGCTATCAGGTAGTAGGCCTCACCTGGCCTCCCTGAGGGCGAGTTCTCAAGGACTGGCAACTGTACAGCTATCCTGACTGGCTATCAGGTATAGGACTCACCAGGCCTCCCTGAGGGCTAGGTAACCAACTTTCTGATTATCGGGTAACAGGCCTAACCAGGCCTCCCTAGGGCAAGCTCCCAAGTATGGACTCTAGATAGCCAACCTTCGTTTATCAGGTAACAGGCCTCTCCAGGCCTCCCTGAGGGCGAAGTGTGTGCTCTAGGTAGCCAGTCCTATGGTAGTAGGCTTCACCAGGCCTCCCTGTGAGTGGTTTCCCAGTGAAACTGGGTGCTGGCAACTGTGGCTGCTCTGCTATCAGTTCTTGCCTTCGCAGGCAGCTTCTGAAGGCGAGCTTGCGCCCTAGCACAACAAAAGTGTTCACTTTCTGTTACTGGTTCCCTCCTGGAACCTCTCTATCTAGCCTACAGCCTGGTTTGCCTATCAGGCAGGCCATTGACCACAGGGAATGTTGTCACTGACAGCCCAGTGTAACCTGAGGGTGAGTTGTACTGGCATTTCATTTGAACTTGCTGGTTCTGACAGTTGTCACTGCCAAATGGCATGCACTCCCCTTAGCATGGTGGCGTTGGTATATCGTTCCCCAAAGCATCAATCTACGCAGTGCGAGTTCCCTTTTGAAAGGGAACGTCTAGGTTACTACTGTATCCTCTGTTCCCTGAGAACAGGGAACAAGACACTGTGTCTTTCGCCATGCCTCGGGCTAGCCTGCCAAACAGTCCCTTCAGACGTGAAGGTGATTGTCATTTGTGCAAGGCGCCCCTATATACTTCCAGGTTGCACGTTAATGATGTCAGCAGCTGTCACCGATCAATGTGATTGCCGTGATTTGATTGTGATTTCAGACACCCGTCACGCCTGAGCCGTTCCCCAAAGCGTCAATCGACGCAGTGTCTCGTTCCCTGTTCTCAGGGAACAGAGGTTACAGTCGTAACCTAGACCAGAGGTTACCAAACTTTTCCATGACTAGGCCCCCCAAATACCACTAGGTTCTGGCCAAGGCCCCCCTTTTGCAGGATGTGTTATTAAACCCATCGACAATACTATGGGAAATGTAGAAATAAATAAATAAAATCTCTAGGTGAACATCAGATTATGTGATGGTGTTTCATACCAGCCTATCAGAAAGATTATAGTGATGAATCGATTACAATTTTCTAGGCTGATTACAATTTTTCATTGAGTTTGACCTGGCGATACAGATTTGAGCCGATTCTGATTAAATTTTTTCTAACCACTTTACAGCGCACACAAATATTTAGTTTATATTTATATATATATATATATATATATATATATATATATATGAGAGAGAGAGAGAGAGAGAGAGAGAGAGAGAGAGAGATCTGATAAAAATCAATTATTACTTACAATATAAAATATATATATATTTTTTGTATGTAATTAATTATGATGCATTTGATTAAGTAGCTGACATATTTAATTCATTTAGTTTTTTTATCCAGTGCAGCCATAACAAAAAGTATTACAATTATTTGGGTTTACTGGAGTATTAAAAAGTATTAAAATGGTAAATTTTTCCTGGAGTATCAGTTAATTTTTTTTTTTTTTTTACCTTCCATGTGTCTAAGGCCCAGCAGATGACTGCCTTCTTTGGCAGATTGATGTAAGTAGGAACTTCCTCACAAGATAAACATCTCCTCTGCTCAGCGATGCTCTCCAAGCCCTGTATCAGTGGTGCTGTTTTGTAGGCTGTACCTCACTGTCCAGTAAAGAACACCCTAATCAGAAACAGAGATGGATGGATGAGGGGTTTGCCATATCAGTTCACATCAAAACTACTTCAAAAGTTTTCCAACAGGATTCCTAAAGGGAGAATAATCTTCATCCAACACAGAAGTTTAAAAACATTTACAGGTATTCAGATGTGAAATACTTCAGTGCTTTCATAAAGCTGCATTCTCATACGTTTTGCATTATGACAGGAGAGACAATTCATGCACTTATGTGTATGTTACATTTTATAATTATAATTGAAACCTTTGTAAGAGGAGATATATCCTACAAACAATAAGTTTTGTGGAAGTTGCTTGGAATTTTGTGGTATTTGTGTTTCCCCCCTTTTGGTCATGTTTAACTGTTTTCTATACTATAAAAAAAAAAAAAAAAAAAAAAAAGGCTAAACACTAAGATTTAATTGTCTTAACCACAAATTATTGGTCAGGATTTTAGCTCAATTTAAACAAATGCACTACTTAAAAAAGTCGTTGCTGTCTTAGAAGAACATCACAGAATGACGTCTTTGGCAGAATATTTTGTGTGTAGTGATGAATCACAATGAAACATTGCATGATGATGCTCCAGAGTGGTGTCTTTGAACATATGCTGAAGAATATAATAATAAATGCATCTTGAAGCATGGAGGAAGAGGTGTCATTGTGTGTGGAGTCTTTTTAGTTGCTGGTATTGGTAAGCTACTTCACTGTGAAAATGTATTCAATGCTTTGGAGTACAGGTCAGGAGAATATTGCAGAATGGCTTACTTCACACAATTGAAAAGTTGTTATCTAAAGAGGAATGATCAGATGTTATTTTTCAACAAGACAATGCTCCTGCCCAAATTGCAAAGACAACCAAGAAGTGGCTTGAATAAAGTCCGTCAGACTCATATTTTGGCCTGGCCAGAGTCCAGATTTGAAACTTATTGTGAATATTTGGTCTCTCAGTAAACTCAAACTAACTGTGAGACCTTTTTCAGCCACCCATAAACAGACAACAACTGATACCACTGAGCTGTCATTATTTGTCATTTAAAATCACAGCCTACTTTCATTGTTCAAAAAGAGTCAGATTGAGTAGGAGTGTGACATAAAACATGTTAATTGGCCACTGAGTATAATTTGGCTGCTGTTTGCATAGTGTCAGCCAGACAAGCCTCATGGATCTGCTGACTGGCAGCGATATTTGTGTTCTGCCACATTGTATGATGCCATGGCCCAGTCTCAAGGCTAAGTGTGCATGGCCCACTTTGTTCACTTAATCAATGTTGGATGAATTTAATATGCAAGCTTTTAACTTTTAACTTAAACCATATTAGGCAATTAAGCATGGCTAATAACAAGCAAATGCCCAGTGCATTAGTCAGCAGCAGAGGAGGAAAAAAAACATCTCGGGTTACTTGACTGTAACCCTGTTCCCTGAAAAAGCAGTTCCTTTAGGTTATCGCTTTGTCTAAAGAGACAAGAGGCGCAGCATCTCATTCCCGTGTTTTTTTTTTTTTTTTTGGGAACAGGGTTACAGTCATGTGATGCTGCGTACATACTCATATGCAATGGGAACGAGAATACCAACGCCACCGCTCTGGGAAGTAACTAAAACCCTCAAGGTTGTCTAGTGTGTGTGCACAAACACTAAAGAGGTCTCACACATGAGCTTGGGATATCGACTCAAGGACATGTGAGCAATGTGAGGCAGGAAAAAATTGCTTATAGTGTTTGGAATGCTTTTGACAGAACATTGCCACAAATAGACAAGCTGATCCTCCATTTCTGATGTCCATATACATTCCACTCTTTGCTGTGCCATGACTGCGGTTGTTATGCTTTCTGATTAGGGTATCGTTTCGTTCTACCTGGCAATCAACAAAGTACGTGCGCGTTTGCCCTCGGGGTTCCCCCCACACATCAGGATTTCTGATTGTAAATATTCAAAATGTTGAACACACACTCTGCGATCGGGGCGGCTCCAACGTTCTTCCGATCAGGTTCTGTCACTCTTAACACACCTCACACCACAGGAAAATCTGATTAGATAATCTGTAAAACCATCAAGATAATTGTAACTTCACTTGTCAGAAAGGGAAAAATCGTCAAATACTATGAAGAACTACAAATATGATGTACTGTTTTTATGTGTAATATTACTGTAATATTATTATATCTCTGTACAATATGTTTTCTTTTATTAAAGGGCACCTATTATGGCATTTAAAATGTTCCTAATATTGGTTTGGGAGTCCCCAACAACAGTTTTACAAGCATGCAATGACAAAAAAACACTTTTGTTGTTTTATAATATGCATTTTATTTTTACCTGATTTGCTCAGTAACTCCCATATGAAGGCCTTTGCGTGACGGTAATCTGCGGTGATTGGTCAGATGACCCAGTCAGTTGTGATTGATAATGTGTGTATAAGTCAAATGTGTTTACAGAGATAATACTTCTATTGGTTAACACGGAGTACAGTGTACAATGCTTTTATCAATTACATTGTGTTATAATAATGATTATAGTGCACCGCTTTGTAGTAAAAAATTCAAAATAAGAAAAGGAATTTAAGTTGAGTTATGTTAGCGACCATAGACCAAAGTTCACTGGTAAAGCACATTCAGTCTTTGTTTGCGTTAGCCCAACGCATAAACATATTGAGTACAGTACGAGTTATTGCTCTATTCTTTATGACAACTCCAATAACAACGACAAACACTTCACATATTTCAATACAATTGACATTGAAGACTATAAGCTGCGCTGTGCGTACACAACACACAAAATAATTATTGAGCATGCTACATAAAACATAAAAGAAACCATTATTAATATTAATAATACTTACAGGTTGTGATTCGGAGGAGGATGCTTATCCAAATAAACTAGGTACTGAACCATCCTTCAATATCAGCCGGCTTGCGAATCCACATTTTACAGCATTTATGTTTGTGAAGCAATCATCTTCAAAATGACGCGAAAAAAGCACAAGGTCCGGGCTATACTTCTGTGGTATAGTTGTATGAACTGTAGCCACTTAGTCTTCAAATGCTACTCCCTGGGCAGATGGAAAAAAAATCGCACTTCAGAACACAGCGTCTCGCCATGATGTTTTCAAGTTTTCCCTGTGGCATCTACGAGCGCAATAAGGGGGTGTATCTTATTCAAATAACTTGTCAAGTTGACGTCATCTAGACAGAGAAAAAGCATCGGTCGTCTATCGATTCATATCAGCGACTCAGAGTCGACTCTTACTTTTGAGAGACAATAACTTTGTATACGGTGAACTTTCATATTTAAAACTTTGCAGGATGTTTTCGTTCACTTAGATCTATGTTACACACTACATGAAAGGTAATTTTCAAAAATCCATAATAGGTGCCCTTTAATTTGCAGGGCTTGTTTTGTGAGAAAATGACCTATTGGTCTTTCTTTTTTATTATACAAATGTGTAATTAAGTATCTACATATAAAACCGAAACAAGATCAGGTAAAAACAATATAAACACTTGTTCATGGGTTAACTGTGATTAACCCCCTAATGGTTAACCATTGATATTTCGAAACATTCCAATTAGGCCATGATTAGGTCTTAGTTCCATTAGGGCATTTAAGTAGCTTTTTATAAACATGCCATAAAAAAAAAAAAACATTAAAAAAAAAACTCACTGGTTTGTGCATCTTAAGACAAAACAATGGCACTGACATATTTATATCTTAAAATATGCCAGTGCTACAGTGCAGGTTGCTTTTATTTAAACCGTGCATTGGGATTAGGTTTGAGCCTTGTCTGTGAACCCGGGGGATGATGTAACAAGGCCTTGTTAAACTAAAATCATGTGACTTTGGCAGTTTAAGATGTTCAACGTACTATGAACCACTGGTTAAAAAAAATAAAGATTTCCAAAGGTTTTGAAGCTTCACAAAGCAGTGTAACATAAGTGTAGTTGTGGGCAGATTGAGGCTTCGTGAAACACTGAAACAGTTGAATCAAATGTGCCATATTGTGCCGAGGCTTCGAAACAATCTGACACCCGTCTCCACGGTGACCCCTAGTGGTCAAAACAGTATAAATGCAACAAAAACCCAGGCCAAACATGCATAAAAACACCTTTTACAAATCTATTGCAAATGTTTTACTGAAAGTAAAATCTTTCAAATGCAATTATCTAATCATCTAATAAAATTATTGTTATGGCCCTTGGCCTGTTTCTGGTTGTTCTCCTGCCCCTCCTCTCTTTCAGGCCTAATTGCTCACACCAGGGAAGATGGTGTTTAAGTAGGAGCTTCTCTGATGCATGGATCTCTCCTCCTGCTCTGGTCTGGTGGCTAAAGGTTTGGACGCTGCTCTGTGGGCCTGTCCGGGTCCGTACCTCGTTCGAGACGCCAGGACTTCACATACACATTTAAGTTTATCTGAGTTTATGTCTTTTATTTTTACACCCAATACTTGCACCAACATACAACACATCCCTGCACCTACCCTACACTACTGATACTGACATTCACACCTCATTGTTGGTTATGTTGTTTACATTTGTGTTAGATACACAAACTTCTGTTTTGCACCGTTTGCTCGTGGCATGGTCTCCTATCGATTGTTATGGCCTTGAGTCAGTTGTAACAATTATCATGTGTAAATATGTTATTTTATCAATTGTCAGGGTTTGTTTAGTTTGTTCTATGAATTGCTCCGCTAAACAGGCCATTTACTATTAATTACCTCATTTTAATTATACTAATGTCTAATTAAAACGTCTACAAATGTATAAAACTGATCAGAGATCAGGTAAAACCCACAGACACTTGTTCATTGGTTCTCAGTGACTCCTCTTGATTCATGGGTTGACAGAGATCATCGCCCCCAGGAGTGAACCATTGAAATTTTGAAGTGTTTCGAAACAGTTATGACGTAATGAAGCCTCGTTTACTGAAATCACGTGACTCTGGCGGTTTGATACATGCTCCGAACCATTGATTCGGAACAAAAGATTCATAAAAGCTCCGAAGCTTCATGAAGCAGTGTTTTGAAATTGCCATCACTACATAAGTGCCCATCACTATTTTTAAGTTGTAAGGTGTCAAATTAAAAGTTAAAATTTTTAAACATTCAAGATGTCCACATTGCAACACTGATTTTAAGTATGTGGACCTAGCAGAAAATGCAGTGAAATTTAACATTCAGTGCTGATTGAAATTTCTTGCTTGTCTAGTGTGGTTCATTCTTTTGTTTAGGCTGTATAACCACATCAGTCCATTGCAGTTTCAGAGAGGCTCAATTTAATCTTATCTTGAAGAGTGTGGGTGTGCTAACCTTAATCGTATATACAAAATAAACGTCTAGGTTACTATTTTGCTATTGTTCCCTCCCTGAAGGGCTCGCACTTGATCGATTGCTTCTGTCTGCCTTGCTGCCTGCTGTGAGTTTGTTTGCTTCGTTTGCTTCGTGGCTGTCTAAGCCTCGTATTAGCTTCGTATTTTTTTTCTGTTTTGAACCATCATTTACCTCAATTACAACTCGGACTGTTGAGCAGACGCGTCTCAAGCCGATTGTGACCCAACACCGGTCCGGTTACACCTGTGGGTCACGGTTGAGCGAATCTTCTTTACACTCACTTACAAACGAACATTTTCTCGTCTATCATGCGTCTACATTACACCCGTACCACTAAAAAGACGGATTATATCCAAGACTTCAGTCATAAATTAGTATTAATATTAATAGCATCACTGGTAGCATCATTGCTAACTTACTGTCCATCGGTTAAAATGGCGAATATATCAGATGTATGTTATCTACCTTTTGGTGCAGATGTGAACAAATTTGAGCTGCTCACTGTGCAGTCTGAGCTGGAAGATTTAATTATATCATATGGAACCGATCCAACCGATATAGATATCATTCCACAAAGTGATGATGTCACTGACCATTACATGGTAACTTGCAAATTACGTACTGCTGTAATATGTCATGCTGCGCCACGTTATCGACCAGGCAGAACAATTCTTCCATCAACCATAGATAATTTCACAAATAGCTTATCTGATCTGTCTCAGCTGCTGCCTGAACCCAAACAAACAGATGAATTAGACAAACTAACTAGCACTATGAGCACCATTCTCTCTAGAACATTGGATATTGTTGCACCCATTAGATTAAAAAAGGTCAGAGAGAAAAGTATAGCACCATGGTACAACAATACTACGCATGTTCTAAAGAGAGAAACCCGTAATTTAGAGCGTAAATGGAAACAAACTAATTTAGAGGTCTTTAGAATCGCGTGGAAAGACAGTATGTCACGTTATAAAAAAGGCCCTAAAAGTGGCCAGGGCTGAGCACATCAGCAAATTAATCAGCAAAACAACCAAAACAATCCACGTTTTTTATTTAACACCGTGGCTAGACTAACAAATAAATAGACGTCGTCTGAACAAAATACCTCGTTACAGTTTAGTAGTAATGATTTCATGATTTTCAACTTCTTCACTGAGAAAATTTAAAGCATCAGAACCACAATTGTAAACGTTCAATCTTTGCTCGTGCCTTATAATTCAGCCTCAATTATCACTCCGCAAGAACAATTACAATGCTTTACAACTATAGAACAAAAAGAGTTAAATAAACTTATCACTTCATCTAAATCAACAACATGTTTATTAGATTCAATACCAACTAAACTACTGAAAGAAGTGTTAACTATAGTGGAAGAGCCTCTTCTCAATATTATTAACTCATCTTTATCTTTAGGTCATGTTCCAAGAACGTTCAAGCTGGCAGTTATAAAACCTCTTAAGAAACCACAATTAGATCCAAATAACCTAGCAAATTACAGACCCATTTCAAATCTTCCATTTATGTCTAAAATACTAGAAAAAGTTGTGTCCGCTCAACTCGGCTCTTTCTTGCAAGAAAATGACATCTATGAAAAGTTTCAGTCTGGATTCAGGCCACATCATAGCACTGAAACTGTGCTTGTTAGAATCACAAATGATTTACTTTTAGCTTCGGACCAAGGCTGTATCTCAATACTAGTTTTACTTTGTCTTAGTGCTGCTTTCGATATAGATCACACAATACTCTTAGATCGACTACAAAATTACACTGGTGTTCAAGGACAAGCATTAAGCTGTTTCAGGTCATACTTACCTGACTGCTACCATTTTGTCTATTTAAATGGAGAAAAATCGATCATAACTTCGGCAAACTATGGAGTGTCGCAGGGATCTGTGTTAGGCCCTCTATTATTCTCAATATATATGCTGCCACTTGGTAATATTATAAGGAAACATGGAATTAGTTTCCATTGTTATGCTGATGACACTCAAATATATATTGTATCACGGCCAGATGAATACGCTAAATTATCCAAATTGACAGATTGTGTTAAAGATATAAAAGATTGGATGACGCGTAATTTTCTTTTATTAAATCCAGACAAGACAGAGGTACTACTTGTCGGTTCTAAAAACCGTCCACAAAACCTCTCACAACACAACTTTAACATAGTAGGATGCCCTGTTACTTTATCCTCTACAGTAAAAGACCTGGGTGTTATATTAGACTGCAACCTGTCTTTTGAAAATCATTTTTCATATGTTACAAAAACAGCCTTTTTCCACCTTAGAAACATTGCTAAGCTACGTAATATGCTATCAGTCTCTGTTGCAAAAAAGTTAGTTCATGCATTCATGACCTCGAGACTAGATTACTGTAATGCTTTATTAGCTGGTTGTCCTGCATCCTCAGTAAATAAGCTACAGTTAGTCCAAAATGCAGCCGCTAGAGTTCTTACTAGATCAAGAAAATATGATCATATAACACAGATTTTATCATCACTACAGTGGTTACCTATAAAGTTCCGTATTAATTACAAGGTATTGCTACTGACTTATAAAGCCCTAAATGGTTTAGCTCCAGTCTATTTAACGGACCTTCTATCGCCCTATAATCCATCGCGCTCTTTAAGATCACTAAATTCGAGGCTTCTGGTCATACCTAGGATATCCAGATCCACCAAAGGAGGGAGAGCATTTTCACATTTAGCTTCAAAGCTATGGAATAGCCTTCCTGATATTGTTCGTTGCTCAGACTCGCTCTCCCAGTTTAAAACTACACTAAATACGCATCTCTTCAGCCAGGCATTCATATAAATTTTTTATCTTACAGTTACTGTAAATCCAGCCTCTAGGTCATAAACGCCAGAGGAGAACTGGCCCCCGACTGAGCCTGGGTTCTCCCAAGGTTTTTTTTTTTTTATGGAGCCTGATGGAAACACCTGATGGAGTTTTAGGACACCATTAGGTCACTTGATGGAGTTTTTCGGTTCCTTGCCACTGTTGCCTTTGGCTTGCTCAGTTGGGGATACTCAAATGAATTAACCAATCATTAATACCATTGATCAGCCCTACTAAACGTAGATGCTTTTTCCACTAAGAAACGAACATTAAAGTTGTTTTGATTGATACTGTGAAGCTGCTTTGATACAATCTGTATTGTGAAAAGTGCTATATAAATATACTTGACTTGACTTGAAGGGGGGAACGAAGACGTTACGTCAGAACTGAACTGATGAATTGGAATCTCGCCTGAGAGCCCAATTACGTTTGAGTGTAAACTATTTGCATCGCGCACCCCAAAAGGAAATGCAATTGCACATTCTGGTTTGCGCTGAGGAGTCAAGCTGGTGACTCAGCCGCTAAGCGGTGGTGCAGCAATTGTGGTAACAGCAAGTAACGTCTCCATTCCCTCCTTCAGGGAACGGGAGTTACAATAGTAACCTAAACGTTCCCTTTCAGTCAGTCACGTTACCACGATCTGGTAACCTCCTCGTGCACTCCTGGGAAGAGAGGCACTGGGGCGGGGCGCTAGTAGTCAAGATACCAATCATCCAGCTTCGAACGTTTGGGACACGATGGAAGCACCCACTCAGGCTGGACGCTCTCAGCAGCCCGGGAAAGCATGGCTGCCAGCTCTCGTCAGACTCGATCAATGCTACTCTCCCAACGCAGCCGGGTCTTCTTCCCCGGAGAACTCTGGCCCACCCTCAGATGCAGTGATCGACATCTAATCCTCCGCAGGAGTCCCGAATGAAACGCTTGGTCCCCCATGAGAAGGACCAGCAATCTCACCCGGAAGCTCCACAACTTGCGGTGCACTAGAGGAGAGGAGAGGGGGGCCCACGGATATTGGCTCGGTGGGTAAGCCAAAATATCTGATACTTTTTCTAATAAGTAACGCAATTTACTTTGTTTACCCATTTATTAACTGACACCTCTCCTGTCCCTATGTGGAGAGAAATCGTGCGTAAGGTTTAGTGGCTTTGAGTGCACTGTGTGAACATGATGGTTAGTTCTAGACTAAATCTAAGCATGCATTTACTCATCTCACTTGCACAAAAAAAACATTCAATATTCCTCAAAAAAAATAAAAACTGTGAAATGCAAATTCAGAATATTACGAAAACCTGACAACAATGAGGTATGTTTAATAACACAAATATACTTTATGTATTTTATCCAAGCGGCAATGAGGTATGTTTAATAACACAAATATACTTTATGTATTTTATCCAAGCGGCAACCTCTCTGTCTCTCTCTTGAAACCAACATGGAAGTGAATTAAACTGCAATTCATCGACTGGCCGCTTGAGGCTGGCAGCAAAAGTGAGTCAAATCTCCCCCATGTTAAAATGCCCAACTTTACAGCAGAAAAAAAATATGTTTACAGCCTGGAGAAAAAAGTGGTTTTGGTCTATACAGCTAATTTTTCCCTTCATGACAACTGTGAGGAGGGTGAATTATTTTACAACTCATCCGTTTAAATTATATTAAGCCTTAAAGTTCTGCATAATTAAGGGCGTGGCCACTTGAGTGACAAGTGGATTGGGGCTTCTGTCACTGCTACCCGTTTGTCTGCTATCTGTTAACGTCACCCACAGCTAATTCCAGCCACTGCTGTACTTGCCATCTCTGCCGTGTTTGTGATTTTTCGGGATTATTTCATACAATTTAATACACGCATTATACCTTCGCCCACGCCGTAGGATTCCGTTGTTGTCGAGTATGGAGAAAACAACCAGCACTGTATTTCCAGTTGTTTTCCTCGCATGCACTAATGGATGTCTGACAATTTCGTTTCTTTTTGGATTTTAGATTTAAAAACATCTATAGATATAGAGACCACAATCGTTATGCAGTACTGATGCTCTCACGGAACAGATATGCTAATATTTAACTTTTTAGTGTTTAATAAAAAGTACCGTCAGATGAAATCCTGCAAGTGACAGTGCTTTCTCTCCGTCCATGCAATAGATGCACACCCTTGAATGAGCACAGATTTCTAGTGCATTTACCTGAACTTCTGAGGTCATATCTTTGGTTTAAACCATTTGAGAAATTGAGTGACGGCCAACATCAGATTTTAAAATGGATTGAATAAAGCTCTTTACGACTTGACGTGCGATGCCATGCTGACTGACATGTATGCGCATGAATTACTGTCACACGCTCAAGCTCAGAGGTATATTGTAAGTTACTGCATAATAATAAATTAACTAGCAGAATAATAATGCATCACGATACACATAGTCTCACTTTTAGTTACGTCTTTTAACTATTATAATATTTCAAAGGGCAAAAACATGAACTTTACCTATTGGCGTTACTTCTTCAATCAGCTGTCACTTTAGCGCAAGGCCAGTAGCATAGCATTTGCACCTCAGCTCCACCCACGTCCCGACTCTTTGCCCATTTTATTTTATCCGGGAGTGACGAGAGGTGACGCGCTGCCAAGATGGAGACGTTTTATTTCACTTTATTAAAGGTTTGTGTATTTGGTTTAATGCAATGTGTTTACACGGTTTTAGGTGAAAAAAAGTCATTATTTTACACATACCGTACATTATTGTTGCTCCTCATATCTTTCTGAAACACCTCGATTTTTACAAAGCTCATCGTTCTGAAAAGCACGATGTGCTCTGATTGGCCAACAATCCAATGCATTCTGATTGGCCCTAATACCTTCAGCTTGTGATGGAAATGTCACGCCCCTTACCATATGTGGAACATCAGCTCCCAAAGCAATATTAACAGATGATAATGTCGGAACTACAGCTATCAATTCGAGCCCGAATCTGATCCGGAAAATGCAGATGACCAAGCTGATCGATCAACTTTACCAGCACGACTGGACCAGAACATATCAGATTGGTAAGGTTTTGGGGTAAGGTTTTTATTTCATTAGGGACATACTTGCTGATTATAATGACTTATAATGTCTTGAAGACTATGTAAACATAAAACCATGTCTGCATTTGTGATTGTAGAAACGACAAACAAGCGCTACTCTATACTGCCCAAAACTCGTGTTTGAATAGTCAATAGCAAATTCTTAACATATGAAAACATACTTAAAGGCTGTGTCTGTGAGTCAGAAGTGCCAGACTGTACTTGCAAAGATGGAATTGCCCCACTTTTTAGAATCAGCCTTTGTGCACAGCTGGTGCATTTACTCTCAGAGGTTCTGAAAACAGTCCTCTGAAAAATTCTCAGCACACAGTCGAATATTTTGGTTGTGCTGTTGGAACAGTGTTGTAAATAAAGCTTAATCACTGTTTTCCAATTGTGTCCTCTTTTGGTAGGCCAAACAAAGTTTGGCTTTAGCAAAGAAAAGCACAGCGTCTCCGGTGGCAACAGAAATACAGCGAGAATAAAAGTTACGCCTTCTTTTTTGCGTATACATTTGGGCGGTGTTATGAAACTCTGTCCCCACATACTGACGTAGATTTGTGGGGGCGAGTTTGAACGAAGCGTTTTAGGAAGGTTTTAGGCCTTAACTTTTATAAAGAATATCTCTTTGGGTTTAAGACTATTAGCCTTGTTAATCTGCAGATCTTATACATGCACAAACAGCTAGATAACACGCATCATATGAGCCCTTTAAACAATGTCTTTGCTGCTGACTATAGATGATCCAATTTAACCATACAAATAAGCAAAAATTACTTTAGATAAACATAAGTGTTGAACTTTCTTCTCCTGCATATTCTTCAAAAATCCAGAACTGAAACACAGCTGTACGGTTTGTTTGAGTTGTAGCCTTTACTGTGCAGTCATGAATTGAAATTTCCTTCAGTCTGAGGCTTCCTCATTTCACTTTTGGTGTGAAAGGGACTTTACCTTTGCCAAAAATATAACTTTTTGTTGTTGTTGTTGTTGTTGTTGTTGTAAAAAAACAACAACAAGCAAGCCCAGCCCAAGTGAGAAAAAGTAACACAAAACTAACGTAACAAATACTTTCCATAAAACGCAACTAACACAATTATTTACTTTCTAGGGAGTAATATTGTATACAATATTGTAACGCATTACTTTTAAAGCAGCACTATGCAGCACTATGCAAAAACATATTCCGTTTTTGTCAAACAGTGACCCTTAGAGTCGCTGTGGAGTACTTGTACTGTCGTAAATGTCACTCACGCAGAGATGTCTCTGCACTCACGGCCTGATCCCCTCCCCTGTATACCGGTACCTGTTCAGTAGGATTGAAGCTGTTACGAGTGGAAATAAGGTGTGGCCCCTTTAAGAGCTGTGCGCACCCTGTCGAACTGTCGGCAGTCTGTATTGTATGTACGCCTCGAACACCACATGTATACGGCGCCGGGTTATCTCTGTTTGATGCTCATTTTAGCAGATCTTTCTTGCCGTAAAGCAATTCGTTACATCGCGAGACCTGATATCACGCGACACTTCCTGATGCGGCGGCCCGCCGGCCCAAAGTTGCAAGTGAGTTTTTTCCGCTCACAGGCCACAGTAGCGAGACGAGACACCCACCATTTAACCCGAAAATAGTCATATAATCATTGCAATAACTCTGAAGCTGTTCTGTTAAGCTAAAAGCACTGCATAGTGCTGCTTTAAAAGTAACTTTCCCCAACACTGCTGATTAAAGGACCTATAAATATGTTGAGATTATATTTATGCAATAATAAATAACATATGAAATGCTTACACAAAAAAAATATATAATAAATGAGGATGCATATGAACACATGGATATGCATACGTAGATTTACAAAACCAGTGTAGTACAATACACACACTGTAAAACTTGTTCAACAAACATGCTGGAGCAAAGAGAATCAGCTTTCACACACTAGGACAAATTTCTACCTGCTCAAGTGTCCGTGACATTATTGCCTCTGCTGTCTATCATATATCTGGCTAGAGAGACATTTCTCAGTAATATGACACACAAGTGAACAGCTTGTGCAATCAGTCTTTAGTAGTTTTTTTTTTTTTTTTTTTGTCTCTTGGCAACCACCATTACAGATAATCGGCATATATTCAAGCCATGCTGAAGAATTTGCATGAGGTCAGAGGGTCATTTGAGCTCAAGAGTATAACTTTTGTTAACATTGTGCCACTGATTAATATTATGAGTCTTTAATTAGCATGTGCAAATATATACTCTATAACCACGTCCCCTCATTAAAAAGCATTTTGAGCAATGGCACTGATGTTAATGTAACTGGTTTGGCATTGAAATAAAACTTATAGCTGTTATTACTTATTATGAATGCAAGGTTCATATTGAACATTTCCAAGTGACATTGTTACTCTACTTTCAATGATGCATTCAATATAAGCCGAATTTGTTTTGCTCTAAAGCACAGGCTCTTTTAGATCTAATGCTGTCATAGAGGGGTCATAAAACCTAAGATCAGGACTTCCTCTTCCTAATTTGATTTAGTTTCATTCATTCATTAATGCATTTATTTGTGTGATGTCAGAAACTTCATTGTTAGTTTCTTTATAGATATCACAACTCACAATAATAATAAGAATGCTCATGCAGCCCTAAAATTATAATCTGCAGCCTTTATTATATTTAAAAGTATCTCAGTCAGGGTTCTTTCCAAAGTCAAATCTTAAAGAAAGCCGGCATCTTGTTCTGCACCCGGCTGCAAGGACACCTACCCTGAAAAGGAGAGTAGGTGAGGGTTATCAACCTCTAGTTAGCCTCTTCATGCACTCGGCTGACAAGATTCAGGGCTAACTGTGACAGCCAAACTATTAGTGGTAATGAGAATCAATAGTGGTTTGAAGTGCATTGGCAGTTCATCCAAGAAGGGCCTCTCAAGGATTCCATTTTTAGACTTTAAGCACAGCGTGTCCCTGTGGTTCTTACTGCCAAATAAGCTGCATCGACCAGAGAGTCAGGCTCAGGTTCGGTGCGCTAATTGAATGTGGTATTTTACATCAATCTCAACTGTCACTGTTGTTTGAGACATTTTTACTTGTATAGTAAAGACTACTGTGAAATTCTTCTGTAATTAAAGGGATCCCAGTTCACCCAAAAATTCTGTCATTTTTTACTCACCCTCATGTAGTTCCAAACCCATAAGACT